>CM077307.1:120423696-121673696 GCA_039655065.1 Glossophaga mutica
TCCCTTCTGACCTCTTCATCAATACACATTATCAAACGTCTCAGTCTTTATCAGTTTGATAGGTAAAACATTATAGCACATTGTTCTTTTACTTTCCACACTTCAAAGTATGAAAGATTATAAGTTGTATATCATTTTTATGTGAATTATTAGTTAATGCCCTTGCCCTTACTTTACGTTGGATTGTTGTTGTTTTTCTTACTGATTTACAAGATATCTTTACATACATTAGCCTGTTTTCATCTAGGTTGCAATTATCATAATCTAGGTTTGTCTCTCCTGTCAGGATGAATTGTGTCACGTTAATGATTAATGTGATTAACAGTATCGATATTTTTATAAATATTTCATTTATTTATTTGTAGGGAGAGGGGAAGGGAGGGAGAAAGACAGGAACAGAAACATAGAAGTGTGAGAGATACACCCATTGGTTGCCTCTCACATGACCCCAGCTGGGGACCTGGCCCGCAACCCAGGCATGTGCCCTGAATGGGAATCAAACCTGTGACCTTTTGGTTCACAGGATGGCATTCAATCCACTGAGCCACACCAGCTAGGGCCATATCAATATTTTTAATGGCTTCTGAATTTTGCGTCTGTTTTAGAAAAGTCTTCTCTACTCCAACATTTTAAAATGTTCTCCTATTTTCTTTTTAAAATCCTCACCCAGGGATACTCTTTCAGTGCTTTAGAAGGAGAGGGAAGGAGGGAGAAAGAGGGAGAGAGGCAGGGGGTGCGGGGGGGGGGGAGAGGGAGAGAGAGGGAGAGGGAGGGAGAGGGGGAGAGGGGGGGGGGAGAGAGAGAGAGAGAGAGAGAGAGAGAGAGAGAGAGCGCAATATCATCACGAGAAAAATACTGATTGGCTGCCTTCTCATATGTGCCCTGCCTGGGGAACAACCCACCACCTGGGTATGTGCCCTGACTGGGGATCAAACCCATGACCCTTCAGTTACAGGACAACACTCCAATCAACTGAGCCACACTGGCCAGGGCTCTTTTATTTCTTTTATTGTTTAATTTTTTCTTTTCAATTGGTTCCATGTGGAATTAATTTTAGTGAAAGGAACGAAGAGACCCACATTACTTTTCCAGATAGCTAGTTAGCTTCAAATTATTTGAGTGATGTTTCTTTGTCTTAATGAACTAAAAGATCAAGTTGACTATATGTAAGTTTCAGAAACTTCTCTGTACCTTGGTTACCAGAGATGTAAAGTGAGAATAACAACATAGGGTGGTTGTAAGGGCTAATGAGATAATTACAAACATATAGAACATTGCCTGGCACAGTGTAGATGCTTAATAAATGTGAACGATCATTGATATTTCTTCTAGATGTGTTTGATCTTTTTCTGGACCTTATATTTACTCAGTTAGTCTGTGTATCAGTCAGGATTCGAAGTTGCAAACAAGGAAAGCTCCTCTGCTAAGTGGAGCAGAAAAGGAATTTATTAAAGATGTTGGGCGACTCACAGTGTCTCCAGGAAGGCCAGAGAATCAGTCATGGAAGCCTGTGCTCGTTGCCCTGGGGGGGCTGTTCTGGGGAAGAGACCGTAGCTTCTGCTTCCCCATCGTGGGTGCAGATCTGAAGCTCTCTCTGATGGCCCTGGGGAGAGGTGTCTCTGCCACCTTGCTCATTAAACTCAGATCACATGTTACTCTCCCCAATCCAGGTCTCACGTGGGGCCATCTGGCTGGCAGATCCTCAGTCATGTGACTGTGGTTAGCTATTGGTATTTTTGGATCACACTGATATTGATTAATTTAGAGAGAATTGGAATCTTTACAACCAACATAACTCTTCCAATCCAAGAACAGGATGTATTTGCATTTATTAAAGTCTTATGTTATGTCCTTCACTAGAATTTAAATTTTTTTCCTACAGATTAGGCACATTTTCTGTTTAGTACATTTCTGGGTATTTTATCTTTTAAAAATTATTCTAAATAGGGTCTTTCCTCAATGTTATTTTCTAATTGGTTATTTTATATAGGAAAGCTATTAATTTTTATATATGTTAGTTATTAGTAAAGCCTTTTAGTATTTCAAATAGCTTGTTAAAAAACTGTTTTTTGCCTGTGTTTTAAAAATGTATAATCAGATGATCAATAAATATAATAATTTTGCATCTTCCTTTCAGTGCTATGCCTCCTGATTCTTTCTCTTAGTTTCTTTGGCTAGTAGGTAAAAAACAATGTTTCATAATAGTTGTGACAGTGGGTATATCAGACTGTGGATGTATTGCCATGATAATGCTGCATAACTAACCACTCAAAGCTCAGTGGTTAAAAACAAGTGTTTATTCTTGTTCATGTGTCTGCAGGTAGATTGAGGGTGGGCTGGTCAAGGCCAGACTTGACTGGACTTGGCTCCAGGCTGCAGGTTTGGTCTAGGTAGGCTTCATGTGTTCTCACTCTCCTCGACTAGGTAGCAAACTGGCCTCCTCTTCTATGGTGATGATGGAATAGCAAGAATGGTGAGCAGAAACACCTGATGCTTCTTAAATCGGTGCTCAAAACTGGCACTCTGTCTGCCTGCCTGCTTTCCGCCAGCCAAAACTAGTCATGTGTCCAAGCTCATCATCATTGGGGTGGGATATATCTCCTGTCCTTAGGAGGATAAACCTCAAAATCACATGACGAATGATGTGGATACAAGGAGGGGCGAAGACTCACAGTAATGCAAATTACAACAGTGGCATTCTTTGCTTGTTCCTGACTCTAATGGGAAGGAATTCTAGTGGTTTTCCATGAGAAATAAATCCGACTTTTGGCTTGAATCATGAGACGTATATTCCAATTCATATTAAGGGAGTTCCATTTTGTCTTATTTTATTGAAAGTTTTTGATCAAGAATCAAAGTTGAATTTTTAATTTATTTATTTAATTTATTTATTAATGTTCAAATACAGTTTCCTCCATTTTCCCACCACCACTTTCCCTCTTCCCACCCACCCCCACCTCCCATCCTCAATCCTGCCCCGCTTTGGCTTTGTCCTTGAGTCCTTTATACATGTTCCTTGACAACCCTTTCCCTTCTTCCCCCATTATTTCCCTCCTCCCTCCTCTCTGGTTACTGTCAGTTTGTTCTTAATTTCAATGTTTCTGGTTATATTTTGCTTACTTGTTTGTTTAGTTAATTAGGTTTCACTTATAGGTGAGATCATATGGTATTTGTCTTTCACCTCCTGGCTTACCACATGAAATTTGAATTTTTATCATCTAACTTCTTAGTATACATGGAGAATTACATAGTTTTCTTATTGATATTTTGATATTATGCATTATATTAATTGATTCCCTCATGGAGAACCATCCTTGAATTACTTGAGTAATCTCCTTGTGGTGATAGTGTATTATCCTTTTTAAACTACGTATATATGCTACTCGTCTGCATTTATATTGCCTTAAGCATAGGATTACAGTATATTTTGTCCTTTTATGGATTTGGTTGTCATTATTACACTGGATTCTTAGATTCATTTCAAAGTCTTCCTCCTCGTCTCTACAACATGTAGGAGTGGTTTAAACAGCAATGCAGTTATGTGCTTATTGAAATTGTGATAGATTTTACTTGTGAACTTGTCTCAGGCTAGTACTTTAATGGATAGTGGCTCCTTGACAACATCCTCGATTTCTTCTCTGGTAATTGGACTGTTTTGATTTCCTATCTTTTATGAGGTTAGTTTTCCATCATTTATATTTCCTAGAAAATCACCTATTTATCCATGTGTTCAAATTTATTTTCAAAGCATTGAACTGAGTAATCCATTATAATTCTTTTAATTTCCTCTGTATGTGGTTATTTCCTTATTCTCATTTCTAATTATATGTACTTGTGCTTTTTTATTGATTACTTTTAACTAGTTGTTTATTTTATTTCTTAAAAATTTGCCCCACTCCATACAGATATATTTCCATCAAAACTCACTCTCTGCTTTTCCCCTTCCGTTTGTCTCTTTTCCCTTATAAAAGCTGATCCACCACCTCTGCTTTGGGTCTTGGCCACCTCCCTCCTTCCAGGATGTATTCCCTCTGTGTCCTGATTTTGCAACCCCTTTCCCTCATGTGTGTCTTCCTTAACAGCTTATAAACATTCTCCAGTTTCTTCATCTTGAAGTTTCCTTGCCCAAGATCCCCCTCTAGCAGCTGACTGCTATCTTTATTTTCTAAGGCTTCCTGGGAGTGCACTTCCTGTGTTCATGCCATAGAATTACTCCTCAGCGACCACACCCAACTTTCATCTTCACGACCCCATCTTCACGACCCAGCTTAAACAGCTATCGTTAAGGCCATCTATGACCTGCCTTAGAACCAAGGCGATGGGCACTGACCTGTATTTACCTTTCATGACTCCCTGTGACCTTGGCCAATGTCCACCATTGTTTCCTTCCTGAAACTCACTCTGCACCCTGTTTCCCCAAGACCTCCTACTCTATCTTGGCTCTTGTTTCTGTTTCTTCCCAGTGTCCTTTGCTGACATCTCTTCTTCTGCTTACTCAATACGTGCCAATCTATACAAGGTTCTTGATGATCACATCCACACATGTGGCTTAAATGACCACCTACCTGCTGACTCCCTGTGCTCTTTCTGCAGCCCCAGTCAAAAATCCATTCTTGTTTTCTCAACTTGTTCTCTTGGGCATTCCATAGGCACCTTGGCTCTGCACATTATTATTCTTCTTTCATCCCCTGGAGTTTGAAATAACCTCCTCCATGGCCCCCCTGCTCTAAGAGAGCCCCTTCCCATATATCTTCCCCTGGGAATGTTCTAAATCACAGGTCTAACATTCATTTCTCTGCTTAACATCTTCAATGGCTTCCTGTGGCTTTCTGGATCAAAGTTAACCATCCTGGCTTTTTCCCAGGACCCTCACTCATGCCCTGGATCTTGTCAGCCTTTTCAAGCACCATCTCTTGGCCTGCCTATCTGCAACCTTTGCCCTAGTCATCAAATGATCTGAATTCCCTTGAACACAGTCTGTATCTCTGGGGATCTTCTATGTCATTTCTTCTTGGAATTGCTCTCTCACCTTTCCTCCCTGCTGCATGGAAAACTGACTTAAGATTTACCTGCTTTGGGAAGTTATTCCTGACCTGCACCCTGGTCTGATTTTGATGCCTGTTTTGGGGGAGCCTCTTATCCCAAATCCAGCTCTACTTCTATTGCCATTTTCTGAAGCCCACCCCTCTTTTGCCTTCTAGAAAGAAGTCTTCTCTGGAGATAGAGTGGGTCCAAACCACAGAAAGAAAAGGAGAAAACACAAGGGCTTTGGGGTTGTGCAGACCTAGAAGCATGACACCAGCTCTCTCAGGGCCTATTCCTCATTTGTAAGGTGGGGGAAAAAGAAATAACCATCACAGGTTGTTGCTAGTATTAAATGAGATAACGTATGTGGAAGTGTCTTGCACATGAAAGTTAATTTTTATGAAAAATGCATTTGTTTCCTTTTCCTTTTCTCAGTAATTTTACCCAACTGGGGCAGTGGAGGATCTCTTCAAAGGTGCTTTGGACCAAAGTCCTCATGGGAATTAAGAAACTGAGTAGTAGCAACCACATCAAGTGTTGACAAAGACATGGAAACACTAAATTCCCACACACTGTGGGGATGTAAAATGGTACAACCACTTTGGAAACCAGCCTGGCAGCTTTAAAAATATTTAAACAACTATTATGCTAAATGAAATAAATCAGACAGAAGAAGACAAATACCATATGACTTTATTTAAATGCAGAATCTAAAAAACAAAATAAATGGATAAACAAAACAGAAACAAACTCATAGATACAGAGAACAAACTGATAGTTGTCATATGGGAGAGGAGTTGGTTGTGGGAATGGGTGAAAGGTGAAGGAATTAAGAAGTACAAATTTCCAGTTATAAAAACAGTCATGGAGGTGTAAAGTACAGCATAAAGAATATAGTCAATTATATTGTAATAACTATGTATGATGTCAGATGGGTATTAGACTTATTGGGGTGATCATTTCACAAGTTACCTAAATATCTAAACACTATGTTGTACACTTGAAACTAATATTATATTGTTTAGCAACTGTTATTAAACATTTATAATAAAAATATTTAGACATACACACACGTATCATGTGGTCCAGCCAGTCCACTTCTGGATATTTACTCAAGAAAATAGAAAGTGTATGTTCACACAAAGACTTGTACACAAATATTCATAGCGGCTTTATTTGAAATAGCTTGAAATGCAAATGCCCATCAATCGGTGAATGGAAAAACAAATTGTGGCATATTTATACAATGAGATACTACTCATCGATAAAAAGGAATGAGTGAGTCACACAAAAACATGGTTGAATCTTTAAATAATTATGCTAAGCAAAATAAGTCAGACAAAAAGGTACATGCTGTGTTACTCATTTATGTAAATTGTAGAAAATATTAGCTGATCTCCAGTAATAGAAAGCACATCATTTGTTTCCTGGGGACAGGGTCAAAGAGCAGGAGGAAGGAATTAAAAGGGGCACAAAAAACCTTTGGGTGGGTTGATGGATATGTTTGCTATCTTAATTGTGGTGATGGTCTCATGGGTTAAACATATGTCCAAGATTATCAAATCATATACTTTAAATATGGCATATAGTTTATTGCATGTCAATTAAACCTCAATAAAGCAGTTGAAAAAGAAGACTTGACTGATAAGAAAAACTTGGCTTCCTCCTTGTGTAATATTTGTTTTCCCTTTCTTTAGCTTAATGAAACCCCAGTTTTGTTTGGGATTGCAGTAAAAAGGGATCATGGTCTAAGCCACTCTTGATAATTTCATTAACCACTCTTCCTACCTCATTTGCAGCTGTGAGGGGTCATATGACTTAAGTAAGAACAAAGAGACCTAAGTTGAAGTCTGCTGGTGATGGTTCTGAGACTACTTTGGCTCTCTCAATAAAAAGGGTTTAATATGGCTGGTATAGCCCTTACTTTCTGCCTTCTCTTTCTTGGAATTAGAACATGCTACCTGGGGCTGCAGCAGCTACCTTGCCACTTTGAGGGAAATGCCAAGAGAATTTTGAAGATGCTGGCTTTGATTTCATAAAGCCTTTGAGTAGCCACCTTCTTCTATTTTTGTTTTGTGTATGTGCATGTGTGCAAGAAAATACCCATTAAAACACTGAAAATGGGTTTTCTGTTACATGCAGCCCAACGCATTCCTATTGTTATAACTTCATCATTAATTCAGTTATCTACTACAGATGACAAACCACTCTGAAACTTGGAGCATAAAACCTCCACATCCATTTTATTATTCTCATGATCTCTTGGGTCAGAAATTCTGCCAGGGCACAGCAGGAATGCCTTTTCTCTTTTCCATGTCAATGAATCAGCTGGAGATGGTTGTGTCAAGTTTACTAGAGCCAGTTTACTAGAGTCTGTGTTAGATTTGCTGGGGTTAGAATGTCCAAGATGGCTCTTTCACTTACATATTTGGTGCTTGGGTTGTGATAACTGTGGCTCTGTCTGGTATTATTCTCTCTACATGAGGCTTCTTTGTGTGGCTAGCTTGGGCTTTTTCAAAGTATAGCAGTCTTGGGGTAGTTGGTTAACTTCCCTCTGAGCAAGTGTACCAAAAAAGGGAAGTGGAAATTTCCTGGCATAGCTTTACTTCTACTTAATTTCATTTGCCAGAGAATCCTCAGGTCCCCTAGATTCAATGGGTAGAGGACTTCCACCTCTCTTTAGGAGAATGATATGCACATACAGGGAAGGGAGGAGTTGAGTTTCCTTTCTGAAGACAAGACAAGAAATAACTGCAAAACCTACACATGGGCTCAAGGTCCAGTTCTGGTTTTGACTACCTCTCTGGCCTGTGTGCACACTGCCCTCTTGAAACCTCAGGACAATGTCCAGATTCCTAATGTGAACACATAGGACCTTTCATGTGGCCCCTGGCTTTGGTCTTGTTGAACTCCCTGAAGATTTATTGGCACCACAATACTGACTTCAATGTCTAGATCTTTGGACATGTTGCTTCTGATGCCTAAAATGCCTCTCAGTCCTTTCCCTCCAAACCCACTTAGCAAACTCTTACTCATCCTTAAGGCCTTATCCTCAATGCCCCTTCTCCTGGAAACTTGAATTTCTGATGTCCCCACAGAAATCCATGCTTGAATTCTCTACCTATGGGTTCTTACCCAAGCCTGGCTAACCTCTCTTGACCCCTCAGCACCTGTCTGCTGGCCAAGCTGACTTACCCACTGGCATGGGAGAGCTGTGGAAGCCAAGGCTGTTGTCTTCATCTTGTACTCCCAGTTCTCAGCATGGGGCCCAGTACAGAGATGGCAGGCAGGCAGTGTTTGTGGAGGAAAGACAGGAAGGCTGTAGATACAGACAAACTACACAACAAACTTCCCAGGGATTTTTCCTGTTGGCACACTGTTCTCAGCCCTCCTGGAAACAGCTGAAATCTGGGGCTGTAATTCTTACACAAGAGTTATACTGAAATATTCAGTGGCTATAGAACAATGTTTGTTCAGGGCTTGGCTTAGGAGCTGTCAGCACCCCTCCTCACATGCCACCACATTTCTGACACTGTATCTGTCAGAGCCAGCTCTCAAGCCTGACTGATATGCGAGTGCCTGGCCTGCTGCTGTGGCTGACTTTCCCCATGGGCTCCTGGGGCTGCTGCATATCCTGGCCTCCCATTAAATCCAATGCTAATTATTAAAACACCTATTTTGCCCCCATCTCTCTGCTGTTACATGGTGTCCTCTCTGGTGAAGGGACAGCAGAAAACTGGATAGCAAAGCAAGTGCAGAGAGTGAGGTGAGAGAGTGAGTGGGTTGGAGAATGGAGGGAGGGAAATGTGGCTGCAGAAAGTGGTCTAGACAGGACCTGACCCCAGGGCTCAGACTCCTGCTGACCTGTAGCTAATCCTCAATGTTCGGCCTCTGCAATTGTCCTGCATCTCTTTTGATGGGCAGATGCTTCCTGAGCACTCACTACTGTAAACGCCACTTCAAGCCACAGAAGAAAGTTTAAGAAAAATGGAGAAACATCAAAGGGTTCTTTGCAGGGAGTGAGATGATCAGATTTGGGTTTAGAAAGCTCACACTGGCTGCAGACAGAGAATGGGTTGGAGGAGTCATGACGGAGGCAGGGAAGCTGCTCCATTCTTCCTGAGGACAGATGCTGGTGGTTTGCAGCACGGTGGGGCTGTAGGATTGGGGAAGGTGGATGGATTCAAAGGGTGTCCCAGTGATTAGTGAGTTCAGAGGGGCAGGGGTGCGGGGGTGTCTGGCCCCACGGAGGAAAGGAGCACTTTGGTGAAGATGACAGCATTGTTCTGGCCATCTCCGCAGTCCTTGCCCGCCTTGCTTTTCTTACAGCCATAACTACCAAAAACATAGTAATTTTAAGGGATGTAAAGATGAAACGTTTTCCATATTTGTGTTGTAAATATCTCCTCTTCTATGCTATAGCTCCATGAAGGCCAAGGCTAGTTGTGAGCACAAAACCTAAATGTCCTTTGCACTGTGACTCACCATGTACCTTCTGAGTCAGTGCTGGTGACTGAGTTAAGCACATCATTACTCTCACCTCACTAGTAAATTTCCCTAGGGATATCACACCCTGTAATATGTGGAGAGAGTTCTACAGAGAGAGTGCCCTGAAATCACAGAACACAGAGTATCCAAGTGAGGGAGGAGGGGAGACTTACAGAGGTCATTACATAGAGGTAGGGAAGGGTGGGATAAAGAACACTCCAGGCTGACGGAAAAGCAGGAACAAGGCATGGAGTGGGGGCTAGACAAGCTGGAGAGGGTGGAAAGGGAATGACCTGAGATGAGACTGGAAGAGAGGCTGTGGTAAATGCACACAGGACCTAGAGTGTCATGGTCCAGAAGTTGCACTTGACTTTGTAGTATAAATGAGCTTCCTTTTGTATGCTGTTGTCATCTAGTTGATAGTGGATACCTGGAGCATGTGTTAAGAAGGATTTTGGAGTAGAGTTGGGGAAAGAGTGACAGGATCACTAGTGATGCCTGCTGTGGCTGTAGGAGGAGAGCTGGCAGACTGGGTACTAAGGATGTGCCATCTCAGCAGTGAGAGATGCAGACTCACTGAAGGAAGCTGGGGGCTGATCAGTGGGGCTTAGAGAGAATGTGGAGCAGCTTAGCTGGTAGCTCTGGGAGCTCGAGTTGCTGGGAGGCCAGACTAAGGCCATATTACCAATGAGACAGCAGTGAGTTTAAAAATATTGAAGGAACAAATGAACTACCAAGTGTCTGCAAGGCCAAGGGTAGATCTTATTGTAGCTGCTTCTGTAATGAGGGTGTGCAGGAGGAATAAAGAATTTCAGTGCAAACGCTGTTGGCCTCACTCTCCCCTTTAGCAAAAAACACCGGGGAGGGGTGCAGAGAAGACATACACATGCACACATGCACACACTCATAGCAATGACCCCATCAAGGGGCAATTTCCACCTCCCCTTCTCTGCTCCCTGTGAAGTCAGTGCATAATTACCGGAAAGCATTTTTGACTGAATTTTAGATGAGCATTTTGACAAAATATAATATTGGAAACAATCTTTATCAAACATTCATGTGTCGTGTGAGAGATAAAGCCCAGAATCCATAATTCATATGGCGTGTGTATTACCAAGTGTGCATGAGAGGCTGAATTTCAATGAGGCAGCCTGAACAATATTTTCTGCCAGACGTGGGCTTTCATCATTTACATTATTCACTAGGTTTTCCAGAACAGTAAATCTTAAATATATATTTGTGTTGGGAAGAGCTCGTGTGCGTGTCTGTGTACACACAGAGGGACACGCACCCATTTGGGCACAGCGCTGGCGGACGCACGTTCCAGCTGGAGGGGCACTCGGTGACAGCAGGGAGGCTTGGCGCAGAGAATGCACAGGGATCCTTCTGGAGGACAGCCACGTCACCCTGGACTCCACAGCTCACTGCACAGGCATTAAATCCGCCCATCCTGTCCTTTCCCTCTCTAGACCCATCTAGCATCTCACCTGGAACCCTAAAATAAAATAGGTCCCAGAGTATGGACATTGCCATGGATGCTTAAGAGCAGAGGTGTATTGTTAAGACAGAAATTGCCCCTGAGTCTCCAGAGGTCATGACTGAAATGATGTGTTCATAAAGATTGTTGAATTTTGTCCCACTCCAACTCTTAAATCTCTTCCAATGCAGCTTTAACAGTTGGCAGAATAGTCTCTGATTTGTATACCTTAGAGATGGGGAGCTCAGTAGCTCCAGAGTTTGCCTCAATCTATCTCCAAAGAGTCAAACTGCTCAAGTCTTCCATTGATTGAGGTGAAATTTGCCTTCTTATAATTGTCAACCACTGTTGCTGGACCAGCCCCTGAGGTCCCACAGAAAAAGTCTGATTTGGAGCACAGGAGAGTCCATCAGAGCTCTGAGCACAGCGTGACATTCTGGAACATTCTCTTTCCAGACCTTGATTCCTTTAGCTTTGTCCCCTGGCCTGTGTGGTGGATGCAGGGGTGCACTGCCCAAACTTTCCCAGGACCAATGACCTTATTCTCCTACTGCCAGGAATGCTGCTGCCGATGGGTCAAGACTGAGCGCCTCACTCAGGAATTGCCCTGGGCCAAGGGATTGGCTCACCCAACGTTGTGCCCTCCCTGGAGAG
The DNA here is from genome assembly GCA_039655065.1 of Glossophaga mutica. Lineage (NCBI taxonomy): Eukaryota > Metazoa > Chordata > Mammalia > Chiroptera > Phyllostomidae > Glossophaga > Glossophaga mutica. The sequence goes on from CM077307.1 coordinate 120,435,341, forward strand.
CAGCCACACAAAATGACTGGGAGATGCACTTCTCAAACGCCATTCCACAGTGTAGGCTGAGGCTCTGTTGCAACTGCATGGCAGTTCAACCTTTTCCTCTGCCCAACCCTGCATTTATCAATCCCCATAGGAGTTGATTCAGGGATACACCCAAAAAAACTTCTTGCATGCAAGTCTTCATGTCAGAGTCTCAGGGAACCAGACCAAAGACAATTAGAACTAGGAGAGGGCTGGGGCGGGGGGGTGAAATCCAAGTGGGATTGTTGAACTGGCTCTCTGCTGGTCAGTGGGCAATGAAGACCCATCATGGGTGGTGGATGCAGGACTGAGAGCTCCTGCATTTGTCAATCTTGTGGGGAGGACAGGTTGGTGCAACTGTTAGGACTTTTTTTCTGCTGGGAAAACTGCCATGGGATCCTTTTGGAAGGGAATGCAGGGCAGGTTGCATATTTCATGAAGCTGAGAGGATTGGGGAAATTAGTAATTATAAGGACAATGGAATTGGATAGCTCTTGCTGAGTGCAATCGATGGGTCGGAAAAAAACAATAAAAGGCTGTAGGTGATTAATTATCAATTTAAAGCAACGTGTGAAAGTCAGTGGGCTTCCTTGGCTACATATAAAGAGATTCCCTTCTCCAGCAGCTGGAGAGAAAAGAAAGCTGAGATACAGGACACAGAGTGAATTATAAGGGTGGAACTCATAGAAGACTGCATTCTGAATTCTCACCATGGGTAAGTCAGCTATGCCCAGGTCACGGCCCTGGTGGGAAAGGATTGAGACAGCGAGACTTGGGACGATGATATCTGGGTCAAGGAACTTGAGAACTTTGAAACCCCAGGCCTGCTGAGCCCTCGGCATTCCCTGCCATTAAAGCTCAGTGTCCTCTCCTTGCTTGAAGATGACATAGAGGCCTCTACCTCACTAAGCAACATCTTTTCTACTCAGGAGCTACCCCCACCCCCCAGAATACTGGGCCAACAACTGGGGCCAAGTCATTACAAAAACCAGGTGGAGAAGTGGGGAGCCTTCTAGGGGCAGAAAGGAAATCTCTGCTGGAGGAGGTGTAGGACCCATCGTCCATACTGGCAGGGTCCAGGGATGTATGTATGCATGGCAAACTGAGGGTGCTGAATCAGGAGATGGAATATAAAGTTGGAATGAGTGAGTTTATTATTTGGGGAGCCTCTCCTCTGATATGGGATTTCACACCCTGACGAGGACCCAGGGAGATCATGCTAATGGGCTTCTTGGTTGGCTTCTGGAAACTTAGGAGATATGGCCCATACTATGTGAAGTAGAAATGCCAGAATAACCATGGCAGATGGCAGGAGAAGGAATCAAAACACTCAGAAGAGTGAGCATGCTAGACAGAATATTCTGTGTAAGGCTGGAAAATGTACCAACTGATTGTCCTACAGAAGGGCTCAGGCAACATGGCATTTAGCAAAGCAATGGGAGATGTGTTGGTGAGGAGGTACAAGCTTCTGGGACCTCGCTGGGGCTGTTGTTTGCAGACCAGGCATGCCCATAGAAGAGGCCCTTACAGACCTGAGATCCCTGCTAGCAGCTGGGATCCTAGGAAAGAAAAGAGGCCAGGTAGTTATCTGTCAGCAGCAAGGTGGGCATAATGATTAATAAGTTCAGAGTGGCAGCCAGGCCTGACCTGCAGGATTATGGGTAAGACTGGAAAACTCAATGTCCTCAGGGTGGGGTGAATAACTGTGCTGTTTATTTGATACCGAGAGGGTTGCTGGAACAGGAGCCTTTTGGCTCTAGAATCAAGAAAGTCTTCCTCAAACCAGGATGCATTCGTGGCATCACCCTACGGACAACTAACAAATGCATTGCTCAATCTAAAAAAAATCAAAGGAAATCAAAGATAGATGATCAAGATGCTAAAAGCATCTGTCCCATCTGTCTCACTTTAATCAAAGGCACCCCCCCAAAAAAAGCCCCTAAAAACAAAAACACAAAAACCCATGATTTCTTGTCTAGTGTCTGGACCCGAGCCAATTTTCAGGCTCAGAACCCAGTGACTAATGGAGCAGCTCAGTCTCCATGAGGAAGGACCTTGCATCACCATGGTGACTGGGTTCAGTGATGACTACCCCAGGTCTTTTGGAGCTTTTATAATGAGGAATGGCAAATACCCAGAGTTGACATTAATGGACAGGGACCTGAAGTCATGGCCCTTGTCAGAGAGGGTGCATATGGGGTGAGGTTATAAATACATTCCTGGCACAGATCTGACTCACATGAGTCTACAGCATCCACACAGTCACCCTGGGGATATTTCTCCAGTCCCTGAATGTCCAATTGTAATGGACATGGCTGATAGTTGGCAGACCACCTACATTAGTTCCTTGGACTGTGGGGTTCAAGGTATCCTAGTGGGAAAGGCCAAGTGGAATTTTCTGAAATTATTCCATCCCCACCCTCATGTAAGATAGAAAATTTAAAAAACAATATTGCAGAGATTAGTGTCACATTTAAAGTCCTTGAGACTGCTGGGGTGGTGGTCCCCACTCTCTTACCAGTTAATTCACCATCTGGAAGATATAAAAACGAGATGGATCTTGGAGAATGAGAGGAGACTACTATAATGTGACCAAGTAGTAGCTCCTATTGCAGCTGTTGGGATTCTGCTAGAGCAGATGAAGACAGCTCTGAGTAGTACAAGGTGCATGTTCACTGATGTCTATCGAGGAGGACCAAAAAGTTCACGTTCTTGTGGGGGTGGAAAATCACACACATTGAAGGTCTTGCACCAGGGTTAGTTAATGCTCGTGTCTTCTATCATTATGTCAAGGTATAGAACTGTCTAGACAATTTGTAGGATATTGCATTGGTCTGTGGAATTGATGAAATTTTGTCAATAAAATTGGGTGAGTGAGAAGTGACATCAGAGGCCTCGATAAGACATGTGCTCCAGGCAATGGGAGATGAACCAAAGATTAAAGAGCCACCTCATCAATGAAGTGTTTAGGGGTCAGGTGTCCTGGGACATTCCAAGACATCTCTTCCAAAGTAAAGGGACTTACTGCATCTCAAACCTTCCACCACTTAGAAGGAAGCACAATACCTAGTGTGTCTCTTTGGCTTCTGGAGTCAGTGTGTTAGGATTGGAAAAACTGCTCCAACCCATTTATTGAGAGACATGGAAGACCCCTAACTTTGCAGGAAAGAGTCTGGCAGCAGATTTAGGTTGCTGTGCAAGCAGCCCTGCAATGTAAGCCACATGACTAGTGTTATAGGTATCTGTGATGGAAAAAGAAGTTATGTGGAGTTCATGGTTAGCTCCAAAAGGAAAATTACTGCATAGACCTCTGGGGTTCTGGAACAAGGCCATGCCATCTGCAGTGCAGAATTATACACTATTCAAAAAATAGCTCTTAGCATGCTACCAGGCACTGGTACAGATGGAGCCCCTGACCGTGAGACATCAAGTGACCATGAAGCCAAAACTGTTGAACATGAGCTGGGTTCATACAGAGCCACCAAGTCATATGGTTGATGTAACTTAGAAGTGGTACATCTGGTATACAGCATAATGGAGCCAGATGACACTTGTAAGCTGCCCATTAAGGAGACCGAAACCCTGTGTCTTTCACCACTCTGGCTCAGCTCCCATCTGTGCCTCCATAGGTGGGGTTTCTTAAGACTAGCTGATGGAGTAGAAAAAAAGAAAGCCCTGTTCATGGACATGTTGACCTGTATATGGGTACTGGATGGAAATAAGCTTCTGCAGCACTACAGTCCCAATCAAGAGTGGCCTTAAAAACAAGCAGAGAAGGGAAATCTTGCCAGTGGGCAGAGACCTTGCCACAGTGTACCTGGTCATCAATTTTGTATAGTCAGAGGACTATCCTGAGGTAGAATGTATGTGGACTCATGGGGAGCAAAGAAAAACTGAGCTTTTGGTCACAGTCTTGGAAAGAGAAAGATGGGAAATGATAAGAATGTCCAGGGAGGAGTCATCTCAATAAAACTATGGAAAGGGTCATGAAGACCTTTGTTACCTCATGTTACTACATGTCAACACCCTTTAGAAAACACCCACCATGTAAGAGGCACCAAGGAGGGAGAATGACACAGTTAGCTGATGTTGTTATGTTAGCCAGCCTTTGTCATTAGCCATCTTTATGAATTTATAAACAGGGGGATCACAGAGCAAGGAGAGAAGCTACACATTTTTCCAACAGCATGGGTCCCTACTCATCAAAACCAACCTAGGTACTGCCATTGTCCAATGTCTACCCTGATAGTAACAGACTAATGCTGGTATATCAGTCTGGTACCATTCTTCAAGGAGATCAAGTCACCATCAAATGGTGAGTTGAGGCCCTTTCATTCTGGAAGGGGAATTGCCTTCTGATTGGAATTGACATAAATTCTAGGTATAGGTTTATCTTTCTTGCCTACAGGGCTTCAGCCTGCACCATATCTGATGGCTTATGAAGTCAGTGATCCACCAACACAGGATCCCATATAACACTGAATCACATGATCCGAGAGGGTCACTTTACAATAAAAGAGCAGTGGCAGTGGACTTATGACCATAGAACACTTTGAGTCTGTGACATATTGCCCTTCACACACTGCCACCTGATAGAGTGATGGAATAGTCTTTGAAAGTGCAGCTGGGGTACCAGTTTGGAGATGATGCCTGTGAGCATGGAACAGAATCCTCCAGGATGCAGTATGTATCCTAAATCAATGACCAGTTTATGATGCTTTGTCCCAGCAGGTAGAATGAATGTGTATGGGGGATGAGAGGTAGAAGTGGGAGTGTCTCTGTTTATTGTCATTCCCAGGGACCCACTTGGGGAATCTGTGTTTCCTGTCTCCACAATACTAAACTTTGTGTGGGTCTAGAAATCATGGTTCCCTGGGTGGACCTGTTTCCACCAGGGGACACTAGAAAAGTCACATTAAACTTCAGGCTATGGTGTTACCCAGTCTCTTTGGGCTGCTTATTTAGATTGAGAGACTGGAAAACAAGGGGAAAAGTCATTACCCTGGCAAAGTTAAGGGATCTTTGAGAGGCTTAAGAGAGAATGGCAGCCAGGAATCCAGACCCTTCAGGGATGAGGGTCAGGCTCATGACACCAGATGAGCCCTAGGGACCAGCACAGGTGCTAGGTGCTAGTGAAGGGACTCCAGAATAGGAAGTGGAGAAGGAGATTATGAGTATCAGCTGCAGCAGTGATATCTGCAGTTTGTCCCACTAACCTTCCTAAGAATCCTGGAGATAGAACAAGTTACTCCAAGAACTTATTCTATAAAACAAGTGGATCCGTGCATCGTAAGAGGTGGACTGTAGTGGATACGTGATGCACTGCTCAGAGCTTCCTCCAGGGCTGAGCTCATTCCCACAGCTGCCAGGAGTGTATTTACTGATGGCTCCCAGACAGGTCCCTTCCTGGGAGCTGCCCTTGGCCAAAAGGAGCTATTATGTGAGGTCATGCTTCCTCTCTGGGAAGAGTCCACATCCAACAGTTTGTTGATATAGGGTACTAAGGTCCATCTTCAATCCAGAACAACTCCGAATGGACAAGCCAGCACCAGAACTCCCTGTACGTTTGTTGAGGCTTTCGTTGAAACTGCAACACAGTTCTACTCCCTTTTCCCAAATTTGATTCTTTTACAACTTCTCAGGTTTCAGTGCTGAGTGCACTACCTAATAACCTTCCTGCACAGAAATCTCTGTGTCCTGATGAACCTATCCTACAACAGCAGGTTTCTGAGATCTTTGCTGTCTGTTTTCTGGTTATGTTCTAGGATATCAGTGTCTCTCTTGACAAATGCTTTCTAAAATAGAAATAGAGCTCTGATTTTTCAGGGTAGAATAGCAGACTCTCACCACACCTACTGTAGACACTATACATTTATTAATGTGACCTAAGTTAGCAACAAATCTTTTGCAGCCATGCCACACTGTGGATTTTTTAAAACTCACCCTTGGTTAAAACTACACATTTTTTCAAAGGCTTGCTGTTGTTATATCTCATGTCCTTTATCAAGCATGTACAGTCGGCTTTTGGGGGATCACTTATCATTCCTACCTGTTGAAAATTTTCGCATCAGACTTTCATTGGATTCATTCATCTTTCCTTTCAAATTCGTGTCAGATTCAAATTTGATAAGCTGGCTTCCTATGTCCTTATTTAGGCCGCTAATGAAAATGTTCATCAAGCTTCTTCCAGCCTTCCTGGGGGTTGACCGTCTCCTCCCTGGAGTGGCAGAGAGAGCTCAGTCCTGTTAAGAAACAACACCTCTATCCCTTCTCTGCTGAAGGTCTTTTAAGGAGCATATTATTACCATTGCCAACACTGACTGGACCTTTTCTCTGTGCCACCCTCCTATGTACTCTAACTCATTCTCTCACTTAATCCTCACAGCAGTACTGCACAGTGGCTATGTAACCAGCCCAAGGTCATGGGCAATGAGGTGACAGAGCCTGGATTCATACCTAGGTAGGTTTTCCCCGAGCAAGCTGTTGCCCACTGGGTCATTGTGCCTCCTCCAGGAAGCAGTTCCCAAGGCTGGCTGCTTCCTGCTGCTGGAAGTATCAAGTGTGGAGGAATAGGTCACTGGGGTCATGTCAGGGGAAGGGAGAGAGACCCTGAGCCCTTGAGAGGTGCCTATAGTAGTCTTTTTTCTCTGGGGAGAAGGAGGCCTCTTGTGGATGAGACTGCGGAGAAAGGAGTGATGCTCATTTGGTTCGATTTGCTGTTTTCAATAATAATAACACTTGCTGAGTATCACCATGTTCCAGGCACTGTGCAAAGCCACCTGCCTGTACTAATTCAATTGTTTCCCCAACACTCCTAAGAAGTATCTGTGACATTGAGAGGTCAAGTGAGTTGCCCTAAGTCACAAGCTAGTCAAAGAATGAAACCTAGATGGGAGATCACCAGGGTCTTCTCAAGAGTATGCTAGCCTCCTTGTCTCAGTTGACAGACAAGCCAACTGAAGCCCAGAAGAGGGACAAAGACATAACAAGTCACATTGAAAGCTGGTGTCAGAGTCCTCACAATAGTATAAATTCTGCAGATGGCTTTGTCACTTTCCACCCTTACTGTTAGAATATAAGCTCCATGAGGGCAGGAATTACTGACTATTTTATTTACTGATTTATCATTCTATTCCCACACCAATAACAGAGCCCAGAACAAAATGGGTGTTCAATATGTTTTTTAGTCATAAGAAATGGGTTTATGATGTCTATGGTATAGGTCAAGTACTCAGGAGATGGAAGACAATGTGTTATTTGTATCCATGTGCAGAGAGAAGTTCAGTGATACCAAATGCTTTGCCCAAGGTCTTGCCACCTGTGAACTGGCTGGTCCTTTACAGGATGTTTATCTTCCCTGATATCACCAGCTTTCAGTTGTTCCTTGCTGAAATTGCAGCTTGAGCATAGCTCAGGTAGGAATGTGCAGGGGAAAACTTCAGTGTTTCCTGAGCAGGTCTTGATGGCTGCCCTATCTCTTTGGCCATCCATATGGCACCTGGTCCAGGGCTGGGCACCAGGCAGCTGACTCTAAGGGATCAGGCAGCTTTATGCCAAGAACAGCTGGCATTTTTGCTGGGTAGTTTGTGCTGTTGCTGGAATTTCTTTCTTTGCTCTTTTTTTCTCCTTTCCCCCCCACCACCCAAGGAGAAATAGAAACATATGACTCTCCTAACACAACACGAAGAATTTGTCTCAACAAGCTCCTCTGTGAGTTAGCAGTAAATACTGCAAGAAACCCACCAAGATTTTAATTATGCATGGCTGTCCAGCCAGCTGCGAGTGACAGGAGGAAGCTGGCTGCTTTGGAGAACTTCCTGGAGAGCAGTGCAGAGAGGGACACACCCTGGGCCCTTGAAAGGCTTGGGATCTGAGCCACTTCTAAATTTCAGGACAGAATGAGTATTTAGAATAACAAAATATTTATTTGGAATTACTACTCAATAACAAAAACTCTTTGGGCAAGAGTCATTTTGAATAATCAAACTGCAGTTTCCTGTCCTCTGCCTCTGGGCTCAGAGGGATAGGTCATGCTCATTACCACATGGTCAATTGAAAGACCATCAGTCCTTGGCTTCATGACGCAGTGGCAACCAGGCTCCCTCCCACAACATCCTGACAGCCCCACACTGGAAGCTGTGCTCACCAACCCTCAGCTCACTTACAGGCCCAGTAGTAACTGAACTGGGTCTCAGACATTCTCAGTATGATTGAAATCAGCTGTATCAGAAAAATATCTTCTGTGTCTGCCTGGCATATCCTTTTAGTTTGCATCCTCTGCACAGAGCCATTTCTTCTCAGGGTTCTGTTAGGATGGCCCTAGTATCTCAGGAATGGCCTTTCTTGCTAACTCTTAATTATTATTTTAAAGGTACATGTGTTTGACTTATGGAGTATTGGAGTTGGGAGGCCACCCAGAGAACATCTAGTCTTCTAGTTTCTAGAGGAAACTGAGGAACAGAGAGGTTGAGGGCCTTGTCTAAGATCATGCAATAAGTGGCAGAATTGGGAGTCAGGGTCAGGTGGGTGGATTCCAAGCTCCTACCTCAAACACTGCCTTGTGCTCTCTCTCCCATCAGGCCCAGAGGAGTACATTGCTTCAGTCATTCAGCATGTGGGAAGCCAAATTAGAACCCTGTATTAGTTTTTTAGAGCTGCCATAACAAAGTACCGCAACGGGGAGGCTTAAACAACAGAAATTTGTTCTTGTAGTTCTGAAGGCTCAAAGTCCAAGATCAAAGTGTGGACATGGTTGTTTCCTTCTGGGGACCGTGAGGGAGACTCTGTTTCATGGCTCTCTGCTACCTTCTGGTGGTTTGGTGGCAATTTTGGTCTTCATTAGCTTGTAGACATCACCCCAATCTCTGACTTTATCTTCCCATGGAGCTTTCCATGTGCCCATCTCTATATTAAAATTTCCCCTTTAAAAAGGACACGAGTCATTTTGGATTAGGGATCCATTCTACTCCAATGTAACCCCATCTTAACTCATTACCTATGCAGTGACCTTGTTTCTGACTAATGTCACATTCTCAGGTACTAGGAGCTAGGACTTCCACATATAAATCTGGGGGGACATAATTCAGCCCACCATAAACCCTGATCTTCTAACACTTGGATTATCCTCTTGTTGTCCAGAACAATCTTGGATTTAACACATTATCATAAATGGAATAAAATATGTTTTTTTTTAGCTGTTTGAAAGGAACTATTGTAGCTTTAAATAATAATGTGACACCATGACTCTGAACCTTCTCCACATAAATTGATTGTGTCTTGGGTCCACTTTCACTGGAGCAACCAACTGCCTGCAATGGTTTGAAGGGGATGGATAGCAGGAGAATTTGAAGAGAGATGAGCAGAAGGGTTTAGACCCTAGGTTCCAAGTCTGACATATTATTCATTTGGATGGTTCATTTGCATAGTCTATCTCCATGCTAGGTATCAACTCCAGGAGAGCAGAATGGAAATATTTGGTGCCCATTAGTAATGACTAGTGGTAGACATGGGGCTGAAACACAGTCTTAACCATGAGGGAAAAATAATTCAATGTCTGCTTTATGCATTTCAGACTTATTTACTCAATGGAATTGTAAGTCCTCTGAGAGCAGAGACCCCCTCCTCTACCACCCATCTCAAAATGCCTTCCAGTTGGAAGGCTTTGGGCACTGGAGTAGGTCTCATCATAACCCATAGCTTCAGCCTCTTTCTCTACAACTGAAATCTCAGAGAAACCCTAAGGCAGTCTCTGTTCTATACAATTGCTTTGGAAGCACAATGCTTCACCCTGGCTCTCACTCTCAATCCTCTGCTCCCCCCACTTCTCATTCTCCCATTTCTCCTGGTGTAATTAAAGGAAAATGTTCTGCATTCATTTATTTTATACTTTATCAAATAATGGGGAGATGAATTAAGAGGTCCATATTTCTATTTCAAGGTTCATGTGCTTTCACAAACTATGCAAGTTGTGCTCTTAAAACCTGCCGCATCAGCAGGAAGTCTCCGCTCAGAGCACGGCCATCTCTCCCCCTCTCTCTTTCATTCCTCAGTGCAGTTTCTAAATAGATGTGATGGTTGGGAATTCTGCATAGACAATTGTGAAATAACATTCGCGGTGGCCAACATTCTCCAGAATCTCTGCCTCTTTCTCTCTCACACATACCCTCAAGTTTTCTGGAGGATGGGACACCAGGCTTGGTTCAACTAACTTGACTGCTACAAACATTTACTCAGTACCTACTGTGTACAGAGGATTGTAGTTGGCATCACTGGAGTAATGAAAATATTCATATCTTATATTTCTATAGTTCTTCCTAGTTAACAAAGCACATTTTTATCCATAGCTACATTGAATTCTTGCAAAAACCTTCTGACGTGGATGTTATTATATTAGCTTTGCCACTCTGCAGTGAGGAAACTGAAGCTGAGAGAGCTTAAATAACAAGGGTCCTTTACTGTCAGTGAGCCAAAGACCCCTCGGCAGGCTGGTGATTGGTAGTCTATGGACCTTATCTCAAAATAATCTTTAAGTATATTTTATTGATTATGCTATTACATTTTTCTCATTTTTTTCCCCGCTTTATCCCCCACTCTGTCCTGCACCCACCCACCCTCCAGCATCCCCCTCCCCTTAGTTCATGTCCATGGGTTGTACATATAAGTTCTTTGGCTTCTCTGTTTCCTATACTATTCTTAACCTCTCCCTGTCTATTTTGTACCTACCATTTATGCTTCTTATTCCGTGTACCTTCCCCCACACTTTCCCCTCCCCCTCCCCACTGATAACCCTCCATGTGATCTCCATTTTTCTGGTTCTGTTCCTGTTCTGGTTGTTTGCTTAGTATTTGTTTTTTAGGTTCCATTATTGATAGTTATGAGTTTGTTGTCATTTTACTGTTTATAGTTTTGATCTTCTTCTATTTCTTAGATAAGTCCCTTAAACATTTCATATAATAAGGGCTTGGTGATGATGGACTCCTTTAACTTGACGTTATCTGGGAACCATTTTATCTGCCCTTCCATTCTAAATGATAACTTTGCTGGACAGAGTAATCTTGGATGTAGGTCCTTGCTTTTCATGACTTGGAATACTTCTTTTCAGCCTCTTCTTGCCTGTAAGGTTTCTTTTGAGAAATCAGCTGATAGTCTTATGGGAACTCCTTCGTAGATAATTCTCTCCTTTCCTCTTGCTGCTTTTAAGATTCTCTTTTTATATTTAATCTTGGGTAACTTAATCATGATGTGCTTTGGTGTGTTCCTCCTAGGGTCCAATTTCTTTGGGACTCTCTGGGCTTCCTGGACTTCCTAGAAGTCTATTTCCTTTGCCAGATTGGGGAAGTTCTCTTTCATTATTTGTTCAAATAAGTTTTCAATTTCTTGCTCTTGTTCTTCTCCTTCTGGCACCCCTATGACTAGGATGTTAGAGCACTTAAAGTTGTCCTGGAGGTTCCTAAGCCCCTCCTCATTTTTTTTTTTTTTAAATTTTGTCTTCATTATGTTCTAGTTGGATGTTTAATTTTCCCTTTTGTTCCAAATAATTTATTCAAGTCCTGGTTTCCTTCATTTCACTGATGGTTCCCTGTATATTTTGCTTTATTTCACTTTGGGTGGCCTTCATTTCTTCCTTCATTTTGCAACTAAGCTCAGTCAGTTCTGTGAGCATACTGATTACCAATGTGTTGAACTCTGCATCAGGTAGGTTGTCTATCTCCTCAGCACTTAGGTCTTTTTCTGGAGCTTTGATCTGTTCTTTCATTTGGGCCTTATTTCTTTGTCTTGGTATGCCTGTTATGTTGCAAGAGGGAAGAGCCTTAGGTATTGACTAGGGTGAGACAATCCTCTTTACTGTGTTGTGGTGATGTCTACTGGGGAGGAGTCAGAGAGAGAATAATGCTGCTCACTCACTCAGCTGTAGCTCCACTTTCCAATGAACTCTCCTATGAGACTAGGAGTTTCTCCTGCTGTCGCAACCCCCACAGTATTTTTACAGCCAGAGGTTTTGAGTCTGTAGTTTCCTGTGCAGCCAGCCCTACCTTGCCTGCATGGTCCACTGCCCTGCTGCACATCCCCTCCTCTGGGCTGCCCATTTCCCATCTCCACCTCTCCTACTAGTCTGGGTGAATGTTTCTTTAACTCCTTGGTTGTTGGAGTTGCATGCAGTTTGATTTTCTGGAATTTCTGGTTCTTTATTTTTTTAAAATTGGTTGTTATCCTTCTTTGGTTGTGCGAGGAAGTGAAGTGTTTCCACCTATGCCTCCATCTTGGCTGGAATGCTCTCAAAATAATTTTTTTTAAGAATAAATAAAATACATAGACTCATAAGGACAACCAATGATATTGAAATACAGTTTTTAAAATACTAAAGAAGTCTGATATAGTAATTTATGTGCTTTTTGATAAAGGCATTAAATAACAAGATTGTGATAACTATTATAATTTTAAAGTAATAACTTTGTATATATCAGGCATCAGCAAACTGTGATGTAAATCACCATTTCTTTTTGTAAATAAAGTTTTATTGGAACACAGACACAACCATTCATTTTCTTATTGTCTATGGCTGCTTTAGAGCTGTAACAGGAGAGTTGAGTAGTAGCAACAGAGAATGCTTGGCCCCTAAGGCCTAAAATATTTATCATTTGGACCTTTACAGGAAAAGTTTTGCTGATCCCTGTTGTATTTAATATTTTGAAATATCTGCAACAACTTTAATGGAATTGGAAGATATCTGTAATTCTCCTGGTGACAAAAACCACAGATATTACTAATACTACTGTGGTTTATTGCTTCCATTTTCTAACTGAAGTATGTCAAGTTCCCATCAAGTTTTGTCATGAACTTGAGTTATGTCAAGAACTCTATCTCTGAGGCTGTGGAGATGGAATTCAAACCCAAGTTGGTCTGGTTCAGAAACCAGCATTTGTACTACAACCCCTTGATAACTGGTATTTTAGAATTTCACAGTCTAGTGGAATGCAGACACACAGACTCTCCCTCTCTCCCTCACCCCTTTAGAAAAGCAATCCCTGCCCAGTGTTATCATGAGGAAAAAGAGTGACAGGGGACCCTGAGGAAGGCAGTTATGCTCAGTCATTTAACCTTCTAAAGCCCTTGTTAAAACCAGGGCCATCACATAGAGTGGTGTGGGTTGGCAACCGGTTGAGAGGGTGAGGTGAACTCTAGCGCAGTTACCAAGCTTGGTTACGTTGGGTGCTCAATGTATTTTTAAAGTTCTTGCAAATGTGCTCTTTGGGCTAGGGACAGCCTGGGCATGTCTTCTCTGAGTAAAGGAGGTGGGCCTGTGTTTGGGCTTAGATGCTGTGGGTGCTTATCGATGTGCAGTCAGTTTCTTCAGTAACAAACATTTTCATTAATGGGGTGACTCTTGGATAGATAATAATAAAGAGGAAAGGTGATTTTTTTATATTGAGAAATTTTAAAGACCTCACTCGCAATGTTTTCATTCACCTATTCCTTCATTCACATCATCCTCCTTCCCTCCTTTCTTACATTAATTATCTACTGCACACCAGACTCTTAGGCACGTCAGTGATAGTCCTGCCTCTGTAATTTCCTAGCTATGTTACTTTGAGTAGCTTCTACTCTCTGATATCTATTAACCTATCTATGAAATGGAAACCATAAATATCACTGCCACCTACCTCACAGATCTGAGGTGAGTCCAAGGAGGAAGTAGATGGAAAGAATGATGGAGAAAAGTTGTTTTAGTAATTGAAAGGAAGGCGAGGTCTCTATAGTTCAGGTTGATTGGGCTGATTCATAGAAATGACCTTGAGTAAGTCCTTGAAGGATAGGCAGGATTTGAAGAAGACAGAAGTGAACTGAACCCAGTGGAAGACGCCAATGGCCCCATGAGTGAGGGCAGGGAGGCTGGGAAGTAGCTGTGTAATCTGGCTGTTTCCCTGAGGAGGAGCTGTGATACTCAGCACACTCCCTGCTGCGATTTTAGAGTCAGCTGGGAGGCATTGTTATGAGAATGTGTTTATTATTATCATCCTCATCAACATTATTATCAGTATTAATAATATGATATTTGGAGAATTAATGCACATTAATTTTAAACAAGCATGTGCAGTGGCAAGATTTGATGCTGCTACCAATAAATAGCCACAATGTGGTTCTTTAATTTACATAAAATCATTTATGCTAATTTAATTAGTCCTTTGTTTACAACTGAGGCTCACTCACCACTGGGCTGCGATATGTGCTCAACTGCAGTGCACTGCAGAGCCAAAGCCAGGTCCATGCATACATTCTGCAGGGACATGCCTTCTACAGGCAGGGAAGAGGCACCTGCTCTTTTGTGCAAGGACACATTTAGGTTCAAAAAGCTCTTTTTTTTAAATAACTTATTCCCTATAAGGGACTGTGCTGAGTGTTGACATATCTTAATTAGTTTAGACTCAACAATCACCTTATGAAGAGAATCAGAGAGGCTTCATGTCCTACCCAATGTCACACGGCTACCAAATGGCAAGGCACATATTAAACCAGGGTATATCCATTTCTAGTTTTCAGCCCCTTTGGCAGCTCTTAAGTAAAAAGAGCTAACATGGCCTGATACATGGTATGCACTCAATAAATGCTGCTTGAATGAATGAATGCTTTAGTTAAAAGTGTTTTCATGTGCATTTTCTCCTTGAGACCTTGCAGTAGCCCTGAGAGATGGGTCTGGCCACCTTCATTTTGTGGAGGAAGCTGAGAAGCTGGGGTAATGGAGAGGACATTGCTTTCTGAACTCAATGTTCTGCATCCTCCTGCTTACTGTGTCACTGATTTATGCCTTGACCTTGGCCCGACCTTGACCCTTGTCAAAGTGTTCCCCTCACCCCAGTTTTTCCATTTCTCCATTTGTGAGACATAAAGAAGAATCTCTTGTCCTTCTAAACTGATTGGCAGAAATAAAAAAAATGAGACTGTAGAGGGGACTGTGCAGGGTGCCTGGGAATTATAAGGTGGTATTTGTCAGACTTGCCTTGGGAAACCTTGAAAAATTGAATGGAAACCACTGGGCTCATTCATCTCCTTTTAACAGCCCCATGTCATCCAGCCTGGTCTTTTCCATTCCTACTCTGTCCAATCCTGACAACATAATTTAGTTCCAGGGAACTTGAATAGAACACAGTGGACTGATATTTCCACACACTCGGACCTTGATTAATACTGTCAGGGTAGCTGCTGGCGAGGATGAGGAGACAGAGAGGGTGATGCTCAGCAGCAGCCCAGCCTGTCCCCTGCTTGGGGGCTTCTGCAGGCCCTAGTCACCCCTCCTTCCACCGGCACAGGCTCTGCACTGAGTCCCTTATCTATTGTATTTGTTCTTCCTGCTATTCAACCATCCATTCTGCAAACATACTGACTATTTACCATGGTCAGGCAATGGGGATTCAGAGTTAAGTGAGGACCAGCTGTGTCCTTCAAGAGTTCAGTCACAGGAAAATGAAGACCAATGGACGTGCAAGCAAAAATTGTTCAAAGGGTGTAGCAGATACTACAACATCAGTGTAGGCAGATAGAAAGAGGAGAGTAGAGAGGGCTTCACAAAGGAGACAATGTCAAACAGGGATTTTAGGATCAGTGACATTTCCCCAGGTGGAGGAGTACAGAGAGAAGGAGGGAAGGAGAAAAGATTTCTGGCAACACAGCCAAGCAAACTGATAAGGGCCTGAGACGGCTGACTGTGTGGGGATGGCCAGTGGTCCAGTGGCCCTATTGTGAAGTAGTGTGTGAGGTGGGGCAGGTCCTAGAGCAGAGACTGGAATGGAGAACAATGGATCAAGGCCCTGAGATAAGGCAGAGTTTGCTGTGTCTACATCAGTTCTGGTTTCAGCGCATGCCTTTCTTTGGGGATTTTCCCACGTTGGCATGGAGAGGTGAGGAATAGGACACAAAGATTGGTGAGTAGAGAGTTGGAAAGCAGATGAGAGGAAATTCTATCCACATCCCAACTGAGCAAGAGTGGAGGTAAATCTCAAATACTGGCAGGTTGAGGGGCAGGTGGCAGGTAGAGGGTGCAGGGCAGCTGTTTTCCTGCCATCTGTGTGGACAGGGCAGAGATGGCACCATGCTGCCAGTCCTATGAAAACAGTGCAGGCTTCCCTTTTTTGTGGGTTTTTTTCAAAACATGCACTTACCCAGAGCTACCTAGAAACTGCTAAACACAAGTGGGCCTCCCTCCCAATATTTCATGCAAGAGTGCATCTCTGTACCTGCCCAACAACACCTACATTGATGGCTTCTTTCCATGGATATCAAGATTTATTGTTCCTCAAAATCAAATATTGACCTTGGCTTTTTGTCCATCAATATATGACCTTGCAAGTCAATGAACCTGGAAATGCTAGTCAATGGTTACTTATTATTTCCTCTGCCCTGAAATGGAAATCTTAAACTCCAATGCATGGATTGGACCACAACGATGATCTGTTTATAACCCCTGCACTTGGCATTTCTGATTGAGGAGTTGGTGGACAAGCTGCACAGTTTCCAGGAAGCTAGCTTTCTCTCCCACTCTTGCTTGTTGTCTCTTTCTCTCTCTCTCTCCACATCAGAAGCCACTCACAGCAGATTCACAATTCTGTGGCACTGACCTCCCTTCCTCATTTAGAAACATTTTAGTCTGTTGGCTTCTCATCCCAAGGGTCTTGGGCTGGTCTCCAAGGTCACTGGGAAGCATGGTGTTCCTCTCCCCATCTATCTCATGTCAAGAGGATGTGGATGACTTTATTGAGCTCATGAAAGGATTATACTCTGACAATGGATTGCCCATGTCTGAAGCACCACTGCACCAATGACTTCTGAGAGTTTGGGAGGAGGTAGAGTGAAAGTTAAGCCCCTAGAACTTCTGGGTTTCAACTATTAGTCTTGCATTACTAGCTGTGTGGCTTTGGTAGGTTCTTTCTGTTCATTTTCTCTATGCCTCAGTTTCCTTATATGTACCAGGGATGTTGTAAAAAGCCAGTGAAATAGTCTTTGAAGGTACTTACAGAATGCCTGGCAGAGTCAGTGCCCGGGGTAGACATCACTGTTGCTCAGCCAACTCTGCTTCTCCCCCTTTCAGATACATGAAAGATAGCACCTCCCGCCTCAATCCCCCTTGAAGCTGAGTTGACCAAGTACCAGTTCAGACCAATGACATTTGAGCAGAAGTTACAGGTGTCACTTATGACTTGGGGTTGTGAAAATCCAGTGCAAAATTCTCTAGTCCTTTCCTATGGCAGCAACCAAGAAGGCCACATATTACATATGGGGACAGTTTGGATGCTGGAGGACCTGTCGGCCATGTGACTGAGTCACTGCATGGAGATCACCAACCTGGGAGAGTTGCTTGGATCTGCAATGAATGTGTGTGAGCATAAACAAATCTCTGTTAAGACTTTAGAGCTGCTTATTGCTTCATCAGAGTTCAGACTCTCCTGACTAATACGGTATTCAATAAATATTAGCAAATGTTATTGGTAAGACTGATACTATCACATATTAGTAAAATTCCCTGGCAATCCAGCCTCCCCCAGTAGCAGTCATGTGGCCATGACCATCAAGAATTCTGGTTCAAACCTAGCTTGGCTTTGGATTCTGCTCTGATCCTCTGCTTTGGTCTGTTGGTTCGGCGCCTGCCTTCCCTCTTTGCCTTTGTTCCTACAGCTTACTTGTGCCCTGAGTCTCTTTACTTACATGTTTTTACTCAATTAAATGACCATTTTATTGATGCCTAAATCAATTTTCCTGATGCAAATAGGGTGAAGAAAAAACATGGCTTTGGGTGCCAGTTCAAATGCCAGATTGGCCTGCATCTTTCCCTGAGCTCCCATCCAAGTTGGGAAAAGACCCTCCTGGTGGTCCACGACACCTGGTTACCCTGATATCTTCTTCCTTGGCTTAGGTGCTTCTCAAGAACAGTGACCTGTCAGGATCCTCCACACCTAGATCACAGCATGATGTGTGCTCCATTAATGTAGACTAACTTAAGAATGAAAGCTCATCATGACCGTCTGTGCTATGGCTGTCCCATTCGCAGAGACTGTTTTCCAACAAACCACTGCTGGGAAACCCAGTGTTTATCTGGGGGGCCACTGGTGAGCCCAGCACCCACCCAGGGAAGCTCTGAGACACCCATGTGGAAACCCAGAGCTCTGAGAAGCACATCTGGAAAACCCCTGCCCTGATCTAAGTTCTTCATCTTGCAAATGGGGTTACTGAAGCCTGAAGTCATCCTGGGATTTGTCAAGACATGTTACCAGGGCTATTGTCTTCCAATCTTCTCAATGGTTGCAGCTTTTTTGTACATTTTCATATCGTTCAAGTAAGCTCTTTCTTAGGTAACTTTCCAGTGTGTTTGGTCTCTCTTTACACAGAAAAGGTGACCCTCTGAAGACAGTGTCACAGGTGGGGAGTTGCGACCTTAGCTTAAGGACATGAGAGGTCACATTGCCCAGGCTTGGATCCTGGCTCTACCATTTATGAGTTCTGTGACTCTACTTCAGTGACAAGTAACTTATCCTCTTTGAGCTTCAGCTTCCTCATCTTTAAGTGAGGTTAGTGATAAAACCCACACACAGACCTACTATGAGTATCTGATTATATGATACATGGGACACTCTTAGTGCAGTGCGGGCACACAGTCAGGTCTCAGTGATGCCACCCATCTGCCTGAGTGCCCTCTGAAAACCCACTGAGTTTATATGGATTCTGTGTAGAGCAGCTGTCAAATCAATCATCTTTATTTATTTTCAGAAAAAGCTGTCACAGGGGGAGGAAACAGTCTCTGAAATGCAGAAACTAGATCAGGAAGTACTTGTCTTCTTTTCACTTGGGAAGTCCTGCTCCACTGCTAGGTACCAGTAGAATAATTGCCTCCTCAGAGAAGCCCACCCTCACTTCCTCGGACAGTTACATGAGCATGTTTCTGGCTTTCCATGCCATACTGCTATGCTGCACATAGGACCAGTCACCACTGCAACTAAGTAAATGATTGTGAATTCTTTGGTGTATTCAATATCTGTCTTCCCTATGAAGGCCAAAGACTGAGTCTGTTTTGTCTCACCACTGTAGAGCACAGTGCCTAGCACATGTAGGGTTTCAATAAATACTTGCTAACTGACTGACTGAGTGATTCCAGGCATCAGTGCTTAGATTCCTGCCATATGACTAGTTTAGAACTGGGAAAGTAAGAGGCATGGTCCTAACCTTATACATGCATGTTTTGCAGGCTGCCTTGCTGTTTAAAGGTAGTTTAAGTTATCCTAGAATGAAATATTTTTGAGTGCAAGGTGAGACTCAGAGAGGTTTAATATCTTGCTCACAGTCACCACCTGACTAGTTGCAAATCACAGCTTGAGCCCAGTTCTGAGTAACTCTAAAAATTACTCTCTTCCATCAACACACGTCCAATAGATTCCAAACTTCAGTGAGGAACAGAGCTCTGTGGGGCATTTGTAAAATACAGATTCCTGGGCTTTATCCTTCATGCTTCTATTTTATTAGTCTGGAGTCAGGGAAGCCCTAAGGGTGTGCAGGGCCCTAGGCCAGTATTTTTTTTTTCAGGCTAGGCAAAACACTTGAGTCACTCAAAATCATGTGAGCACCATTCTGTTGGCCCAATCTCATGTTATCCTGTGGAAGAAATACTTTGCTGGCTAGTGGGAGCAATTCACTAGCTAGGCTGTCTGCCTGGCACAGGGGTTTGACCATTGAGTTCCTGGGGTGACCTCATATATATGAGTCTTTGGACCTCATTGGGGCCTCTGGTCAACCCTCAGAGGCAGTCGGGTAGAGGTAGAGAGGGTATACAGTCTCTGAGGAAGAGAAACAAATGGGAATGGGGATCCACACAGGACCAGCTCCAGGCATGGATACAAAGAAGGCTCTTCAAAGCAGGGAACCTTTGAGGCATGGGCCCTATGGTAGGGAGTATTGTCAAGAAGAGACCTGGGAACCTGAATTTATACCTGCATCCTAGGAGATTCTAATGCAGGGATACTGTGGGTCACACTTTGAGAAACAGTGCTGTAAGAGACTAGGGTTCACTCAAGGTCAGAAGAGCTTCTGAGAGGAGAAGCTAGTTAGGGATGGAGGGACTGCCTGAGTTACCAGTGAGCTGTGGTGCAGGCTCACAGGCCTATGGGCTCTCTGCCCAGCTTAATGGCTGTCAACCCCAGGTCTCCTGAACAGGAGGAGGGTGGAGGGCTTTGGATGGTGACTCTGTCTCCCAAGGGGCCTTCTGATCAAACGGGCTCTTGGCAGCCTTCTAATTTGTCTCCTCCTCACAGTGCCAGTATCAGCTTTCTGATGCAGAGGGACCCCGGTAATGAGTTTCTATTAAAAGAGCTGAATCCTGGCTCTCGGAACTCGATGTTCAGAATAAACAATGGGGCAGAATCCTATTAAAAAAGGCTTCCAACACGGACAAATTAAGCCCCTGGGAATGCCTTACAAAGAATACATTTTCCCAGTGTCGAACCCAAATCAATAGAGAAAAACAAATAATTTCAAGTGGGAGTCGTCATAATGATACGCAGGTAGAGGCAGGGGTTGGGTGCGTTATTTTGGCCTGAGGACACCCTGGCAGAGATAATGAGGGAGCAGAGGAGTGCAGCTCCTAATGGGCGTGAGAGGTGTCTGGGTTTCCCAGGCAGCTGAGCGAGGAGGATGTCGTGTCTCATTTGTCTCTGTCGGGCTCCCTCTTTCTCTGGGGGATGGTTATGTCCGCAGTGCTGCGTGCAGCCCAGTAAGGGCTGTGGCAAGCCTGGGGAGGGGGCAAGAGATCTGGCTTTGTTCACCAGGGGCTAGATCTTATCTCTGCACTGGCAGAGCCAGCAGAGTGAGGATCCTCAGACATCTGCACAGATGCCTGAATTGTTACCATTCATGCTTTACCCCCTCCTCTGCTCTCTCCACTTGTGACTGTTCTGTGAATATCACTCTTAGAGCCCTGAAAAATCTTACCCATCATTCCAGTCCCTTCTATTCATGCAACCTTTCCTGAATTCTTCCTTCCTTGTCTAGATTCCAGTGATCCTAGTAGCACACTTGAGTGTTTCATGCATGCCAGATAAGCGCCTTGCCTGGCACACCTTCCCCCATGGCCCCCCTCACTTGGAGCCTGTACCACAGTGTCCTATTGACTGTAATTAGGTCAGTGCTTTCTCTTCTGTCTAGGAAGCCCTGTATTCAGTACAGCTCACCCCACACTCACTGAGCAGTGCTCCATTGTGGTGTCTATGTTGGGCTCTGGGAGACATAAAGTTGACCAAGACACAGGCTTGGATCCACTGAAGGCAGGGAATCGCCCAACCTTCTGATGTGGTCTGGCTGCATCCATTAACGAATGGGGTCATAGAGATACTGAGGAAAATGGTGGTGTGGTCAGGGATAAACACAATGAGCAATGGAGAGAACCAGAACCCAGTTCTACTGCCTTCCTGCCAGTAAAGGTGCACTGAGGCCTGGCTCCTTGCAAAGCACTTTTCTACCTATTCTCCCCCATTTTATAGGTGAGGAAACTGAGGCATAGTGAAGCTAAGTAACTGGTCCAAGGCCTTGAGCTTCAGGTGGAGAGGTCTTCTGTGACCCGCTAACCCTCTCACCTTTGTATTACCCAGGGCAGGTTTTTGAGGGTGGAAAGTGGTGCAGACAGACCTGGGCAGGAGACAGGACACCGTGGAGGCTGGCTGCAGTGGGGAGCTGGAAGGAGAGAAGGCTCTGATTTGTGGGTGATTCTGGCTGGCTCAGGGTACACACCTATTGCCTGGTACCTGGAACCAGTTAGGGCTGTTCCTCTGTGCACATCTCAGAGGAGATGGTGATCACCTGTTGGCTTACTCAATTAAAGCCCTTGGAAGTCCTGTAGCAACTTTACTTTTCCCAGTGTCTACCAGACTAACACAACAATGGATGCCCTTTCTTCTCTTCTCAGAATGCTTTGTAGCTCCTGTGCTCTGCCTCTTAAGTTTACCTGTACACAACATGTCTGTGAGGCTAGGACCAGCTGGACAAAGTGAGGAGTCAGTGACCAAGACTTAAAGTGTAGAGACAAAATCAAGGATGTGAATTTTCCTGGATGCCAAGGGAGGGAGAGAATTTCCAGGGGGAGGAGGAGGTCAGTAGTGTAAATGCCTCAATGCTGAGGAAGGTGAGGTCTGAGACAGCCTGTAGATTTGGTGAGCAGGAGTCTGGGATATAAATCTATGAAGGAATCCATGCCGGTTGCTGGCAGGAGTGCAAATGAGTGGGGGCAGTTGGTGGGGTCAGGGTTGGCTTATCTCTTAAAGTTCAGAATACACATACCTTATGATGTAGTAATTCCACTTTTCTCTCTCTGCCCAAGAGGAACACTCATCCTGGATTCATGGAAGCCTGTTCAAGGACATTTATTGCAGAGTCAGAAGTGGAAACAACCTTAATGACCATCAGCAGGAGAAGGGCTAACAGCCTCCTGGCATGTCTACTGCAGCAGTTAGTAAAAATGAGTAAGATACCTATGTACTGACACAGAAAGGTCACCAGGAGAGTACTGGATTAAAAACACACAAGGGGCAGGATGTATACCCAGTATGATACTTCTTCAGGAAAAAATACACATGACTTTTCACATGTACTCATACTCATAGGAAGACACATGGAAATATATCCACACAGGCACCTAATGCACACGTGCACACACACACAGGCACACACATGTACACATGTGCACCCACATAGAACACTAATAGTATTGGTGGCCAAGAAAGCACTCTCTAAATCTGGAATTTCCCTGAGTCCTAGTTCTGCCACTTAATAGGTTTGTAACATTGGGCAAATAACTAACTTTCCTGTACCTCAGTTTGCTCATCTGTAAGATATGGGTAATTATATTTCAACCTCAAGAAATTGTTGAGTGGGGACTTCCGGCCAAGATGGAGGCGTAGGCGGACACACTGTGCCTCCTCTCACAACCAAAATTAAGGACAACAAATATTTAGAAACAAGAAAACAACCAGAACTTATAGAAAACTGAACTGTACGGAAGTCCAACAACCATTCATCCAGACCGGTAAGAGGGGCGGAGTCGCGGCAGGAGAAAGTGGAGGTGCGGACCCAGGAACGCAAGCAGCAGCGGCTGGCAGTTCCCAGGTGCACGGGCGGCGGCTGGCGGTCCCCGGGCCTACAGGCAGCAGCTGGCGGACCCCGGGCACAAGGGGGCAACTGTGCAGAACCAGTGAGGCCGCACAAGGCGGCTGGCTGACTGACCAGGTGGTCTCACATTCGAGCGCGCAGACGGTCCAGGCAGAGGGGAAGTGGCAGAGGGGACTGAATCCAGGAGAGAGCGGAGCAGGCGCCATTGCTCCCTCTCAGGCCCCACCCCCACATACAGCGTCACAACCCAGCGACTGGGCTGCCCCGCACTGGGGAGCGCCAGAGGCTCCACTCTTCACTACGTAACAGCACGCGCGCATGCGCAGATAATCCAGGTGAAGGGGAAGCAGCAGAAAGGGCCGGAGTCCAGGAGAGAGCGGAGCAGGCGCCATTGCTCCTTCTCAGACCCCGTCCCCACCTATAGCGTCACAACCCAGAGACTGGGCTGCCCCGCCCTGAGGAACACCTAAGGCTCCACCCCCTCACTACGTAATAGCCGCTACCAGACTAAAACCAAAACAACAAAAAAAAAAAAACCCCACCAAAAATGGCTCAAACTGGAAAACAAATAAAAGCCCCAGAGCCAATTCCTCTAAGCAGTGAAGAGATAGCCAACCTGTCAGATGCACAGTTCAAAGCACTGGTCATCAAAATGCTCACAGAATTGGTTGATTTTGCTCACAAACTAGATGAAAAAATGCAGGCTACAATCCGTGAAATGAAGGAAGATGCATGGGGAACTGATAGAGATGGAAGGAAAACTGGGACTCAAATCAATGGAGTGGACCAGAAGGAAGAAACTAACAACCAAACAGAAAACGAGGAAGAAACAAGAATTCAAAAAAATGAGGAGAGGCTTAGGAACCTCCAGGACATCGTTAAACATCCCAACATCCGAATTATAGGGTCACAGAAGGGGAAGAAGAAGAGCAACAAGTGGAAAACTTATTTGAACAAATAATAAAGGAGAACTTCCCCAATCTGGCAAAGAAAATAGACTACCAGGATGTCCAGGAAGCTCAGAGAGTCCCAAAGAAGCTGGACCCAAGGAGGAACACACCAATGCACATCGTAATTACATTAGCCAAGATTAAAATGAAGCAGAGAATTCTAGAAGCAGCAAGGAATAAGGGGACAGTCACCTACAAAGGAGTTCCCATCAGACTGTCAGTTGATTTCTCAAAAGAGACCTTCCAGGCAAGAAGGGGCTGGAAAGAAATATTTGAAATCTTGAAAAGCAGGGACCTACATCCAAGATTGCTCTACCCAGCAAAGCTGTCATTTAGAATGGAAGGGAAGATAAAGTGCTTCTCAGATAAGGTCAAGTTCAAGGAGTTCATCATCACCAAGCCCTTGTTATATGAAATGTTAAAGGGACTTATCTAAGACAAAGAAGATAAAAGTATGACAGTGAAAAGACAGCAAACTCACAGCTATTAAAAACCACACCTAAAACAAAAGCAAACTAAGCAAACAGCTAGAACAAGAACAGAACCACAGAAATGGAGATCATATGGAGGGTTAGCAACAGGGGCATGGGAGGAGGAGAGAGGGGGAAAAGGTACAGAGAATGAGTAGCATAGATAATGGGAAAAAATGGACAGGGGGAGGGCAAGAATAGTATGGGAAATGTAGAAGCTAAAGAACTTATGACACATGGACATGAACTAAAGGGGGGAATGTGGGTGGGAGAGGGTAGGTAGGGTGGAGGGGAATGATGGGGGAGAAATGGGACAACTGTAATAGCATAATCAATAAAATATATTTAAAAAAAATAAAAAAAAAGAAAAAAAAAAGAAATTGTTGAGTGGAGTAACTGATTAACTGAGTTAAGATGAGCAAAGTACTTGTGAGAGTGCCCGGCCCATGGTAAGAGCTAAACAAAACTAGTTGTTGCTATGACCATATTTCATCTATTCTAAAATTCCTTCTGTTCACATCATAAACCTGCAATAGAGATATACAATTAATAGATACAATTAATAGATCTTAACATTGGGTCATAGTTTCATTCACAACTTTTCTTCCTTCTTGGTAGCACATAAAAAATGGCACATCTAACAATTGGAGGCATGTTAAGCACAATGAAATACATTATTTCCAGGAAATATTTACTAGGATGACATATGTATGAAAGCATGACCAGTAAGCTCTGGGATACACAGGTCCAGCTCATACAGTGGTTCCCTCCAGGAAGAATGTTAGAGAGGGGGGTGTTGGAGGCCTGGGGCCTTATCAAGACTGCCTTGGTGTTTTATAAGCAGCATGGAGTTGTGTTTACATGTGGTTTCACTTAGCGTTGCTTGGCTGCAGCCGGCAGACACTAACACTGGTTAACTTAAGCAAAAAGGAATTTATTGGCAGGATGTCGGGAGCTCACAGAAGTGACAGGAGCCCAGAGAAACAGACTCAGGGAGGGGTGGGAGCTCAGGCCTCTCCCAAGGGAGAGGCTTTTGAAATACAGTCACCATCTGGTATTGGGAAATGTCTGATCCACATGCCACTATGACTGAGACTGGATCTCCAACCTCTCCTCTGTCTCTGGGTCCAGTGGCTTTTGCCATTCTTTTCGTTTGTCCATCATCTGATGACTCCCACCTTCCTAGGATTGTGATAGTTCTTTTATTAAATGTCTTAGGGGGAACTCAGCAGAATCATCCTCCCACAGTGGACCAAGAGCTGTGGATCTGAGCAGACCCAGCATTCCTTGCAGCTAGGGGACAGGCACACACCCTGGTTCCTCAACTGTCAAAGCCCTTCTTTCATACAGTGAGCCGGGAACAAGCAAGTCCATGGCAAGGCCATGAAACAGGAAGAGTACATCTGTGCAGGAGATTGGTACAGTAACTGCAGTAACAAATTCCACTTCTACAGGCACAGCTGCTTAGAAAGGCAGTGTCTGTGCTCAGTGCCTGGGGTGAGCTGTGGCACCCTGTGCTTGGTGGTGCAGTGGTGTCTTCACTGGGCTGGCTTCATGAAGTCAATCTGGCTGTGGTCAGCTGTGGCCTGGACTCTACCTATTTCTGTGTCTGCTTCCTAGTGAGCCTGTGGACTATCTTATTTCCTTTTGAATTAACGTCCCCGCCCCCCACACTCCTTGCTTCAATATGACTGAGTAGGGTTCTGTTGCCAGCAACCAGTAAGCCTGCCTGACACCCTATGTCCCTCACTCCAGACACTAAGTCCCAGAAGAGAGGTCAGGACATGAGCCTGCTCCCTGGGATAGACCAGGAGACATACGGAGCTGGCTTTTATAATGGGAAGCAGAAGCCTAGAATTCCCCTCTACCAAGACCGCACACAATGGGGAAGAGGCAAATTCCAGAAGGAAATCAGGCTGCAGTTAATGAGAGGAAAACAGGGCGAGTGTGTACCACCATTGTTTAATCAAAATAATGCATGCTCTGCTTGGAGGAAACTTAGTCATTTGTTCATTCAATCATTCATTCATTCATTCAACAAACTGACTACAAGTCAATTATGTGCAGACAAAGTCAGGGACTGGGAACATAACTATGACAGCCCCTCAGGAACTGGAGTCTGGTGCTCATACCAGGTGAGCAAACACACAGGGACAGGCAGTGGGCTTAGTGCCACAATACCAAATGTGATCTCTAAGCACTGTGGTCTAAAACGGAGGCAGTCAGTGAAGTCTCAATAGATGAGGTGGCATATGAGCTGGGCCATGAATAAGAGGCCAGGAGGGGCAAGGATTTTTAGGCTGACCAAGGCAAGGGTGCACAAGAGAAGGCCAGAGAAATAGCCTGTGCATAGGCTCAGGATCATGAAGGGGCACACACCCTGTGGTCTGGGAAGAGGAGAGCTTCAGGATGGAACAAGGGGAGGCAAAGTATCCAGAGGGTAGAAGTGGCAGAAGATGAGCCTGATGATGAGGTTGGATGCAGAAGGCAAGGACCTTGAATGTCAATTGAAGGTGGGTCAGGAAAAGTGCTTACATTTTATTTATTTATTTATTTATTTATTTATTTATTTATGTATTTATTTGAGAGAGAGAGGGAGATTTGTTTTTCCACTTATTTATGCATTCATTGGTTGATTGTTGTATGTGCCCTGACTAGGAATCAAACCTGCAAACTTGGCGTATAGGACCTATGCGCTAACCAACTGAGCTACCCACCAGAACAGCAAAAATGCTTTAAATGGGAGAGACACATTATTAGAGCCATCTTTGAGGAGATGATTTTGGTGGGTGAATGAAGAGGAATTTGTGGGGAGCAGGAGAGGAGGGGATAGTGCAAGAAGCAAGAAGGACAGGCATGGTTCAGTCTCTGAGTTTTGGTTTTGGAGAGATGAGAACCTAGAGTATTAGTCACTCCAGCTGCCACTTCTTCCTCTGCCCTTAGCTTGCTGGGTGACTGGACAAGTTACTTCCCCTCCAGGCCATAGTGATTTCCAACAATGCTCAGTGGAATCCCCAGGGCTTTCCCAGAGCAGTATCACTCGGGAAAGTTTTACATATTGGGGTTCCACCTAAGATTTGGCCTTCTAAATAGTTTTGCTATGAAAAGTCCACATGTAAAACCAGTGGACCAGCTCCCCAAGTTCCTTTGTAGCTCTGACATCTTGGTGACCAAGTCATCCTGGTTTGCCCTGAATGTTATAAATAGGAAAGTCCCATGTTGAAATTCCTCAGTTTGAGACAAAGTGGGTGGCTGTTACCCTATATTAGGGAATTCATGAATCTAAAGCCCTGGTTCAGCCTGAAGAGACAGGACCTCAGCAGGGAAAATGTGTAGGGTGTGAGGCAGAGCATTGTGGCCAAGGGTCTCAGATGGGTTAGGAATGGGAAGGCCTGATGACACTAAGCTTGCAGAGATGCAACTCCCTATGGGAGCTGGGACTGGAGGTGATCCATGGCTGCTGAAGAGGGGTAAGGAGAGGAAGTTGAGCTTCAAGAGGGGAGAGGAGACTAGCGAAGTCTGTATATTGCTGCAGCTGCCAATCTTGGTATAAGGTTTGCCTTTGGACTGTCTGTCATACAGAATCCTAAAACACCTGTTTAACTGAATAGTGATATATTTTTTGAAGTTTTTAAAAAGATTTTTATTTATTTATAGAGAGGAGGGAAGAGAGGTAGACAGAGAGGGAGAGAAATGGATGTGACAAACATTGATCCATAACCTCTTGCATGTGCCCTGACCAGGGACTAACCCACAACCCAGGCACGTGCCCTGACAGGGAATCAAACTGGCAACCTTCTGCTCTGTGGAACAATGCTCCAACCAGCTGAGCCACACCAGTTAGTGCTAGTGATTTATTTTTTTCAATAAATGATTTGTCTAGAGAGAGACAAGCCAATGATGGTGCAATGGCTGCATTAAGCCATCCAGGTCTTGGCTTCTTACTTCTGTCCACCATCTTTGTTGTGTGGAGTTACATCTATGTGGCTGGGGGTCAAGGAAGTGGCAAGGGGTGTGGGACAGAGGAAAGAAAGCTTTCCAAACATTCCTTTCAGATGTCTGCTGCTTTCAGTCAGGTCTGTCATAAGGTCCCCCCTGGTTGAAAGGGAGCCTGAAAAATGTGGGATTTTTGCTGATTTGAATAAATTCAGGGGCTCTATTTGCAAAAAAGAAAAATGGACTTAGGTACTGTTCAGGCAACTAGTGGAGTCTCCCTCACAAAGTCTTACAGGATTCTGCACTACACTGAGGCATCCTAACTGCCCATCACATGACCCCTGTCCCTGCCCCAGGGCCCCTCATAGCCATTATTGCCTGTCAGGCACATATACTGGGGCCCCTTTTCATTTCTCCTCTGGACAAGGCAGGAATGCAGGCAGCATGTACCCATCTCCTGGCGAGGTCCAGAAGACCCTGATCCTCCCTCTGGAAAACTGTGTCCCCCTCCGGAGAGCCCTCCTGTGGCCTGGAGCCCCGTTTCCCTGCAGATGTGATTTGCCCTTCCTTCTCCAGTGCATAGCTCAGGGTGAGCAGGCCCACTTAGTTCTATTTCACTCCACGTTACTCATCAGGATGTTTTTGCAGCAGTTACTTGATATCCAGGAAAAATTCCAAAGCTTTTGAAAAGAAGTAAATAAAATCTTTTGTCCCCCCAAAGCTGTGAAATTGTGTTTTGCTGAGGAGATGGCAGGCACCCATGTGTGGTCCAGCGACCACTCCTTGAGGCAGGTAGCTGGTTCTCCAGGTTTGCCCTCATGTTGGGTGATCCCCCACTGTCCCTGAGCTCAGCTGGACCTCCTAGAACCCATGCTAAGCTTCTCCTGATCCTCTCATGGGACCTACATTTGGGAACAGAAGAAGTCTGCCGGTAGGGGTACCCCAGCTTGTTTCTTGCTCTGCAGCCAAAAAAGCTTTTAGGGAGTGCTTCTCCCATGCATGGGCTCTGGACCTCCCTGAGACTGTGTGAGTTCCAGGAGAAGCAGAACCAGAGTTCCCATGTTGTTTGCTGTGGTCACAGCTGACAAGGGTGGGTACAGTGCAGTTCTCATGGCCCTGGGAAGACTTAGTCTTTATCTGCTGGGGCTGGTGGTCACAAGGTAAGATTTGGTGTCTCTTCTCTTTTCTGAGCTATTTGAGTCAATGTCAGAGACCACTGGATGTTAAAATATATCCAGGAGGGAGAGGGAAACTAGCTCTACATCTCTAGTTCTTAACTGCAGTGAGAGGGTCCACCTCCACACCAGCATCACCATCTCCCTTGAAGCTGTATTGCCTCTGGCCTTAACACAGAGGTGCCATCTACCTCTTCCCTTGGTGCCTGCCACCTGGCAAGGTTGACTCTTTCCAAAGAAGTTTTGGTGAAAAATTAAATAGACATTTCCTAGCAAGCGCTAGATCCTTAGGTTCTTTTAGCAATGTGGACCCTTCCCTTCACCTACACCTCTTTATATGTAAAGCACCTGCTGAATAAATGAACCAGTGCATGAAGGATTGCTTCCAGGGCAGATGGAGGCCATATTCTCACTCTTTCTTTCCTAACCATGCCCCTGCTCTGGTTAAGCCCCCAAAGCAGGTCTTCGGCTGCTTGGTGGGGTTTGGTCCCCAGACCAGAGCTCCGTCTGCTTTCCCCACTCACACGCAGTGACTTGAGGGCTGGTCCTCCCAGCCATTGCATCAAAACCCCTGCAATTCCTTTGGAATTCTTCCCAGAGTATCGCTCTTGACAACTTACAACTCCCGACTATTAAACATTGATCACTCAAAATTTAACATCCCATCTTCCCTTTGATATCTTCAACTGTTCTCTGCATAAGACCTGCTTTCTGCAGGTCAGAGTGAAGACTGCAAAGGTGACTTCCCCACTCACCCACTCCCAGCAGCTCTGTTATTCAGCCAGCAAACCTGCCGAGTGGAAGAAGGGAATACCCTCTTTTGTCCAGCATATTTTTTTTGGGACTTAGACTAGTGGGGAAACCAAGGGAAAACCTCAGAGAGTTGAATCCTGGATTAGGATGCTGGGTGGTTCTGGGGTACAGCCTGGAATGAGGGGTACCCTGCTTCTCTCTAGAGGCAGCTGTGGGAAATGGAAAGTGATTTAGATGAAGAAAGTGATTTAGGTTCAAATCCCTGGTGTGTCACTTCCAGCTCTGGAACCTCAGGGAAACTGCTGTGCCTTGCCAGTAAAATGGAGATGATAGCACAGCCATTTCAGCTAAGCCCCAAGAGAGGATTACTGAGAGGCTGGGAGTGAGAGTGCCTGATCCATAGCAGGTAATCAGAAGATGGCTGTGCTGCCTTCCCCTCTGAAGATAGGTATAGTTCAGCAAAACAGTGCAAGCACATCTGTAGGAAGATGTTTCAATGGCTTCGTACAACAGGTGATTTTAAGCTCTTCAAAAGGGAGTCAGTTGCATAGAAACTGCAACAGGTTGATCACAAATTCTTACCACCCTTTCACTCACCCTGGCTCCCAGGGTGCTGCATTTTATTAAAACTTTATTAATTAGAATAGCGACCATTTGCTAAATACATCAGGCAGGATCTGGGAAAAGCAAGCTACCTGTGTTACCCCCTCCAATTCCCACATCAACCTGTAAGGTAGGTTTTCTCACTGGGCCCTATTTATAGATGAGACTCTTGAGGGTGACAGAGGGAACACCTCAGAGGAAATGGCAAAGCTGGGACTCAAAAATAGGTCAGTCAGACGCTCAAGTCCCAGTTCTGGTTTCTATCTTCTATTGTACTGACTTTGTCTAAAGGCGCTCTGTACTCTGCATACCTGAAATCAACAGCCATCGGTATATTGCATTCAGATTCTATCAGGGAGCATGTGAATGGCTCTCTCTAGATGGATGACAGCACAATTGTGTACACACATGGAATGTGTAACTTGATGCCCTGCAGGCTCTTGGTTTGTTCCTGGAATGCACCTGCAAGAGGGGCGTCCCACAGGCTCTGTAGTTTGCATTAGAAGACTTCCTGGTATGATGGGGTACATGTAGCTCAGCACAAGGCAATTCTATTCCCCTTCACACACCATTTCTGAGACTCCTTTAGTGCAAAGAGTAATCCCGTGCCAGAAATAACAACTTCATGGCACAGGTCCCCTCACATTCCCCACCCTTTTGAATGGGTCATGGTGCTCCTTCACTCCAAACCCTGATGTGGCTTCAGTCAGTCCTCCATATCACCTTCCTCCAAGCTGCTGCATTTACTATGAAACCTCTGCTGTTCCTGCACAGGGGGATCTTCACAGCTGGAAGGAAAGCCAAGTGCGATGGAACATGTCCTCCATCATGTCCCTGAAGCTTGTCTGTGAGTGCTCGCACTGCCTCCTAGGTCCCCGGAGTTGGCCTGTCCCTCTGTCAGAGTTAAGTTGAGAGTGATATTATGCCCCTGAATCTTTTCTTTCACAGTTTAAATGGCTCCAGGTTCATTCTTCAAACATTCCTCACATTGCTTGGCTCTTCATCTGTAATTTTTCAAGGGAGAGTGGGAGAAGAGGAGGCTGGGAGGAGATCAAGGGAGGCAGTTGCAACCTCCCAGGAGAGCTTCCAGGGGCCAGAAGCAGGCTCAGTACCGGGATGAAGAGGGGGAGACCAGCACTACCAGACAAAGACTGAACAGTGACTGCATCCCAACTATTTGGGTATTTAGGGAGCGCCCTCTTCCAAGCCGCTCAGAGGGAGGGCAGAGTGACAGAGCAGGGCTACCCCACTCAGCCTCCACAGGATCTGTTGTGACCCAGGATGGATGGTCAAGGCCTTGCTCAGTGGCCCACCCAGTGCTACAGGGAAACTGTTGATTTCCCTTGAAATTGTAGGGTTAGGCTTTAGGGTTCGATAATAATTTTCTAAGGTGCAACAGATATTTTCTTTCCTGGAGAGGAGCTCTTATGCTGAG
Organism: Glossophaga mutica; assembly: GCA_039655065.1. Classification (NCBI taxonomy): domain Eukaryota; kingdom Metazoa; phylum Chordata; class Mammalia; order Chiroptera; family Phyllostomidae; genus Glossophaga; species Glossophaga mutica. The sequence goes on from CM077307.1 coordinate 120,467,814, forward strand.
ATGGTTCAGTCTTGCTGAGCAGCTTTCAAATTCCTTAGATGGTGAGTCTGGGCAGCATCACTGAAGGGTTCTGCTCATGGTGCCTCCTCTTGCTGAGCACAGACAGTGGCCAAGATCCCACCAGTAAGAGCCCCAAGGCACCTCCACCGTGCTTTTGTCAGACATTGAGTTTATCATCCTTGCAGGTTTTCTTTACTTTCTGCACCATCAAGAAAGGCAAGGTAGCAAGACAGAAGGGGAACTGGATTTTGAGCCTGGATGAGAATATACATCATCTTCCCCATAGTTTGGAGGCAACTTAACTGTTATTTACAAAACTCAATGCTTTGTTTGGAAAATGAGGTTAATGCTGTATAACTCACAGGGTCTCTGGAAGGGCTGAATAAAATGGCATTTGGGGAAGCGCTAAGCATAGCTATACAGTAGGTGCTCAATTAATGTTAATAGAAAATAGAGCACCTTCCAGAACATCTGGATATCAAACTGATATCAGCTTGTGAATGATCTTTTGGCAAGAGAAAAGCAATGAGTAAGTTCTTAAGTCCTGAGAGTCTCCCACGCCCATTCTGCATTCTCTAGCCCTGAGCTCCCTGTCTGGGTGAGAGCACCAGCATCTCTAGGATAGCTGCACTGAAGGTCAGCACAAAGAAGTAAGGGTCATGATTGGCCTCATTTTGACAGCCCTGAGACATGGATCACCATTAAATACTCTACCCTGCCACGCTGGCCTCTTGATAGAGCCCCAGCAAAGCCATTAGAGATCCGCTCAAGGGTCATGGTGTTCTACTCTGAATCTGACCCCAAGAGAGGTTACACATTAACCCATCATCCCCCCTTATAATCCCTGCATGGCTACTTTGGATAAGTGGGAACTGGGAAAAGAGCCCTGGTATGTGTTGCAGGATTCTGTTTCTGAGCCTGAACTCCCCTGGAATTCCCCTGGAATGTGTGAAGGAGGGAGGGTCCTGGCACTGTGCTAGGTGCTTTAAGTGCCCACAGCCAGACTGCAAATTAGATGGCATTGTTTCCATTTAGGCACTAAGGGACTTTAAAGAAGAAATAACTGGCCTGTGTCATGTTGTCGGTAACTACCAGATTGGGACTGAAACTCACACCTGGCTCCAGAGCCCGCCTTGCTCACCCTTATCTAGTGTTTGCTATGTGCTGGCATTAAGTGAAGCACTTTGCGTGTGTTACTTCATTTAACTCTCACCAATATTGTGATTAGATGTTAATCTCATCTGCATTTTTGAGATGAGGAAGGTGAATCTTAGATTGCTTAAGGGACTTGTTCAAGGTCACTCATGTAGTTTATTGTGTAGCTGGTTTTGAGCCCAGGTTTATTCACAATCCAAAATGCTTATGATTAGGTTTCTTGCTGAAAATCATGTTATTTATACACCAAACTTTACTAGGTATTTATTATGGGTAAGGATCTGCTTTAGACACTCAGAGGGGTTATATGGCTGTGCCAGTGTCCCTGCCCTTAGAAATCCTATCCATCCTTCCATCCTCAGCTCTGTCCTCTGATGGGAGGCACCCTGGGCCACCCTGGATTTCATCTTTTCTCTTCTCTCAGTTTCTGTGTTGGCTAGAGCCCTCCTGGGACATCTGAAGACACAGGACAGCCCTACGTGTCACGCTCGTGGCAGAAACTGGAGCCCAGTACTCCTGTTTCTGAGTCATGGTGTCCTTTACTTGCCCCACAATCCATCTGCCTTTCCGCTGTCATTTCCCATTCTTCACTGAATTGGTGTCAGACAGGGCAGGCTAGGTTGCATTGTGACAACAAGCAACCTCTCTGTAGCTAATTGCATTTCCCTCACATGACACACATACAAAGGCAGTCGGCAAGGGGACTCTGCTTCTCACAGTCACTCTGGGCCACAGGCTGGCACCTACTCCCACCATCCTTGAAGCAAGGAAGGTGATTCTTAAACTACACACTGACTCTTACAGACTTGTCTGGGAGTGACACCTGTCACCTATGGTCATATCTCATTGGCTAAAGCAAGTTGGCTGGCCTGCCTATGTTCAAAGAGGGCTAGGGTGCAATCACACCACCAGCCTGGAAGGAGAGGAGCACTGGAATGTTTGGGAATGGCCCTGTGACCATAATAGCTATAGCAAAACCCAAGCAAGGGATGTCAGTTCTTGAGGGGAAATTCTGAGCCTGAGAATACATGTTTTTCATTTATTTTTTCATTTGAAAGGGAGATTAGCAGGTTTTAGAAGTGTGTTAAAGACATATTAGGTCCCAGATGAAACTTTCTGTTTTATTCCATTACATTTAACAAATGTTTATTGAGAGCCCTCTAAGTGCCAGGCATTCCTAAACACACAGGACATGTCCTGTGTGAATAAAACAGACAAAAATCTGTGCCCTTAAGGATTGCGTTAGAAGGGGCAGATATTGAGCAGTGGAGAGCAAACATAAGTTAGTTACATACAGATAACACGTAGTTATAGAAGGATTGATAGAGAACTGAAAACACAGTGACTCTCTCCATATGTGATTTGGTGTCACTGGAAACACTAATCACACCTTGAGCTTCACATAGGTACATCTTCAACACGGGAGCCTATCTGATACCCATGTTGCTTTAGTGTGTGCTCTTTCTTTCATTATTTTGTGGGGAAGGACTTAACAGACATGACTTTCTCACAGTCCTGGAGTGTGGGATCTGAGATCAAGGTCCTAGCAGAGATGGTTTCTGGGTGTGGACTCTTCCTGGCTCACAGACAGCAGCTTTTTCAGTTTGTCCTAACGTGGCTTTTCCTCTGTTTGTGTCAGGGGGGCTGGGGATGGGGAGGAGAGAGATCACATATGTTCTAGTATCTCTTCCTCTTCTTTTTTGAATATTTTAGAGTATTTTTAATAGTCTTTTGTATTATGTACAGTTTTTAAAATAGAAATAACCCATGTACATATATACCTTTGAATCCTATTTTTCAAAGATAAATTTAACCTTTAACCATATAGCTACCTTGATTTTATTTTTTAAAAGATTTTTAATTATTATTCTGTTATAGTTGCCCAAATTCTTTCCCTTTTGCCCTCCTCTGCCCATCTTACCACCAACTCCCACAGTCAATTCCCACACTGTTGTCCATGCCCATGGGTCCTTCATACATCCTCTTTAACTAGTCCCTTCCCATTCTTTCCACCATTATCCCTTCACCCTTCCCCTCTGGTCACTGTCAGTCTGTTCCACGTTTCCATGCCTCTGGTTCTATTTTGCTCATTAAGTTCCTGTTATAGGTAAGATCATATGGTATTTGTCTTTCACCAACTGGCTTATTTCACTTAGCATAATATTTTCCAGTTCCATCTATGCTGTCACAAAAGTTAGGAGTTCCTTCTTTCTTTATGCTGTGTAGTATTCCATTGTGTAAATGTACCATATATTTTTGATCCACTCATCTACTGATAGGCAATTAGGCCGTTTCCAGCACTTGGCTATTGTGAATAATTCTGCTATGAACATAGTGGTGCGTAAGTAATTTTGAATTGGTGATTTGGAATTCTTAGGGTATATTCCTAGCAATGGAATCACTGGGTCAAAAGGCAGTTCCATTTTTAGTTTTTTGAGGAAATTCCATACTGTTTTCCACAGTGGCTGCACCAGTCTGCCTTCCCACCAATAGTGCACTAGGGTTCCCTTTTGTCCACATCCTCACCAGCACTTGTTTGTTGATTTATTAATGATAGCCAGTCTGACAGGAGTGAGGTGATATCTCATTGTGGTTTTAATTTGCATCTCTCTGATGGCTAGTGATATTGAGCATCTTTACATTTGTCTGTGGGCCATCTGTATGTCCTCCTTGTAGAAGTGTCTGTTCAGGCCCTTTGCCCATTTTTTTAGTTGAATTGTTAGTCTTTCTGGTGTTGAGTTATTATATATCTTGGAGATCAAACCCTTGCTCAATGTATCATTAGTAAATAAGTTCCCTTTTCATTTTGCTGATGTCTTTAGCTGTGCAGAAATCTTTTAATTTGATGCCATCCCATTTGTTAATTTTTCCCATGATTTCTCTTGCCCTAGGAGATATATTGGCAAAAGTATTGTTACATGAGATATCTGAAATTTTACTGCCTATGTTTTCTTCTAAGATTTTTAGGGTGTCATGACTTATATTTAAGTCTTTTATCCATTTTGAATTTATTCTGGTATAGGTGTAAATTGGTTGGCCAGTTTCATTTTCTTGCATTCACCAGTCCATTTCTCCCAACACCATTTATCGAAGAGGCTATTTTTACTCCATTGTATGCTTATGCTCCCTTTGTCAAATATCAATTGATTGTAGAGACATGGATTTATTTCTGAGCTCTCTATTCTGTTCTATTGATCTATGTGTCTGTTCTTATGCTAGTGCAAGACTGTTTTGTTTACAGTGGCCTTGTAGTATAGTTTGATACCAGGTATTGTGATCCCTCCTACTTGATTCTTTCTCAAGACTGCTGAGACTATTCAGGGTCTTTTTTGTTCCATATAAAATGTTGAAGTATTTGTTCTACATCTGTGAAATATGCCATTAGTATTTTAATAAGAATTACATTGAATCTATAGATTGCTTTCGGTAGTATGGACATTTTAATGATGTTAATTTTAATTCTCCAAATTCATGAACACGGTATATACTTCCATTTATTTGTATCTTCCTTAATTTCTTTCTTCAGTGTTCTATAGCATTCCAAGTACAGGTCTTTTGCCTCCCTGGTTAAATTTATTCCTAGATACTTTATTTTTCTTGTTGCTATAGTAAATGAGATTTTTCCCTAGTTTCTCTTTCTGATATTTCATTTTCAGTGTATGAAAATGCCTTTGATTTCTGAATATTGACTTTGTATCCCACTATTTTGCTAAATTCTCTTATTAGGTTTGAGTAGTTTTTTGGTGGAGACTATAAGGTTTTCTATGTACACTATCATGTTGTCTGGGAATAATGATAGTTTTACTTCTTCTTTTCCAGTTTGGATGCCTTTTATTTATTTTCCTTGTCTAATCACTGTGCCTTAATGATGTGGACACAGGCCTGCAGTGTCTGAGTCATTACAGATGAAATGAGACATTCACATGGACTACCGGGTCTGGTGGAGGAAAAGGGACAGTATGGCTTTTCTTTTAAGGGGAGCAAAAGCCTTGGCTCTTGCTCTGACTGCCCTTTATTGAGTTTCTCCCCACATCACATTATGGTCCTCATTTACCATGCACAGGTTCACTTTAGGTGGTTACCTTTTACAGACAACAAAGGAGCCAATGCTGCTAATCACATCACAGAAGAAGGATATTTGCAAATGAAGAAGGGAAAAGTGGTCAGACCAGTTACACTCATCCTAGGAAGGTTTAGCATGGATTTTAGGGAAGTTACAATAAGCACTTGCTGTCTCAATTCAGGGTGAGGGAGTTTTTAGCAAAAGCAAGACTCAAAGTGGCCTAGGCACATTGCAGGCCTGATTTCCCACAGGAGAACCTATCCGTGGGTGTGGGTCCTGTGCATCTCCAAGTGGGAGCTGGGCCCACGCCACACAGAATGGTCTCCTACACCTAGAAATTCCAGTACATGTTGAGTAAGAGTGGTGAAAACAGACACCCTTGTCTTGTTCCTGATCATAAGGGCAAAGCTTTCAGTTTATGCCCCTTGGGTATAATGTTGACCTTTGGTCTCTCATACAAGGCCTTCATTACGTTGAGGTATGTTCCCTCTATTCCCACTTTGCTGAGTGTTTTTATCATAAAAGGGTGCTGGATTTTATCAAATACTTTTTCAGCATCTATTGGTATGATCTTGTGATTTTTGTCCTTTGTTTTTTTTTAATGTGGTGTATTATATTTATTGATTTGCAAATATTATACCATCTCTGCATTCCTGGGATGAATCCCACTAGATCATGGTGTATGATCTTTCTAATGTATTACTGGATCTGGATTGCCAATATTTTGTTGAGGATTTTAACGTCTATGTTCATCAGAGATATTGGTATGTAGTTTTATTTTTTTGTTGTGTCTTTACCTGGTTTTGGACTAGGATGATACTGGCCTTGTAGAAAGAGTTTGAGAGTCTTCCCTCTTCTTGATTTTTTTGAAATAGTTTGGAAAGGACAGAAGTTCATTCTTCTTTAAATGTTTGGCAAAACGTACCTGTGAATCCATCCAGTCCAAGACTTTCATGTGCCAGGAATTTTTTGATTCCACTTCACTTTCACTAGTTGTTATCAGTCTATGCAGGTTTTCTGCTTCTTCTTGATTCAGTTTTGGCAGATTGTATGTTTCTAAAAATTTGTCCATTTCACCCAGTTGGTCCAATTTCTTGGCATATAGTTGTTCATAGTAATTTCTTACAATGCTTTTGTATTTCTGTGGTATCAGTTGTAACTTCTCCTCTTTCATTTCTCATTTTATTTATTTGGGTCCTTTTCCTTTTTTTTCTTGATAAGTCTGGTGAAAGGCATGTCAATTTTGTTTATATTTTCAGAGGAACAGCCCCTGGATTTATTGATCCTTTGAACTATGTTTTTAGTCTCTAGGTCATTTAATTCTGCTCTGACCTTTATTATTTTCTTCCTTCTACTTGTTCTGGGCTTTGTTTGTTGTTGTTCTTCTAGTTCTTGTAGGTGTAGGGTTAGGTTGTTTGTTTGAGAGTTTCTATCTTCTTTAGGTAGGCCTGTATTATTATGAACTTCCCTTTCAGGACTGCCTTCTCTGTCCCATAAGTTTTGTCTTGTTGTGTGTTCATTTTTATTAGTTTCCAGCTACATGTTGATTTTTTCCCCAATCTCATTGTTAACCATTCATTGTTTAATAACATGTTTTTCAGTCTCCATGTATTTGAATGTTTTTGAGTTTTTTCCTTGAGGTTGGTTTCTAGTTTCAAGCCATTGTGATCCAAACATCTTAATAGACAGAACTTGTGGTCTGTCTTTGAAAATATTCCATGAATGTTTGAAAAGAATGTATATTTGCTTCTTTGGGGTGAAAAGTTCTGTATGTATCAATTAAATCGGTTTGATTTAGGGTTTGTTCAATGCCACAATATTCTTGTTGATACTTTGTTTGGAAGATCTACCCATTGTTGTAAGTGAGGTGCTAAAATATATGATGACTGTGTTGCTGTTCGTATCTTTCTTGAACTCCTCTGAGATTTTCCTTATATATCTAGGTGTTCCTATGTTGGGTGCATACATATTCATAAGTGTTATATTCTCTTGATGACCTACTCCCTTAAGTATTATGTAATGACCTTCTTTGTCTTTTTATGGCCTTTGTTTTGAAGTCCATTGTTTGATATAAGTATTGCTACCCTTTTTTTTTTTCATGTCCATTTGTTTGGAATTTTTTCCCCATCCCTTCACTTTCAGCCTGTATAGATCTTTTGTTCTGAGGTGGGTCTCTTGTAGACAGCATATATGTGGGTCATGTTTTCTTATCCATTTAGCTATCCTATGTCTTTTGATTGAAGCATTTAATTCATTTACATTTAATATTGTTATTGATAGGTACTTATTAATTGCCACTTATTCCACACCTTTGTTCCTCTCTCCCTCTCTCTTTCTTTTCTCCTTCTTACAGCAGTTCCTTTGGTATCTGTTACAATGCTGGCTTGGCGGATATGTACTCTTTTAACATTCTTTTGTCTTGGAAGCTCTTTATTTTACCTTCCATTTTACACAAGAGCCTTGCTGCATAGAATAGTCTTGGTTGTAGGTCATTGCTTCTCACTACTTGGATTATTTTGCCAATCCCTCTGGCTTGAAGTGTTTCTGTTAAAAAATCAACTGATAGCTTTATCAGAGCTTTCTTGTATGTTATTAGCTATTTCTCCCTTGATGCCTTTAAGGTTCTCTCTTTGTCTTTAAATTTTTCCATTTTAATTATGATGTGTCTTGGAGTGGGTCTCTTTGGGTTCATTTTCATTGGGACCATCTGTGCTTCCTGAACTTGTGTGACTTTTCCTCTTACGAAGTTAGGGGAGTTTTCTGTCATTATTTTTTTCAAACAGATTTTTTATTCCTTGCTTCTTTTCTTCTCCTTCTGATATTCCTATGATGCAAATGTTGTTACATTTTATGTTGTCCTGAAGCTTCCTTAAACTATCCTTATTCTTTTTCAGTCTTTTTTCATTTTGTTGTTCTGATTGGATATTTTCTACCTTGTTTTCCAGCTTGCTGATTCAGTCCACTGCTTCATCTAGCCTACCTTTTATTCATTCTAGTGTGTTCTTCTTTTCCTTTTCTTATGAGAATACCAGTCCCATTGGATTATGTCCCCAAACTTGTGACCTAATTATCTCTCCAAAGACCCTGTCTCCTACACACATTGGAGGTTAGTGTTTTAATATATGAATTGGGAGGACACAATTTAGTCCATAACAACCCTCATTTAATTCACCAGTCATACTCCCATATTTTAAATGAGAACAGGGCTTGGGTTCTCTACAGTGAGCAGAAACTACAAGGACCTGAGTTCTCTCACTTTCCCATCATCTGCTTTTCTCTGTCTTTATTTCCTTGTTTTTTTTTCACCTAACTCTTTCATATGGATACCTCAGGGCCCGGGGCTATCTTCATGCTCGTGGAACTGCCCCTCATGTATCAGGATATTGAGTTGCATCTGCATCCTACAATACATGTAAATTTTAATTAACCACGTAAGACTTGACTTGCTGGTGCTTTCTTGACCTTGGGCATTAGAAGTGACATTACTGGGTCCTCCTATCTGTCGGCATGGTCCTAGGTGCTTTACATGTATATGTGTTATCCCTTAACCTCACCAGAATCCCATGCTGTAGGACTTGTCCACATTTCCATCTTGCAGAGGAAGCAGTTTGGGCTCATGCAACCCAAATGGCTTACTCAGGTCATGAGTGACAAAGCACAGAGGTTAAGGGCAGCCCATGCCTGTCACAGACTCCACTCTTTGTCTCCTTATAGAACCACTTCCTGGTTTGGGGTAATTGAATTAAATATTTATTCTTCTTGAGTTTGCAGTATTCTTTCTTTAATTTGGAGTGTGTGTGTTCCCACATCTTTTAAGACTCTCCTATGCTTTATGGTACCAAATGTATAAAACATGTCTGCTTACTTGTTAAACAGGCATCTACCACATGAGAAGCTGGCACCCTCATTCAAGGCTCTTGGAAGGGGTTGGAAGGTACCATCTCACTGAAGGGAACTTAGGAGAATTGGTCTCTAAATTAAAGCACGTGTTCCTTTGAACTTACTGATTTTACCTGTGGAACAGATGGACTTTCACATGGGCTCAAACACATCAGTGCTGGGATGTTCACTAGAACATTGTTTCTATTATTAATAGCCCTGAAGGACTGGAAACTATCACATGCTCAATAGCAGGGGACTGTTTAAATAAATGGTGGTGTGTGTGGGCATCAGAATGGTATGCAAGCAATCAAATGGACAACTGTGTATGGCCTCTGAGTGGAGACACTAGTTCCAGAGCATTTTGTGGGTTGTAAACCCATTTACATAAAGGGTGTGTGTGTGTGTGTGTGTGTAAAATGAATAAATGATAGCATAGATACATAATATTTATTGAGCTATTATATATTCTGGGTACTCTGTCCAGTATTCTATAAATTAACGGATTTAACCAACTGTGGTACAGGTTGCAATGTCATTCCCTTTTTATAGAAGATAAAACTGAGGCACAGAAAAATTAAATTTTGCAAGATCACTTAGATGGTTAATGGGGAAGGGAGCATTTTCTTCGGAAAAGTCTTGTTCTAGACTCTGAGCAACTAACCTCCATGAAAATATGCTCCAGAGATGGGTCCGGCCCTTCTCCCATCTTCTGATCTCAAAGGGAAACTTCCTCTCCTCAGGCGAGTGCCCCTTCACCATGCCTCACCCATTCTCTTCTGCCTTCATATCTCCCTCTCTGCTAGTTCCTTTACCTCTGCTTATAAATGAGCCAAATTCTACTACTACAGTCTAGAAAGCCTTTGTGTGGCAGATAAATTCGGTGTGTTTATGGAGCCATTTCTGTTTCCCTGGCACCCAACTAAAGCATATTCCCAGATCTCATGCATCTAGGAGCAGTCATAGGCCTGATTCTCACCAATGGAAAGTGAGCAGAAGTGAGGTGCCACCTCTGGTTAGAAGCAGGTAAGAGCAAGAACCTTCTCCACATACTTTCTCCTGTTTGTGCAACTGGAATCTAATGTCTCTGAGATGGAGTGCAAAGTGGAAGTTGCTTGGGTCCTCGAGTTACCACTTGTAGAAGGACTATGTTGCCAAAGCTGTTGTCAGACTACAGAGGGGGCGAGGTGCAACTCTGTTGGGTTAAGTTGTTGAGATTGGGTGTTCTACAGGTACATTAGCTAGCATAGGTTACCTGCTCATTGGAGCCAAGGCCTTACCCCTGTCTGCTCTTTTTTACTACTAAATTCTTAAGGAGAGCCAGACCCCAGAAATTTAGACTTGAGCACCACCCATCTCTCTGTCCTGGGGATTGCCGTAGCTTTCCTGAACCTCCACCCACAGTGACCAATAGGAAAAGCCAATGGTTGCTTCTCTGTTGCAGGCCCCTCTGATTTTTCCTGACTTTTCAGACTCTGTATCTTTGAAAATCTACTTGTTTTTTGGGGTACTGCCTTCTCATCCTTTTCTTCCTCCTCACCAGCACATCCTCAGTAGAATATCTCCATCAAGAGACATGGACTTAGGATCAGACAGCCCTGATCTGTATCCTGCCTGAGTCACACTATCTTTTAACTAAGCTTCAGTCTGTCCTTATTCACTGGGGCACCAAGAGCTGAGTCTCAGGGCTATTTCGAGGAGGAATGATGTCACTAATTCAAATAGCAAGGCTAGCTCAGGGCTTGACAAATGTGTGCTCTTTCCTATTTCTCTTTATTTTATATTTATTTTCTTTATTATTCATCTGCCTTATATACCTATCCAACAAATATAAACAATGCTTATTCTTGTTTTCTCTGATAAATCTGAACTACTCCCATGGTTTTATTTACTTTTGTGCAAATATTTGTCAAATAGAGATATTATTTTATTCACTTTCATGCAAACATCTACTAAATTGAGACCTTTAACCAAATATTTTTTCCTAGCCCCTGAGCTTTACCTCATACTTCCCAGTATAATACAATTAGTTAATCTACTCTATACTAGTTTATTGAAACTCTACTATGGAAAAATCCCTGTACTTAGTGCTGGAGACAGAATTGTGAAAAAAAAAAATGCAGACATGCTACCTGCCTGGTGGGGCTTATTGTCTAGTGAAGACAGATATTAATAATCTTGAAAATAAACTTAAACTTGAAATTTTGACAACTATTTTTAAAGGACAGAGAGGTGAGTCTTTGAAATCCGCTAATTCATTATTTCACTTAGCTAGGGTGGTTCTTATGGAAGAAAAGTTTAAGCTGAGTTCTGACGGACAATTAGAAGTGAATTAGGGACTTCCAGCCAAGATGGAGGCGTAGGTAGACACGCTGTGCCTCCTCTCACAACCAAAATTAAGCACAACAAATATTTAGAAACAAGGAAACAACCATAACTGATGGAAAGTTGAACTGTATGGAAGTTCAACAACCATTCATCCAGACCGGTAAGAGGGGCAGAGTTGCGACAGGAAAAAGTGGAGGTGCATACCCGGGCATGCATGCAGCAGCGGCTAGCAGTTCCCAGGCATGCAGGCAGTGGCTAACAGACCCCAGGCCCACAGGAGGTGGCTGGTGGACCCTGGGCACAAGGTGGCAACTGTGCAGGCCCAGTGAGGCTGCACAAGGAGGCTGGCTGACCAGGTGGTCCCACATTCGCACACAGATAATCCAGGTGAAGGGGAAGCAGCGGAAGGGACTGGAATCCAAGAGAGAGCAGAGCAAGTGCCATTGTTCCCTCTTGGACCCTGCCCCCACATACAGCATCACAACTCAGTGACTGGGCTTCCCCGCACTGAGGAACACCTAAGGCTCCACCCCTCCCTACATAATAGTCACGACCAGACCCCCCCCCCCAAAAAAAAAAAAACACCAAAAATGTCTCAAACTGGAGAACGGATCAAAGCCCCAGAGCCAATTCCTCTAAGCAACCAAGAGATAGTCAACCTATCAGATGCACAGTTCAAAGCACTGGTGATCAGGATGCTCACAGAATTGGTTGATTTTGCTCACAAATTAGAAGAAAAAAATGCAGGCTACAATACGTGAAATGAAGGAAAACATATGGGGAACCAACAGAGATGGGAGAAAAACTGGGACTCCAATCAATGGAGTGGACCAGAAGGAAGAAACGAACAACCAAACAGAAAACGAGGAAGAAACAAGAGTTCAAAAAAATGAGGAGAGGCTTAGGAACCTCCGGGACATCTTTAAACATCCCAGCATCTGAATTATAGGGTCACAGAAGGGGAAGAAGAAGAGCAAGAAGTGGAAAACTTATTTGAACAAAAAATAAAGGAGAACTTCCCCAATATGGCAAAGGAAATAGACTTCCAGGAAGTCCAGGAAGCTCAGAGAGTCCCAAACAAGTTGGGCCCAAGGAGGAACACACCAAGGCACATCATAATTACATTAGCCAAGATTAAAATGAAGCAGATAATTCTAGAAGCAGCAAGGAATAAGGGGACAGTCACCTACAAAGGAGTTCCCATCAGACTGTCAGCTGATTTCTCAAAAGAGACCTTCCAGGCAAGAAGGGGCTGGAAAGAAATATTTGAAGTCTTGAAAGGCAAGGACCTACATCCAAAATTGCTCTATCCAGCCAAGCTGTCATTTAGAATGGAAGGGAAGATAAAGTGCTTCTCAGAAAAGGTCAAGTTCAAGGAGTTCATCATCACCAAGCCCTTATTATATGAAATGTTAAAGGGACTTATCTAAGAAAAAGAAGATAAAAATATGACAGTAAAAAGATAGCAAACTCACAGATATTAACAACCACACCTAAAACAAAAGCAAACTAAGCAAACAACTAGAACACGAACAAAAACACAGAAATGGAGATCATATGGAGGGTTAGCAATAAGGCAGTGGGAGGAGAAGAGAGGGGGAAAAGGTACAGAGAATGAGTAGCATAGATAGTGGGTAGAAAATAGACAGGGGAAGGGCAAGAATAGTGTGGGAAATGTAGAAGCTAAAGAACTTATGACACATGGGCATGGACTAAAGAGGGGGGATGTGGGTAAAAGGGGGTGTGCTGGGTGGAGGGGAATGATGGGGGAGAAATGGGACAACTGTAATAGCATAATCAATAAAATATATTTTAAAAAAAGAAGTGAATTAGGTGAACTGGGAGAGAAGAAATGTAGCAATGGGGAAAGCATCTCATGTAACCAAGGAACACGGCATTAATGAGGTGGTAACCAGAGGAGAAATTGATGGGAGCATGGTCGTGATCAGGGTGGATAGGGAGTATGGAAATGACTGCTCTTTGTCCCCCAAGATCTAGTCTTCTCTTTATTTCTGATTAGAGAGCCTCTCTAAAATTAATTAATTAATTAATTAATTAATTTGTATTTTTTGTTTTGATTTTTAAAATTTAATCTTTATTATATTTTCCCATTATCATCTAGTCCCCCTTATAACACCTCAACCCATATTTATTTATTTATTTGTTTACATTTTTATTTATTGATTTTTAAGAGAGAGAGAGAAACATTGATTTGTTGTTCCACTATTTATGCATTCATTGGCTGATTTGTGTAATCCCCACAATGGGGAAAGCCCTGACTGGGGACTGAACTCCAAAACCTTGGCATATCGGCAATGGTCTGACAAACTAAGCTACCTGGCCAGGTAAAGAGCCTCTTATTTTAACTTGGCCTAAGGCAGTCTCAAATAAAGACCACATTTTCCAGCCTCCTTTGTAGTAGGCTTGGACGTGTGAATAAGTTCTGGCCAATGGAATGTGTTATATGCACCTTTTGGGAAATGTTCTTTTTTGGGGGGGCTTTAAATTAATATTCAATTTATTACAATTGTATATTAAAACATTTTTCTTAGGTTTTAAAGTTTACCTTATAATTCTTGTTATTTTAGTTATAAACCTAATAATGTTATTGGTATTCAATTTCTTTTTTTAAAGTATGTTTTAGTGATTATGCTATTACAGTTGTCCCAATTTTTTTCTCCTCTTTATCCCCTCTTTGCCCTGTACCCAACTACCCTCTAGCATTCCCCACTCTTAGTTCATGTCTATGGGTTGTACATATAAGTTCTTTGGCTTCTCTGTTTCCTATAGTATTTTTAACCTCCCTCTGTCTATTTTATGTCTACCAGTTACGCTTCTTATTCCCTGTACCTTCCCTCCTTTCTTCCCCTCCCCTACCCACTGACAATCCTCCATGTGATCTCCATTTCTGTGATTCTGTTCCTGTTCTAGTTGTTTGCTTAGTTTGTTTTTGTTTTTTAGGTTCAGTTGTTGATAGTTGTGAGTTTGTTGTCATGTTACTGTGTATAGTTTTCATGATCTTTTTCTTAGATAAGTCCCATTGACATTTCATATAATAAGGGCTTGGTGATGATGAACTCCTTGAACTTGACCTTTTCTGAGAAGCACTTTATCTTCCCTTCCATTCTAAATGATAGCTTTGCTGGATAGAGTAATCTTGGATGTAAGTTTTTGCCTTTCATGACTTGGAATACTTCTTTGCAGCCCTCTCTTGCCAGTAAGGTTTCTTTTGAGAAATCAGCTGATCATCTTATGGGAACTCCTTTGTAGGTAGCTCTCTCCTTCCTTCTTGGTACTTTTAAGATTCTCTCTTTATCTTTGTATGTGTGTATGTGAAGTGAATATATTTAAGGAGGTGAGGGGGTATTAGGAAAAGGCAAAAGTCTTCACAGAGGAGGTGTCTACTGGGAATATATTTAAAGGAAAAATAAGAGCTCTTCATTTGGACAAGGTGAAGAAGAGTTTTAAGGCAGTAAGGACCATATCTAAAAGGCTGAAGGGCATGAGAGACCATAGGGGTATGGGGGGACTTCCAAGAAGTTTGAGGTGATGAGTCAGAGAGCCAAAGTGAGAATGAAGTTCAGAGAGAAGGGGGGCCACTTTGTGAGGATACCAGTAGTCAGACAGGGTTTTTATTTCTGTTTTGTTGGTAGAGAGAAGTCATGGAGAATTTTAACCAGAAGAGAAACATAGTCAGCTCTATGCTTTGAAAGAAAAATTAATTGAAACAAATTCCCAAAGTGTCCTTCTATGGAGGTTGGGTAAAAAAAAAAATGATGGTGTGTCATTCAGTAGAACTTCAAATAGCCATTTAAACAACGAGGTGAATCTATATGTGCTCATATAGCACCATTTTAAAGATATATCTTGAGGTTAAAATAATCAGGGAGCTGTATGGTGTTTGTAGTATGGTTCCATTTGTTTGAAAGATGTGTGCAAATGTGTATACATGAAGGTATCCATCTATCTGTGATTATATATATCTAAAATAATTCTATAAAGATACACAAAAAAACTATTAAGTGTTGCTTCTAGGAGAATTTGGAATAGAAGTTGTAGAGAGAGTTACTTTTCATTGTAAACCTTTTGGAATGGTTGAATATTTTTATGATGTGCATGCACTAATTTTAATATATTAAATAAGTATGTATTAAAAATTTTATTCTGCCTGAAATGTAAGTGATGGATTGAAGAAAGGAGAGATTCAGGCTAGAGAGATCCCTCTCCCACCTCCATTTTCTTGATTAATGGCAAAACCATCCATCCAGTTATTCAGTCTCAAACCTTGAAGTCATCTTCAACATACCCTACATCTAATCAGTTATCAAGTCCTGCCTGTTCTAGCCAGAAATCTCTCTCCCCTCAGCCCCTGAGAAGACAGAGAGATCGATGGGACACAGTGGCAAGCTGAGAAGGAGACTGCAGTATGTATAAATATTTAGTATGTGATAATGGTGATATTTCAAATCCTTGTGGAAAGGATGGATTATTCAATAAATGACATTGGAAAAAAATAACTCCAATCCTTAGCTTAGTCATCAACTGAAATAAATTCAAATAAATTCCTAGTAAATTAAAGATATGTATATAAAAATAAAGTCACAAAGCCGCTAGAAGAAAATGTAGGTCAGTATTTACAACACATGAGGCAGGACAGGGTCTTTCTAAGGAAAAAGTTAAAAAAGATATTAGAGAGACAAGTCTGATAGGTCATGCTATATAAAATTATTGCTATCATAGGCTGAAGACATATTTTAAAAATCTGAAGCAAGTGTAAAACTGGAAAAAAATACTTCCAAAACTATGGCATGTTAAAGTGTTAATAAGCTTAACTTATAAAGAAAGCTTACAAAACAATGGGAGAAAGGTAAACACTCAAATAGGAAAACAGAAATAAGTAAGTAACATAAGAGAAAAACAGCTGGCCAGTAAACAAATAAAAGAATGTTCGATGTTGCTGGGTTTTTTAAAGCACATTAAATAACAATGAAACACCACATTTAACCAAATATTTTTAATTAAAAGATTATTTCCCTTTACTGGTCAGCATGCTAGGAAAGTCTTACACACTGCAGGAAAGAGTGTAAATCAAATTAAACTCCATGATGTAATTTACTAGTGTGTATCAAAATCCTCAAAAATGTATATGTTGTTGACTTGCTGATTTCACTGGAAGTGAACATATATATGTATGTATCCTGAGGAATAAATTAAGGATATGACAGTGATGTTTGTCACAGTGTTGTAAATAACAAAACCCCCAAATTCTCTTAACCTTAAAATTCTTAAAGAAAGGTTAAGTAAATTATGGTACAGCCAAACAACAAAATATTATCTGATCAATAAAAGTATCTTAGTTTAAAACTACATATGTACTCAAAAAGGTGTTTATAATATAGCAAAGTTAAGCAATTGCATTTAGAAGATGGCATGTACAATGTAATCTATATTATGTTTATGCAAACATCATGTACAGATGAAAGGGTAAGATGAAAGTCTAATGTTTTCAATAGCAGCTATTTCTGGGAGGAAAAATTATAGATGATTCTTATTTTCTTAAAACCACTTAATATTTTTAAAATTTCCTTAACAAATATCAACTACTGTATAAACAATGAAAAATTAAATATGCACCTGCACTTTGTCCCAGAAATTTTAGAATTTTTTTAATATATTTTATTGATTATGCTATTACAGTTGTCCCGTTTCTCCCCCATCATTCCCCCCACCCTGCACACCCTCTCCCACCCACATTCCCCCCTTTAGTTCATGTCCATGTGTCATAAGTTCTTTAGCTTCTACATTTCCCATACTATTCTTCCCCTGCCCCTGTCTATTTTCTATCCACCATCTATGCTACTTACTCTCTGTACCTTTCTCAACTCTCTCCTCCTCCCAGTCCCCTGTTGCTAACCCTCCATATGATCTCCATTTCTGTGGTTCCGTTCCCGTTCTAGCCGTTTGCTTAGTTTGCTTTGTTTTAGGTGTGGTTGTTAATATCTGTGAGTTTGCTGTCTTTTCACTGTCATATTTTTATCTTCTTTTTCTTAGATAAGTCCCTTTAACATTTCATATAATAAGAGCTTGGTGATGATGAACTCCTTGAACTCGACCTTATCTGAGAAGCACTTTATCTGTCCTTCCATTCTAAATGACAGCTTTACTGGAAAGAGCAATTTTGGATGTAGGTCCCTGCTTTTCAAGATTTCAAATATTTCTTTCCAGCCCCTTCTTGCCTGGAAGGTCTCTTTTGAGAAATCAGCTGACAGTCTGATGGGAACTCCTTTCTAGGTGACTGTCCCCTTATCTCTTGCTGCTTCTAGAATTCTCTGCTTCATTTTAATCTTGGCTAATGTAATTACGATGTGCCTTGATGCGTTCCTCCTTGGGCCCAACTTGTTTGGGACTCTCTGAGCTTCCTGAATGTCCTGGTAGTCTATTTCCTTTGCCATATTGGGGAAGTTCTCCTTTATTTTTTGTTCAAATAAGTTTTCCACTTCTTGCTCTTCTTCTTCCCCTTCTGTGACCCTATAATTCGGATGCTGGGACGTTTAACGATGTCCTGGAGTTTCCTAAGCCTCTCCTCATTTTTTTGAATTCTTGTTTCTTTCTCGTTTTCTGTTTGGTTGTTAATTTCTTCCTTCTGGTCCACTCCATTGATTTGAGTCCCAGTTTTCCTTCCATCTCTATCGGTTCCCCATGCGTCTTCCTTCATTTCATGTATTGTAGCCTGCATTTTCTCATCTAATTTATGAGCAAAATCAACCAATTCTGTGAGCATTTTGATGACCAGTGCTTTGAACTGTGCATCTGATAGGTTGGCTATCTCTTAGTCGCTTAGAGGAATTGACTCCGGGGTTTTCATTTTTCCTCCGGTTTGAGCCATTTTTGGTGGGGTTTTTTGTTTTGTTTTGGTTTGGTTTTAGTCTGGTCGCAGCTATTACGTATGAAGAGTGGAGCCTTAGGTGTTCCTCAGGGCAGGGCAGCCCAGTCGCTGGGTTGTGACGCTATAGGTGGGGGCGGGGTCCGAGAGGGAAGAATGGCGCCTGTTCCGCTCTCTTCTGGACTCTGGTCCCTTCCACTGCTTCCCCTTCACCTGGATTATCTGTGCACGCACTCTCGTGCTGTTTCGTAGTGAAGAGTGGAGCCTCTGGCGCTCGCAAGTGTGGGGCAGTCCAGTCGCTGGGTTGTGATGCTGTACATGGGGGCGGGGCCTGAGAGGGAACAATGGTGCCTGCTCCTCTCTCTCCTGGATTCAGTTTCTTCCGCCACTTCCCCTCTGCGTGGACCGTCTGCGTGCTCGAATGTGGGACCCCCTGGTCAGCCAGCTGCCTTGTGCATCCTCACTGGGTCTGCACAGTTGCTCCCCTGTGCCCGGGGTCCGCCAGCTGCCGCCCGTGGGCCTGAGGACCGCCAGCCACCACCCGTGCACCTGGGAACTGCGAGCCGCTGCTGCTTGCGTTCCTGGGTCCGCACCTCCACTTTTTCCTGCCGCAACTCCACCCCTCTTACCGGTCTGGATGAATGGTTGTTGGACTTCTGTACAGTTCAATTTTCTATAAGTTCTGGTTGTTTTCTTGTTTCTAAATATTTGTTGTCCTTAATTTTGGTTGTGAGAGGAGGAACAGTGTGTCCGCCTATGCCTCCATCTTGGCCGGAAGTCAGAATTTTTTAAAATAAAGAAATGACTAGAGATGTCGGAATAGATGGTGGTACAAGACTGTTCAATGCAGCATTGCAAGTAAAGACGAAGACTGAAAACAATCTGAGTATCCAAAACCACGGAATACTTAAATAAATGATGGTTGGATACAATGGGACACTATGTGATCATAAAAATCTAGTTATAGAAGAATATTTGTTAAAATGGGGAAAAAAATTCACGAGAATAAGTGAAAGCAAAGCTGGCTATGAAACCACATACAAATGGGCATACCCTTGTTTGCAAGAAGCCGTAGATATTAAGAAAGTTTACACTAAAATATTAATGTGGTTATTTCTGGTTGGCCGAATTGCAGGTAAACTCTTTAGTCTGATTTCTTATGTTTCTAAAGTGTTTTGTATTCTACATGTATTACATATTTAACTTTTTAAATTTGGGGGAACTATTAAAACATCATAAATAACATTAAAAGTCAAATGACAAAATGAGAAAAATATTACAACATAGGATTTTCAAAGTGTATTAATATATTTAATCTATAAAGAGCTCTTACAAATCAAGAGAAAAAAATGAATACCTCAGTAAAAAGATTTGCATGGGAAATATAAAGACAATTAAAAAAGAAATATAATCATTCAATTTGCATCTGAAAAAAGGCTGAATATCACTAATAAAAAGGGAATGTAACTCAGAGATGGAAGTTTTTGTTCCTCAAATTGGAATTAATTCCTCAAACACTCATAATATTATTGCTAAAGGAGGGGGACTAGCCCCTCTCACACAGTGATGCAGGCAGCATAAATTGTCAGCTTTCTGGGGTGCAGTTTAGCAGATATATCAAGAACTTTAAGAATGTTAATTCTTTGTGACCCAGGAGGTCAAGTTTTAGGAATACTCCCTAGGAAGGAATCATGGTTATACAAAAATTTATGGGCAAGAAAGCTTTTTGCAGCATTACGTACAATAATTTAAATTAGAAAATGACCAAAACAGTTAATAATAAAGGGTTGGCTTGGTTGCCACTCACAGACAGGCCTCCAATCCTGTGTGTGTGATTTTATAATCCATGAAACCCTTAGAGCTGACAGATTTTTTTTTTGCAAGTTCAATGGTGGCAAAAAGCTAATTTGAATTTAAAGGAGGCTGCTTAATAGCCATTATTTATTTCATTTGGTGTGATTATTCAAACATTTTCTTGCCCAAGTACAATATTATATTTGGTTTTAGGCTGCTGTGAAGATCCTATGGCAGGAACTTAATAATATACAATTTTTGCCCAGTCTTATCTTCTCTCAAATCCAAATAATTCTGATTTTTGAAACATCTGGCCCCAAAAGTTTTTGGGACCAGATGATATAAACCTATAACATTATTTAAATTTATGTTTTAAGGGAGCATTGTTGGATATTTCGTTTATCACATTTTTTCTTATTATTAAAACAAAAAAATAGAACATAAAACTATGCATACAGGGTGGGGCAAAAGTAGGTTTACAGTTGATCATATGGAAAATAGTACAATAAATAACAATACGAGGATAAACTGTGGCCCTGGCTGGTGTGGCTCAGTGGATTGGCTACCAGCCGAATCAAAGGGTCACGGGTTCGATTCTCAGCCTAAGGCACATGCCTGGGTTGCAGGCCAGGTCCCCAGTAGGGGGCACAAGGGGCAATGCACCTCTTATTGCACATTGGTGTTTCTCTCCCTCTCTTCTCTCTCCCTTCCTCTCTCTGAAAAAATAAATAATATCTGGCCCTGGCTGGGGTAGCTCAGTGGATTGAGCATGGGCCTGCGAACTGAAAGGTTGCTGGTTCAATTCCCAGTCAGGGCACATGTCTGTCCCTCCCTCTCTTTCTCCTTTCCTTCTCCTGTGTCTAAAAATAAATAAATAAAATCTTTTAAAAATAAATAAATAAACAATATCTTTAAAAATATGAACTGTGATTCTCTTGTCCACAACTATAAACCTACTTTTGCCCGCCCCTGTATATCAAAATTTTAACAGTGGTTATCTCTAGATGGTGAAACTGTGAGCAATTTAATCTTTTTTCTATACATTTTTGTATTATCCAAATTCTTTATAATGAATTTATATGATCTCTAACAAATAAATGTATTTGAAAACCTAAACTAAATCTAGATGATTTCCCATTACCTAGAAACTGAATAAAATATCCAAGATACATAGCCAGGATTTGAACTGAGTTTTTGTAAATCCGACTCACACATTCCTTCCCCTTTAATGTGCTGCAACTAAACTGGTGTTTTTGAAAGGAAGTCCAGCAGAATTTTAATGACTGATATGAATAAACAGATTCTGTGGCCCGCTGAATATTGAGAAATGCAATCAATATACAGGAGTTTACTGTAGGACTTCTCAGGGCCTGTATATTCTAAGATGCAATATGTGCTTCCAAAAAAGAGGTGTATTATGCTGAGTTTGTCCATTTGGCCATAGATCTTTTCTATTTAATTTTATTTGTATTTCAGTTTATGTTAATGTGCGGAAAATCTTCTAGACCATCTTGAGAATGTGCTTCCCATAAAGCACTTGGGAAATGCTAATCTAATAGAAAACTTCATCCTTCAATTGAGGAAAAATATATAAGAACCATCTCTACAGTAGTAACAGTTTCCTGTGGGAATGCCAACTCTTTCCAGTTATTCACTTTTCTCTTTAAGAGTGATCTTCATAACATGTGAAAGGCCATGTTGCCAGAATGGTGAAGTTTGTTCTGTTAAGATGGTTATTTGTCCTGTTGTGACTCCATAGAAAACGGTGGCCAGTTACATAAATACTGATGGAAAGTCTGCAGTGGCAGGAAATCAAAACTCCCCTATATAATTCTCTGAACCCTCTTTCACGTAATCAGGAACATCAAAACTTCTCACAGAGACACCCAAGACAGGAGGGCTTGGCGAAATGAACTGTAGTCTGGGGAGCAGCAAAGCTGGAAGAGGACTTATTAATGTGAACGTTCAGTGTTACCTCTGTCAGGTTGCTTTTTCTCTCTGTGTCTCAATCACTTCTTTTGTATAACAAAAGGGTTGATTAGGGTAGAAGAGCAAACTTGTTTCATCTTACTTGCCAACTCCAACTCAATTAATTGGTGGAGGCTTTTAGAGTCTCCAGTCAGCCTCCCTGCTTAGTGATAAAGAATACTGGGATTGATTATTAATGTCTACCCTGGTCACAGATGGAGAGTGGCATCACTCCTGCCCTTCACTATCTCCAAGTTTATGATTATCTAAGTACTCTTGAAGACCTGGGATACTTTAGAAAGGACACATAGGAGCCAGCTCCCAAAT
This sequence comes from Glossophaga mutica, assembly GCA_039655065.1. Taxonomy (NCBI): domain Eukaryota; kingdom Metazoa; phylum Chordata; class Mammalia; order Chiroptera; family Phyllostomidae; genus Glossophaga; species Glossophaga mutica. Next base: position 120,490,211 of record CM077307.1, read on the forward strand.
ACCAAATCTAGCTCTTGTTTTATAAACTGGTGATCTTTTGCCTCATTTCCTATTTTTTTATTCCCTTTCATCCATAGAACTTGCAAACTCTTGGCTCATGGTCTCTGTAATAGCAAAGTAGTGGTTTTCTATGGCAATCTTCTTACACTCCCTTCCTTGCACTCTCTTGCCCAAGATGAATCTGTTTTTACTAAAAGAGAAAAAAGGAAAAAAATACATATGTAAAAATCACACATCCTCACCATGTGCAAAAATCATGTGTTTGGCAGCATGAACATTTTCCAAGGCCAAATGGCATTTTTTCTTTCTTGCAAAACGAGCAAGAAAAAAAAAGTCTTACTTTACCAGCAACTGGCACTGAATTATTGGCCCCTGTCAGTTGCTGCCACTAAGGGGCCTCTCATCCTGGAAACCTGTGATGCTAGGATAACAAGTCCTGGTGGAATCTGATTGCAACTTCCTCTCCTGCTTTGCATAGAGACTGAAGCATGCAAAACCATGGTTGGCAGAACCATTGTCATGGGTATTAGAGGGAGAGCAGTATGAAGGACAGATAGATCAGAGAGTTTGTAACAGCCCCATCACTTACTAGCTGTGTGATTTGGGCAGAATTTTTAACTTCTCTGAACCTTAGACTGCTCAAAAAAAAAAAAAAAAAAAAAAAAAAAAGGTACCATAGTCCCAGTTGCTCACTATGTGTTAGGATACCTCAGGGAACAAAAATGGCAAAAGTCCCTGCCCTTGAGGGGGCTGATATTTTAAAATGAAGGGGCAAGTTGGGAGGGGATGGTAGAGAAGATGGATAATGAACTGTTTAATACACTCCTTAGTATCAGATGGTGCTAAAGACCAGAAGGAAACTAAATCTGGGTGGGGGAATATGAAATGCCAGGGTTGGGGTGCCACTTCAGGTAAAATGTCCAGACAAGGAGCCATTAAGACCAGGAGTTGGAGAGATTATACACCATGTGTGTACCTGGAGGATTAGGACTCCTGGCAGAAGGAATAGCAATGACAAAGTCCTCAGGCAGAAATATGCCAAATGTGGGAACAGCAAGAAAGCCCATGTGTCTGGGATGGAGTAAGTGAGGCAGAGAAGAGCAGGAGATGAGAACAGACTGGAGTGAGGCGGAGGGAGGCAGGGGCAGGGCAGGGGAGACAGGTAAAGCAGGGTTTTGTTAAGACTTTGGCTTTTTCTCTGAGAGAGTTAGGGGGTTATGGGAGCTTAGTACACTAAAGAGTGACATGATCTTATTTACATTTTAACAGGAATATTTGACCTCTGTATTGAGAAAAGGAGGGCGTAGGAGGCAAAGGTGAAGGTAGAGAGACACTTTGGAGGCTATTGCCATGTTTCAGGGAAGTGAGGATGATGCTTTGGACCACAAAGGAGAGAAGGAGGTGGTGGGAAGTGGGAGGGATCTTGATAAATTTTGAAAGCCCCCTTACCAGGTTGTTGTGGGAAACTGTGAAACAATGTGAGAGAAGTCCCACTCAGTTTCTAGAATACAATAGGTGCTCAAAGTTAGCTTACTATTCCTAGTTATTTGACTAGTTGTGCTTGCTTACCTTAGAGAGGGACTAGGTGGCTCACCTGAGGGCTTCCTCATTCATTCAAACATTTCACCAGATATTGTTCTCTTGCCAAGCTCCATAGGATTAGAAAGGAGACAACAGCATTATTTACTATAAGGTGTCTGTTGGTGCTTCCTGAAAGTGGTAAAGGGGATTCTCGTTGACCATAGGGAGGCAAAAAGAGAGGTAAATGGGGGAAACAACTACTTAGGGAACTTTGTTTCCCAAAGTAAAGCAAATAATAAAAGATTGCCAAGGATCATCTTGGCAGAGTATTGTTGGTAGAGAAAATTTTGGAGCTAGTGTTAGAGATGCTTAGGGAGAATACATTCTAGTTGGAACTGAGCTGTGAAAATGGGTTCTTGAGAAAAAATCTGTAGAGGGTGAACTCCTGAATGTGTCCCAATGATGGAGTCAGGCTGGGTGTGGAGCCAGGGGCAGTTAGAGGGCCAGGCACAGCTTCCAGCCACCCTCCCAGGCTGTGGCCCCAGGGCTCCCTACAAGGTAAACAGAGGTACAACCCCACTGTTGAACTTGGTTGGTGCTGAAGGCATTCCTGAGGAGAGGCTGTGAGCCAGAGGATGTGAGGAGGCTCTATCCAGGACTGGCAGATTCACAGGGAGCAGAGGGACATCAAGAAGTGTGATGGAGTCCCGGTTATGGAGGTGTCTGGGCCACAGCACAGCGAACATAGCAGAGGTGTTGGGTGAGCAGGGGAAATAGAACTGGAGCAGCAGGCTTCCCATGGTGAACTGGCCAGCAGAAAATGGTTTCAAGCATTTTAATAGATTGGCAGTTATTTTAATGTTTTGAAAAAATACTAGATTTCCTTTTATGATAGTGATATGCAATCTTTTAAAATGCATTTATGGAAGCTTAAAAATAAGTTGACTTAGTGGAAATTAATCAGTCAATAAGAGGCCAGGTAGTGATCTGAGAGGTCCCTGAAGAGCAACTGAAGTTTGGGAACTGTGGACTCAAGAGATGCTGTCCCCTGGGTGGTACTGGTATTGTGCTGGATTCTCAGGGTTAGCCAGACTTTGGATGGGGTCTTCTGTCACAGCTGAAAACTCCTGGACATGAGGAGTCCTACATATCAAAGGGCATTTTTCTCCTTTCTAAATGCTTCTGTTTCTTGTAAGAGTAGGGATGAAGGGAACAAGGGAGAAAAAGTCCTGTCATCCCTTCTGTTTACACAAGAACCCAAAGGCCACCCTTTAATTTGTCCACTTAAAAAAAATCCTCAACTGAGGACATTCTTTCATTGCTTTCAGAGAAAGGGAAGGGAGAGAGAAAAACATTGATGTGAGAGAGAAACATTGACTTGTTGTCTCCTGTATGCACCCAGAGTGGGAGTCCTACATGTCAGAAATGGGAATCGAACCCAAAACCTAGGTATGTGCCCCGACAATCAAACCCTTGACATTTAGGTTACAGAATGGTGTTCCAATCAACTGAACCACACCGGGGCCAGAGCTATCCTGCCCACTTTTGACTTGCCTTCAAGGCTTTCTTTTTCCCTGTCCTGGGAAGAGGCAGCCTGAGAACAAGTGCTTTCTTTGCTCACCTCCCACACCCGCCCATCCATTGTTCTCCACAGGATGTCTTCCTGTCCATATGGTTTATAAAGCATAGACCTTTAGAGAGCAGAGTTAAATAGTGGCTAGTTCCCCATCATGGGTGAGGCAGGCGTGGGGTGACTGTGGGAGCAACTCTGTCCCAACTCTGCTCTCCTGATCCATCTTCCTTTCTGCTGAGTGACCTCTGTTCTTTAGAGCCGACCAGACCTTGAACTTTGTATCTGTGTGGAGGACTTGAGCAGGTGGCAGGATGGCCCCTTTGAGGGCCATTGAAAGCCTCAGGAATGCTGACATTGGGCCTCATGGGGGCCTGTGCATCAGCAGAGTGGACACTAGTGATGAGCCCAGCTGGCACTGGGCCCATGTATTGGACAAGACTGCCCAGTGGAGCCCAGTGGTTTAGGCAGAGCCCTGTGCCAGCATGAGGAGCTGCTCATCCCATGGTGGCTCAGTGTCCTCATCTACAAAGGGTCACGCCAGTGCTTTCCTCACTGGGCTGTAATGAGGATCAGAAGGCATCTGCACGTGCAGGGTCTGTGCCTGGCATAGTCCAGATCTCAATAAATGAGAGCTATTATTATTGTCATCATCACTGGAGCTAATTCCTATAACATGTCTGAAAATAATTAACATCCTCACCATTGAACAGGAACATGTGATGCCCACTGCTTGTCTGATGACCTCCAGGGACTCTTATGTCACTCTTGCCATGCCACAGTGCATGCCCAAGCAGTAGCACCCATGAAATGTTCAAGATGGGGGTCATCTGTCTTATTTCTATCTTGGGGACCTTTCTCAAAGGACTGAGCTTTGGTGGCCCAGCTTGAGACTGTATGTACAAGCTCCTGTGTGCACAAGTATGATGTATCCCATTTCCACCTTCTCCACAGCCCTGTGTGGTAAGGACCAATGTCTGTTTCATGACTATTGACACAGAGAACTGAACATGCTCATAATATGTCTAGGCTGACCTGGCCTCTGTGTATCAAGGCCAGGTATTGATCCTAGTGGCAAATCTCCCAGCCCCATGGTCTCCCTCCAGAGCTGTACCTCCTAGCCAGTGCTTAAGTGTTATAACAGAATTTCAGAGCCATCTGTGGGAGGGGGGTATCCAAGGGGGGAGAGAGAGAGATTCAGACCCTCACTTTTCTCTTTAAGCCACTGCATATACAGGCTGGGCAGGGGGAGTGGCGGGGGGTGGCTCAATAGATGTCACCATGTGCCATCCTCAGTTGGCCTCTCCAAATCCTAACATAGCCTCCTGTCCTTGAGGTACATCTGACAGCCCAAGCCTGGCTTCCTGACCCCCAAATCCTCATCTCCAGGCATGCACAGTGCAAGGTCAGAAGAGGGCTTTACCTTATCCTTTAGGTTGGGACATTCTTGCTAGAACTTGGATTCTCGGGGGCAGGGACTACCCGGGGAGGGAGAAAGTGAGGAAACTCAAATTTCAGAGTAAAACTAACCCCTTGGGAACTGTGATTGTGCCATTTGAAAATGTGTGAACTATCCCCATAGTTTTGATCCTCAGTTCCCTCATCTCTAAAACAGACATGACAATGTCTGCCTCACAGAGCTGTAGTGAAGAATAAAGAGGATCAGACATGAAAATCCAGTACCAGAGCTTGGGGTAGTTAGCGCTCAATGCAATCACAGCCTCCTGTGTCTCACAGCCCCTTATTCCCCTGTCCCATCTCAACCCCCTCACCGCCGCCCCCCCCCCACACACACCAGGCTGGGGTACAAGGCTGGGCAGAGCCAGGGATGAACTAATGCTACTTGGTGGATGGATCATTTCTCCTCTCAAGAACATGCTATCTGCCCTGCTGTCTGAGGGCACTGATGTATATCTCCCACTAGCTGTGTGACATCAGGCTGGTTCTTTTCTCTCTCTGGGTCTTATGATCTGAGCAGGAATGGGTGCTCTCTCATACTTCCCAGTTTGGATATTCCATGGTTCCAGGAGGCAGAGGATGATCAGAGCAGCTGGTCTGGCCAGGAACAGAAGGTTCTGTCCTTTTCTCAAGCTCTCCTTGGCCCAGGTAACCATCCAGGTACTTAATTTGCACTCTGGAAACCAGGTAATCAAGGTCAGCAGGTCAGAAGTTAATCATTTCTTCAAAACACAAGCAAACAGCCCATTTCCACATGCATATATATAGATAAAATCACACAACCAGGGCAAGGCTCAGGACTACCTTTTCTGATCTGAACTGACCCTAATTAACCAGGTGACCTTGGGCAGTTGTCTTCTTCACCCTGACCTCAGCTTGCTCATCTGTAGAATGAGAGTTTGGGATTCAGGGATAGTTACAGATGGATTCAAAGGCTGGAAAGGTGAACTGGGATCAGGAATGCCACATTTCTTCCCAATCTGATACTGTCTTCTCCATCACTTTCCCAGAACCTATGTCCTAGGCTTTCCAGCCCTGTGCTTCACATGTGCTCTTTGTTCTGCTGAGCCTGCCCTTCTTTTAGTTCTTGAAATCCAGTGGATCCCATCCTCTCACCTGGCCACATTCCTCCCCTTGGCCAGGGCAGCCTCACTCCCCGACCCCTCTGTCCTCTGCCTTTAGGTGACAGGAAGATCTTCCCAGTGCCAGATACGGGTAATCAGAGGGCACATAACTGGGATGGCTGAAGATCCCCAGACTTCCACCCAAATTGTGTGCTTCCTTTGGGTGTGAGCCACGTCTCCTGTGTTGGCAGAGAAGAGGTGCACAGATCACTTGCCAGAGAGAGCACTTCTGGTGTGGGGGGTGCCATGCAAAATGGTGTGTGGGAAAGCGTCTGTCTGGTGGGTTTGTGAACACATGGGACCCTGAGTCCAGAAATAACTGAACACGGTTTCTAAGAGAATGCCATTTAACATCAGACTCCTTGTGTAAAGATATACTTGTATCCAAAGGACACACAAACAAAGCTTCTCTAATGGGAGGAGAAGGTCTAATCTGGCTCTGCTGTGGACCCCCCAGCTGTGCTGCCCACCCATTTAGACTTCACTGCCCCCACATTTCCTGGGGTAGAATAAAAAAAAGTCAGTTCCAAGGCCACATCCAGCTCTCATCTCCCAGCACTGTGGGTCACTACTCCTACTGAGGGGATAGACTCTACTTTCAGGGAGCATGCATCTGTGCTGGGCTTACTCTCCACCTGATCCCAACTGTCCACCTTGGCTTCCCTGAGGCTTTCCATGTGCAAAACCTAATGTCCTTGCTTCTCCACCTTACCCACCATGAACCCAGTGGCTCCAGTTTCCAGGCAATGAAACATGTCCTCAGTCCTACCAGCAGGTCTCCTTGTTATGCTACCCCCAGGGTGAGCAGCAGAGGAAACAAAAGAGAGAAGAGTTAGATGTTATAAAGCAAGAGAAGAAAGATGATGGGAAAGTGCCTGCTAAATATTTTCATTCTTTCCATTTTGGAGTAGGGATGAGGAGATGTGGGTGGCACTTTATAAAGTGCCACTGCTGCTACATAGGGCCTGGCCTGGTGTCCGTCAAGGGCTCTGTCTCTTTAAGAGAACCCTGGGCAAAGATTTATTGGCTGCTGGGGCCCTGCTGTGTGTGTGGCTTTGGTGTTTACAGGCCTGGGGGAGGCTGAGGTCTCTCTTCCCAGGATGCACAGTAGTGGCTAGCTGAAATTTTGGTAAAGAATGGCTGCCATTCATGGTGGAGTTTGCAGCAGGAGTTGGTGTGCAGCCCAGGGGAGCAGGCAACCTTGTACTTATAATGGAAAGGGATGGAAATCCCACCCCACTGGGTTTAGACTGGGAGGGACAGGCTTGTTCCCTAGGAGTGTCTGGGTAAACTTGCCAAGACCTGGCAGGCAGGCAACAGACATTAACTGCATGTCCACCCTGCATGTGCAGGCAATGAAGACAGCCAAGAGCAGGGCCATCAGGATGTGCCCCCAGGAGTTGACCAGGGTAAGATCCCTGAAAACCAAAGCAGGCCACAAATTAAATAAGGCAGAAGAAGAAGAGGTAGATGGAGTGGCTGTCACCTGCATGTTGGGAACACCCGGTGGCAGATGGTGTGTCCCTGGCACAGGTACTTCAGCAGTCTGAATCTTCATTTGCTCATCTGGAGAGTGGGAAGGATGATATTGGGTTCATAAGGCTTTGTGGGGATTAAATAATGGAATGTGTACAAAAGGCCTGGCATGTCAGTATTCAACCATGACTATTATTTTTACCACTAGCCTACTGCTAACATGGTAGTTCTAGCTGTGTGGTCCTGTAGCCTGAGCACTGTGAAGGCCTGGTTTCAAATCTCAGCCTTGTTCCTGCTCACAATGGAACACAGGATATACAGCACTCGGGGTTGAGGGACATGTGCTCTACCTGCCACATCTCCATCATGATCAGAGCTCGTCTTGAAGGAACAAGAGCTGATGTTCACTGATCACTTATTACAAACTGGAGCTGAGCCAAGTGTGTCATCTCTTTCATAACTTTCATGTAATATTGTGAACCTTTGTGGAAATCTTCAAAGGAATAAAGCCAATCATTGGATCTCCAGCTTTAGCGTTCATGGATTCAACCAACCTCAGACAAATAATATTCAAAAAATCCCAGAAAGTTTTAAAAACCAAAATTTGAATTTACACATATGCTTAGGACTTTGCTGAATTCACATGAATGAAGTGATTTTAGGCACACCCTGCTGTACCCTATATGCCACTATAAATTATATGCAAATATTACACCATTTTATATAAGGGACCTGAGCATCCATAGATTTTGGAATCCATGGGGGTTCTGGATCCAGTCTTCTGTGGATACCCAGGGAAAGCTGTACAGAAACAGATGGGATGGTAAAGAGAAACTTAAACCCAACACCCTGCTTCAATAATGATTGATGTTCATCATTATTTTTTTCACTCGTCCCTCTGATCTTTTTCTTTCTGCCTCCCCCTCCTCTTTCATTTTAGTCTTCTCCTCTCCACTTACTCACTGCTGGAACATCTAAAGCAAACTCCAGGCTTTTTATTATTCACCTGTAAATACCTCAGCATAGATGACTGATGGATAGACAAATTTAAAAAAGGAAGAAGAAACTATCATACCTAAAGAAGTAAACAGTCTTGGCTGAGTAGCCCAGTTGGTTGTAGCATCATCCCATGCATCAGAAAGGTTTTGGGTTTAATTCTTGGTCAGGGCATTTACCTAGGTTGTGAACTCAATCCCTGGATATGGTGCAAATGAGGGGCAAGCAATTGCTGTTTCTCTCTTCTCTCTTTCTTCCTCTCTCTCAACTCCCTCTCTCTCTAAAATCAATAAACATATCCTTGAGCGAGGATTAAAAAATAAGTAAATAATAATTTTTAATATCATCCAATATCCAATCTGTAAGTCATTTCACTTAATCCTCAAAATAACCTTTTGGAAGTAAAATGATTGCTCCCAATTTTCAGATGAAGATGAAGTGAATGACACATGAAGAGACTTAGGTACAGTCACTCAGCTTGGCTCCAACTCCTGGGTCCAGTAGGCTGGTAGCCACTAAACAGAGGATTGGAACTCAGTCAAATCCCAGAGCCTAAGCCCTTACTTATCCTTCATTCCTGAGGCTCAGAGCCTGTGGAAAGTCATCTGGGAATCTCACATGCAGGTCAGCTCCTCCACAAGCCCATTTTCCTTATGGCATTGCATTGACCCCAGCATTCTCATGCCTGTCATGGCAGCCACTGCAGCACCTGCCTCCAAGGTTGTTCATTTATTCATGTTTTTCACAAATATTTGTTCTGTTGTCCTAGTGTTATTGGGGACATTTGCAGTCAACCAATGAGAGTATTTGCTGTGGTGAAGTTGACAGGTTACACACCTTTGCTACTCAAAGTGTAGTCCCCTGAGAGCTGGACAGAAATATGGCCACTAAGCACCCCTGCACTCCCCGCTGCATTAGGATCTGAGATCCATTCCCATGCCCATTGCAGTTTGAGAAGCACTGCCTTGAGCCATAGTTCTCAATCCTGACTGCACATTAGAATCCTCTGGCCCAGGACCCAACCGGGACTGTTAAATTAAAACCACTGATGATGTATACAAGTTTTCTTGGCAGATGAGATTGAGAATTGCAGTCCCAATTTGATCATTGAATGGCTGGGGTTGGGGTGGGGAATAAAGGCAGTACTTGAACAACAATAAAAAAAAGTTAAAAGAAAAAGAATGTCCGGGTGATGTTAAAGAGTCTGTAACTGCAGCTTTAATCAGTAAACACTGAGATTTACAACTAACTTAAAAAAAAAGGAATAAATGAGCTGAGGGTGAAATCTCTAGCCAGTACTTAGGACACAATGGGTGCTAAATTAATCCTCTATTTTTTCTCCTTGCCATCTCAATATTGTTCCCAGACACTCTTCATCCCTGTCCAGCCCAAAGTGTACATTCTTGAGTGGCTTTAATGCTTTTCCAAGTCCAAAGGCATTCTTTGGCCTCATGAGGTTCCAACCAAAGTATTATCCTTCTCTGGGAACCCCCAAAACTATAATCTATTCACAGGAAGTCAACTTACAAGAAAGACATGAGTCTACCCTGTCATGATCCAGTTTGCAGAGCTGGGGTGAGAGTGGCAACAATAAACAAACAAACAAAGGCTCAACCACATGTTTAAAGAGCTTTTCTTTCACCACAGCTGGATCCCCTTCCAGATGTTATTTCATCTCACTCTCTTCCTCAACGTGAGATGGCACAGGGCAGGTGCCACCAGCCATGGCTCACCAGGCAGGAGCTTTGGTTTGAATTGTTAGGCATGCAGGAGAAGGCACTGACTCCAGACTCTGAGGCAGAGCAGTGGCCCAGACTCAACCTGGCCTCACTGGATGGCCTCAGGGACAGAAATATTTTCCTGCTGGTGGTGGGACTGGCAGAATCCCAGGATGGTGGATGGGCCTGTGAGAGGTTCCTGCTCTCCTCCCTTTCTGTGGGCCACCGAGATGCTGTGAATAGGGCTGCTTACAGGCATGTAAATGAGCCACAGCCCACCGTGGGGGTGCTGCAGAGGGGTCAGAGGCTCTTCTTTGGGAGCTGTTAAGGGTTAGAACTGCTGGAGAAGGGAGGGGAGAGGAGGACAGAGGTAAGAGCTATGAGCTGTCTCTTGGGAAGCCAGCACTTCGTGCTGATTCTCCACTTGGCCATTAATTCAATAAGCGGTATCAGTTCCCTCACTTTATAAATGGGAAGACTGAGGCCTGGAAATGGAGAGGTACTTCCCAGGTTTTGCAAGCTGTTTCTGGAGGCCTGTGCTCTCTCTGAGATATGGGTAGACAGGTTTCAAGAGTCAGGACCCTAACACTATACAAGGCGTGTTAACCATGACAAGACATATCCGTCTGCCCAAGACCTTGGCCATTCTAAGATGGGGAAAAATGAGGCCAGCAAGCAAAGTGTGGGAAGGGGACTTAGGTAAAACTGGGCTCCAATCCTACCTTTGGTGCTTGTTGGGGACTTTGGGCAAGTCACTTCAGCTCCCTGTGTCTCAGATTTTCTCACCTCTTACACTGTGGTACTATCTGTGGCTGCCCAGTGCAGCTTTGAGAAAGCATTGAATAAGAAAATAGATGGGAAAGAACTGTTAAAAGAGCTGCCTGAATGACATGCCCACTCTGCAAGGGATCGAAAGTAGCACACACACATGCCATCAGTCCCTGCTTCTGAGCCCAAGGCAGGCATCAGTCTTGGATCACAACCCCTCCTCCCCTGAGTGTGGACCTGTCTCAGAGCTGCTCTCAGGCCTGAGTGTTCCAGGCAGCTACTTCCTGTCTAGTAGAGCTTGTATTTAAGATGAAATCTATCTTCTATTCTTACCTTGTCTGCTGAGAAGCTGCTGTTCTGGAGCCAGACATCTCCAGGAAAAGCCGGAGCTTAAAAATGAAGCAGGAAGTCAGGAGGGGGTGGGGGGGGGGAGACCTAGCCAGGGCAAAGGTCTCTTGGTATTGAATGGACAGTGAGAAATGTCTGCAGCACTAAGGGCCCCTGGCATTGGGCAGAGTGTGTACAGCAGCCATCAGGAGGTGATGGCACAAGGATCAGGGCCCCTCTTGGTTGAGCCACTGCCCTGGGTCAGGGATTTCCCTCTGAATCTCATTCCATGAGCACAAAGTTTTTGGGAGGTCCGTGCTATAATTATCTCCACTTTACATATAAGGAAACTGAGACTGGGAGAAGTTACAGTCAAGAGTATAGGGAGCTGGCATTGGCAACCTAGTCTGCCAGATCCTAAAGCCCACATTCTCCATGCTCACTCTCAGAAAGCACAGTCTGACGCCTTGGGTGCCTGCCTCCCTTCTGTCTCTTGAGCAGAGCTAGGACGGGGGTGGGGAGGACCTGTCCTGGCCCCAGTATTTAGGAGCAGAAAGGCTGGGTCCCTGCCACATACTGAGTGAGGCAAGCAGCCTGGGTAGTTTTGCTGGCACTTGTTTCTTTTTTTTTTTTTTTTTTTGGTTTTCCAATCCTTGAGGCATTTGAGTTCAAAAATCCTAAAACAGGGAACTGAATAATGAGTGGGAGTCCCTCTCAACTACTCTCTTTCGTGGTGTAAACTTGGGCAAATTTCTGCCCTTTTCTGGGCCTCAGTTTACCCATCTATGATGAGAATCTTGTAACTCAAGAGGAAGTCTACAAAGTGTAAATATTTGTGCTCCCCAGGAGCTTTTGGATGGTTTGATTCACAGGCCCCCAGATCAGAAACTGCACTTTCCTGGGGCTCCAAGAGATTTACATGCTCATGAAGGTTGTAGAATCATCTAACTCCTAAGTTCTGGAGTCTCTTGTATGCTCAACAACTTGGGCATCCTGTGATGCACCAGGTCAGCACCTGAGTCTGGGCTAAACCTTGAAATGCAGCCTGGTTGTTCCAGACAAGGAGGATGAAGTGGGCATGCTGGCAAAGCCCCTGTTGGGGGCAGAATGGCAAGCATCGTGTAAGAAGGCTGTGGGCAGGCCTGGGAGGGCCTGGGAAACCCAGCCAGCCCTCATGAAGCTCCCAGACTGGGGCAGGAGGCCAAGCATACCAACACACAGAAGCAACCCTGCTAAGCAACCTGGATGTGGGGAGTGTGGAGGGAGAGGCTGCAGGAGGCCAGAAAAGGGTGTGGTCAAGAGTCTGGGAAGAAGAGCTCACCATTGTGTACTCCAGATCTGGAGGCAGAACATTCTGTCCCTGCTCTGCAGGTGACCCCAAGACCCAATAGGTAATAACTCAAGGCCCTATCACAGAGCAGTGGGGGCCACAATTAAATTTAAATGCTCATCCATTTTCTCCACAAGCACCAGAATTTTCCACCCCTTTTATGGATTTCTGAGTAATGATAAAATGCAGCTGTTTTGGCTCCTTAGCCAATGAAATAATGAAAGGTGGCCTGAGTCCCCTCCAAGCAAAGCAGCAGCTTATTTATTTATTTTGACTCCAAGACAGAACGAACTTCAGCTACACATCTTCATCTCCCTAGCCCTTACCTGAAATCACTTTTTGTTCACTCCTTTGTAGACACTCAAAAGCCTTCTATTTGCTTCTTCTGAAAAATAAAACTAAACTTGGGTTTTCTAACCCTTGCACCATGCAGGACCCTTGGCATTGTTAAATGAAATACTGCAGGCCATGGCTTAGCAGAATGCCTGGCACACAGTAGATACACTACAATGGGCTTGCCTGCCTGTTGGTCTGCCTTTCAGATCTCCTACGGGTTAGAAAGTTCACGTAAAGCTGCCTGCTTCTGATCTTGCCAGGCCCTAGACGTTTTTGTTTTCTTTATCATAAAAACAGCCCCCGCCTTCATGGGCACAGGATTGCTCAAGACCACATAGTAACCTTGAGACAGGTAGATAATCCTCAAGTCTCTGTAACTCCCATCAACTGTTTAGAGGTCAATGCACTATTTTTTTTTCTAGCACCACTACTGCATAAAGTGGCTTGAATTGTGTCCCCACAAAAGATATGCTCAAGTCCTAACCCCTAGTACCTGTGAATGGAAAATATTTCTTTATTTGGGAACAGGGCCTTTGCAAATTTAATTAAGTTAAGGATCTCAAAATGAAGTCATCATGGATTTAGGGTGGGCCCTAATCAAATGACTGGTGTCCTTATAAGGAGGTAGAGATCTGAGACCCAGAGAGAAACAGGAGAGTGCCATGTGGAAACTGAGGCAGAGATTGGAGTGATGTGTCTACAAGCCAAGGAATGCCACTGATTGCCAGCAACCACCAGGAGCTGAAAGAAGCAGGAAGGATTCTCCCTGGAACTTCTGGAAGGAGTGAGGCCTGGCTGACATCTTGATTTTGGACACTGATCTTCAGAACCATGAGAGAGTAAATTTCTGTTCTAAGCCACTGGATTATGTTATTTTTTTACAATAGTCTAGGGAACTAATATACATGTAAATAATAAGAAATGTAAAATAGAGACTACTCATGTGTTTGAGATGTTTTCGGAGTGGCAGGATGATGAGATCCCCTGACGGAGCAAAAAGACCCTGAGAGGCACCTCACTGTGCAGTGGAGGCGGCTGGGCAATCAGCAACACTGCCAGGGAGGAGGCCAGCGCTGGGGCTTGGAAGCATGCTGAGCACTAGTTCAGGTTCAGAGTTTGGAAGTAGGTGTTAGAGTGCTATGTGGGGGTGGGGTGCATTAAAGGAGATAGAAGTGATAGTGGCTTTCAGAGAATTGTGGGAAATCAAGTCACCGAGCTTATCATTGACCTTAGGAGGCCTTGGGAGCTAGCTACTCTTCCAGGGGTAGGTATTGCGGAGATTACGGTGTTGAAGGCAGTGGACCAAGTGTGTGGGAGACCAGGGTTGAATAATGCACTGTCCCTTCCAATCCACAGGGAGAGAAGACTCAGAGAGATGGATGACTGCAGCCTGAAGGGTGATGGTCACAGATGCATGCAGGCGAAATGCAAGAGGATCAGATGAAGGAGTCTTCTCCCTGGGCTGGGGGGTCCAGGGAGACTTCCTGGTATACATGGTGGGTTTGCTTCATTAGGTCCAAAAGGGGGAGCCCTGGATGGTCTTTGAGCAGGGGAACCTTGAGATGCTCCAGGAAGTACAATAATGCCATTGGTATGTTTAGGGCTGGGGGTGGGAGACCAGGGCAGAGCAGTGAGCTGGGAGTGGGGAAGTAAGAGTATGGAAGGAGGAAAGGGGAGAGGGAGACTCAGTTAGAGGATATATTCCAAAATGCTTTGTGATCAAATAGGTGGAGGGCAGAGGACAGGAAGGTGGACCATCATGCAGGCTGCAGAGCCTAGAGAACCCAGGAGTAGCTTGAGGGCACTGTTTCTTTGTGGTAAGGCTAAAGACAAGTCTTGAACTCCAGGACCCTTCCTTAGCTAGACAGATGAACAGATGGCCATACAAACACACATACACACAGGCACATAGACATGCACAGACATACGGACACACAGACCAAACACACAGGGATATCCACAAAGCTATCCTTGGAGACAAATGCATCCAGGAGCATACATGCACACATAGACACATTCATATATGAATACACACAAACACACAGAGGAGCCTGTTTCCCTGGCTCTCTCCTTCCCATGCCCACCTACCTCTTATTTACTCTTTCTCTTTCCTCTCACAGTCTACTCCCTGCTCACAGGGAGGGTGCATAGGCTTAGGCCCAGTCCAAGGGCAGAGAGGGAGAGACCAGAGTAGAAGTCCAGAGTTCCAGAGAGTCATACTCCTCTGCAAAAACAAAGGGCAGGGATGGATGAGTACTTAAGCAGGAACTGAGTGACATGCAGACATCCTGAGAGACTGGCCCACCAACACATCAAGAAAATGAAAGACACAGAGACTTCAGCTGCAGCATGATATGGACAGAAATACTCAGGTACACAGAGACACTCAGACATAAACACACTGACCCATACATGGACACGTACACAGGTACAATGTGCACAGATACACAGAGACACATCTACACCCAGATGCACCGGCATAAACAGACAGACAGATGTACACATAGACAATCAGACACTCACAGACACACACAAAGACACACAGATGCATAGCCAAATCAATACAGGCAGAGCCTTGGAGACAAAGAGGCTTTGAGCGAGGCCAGCCCTCCCCCAGAACCCAGACATCCCAGCTTTGCAGTCCCCCTAGGAACCCTCTGAAACGCCAGGAGAAATTCCTGGGATATTAGCTAAATTTCAGACACAAACATTCCGGTCTCCCTCTCCAGATGTATTGCTCATGAAAGCCTGCACAGCCCTCCCTTGGCTTGCCCCTCACAGCCCCCACTCCCTGGCTCCCAGGAATGCTGCTTGTCAGCTCCACGAAGGGGGTTGGTCCAGGAGAGGTGCAGGGAACCCATCTGCATAGTGTGGGGATCCTGACAGATACAGGCATCAGGCAGATAGAGGGTTCCTTGTTATAAGGGCTGCTGCCCAAAGCTAGGGCTGGGCAGGCCCTGGGGACATGTGGAGAGAGCTCTAGATTCAAGTTAGAAACCCTGAATTAGAGCTCAGCTCCACAACAGAAGGCATAACTCATCACAGGGGCCCTTGTAAGGTATGAGGCTTGCTCACCTCCCCATAGTCACCTTAGCCACCTCTCAGCTCCAGGAACACATCAGGTTCTTCCCACCATAGGGCCTTTGCATATACTGGTCCCTCTGCCTGTGGTTTTTACCTCGACTCTGCTGCCATCTCAGCATAAACATTACTTCCTCAGAGAGGTGTTCCCCCACCAATTTAGACCTCTTTTTATTTCCTCTAACAACACCTAGCTCTTCCCTTTTATAAGCTCTTCCCTTATCTCAGTTTTCAGTTCCTTCTCTATTTGTAAGGTTACTTTTCTAATGTCTTTCTCCCCTGGGTCATACCAGAAGCTCACCAAAGACAAACATATCTGCTAGAGCCAGGGCTTAGTGCATAGGAAGTAAGTGCTCAGCAAATATGGGCTGGTCTCCTGGGCCATGCATGCCACTTTAAAATCCTCAGCCTTGGTTTCCATAACTATAAAATGGGTTGAAACTGAATTTTTCTTGCAAGGTTTTTATAAAAAGAAAATTAAATGATGAATACAGAAGAACCTTGGCGAACATCCTCTCATTTTGTGTGAGGGCTGCATGATCTTCCTTCTTAAACCTCACTCAAGGATTGGGAGGAACAGATTTTTACAGACAGGGCTCTGTAAACATGGTTGCCTGAGAAGTATGCTTTCAGAAATGCTCTGAAGTATCCTCTTTGCTGATGCCTGAAATTCCACTGTTCTTATCTCAAATCTGTGTCAACTCCAAGCCCCTTAGTAATCAGTCACTGACCATCAAAGGCAAGAGGTGGCAAGACAGAGTTTCCCTAAGACACAAATAGCCTGGAAACCTAGGTGTTTCACATCCAAATAAGCTTCATGTCCTAGTGCCTGGGACCCCAGGGATGCAGCAGGGCGCCAGCTCTGTGGGACATCTCAGGACATGCCCTGTTTTGTATTCTCTGTCTATGAAGTTACTTTATCGCCTTCTTCTCATGGCCATGAGGGAGCTTTGGCTTCCTGCAGAGGATAGTACCTACCAAGTAATTTTGTCTTTTGCAAAGTGGTCAACCAAGTTTTTTAGCATCTTTGAGCCTCAGTAATCCCATGCCTCCTCTACTCTAGGTTTTTTCTCCCCAAAATGAAGAGGCTTGGCACATGTGCAGATACCTGAGGGTGCTCCTGTCACATAGCAGTAACTCAGGAATTGGGGCTGTGGTGAGGTTGCTGATGACAATAGAGTAAGGGGAACACCCCACATGATAATGGAACATGTGTTTGTGGCCCTCTGCACAGCTACTGGATCTGAGGTACAGGCCTGCCTGCCTCCTGCCAGGACACTAGCTACTTTGCAAGAGGCAGCTTGTTATGTTGGAGATCTATGTCCTGTCGTAAACAGTTTAATATTTTAGCTCCTAATTATGTTACCAGGGACAGACAGCTGTATATCGTCATCACTCTCCCATCGCTTTCTTTGGCAGGTTTCACTGGGCCACTCCAGGTGTTTCCTTACCTCCCCTTTTGAAAACCTGGAGGGCAATACAAGCACTTCCAGGCTGTTTAGTGTGGTCAGGAGTGAGTGGTGCCAGCAGATGGGGGCCTGTGTTTGCCACCATGGGTGGTTCAAGGCTACCCTCATCTCCTCTCATCTCTCTGCAGCCTCCCTGTTTATTAAGCACCATGCCTGCCATAGGCTCACCTGATTCTCACAGCAGTCCTGCAAGGCAGGAACTGTCATCGATCCCATGATACAGAGGAAGAAACTGATGCCAGCAGAGGTTGTGAATTTCACACATTTATTCAGCAACTATTGGTAGGAACAGCATTGTGGAAGGCACTAGGGACATTGAAATGAATAGGACCCAGCCCCACCCTCAGGAGCCCCACAGTCTTGCCTAGATGGAAAGTGACAATGGCACAGACACTCTTGAGGCATTATTGCCCCTCTAGGTAGCAGTCACCAGTAGTAGAGTATTAGTTCTGAAACATAAACCAACCTCAGGTCCAGAACTCTTGGAAGAGCTGCCCCTTGTTTAAAGCTCCAAATTCTAGACTTCCTATTCAAATTCTTGTCTGAACCAGCCTTTCCCTGACATTCTTCACTTCATTGAGTCCTGTGGAACCTCATGCTTACCACTTACCCCACACACATGTGACAGCCCCACTCATTGCCCATCAGTGGCTTTCCCTCTCCTTCCATCTACCTGTCTTTCCTGTTACTGGAACCCTGGCAACGACAGGGTGGCGGGCAGAGACTCTGATATCAAGTCCCCTCTGCAACCCTGGTGTAAACCAATCATAGTAATCCTAACAGATACTCCCCTAGTCTTCCTTACAATGGGGGTGACCAGTTTATAACAAAGTCAGTGAGAACATGGAATTGTTATGCAATGAATGTTTGTGTCTCCCTCAAATTTGTATGTTGACTCTTAACCCCCAAGGTGGATGGTATTTGAAGGTGAGGCCTTTGGGAGGTGATCATGTCATGAGAGTAGAGCCCTCATGGGTGGGATTAGCGCCCTTATAAAGGAGGTCCCAGATAACGCTGTCCCTCTGCCTGCCATGTGAGGACTTAGTAAGAAGTCAACCATCTGTAGCCGAATAAGGCTCTCACTGGAACCCGCAGCTCTGCTGACACAGTGTGATCTTGGACTTCCAGCCACCAGAACTGTGAGAAATTAATTCCTGTAGTTATAAAGCCACCCAGTCTATAATTCTTTGTTATAGCAGCCTGAACAGACTAAGACAGGAGGGTATTTGCTGGAGAGCTTGGGGACAGAAGGTAGGAGAAAATTCCTTTGAGTCTGGCCTTCCTTTTCTTCCTGCCTTGGACATGTTCGTGGGCAGATGAGGTGTTAGGTGCTGCAGCAGCCATTTTTAGATCATGTGATAACAGACAAAGGGCAAAAAATGAGTACATAAGAAAGGCTGAGAACTGTCTGGATCTGTGCAGGCATTGTTGGTTCTCTGTGCTGCTCTGGAGTTCTTCTGTAGAGACAACCAGTCCTTGGCTAACACCACTGATCTTCAGGTCTGTCCTGCTTGCACTGGGTGCATTCTGTCAGAAGCTTGGGCAGCCTCATTCACCCCAATGTCTGGAATGCCCTTTCCCACTTCTCATTTTTTGAGTCCCAGCTCAACAGTCCCTGTCTGAGAAGTTTTCTTTGACATTCACCTCACCCCATCCTGACCACAAGGTTGAGCACCCACTCAGCTGAGTACCCACACACTTTGTTCATAATCCTTTTGTAGCCAAAACATACCAATTTGTCATTATTCACTTTCTTTGTCTGTAGACATACTGGGAGGTCCCAGACCAAGGAGGTGCTTAGTCAATGTTTGAGTGACAAGGGCTTGAGACCTGACCCTATGCCAGTGAACTCTCCCAGTGGCCTTGGGAGCCATGACTGAGCCTCATTTCCATTTGCCAGTGAGGAAACTGAGGGCAGAGACGGAGTGAGAAGTTCCTGGAATAAGGTCTGTCCAGGCTGGAGGGAGCCCCTGGCCACACAGCCCAGGGTTCTACCTCTGCCCTGCCTGAACTCCAGCCCCTGCAGCACCTTTTCCTACTGCGCCAGACACTGCCTGCAATGAGGCATTCACACGACAGTGGGTGGCACAGCCAGGTGCTCAGCTCCAGGCAGTGCACAGAACTTGCTTGTCCTGGCGCAGCCACCGAGTTAAGGTTCAGGGGCTGTTTTTTCTAGGCTGCCGGAGCTGGGGCATATCGAAAACTCAGACTTAAGCAGGGCCTGCCGGTGGGGATGAAGTCATGTGGAAAAACACTCAAGTCAGAACAAAACTGTCTTTCTGCAAATGACTTCATCACGTTGCCAGAAGGCTCGGATCACTCCACCTCTCACCTCTTCCAGCCCGCCCACAGGAGCGGGGAAGACCAGTTCCTCAGGTCCTGTTACATCACTTAGGCAAAGTAAATGTTACAGAGACCCACCCACGAGGTGCTGGGGAGATGAGGCCTCCATCTGCCTCTGTAGACAGGGCTTCCTCTGACCCCCCAGATGGGAAAGGCCTTGAGGGAGGACCTGAGCCTTCTGCATCTTTGTCTTCTCTGTGCCCAGTTCAAAGACCAGCAAAAAATAAGATAAATAAAATAAAATAAAATAAAATAAAATAAAATAAAATAAAATAAAATAAAAGCCACCCAGTGAATACATGTATTCATGCATTCTGCAACTACTTACCGAGCAGCTCTTTTCTCCTTTTACCAGGCATTGCGCTGGTACTGGCATTGTGCTTGCACTGGCATTTGTGCTTGCAGAAAGAGAATGTGAAGGAAGGAAGAAGGGAAGGGGTAAATTCCTTACCAGGATGAGAGAGCACAACAAAGCAGGATAGGCCCTGAAAGAAGTGGAAAGAAAGCTGAGTTCTATTTCTTATTCCAGCAATACATTCCTATTCAATATTTTTCTAGAGCTCAGCCTCCATTCCTGGCAGTGTGGTGGACACCTGGGGATCTAGGGAAGCTATTCTAGCACTTTGGCATAGATGGCCTTGTGTGGGAGGCAGACAGTGTTAGTGACATGAGTTATGTACCATAATGGAGGTATGAACAAGGTGGCATGGGACAGGCAGGGGGTGGGGGGGAAGTGCTAGGTCTGTTGGCCAAAGAGGTGAGCCTTGAAGGAAGAACGCATCAGGCTGTCTAGGAAGTGGTGGAAAGGCTTTTGAGGCTGCAGAATGCTTGAGAAAGGACAGACATTTCCCTCTGTTAAGGGCACAGAGTTCATAAAGCAAAAGGCAATAGATGATGCTGAGCTAGTTTGGGGCCAGACTATGGGGGTATGGGTTTCACTCTGTAGGAAGTAAAGAGCCACTGAAAAACTGAAGAAGTATCCAGTTTGAGTGCACATTTCAGAGGAGCTGCTCTGGACTGGATGGCAAATGACTGTAACAGAGAGAACTGCCAGGAGGCCTCTGGATAGGTTCGAGGGCACAAGGGACACTGCCTGTAGCAGACAGGTAGCAATGGAGTTGGGAAGAAGAGAAAGGAGAGATCGTAATGCTTATTGCTGATGGATTTAGAGAGTGTCAGGATGAAGGGGGGAAGCAGAGTCTATTCGAGTATTGTTTAATTTTTTTACTCTAATTCTATGGCAGAGAAACTCAAAACAATAGTGGCCCAAAGAAGAGAAAAGTCCAGGTAGCCAGCCCCAGGCTGGTATGGTGGCATCACGATTGCCAGAGACCCAGACTCCTTCCATCTTGATTTGCCACCTTTAATACCCAACTTTGATCACGTGATCCAGAATGGCTACTCCGACTCCCATCGTCATATCAGCATTCCGAGTAGAGGAATGCAAGGAATGGGGAAGGAGCTGCACCTGCTAACATCCCGCTGGCTGAACTTAGGGGCAAGACCACCCAAGGCTGTAAGGATGCTGGAAATTGTAGCCTGCCACATGCCCAGGTAACAATTCTTCCATTGTGGAAGAAAGAGAGAATGAATCCATGGAGATGTGGTACAATTCCACTGACTTCTCTGAGTTTGATATTTCTTATTATTCTGTGAGTAATCATATTTATTTTTAACCAAATAATGTTAAATATGATCAAATCACTGTCAACAACATGCTGTGTGTTCCTGGGTACCAGGCCCCCTTATTTGGCCTCAGTTTTCCCAGCCATTGAAGGAGGTATTGGAAAATATTCTTAACATGGACTCTATGAGGTTAACTGATTGGGCCATGGAGGAGTATGAATACTTACATGATCAATTTGGGGGCATCCATTTTTCCTGTGAGAGTCTATGGCTTTCAAAAGATTTATAAGAGGGTTTGTGACCTTAAAAAATTGAGAAACAGAATAAAAGAATTGCTCAGGACACTCTGTGCTTATATTGTATGATTTCTTTGTACCCACCTTGTAGCATACACTTGGAGAGGAGTCCAGGGAAAAGAAAAAGATAATTGAAGGGCTCTGGTCAGTGGAGCGTATGGCTCCAGCCTCATCCTGACAGCACCCACTGGGGCATGGATGTGGGCGCCATCCCTGGGCCTTCCTCTTCAGCCCTTGCCCTGGACGAGCTAGGCTTTGGCTGGGTATATGCCTGGCACACCCTGCCTGATGTCTCCCATGCAATCCCCAAAGCTCCCAGCCAGGAGCCAGTTAGGGTTTCAGAGGCACAAATGAGCCGCTGTGTTTGGCCTGCCAGGTGAAAAGAACAGAGCCCGCATTAACGAGACGCTTCTCTCCTGGTATCGCCTTTCCCTTCGCAGGCAATGTCTTGGACTGGGAGCAAACCTGTCTCTCTCTCCGGAGCCAGGGATTTGATATTGTTGTGAATGGAGGTTTTCATCCCCCAGCTAGTCGTCTGCCCTCCATGGCGCCTGCCACTGGTGCCAGGCTTGGCACGTGAGCCCCCAGCTGTGGGAGGAGTAGGTGGACAGAGAAGAACGGGGCTCAGCAGTTGCCCCTCCACCCAGACTTGGTGGAGGAAGAAGAGACATAATTATGGATGGGCACAGATGGGTCCCAATGCATGGATGGCACATACTAACAGAGAATTTTCAACAGCCTGCTGATGAGCCATCCTCATGGAGCAGGGCTGTCCAGTCAGGAGGGTACAGAAAAAAGCTGGGGAGAGAAATTTGATCAAAAGGACATGAGAGAAGAGAAAAGTATTGTGGCACCAAAACACTTAGACCTGTGATGAACATCTCAGAACATGGAAGGTGGGAGAGAAAGAGGTGTGAGTGAGGTGGTAGGGTACTGTGCTGGACACTGTTTGGGAGATGGGTCAGGAAGAAAGGAATGCCAGAGGAGAGCAGGCATGGGCTGCAATGGAAGCTCCAGCTTGGGATTCTGGCAGCTGGAAAATGGACCTTCACCCCAGGAGTTAGGCCAGTAGGAGAATTCAGGACTAGGAGGCAGGGTGTGGTCCTGTTGCGGCAGGGAGCTGGAACTGGGCCTGGTGTCTTGTAGAGCTGCCCTGCTGCACTCCTACATCTGCAGGTCTCTGTCTCTTCCCTCTGCCCTGAGCTCTCACTCAGCGCAGGCCTGGGCTACACCCTGGCAGCCTTGGTCTACAGGTATGGGACTGAGGAGGGTGGCCAAAGAAAGACAAAGAGCTAGAAGGGACTGGCTATAATTTCAAAGAAGAACACACAGGGGCCTGCATCTTGGCTGCGAAGCAATTGATTGTCCATTCTCTGGTTGGGGTCCCACAGGCTGGTGAGTTAGGGCAAGTCCTGATAAACACCACAAGACTGGGGACAATTTAAAGCATCAACATTTACCTAGTGTCCTGAAGGTCAGGCTGTCTGCTGCTAGGGATCTGACATGAATTTCTTGAGTTCCATCCTCAGAGCATTCCTGCTAAAGAGGCAGACTCCTTCACTGAAGGAAACAGAGATTTAAAGATTCTAAGTATCCTGCTCAGAACCACACAGGCATGAATTTTGAATCCCCGTTCTGTCTGAATCCAATGCCTACCTGTTCCCACCGAGGTAGACTCCCTCTCTTCTTTTGAGGGATGGTGTGGGAGGTCTGGGGTGGCTTGAAGTCTGAGAGTGGACCTGGTCATAGGTCTTCCAGTGCATGTTTGTCAAGGCATCTGTCACTCAGTAATTCCTGGTTAGACAGACAAAGAGATAACAGGGGTCTCTTCTCAATGGTTATGCACTGCAGACAAGGTTCTAGGTGCTGTGGGGAGTTGGGGGGCAAATGGGTCAGTCCCTGTCCTCAAGGAGCTCACAGACCCATGGGAAGCAGATGACTAATGAGCTAAGGCCCACTCCACAGGCACAGCATCAGACAAATCTGTTCCGCAGGGCAGGGTGGCTGGAGGGGAGAACCAGAATGTTTCAGAACCTTAGTTTCTTTCTCTGTAATACACAAGATAGTAGTACCTAATTTATTGCACTATTGTGGAGATTATATAAACTAATGAGTGCTGAGCACAAGGCCCACCACAAAGTAGGGGCTCAGAAATCATTATAATTATGATTCTTATTACCATTCCAGATAGGGTTTAATGACAGCTAAGAGCAGTTAAGTTGAAGAACTATGAGAGAGGCACCAATAAAGTGCTAATGGGATTCAGGGGTGGGAAAAGGACAGGTGGGTAGGGAAGATGCAGGAAGGCTTCCCGTTTTGTCAATGCTGTCCTGTTTATCTTTATTATCATCTTGTACAATGTCCCCTCTGTCTCAGTCATGCTCACTCTCCAGGACAGGCAGTCAGCACCCAGTCACGATCTGTGGAATGACTCAACGAATGATGCATCCAGCTCCAGCGCTTCGGAAGCATCAGGTACATCAACTCCCCTCCGCATCCCAGCTGTTCTGCTCATAGAACTTCTGTGGTGCACTCACAGCCAACAGTTGTCTAACAGCCCCTGCTGCACACAGGCCCAGCCCCCAGTGCCCAGCCCAAGAATCCCTGCTCCCGAGCCTTCCTCTGGAGAGGGCAGCCTAGGGAGCTTCTACAACCATCTGAGTCACGGGGAGGATGGAAAGAGAAACTGAGGGAAATCCAAAGGCCTGGGTCAGCACCTGCTACTTAAAGCCATGGGCCAGGCTACTCAAGTCTTTGGGCTACGACAGTCATTTGACCCTGGCCTTCCCAGGGTCTATAGCAGAGGGTGCTAGTTTGACCCATAGGGCAGGCAACCATCCACCAATGTCAGTAGGTGAGTATACATCTCATTTCCTCAGTGGGACAGCCCTTAGGTGTGTCCTCCCCAGGTGGTCCCGAGGAGGAATGAGCCATAGACAAAATCTATTCATTAACACGTCCTTTTTTTGTTCATCTTTTTTTCACTGTCTTGTCTCCCATGTCCCCACCGTGCTCATGGGCTGGGATCACCTCCCAGATAAATTATTTGCACCCAAATCCTTGTCTTAGAGGCTGCTTCTGGAGAGCCCACTCAGAGCAGCATGTGGCTGGGTCACTCTTAGGCTGCATGTCAGGTGGGCCTGGCAGCTGGAGTGTGTCGTCCCCATGGCATCTTGGCTCCAGTGTTCCAGTTCCTGGCTCTTCTTCAGCTCGGCTGCCTTGGCCACATTCTCAGGATGTGGGGAGAAGTCAGCACCTTCCACTTGCCATCTGGGTTATACAGTGACCTCCTGCATCCAAGACAAGCATCTTCCTTGATGGGAGGATCAGGCAGTTGGGAAAAAAATAAACATTTTTGGTCTGGCTTCAGGAGGAACAGCAGGGAGCTCCCTCAAGTCTCCTGTAAAGTGGGTGTGCCAGCATTACATTTAGAGAGAACACTGTCAGGGGACATGGGGAAAATGGGCTGACTCATCAGGTCCTAATGACACTAACAAGTGGGGGGTGATTTGCTTTCTGAGGCTCCAACATCAGAGCCCCCACCTCTGCCTCCCTGGAGTGTGCCATACTCTGTCTTTTCACAGGAAAGCTGCCTAACACTATGGCAAAAGCAAGGTAATAAAATATTCATCAGCTGAGGCCAGAGGGTGGAAGCTCTCATGTCCTCTAGGAGATGCGGAGTCCTAAATTAAAGACACACACAGACACAGACAAAAGCTCATGCCTCACCAGCAGACATTCCCAGGCACATTTAGGATCAACACAGCCTCACACAAACACACTAGCATCTGCCAAAACACACACATATGCACTGATCACACGGCTGTGCAGCACCCAAGCCAGCACTAAAGATACAAATGTGCTGTGATATGAACACATACATGTACATTGCATGCTCCTGTGAATGCCCCCTACATATGCCCACCACACACAAATCTCTCCCCCCACTACTGTAAAGAAAAGTGACTTCTTCTTAGCTGGTGTAGTGGGGGCAGAAGAGCCCATCACCTGGCCCCAACTTCTGAACAATAGTCGCCTGTCTGGCTGTCCTGAGGAAGCTCTGTTCTGTTGGGCAGAAAGCAAATACTGTGTTGGGGGAAGTGTGACTCAGAGGTGAGTTACACAACTCCGTTATGCTGTCTGCTCTTCCCAGGAGGGGGAGGACGAGGAAGGCTTGAACATGTGCAAGCCAAAAGGCCTTCTGGAAGCTTCCACATGATCGTGTCACTTGTCCAGGCTGGTAGTCTCCCTGAGGGCAGTGTGAGGAACTGCTGCGCTGTCACGAACACACGTCCGTGTGCTCGATGGCAAGCAGCACCCTCCTCAGAGCAGTACAAAGGGAGCAGGTTGGCTCCTGGGCTTGTGAGACGGTCACATACATTGGCCTGTGTCTGCAGAGGTGATCCTGACTTCTGATTGTTTCTAGAAGCTCTGACTGAGCAGCTCACAATTAGAGGATTGGTGCCAGACCTAAGATGTTTGACATTGCCCCAGGTCACAGACCTCCTCAGAGAATGACCATGTCCCAGTTGTTCCCTGTGATGCTGTGTTTTTTATATCTCTACTCTGCAAACATCCACCAAAACGAGGGCCTGGGGTGACAGAACAGGCTGCTGGAAGGAACTCATAGTCTGTGAGGGAAGCAGACAAGGGCCAAGGACTTTTGCAATTTGCTCTTGGGTGAGGTGGCTCTAACTGATTCTGGAAGGTAAAGAAGTTGGCTAGACAAAGAGAGAGGTATGTGTGTGAGTGGGTGGGAAGTGGGAGGGGCAGGGGATAGAGGATGGAGAGGAAGGAGAATTAAATTCTGAGCAGAAAAGCAGCATTCCCAAAAAGAACATGTTTTCTGACATAGGCAATTACAGACGTGGGCTGGCAAAGGACAACTCAGAAGCCAATTTTAGCTCCTTTCCTGGTTTTGTAAATAAAGTTTCATTGACACTCTACCATGAACATGAATTTCTTTAGAGCTACAACAGCAGAATTGAGTACTGTTAGCATGGCTCAAAAAGCCTAAAATACAGTAAATGCTATCTGTCCCTCTATAGAAAATGATTTGCCAACCCCTGTTCTAGATCTACCAATTAATTCTGGAACCCATTGTAGAATTCTCAAGCCAACCACAAAATCTCTAGCACCCACTGCATAAATCTGGAATCCTGTATGGTTTTCTAGAGCTCCCTGGTAGAATGACATTTGTGTAGGGATTTAGAAGTTTACAGTGAGCTTTTGCATCAATTATCCCATTTAATCCTTCAACAAGCCTGTGTGAGGTTAATGGTAATTTTATCCCAATTTTTGCAGATGAAAAAACTAAGACAAAGGGAATTTAAGGGACTTGCTGAAGACACATGGCTGGGAGACAGCCGAGTCCTGGGCAGACTGATTCTAACATTCCATGCTCTTTCCACCACATTAACCTACAGATGTTTCTCCGTCACACATTCCACGACTGAGCTGCCCTCCCTGGCATTCCATTTCCCTCCATTCCTTCCTAACATCCCCGTTGCCACTGAGGAGGCCTTTTGTCCATTGTGCTGCCTTAGTGGGAGAGCAGGTTCGGAGGAGAATCGAATTTCCTTTCTGCATCTGTTTGCTGGTGCCCAGTGCACCCTGGGATGCTAACAAACAGTGACAGATGAGCTTCAATTGGCTGGTGTGTGTGAGAAGAACCACTGGACCAGGTAATTCCAATACGCACCCCTTAGAACTGCATCCAGGAGGGAACCCAGGGTGGCAGTGACAGCCCAGGCCTTAGGGGTGCTGAGAGGGCCTGTGAGGGGCCCAGGAAGGGTGGGTATCTTGACTGACCCCTTCTGAACACAAGGATTGCAGCACCCTTGCTCATTTATTTTCACAGTAGCTGCTGTTAATGGATTTTCATTCCATTTATTAGATACAAGGACCCAAGATGTGGCTGTGTTATATCAGGCGAATTCTGAAGGCCCATTCCCTGCAACACACACACACACACACACACACACACACACACACACATTTCCTGTCCTGCAGACTGGAGCTCTGCATGCTGTGGGTAACACATTTAGCTCAATAAAATGTAATATACGATGGGATCATATTTAACAAGGAAAACAGGGCCCGAATGGACAGAAGAACAGTGTGGCTGGGTTGCCATGGAAACCCCTGGTTCAGAATTTCCTGACTCCTAGGAGATTACATTTTCAACCTTAATGCTGTATTAACATAAGCTTTGGCACTTAATGTCTCTGTTTTACACCTCCCCTCTCTCCCTTGCTCACAGGCGAAAGAGAACATCCAAGATGAGCCAGGGAAGAGGAGAGAGGCTTCACTTCATGAAAGCCTAAACAGGATGCAGCTGAAATCAGCCACCACACCCAACAAGGAGCTCTGCAGTTTTCAGAGTGCATCACATCCATTATCTCAGTGACCCGCAGACAAGCCCAAGAAGTGGACTGATGTGAGGTCGCGAAGCCCCGGGCATGCTGCCTTTCAAATGCCTCTTGCATTCACTCCTTCTTCTCTGTCATGCTGCCACTGCCCTTTCCATCTCTCTTGAGGATGTTGCAATAGCTTCTCACCGGTCGCCCTGCTCCCTTCTCACCCATTACACTTGCCATCCCACCCACTTCTGCTGCCTGGGTGATCTTCATGCACTGCAAGTTTGTTCATCCTCTGGCTGCCTTCACAGCCTCCAATGGCCCCACCAGGTAGAGACTCACGTCCCACCTCCCATGCATCCAAATATCGCTGCCTCTCTTTATAAGTTCCTTTCTATTCATTCCCACCATACCCACCTTCCTCCAGCCCTTCAGCCCATTGAGGCAATGATATACTTTCTGACTACCCTTCTAGGGTCCATCCCTCTGCTCATGCCCTGAACTCTTGGCCTCTCCTGTCTTGCTGACCAACTCTTTTGCTTCCTTTAAGATTCAGCTCAATATTACCTACTTCAGAAGTCCCTGCCCAGTTGGCTTCCAGTGTTCTCTTTGTGTTTTTATCAAACGCTGTTGCAGTCCTTACCACTTGATGATCCCCCTTGGTTCTTCATGCACCTGCCTCCTTCCCTACATTGGGGGCTTGTCAGGTCCAGGGTTCATGCCTTCTTACTGCTGTATCCCCACCATCCAACATGGTCCTGATACCTGGTAGCTGCTTGAATAACACTGGTGAAATTAAGTTGATGGATGAGGGCACTGGAGCTTAGAGAAGTGAAGAAGATTGGTTGAACACCACTTGCCTGGTAAGAAGTCCAGTTTTGGGGGCAGGTCTCTCTGCTGTCACTAACCCTCCTGGCCTCTGCTTGCTTTGGGTTCTCAGCACTATTCACAGCCCACAAACCACTTCTCTGTTTCCAGAACTAAGCTTTTTTTTTTCCTGTCAAACTCTTTCTTCCTTCCCCATATCCTCTCCACCAGCTGCTCAACAGTCTTGGCCAAGCAGGGCTGTTGGAAAGCCTAAGTCTGGAAAAATGAGGCTCAGAGACTCTCTAATCCATGGAAAAGCCCATGACTTTTTCCTCCTATGAGGCTTATCATTCTAAAAACAAGGTTCTCAATGTTGCAAAGAATAGCCACTCATCCAAGCAAGCCGATGCTTTGGAGTTTTACACTAAGGATCCAAGAACCTTTATTTATTTCCTCAACTACTGATTGGGTGCCAGCTCCCCAACCCCACCCAGTTATGTCCATCTGGAAACTCAGAATGGGATACTACTAGGAATAAAGATCTTTGCAGATGTAATTAGTGTAAAGCTATTGATCTGAGCTCAACCTGGATTAGGGTGTGTCCTAAATCCAATGGCAGGTGTCCTTATGAGAGAGAAATTAGAAGAGACACAGAGGCACAGAAGAGAAGGCCCTGTGAAGACAGAGGCATGGGCTGGGGTTGTGTGTCCACTGGCTAAGGAACACCAAGGGTTGCTCAGAGAGAGACCTGAAACGGAATCTCAGAGTATTCAGAAGAATGCAACCCTGCCAACACCCTGATTGCAGATTTCTGGTCTCTAGAGCTGTGAGAGAAGAAAATTTCTATTGTTTTCAGCCACACAGCTTGTCATTATTTTAGCCCTAGATGATGAATATAGTCATGCAATGAAATAATACAGATGAAGCCCTAGCAGGGCCACAGGAACAGGAGGACAAGGGTTCCTCACCCCTCACTGTCACATGTGGGCCCCCCCACCGTGCATCTTACCCTGGTTCCTCTCAGCTCCTCTTACTCTCTGAACCACCCTCTAGCCACCTCCAGCAGCCCCTGCCCCTGCTCCTGTGTCTCCATCTGAGGACCATGCACAGCTTCTGCTTACCTCATGGCTCTGTAGCCTGAGTGGTCCTGCGTCCATCTCATTGATGGTCTTTCCATTTCCCTTACATGTGCTAACCAGCCAACTCTCTCCTGACATTTAAACTACCCAGGAGAGATGATCTGATGGTTTAATTAACCACCATGTTCCCAAATGGGCAAATATTTTACTCTAGGCCACCTCACAGGCAGTTAACCTCAGCTTTGCTTATCCTAGTCAAGGTCACCTTGGTTTTGTCATTGGTGACCAGGGAGGCAGGACATGTATTTTGACATGGGGATGGATGCTCTGAGAGGGCAAGACAGGTGACCTGAGGTAATATCAGATTGGTGGCACCTTCACTGTTGAGACAACTTTATATAGAAATGAGTAATATGCAGTAGGAATGGAAAAGGAAAAGCTAAGAAGCACCTTTTTCAAATGTAAAAAGGAAAGTGTCATCAGATGAAGTTTTTGAAAAGTCAAAATTACAACCTACTTGCCTCCCTCACTGGAGGAAGGCTGCTTTCGATGAGCTGCTCAAAAGTGTTCATTACACTGGGTCAGCCTGACAATCTTAGTGACAGAAAGGGTGGGTGGAGAGAGGCTGGACAGAGGAGTGGGCTCCCAGGACCCTGGCTGAGCTGGGGTCAGCCTGTTCACCATGGGTGTTTGCAGAGGGTCCAAGACAGTGGCTTTGGGGCACTGGGCTGCTGTTACTATAATCCTACTCACTCCTTGTGTGTGGCACTGTGCTAGACACTGTCCAGACACCCTCTAATGCACCGTGCCCAGGACCCAGGGGCTGGATGTCAGTGCTGAGCTTCTTGTACAGATCAGGGACTCCAGGTAAGAAGCCCAAGGTCGTAGGATGAGGAAACAACGGACTCAGGATTCAAGCTCAGGTCAGAGGGGTGAGAGACATGATAGCCAAATGTACTGTGTGATTCTGGAATGGAGTCTGGGGTGCAAGGAAGACAAGTATAAAGCATGTCATAGTGACATTGAATATGGAATCCAGATAGGAATGTAGTGTAGTATCAATGTTAAATTTTCTGATTTTGATAACTATACCATAGAAATGTAGAAGTTCTTGTTCTTAAGAAATAATACTAGTGTTTGTGAGTAATAGGGAACAATGTCTCAACTTACTCTCAAATAGCTCAGAAAAAAGAGAAAAATAGAATTATAAAGAGAATGAGACAAAATGTGGTAATTGGAGAATCTGGTGAAGGATGTGCAGGGGATGCTTGACTATTCTTGCTACTCTACATTTGAAACTGTATCAAAAACACACTGTAAAAAAGAAGACTCCAAAATCCTGGCTCTTTCAATATTTTTTAAATAGCAGCTTTATTGAGGTATACTTTCCACACATGAACCGCACATATTTAAAGTATATGCTTTGATAAATTTTGACATATGTACACATCCATGAAGCCATTATTACTGTGAAGAAAGTGAACATAGTGAACATCACACCTAAAGTCTCCTTCTGCTCCTTTGTAACTATCCCCATGACCCCTTCCCCCACCCTTAGTTCAGGCAAGTGTTACTATAGAATAGTTTGCATTTCTTAAAATTTTATATAAATGGCATCATATAACACATACTCTTTTTGTCTGGCTTCTTTCACTCAACATAATTATTTTGCGATTCTTCCATGTCGTAGCATGTAGAGATAGTTCATTCTTTTTTATGGCTGAATGGTATTCCATCAAATGAATATACAGTTTATCTGTTCCCCTGCTGATAGACATTTGGGTTGTTTTTAGTTTGAAGTAAGCCTTATGAATAAGGCTGCTATAAAGAGTTATGTACATATCTTTGTATGGACCTATGTTTTCACTTCAATAGAATGTGTAGATCATACGGTAGATGTGTGTTAACTGTTTTCCAAAATGACTATAGCACCAGTTGTGTGAGTGTGCCAGTTCCTGCACACCCTCTCTTGGGTATTGACTGACTTGGCATTGCCAGTAGTTTTAATTAGAGCCATGCTAGTTGACTTGTAATGGTATCTCATTGTGGGTTGCATCTGCATTTCCCTAATGACTAGCAGTGTTGATGTTATCACCATGTCATTTTCTCTCCAGCTTCTCTGGGGGCATTGCCCCTCGGGGTAAAGAGCCACATGCATTAAGCCTGGAAAGCTCTGTGACTGCTCCTCTGAATCCCAAGGTGAAAGGTTGAGTCCCCAGCAGAAAGCAAGGGAATGAATGGGCCCAGATTGAAGAATAGAACCATAATGTGAGAGCCCAGGGCACTTAGAGACTAAGGTATTGGCCCAATGGCTCCGACTGGCAGAGAATACCGTTTGGATGGAGCATTTACCAGCTCAGTAGTCCAATTTAGAGCTTTTCCACAGGTGATCAGTAAACAGGATGCATTGGGTTCTAACTCTAGGATTTAATTTACTGAACAATCATCAAATGCTTTCTTTCTTTTTTTAAAGAACTAAATGACAAAGGTTTATTCAAGGACCTTAGGATTTAAAAACTGGAGACACAACTAGACAATACCAGAGTGTTCCAAAGAAGTAATAAAAACTGAGAATTCTTGTATATAAAAAGTACATTCTTGAGAAGAATCAGTCCTGCATTCTTAGCCTCTATATTGGTCTGAGCTGATAATCTCTTAGATGTCCACTGGTCTGGGTAGTGGATGTTAGCCAATCTGGACAGGTAGACTTTCTTTTCTAAGTCTTTCAGGGTGCAATCAGAGGATAAGTGCCTACTTCTGTGACCAGCATGTCTTTGATTGGCTTTGGTTGGTTCTTAGTTTGTAGGCAACTTTCAGAATGAAGTCTAAACTCCTAAGAAATATGTTTAAAGCCTTTCTTGATCAAGTTCCTAAATTTAGGTTTTCTACCACATTATTTTACCCAGCCTGTGCTCCAGAGCTAACAAATGTCCCAGTGTCCCAGACTTGCCAACCCCTTTCTGCCTCTCTGCTTTAATCTTCTCTCATGCTTCTCCTTCTCTTGGCCGATGGAGACCCGCTCAGCCAGCGGAGGCATCAAGCCTCCCTAAAGCCTTCCTCATCTTCACAGGAAGAATTAATTGGGGTCAGCACTGTCTGAACTTGTATCCCATAGGCTATTTATGAAGGCTGTGGTGGGCCGTGAATTTCTAAAGGGCAGGGTGCTATTACACGTACCTGTCTTAGTACTGGATCCTTCTGGCTTGTAATCACTTAGTCACCATAGGCTGAACCGAGCTGATTTCTGCACTACACCTGGTTTTTCTGCAGTTGGGAATTAGGAGGACTTACCCCCTCCACCACCATGTGTGGTTCACAAATCATTCCAAATGCTGGAGATGGCATCTGCTACATTCCAGAAAATTGAGTTCCTCTGCTACCTTGCCTACCATTACCTGGAACAGCCATTATTGTTGTGCGAACACATGGGCCAGGAGTTTAAATACTATAAACAATAAGTTTCTCAGAGTGCATCATATTAAACATGCCAAACTCAATGAGATACGAACTGGTCTTAGAAGCCTCTTTTCTTCCTTCCTTTTTCTCCCCCTTGTTCCAGCGGCACTTACACATCTGTACTTCCTCTACAGAACTATTCCCCCTAGAAATGCCATGAAACCTTTAAATAAAATATTTAATGTGTGGATCTGGTAATTTTATGTTGTGAGTTATGAAACCTTTATTTAGCTCCCACCTTTCATTAAACCTCAGGGTTCTCCTTTGGTCTCTAATGATATTACGTTGCATCAGAATTAGACAGTGTTTTTTGTTTTTGTTTTTGTTACAGGGAGCTGCATTATTTGTTGTGACTCCATAATGCTAATGTTTAAGTTTTGAGTCCTTTTACTGCTGATTAAACCTCTAAAGACTACAGCAGAATTTCCGCTTCACTGCTAGAAGAAAAGGAGACAGTGTGGTTTGTATTGAGGAGATCACTTGAAGAATGTGCGGGAAGGTTGCTGCATTTATGAATAAAGTGAGGCATTATCATTTTTAATAGGAATTAAACAGCTAGAGGGAGAAGTCGGGCAATGCTGTGATCAGTGCAAAGGAAAACAATCTAACAATTTTAATTAACTGTATTTTAATAGCTTTAGTTATAATTGAATAATTTAAATACCAAGGGAAACAGTTAAATCTCCTAAAAGCCTTTTTTTATTTACATTTTAAATACAGTTCACAGTGAAGACATGACAGTGTGTGTGCTGGGGGGAAGTTGCCGGGCTGACTCCAGCAGCCGGGTGAGCCCGGAGGAAGGATGGAACCCGAGTGATCCCAGGTCAGGGCTTGTGTGCTCACCACCTCAGGATGAGATGGCCTCCTGAAAAGACCGTGAAGACAGAACTGGGTAGTGAGACATTCCCCACCCGCCCATGGCCATCCACACTTCTTGTATCACAACCCCCTCAGTTAGTGGGGTCTGGAGTAAGTCTTAATATACAATCAACGTTAAAATGGTATTTATTGCCAGTCTATGGTAACACCCACCATGCAGTAATAAAATACTAGAAATAACAGCTGACACTTATGGAGGGCTTCCTGAATGTTTGGGGCTGGATATAATGGTGAGAGAGAGAGAGAGAGGTGGGCCCTACCCTCCTGGAGTTTTTCAGCTGGAGGGACAGACAGATAATAAATAAGTAAACAAAATTAGTATAAATTATGATAAGAGGCTTATAAGAAGCAAAACGAGATGCTAAAATAGAAAAGAATGGGGTAGTAGGGATAATTTTAGGTAAGGGGGACAGGGATGGTCCTTCCCTGGAGTTGATATTTATGTCGAGACTTTGAGAAGTATGGCACAGAGGCTGGTATCTAAGCCTGGAGCAGCTAGAGCTTTCCTGCCAGATAGAGCAACATACTTGAAGGACTCTGAGGTGGGCAAGACTTGGTAGCACTTTGGTGGAATTGAGAGGTGCCAGCAGTGACTAGACAACAGGAAGGAGGAGGGGTGATGTAAGGTAGGGTAGAGAACCTGCACAGAGGGTTGTGGAAGCCTTTGGAAGACTTTAAGCAGTGGAATTGATTAGTGATTCTAAAAGATCTTACTGCTATTTTCCTCAGCTTTGTGCAGGGGTGAGACCTCCTCCCTCACTCACCCCTGTGAGCTTTCCCAGCCCCTGTGTCAAAATTCCTAATACCCCAGGTTCCCATTCAAACCCCATCTGAGAGTTGGTCTTTGTTCCACATCCCTTGCTGATCCAGGCCTTGTTTGGAACTGAATAGATTCCTCCCAACCTCTGCCAACCCCCAAACCATGGCACTGTCACCTCTCCAGCTCCATATGTCACCACTGGCTGAGACTCCTGCTACTGCACACCCACCCCTTGTCTGGGGCCAGTGAAGCCCATGTCATTGTGTACTAAGCAACAGTTACACTCTGGGAGACCAGCACATTGCCCACACAGCACCCCTTCTTCCCTCCTTACTAAGCCTGTAGAGGAGTCTCCTTGTGTCTTGCAGCCAAGCCCTTCTGAGACATGAGTGTCTCCATCAGTGCTAACAAGGAATCCTGAAAGAAAAAATGCTCACCACCTGCAAAGACAGGACATTGGGAGATGGCAAGATGCAATCTGTGGAGAGCTGCTCAGTCCCAGCAGACTGTCGATGGACAATGGTTTGGATTGCCATCCCCTTCCATTACAGCTAGGTATCCCTGCAGCTCCAGGCTGCCCTGCCATGCCCGATGTCCCCTCCTGCCGGGGGGAGGCTGCCTTGTTTCACTAAAAGGGCCACCAGCCACCCTGGAAAACAGCAGGGGAAAGCCGCTAGCCAAGCAACCCATTTCTTCCTTCCAGGAACCTCACTGGCTTCTCAGAGGGATCCACACAGGAGGGACCAGCTCAGACTCCAAGTTAAAGCAGTGTGCTGCATTGATAGGCCTGGACTGCAAGTTTGCTCATGAGACGATACAAAGAATATTCATCCCAGAGGGGACTGGACAGGCTGCATGGGGTGACGAAACGATAGAGTCAGCAGAATTGATAATAATGATGAGAACACAAATACACGTGTACTAAGTGTTGACTATGCTTTGTGTACTCTGCCTAATTTGATCCTCAAAGGGAAGTGCCCCTTGAGGTGAGCAATATCATTCTGGCTGAAAAAAGAAGAAATGATTAGCTCAATGTGGGTCAATTTGGGAAGTCACCCAGCTATTGTATGATGGACACAGGACCTGCCAGCTTGTGCCCTGTTCTTAACCATGATGCCATCCACTTGCTGCAGTCCCAGCCCTGGAATGGCACTCAGTGGCTGGTGTCCTCAAGCAATGTCACCAGTCTGTGTTTCCCATGGTGTGCACTCACTTGTTTGCCCCACAAACTGTTATCCAGTCAGTGCTTCCCCTGAGTCTCTCTATCTCATTTACAGATGAAAAAACTGATGCTCAGAGACAGGAGACCCTATATAAATGTACATAACTATGCATGTCTTAGAAACTTGAGCTAGTGGTCCCACAAAGCCCAACTCCTCCACAACTCAGTGAGGCTTCTCAGTGACAACTACATAGGGTTGGGTGCTTGCCCTCACTCACAGCAGACTGCTGGGCTATGTAAAATAGGCAGCAGGGGAGCTAGGGAAGGACTGACAGTTTTTTAGGGGTAGGGGTACAGGAATAAAGCATACAGGAACAAGTACTGAGAATTAGAGACGGAAGTCCAGAGATCAGGACCTGGTGGGGTGTTTCAAATGTCCCTTCCTGCATGCAGAAGTTACATGGCCAAGGGGAGCTCAAGCATGCATCCTACCAGGGGGCTTTCTCTACTCCACGTCCCTGGAGTACCAGGTTGAATAGGGAGGGCAACTACATTCTGTTCCAGTGCTCCAGGCAAGGTCTGTCCCTTGGAGGGGTCCCTGGCCTCTCACTAAGAGAGATTGGGAGGAGGGAAGGCAGGAGCTGCCTTGGGCAGAGAGGCCAGGAGGGAGAAGGAGGGTACAGATCAGTGGGTGGTAAAAACTGTGGGGGAAAGGTTGGCAGTACGGGGCTGTTGTGACCTGTTCTGGGTGTACACCTTCAGTGACAGGGAGCTCCTGCATTCCTGAGCAGCTCTGCATAAGTGGAACATTCTCATAAAGAATTCATTCCTGTCTTCTGCAGCTGTCCCATACTGGTCTTGTTTTTGCCCTTGAATTGCCAAGACAAGTGCATTCTGGAGTGGTGGAGTGAGTCAGGGAGTCTCTGGCAGGGTGAGGAGGTGCAGTCACAGAGAGAGGTTCAGCGCATGGGGAGATGCTCCATACTACACAAGTCTGCAGAGAAAGGGGCCTCCTGCTGGCTTCTGGAAGGAGGTGGCCTGCCTGAACCTTGGTTTCCCCTCTAGCCTTGGAATGTGTTCTCACATTTGGAACAAGTGCTCTGTGGATAAAGGGCAATTTGGGAAACATTGCAGGACTTTTCAGTGCCTACATGACTCTGGTGTGTACCGGGAACCTGTGAGAGCAAGCAGAGTATGCAGCTTCTCCCAATACTTCTCTCTCTCTTTCAGGACATTTCTCAGGGCCAATGTTTTACAGAATGTGGTTTGAAAAATGCTGTTTTCCAGACATTTCCAGAGTTGCCACTGTTTTTGCTCAAAAGGAAAGAGGAAATCCATCCTGCTGGAGGCTTACAGTAGAATGAAGTGGGGGGCAGGCAGTGGTATGGAGAGTACAGAAGAGGGGGACTAGCAAGGAGGGGTGAGAGGCAGGCACCCTCTTTCACCAGAGCGTGTACGGCTGTCTGGCAGTTCAGGGCACAAGGCTTGGAGACTTGGGTGGCTTCCACAATTTGCTGCCTCTGACAAATGTTGTGCTTCAGTCTGACAATGCAAATGAGAGTGTGCACCAGGCTGTCCTTACTCTGCCAGTTCAGATGCTTGGACACCAGGCACTGGCTTCTATCCTCCCTGACATCTGAGTTACGGCAAGGCAGGAGGCAGGGCCCTGGCGGCCTCAGAGCGGGAAATGATAAACAGATGTCGGAGGACAAAGGGGCAGGATGTGCTGGAAGGTTTGTGGCACCTCAGGCCTGCTTGCAACAGCCCTTCTCCCTGGGGAACAAAGAGGGCGGTGAGGCCACAACAAAGAGGAGCTGGTGGCAGAGGGGTTAAGGCCATTGGCTTTGAAGTCCCACAGGCCTGGGCACGAATCCTGGCTCCACCACTTGCTTGTTGTGTGACCTTGGACAAGTTATTTAACCTCATGTGTCAAGCGGGGAAAATAATAGTTCTTTACTGAGAGTGCAGCTTTGGGCAGATTAAATAAGATAATGCATGAACAATAGTTAACACAGTGCCTGGCACAAAATAACTCAACAAATGGTAGTTGTTTATGCTGCTGCTTGGGGAACAATTCCTACAAAGTGAAATGATTATTTGTCCAGCAAATATAGTCTGTACCCTGCTCAGTGCCATATGTAGGGGTACAAACCCAGACTGGCCCTGACCCTTGCTTTAAAGTGCTGACAGGCAGCAACAGGCTGTGCCAAGAAGTCACAGCTGGTTGCAGAGTGACATCCAGTTACCCCAAACCCTCTGGGCTGTTCCTAAAATGAGAAGGCTATGAAAGCATGGGTATATAGGGAGCATAGAACTGTGTCAAGACCTGGTATTGTCCTCAGCTAGTGACAATGTGTATCTGCTGGCAAGTCACCTCTGCCAGATAGACTCCTACTCAACCTTCAAAGCCCAGCCTAAATACCCCTTTCTCCAGATAGTCTTTTGCACATAGTCAGGGTCTTTCTAGCATTTGATGCATGCCTTGGTTGAGGCACTTACCAACTTCTGATAATGCAAATGTTTGTTCTTTACTTTGAGTCTTTTTTTTTTAACTGTAAAGTCTGTGAGGGTATGAAATGCTTGGGGAACAATATAGAGTGATAGTTGGGGTATAGATTATGGAATCAATAATATGAGTACAGTCCTTGGATGCATGGTATTTGATATTTGATGACTTCGGGTAAATTCATTAATATTTGTAGGCTTCAGTCTCTTTATCTATCAAGCCAAGAAAAACATACAGATCTCCTGGAATTGTTATGAGGCTAAAAAAGGGACAATGTCCACAAAGGGCTTGGCACAGAGCCTGGCACATAGGAATCCCTGGGGGTACTCACTAGCATGGGTGCATTTTCATCTGTGTCTATTTAGTGTGACCCCAGTGCTTGGCCCGTGGTAGGTTATATAGTTATCAGTTGAATAAAATCAGTTCTTCACCCTAGACTCAGGATCAAATCTGTCACATGAAATGACTTCAGATCACTTTTAGGCTGAGGCAGTCCAAACCCACCTTTTCAAGTCACAGATGGGGAAACTGAGGCCCACGTAGTAGTGTGGGGACAATGCACACAAGCAAATGCATTCAGATTGTCCTTGGCAAGTCACAATGGTATTTGGTTAGCTCTGTGGTGCACAGGTTCTCAATATCCAGTTTCTTTCCCATCTGACCTGTTTTCGTGTAGAGGAAATATCAAGGTATATGATGTCAATGCAGTTAAGTAATCCAGCCAGCTGTATAAACATCTGGAAGTAGTAGAGACACAGTCCCAGAGTGAAAGCAAGGATCAGCGCGTCCAGACGTCTCACTGAAGCTTCTAAACTATAACCTGTGAGGATCCAGTTAGGAGAGGCAGTGCTCTAATCAGAAATCTGAGTGTGCCTTCTTTCCTCTGCAGGCACAAAGTCCAGGAAGGCGATGAGGAGGACAAGAACACCACTGTGTTCTTGTGTCTGTGAGACTTTGGAAAGGTGACGTGAGGTTTAGGAAAATCCTGCTAATGACATGTTAGCAACAGCTGGAAATAACTTGTCAGATTCACAGGACCTGCCTCTTCTTACTCTTACCCCATGGTGGTGAGTGGGCGTGGCTCTTCATTCACTCCAGATC
This sequence comes from Glossophaga mutica, assembly GCA_039655065.1. Lineage (NCBI taxonomy): Eukaryota > Metazoa > Chordata > Mammalia > Chiroptera > Phyllostomidae > Glossophaga > Glossophaga mutica. The sequence continues at coordinate 120,529,759 of CM077307.1, forward strand.
CCCAGGAGAGAAGGGTGGGTTTGCAAACCTGGAGGTTAGGGCTGCAAACTGGAAATCCCAGATCTGTTTTCTCCTTAGAAGTGACTATTCGCAACCCAGAGAGGCTAGCAGGAAAAGGCTCTGTAGGAGCTCCCAGCCCAGCACTTGAGTTGTAGATGAGGGAATTGAAGCCCAGAGAGGGAAGCTGCATGGCCAAGGTCACCCAGCTGCACAGGGAGATTCAGGGCTAGGAGCTGAGTTTCCAGACTCCAAATCCATGCTGGTTTCCCTATAACTCAATTGCCCTCTCTCATTATTTAAAATTATTTTAATAGCAGTAATTATTTCTTTTTATATAGAATTACAAAATTGTCATTATAAGAAATGTGAAAAACACTGAATAGCACAAAACGAATTTGTCAACAAAATCTCTAGCTGGAGCTAATTACTGGTTCTTATTTCTCCATCTACTCAAAACACACACATGCACACACACATGCACACATACACTGGTATCCAGCTCCTTGACAGGTGTGGCCTGTGGCTTTCTGGGACCAGATATTGTAATTTGCATATAGAGAACACAAAGCAAAGGGAATATGGATTCTGTTCATCCCTTACAAACTACGGGGTCTCCTATGAATCTTACTTTTCTCATCTGTAAAATGGCTATGTACCTTAGAGTAAATCAAATTAAAGCAAAGATGTGTAGTTACTTCATAAAATACACAGCATGTTGTTCAAAGAATGAGTGAATGATGGTGTCAATGGCTGGTGTTTGGGGAGGGTGGTGGCATTTTCTGAACAGACCACCTGAATCTCACTTTCAGCTCCATTCCAGGGCAGCTTCCTTCTTCCTCCGCAAGTCCTTGATGTCAGCTCTCAGGCCAGCCCTTTCCCACTGCACCCCCATGGCAGCCCCAACATCAGAGACCCTGCTCCAAGACCCTCCATGGATAGATGGATAGTCTGGGAAGGCGCTGGAGATGGCATGGGGGCAGGATGGCAGAGACAGGTGGCTTCCCCTCCTCAGGTTCCCTCCTTGGCTGGACCCCAAAGGCTGCTATGCACATCTCTCAGATTCACAATCCCAAACATCTTTAGGCTGTAGACTCTGTCTCAGCCACTGTGTTGGCAATTTCTCCCAGTCTCTCACAGTCTCTTTACCTTGAGTGGCAGAGATTTTCATACCTGTTTTGTAGATGAAGAAACTGAGGTCTTCTGCACTCCTCCTTACAGGAATACTTGCCTTTGCAAAGGAAGCTCCCTAAAATCTAAGGAAGCTGAGGTGAAACTGGGGGTGCTGTGTCTAGTGTTGCTGGTTAGAGGGCTGCAGGGGCCTGTGTGGGCCCTGTTCTCCTCATCCCTGATGCAGGCACATGAGTTCTAGAACTGGCCTTTACTGCCAGCTGCTTCTCCTCCTCCTCTGCCCAGCCAGGATGGAGATGGATGACATCCAGCCATTCCCTTGGGAGCTGGCAGAGAGACCAGGGACAGAGGCTGATGCTGCCTTTCACCAACCAGGTACAAAGGTGGCCCAAGCACCTAGCTTCCACCAGTGTCTATCCCTGGGTATCACCAGTCCAGAGCTCCAAGCTAGGAAGTGCCTGGGACCAGGAAGCCACAGTCTTATTAGTCATCTTGGCTGATTCTGGACTTCAAGGGGCAGAGGTGAGTGGGTGAGAAGCAGAGGAGCTTTCCCCTCACAATCTGGAGAGCCTGAGCAGGTGTTTTAACCCTCACTGCACCCCAATTTTCTCATCTACGGAATAGGCACAACCATAGGGCCCACTTTTCCTCTTCCTTGGGAACAAACGGAGGACTGTTCAAAACTCTGCTTGGGTATATGGGGGTTTTACTGCAGTGTAAACAAAAGATGGCCTCTGGTCAAAATGGCAGAAGAGCCTGGGGCCAAGGGACATAAAGAATCCCACAGTAAGACCCTGACTGTGGATGCCAGTCTTGGCTTTACCCCACAGGTACTGAGAGTCAGGACCTTCAAGGAGCCAGCTCCAAACTCTGGTCCCGCCACATCATCCCTTTGAAAGTATCACTGCTAAGAACTCACATTCCAGCTAAGGGGCACTCACCCTCTCCTGGGGCTTTCTGGCATTGCTCCACTGACCCCATTGACTCTGGGTTCTCATCGACCTGGGAGTAGGTGAGTCACTGCCTCCTTGTGACTTCTGCATAATGGACGGTGCCTCAGAACTTGGCTGGCTTGCATGGGCCATGGTTTTGGAGTTCTGCAGGTGGTAGAGGTTTTTAGGGACCCATCCTCAGTGTAAGCTGCTTTACTCTCCAGTATGCCTCCTCAGGTTGGCCCAAAGAGGAATTCTCTGGTCTGGCTTCATTATCTTCTCTGTTGGAAAGAGGTGGTTCTGAACACCCAGCTCAGGACACCAATGGAATCCCAGCTGGGCCCCTTTAATGGGTCTTGTCAAGCAGGCCCTGATCCAGCAGTGATAAGGAGGCCCTGCTGCTGGGGATAGCAACCCGGAACCAGCCAAGAGCACCTATCTTCTCCCCTCACAGGCAATCACTGCAGTTCAGTGGCTTTCATTTATCAGGCAGATGTAATCTCCTCAAATAGCTGCCAAGCCCTCCTCTTCCTGAAGTTCCCTAAGATAACCACTTCCCCAGAGGTGAAGGAGCATTTCCTTCACCAGAAAGAGATGCCATCTGCACACAGGTTTACACAAAGTCACTTACTTCTAGAGGCAGAGGTTAGAAGTTGCTTTCCACAACTTCTATTCTCCTTATTCTCCTTAATAACAACATGTATTCAGGGGAGCAATGCCTCCAGCTAAAGGACTGTTGTTTCCAGCTTTCCTTGGGACTAGAGGGAACTACATGACTAGGTTCTGGACAGTAAGACATAAGCAGAAGTTGTTTGGTAACTTTGGGAAATCTCTTATAAGGTGTGGGGCTGATCCTACTCCTTCCTTTTCTGCTTCCTGCTACCTGGAATGTAAATGCAATGGCTGGAGCTCCAGCACCTGTTTTGGGTCTTGAGGTGACCTACACAATAGGAGCCATATGCCAGAGCAGTGGGAAAGCCATATTGAAGATTTGGTCCCTGACCCTTTGGAAACACTGTATCAAGCCCAGGACTGCCTGCCTAAGGACTTCTTCACAAAAAAGCAAGTAAATTACATTTTTGTTCAAGCCACTATTATGGGTTTTCTGCCACATATAACTCAATCTAATTCTAACAGATATACTTCAAATTCAAAGTCTGATAACATTATATTACTTTATTTATTTACTTATTTCCTGAATTATTTCCAGTCACGTAGTGTGCTAAGTGGTGTGTGGGGTGTTGAGGACCTAAAGATGACTGGCACCCAGCCTCTGCCTCGCAAGAGCTTCCAGTCTAGGTTAAGAGTCAGGCGTGATCCTCATCTGTTCAACACTCCTCCATGGCTCCCCTTTGCCTTGGGCATAGTGCACTGCAGAGCTCCTTGACCCTTCTCTCCCCACCCTCCCTCCTCTCCGCACTGGACTTCTTAGCTGATGGGGTTTGTTAGGAGTAAAAGTAAGGGCTAGAAAGTCAGGTGCTCCTGGACTAACACTGGCTTTCACCAGTTGCGTGGCCCTGATACATACATACAAAGTGTTAACCTCGCCCTGGCTGGTGTAGCTCAGTGGATTGAGCGCGGGCCTGCGAACCAAAGGATCGTGGTTCGATTCCCAGTCAGGGCACATGCCTGGGTTGCCAGGCCAGTTCCCGGCAGGGGACATACAAGAGGCAACCGAACATTGATGTTTCTCTCCCTCTCTCCTTCCCTTCCCCTCTAAAGATAAATAAATAAAATATTTAAAAAAAAAAAAAAAGTGTTAACCTCTTTTCTCACCTGTGAAGCAGAGATAATTTTCACCCTCTCACAAGACTTCAGAGAATTTGGTAAAATAACATGTGTGTAGCACATAGGATGGTTCTCAATGGCACATAATATCATTGTTAATACTCCACTCAACTCATTCTTTCACTTAATGATGACTGCTTATGAAACAGCTGTTTGTGCCACACTGTGTCCAGCCCAGTGCCCACTCCTCCGCCGCCCATAGGTAGGCTTGTCTCCCATCCTTGCCTGATGCCTGGACTCTAGGAACCCTGAGCCCAGCCACCCTGGTGGATCTTCCTAATGCTCACAGAAGACTGAGCTCAGTGCCCTTCTTGGCTAGTCCATCCTTTCTTACCCCAACTTACCCACTTTCCACAGAGATTGCATTTTATGGGCTGAGGTCCATGGGAGTCAAGATTGTGCCCTTGTTTTTTCCTTTTTCTCCAGCAATAAATGCTACTTAGTAAATGTTTGCTGACTCGAAGAATGGATGGATGCATGGATGGATGGATGGATGAGTGGATAAATGGATTGAAAAGCTGGCCACAGTCAGTGAGGTAAGCACTGTAATAGATCAGTGTGCAAAGTAGCATTGCAGGAAGGGGATGTATGGTTCTGACTCATCCAGGTAAGAAAGAACTGGCAAGAGTAAAAACTTTTGTGCTGATTGTTGATAGATGAGTGGTGGTCTCCAGTGTGGACAGTTACATATATGAAATCATGCAGTGATTGGGGTGGCTCGTGTTTTATTTTCCTGACCACAAGTGATGGGCACTTTCTACAGATGTCACACCCAAAACTTCCTTCTTTGAGGTGAAAAGTCTCTTCTTGAGATTCTAAACCATGGGGCTAGAACATGCTTTGGATAAAGGATCATGAAACATTTTCATGAAGAGGCCAAAGGCTGGTCATAGGGGCAGCAAGGGCAGGGAGGGAACCACCATGAAAGTGCCACCATGTCCGAGAGTCAGACACACATGACCTCTGACCTCTGATCAGGTGGCAATGGCACGTTACTCCTTCACTGCAGGTATGAAAATCAGGGTTGGGAGTGGTCAGGTCATCTCCTTCCTATCACCTAGCTGGTGGGCAGGGGAGAAAAGCCTGGAAGCTCAGACTTAAGGGCCAAGAGCTCCCCTCTTGCAGGTTTTCCTGGGACATTGCAGAAAGGCAGGTACCTTGAGCCCCACTCCAGTGGCTGGCTGGGTGGGAGGGAGTCCTGGTAGTAGGATGGATGGGGCAGCAGGCTGCAGCAAGTACACACAGGACACATACTGGTAAGTCTAAGGATTTAGAGTTTAAATGGGTCCATAAGAGAATATTCATCCACTCACTCATTTACTTATTCATCCATCATCCATTCATTTTTATTGATCAACTTTTAGGCACTAGATACTGTTCCACATGCTGCAGGGAACCTAACAGGTGGGATTTACATATCTTGGAGATTATATTGATGAGTAGGAAGATGGAAAACAAATAAAATAAGCCAAATGACTGCAGGTAAAGACTGGTGCGTGGAGAAGACAAAATGGGGTATGAATTGAAATGTAGACTGCAGCCAGAGAAGGCCCAAGGAGGAGGTAAGAATGCTAACCTGATACCTGAACAACAAGGGGTGGGCTGTGGGAGGCTTGCAGGGGTAAAATTCCAGACAGAGGGCCCAGAAGGATGCAATGGTATCAGAGCTGGGCACCTGGAGTGCCCAGGGGAACAACAACCCAGGGCCAGCGGAGCAGGGGAATCAGAGACATTTTAGAGACTGTTGGGAGGAAGTACCACCAGCTAGCACTGAGCTCTGGGACCGCGTGACTGAGACACAGAAGTCTGATTGAGGCCTCCTACTTCCCTTACTATGGCAGCCAAATTTTAGTACCAATACTTGCTCAGTGGTGTTCAGGGAGAGAGAAAGTTGGCAGGCTCAAGTGAGGCTAGACCCTGGCTCCCCCTCATTCTCCCTTCCTCCATAGTACAAGTTATTTTTCTCCTAATGCCCTTTCTCCATTCTTTCCTTGATAATAGGCCCCCAAGTTTTCATCTGGGAACCTGGCCACCCAAATGAAAGCTCACATTCCCCATTTTCCTTTGACTAAAACTTGTCAATGAGATGTGAACGAGAGTGTGGTGTGGCCACTTCCAGACCTTCCTGAAAAGACAGTCAACTTGAGCCCTTTGCTTCTTTTCACTTTGTTTCCCTTTCTGTGAGCTGGTATTCCAACATGTTGGCTGGCACTGTACCAGCCTTCTGGGACCTTGAGGTGGTCTTAGAAGTAGAGGCCACACCTGGTAGAGTGACAAGATAGAATGAGCCTTGCTGGAGAGACATCTCATCAGAGCTCTAAACTTTTTTCATCCCAACTGTGTTACCAACAAATAAAATAAAATAAAATAATAAAATAAAATAAAATAAAATAACCACCTGTCTTCTGAAGGGGCTATTATTTTGTATATCTGCTGCTTACTTAATCAGCATACATCTACATAGCTCCTCAGGCAGAATAGACACAAGCCAGACAGAGGACATAGGAAACAGGATGCCCAGGGTAAAGGGAGGGCTGGCCTCCAGAGGCCACAGTCTTCCTCAGTCCACAGCCAGAGGTATAGAGTGGCCAGGCAGAGATGTGGATCCTTTATTGCAGCAGCCTGCCCTCCAGGAACCATTGTCAATGGTGTGCCTGGCATGTTCATGAATTTGATTAACAAATCTCTCCCTAAACAGGCCTGTGGAGGGATGTAGAGGTAGGCTCAGCATGGAAAGTGGTGGGGGCCCTTCTTCCTAATAGCAGAGCTGCTATTAGAGCCCCTTAATTCTGGGCCGATGTCCAACAGTTGCACAATGGTTCTGAGTAGGCAGGCTTTCGGTCAGTATCCACCACGTGGCCCTGGGATCCAAACACATGGCTGCACAATTTGATTTGGACAGATTCTCATGTCATGGTAGCTGTGCCCATCAACCAGATGGACCAATGTCCATGTGCAGTTATGAATGCCCATGAGTGTTGATGTGGCCACCTAGAGCTTGGCTGTAGATGTGGAAGATACAGGTGGTGTGGTTGGGTTGGCTGGCTCACTGCAGAGTATAGACATACCTGATGCAGGCATACAGCAGGGCATAGGTACTCAGCCCTGAAGATAGGTTTTCTAAAAAGGCCTGACACACTCATATTTGTGAAACCATGTTGTACCTTGATGTTGTCAATCTGTGAACATGAAACATTAAACTGTTGGTTGGGTTCCTCCCATTACCAAAGGAGAGGTTTTAGGGGACCTGAAGGAGAAATGGTCAGGGAGAGGGGGCCCTTGGCTTCCTTCTGAGAGGGTGTGGCCTTCACCCTCTTTGCTCTGTCTGCACTAACCCTCTGCAACTCCCACCCCAGGCTCTGTTTTTTCCTTTACTGTGCTGTAAATATCAAAATGTCAGCTTCATAAAAAGCCAACTGGAGGTCTTTTTAACCCCTAGAGCTGGAAGGCAGCATCATGCTCTAACCCCTAGATCTAGATTTCACTGCTCTGATGGCCCCATGGTGGAATTTCCATGGCAGTTCGATTCCTGGAATTCAAGTTGCATATTTCACTCAATGTTGGGGTGTCCTAGAGACATGCTCTAACCCCTAGATCTAGATTTCACTGCTCTGATGGCCCCATGGTGGAATTTCCATGGCAGTTCGATTCCTGGAATTCAAGTTGCATATTTCACTCAATGTTGGGGTGTCCTAGAGAGCTCTCCAGGATACCACTGGATCAGCACAGACATGTTTTGTCCATCAACATGTCCCTCATGTTTAACCACTAAATGTGGTTTACTCATTACCAGGGAGCACCTCCCTTCCACCACCACCAGTGTCACCAAAACATCAAGTGACACAATGTGCAGTGACTGGTCAGCTTCTTCCTGCTTCCTCCTCTATTCCCTGTGGTCCTGACTACCCACCGGCCAGCAAAGGGAGATGAAGTAGGGGGTGTAGGGAGCTGCAGGTACAGACTGCACTGCTGAGAGCAGGGTTTCTGTCTCTTCAGCAAGACTGACATCCCTGGTTGTTGGAGACGAGGGGCTGTCATGTGTATTGTGGGGTGTTGAGCAGTAGCCCTGGCCTCTAACCACAGATGCCAGCAGCACCCTTCTCCCCGAGTTGTGACCAAAAATGTCATCAGATGTTGCCAAATATCTGCCCAGGGTTGAGAACTCCTGATCTAGGGAAAGATCTCAGAGTGAGCTGAGGTGGGACACACACCTCACCCCTTCCTCATCAGCTGAGTGGGGCAACCCAGTCCAGTGGCTGGGAGTGCAGCCTCTGCAGCCCTTGACTCTCACTCACAACCTATCCTCACCACTGTTAGCCACATGCCATAGCTGTGCTCCGGTGTGCCAGTAAGGAGACTTCATCTTTCTGTGATTTGTTCATCTGGACACAGGTAATCACTGGCAGCTCCCCCAGAGAACTTTTGTGACATTGCACAGTGTTTAGTTAGCACTGTCTCAGCTTAGATGCAGATGAGTGTCTTGTGCAGGGAGGCTGTGCCTTGCATTTCTACAGTTCCTCTGTGGCTCCAGAATCAAGTCCTGGGTGGTGGTCAAGGTCTTCTGACCTAGTTCTTGCCCACTTCTCCAGTGGCACCTCTCACCTGTGTTCTTGGTGCCTGGTTCTCAGCCAGGATCGAGGAGCCCTGTCCACCTCCTTCACATAGACTACCACTACTCATGTTTCTTCAGGACTTTTCCTAACCTCCCAAGACAGGGCTAACTGCCTCTCTGAGTTTGTGTCCCCCTAACCCCCTACTAGCTTCTAGAATGAGGGCTTGCACTCAGGTGTTTCAAAAGTGATCCCAGGATGGGTAGATAAGAGTAAAACAAGAAAGGAGGAGAAGCCAGTCCAAGAATGTGTCATTGAGCTGGTAACATCTGTGAGCAGCTAGATAGCACTCTGAGGATTCTCCTGGAATATGCCTGAAAATATTGTACCCTAGAGAGAGAAAACAGGAGCATTTCTCCAGCAGCTTATGTCATCTATTGGTCAGGTTGTCCCAGGGTGTCCACTGCTCACATGGTGAGTGAGCATGGCTCAGCTGCTCACAGGTGACCCAACCAGTGGTGGCAGGGAGGTGTTGGAACAAGTAGCAGGAGGATGTGCTGCACCTGGGGCTTGGTGTTGCTAAGCCACGTGGAAGGGAAGTCAATTTTTGCTGCAATGGCTGAAGCAAATGGTATGCCAAGATATGGGGCAGGGTATGGAAACCTCTGATACATTGTACCTCTTCAGTCTCATCTGCACCCCACCCCACCGTATCCTCCCCACCACTCCCATCCTGTAGTGCCATCACCCATCATCTGCCTTGCCCTGTCCCTCACCCTTGCTGGGGAGATTGTGACTCCTGTGAGCAGAACTGATTCTTCTTCACTGTATATCTGAATCCCATAGAGTGGCTGGAAGAAGCTAGGTTTTAAACAAATGCTAGTTGCATAGACGAATGAGTGAATGGACAAATGAGTCAGAGGTTGGCCTAGAACCAGTGCTGTTAAAACTTCGAGGGCTGTGATGAAGCTAGTCTCTCATGTGAACCTCAAGCAATGGCTCAGGATCATGAGCCTGAAACAGCCTGGTCTGGAGAAGAGGTGACTGGGTGAAATGACATGAATGTCTGGGGGTATGATTGTCAGAGCACAGCCCCTGCCCAGGACCACAGCTGGCCTTTGCAAAGCATGAACTCAACATGGCCACAGTGTAGGTTGCACATCAGATGTTCCACTTAGCTCTGTTTCTGCAGTCACAGGTCCTGCACATAGACTAAGGCAGCAGGGTCATGAGCAAGCTGGAGAGATGCCTGGCTGCAGAGCACCCACAAAAACCTAAGACCCACTAAGAGACCTAGTGCCCAGGGCAGTATCAAAGGATACCATTTCTTAACACTCAGAGCTCTATGAGTGGCAGGAGCCTTTGTGAGCACCCTCTACAAGGAGTCCATTTTATAGACACGGGAACCAGAGCTCTCCCTGAGCCTCACAGAACTGGAGTCTGGGCCTGGGGCTCTGCCTCCTGACTTAGTCTCTTGTCTCCTATGTGCAATATATATTGTGGAGTTGAAAACTGTTCTTAAGGAGATTTCATCAATTTTTTTTCCCTAAAGCAGATACAGATTCAAGGATGGGGTGTGGGCATTTTTTCAGGGAGGCGATTTTGGGAAGTAGGCATAAAGGAGCAGGGCTGGTGAGGTAGAATAGGGGGAAAGCCACTCTTCTGGTATTCTGTGAAGTCACTGCCACCAGCAGTAGGGCCAGTATTCAGCAAGCAGAGGTTGCCTTTGAACTTTCACAGGGAAGGCTGAGAGGCTGGGGCATTCATTCACTGGTTATGGGCCCCGTTGTTTTAAGCATTACCCCTGGGGACAGGAATTCCCTGTTCTTCTCTGTGTGTAGGCTGAATGACCCCTGGCCATTCTGGAGGGCCATGGGGACAGAATACAGAGAGTTGATTGGCCGTGCCAGAGAGTTGCCTGGCTGTGCTTGGGGTAAGGCTGGCAGTGCTGGTGAGTCCGAGTATGCACAGATCTGCTCATGGGGCTGAAATCAAAGGTGTGCCAGTGAGATGTGATGCAGGCCCCTAAAGTGTCTGCTGCATGGATGGGGGCAGATACTGGCCTCATAGCCCATATAAGTTTTCCTAGTATCTCCTGCTCAACCCAGGGGGTTGTTCAGGGTTACTCGCCTAAACCTTGGCAATCTGCTGTCACGACCAACCCCAAGTTGCATCATGTTGGGGTCTTAGTGCTGTGCCGTGCCACTCTCTCTCTAATCAAAGCTGTCTGCATGTTCTGCATCTGAGAAATGCCCTCAAACAGGAATCTTTGGTTGCAAGCAACAGAGAATGGCTAGGGAAAACCTAGTCAACAATGGATTTGCTGGAAGAATCTCAAGGACTCTCAGAATCAGGGTGAAAGCTAGAGACACAGCTTGGTAATGAACCAGAACCAAGAAAGGTGAGCTTTGTTTAGGTCCATATCATCCAGTGGTTGGATGACTACAGAGCCCTGGTTACTATCTCATAAGACTCTAGATAGTAGAAAATAACTAGCTTCTCAAAGGAAATTGGAGAAAGTTAAACATACAGTTGCTATACGACCTGGCAATTCTACTTCTAGGAATAAACCAAAGAGATATAAAGGCGTATATCCACATACAAACTTGTACACAAATGTTTGCAACAACACTATTTACAGTAGCCAATAAGTGGAAACAACTCAAATGCTCATTAACTGATAAATAGATAAGTAAAGTGTGGTACATCCATATAATGGAATATTATTCAGCCATAAAAAGAATAAAGTATTGAGAGCAGACATTGGAAAACTAGACGTGGCAGCCGAGCGACCGGAGGTGGCCCTGAGATGGGACAGAGGCGACCCGGCGACCTGAGGCAGCTCCGCAGCCGACCGGAGGCGGCCGCGGGACCGGAGGCGGCTCCGCAGACGACCGGAGGCGGCCCGGCGACCGGAGGCGGCTCGGCGACCGGAGGCGGCTCCGCAGACGACCGGAGGCGGCCGCGGGACCGGAGGGGGCTCCGCAGACGACCGGAGGCGGCCCGGCGACCGGAGGCGGCTCCGCAGACGACCGGAGGCGGCCCGGCGACCGGAGGCGGCTCCGCAGACGACCGGAGGCGGCCGCGGGACCGGAGGGGGCTCCGCAGACGACCGGAGGCGGCCCGGCGACCGGAGGCGGCTCCGCAGACGACCGGAGGCGGCCGCGGGACCGGAGGGGGCTCCGCAGACGACCGGAGGCGGCCGCGGGACCGGAGGGGGCTCCGCAACCGACCGGAGGAGGTCGCTCGACCGGACCGGAGGTGGCTCTGCGACCGAGTTGGAGGCAGCCCTGCGGCCAGGGGCGACCCTGCAACTAGAGAGGGGGACTCTGGAAGACCCGGAGCTCACATCTGTGATACTGGGGTGAGTGCGCGCAACTCGGGAAACTCTCGGAGCCCACGCCCGTAGTCTCAGGCGGGCGCCTGCGCCCTGTAGGAGACCCGGAGCTCACAGCAATAGGCTCGGGGAGGGATGGATCTGTAAGAGATTCCAGCTGAAACCCATAAACTCTGGAAAGCTCGCCCCCTGCAGGAGGCTCAGAAATCACACCCAAGGCCCTGCATGGACAGTACGCCATTAGCCCTGGGGACAGTGCTGGGCTGGCACTGAGGACAGTAGCCCAAAGCTGACTGAGTGAGGAACAGGGAGAAAAGCGGTACGAGTCGCCTCCCAGCCTGCTACAGCCAGCAAGTCCAGAAAATCCAGGTTGGCCTGTGTGAAAATAGCAAGAGATTTTTTTTTTCTTTTTTTCCCCCTTCTTATTCTTTTTTTTTTTTTTGGGGGGGGGGGTTGTTTTGTTTTGTGGGGTTTTTTTTTTTTTTTTTTTTTTGATAGTTGTTTTTTGTCTGCTTAGTAGGGTTTTTTGTTTGTTTGTTTTGGTTCGTTTTTCGTTTTTGTGGGGTTCTTTTTGTTTTGTTTTGATTATATATTTTTTATTTCTTTATTACTTCTACCTTTTTTATCCCTCAATTCCTTTTGCTTCTCTTTACTTCTTTCTGGCTTTATTCCTTCTTCTTTTCTTTCCAATTTTATCTCTCCTTCCCTCCTCTTTTTTTTTCTCTTTTTTTTTCTTTTTTTTTCTCTTTTTTCTCTCTCTTCTTTTTTTCACTTTATTCTTTTCTCTTTTTGAATACCCACGAGTGAGGCAAAGAAATCCTAGAACTGTGAAAAAACCAGAGTTGGACCAAAAGAGGGGGTATTCCCACAGCTGAGACAGTGGAAGCTGTGAACACCAGGATACCTGAAGAAGACTATAACACTGAATCTCACAGGTATTCCACCACAGAAGTTCACACCATAAACGCAGGTAGCCAGAACAGATCAACTTAAGAAGCAGAGGTTTACAAGAAGAGTCTCACCAACAATGAGAAGACAAAGAAACAATCCCCAAATGAAAGAAAAGGTGGAAGCCCCAGAAAGAATGCTAAATGAAACAGAGGCAACTCAACTATCAGATAAGGAGTTCAAAGAAATGGTTGTCAGGAAGCTCCATGAGCTCTCAATGAGCTACCAGAAACTACAGGGAAGCTACGATGAACTCAGTGCAAACTATATCAACATGAAAAAGGAAATAGAAACTATCAAAAAGGGCCAAGAGGAAATGAAGAATACAATTTCTGAGCTGAAGAACACAGTAGAAGGAATGAAAAGCAGAATCGATGAAGCAGAAGATCGGATCAGTGAGTTAGAGGACAAAGTAGAAAAAAACAGCCAGATAGAGCAAGAAAAGGAAAAGAGGCTCAGAAAGAATGAAGAGGGTTTAAGAGAAATGCAAGACAACATGAAACGTAATAATATCCATATAATAGGAATACCAGAAGGAGAAGAAGAAGAGCAAGGGATAGAAAACCTATTTGAAAAAGTAATGATGGAAAACTTCCCTAATTTGGTGAGAGGAAAAGTCACACAAATTCAGGAAACACAGAGAGTCCCTATCAAGAGGAACCCAAACAGGCCCACTTCAAGACACATCATCATTAAAATGGCAAACTTCCAAGACAAAGAGAGAATCTTAAAGGCAGCAAGGGAGAAAAAGGAAGTAACATACAAGGGAGCCCCGATAAGGTTAGCAACTGACTTCTCAATGGAAACGCTCCAAGCCAGAAGACAATGGCAAGAAATATTCCAAGTAATGAGAACCAAAGGCCTACAACCAAGACTACTTTATCCAGCAAGGCTTTCAATCAAGATAGAAGGCCAAATAAGGAGCTTCCCAGACAAAAGAAGTCTAAAAGAATACACCTCTACCAAACCAGTACTACAAGAGATACTAAAGGGACTGCTTTAAGGAAAAAAAGGAAAAGAGAGAGTGAGGAACACAAATACGAAAATGGCAATGAATCAGTACCTATCAATAGTAACCTTAAATGTAAATGGATTAAATGCTCCAATCAAAAGACATAGAGTAGCTGACTGGATAAGAAAGCATGACCCACACATATGCTGCCTACAAGAGACCCACCTCAGGACAAAAGACCTACACAGACTCAAAGTGAAAGGCTGGAAACAAATTTTCCAAGCAAATGGACAGGAAAAAAAGGCCGGGGTAGCAATACTCATATCAGACAAAATAGACTTCAAAAGAAGAGCTATAAAGAGAGACCCAGAAGGTCACTTCATAATACTCAAGGGAAGAATCCACCAAGAAGACATAAACATTGTAAATATATATGCACCCAATATAGGAGCACCTAAATACATCAAGAAAATCTTAGAGGACTTCAAGAAAGATATTGACAGCAACACAATTATAGTAGGAGATTTTAACACCCCACTGTCAAAAATGGACAGATCTTCCAAACAAATTATCAACAAAGATATTGTGGCATTGAACAATACTCTAGACGAATTGGACTTAGCTGATATATATAGGGCCCTCCATCCCAAAGAAACTAAATACACATTTTTTTCAAACGCACATGGAACATTTTCAAAGATAGACCACATGATAGGACACAAAACAAGTCTCAACAAATTCAAGAAAATTGATATCATGCCAAGCATTTTCTCCGACCACAAGGGACTAAAACTAGAAACCGACTTGATGGGGAAAATCCCCAAACCATCAAAATCATGGAGATTGAATAGCATGCTATTAAACAATGAATGGGTAAAGAATGAAATTAAGGAGGAAATCAAAAAGTTTCTGGAAACAAATGAAAATGAACTCACAACAACCCAAAACTTATGGGACACAATGAAGGCAGTCCGCAGAGGGAAGTTCATAGCAATACAGGCCTACCTAAAGAAGACAGAAACATTTCTAACAAACGACTTAACCCTACGCCTACAAGAACTCGAGGAACACCAACAAAGACAGCCCAGGGCAAGTAGAAGGAAGGAAATAACCAAGATCAGAGCAGAATTAAATGACATAGAGACTAAAAGCACAATCCTAAGGATCAATGAATCCAGGAGCTGGTTCTTTGAAAAGATCAACAAAATCGACAAGCCTTTAAGCAGGCTCATCAAGAAAAAAAGAGAGAGGACTCAAATAAACACAATCAGAAATGAAAGAGGAGAGATTACGACTGACACCACAGAAATACAAAGGATTGTAAGAAATTACTACGAAGAACTGTATGCCAAGAAATTTGAAAACCTAGGTGAAATGGACAAGTTTCTAGAAAAATATAACCTTCCAAAACTCAATGAAAAAGAAACAGAAAGCCTGAACAGACCAATAACAGCTGGTGAAATTGAATCAGTAATCAAAACACTCCCGGCACACAAAAGCCCTGGACCAGATGGTTTCACAGGAGAATTCTACAAAACGTTTAAGGAAGAGCTAGCCCCTATCCTTCACAGACTATTCCAAAAAATCCAAAATGATGGAAGACTCCCAAACTCTTTTTATGAAGCCAGCATCATCCTAATCCCAAAACCAGATAAAGACATAACAAAGAAAGAAAACTTCAGGCCAATATCACTGATGAATGTAGACGCTAAAATCCTCAACAAAATATTGGCAAACCGCATCCAACAATACATTAAAAAGATCATACACCATGACCAAGTGGGATTCATCCCAGGGATGCAAGGATGGTTCAACATTCGCAAATCCATAAATGTAATACATCACATAAACAAAAGCAAGGACAAAAATCACATGATCATATCAATAGATGCAGAAAAAGCTTTTGATAAAGTACAACACCCATTTATGATAAAAACACTCAGCAAAGTGGGAATAGAGGGAGCATTCCTCAACATAATAAAAGCCATATATGAGAGACCTACAGCCAACATCATACTCAATGGGCAAAAACTGAAATCTTTCCCACTAAGATCAGGAACAAGACAAGGCTGTCCACTTTCACCACTTCTATTCAATATAGTATTGGAAGTCTTAGCCACAGCAATTAGACAAGAAAAGGAAATAAAAGGCATCCAAATTGGAAAGGAGGAAACAAAACTATCATTGTTTGCAGATGACATGATAGTGTACATAGAAAATCCTATAGACTCGGCCAAAAAGCTGCTCGACGTAATAAATGAATTTGGCCAAATAGCTGGATACAAAGTCAATATCCAAAAATCAAAGGCATTTTTGTATACCAACAGTGAAACAGCAGAAGCAGAAATCAAGAAAAAAATCCCATTCGATATAGCAAAAAGAAAAATAAAATACCTAGGAATAAACCTAACCAAGGAGGTAAAAGACCTGTATGCAGAAAACTACACAACACTGAAGAATGAAATCAAGGAAGACACAAACAAATGGAAGCATATACCATGTTCATGGATCGGAAGAATTAATATTATCAAAATGTCCATACTACCCAAAGCAATTTACAGATTCAATGCAATACCTATTAAAGTTCCAATGGCATATTTCACAGACATAGAACAAACACTTCAAAAATTTATATGGAATCATAAATGACCCCGGATAGCGGCAGCAATTTTGAGAAAGAAGAGCAAAGTAGGAGGGATCACAATACCTGATACCAAACTGTATTACAAAGCCACTGTAATCAAAACAGCCTGGTACTGGCACAAGAACAGACACGTGGACCAGTGGAATAGAACAGAGAGCCCAGAAATAAACCCAAGTCTCTACAGTCAATTAATATTCGACAAAGGGGGCAGCAACATAAAATGGAGCAAAAATAGCCTCTTCAATAAGTGGTGCTGGGAGAACTGGATAGCTACATGCAAAAAAATGAAACTCGAGCACCAACTTACACCATACACAAAAATAAATTCAAGGTGGATAAAAGATTTAAATATAAGCCATGACACCATTAAAATTCTAGAGGATAATATAGGCAGGAAAATCTCAGATATTTCACGCAGCAATATTTTCACTGATACGTCCCCTAGAGCAAGGGACATAAAGGAAAGAATAAACAAATGGGATCTCATCAAAATAAAAAGCTTCTGCACAGCTAAAGAAAACAGTATTAAAATAAAAAGAGAACCAACTGTATGGGAAAACATATTTGCCAATGATACCTCAGACAAGGGATTAATCTCCAAAATATATAAAGAACTTACAAGACTCTACTCTAAGAAGACAAGCAACCCAATTAAAAAATGGGCAAAGGATTTGAACAGACACTTCTCCAAGGAGGACATACAGAGGATCCAGAGACACATGAAAAGATGCTCGATATCTCTAGCTATCAGAGAGATGCAAATTAAAACTACAATGAGATACCACTTGACACCAGTCAGAATGGCCTTCATAAACAAAGCAACAAACAGCAAGTGTTGGAGAGGTTGTGGAGAAAAGGGGACCCTAGTGCACTGTTGGTGGGATTGCAAATTGGTACAACCACTATGGAAAACAGTATGGAATTTTCTAAGAAAACTAAAAATGGACATACCTTTTGACCCAGTAATTCCACTGCTTGGATTATATCCTAAGAATCCTGAAACACCAATCCAAAAGAATCTATGCACCCCTATGTTCATAGCAGCACAATTTACAATAGCCAAGTGCTGGAAGCAACCTAGGTGCCCATCAGTTAATGAATGGATCAAAAAACTGTGGTACATTTACACAATGGAATTCTATGCAGCAGAAAGAAAGAAGGAGCTCCTACCCTTTGCGACAGCATGGAAGGAATTGGAGAGTATCATGCTAAGCGAAATAAGCCAGGCAATGAAAGACAAATACCATATGATCTCACCTTTAACAGGAAGCTAATCAACAAAACAAACAAACAAGCATAATATAAACAAAGACACTGATTTTGAGAACAGTCTGACAGTGTCCAGAGTGGGAGGGGAGGGAATTTCAGGGGAAAAGGGGAACGGTTTAGAGCAACAAGTATAAAGGACTCATGGACAAAAACTATGGGGGGGTGGAAATGGGAGGAAGGTGGGGAGGGCTGGGGTGGTGGGCTGGGGCGGGGTAAAAGACAGAAAACTGTACAATATCAACAATTAAAAAATACTGATTAAAAAAGATAAAAAAAAAAAGAAAAAAAAAAGAATAAAGTATTGATACATGTAACACTATGGATGAACCTTGAAAATATGGTAAGTGAAAGAAGCCAGTCACAAAATACCACATGCTATATGACTCCTTCATACGATAGTTCAGAGTAGGCCAGTCTATAGAGACAGAAAATAGATGAGAGGTTTCCAAGGGCTGGAAGGGATGGTGGGATTGAAAGAGTCATAGCTAACAGGTTCAAGGTTTCTTTTGGGGGTGATAAAAACGTCCTAAAGTTGATTGTAGTGATGATTGCCCAGCTCCAAGTACAACAGAAACCATTGATCAGACAATTTAAATGGGTAAATCACAGAGACCGTGAATTACATTTCAATAAAGCTGCTTACATATAAATGGAGGCCTGGCTGGGGTTTGCATGGATATGATGCTTTGCGCTCACTGTTCTGTGTGGGACTGCTATTAAAATAAAAAGGCAATCAGGTGCGGCTAGGAAAGGGACATGATTGCTAGGTACCAAAAGACCATTTCTCTTCCCCCAGGGTAATTTGTATGATGTATACAATTCTAGATATTCATACCTGTTCATACCGGGCATGGGATATTAACTCAAGGCCATGCTCTTTACTAAAGCTCAGTTCCTTCTGTCCTTATGGGCTGAGTTCACAAGGCACAAATACTCAGAAGTCACAACTCTCTTCCAGGACAAAGGATGTGAGCACCTTGGTCATGTGACATTTATCACTTCTGTGACCCAATGTGGGGGTGCAGTGCTGGGCAGGGGCTGACTTGTGTCATGTTGACCTAGGGGAAGGGGTTGGAAGTCTTGGTCTACATGCCCAGGAAGATTGATGGATGTGAGTCCAGGCCCTGTCTGGTCCCATGTGACAGTCAAGTGCAGCAGCATCACAAAGTCTCTCTAGTTACTTCTTACCTCAGGGGCCTCTGTCACTTTATATTTTAGTTGGTAGTGCTCAGGGTGGTGACTGGTCGCTTTATCAGAGGAGCAATCCAATGTCTTGTCTTAAAGTTGCCCCTCATGAGTGACCCACTTGGACATCCAAATACAGATGACTTATTCCCATAAGGATGCTTGCAGCAGCTTTGCCATGCACGGCACGGCCCATCCCAGAGCTTGTCATCCCTCCTCCCATCCTCCATGGGGGTGGGGCAGCACCATATCCTGCACACAGGCTCACCAGCCCACACCACTGTTTCTGCATATGCTTTCTCATCACTCTCCTTCCTGTCTTCTGCTCATCTGAGTCAACTAGAGAAGCTGTGCCCAGGGAACATTTCCTGCTACCTAGACTAAGGCCTGTGTGGGAAACCAGGACTCATTCTGCAGTGATGGAGCCACCGAGACTGGCAGCTTCTAGCTCAGAACTTGTCCACCTGATGTCTTTTGGAGCTGACCTTCTTGTCTGCAGATCCAGGGATTAATTTATCAGTGAGCTCAGAGCCCTGGGAGTCAGCTTTCTCCTGGAGACCATCCTGTGTCTTGAAAACAAGCCTTTATATCCTTTTTCACAAAGTGGGCATTTTCTTTGCTTTGGGCTCCAAGGTCACAGCAGGTGGACTTTTGAAACTGGATAGTTCAGTGGACACCAGGGCAGGGATATGAATCGACAAGGAGAAGAAAGATGGGCAGGAAGCAGCCGGTCACAGAAGTGACACCATCAGGTACGCCCGATGAGAAATGTCTGTGCTTTGTGTTGTCATCCGCTAATCCACACAGAGGGTTATTTTCCCTTTTGAATTTCACAGCCCCCAGTGTAGGTGGGTTTGTGGAAGAAATATGCAGGGGTCTTTGTGAATTCTCAACCAAATCCCCAGTAGAGGAAAGTGGAGGATCAACTAAACACAAATTGCTCCCCTATCATGGATAGCTGCTGTGCTATGTGCTTTGCAAACATGCACTCATTTAGTCATGGTCACAGGTCTGTTCAGTGACACATTATCCTTGTTCAACAAATGGTCCAGAGAGGTTAAGAAAGATATTCAGACTACTCTGTAAGAGATCATCTGTAGTTAGTGATGGGACCTCATTGAAACTCCGGTGTACTGATGCCAGGACCAGGCAATTCTGAAGTGAATCAGGCTCTGGAACAAGGAAGGGGGTTGCATCTGCTGTGTGCTCCCTGTACACACACCCTGGGTCTGCCAGTTTACATGAAATCTCCATTCCTCCTCACCAGCACTCTGCAAGATGGCTGCTACAGTGTTCATTTTGTAAATGAAAAGACTGCGGTTCAGAAGGGTGCGTTAGGAAGGCAGTTGGCATTCTTTCCAATGAACTCAACCTCTCTGTTCTTTGCCACTGGCATGATCTGCTAAGCCTAATTTTCAGAAACCTTCCTCTCTCTTGTCTGTCTCTCTCTCTCCCTTTCTCTCCCCATGTTCCAAGAAACCCCTTGGAAGTTTTTCTGCCTTTGACACAAAGTGTTCCAGGACAGCTTGCATTCTAGAAGCGTCTGTGACCAAGAGTATTTTAAGAGAGAGTGAGCCAGGCAGGGAAATTTGGAAAGCAACCAGTTCCTTGATATGTGTCTTCTTGAGGGGATCAGGGTGGGGTGGGGTGGTGGCCAACAGAGAAGATAGCGCTTTGGGTGTTTTTTTTTTTTTTCTTCTTTCTTTAGAGGGAGCATCACTGCTTCAAAAATACAGACTAAGGTGAGAAATAAAAAAAATCAACAACACAGAAAAACTCTTCAGTGTGGGTGTGCTTGACACCCTTGCTACGCCAAGTGTGGTCTCCTAACTATCATTAGAAATGCAGATTTCTGGGCTCCACATGATACCAACTAAGTAAGAATCTGTATTTTAACAAGGCGTCTAAGTGAGTTGTATGCATTTAAGTAGGAGAATCTCTGGTCTCTGCCATCTCAGCAAAGTACACATATCATATCTCCATTTCCTCTTTCCACAGGGACATCATCGTGGCTCCATCTCCTATCACCCAGGGCCCAACCAGAGACGCTTCTTTCTCCTGCTCCTCGTCTTCCAATTCCAAGAGCAGAGACCAACACTCCACTTGTGTTGGACACCTCTTGTGTTGGTACACTTGTGCCTGTCCTCACTGCCAGTCCTATTCCATAAATGCCTCACCTAGGCTTTCTGATGGTCTTCCCACTGGGCTCAGAGTGCTCTTCCCTCAGCCCAGATCCGAAGGTGTCATTCCCCCATATAAATCCATCTCCCTGCTGCCCCTGGAATGAGCTCTCCGCCCTTTGCCACCTGATCTGGTCTTGCTCACTCTCCAGCCTCTCTAAACTCACTCCTCTAAAATGATTGCAAATTTTTGTTCCTCTGTATATAACATGTGTCTTTTACTCTGGCTACTTTGCAATCTCTCTGTCTTTGTTTTTGTGTTAGCAATTTGATTGTGATGGATTGTGGTTTGGTTTCCTTTGCGTTTATTCTGTTTGGGGTTTGTTGAGCTTTCTGGGGTCTGTGGGTTTAAACATTTCATCAAATTTGGGAGTGTTTAGCAATAATTTTGACAGACAGTTTTTGCCTCCCTCTCTTTTATACTTACTGTTTGATATTGTCCCATAGCTTACTGAAGCTTTGCTAATTTTTCAATTTTTGTGCTACACTGTGGATAAATTAATTTGCTCCATCTTCCAGTTCACTGATCATCTTCCCAATAGTATCTAATCTTCTCTTTCAATCCCATCCAGTGAGGTATTCTTTTCAGATATTGTTTTTTTAATCTCTAGAAATTCCATCTTCTTCTTTATATCTTCTACTTCTCTATTTATTTTCACAATTTTTTTATTTTTTAAATATATTTTATTGATTATGCTATTACAGTTGTCCCATTTCTCCCCAATCATTCCCCTCCACCCTGCACACCCCCTCCCACCCACATTCCCCCCCTTTAGTTTATGTCCATGTGTCATAAGTTCTTTAGCTTCTACATTTCCCATACTATTCTTGCCCTCCTCCTGTCTATTTTCTACCCACTATCTATGCTACTCATTCTCTGTATCTTTCCCCCCTCTCCTCCTCCCATGCCCCTATTGCTAACCCTCCATATGATCTCCATTTCTGTGGTTCTGTTCCTGTTCTAGCTGTTTGCTTAGTTTGCTTTTGTTTTAGGTGTGGTTCTTAATAGCTGTGAGTTTGCTGTCTTTTCACTGTGCTATTTTTTATCTTCTTTTTCTTAGATAAGTCCCTTTAACATTTCATATAATAAAGGCTTGGTGATGATGAACTCCTTGAACTTGACCTTATCTGAGAAGCACTTTATCTATCCATCCATTCTAAATGACAGCTTTGCTGGATAGAGCAATTTTGGATGTAGGTCCCTGCTTTTCAAGATTTCAAATATTTCTTTCCAGCCTCTTCTTGCCTGTAAGGTCTCTTTTGAGAAATCAGCGGACAGTCTGATGGGAACTCCTTTGTAGGTGACTGTCCCCTTATTCCTTGCTGCTTCTAGAATTCTCTGCTTCATTTTAATCTTGGCTAATGTAATTACGATGTGCATTGGTGTGTTCCTCCTTGGGTCCAACTTCTTTGGGACTCTCTGAGCTTCCTGGATGTCCTGGTAGTCTATTTCCTTTGCCAGATTGGGGAAGTTCTTCTTTATTATTTGTTCAAATACGTTTTCCACTTGTTGCTCTTCTTCTTCCCCTTCTGGGACCCCTAGAATTCGGATATTGGGATGTTTAATGATGTCCCGGAGGTTCCTAAGCCTCTCCTCATTTTTTTGAATTCTTGTTTCTTCCTCATTTTCTGTTTGGTTGTTAGTTTCTTCCTTCTGGTCCACTCCATTGATTTGAGTCCCAGTTTTCCTTCCATCTCTATCAGTTCCCCATGCATCTTCCTTCATTTCATGTATTGTAGCCTGCATTTTTTCATCTAATTTGTGAGCAAAATCAACCAATTCTGTGAGCATTTTGATGACCAGTGCTTTGAACTGTGAATCTGATAGGTTGGCTATCTCTTCATGGCTTGGAGGAATTGGCTCTGGAGATTTCATTTGTTCTCTGGTTTGAGCCATTTTTGGTGGGTTTTTTTTGTGTGTGTGTGTTTTTTTGTTTGTTTGTTTTAGTCTGGTCGAGGCTATTATGTATGAGGGGTGGAGCCTTAGGTGTTCCTCAGGGCAGGGCAGCCCAGTCGCTGGGTTGTGATGCTACAGGTGCGGGCGGGGTCTGAGAGGGAAGAATAGCACCTGTTCCACTCTCTCCTGGACTCCGGTCCCTTCCACTGCTTCCCCTTCGCCTGGATTATCTGCGCACACGTGTGTGCTGTTACGTAGTGAGGAGTGGAGCCCCAGGAGCTCCTCATTGAAAGGCAGCCCAGTCGCTGGGCTGTGATGCTGTACGTGGGGGCGGGGTCTGAGAGGGAACAATGGGGCCTGCTCTGCTCTCCCCTGGATTCATTCCCTTCCGCCACTTCCCCTCTGCCTGGACCATCTGCGAGTGCGAATGTGGGACCACCTGGTCAGCCAGCTACCTTGTGCGGCCTCACTGGGTCTGCACAGTTGCCCCCCTGTGCCCGGGGTCCGTCAGCTGCTGCCTGCATTCCCGGGTTCTCACCTCCACTTTTTCCTGCCACAACTCCGCCCCTCCTACCGGTCTGGACGAATGGTTGCTGGACTTCCGTACAGTTCAATTTTCTATGAGTTCTGGTTGTTTTCTTGTTTCTAAATATTTGTTGTCCTTAATTTTGGTTGTAAGAGGAGGCACAGTGTGTCAGCCTATGCCTCCATCTTGGCCAGAAGTCCCTATTTTTCTTTAAATGCTTTAACAAATGGCTGTTTCAGCTTCCTTGTCTACCAGTTCGACCATCTTTGCTGTCTCTTATCTCTTCCTATGCACAGGTATTTCTTCCTTTAATCTGCTTCTCTTCCTGCTTCTTAGTATGTCTGGTGATTTTAGTGGATGGTGGACCTGGTGAATTTTATGTTATTGAGTGTCTGGATTACGCTGTCTTCTCTTAAAGAGAATTGGATATTGTTCTGAAGAGCAGTCAAGCTCCTTGTGGATTATTTGATCACTTGTAGCCTGTTTCTGAGATTTGCTAGCAAATCTGTGGAGTGATCTTCACTCTTGGGATAGTTCAGCCTGAATATTTAGGCTGAACTATGACACATCTGGGGTCTCACCAAGTTCCCAGTGATCACCGAGGACTCACCACTCTTGTCAAAATTCAAACACCTCCCTGTATCAGCACTGGGAACTGTCCAGCTTAGAAATTTTCATTGACTATTTGCTTGGCTTTGTGGATTATCGTTCTATGTAAGCAAGGCCCTGTACACATCAAAGACCTAAGGGACCCTTCTACAGATTTCTGGGGCTCTTTTTCCCTCTCTCAGAAATATGTCCTATAACTTCCAGCCACTTCAGCCTTCCGAAACCACCCTTCTATCTCCACCCTTTCAACTCAGCAAGATGTGAGTTCCTTTTACTTCCCATGGTCTAGAACTTTCCTGTAGGTAGAAAGCTGAGGTGACCACAGGCAGAAGTCTGGCATGATTGTAGGGATCCCCTAGTCTATAGCCCTTCTCTCAGAGATCACAGCTCTGTGCTGCCAGTTGTCTCATGTTTAGAAAGAGTTGTTTCACATATTTGTTCCATTTTCATATATTTGTTCCAGTTCATGGCAGGAGGATAAGATCAGTTCATAATCTCTCATCCTTTGCCAATTTCAGGGTTTTGATGCTATTCCTTCTGGCTAGAATCCTTCTGTTGGACTCTCCCATTCTACTCCCCAATCTCTTCCAGTGATTCCTAAATATACTACATCACAGGAAAACCCTTTTTAAGAATAATTCTAAACTCCCTTCTTAGGATTATACCCAACCTGACCTCTGATTCCCAGAGCTTTCTGTGTCATTAGAAATGGTCAGACCAACTGTCATTTACAACTTGGATAGCATGTTAGAACAGACAAGAACTTTTCCTTATTCTAAAATTATTCCCACAAAAACTTTACAAGATGGATAAGACAGAGTCTCAGAGATGCTCAGGGTCTTCTCAAGTCAGCAACAGAGTGGCCTGACTCCAGAGCCTATACTTTGGGATTTACCACCAGCAAAACTTACATGCCCCTGGTTCTGGTCCTCCCCCCACTCTTCAGGGGTACGTGATGAAAGATGCTGTCAATGTCTTCTAGTTCACAGCTGCACAGACTGTACTCTACCTGCTGAGTGTGTGTTGTGACATTATAGTTTTTCCCAGGGCAAACAATTCTGCTATCACAGCAGCATTGTTATGACTCTGGCTGGGGAATGAGCAGTGGGAGCCTAGGAATCACTGGGGAAGAAAGCTATGTGGTGGGCGAGCCTGTTAAGAGCTGTGATAAAGCTTCCTGTAGACTAGATGGCAAGAAGGAGCTGCCCTTGGAAAGGCACTGGCTCAGCCATCCATCAGTCACCCAGGTGGACAAAAGACTGGCACTGCCCTGGAACATACTGATCCTTCTGAAGGATCAGCGCACTGGCTAGATGGTGCATGACCCTATGAAAAGCGGACTTTTGAATAAAGGCTGAATATTCTATTTATCAAGCTCCACTCCATATGAAGAACTGTGCTTGGAGCAGTATCTCATATCATGCTCACAGAATTCTCATTGGGGAATTTTTTTTTTAATATTACAAATGTATTGTAGTATATGTTTATGGAGAAAAAAGGTAGAAGCAACACAAGAACAAGACAAACAAATTGCCTATGATTCTATCACTCAGATAGTAATTTATCAGTTTGCTGTATGTTCTTCCAGAAACTTTAAAAAGCAGCTTTATTGAAGCATAATTTACATACCATAAAGTCATTCATTTTAAGTGTGCAGTGTGATGAGTTTTAGTGAATTTATTCACCTGGGAACGTATCACCACAATCAAATTTTGAAGCCTTCTATCACCCCCATAGCTCTTAGGCCCAGCCCCAGGTAAACATTATTCCACTCTCCTCTCTCTTTTCTAGAAATTTCATATAAATGGATGGTATGACATAGTCTTTTGTATCTACTGTCTGATGTCTTTCACTTAGCATAATGCTTTTGAAGTTCACTATGTTGTTATCACTCCATGTTCCTTGTATGAATACACCAGTTTGCTTACTTATTCACTAGTTGATGGACACTTGAGTTGCTTCCAGTAATGTTGTTATGAAGAGTCTTGTGCAAGTACATGTATGAACACATTTTCATTTCATGTAGGTAGATCACTAGGAGTAGAATTGTTGGTCTGTGGGGTAGGTATATATTTAACCTGATTAGGAAATTGTCAAACTTTTTTCCGAAGTGGATGTACCATTTCATATTCTGATAGCAATGTAAAAAGGTTTCATTTCTTCACATTCTTTTTAACGTTTGATATTGTTAGTCCTCTTGATTAAAACCACTCTAGTAGCTGTGTAGTGATATCTCATTTTGATTTTTTAACTTACATTTCCTTAATACTAATGATGATGAACCTGTTTTCATATGCTAATTACACATTCATTATTAAACTGTGTTGTTTACCTTTTCATTTGTTGTAAAAGTTTTTTTTTAATATTCTGCATACATATTCTTTTTTTGCCTACAAAGAACAAATTTTATTATTATTTTTCACTTTGAATATTTTTAAATTTATTTTAATTATTGTTCTTGTAGTTTTCTGTTTTTTACTCCCATCCAAGCCCACCACCCCAGCCCTCCCCACTTCCCTCCCATTTCCATGCCCCCTAATTTTTATCCATGTGTCCTTTATACTTGTTCCTGTAAACCCTTCCCCTTTTCCCCTGAAATTTCCCTCCCCTCTCCCCTCTGGTGACTGTCAACCTGTTCTCAATTTCAGTGTCTTTGGTTATATTTTGCTTGTTTGTTTGTTTGTTTTGTTGATTAGGTTCCTGTTAAAGGTGAGATCATATGGTATTTGTCTTTTACCACCTGGCTTATTTCACTTAGCATGATGCTCTCCAGTTCCATCCATGCTGTCGCAAGGAGTAGGAGCTCCTTCTTTCTTTCTGCTGCATAGAATCCCATTGTGTAAATGTACCATAGTTTTTTGATCCATTCATTTACTGATGGGCACCTAGGTTGCCTCCAACACTTGGCTATTGTAAATTGTGCTGCTATGAACATAGGGGTTCATAGGTTACTTTGGACTGGTGTTTCAGAGTTCTTAAGATATAATCCTAGTGGTGGAATTGCTGGCTCAAAGGGTAGATGTGGCGGACCATTCAGCCTGGTTTCAGGAGTTGTAACCCTCACCCCATGGTGGGCTGTGTAAGAGCCCAAGGGACCCACTTCATCTGGGTCTGTTCTGTCACAAGGATGTGACCTACTAAGGAGACAAAGCTTATCTCCCTGGCAGGAGTGCTGCTTCTGCCTCATCCACCTCTGGCCCCAATGCTTGGTTGGCAGTCAACGATGGGTAAGACTCCTCATGGGAGGGGCTTAGGTTGCTCCCATGAGGGGCAACCTAAGCCCCTCCCCTCACAACCACTTGGGAGGCCTCATGGAAGGACTTGGGGGGCTGCAGCAAAGAGGGGGTGATGGACCCTTGCCCCCCGGCTATTCTGACATAGCCCGAGTCCTCATTTCTGTCTGGGAGATGTCTCCTGCTTCCTAATCAGGCTTAAAGCCTGAAACTGTGAGGGCAAGCGGGCAGCCCTGTACCGGCCAGGATGGGTCCTTGGGTAATCGGGCATAAGAAAGAATTCCTAAAGTCCTGTGAAACCTGCTTTGCTAAGAGGGCTCTCCCTTAGGTGATAAGTGTCCCAGGAGGAAATGAGTATGTCTCCCAAAGTTTGGCAACCCCCTTTCCGGACAGACATTGACTCAGATTAAGCCCTCAGGTTTCTTTGAAATGTTAACCATTGTTTGATCCTTGTCGCCTGACATACCTGTATTCCCATGTATTTGAGCCCAATAAAAATCCAGTGAGGAAGGGGCTCTGGGTCATTCTCCTCTGAGAGTTTGACCACCTTTCCTCCCCAAGCAGTCATGTCTTGGTAGTTTTTATTTTCATCCGTGACTGAGGGATGGGGCTTTGCGGGCAGAGCCCCCCCTCTCCCCGCACCCCCCCCCCCCCCCCGCATCTGGAGCCCAGGACAGGCGCTCCTGCAGGTAGATCCATTTTTAGTTTTCTAAGAAAATTCCATACTACTTTCCATAGTGGTTGTACCACTCTGCAATTCCACCAACAGTGCCTTAGGGTCCCCTTTTCTCCACAACCTCTCCAACACTTGCTGTTTCTTGCTTTGTTTATGATGGCCATTCTGACTGGTGTCAAGTGGTATCTCATTGTAGTTTTAATTTACATCTTTCTGATAGCTAGCGATATTGAGCATCTTTTCATATGTCTCTGGATCCTCTGTATGTCCTCCTTGGAGAAGTGTCTGTTCAAGTCCTTTGCCCATTTTTTAATTGGGTTGCTTTTCTTCTTAGAGTGGAGTCATGTAAGTTCTTTATATATTTTGGAGATTAAACCCTTGTCTGAGGTATCATTGGAAAATATTTTTTCCCATACAGTCGGTTCTCTTTTTATTTTAATACTGTTTTCTTTAGCCATGCAGAAGCTTTTTATTTGGATGAGATCCCATTTGTTTATTCTTTCCTTTATGTCCCTTGCTTTACAGGACATATCAGTAAAAATGTTGCTGCGTGAAATATCTGAGATTTTCCTGCCTATGTTCTCCTCTAGCACTTTAATGGTATCACGGCTTATATTTAAATCTTTTATCCACCTTGAATTTACTTTTGTGTATGGGGTAAGTTGGTGCTCCAGTTTCATTTTTTTGCACATAGCTGTTCAGTTCTCCCAACACCACTTGTTGAAGAGGCTATTTTTACTCCATTTTGTGTTGCTACCCTCTTTGTCGAATATTAATTGACTGTAGAGACTTGGGGTTATTTCTGGGCTCTCTGTTCTGTTCCACTGGTCCATGTGCCTGTTTTTATGCCAGTACCAGGCTGTTTTGATTACAGTGGCCTTGTAATACAGTTTAGTATCAGGTATTCTGATCTCTCCTACTTTGCTCTTCTTTTTCAAAATTGCTGCAGCTATTCGAGGTCGTTTATGGTTCCATATAAGTTTTTGAAGTGTTTGTTCTATGTCTGTGAAATATGCCATTGGTACTTGAATAGGTATTGCATTGAATCTGTAAATTGCTTTGGGTAGTATGGACATTTTGATGATGTTAGTTCTTCCGATCCATGAACACAGTATGTGTTTCCATTTGTTTGTGTCTGCCTTGATTTCTTTCTTCAGTGTTGTGTAGTTTTCAGCATACAGCTCTTTTACTTCCTTAGTTAGGTTTATTCCTAGGTATTTTATTTTTCTTTTTGCTATATCAAATGGGATTTTTTTCTCGATTTCTGCTTCTGCTGTTTCATTGTTGGCATACAAAAATGCCTTTGATTTCTGGATATCCACTTTGTATCTGACTGTTAGGCCAAATTCATTTATTAGGTTGAGCAGCTTTTTGGCTGAGTCTATAGGATTTTCTATGTACATTATCATGTCATCTGCAAACAATGATAGTTTTGTTTCCTCCTTTCTGAGTTGGATGCCTTTTATTTCTCTTCCTTGTCTAATCACTGTGGCTAAGACTTCTAATACTATATTGAATAGAAGTGGTGAAATTGGAGATCCTTGTCTTGTTCCTGATTTTAGTGGAAAAGATTTTAGTTTTTGCCCATTGAATACGTTGTTGGCTGTGGGTCTCTCATATGTGGCCTTTATTATGTTGAGGAATGCTCCCTCTATTCCCACTTTGCTGAGTGTTTTTATCATAAGTGGGTCTTGTACCTTATCAAATGCTTTTTCCGTGTCTATTGATCTGATCATGTGATTTTTGTCTTTGCTTTTGTTTATGCAATGTATTACATTTACTGATTTGCGAATATTGAGCCATCGTTGCATCCCTGAGATGAATCCCACTTGGTCATGGTGTATGATCTTTTTAATGTATTGTTGGATGCGGTTTGCCAATATTTTGTTGAGGATTTTGGTGTCTATGTTCATCAGTGATATTGGACTGAAGTTTTCTTTCTTTGTTGTGTCTTTATCTGGTTTTGGGATTAGAATAATGCTGGCTTCATAAAAAGAGATTGGGAGTCTTCCATCATTTTGGATTTTTTGGAATAGTCTGTGAAGGATAGGGGTTAGCTCTTCCTTAAATGCTTTGTAGAACTCCCCTGTGAAACCATCTGGTCCAGGGCTTTTGTGTGTTGGGAGTTTTTCAATTACTGCTTCAATTTCCTCTGCTGTTATTGGTCTGTTCAGGCTTTCTGCTTCTTCTTCATTGAATTTTGGAAGATTATATTTTTCTAGAAACTTGTCCATTTCACCTAGGTTTTCAAATTTCTTGGCATACAGTTCTTCATAGTAATTTCTTACGATCCTTTGTATTTCTGTGGTGTCAGTCGTAATCTCTCCTCTTTCATTTCTGATTGTGTTTATTTGGGTCCTCTCTCTTTTTTTTCTTGATGAGCCTGCTTAAAAGCTTGTCGATTTTGTTCATCTTTTCAAAGAACCAGCTCCTGGATTCATTGATCCTTAGAATTGTGCTTTTAGTCTCTATGTCATTTAATTCGGCTCTGATCTTGGTTATTTCCTTCCTTCTACTTGCTCTGGGCTGTCTTTGTTGTTGTTTCTCAAGTTCTCGTAGGTATAGGGTTAGGTTGATTGTTGGAAATGTTTCTATCTTTTTTGGGTAGGCCTCTATTGCTACGAACTTCCCTCTGAGGACTGCCTTAGCTATGTCCCATAAGTTTTGGGTTGTTGTGAGTTCATTTTCATTTGTTTCCAGAAACTTTTTGATTTCTTCCCTTATTTAATTCTTGACCCATTCGTTGTTTAATAGCATGCTATTCAATCTCCATGATTTTGAGTGTTTTGGGTTTTTCCCCTTGGGGTTGGTTTCTAGTTTCAATCCCTTGTGGTCAGAGAACATGCTTGGTATGATTTCAATTTTCCTGAATTTGTTGAGGCTTGTTTTGTGTCCTATCATGTGGTCTATCTTTGAAAATGTTTCATGTGCATTTGAAAAGAGTGTGTATTTAGTTTCTTTGGGATGAAGGATTCTCTATATATATCCGTTAAGTCCATTTCACCTAGAGTATTGTTCAATGCCACAATATCTTTGTTGCTATTTTGTTTGTAAGATCTGTCCATTTTTGACAGTGGAGTGTTAAAACTCCCTACTATAGTTGTGTTGCTGTCAATATCTTTCCTGAAGTCCTCTAAGATTTTCTTGATGTATTTAGGTGTTCCTATGTTGGACGCATATATATTTACAATGTTTATGTCTTCTTGGTGGATTCTTCCCTTGAGTATTATGAAGTGACCTTCTGGGTCTCTCTTTATGGCCCTTCTTTTGAAGCCTATTTTGTCTGATATGAGTTTTGCTACCCAGGCTTTTTTTCCCTGTCCATTTGCTTGGAAAATTTGTTTCCAGCCCTTCGCTTTGAGTCTGTGTAGGTCTTTTGTCCTGAGGTGAGTCTCTTGTAGGGAGCATATGTATGGGTCATGGTTTCTTATCCATTCAGCTATTCTATGTCTTTTGATTGGAACATTTAATCCATTTACATTTAGGGTTATTATTGATAGGTACTGATTCATTGCCATTTTCATACCTGCATTCCTCTCTCTCTCTCTCTCTCTTTTCTTTCCTTTCCTTAAAGCAGTCCCTTTAGTATCTCTTGCAGAACTGGTTTGGTAGAAATGTATTCTTTTAGACTTCTTTTGTCTGGGAAACCCCTTATTTGGCCTTCTATCTTGATTGAAAGCCTTGCTGGGTAAAGTAGTCTTGGTTGCAGGCCTTTGGTTCTCATTGCTTGGAATATTTCTTGCCATTGTCTTCTGGCTTGAAGAGTTTCCATTGAGAAGTCAGCTGCTAACCTTATCGGGGCTCCCTTGTATGTTACTTCCTTCTTCTCCCTTGCTGCCTTTAAGATTCTCTCTTTGTCTTGGAATTTTGCCATTTTAATTATGATGTGTGTTGATGTGGGTCTCTTTGGATTCCTCTTGATTGGGACTCTCTGTGTTTCCTGGATTTGTGTGACTTTTTCTCTCATCAAATTAGGGAAGTTTTCCATCATTACTTTTTCAAATAGGTTTCCTATCCCTTGCTCTTCTTCTTCTCCTTCTGGTACCCCTATTATATGGATATTATTACATTTCATATTGTCTTGCATTACTCTTAATCCCTCTTCATTCTTTCTGAGCTTCTTTTCCTTTTCTTGCTCTTTCTGCATGTTTTTTTTCTACTCTGTCCTCCAACTCGCTGATCCAATCTTCTGCTTCATCGATTCTGCTTTTCATATTTTCTACTGTGTTCTTCAGTTCAGAAACTGTATTCTTCATTTCCTCTTGGCCCTTGTTGATAGTTTCTATTTCCTTCTTCATGTTGATATAGTTTGCAGTGAGTTCATTGTAGCTTCCCTGTAGTTTCTGGTAGCTCATTGAGCTTCCTGACAACCATTGCTTTAAACTCCATATCTGATAGTTGAGTTGCCTCCATTTCATTTAGCATTCTTTCTGGGGCTTCCTCCTTTCCTTTCATTTGGGGATTGTTTCTTTGTCTTCCCAGTGTTTGTGAAACTCTTCTTGTTAGCCTCAGCTTCTTAAATTGATGTGTTCTGGCTCCCTGGGTTTATGGTGTGAACTTCTGTGGTAAAATACCTGTGAGATTCAGTGTTTCAGTTTCCTTCAGGTATCCTGGTGTTCACAGATTCCACTGTCTCAGCTGTTGGAATGCCCCCTCTTTGGGTCCAGCTCTGTCTTTTTCACAGTTCCAGGTTTTTTTGTCTCACTCGTGGGTATTTAAAAAGAGAAAAGAAAAAAAATAAAAAAAGAAAAAAAGAGGAAGGGAGAAGAGATAAAATTGAAAATAAAGGAAGAGGAAATAACAGAAGAAAGAAGTAAAGAGAAGCAAAAGGAATTGAGGGATAAAAAAGAGAAAAATAATAAAAAATATATAATTCAAAAAAACAAAACAAAACAAAAACAAAAATGAAAAACCTCTTGCTGGTTTCAAACTGGCTAAACCGGTTTTTCTGGTCTTGCTGGCTGCAAGGGGCTGAGGCTCTACTGGTATCACTTTTCTCACTGTTCAGCACTCAGTCCGCTTTGGGCTACTCTCCCCAGAGCTAGCCAGGGCCTCTCCACACAGGACGTTGGGCGTGGTTTCTGAGCGTCCTTCAGAGCGTGCACTTTCCTGAGTTTATGGGTATGAGCTTGGATCACCTGCGGATCAAGCAGTCCCCAGGTTTATGGGTGTGAGCTCCAGGTCTCCTATGGGGCGCATAGGCTGACTGGAGTTTATGGGTGTGGGCTCCGTGGGTTTCCTGTGTTGTGCATACTCACCTTAGGTTCACAGGTGTGAGCTCCGGGTCTTCCACAAAACCCCATTCTCTGGTTGCACGGGCACCTCTGGTTGTTCCAGGGCCTCAGGTTGCACGGGCGCCTCTGGTCTTTTGGGGGCCTCTGGTCGCACAGGCACCTCTGGTTTCACCATTGAGTCATGCACTCCTCCCAGGGCTATGCGTGGGTGCTCACAGCCCCTGTGTGTTTGCCACTCAGACCTTAACTCCTCTCTGCGACTTTAAGCAACCAGGTCTCTCCCGGTGGTACTGGACAAAACTTGTTTGGCTGGGGAGGGAGTGGTTGACCCAGTTCCCTCCCTAGAGCCCTGTGGCAGACTAGGAGAGCACTGGGCCGGGGCTTTGGCTGCCCTTATCTCCCTGCCGATCCCTTGGCCCTTATTGTCCTGAAGTACTCTCCTTACTGTCTGGTTTTTCAATGTCCACTACAGTTTTTGATCTCCTGTTTCCATGTATGCTGTGGTACTGTTGGCTATTTGCTCTGTTTCTCTGTAGATCGGCTAGGTTTTTCTCCCATGTGTAGATGGAAGTGGAATCTGCTCTCTCCTACCATGCCACCATCTTTAGAATCTCCCATATTCTTTATCAGATGTTTGACTTGTAAATATTTTTTCCCAGTCTGTGGTTCATCTTTTCATTTTGTAATGGTCCTTTTTTAAGAGCAAAAGTTTTTTTGTTTTGATGAAATTCAGTTTATTAATCTTTCTTTTCAGTAATTTTTATATAAATATATTTTAATAGTTTGATAAAAGTGCAATAATGTTGTCTCATATTATTTTTAACTCTATAAATTTTGTTAATAGATTTTAAATTCCTCAATTATACCCAACCTAATAGTAGTTCATTATGCTTTTTAATATGCTTCTGAACTTTGATACATATGCATACTTTAATTAGACCTTTTATGTGTAAATTCACTGGTGATATTATTTTATAGATTTATTTTTGTATATTATCTTTGTCAAACATGGTTAGTAGGAAAATTTTAACTTGTAAAATAAATTGGGTATTGTTTAACCTTTTAAAAACATTCTGGAATAGTTTGTAGAAAGAGTTTGTAGACAGTGTTTGAAGAAAAAAAGCTAGTGTGAAATTATTTGAGACTTGCTTTTTTACAAAACTGAAAATTGTTTAGAAATATAATTTATTGATTTTTTTCCCCCAGTTTTTTTCAGGGTTTTGCTCTGATGGAATTTTTATTTTCAAAGTTAATTTTAGCAATATTTGTTTACATGGGAAATTTACATTTGATCATGACTTCAGTATTTTTATACAGTTGGTACATACATTTTTATTTTATGTTTATGATATTTTCCATACAATACCAATGGTTACATTCACTTTACCAATCCTAACTTTAAGTATTGTTTTATCTACTATTTTTCTTAATTAAATGAACAGGTTGTTTTCCTGTTTTGTTGTTTTCTGTGTTCTCCACTTTTCTTGCTTCTACCCCTGGTTTTGATCAATTCACTTGGTTTCTAAGAAAGGACAGTTGATAGATTTTTTTAAATGCCAACTTATGGAAGTCATAGCAGTCCTTTCCAGGAGTTGTCATTTTGCTGATGAAGATACTGGAATTCAGAAGATTCACAAGACAAAGAAAATGGTAGAGTGGAGACTAAATGTAAGGCCAACCTTCTTCCTCAGATCATGTCTCATCCCGGAGAAGTGATGAGGGTGCCTGTCAGTGAAATTACCCACTCCTCCCAACACACACATCTCAGGGGTTGGTTATCCCAACCCTTCTCTATGAGGCTTCAGGGCTGGGACTACTTAGTCTCTAAGCTATAGATTTGCACACTGAAGTCCCAAAGCATCAGGCCATGCTCTTTTCCTTGGTGTCAAGGATAAGATGGTGGGTATGTTGACAGGTGCGATGTTGCTGTGTATATGAGAGGAAAGCAGAAGACCAAGCATTCGTTGTTACCAATTGGCACTGCCCAAAGAACAGAGCTTGACCAAATATTTGGCAAGATAATATATTACGGTCTTGGGAAAGATGTGCTCTAAAAGGGAAGGAGAGGAGTATGCTACGAAGCTCTGCCATAGCCTGTGCCCAGCTGGGGACCCAGTCAGGCCCAACTGGAAACCTATACTAATTACTACTGTGTTTCCCAAGTTTTTGACACTTAGATAATGTACACAAAGAGTCTGGCTGCAAAATTGCCTCCCCTATTATGAATGAATAAGCAGTCTCTGGACATCTAAACGAGGCAGGAGGATATCCTATAATTCATAGTCACAGAATTCCCAAAGCTCTAATGCCACTCCCAATACAGAGCCACTCTGGTGGGATAGTGTTCTCTCCTCTTGCCTCCTGGGACTGCTTGGTTCTGTCTTTCTGTTGGCTCTCTTAGGGTCCTCCTGACATTTATTAATTTATTCTTTTGTTCAGCATTTATTAGGGTACAACTGTGCTATGGGTTGGGCCACAGTGGTGAATAAATCAGACCTGGTGCTTGCCCTCATGAAACTTAGAGCCTGAAGGCAGGAAAAAACATAAACCAAAATTTATTATGAATTGTTTGTTATGGTGCTCTGAAGAAAAAGCGTCGAGTGAGAGCTAGGTAAGATGAGGTAATTGGGGAAAAACAGGAGGATGAAAAAAGCCAGCCATGTACACAGTGGTAGGGAGAACAGGCTGGTAGCAGGTCCTGGGGAGAGGAACCCCAAGGCCCATGTGGCTAAAGCATAGTGACTCAGGGAGGGAGGATAAGATAAAGACAGGGATCAGAGGCCAACCTGCAGCATTGCTGACCCCTGGTTCCTCACTGGGTTTTCTTCTCCCTCAGCACATCACCACTTTATTAGTTGTCTTCCTCCAGCTCGAGAGCACTGAACTGGGTCTGAGTCATCTCCAAATCCCCAGCCCTGAACATGGGATCTGGCTCTGCATCAGATTGCAATCAAGGACTAGCAGAGCTGGGGTGAGCACCTGCTTTGGTGAAATAATAGATATTGGAACTATTTGCCAACCAGATTAGGACTATTTCAAGCCCAGCCAGTACCCACCAGGCAAACCTACCATTGCACTTCATTGAGTCACAGATTTCTCATCTATGAAAAGAGCAGCTCTGCTTGCTCTTCTGAAGCATCCAGGACCCCTTGTAGGCTCATGATCCAGTGAGAACGTACATTGAGAGCTCTGCTGAACCCTAAAGTCACACAGGGTGACTGAGGGTAGTCCATGTCCCTGATTCATGTTTGAGAGAGAAGCTTTACTTCCTTTGTCCCACAAAAGCCTTGGAACACTGGCTCCCTGGAGCAGTCAGCTGGGGGTGCCTCCTCTCTCACCTCTTCCCCTGGAGTGGTATGGGGACATCTGCTCAAAGTAGACCAGTCATAAAATGTCCCTGATGTAAGAATCTAGGCTGCAAGGCATGTTGGGAATGTGCATAATTGATGGGTAATCTAATGGAGGCCCTCCTAGAAAACCAAAGTGGGATCAGCAGCAGTGTGTGGTCATAACAGGAATTCCTTTGCCACTCTGGTGCAGCCACAAACCTAGGGAGGAAATCCCTCTGGTCCCCAGGAAGCACCCAGATTTCAGCAGGTCACCTTCAGTTACTGCTGCCACGTATGCTCTGGCTGCTGAACTCAAAGCAGGCATCAGACTCAGATCAGGGCTCCAGCATCCTTGAGGAGTGAGCAGCTGAGTGCTTGGTCCCCCACACACAAGGGCAGATGGGTGGGGAAAGCCATCTCTCTCAAGGCAAGAATAAGAGAAAGCATACACTCCAAAATGTGAAGGTGTTATATGGCCACTTCTACAATGAATTGTTCACATAGTAGGATGAATTAATAATCCATACTTTGAATTAATTTTATTAAGTTACCGAAAGGTGAGAATTTCAGAGGCAGGAAAGAGGTGGCCTGCGCCCCTCCCTCCCAATCATTAAAAGTGACAACACACAGTCTCACCCATGCCAGGTCACTCAGAAATTTCAATTTTTTTTCTATGTTGGAATGTGACTCATAGGCTCTACCTACATTTTTATTTTTTACCTTAATAGGAAGTTACAATATCTGTAATTGTCCCAGGATCTTCCCCTGTGGTAGAAGTAAAAATTTCAAATTAAATGACTTCTTGTCTTCCCTGAAGTAGGCAAAGACAGCCTTGCAGACACAAATCCCTTTACACTTGGACACAGAGAAAAGAATCAAGACAGATGGCCCCAACCCTCCAGCCTGCCCTGCACCTGCCTGCCCCTGCTCCCACCCCTGCCTCACCTCCCTCCTGGCTGGTTTCTTGACAAGTTCATTGCTGTGTTCAACAGAAAGTGATCAGTGGAGTCTTGCTTCTGGAGAAGTTAAGTGCAGGCTGACAGTTCCTCTGGGGCTCTATGGATAAAAGCTGCAGAAGAGGCTTTGGAAGCGCTTCACAGAGGGACCCACATCTACACATACGTCAAGAGAGCTATTGTTTGCAGAAAACAAGTTGTATTGGAGCCTTTGGGAATTGCAGAGTGGTTTTGCAAGAATTCAAGCAAATAGGAAGGAAAAGACACAGCCAATATTTATTGAGTGTGTACTATGTGGTAGACTTCCTATTAAGCCTTTCAAGTCATTGTTTCAAGGAATCCTCAGAACCCTGGTGGACTGGCTACTATTATTAACCCTCAGAGGTTAAATAATCCTCTGAAGTCACTGAGTAGGTAGGAAAGCTGATACTCAAACTCAGGCTGCCTACACCTACCTAGTAGTCCATGATTGTAATCTGTGTACATATGAGTTTGGAAAGAGGAAAATAATTCAGGCAAATATGTACACAGGACTGAAATAACAGCAACAGAGAAGAAGCAGCTACAAAGCCAGGAGCCATGAACTCACATCCTCACCCCATCCCCAGTTCCCAGGAGCACTCAGAAATATCCTTTGCTGCTCTGGTCTTAGTCTTCTCACTGGTGAGATGGCAGGCTTCAGGTTTAAGGCCCCTTAGGCCCAATGTTATACCCCTCTCCCTTTGCAGTCCACAGATATGAACAGTTTGGCTCAGGAACAGGGCCTTAGAATTTTGTGGTCAATCTGATCCAGATAGTCACAGGATCCTCAAAGGCTCTTGACAACATGCTGAGAAAATCCGGGCCCTGCTGTCAAGATGTCCAAGATGGAAACAAATGAGGCCCAATGCTGCTCATGCCACCTTCAGAGAGGGCTGAACAAAGTCTGCTGTCTGCCAGCCTGCAGCTCTGTCCATGTTCAATACTTGTTTATTGAGCAAATGTAGTCTTTTTAACGTGATGTTCCCAAGTCCTTGCTATGTGCTGGCACTAGCAGCAGCATTGAATTCCTCATCTGTGTTGAATTCTACCCAGTGCCACCAATATAGTTTTTGACATCTTGACACTTGACCATCTCTGTCTCAAGAGATGGGGGAGATTTAGGGCAAGCCATAACTCAATTTGATGAAAAGAAACTTATTTCTTGCAGTAAAAAGTTAGAGGAAGGACAGAGTGTGCAGTGGACTAAAGAGCATGCCATATGGTATCCAGTGGACTTGGTGGGAACTGTTTCTGACACTCAGTGGCTGTGTGATTCCAGACAGAACCCCTCACAACCATATATCTTGGTTTTCTTCTCTGAATAAAGGGATGTAGAAACCTGGCAGTTGAAATCACAGTGCTGGAAAGGAAGGGTGGGTGTGTTCAGGATGTTTACCTCCTGTTGTCTGGAATAAGAACTGAGATAGCAGGCAGTGCCCAGCAGGGGAGGAGTGGGAGTCTGCACTGCTGCGCTTCTGTCCACTATGTGGAACACAGTGCAGCCTTGCTCAAAGGAAAAAAGAAGAAATTATTTCAAAATAAACATTATGTTAGTGAGGAACATAAAGCCTAAAAAAACCCACATAGACCAGCTGTGATGGAGGGGTTGCTAATGCAGGGACATGTTTATGCTATGACTTTATTTTGTCAAATTAAGAGTGACAGAGGAATATTTATATATGATGATCTGAGCACTGAAGAAGCTAAATGGAGGACACACCTCAGGTTATTAACACTGGTTGCCTGGGATTTGTGGAGATGGATTGCAAGGTGAAGGCAGGAGGAGGGAGAAAAGGAGAGCAGTGGAGAAAATAAGTGATAAATAGAAGGGGGAAATTAGCAAAAGAAATAAAGAGAGAGGAAGGAAGGAAGAAAAGAAGGAAGGAAGGAAGGAAGGGAGGGAGGAAGGAAGGAAGGACACAGGATGTCTGTTATGAGATTTGCATGCACAAAGAAATGGATGAAAACTGTTCAATAAAATGTGACTCTTGTAACTAGGATGCTAATACTGACTTAGCTGTTCTAAGGGTCAGATGATGTCATCACATGTCAGGATGAGAGAACTGTCCTAAGTTACATCTTAAGAGGAGATTCAAAACTTGAATTCTAGTCTGCAGAAACATAGTCCAGTGTTTTTCCTTCATGCTACAACTGTCTCACTAAGTAATCACGAGCTAGACATATTCCAGTGATTGACTTATTGAATATGGGACAGTGATTATTAGTTATTCTGTCAGGCTAAGAGCGTAAATCAAAACAGATGACAATTCCCTCACTTTAGGTGGGTGAGTTTCACCCAGTCAACCACGAACACTATAATCGTGATGTCAAAGCAGCAATCACATTTCAGTTTAAAAATAACTGGAAATGCCCACTTGAACTAAGTATGTGACAAGCATGAGGCTAATGAGTGGTACCAGTAGATGATTTTTGACATTAGCCCATCGTCAGACACATGAACTCATGTTTGTGAAAGCCAGGCGAGAGCTTGCTTTGTGTTTGGTGCTCATTCTGTGCAAAGCATTTTGCATGCATTATTTGAATTAACACTGCTAAGGATTCCATGGAAGTGCCCCACTTTACAGATCAGGAACCTGAAGCTCAGTGAGGTTAGGTAACTCATTTAAGGTTTCATGGTCAGTGTATAATAGGACTAGGATTAAG
Organism: Glossophaga mutica; assembly: GCA_039655065.1. NCBI lineage: Eukaryota > Metazoa > Chordata > Mammalia > Chiroptera > Phyllostomidae > Glossophaga > Glossophaga mutica. The sequence goes on from CM077307.1 coordinate 120,569,817, forward strand.
TCCCCTGGCAGTCTGATTCCAGAACCCACACTTGTAATCCTACACCACAATAGTACACTTCCAAATGGAGAGATTTTCTAGGTTTTATTCATCTTGATTGCTGTGTGAGTCCACAGTGATCTTACACAGCTTTTCAAGCCACCAGTGGTGGCTTAATTATGGTGTGCTCTTGATATTGTTGGAATGTGACATTATTCAGAGTATCTATTTGCAATGGAATATGACTCACAGGTGTAATTTATGTGTGTTTGGTGTGTTATTAATGTGTGCTCTCAAAGGAGGTTTAATTTTGGAAGTGATTTTCCATATCATTGTAGAGACTTGAGAGATAATTGGAGCAAAACCCATCTAAATAAAAAGAAAAGCACCCTGCTGCTCTCTCAAAGGTCACTGGTAACTGCTGACAATCCAGACCACTAGACTGGTCTCATTCTACCTCCTTATTCACCTTGCTGCATACAGGACACTGTGGTTGTTCCCTCTCTATTGGCTCCCTCTTCCCACAATGGGTCCTCCATGAATATTGTTATGGAGACTCAGATGTGTCGAGGTGGATGAGGTCTTGGTTGAGTCATCACTTCCTATGGCTCAGCTAATGCTGGAGCCTCTTCAACAAAACCCCTGGTAAGCTGGTGTCCAGCATCTACTAGGATTCCTCCCATATTGGGAAACTCACTTCCTTGCAATATAGTAGATTCAACTTTGGACAGCTGAACTGCTGTTCTTTTGCTCAACATCTGCAAAGACCCAATATACAGCGGTCTCTACTTGTTGGTGACAATTTTAATGCTTGGGCAGCAAACATTGTGTCTAGTTCTTTTCAGTTGACAGCCCCTTAAAGAGTTAAAAAATAGAGAATATACACCTTCTGAATTTTTTTTAAGCTGAATTATTCTATCCCCTTTTACTCTTGTGATGATGTTTCAGCATGTTCAACATGGTCAGTTTTCTTCCTCAATCTTGGGGCTGAGAGCCCCAAGCTCTCTTCAAATCTGAGAGCTGAATATTAGACTCAGGGAAGGCCTGTCAAAGAAAGCCTTGAATCTGAGACTTTGACCTTCTTTGTTCTACACACTCTGCTTCTGATAATGTAACCCCAAATTGATGCTAAGCAATGACAGCAAGAGCACAGTGCAGATGCTCTGATGAGTAGCTGATAACCCAAACTCTCTTTCTTTTACTCAGGCTACCTACATAATGGAGATCTTTCCCTATGTTTATATAGTAGAGGTTTGGGGGCACAATTGCAGAAGTTCACTTTTTCCCATTATTTAATTTTATTTCTTTTGCCTCATAAATTTTGTTGAATCACTACAGCCCACTGAGAGCTTTTTGGATTGCAATTCTTCCATCTACCTCATTTGTCTTCCCTTCCAAGTTCAGTGGCATCCACAGATTTGATAAGGAGCTTTCTATGCCTTCATTCAAGTATTCACAAAATTTGTTTTAACAGGAGAGAGCCAAGGACAAAGCCTTATCTCAGGCCCCTGGAGAGCTCCTGAAGTGACAAGCTCAACAGGAATGAATTAATCAGCAAGCCCTGGGCATGGTTCTTGAAGTAGTTACAAGTCTACCTTCCTTACGGTATTATTACCTTAGCTAGAGTTCTTCATGTTACTCAAAAAGATATCATAAAAATTTATTATATACCACATGGAAATTCAAATAGACTGTGACCAACTGTATTTTCCTTATCTAACAAATCTAATAATTACAAACACTACTAAAAAAGGAAGGAAGGAAGGAAGGAGGGAGGGAAGGAAGGAAGGAAGGAAAGGAGGGAGGGAAGAAGAAAAGGAGGAAGGGAGGAAGAAGAGAGAGAGGAAAGAAGGAACAAAGAAAGAAATAGAAAGTCAGATTACTTTGTCAGGATTCATATTTATTTATTTATTTATTTATTTTTGCTCATAAATATGTGTATTTATTTATTTTTTCCCATTTTTTATTTTATTTTTTTTAAATCAGTATTTTTTAATTGTTGATATTGTACAGTTTTCTGTCTTTTACCCCGCCCCAGCCCACCACCCCAGCCCTCCCCACCTTCCTCCCATTTCCACCCCCCATAGTTTTTGTCCATGAGTGCTTTATACTTGTTGCTCTAAACTGTTCCCCTTTTCCCCTGAAATTCCCTCCCCTCCCCCTCTGGTCACATATTGATTTCATATTATTTTTGAAAACTGGAACAGCCTTGCTCATCTTTATTCATTCCTCAAACTTTTACAGGGACCTGCTCTCTGTGTGGCACTGGGCTAGCGGCCAGAGTTCAAAGTGTGGGGAATTCATGGGCTTTCATCAATATTCTTAGCATCTTCACTTCTGTCTTATTTCACAACTCCTTCAATATCTCTGGCCAATAATGAGTGCCCCATGTTCAAGTTGTCTTTTTGCTCAGTGGCCAGAGGTCCTGAATTAATTCAAAATTGTCAAGTGGATTCCTCTCCCCTCTTCAGAACTCTAAGCATCCCCTTTGAGTCCAAGAAAAATGGCCCTGAGTGGGGAACACAAAAGTCCCTTTCCATCACCACATCTTCATTATCTTATTGGGACCAAGCAACAGGTTAATTTCATAGTCATCTTTCTTGTTTTGAGTGTGAATTTAAAAGCTCATTTCTCCCAGATCTCACTCTACTCTGGGCTGTAACCTTTTTGACATTAGAGTATTAGGACTCATTTATTCCCAATGTTGGAGACCCTAAAGCAAAAGCAGATAATGTGTCCACTCAAATAATTGAAAAGTCAGAGAACAGACCATGCTTTAGGAATTGTGTTCAGGGATGCAAACAGCAGCATCAGCACCCAATCACTCTCTCTGTGTCTGTGTCTCGGTTCTCTGGCTTCACATTCAAAGAGCAGCTTTGGCCTCCCAGAAGGTCTAGGCTTTATCTTCACTGCTGTAGAGCAAAAGAGAATAGTGTCCTTCTGGATCCCATAAATAAAATACTAGGAATAGCAGTGATTAGAGCCTTGGCTTGGGTCACATGCTCACCCCCGACCAATCACTATTGCAGGACAGTGCTGTGATCTGACTGGCCAGGAAGAGTCACATGTCTACTGCTGTATCTTGAGTTGGAGCCAGCTCCACCTGACACTTGAACTGAGCATGGGCAGGTTTCCAGAGGAACAGTGGGTACTGCTGCAGAAAGAAAGGGGAATACATGCTGAGTTGTTAAAACAACAACAACAACAACAACAACAGCAAAACAGAAGAGTTCCTCAGTGCTTATAAGGTGCCTTGAAAAGTGTAGCTACTCAGAACATCTTCACTGAATACCTTAAATCCACAGCATCCATTACATTCTTGCATGTCCATCATTCTCTGATGTCTTCATCAATAGTAAGCTGATCCTGTGGCTATCTATGTAAGAACCATTCTCTCTTTCTCCCTTGTAAATGAAACCTGATATGGCTGAAGTCTCCATGCCTAAAGGAAGATGATTTCTGAGACAAAACCTAATTGATCTCAAGCCTAATGGTTCTCAAACTTCAGTGCACTCAGAAACAACTTTGAGGGCTCTGTAAAACACAGATGGCTGGCCAGTACAGAGACCATGTTTTAAGAGCCATGTTCTAGAAAGATAGGTCCAGTACATGATGGAGTCTAAAGCCTGAGAACCTCTGTTCCAGAAAAAACTCAAGCCAACAGCGAAAAGCCCAGATTAGATGGTGTAGGTATGTCTTGATTAAAAAAAAAAATGCTCAGCAGTCCTCCCATATTTATAAAATATAGCCCAACCCACCTTATCAGGGCATTCTTTGCCACAGCTTGTCTTCCAGTCCCAGTCCTACCTCCTGGCATAGCTTTCTTCCTAGACATATCAAACCATGATCTTTCATGAATTTCTGCCTTTGCTAGTGCTCTCGCCCACCTTGTCCATCCACTCATCCATCATGGTGAAGCTCTCCCAAGAAGGCTACCCTGACTCCCCTCCCCTCTCTTGTAAATCCTTTAAATGGGCAAACCACCCACTGCAATGCCATGGTGGGTTTCTCTTCCTGGGACTCAGCTTCTGGAGCATGGATACCTGTCTGTTTTCCTGATAATCTATTGCCCAGCCCTGGCCTGGTGCACGATTAGTTGAATGAAGTTCCCCAAAGGCAGAAATAACATTTATCATTTGTGTATCCTTGCCCCTGCTGAGCATAGAAGGTCCTCTATAAACAATTTCTAAAGAATAAGGCATCTGAATGCCCCTATACACCTAATGCCATGCCAGGAAGCACAAGGCAAAGAGTGCCATTGTGAATATAAGACAAAACAATGTTTGATCCTGGCTTTGACTGGTTACCAGATAATTTGGCAAATTATCTGAGCTTGCTAAGCCTCATTTTCCTCATCTACAAAATGGAAGTATTGACAGCACTAAAATTGTTACTAATAATGTGAATTGAGATACCTAAGGTTCTAGGCTCCATTATTGTCACATAGTAAGGCTCCATAAATGCCAGATCTGATTATTATTTTATGACAATCCTTCAACTATTACAACCAAACAGGTGCATCAACTTGGTCATTTCTGGTTTCAGTGGCTTTGTTTCTAGGAGGGAATCCAGAATAGGATGATAAGGGACTCACATAACTTGGCCTAAGGCTGTCGAAGCTGCTTCATGCAGCCAATTGGACCCAAATTCACCAAGGAATCTTATGATGCCCAAACTTGTTCTAGACATTCTCTGTGTGTTGAGGAAAAGAGTATGACAATTCACCAAAAAGGAAGGCACAGTTGTACGGAAACATGTTTTCTAAATTCTTCTTCAGCCCCCAAAATGTAATGTAGGCATTCTTTGTCCAGAAGCCATTCTTGCACCTTGAGTCTTCTCTTAGCTTCAATGTCATCTGTCACTTGTTCTTACATCTGCTTTAGCCTCATTCCCACTGTGTGATGCTTAGTTGTTTACACATCTCTCTTAAGTAGTGACCTGGGAGCTCTTTGAGCCTAGCCCAGGGCCTGGCACAAAGCAGGGGGTGCAAACTTGGTGGTCTTCCTCTCTGGGGGGCTTTCAATCTCTTTGAGGAAGTCTCTATTGACCCACAAAATGACCACAGTGAGCTTTAAGTGGTCTGGTGCTTACAATTCAGCTTGGGCTCAAGGGCCCATCAATCCTGTCACCAAGCTCTGTGGATGAGAGAGGAGGCCTGGGTTGTCGGAGGGATCAGGCAGCTGCAAGATGAATGAATTTATGGAGGGGGAGGAGTAGGAGGATGGCCAGGAAGCAGGACAGCCAGAAAGAAGGAGGGAAGGGACCTACAAAACCATCAGAGCTTCAGTCATGTGCATCTGGTGGGGTTACCCCAAACTCTGTCCCAGTCCCTGGGTCATAGAGGCGTATGAGCCTGCACCCCCCTCACCCCACCTCAGCAATATAGATAGGACCTTTGTCTTAGTTAGAATATTTACATGGGAATTTGTTTACTGTATTTGAGCACTGGCTCTGTCTTCCACTATCTAGGTAGCCTCCGGCAGTTGTTTACACCTCCGATTGCCATTTTCCTTGTGATTTATGACCTGAATCACTTGGTAGCATTCTGGGGAGGATCAAAGCTGCAGGTGTCTGAAAGTGGTGTCTGTGAATAGTAGCACACTAGATAAATTCAATGCATTCTGAGTGCTGTAACTGGGGTATGTTAGCTCTTTATCCTACAAGTATGGAGAGAGAGTGAGGGACAAAGAAGAAATACCAGGAACAAGTTTCTTGCCATAGCCAATTATGGCACTATACTTACCTGAGCCTTTTCCTAATCCTTCATGTGTTATCTTTTCCTTTATTTAAATCTCTAATACTTGAAGGTTACCTAAAATGCCAAAAGTCCATGCCACCATAAAAGCCAAGAGAAGGAAACAGAAAAACTGGCCATTTTGTCTTTCTTGTTAACTCAACAATCTCATGATCCACTGTATGTGTTTTTAGAAAAGGGATCTCAGAGGCCAATTCATGCATCAGTGATCCTGATGTTTTCATCAAATGAATCATTTGAAATGGGATCTCAATTTATTTGAGCGGAACCATGTCAGCGCTGCTCACAATGAAATGTTTCCACACGATGTGTTTAGATGTGAAAAAGTTTTCATCACAGCAAAGGTAGAAAGCCTGTATTTATAGCCTGGTGCTTCCTGAGCTTCAAGTTTTCTTGTTTGGAATTGACTTTCCTTTCTTTAAAAAGAGAAGGAAACTATGTAGAACCAAACTTAATAAGGAATGAATGGATCCCAGTCCAGTTTCCATGGTGGTAAAGCAATGCCATACTCACAAGCCACAAAACCCCAGCCAGAGTAAAAACAGGAGGCTGAATTTTTGCCTATTGTGCCTTTTATTCCTTTCTTCCCACCCTCCTTTCTTTCCCACACACCAGGGTGGTTAAAGACACAGTGTCATTTGTACAGATCAGGCTCTCTTCTTGTAAATTTTCTTTTGTAGCTGACACCTATTAATAATTTAAAATGCCTGCTCTTTTGAACAATGATCAAAATTAAGCTATTACCCACAGGGGGATATTTACATACACTTAGTCGGCAGCTGTTTAACAGCCTTTCCACTCAAGATTTCTCATGACCCTCACATATCATTTGTAATCACAAGAATATTTGGTTATTGTATGATTTTTCTTTTATATATTTGATAAACAGCCACTGGGAATCACTTAGGAAGTAAATAAGGTAATTTCTTGTGATTTCTGCAGGCTGCTGAAGTTACGGGAGGAGGGCAATTACTTTTAGATCTCTCTACATGCAATTTACTAATAAGCCACAGAATGCAGAAACATGTAATTACTAATTACTATAGCATGTAGTGATGCGGTGCTTACCCAGTCAGGCTATGAGCCTATAATCTAGTTGCAGAAAATGAATTTGGCTTGGTTTACCCAAGGAAGTCCTGGTACATTTAAAGATAGTTGTGATGATAAACCTAACTGCTGTTTAGAGAGACTGTGGTGGGCACAGCAAATGTTGTGATATCCAGTGTCTCACCTGAACCCCACTATAGGCTCATAGGAAATTTCCTCTTGCCCCCAAATTTAATGAGAGGCCAGACTCAAAAAATGTTGAGATGCTACCTGAGATTACAAGCTAATGTCTGGTGGACCCAGGCCCAAATCTTGAGCTGCAGGCTCCATCACTGTCCATCCCACAAGGGCATTGCCTGATCATGCTTCCAGAGAAGTGGCACCACATCCTAAAGCTCAGGAGCCGAAGGTGCATCTTCATGGCAGAGTGTGGGGCCATGAAGAGAAGAAAGGAGAAAAGTAGACATAAAACAAGTGCTTAATTTTGAGGAGTGAACAATGGACACTTAATGTATATTATCTTTTTTTTTACAATAATTAAGTACTATTTCACCCATTTTACAGAAGAGAAAATTGAGGGTCAATAGAGGTTATGCCATTTGGTCAGGGTCAGGATCAGTCAGTTGAGTGGCAGAGCTGGAACATGAGCCTCATAAGTTTGACTTCCATCACAATGACTTCCCCCTCATACCACAAAGTTATTGTGGTGGGTGGGACTCCTTATTTCAGGAAACCAAGTGAATCTGCATCAAATATCTTGAAAAGGGTTTTTGGGGGATGCAAATTTGTGGAGCTCTCAGGATCTTAAAGCTGACTACTTTTACCCAGTAATCTCAATTTTAGAAATTTATCCTAAAAAAGAGACACTCTAAAAATTGTAGATGAGTTTATGCACAGATATTAAACAAATATGTTATTTATAACCGCAGAACCTGAGAGAATAATACAAATGCCCAGTAACATAATAACAGAAGATTAGGTTATGGTTGTAGTATATGATTGAATATTAGGTAACCATAAAAATGATATTAATGAAGAGTTCTTAATAACACAGGGAAAGCCTTAAAACCTAATGAAGAGTGAGGTAAAATACAAAATTAGGTATTCAGTAGGAACTCATTTAAGTGAAGTATTTCTGGAAAGAGAGATATAGACCAAACTTGTATCTAGCAGGTTCAGAAGTGATATTATTTTTAAAAATTAAATAGCAGCTTAATTGAGGTATAATTCATATACCAGAAAATATACCCTTTAAATGTGTAATATTTATGGGTCTTAGTGAATTTGCGGAGTTGTACAACTATCAACTATCATCGAATTTCAGAAAAGTCTCACAATCCCATACTTGTTAACTGTCATTTTCATCTCCCTCACTCCATCAGGACCTGGATAACACTAATATTTTTTTGTCTCTATAAAAAGAGCTATTCTAAGCATTTTATATAAATGAAATCATATAATATGTGGTCTTTTGTGTATGGCTTCTTTCACTTGGCATAATGTTTTCAACATTGATTCCTGTTATAGCACATCTCGGTACTTCATTCTTCTTTAAGGCTGAATAATATTCCCTTATATGGATATATCACATTCTGTTTATTAATTCATAAATTGATAGATATTTGAATGTTTTTCTGTTTTTGCTGTTATGAATATTACTGGTATGAACATTGATGTACAGTGTGTTTTTAGTTCTCTTGGGTATATACTGAGAACTGGAATCTCTGGTAACTCCATGTTTAACTTTTTTCTGTCTTCTGAATTGGCTGCACCATTCTATATTCCCAATAGCAACAACTGACAGCTCCAACTTGTCTATACTATTGTGAACACTTGTTACTATTTGTCTTTTTTATTTTAACCATACTAGTTAAATAGTGTCCTATAGTGGTTTTGATTTATACTTCCTAATGACTAACCATGCTGACTTTTTAAAAATGTGTTTATGTCTTTGGAGCAATTTCTATTGAAATTCTCTGCCCATTTTTTAAATCGAGTCTGTCTTTGTATAATTGACTTATTAGAGTTCTTTATATATTCTGGATTCTAGTCCCCTATCAAACATATGATTTATAAGTATTTTCTCCCATTCTATAGGTTGTCTTCTCACTTTCTTGATGATACTGTTGATAACACAAAAGTTTTGAATTTTGAGGAAGTCCAAACTATCTATTTTTATTTTGCTGCTTGTACCCAGTTCAAAGTCATGAAGACTTACTTGTATGGTTTTTTCTGAGAGTTTTATAGTTAAAACTGACATCTACAGTGTATTTGTATATGCCTGAGGTAAGAGTCCAATGTCACTCTTTTGTGTGTAGATATGTTATCCTAGAACCATTTGTTGAAACAACTATTTTTTGCCATTAAATCATCTTGGCACTTTTGTCAGCCATCAGTAAATGGTAAATGTAAGGATTTTATTTATGGAGTTCCAGTTCTATTTCACTGACCAACATGTCTGTCCTTGTGCTGGAACCACACTGCTGTGATCACCGAGGTTTGTAGTAAGTTTTGAAACTGGAAAGCGAGAGTTTTCCAACTTTGTTCCTCTTTTTAAATGTTGTTTTGGCTATTTTGAGTTCCTTGCAATTCCATATGAATTTTAGAATTAGCCTGTCACTTTCTTCAGTAAAGGCAATTGGGATTTTGATAGGGCTTGTGTTGAAGTCCTAGATCTGTTTGTTGAGAGTTGCTACCCTGTTGATAAAATGATGGCTAAGCCCACTTCAAATCCTGTGGCTTTTTGTAAGCTGCAAGAATATAATCTTTTCCTGGCAAGAGAAGTACAGCTCCATGGAACATTAAGGCAGGCTTGGAAATTACATCTATATGGAGATGACCTATAGGCTGCTCCCCTGAGGCTGGTTCTCGGTCACTCCGTACACCATGAGGCTTCTATTACTTAGGCTGGTGAGGCTTTCATTGCCTCTGGGCAGCCCCGCCCCCCCACCATTTCCTGTGGAATACTATTTCACAGTCTAATAGATCTTTCTACAGGGAATTTCCCCTGCTACTTAGCCTACATTTCCTCTTGTGCTTTCGGCCGTTGCTTCCTCACGACCATACCACTCCAGACTGATTCGCCTACTTGGGATTCCCATGTTTCACAGCCTTGGAGGCCATATTCTGTCTCAGTTGTTGGGTAAACTTGGGTTCTTCAGACAAGGGCTCTCAAAGCAGGGGCCTTAGTGAGGGCTCACACCAAGCCTCCTTGGCTCATGAAGCCAAGAACAAATGTGACCAATCCAAGAACACCAAGGAACTGAGATCATCCTTGCCAATAACCTGGAAAGCCTTTTCTGAAGTTTGGGGAAGGATGTCTTACTACTCTGGGGCCCTGTTTTATTGCACAGAGTTGGGGTTCGAATTCTCCCAGGCTCATACCCAGGCAAGAAGGGCAGGGTGCCAGAGGTCAGCCAAGTACCTGCTTGGTAAAGTCACAGGAAAGCTGACCTCTAGAGTCAAGAGGGGCTGCTTCCTTGTCACTCTGGAGGAAGACTGGGGGGACTATATAGAGGTTCAGAAGAGAGAGAGGGTCTGGAACAGACAAGGACCTGGAATGAGCATTTCTGGAGTATTTTTTTGCGCGTAGAATTGGTGTCACTGCTTTGTCCCCATCATCCATTGAATAAGCCCATCCAGGCTAGGGGTCTGAAGGGGAACACTGAAATGCAAAGAGGTGACATCATTAGCTTGAGCCCTGCAGCCAGCAAGGGAGCACATTTGTTTCTCTCCAAAACCCACAATTTTTCTGCTGCAGAGCTGGACCTCAGTTTTCTCATCAAAGGAATGGAACAAATGCAATATCACAGAGCTGCAGAGAGAACTGAGGAGGAAATCTAGGTGAAAAAAATCAGGCTCAATACATGTTATATTGTTTCCTGCCTCTCTTCCCCCTGGATAGCTGATCAGGGCCATTTCTCCCAGTAATTTAGCAAGGCAAGTGTCTGTGCTCACTCTCCTCCCAGCCTCCTGCCCTGCACTGATAAGTTTTATTAGCAGAGAGGGAGAGGATTCTCTATGACCAAATTTCTTTTGGTCTTTCCAGGAGAAATTGATGGAGCTTCTGGTTTCCTCGGCCAGCACCATGTCATCCTGACGAGATTGGCTGGCCTGTGTGGGGACTGAGGGCTACAGAAACTTTTCTAGCCTGGTGGGGAGAGTTGGGCAATGTTATTCTTCTGAAGGGGAAAGTCATCATTTGGCTTCTTGGGTTTGTGTGCCTTAGGCACCAGGGAAACAGTTGGAATTTGCCTGGAAACCGCAATGCTGTCTGCGTGGTTCTCAATAGGTGACTGGGGACAAGACTGCATTTGACAGTCCATCACCTTGCCTTTCTGTTCTGCATAATAAAAATCAATTCTTGAGGCATTTCATTGGCTCTGATGAGCTTGGCGCTGCTATTCAGTTTCCTAAAAAGGTGTGTGTGTGTGAATGTATGTCTCTCTGTGTGCACATGTATATATATGCATGTGGGTATGTATGCATGTATGTGTGGGGGCATGTGTATGTTCTGTGTATGTGTGGGCTTGAGTGTGCATATGTTTGTGTCTGTGTGTATGTATACATGTGTGTGTGTGTAAATGTGTATGTGTGTCTATAAGTGTGGAGCATATGCATGTATCTCTGTATGAGTGTATGGGTATGTATGTGTGTGAAATGAGTGTGTTTGGAGCACAAGTTTGTGTAAGTATGTATATAAAGATTTATCTGAATGTGTCTGTGTATGTGTGTGTTTCTGCTCCCATTGGGTGCTAGGTGGGGAACCCAGAGACAGCTGAGGAGTTAAAGCTTTGGGAAATGGAGAGACATACGTGGATGCCCCACCCAACCAGTGACTTCAGCCTGCATTGAAAAGCAGTGGAGTGCAAAGGAAATTCTACCCAACCTGAGTCCTAGGTTGGCCTCACACAAGCTGGATATCTCAGGCAAGACCTCCTGTTCCTGCACCCCAGATCACTACAAGGGTAATTCTTATTCAACATGTGCTGCCCTCTACGTCCCCCTGGAAACCCTCTGATTCTGACTGCCATCGCATGCCTGGGTTGGACGCCTCTCTCCAGGCTTTCACTATGTCAGCACTATAGATGCCATCTTGAATTGGCACAAGGCTCTGTTTATACATCTGCTCCTACCCTGGACTATGAGCACCTGCAAACAGATTGTTTCTGCTCTATATCCCAGGGCCCAGGACTGGAAGCACCCCTTAGACACTCAATAAGTGTATGTGGAATGAATAAATGAATGATCAAGTATTCTTGGTCTCGGTATTCTCATCTGTGAATTGCAGGTAAAAATATATGGTTCCTGGGAGGATGACCTGAGATGAACTCTATGAAAACATGCTTTGCACGGGTATCCAACCTGTAGCCTGTGGGCTGCATGCAGTTCAGGATGGCTATGAATGAGGCCCAACACAAAATCATAAATTTACTTAAAACATTATGACATTTTTTTGTGGTTATGTGTCACAATGTATTTAATGTGTGGCCCAAGACAATTCTTCTTCCAGTGTGGCTCAGAGATGCCAAAAGTTCAGACGCCCCTGCTTTAAAGTGTTATCAGTTAGTATAGCAGGCAGCCCTTTGTAGGCTGGGGGATCCCAACAGTTGAATGGGACAGCAGGCATGGTAGAAGGGGAGCAGGCTTTGGAGTCAGATGGTTCTGGTTCAAATTCTAGTTCCTCTATTCACTGTGTTTGATGGGCTCTGGATGAGACACTTGGATCTTAGCTGTCATCTCTTCAACTGTAGAAGAGAAATATTAGCAGTTTCCGTATAGGCATAAGGGACAGCCTTTACAAAGTGCAGGACACAGAAGCATCCTGTAGAAGTGGAATATGTGCAGGAACATGGGATAGGTCCAAGGAAATACAGGAAACTTGAGCAGGGAGGATGAGTATACCCTAGAGGAGGGGGACTTGAAGCGGGTCTCAGAGAACGGGAACCTTGGAAAAGAAGGAGGGAAGGTACCCTGGGTGGATAGGCCGGAGTAAGAACATGGCTGGAGATGAATGTGATGATGAGAGTTCAGGGTGTATGATAAACTACCAGACACTTACTGGCTTAGAACAATATTTTTGTGATCTCAGATTTTGTACAGGTCAGAAGTATATACAAAACTTAATGGGGGTCTCTGCTCAGGGTCTCCCAAGGCTGAAACCAAGGTGTCAACTGGGCTGTGTTCTCATCCAGAGGCCTGACTGGGGAAGGATATGCTATTTTAGTTAATCAAAAATATTTTTCTTGCAAATCTTGAAATAACATTGCCATATTCTAGCCAGCTATTTGCCAGGAGTCCGTCTCAGCACCTAGAAACTACCATTAGATTCTAATAGCATGTAACTCTCATAATATAGCTTGCTTCTTCCTTACTTCTTGCTCACTTCCTACAAGGGCCAAGTCCTTGTAGTAAGTGCTTTCACCTGGTTAGGTCAGGCCCACCCCAAACCTCTCCTTTTGGATTAGCCCAAATTCAACAGGTTTGGTAGTTCAATTACAACAGCAAAAACCTTTCAGCTTTGCCAAATGCAGCCTAATCATGAGTGATATTACATCATGTTCATAGGTCTTATTCACATTTAAGATTACACAGGATTTGTGCACTGGAGCTGGGGGAGGGGCCATCCTATAATTTACCTACCAGGCTGTGATTTTGTGAAGAGCGGCCTTGCTGTCTGTTTTATAGCAACTCTCACAGCTGACAAAACCAGTTGAGAAAGGTGACCATGTCCCCATTGTCTTAGATGGTTCTGGTTTATGCCTGTTTTGGGGGATGTCATTGTTAACAGTGCCCCTTTTTCATTCTCAGAAGTTATCCAGGTTGGAGGAAATTGTATATTGTCACTTGATAGAAGCAGCTTCTCTCCAGAGTCTTCTGGGCTCTTCAGGAAGAACAGGTTTGAAGGCCTGTGAGCTATTATCATGGGTGATATGAGTAGAACTATTCATCCAGGTCAAGACTTTAGAAAGAGAAAAAGTCAAGGACACAGGCATGTGCAGAGTCCTCCCAAATACCCAGCAATGTTGATAAGGTATCCTACTGAATTCCCACAATAATCCTATGAGAAAAACAGCATCACCCCAAAATTATGGCTGAAAAAACTGAGCTCAGAAGGTGATGCTGACTAGTCCAATGTCATACCACCAGGAAGTGAATTATTTGACTTTCCTGGACCTCACCTCAGGTTTGCTCCACCTGCCCCATTCTGCTGCCTGCCCCTTGTGGGTTATTCTAGAAGGTCACCTGGACCCCTCCCCTAACAATCATCTATTTCTTTTACATTGGTATTTTTTCCCCACTGAGACAAATTACAAGGCTGAATTCTGAGATGTAATGACCTCAAACCATGGATTCTGGGATCTATTCTTCTATGGAGATCAGCCAGCTCTCAAGCACTGGACTTTATCCTGAGCATGAAGTATACAGACTCTTTTCAGCCTAGAACAGAGCTCAGATGTCAGGTCCACATGAGTGAAAGCTACATCTTCATCCGTGCCTCCCCGATGCTGTAGGATGCTACATGGTACTCACTAAATATTTGCTCAAAGGATGAGTGAATAAACTCTTGACTCAAGGGAAACTCAACTTTAATATCAAAGCCAACTAATCTCTTTGAAAATGCATTCTGACAAAGAGTTAACAGTGCCCCCACGTTCTTCTACCTGTCTGGCTAAGCCTTCCTTTCATAAGACCCAGTATCATGAGAATGAGATAATACACATATTTAAATAATGACTGAGACCATCGATTTATGTGAGTTCTCCAAGGCTGAGAGCAAATTAACCAATCAACGCCAATTCAATCAACTCACAGGTGATTGACATGAGAGATTTACATGGTGTCCTCAACAACACACGTGAGCATGCTGATTCTGAACGCCTCAGGATTTGTGTGACGAGGCCCTAATAGAGCCAGAAGATCTGAAAACCTGATGGGAGATATTTTGTGTGGGATAAAGTGATGATGCTGATTACTCACCTCACCTTCATGCTCTCATGGGTAGGCCTGATTGCAGGATGATGTGAGCCAGAGTAAGGTTTCTCCCCTGCTGAAAGGGGATGGCGGGGCATCTGATGGCATTTGCCACAAAAATCCCTCCTGATTAATCAGGTTGTTCCAATTTGTGAGTCAGAATCTGCCTTGAGAGGGGTTATCCTGAACTCTGATGCCAATGCAGGTAAAGTCTTCCAAAAAAGCAGAGGCAACTTCTGGGAAGCGAGGCCTCCTTGTGCTGGGACCAACTTCATGAGGAGAAATGGCTGCACAAAAAAAGAGAGAGAAAGAGAAAGGAAGGCTATGGGAATGATGCTTCCAGTCCTCAAGGATTGGGAGATTCCACAGGAAGGGCACTGTAATTTTCGTTCACGGAGATTTTATGCAAAGGCAGATGCGTGGCCACTGGGGACCTTCTAGACACAGGGCTGACAGCATTCCTGCCACTTGTTAGCTGCGTGACCTGGGTGAGTTGTAAATGCTTTGAGCTCTGATTTTTCTCATTCTTTAAAGGCGGAAACAATTACCCCTACTGTAAGGGTTTTTGTTTTGTTTTGTTTTGGTTTTTGTAGAATGACATATTACTTGAGGATGCTTGTATCTTATCATATGCTTCCAATAAATGTTGGGGTCTTTCCTCATCATGCAAACCAGAGTAGTAGTAACAAATGTATATGTAGTCTGACAAAGGCTTTTTAAATAAACAAATTTGTAGGAAAAGTCTTACAGCGGTGTACATGTTAACTCACATTGAACATGTTATTTTTGACCAAAGTTAGTAGAATCACACACAAAAAATTCAGAAGTGCAGGACATGAGGGGCTGCTCAACACTCTTCTAGGGTTGTAACCATTGGCTCCCAGGTGTGTGTTTGCAAATGTAAACAGCTTTCACTTTAGAAGAGCCAAACTTGTGTGCAGTCCAACTCTGGGCTTTTGCACTAGGCAACCACACCTGACTCCAGGTAGGAAGCCACATTATAGTAGATGCAGATATCTTGGCTGAGTTCCCAGCCTCCAGCTTGAATCTTCTCCCTAATGCTTCTTTTAAAAAAAATACACTTTATTGATTATACTATTACAGTTGTCCCAGATTTCCCCCTTTGCCCCCTCTACCCAGTACCCCCCATTCCCTCTGGCAATCTCCCCTATTAGTTCATGTCCATGGGTCATGCATGTAAGTTCTTTGGCTATGCCATTTCCTATACTGTTCTTAACATCCATCTGTCTATTCTGTACCTACCAAGTTGGACTTCTTACTCCCTGCACCTTTCCCTACATTTTCCCCCTTCCCTATCCCAACCCATAACCCTCCAAATGATCTCCATATCTATGATTCTGTTTTTGTTCTGCTTGTTTGGTTAGTTTGTTTTTTAGATTCAATTGTTGATAGTTGTGAATTTATCACCATTTTACTGTTCATAGTTTTGATCTTCTTTTTCTTAAATAAGTCCCTTTAACATTTCGTATAACAATGGTTTAGTGATGATGAACTCCTTTAGCTTTACCTTGTCTGAGAAGCACTTTATCTGCCTTTTAATTCTAAATGATAACTTTGTTGGATAGAGTAATCTAGGTTGTAGGTCCTTGCTTTTCATCACTTTGAATACTTCTTGCCAGTCCCTTCTAGCCTGCAAAGTTTCTTTTGAAAAATCAGTTGACAGTCTTACAGAAACTCCTTTGTAGTTAACTACCTGTTACAGACCATTCAGCCTGGTCTCAGGAGTTGTAACCCTCACCCCATGGTGGGCTTTGTAAGAGCCAAGGGACCCACTTCATCTGGGTCTGTTCTGTCAAGAGGACGTGAGCTACTAAGGAGACAAGGCTTATCTCCCTGGCAGGAGCAGCACTTCTGCCTCATCCATCTCTGGCTCCAATGCTTGGTCGGTTAGTCAATGACAGGTAAGACTCCTCATGGGAGGGGCAACCTAAGCCAGATGCGTCCACTTGGGAGGCCCTCATGGAAGGACTCAGGGGGCTGCAGCAAAGAGGTGGTGATGGACCCTCGCCCCCCAGCTATTCTAACATAGCCCGAGTCCCCATTTCCGTCTGGGAGATAGCTTCTGCTTCCTGAGCCTAATAGGCTTAAAGCCTGAAACTGTGATGGCGAGTGGTGCAGCCCTGTGCTGGCCAGAACGGTTCCCCGGGTGATTGGGCATAAGAAAGAATTCGTAAAGTCCTGTGAAACCTGCTTTGCTAAGAGTGCTCTTATTTAAGTGATAAGAGTCCAAGGAGGAAATGAGTATGTCTCCCAAAGTTTTGCAACCCCCTTTCCTGACAGACACTGACTCAAATTAAGCCCTCAGATTTCTTTGACATGTTACACCTGTATTCCTGTGTATTTAAGCCCAATAAAAGCCTAGTGAGGAAGGCACTCTGGGTCATTCTCCTCTGAGAGTTTGACCACCTTTCCTCCCCAAGCAGATCATGTCTTGGTAGTTTTTATTTTCATCCGTGACGGAGGGATGGGGCTCTGCGGTGGAGCCCCCCCACATCTGGCACACAGGACAGGTGCCTCCTGCAACTACCTGCTTTTCTCTTGCTGCTTTTAAGATTCTTTCTTTATCTTTAAAATTTGGCATTTGAATTATGGTATGTCTTGGTGTGATCCTCTTTGCATCTATATTATTTAGGACTCTTTATGCTTCCGGGACTTTTATGTCTGTTTCCTTCACCAAATGAGGGAAGTTTCCCTTCATTCTTTTTTCAAATAAGATTTCAATTTCTCGCTCTTTCTTTTCTCCTTCTAGTACTCCTATGATTTGAATGTTTTGCAATTAAAGTTGTCCCAGAGGCTCCTTAGTCTATCTTTGTTTTTTTTCTGTGTTTTTTTTTGGGGGGAGGGGCGGGGGGATTCTTTTTTCTTCTTGCTGTTTGGTTGAATGTTTATCACTTCCTTATATTCCAAATCATTTGTTTGAATCCCAGTTTCCTTCTCTTCTCTGTTGGTTCCCTATAAATTTTTTACTATTTCACTTAGTGTAAACTTCATTTATGCCTGAGTCTTTTTTTAATGCAGTTGAAGTACCCAATGAGTTCCTCAAACATACTAATAACCAGTGTTATGAACTCTGCATTTAAGAGATTGTTTATCTCCATTTCATTTAGTTCTTTTTCTGAAGTTTTGTTCTATTCTTTCATTTGGAGCATATTTCTTTGTGTCCTCATTTTGGTAGCTTCCCTGTGTTTGTTTCTATATATTAGGTGGAGCTGCTTTGACTCCCTGTCTTAGTAGCATGGCCTATTGTAGAAATGCACACTGGTGAGTTAGATGGGGTAGAATCTTAGGCAAACACCAGTGAGGGGTAAGCCATGGAACCAGGTTAATGGAATCTCCAAAATTGTGTCACTGTTCTGTAGCTCTGTGAGAGGGAGGGCTCAGAAAGGGGATAGTGCTGCTTCCTGGCCTCTGGAGTTTTGTCTGGGAGGAAGCTGGCCCCCAGTACTTGCCCTGATACCAGACACTTCCAATTTTTACCATATGCCACTTGTGTCCTTCTAGCTGCTGCCCCAGTGCTAAAGCTCAGAAGGAGTGAGTGTGTAAGTCCTAAGTCTACTGTGGTCCCTGTAAGAGAAGACTCCTGAAAATCCTGCAGTTTCTTCTGCCACCCCAAACCCCGCTGGTTTTTACAGTCAGAAGATATGGAGACTTATCTTCCTAGTACTGGAACCCTGGGCTGAGTGGTCTGGTGTGGGGCTGGGATCCCTTGTTCCTGAGGTATCCCTCCTGATTTTTATCTACCACACGTGGTTGTCAGACAGCCTATTCCAGGTCTGTTTCTCTGTGCCTCTCTGCACATCTCTGCATCTCCATCCCTCCTACCCATCTGGATGAATAGGACTTCTTTAATTTCTTGGTTGCCCAACTTCCATACAGCTCATTTTCTAACAATTCTGGGTGATATATGTGTTGTAGTTTAGTTGTAACTTTTCTTCTGGTTGTGCAAGGAGGCAATCTGTGTTTACCTACAACTCCATCTTGACTGAAACTCTCCCCCTACTGCTTCTTGACCCTCGCTCTTTGACCAGCTGCTGCTCTCTCCCTTCTCACCTTGAATTTACCATTCCTTCCCTCTACTGGATCTTAGATCTACCCCTTAGAATACTAATGTTTCCAGTTCTTTTGGGAACTCTTCCCACCCCGGTCAAGGTGAAGGATCAAATAATCATGGGGTTATGTCTCCCTGAAAACAAGGATGCTGATTTTTGCTTTGATCATAGGTCAGCACCTTCTCTTTCTTCAAAAGTTGATAAAGCAGAGATCTAAAACCATGGGAGCTGGGAGAGGGTCTGTAAAAAGCAAGATCTCTCATGGCCCTAGAATAGTCTCAGCTAAGCCACCCCAAAGCCTGCCAAGCAACTGAGTATTTTTTAATCATTATTACTTTCTTCTAGGGGAGAAAAAGAGTCATTTGTAGCCTGGCAACAGACATCTGCATGTTCTTCCTTCATGCCAAGCTGTAAACACAGCCTTCTCTCTGCTAAAGCTAATGATGCTGAAAGGCCAGTGACCAGGAGAAATTAGGGCAGCAGCATAGATGGCTGCAGGCACTGGTGGTGTGAACAGGCCAGCAGGGAATGTCACAGAAATTGGCACTGTGACCGATGGGCATTCAGGAGGAACCCAAAAAGCTCTTGGAAGAATCTTGCATTAATGGGCAAGGAGTTCCTACCAGCCTCAAGTTTCCATTTTCTGCACTTGTCACTGAGGAGGATCTGGAGTCTAGGGTGGGGCAAGAGCACGAGGGAGAAAGGCTAGGGCTTCAGTTTTGATAAGGGGCCATGCTCACCATCCTGACTGTGCCCTGGAGCTCTTCCAGCTTGGTCCTGGTCATGACCCCTGGTGGCTGATGCCACTGTCCACCTGGCCCCCATGCACTGCTCTCTGTATTTCACTCTGGTCCAGGTACAAACCCTTTACCTCAGCATGCCATAGCGGGCTTGAACAGTTTCAAGAAAAGTGTTTTTACAGCAAACGAAGAAATAGGTGAACATACTTCCCATCATTAAGCAATAACTCAGAAGGTTGTACGGAGGAATGGTTAAGAATGTAGCCTTGGGGTCAGACTCCCTGGAAGCAAATCCTAATATCTAGCAGGGTGGCCATGGGCAAGAGCTTCTGGTTGTTGTTTTTTTTTTTTCCTCTCTATGAAATGGAGATAGAAGTAATTGCTATAAAATAAGGATTTAAGTGAAACACTTAGAACAGGGACTGGCAATAGGAAGTAAGCACTAAAAAGATGTTAGGAATTACTAGTATTCCTATTCCTATTCCTACTACTACTACTATTATCATTACTATTATTGTGGTGTGGACAAGTAGTGTAGGTACTTGGTTGTGTTCTCTTAAGGTTATTGTGAGGTTAAAATGAGATTATGCATTGCATTCATTTAACTCAGTTCCTGGCACAAAGTTATTCTCAGTAAATGTTATCTGTTGGTTCCCTGCGCCTGCTGTGCAAACACTGATACCTTGCTCCTCTGACAAAGCCAGGCACATAGCAGGGTCATATACAGAGGCTAGGTAGCCCCCCACAAGTTGCTTTCTCTTCCACAAAGGGAAAAATAGTCATTTTACTGTGAAGAGACCTAGCAGACACTCCCTCAGCCAAGGGATGAAAACAAACAAGACCAATAGCAGGACAGAACCACATATGTGCCCCTTGTATGATGCATTGAGAGGATCATGGGAGCACTTCAATGGGATTTTTGCCGGAAGATGAAATCTGAGTCTTATCTTGAAAAAATATCAGACAGACTCAACTGAACGACAGTCTATTAAACAGCTGTCCTGTATGCAGAGATATCAAAGTCAAGAAACAAACAGGAAACCTGTGGAACTCTTCCAGATCAAAGGAGACTAAAAAGACACGGCAAGTGAATGCAACACATGAACCTGGACTGGATCCAAGACTGGGAAAAAAGTGAGCACAAATGACAATATTGGCATAATTGATGAAATAGACTGTGGTCTGTGGATTAGATAATACTCATATTAATGTTATGTTTCCTGATTCTGATCACTGTACTGTGACTATGTAAGGGACCATCCTTAGTCTTTGAAAATGTACATTGAAATATTTAAATACACAGTGAAATATTTAGGGACAAAGAGGCAGGTATTCTCAAATTTTCAATGGTTCAGAAGACTTATGAGAGCGTATTATATTTCTATATCACTATCTCTATCTTTCTATCATCTATCTATCTACCCACCTATCATCTACTATTCATCTAGACCATTTTAACTATTACTCTGTCCCAAGGATATTCATCTCCTCCTAACTGCTTCTCAGATTTGCCTGTTTTGGGACTTTATATCAATGAGATCACATAATATGTACTCTCTTGGGTCCTGTTTCTTGGCTTTACACTGTGATTATGATATTCATCTGTATTATGCATAGGAGTGGTTTGTTCATTTTCATTGCTCTGAAGAATTCTAGTGCATAAGTATATTTTTATATACCCATTCTGCTATTGGTGTCCATTTGGTTTGTTTCTCTTTTTAGCTATTACAAATGATGCATCTGCAAAAATTCTTGCACATATCTTTCAGCGAACATGTATATACATTTGCGTTGCATTTATTCATAGAAGTGTAGTTGCTGACTCATAGCTTATATGGTTGTTCGCTTTAGTAGATAGTGACAGTTTTCTACATTGGTTGGACCATTTTACACTTCCACAAGCAGTGTAAGAGTTGTTCCACATCTTTGCCAACACTTGATATTGTGAGCTCTTTGAATTTTAGCCATTCTATAGGTTGTACAGTGGCATCTTATTGAGGGTTTAATGTGCATTTCTCTAATGACTATTGAAGTTGAACCCCTTATGTTTGCTGAGCATTTGAATATGTCATCATGTATATAGTCATAATGACATTTCAATCAACAACAGATACAGCAGTGGTCCTGTAAGATTATGATGGAGCTGAAAATTCCTATCACCCAGTGACATTGTAGCTGTCATAATGTTATAGTTCAAGCATTACTCATGTTTGTGGTGATGCTGGTATAAACAAACCTACCTCATTGATAGTCATATAAAAGCATAGAACATACAATTATGTACAATACATTATATTTGATAATGATCACAAATGACTATGTTACTGGTTTATGTACTACTCTACTTTTATTGTTATTTTAGATCATATCCTTTTGACTTATAAAAAAGTTTGCTTTAAAAGAGTATGCTGTGTCATGACTGTAGCAGCTTCATATATCCTGTGTTTACTGAGTCTCTTGATTGCATCATTTTCTCCCTTAGTTGATTTAATCTCATGTTGTTTGTGCAGTAACATGCTGTACAGGCTTGAAGCCTAGGAGCAAAAGGTTATATATACCATGTAGCCTAGCTGTGTAGTAGGCTGTACCGTCTAGGTTTGTGTAAGTTCACTCTGTGATGTTTGCACAACAGCGAAATCACCTAATGACACATTCCTCAGAATGTATCCTTTTTGTTAAGTGGCACATGACTGTACTCTTTTGTAAAGTATTTATTCAAGTCTCTTGCCCATTTTTCTGTAAGCAATCATTTTTCATTGATTTTGAAGATTTCTTTGTATATTCTAGATACAAGTCTTGTCAGATACACTTATAAATGTCTTCTGCAATGTGGCTTGCCTTTTTAGTTTTTCATAGTATCTTTTGATGAGTATAATTATTAATTTTAGTTAAGCCCAAATTATGAAAATATTAAGAAACCTGTATTCAACCTTTATTCTCTTAAATGATTAAATTTGTGAGATTGTGAAGACTAGAGTCAGGAGGATCCCAATTCTAGGTCCCATCTGGGAAGATCCTACTCAGGAGGTCCCAGGTTAAACCAGATGTCCCTCTTACTGCTCAGGCTCTCCCAGGTATGTGTTTGTGTGCACATTTGCAGGGGGATGTGTTTGGAGAGACTGATGGAATGAGGCACACCCTCTAGGCAGCATATAAATCCAGAATTAAGAATTCCAGCTTTCCATTTCCCTTACCTCCCACCCCAAGGCTCCCACCACAGTCCTGCCCAGAGGAAGTGTGCCTCAGTGTGGACAGAAGTAGAGACACAAGGGTAGTATTGCAGTTCATGCTACATGATCAACTGCAGAGGTGAGCATTGTGCAGCTCAGAGGGTCCAGAGGGCAAGGAATTACTCTGCTCACAGTGGGTGGGAAAGAGGAGTAAATCAGTGAAGGCTTCAAAGTGAAAGAGACTGTTGGGCTGGATCCTGATGGATCACAGGAGCCTGCCAGATACACAAGGAGCAGAAATGCATTCTAGCATAGACAAGCACCCACAGATCAGAAGGTGCTAAAACAGTTGAGGAAAACTGTAGGGTGTAGAATAGTGTGTAAGGAAGGGAACAGCCATAGCCTCAATTTTTCCATCCACAAATGGGATGTTTGAATCAGTTACCCTATTTTTCAGACCATAAGATGCACCTGGGTTTTAGAGGAGGAAAATAGGGAAAAAATTTTGAAACAAAAAAATGTGGTAAAATATTTAATAACATAAATAACATAATATTTCACCAATGTAAATGTAAACAGAATTCAACAGCAGCATTAACAATCATTATTCCTCCCAAATTTGTTAGGGGAGTACGTCTTATAGTCCGAAAAATACGATATCTCCTAGCTAACAGCTTTGTTCATCTTTTACTGGCTAGTGTGATGGACGTGGAGATGATTCAGATATAGGTTCCATCTTTGAAGAGGAGAAAGGGAAGCTTACAGCTAAGAGCTCTAAAAGTTGGGGAGGTCAAATCCTGGCAGGCTACATAGAAGGGGTGACACTGGAGATAGGCCCTGAAGACCCTGCCATCCCCTCAGCTATGGAGGAAGCATCAGGGGTCCTGCTGAAGGGATCCCTAGTAGGGACTTGGATAGGTATGGAAGTGGGCAAGGTGAGGGAGCTAACCTCTGACCCTCAGAAAGGCTACTCAGGCTGCTTACCTCCTCCCATGGACTGTGTAAGCCTCTTTATGTGGCCATCTGGAAATAGCTGCATTAATCTTTTTTGCAAAAAGGTTACATAAAGTTCTGGTTTCTCCATGGAGAGCCTGCTGAGCAGAGCTGTTCTGATGTGCCTCTCAGCCCTGAGCAGGGATTCTGCGTGCAGGTCAGCAAGCACAAGCCCTGTTGATAGAAGTCAAATACCAAGTTCTCCTGCAGAATACAGCTCCCCACACACATACACACACATGCACACATGTACCACAGACACAAGCAGGCACACGGCCTCTCCACTGTCTTTGTCCCCATCTTCTTAAGTAACTAAAGCTTGAAATTGGAGCCAGAATCAAAGATTAGAGCATTTTATCAATCTCTTTCCTCCGTGTTCTTATGATGTTCTCTTTTTTTTTTTAAAAAAAAAGAAAGACATGTTTTTGTTACTGTTTTAACAAATCATTTTCAGATGCACAACCTATATGGTGTATTTTTCTGTCTCGGTCTCTCTGTGTCTGGTTTCCCTCCAGGTAGTGGAGACAGTGTGTAGGCCTGTGAGTGGATGTTGCAGTGGACTGTTAGAATAGTGCACACAGGTTTACTAGCTCACAAAGAAGTTTATAAAAGAGCATCTCTTCTCAACTCCATACTCAATGATGTTGAATAGAGAGTTTGAAATTGGCCATGGTGGAGGGTTTACTGCGTAGAAATTGGCAAATGCTGAAAATCCAACTTTTCTTTCTTTTTTTTCTGGTAGAGTTGGTTGTTTAATGTTTACCAGCATACCACCGAGATGGGTTGTGACCTGTCTCACCAACAGCTGAAGGCGGGCCCAGGTTAGAGTTTCACTGTTCAGTTTCTTTGCCTGTTGTTATTACAGATGTTTGTGTTGAGCACAGCACTGCATGATGTTTATTGTAACTATAAGTATCTCTCCCATATGCAGGGGTTAAAATGCAGAGATAGAAAGGCTCATGCTAAGCGAAATAAGCCAGGCAGTGAAAGACAAATACCATATGATCTCACCTTTAATAGGAACCTAATCAACAAAACAAACAAACAAGCATAATATAACCAAAGACACTGAAATTGAGAACAGTCTGACAGTGACCAGAGAGGAGAGGGGAGGGAATTTCAGGGGAAAAGGGGAACGGTTTAGAGCAACAAGTATAAAGGACACATGGACAAAAACTATGGGGGGTGGAAATGGGGGGGAGGTGGGGAGGGCTAGGGTGGTGGGCTGGGGGGGAGTAAAAGTCAGAAAACTGTACAAGATCAATAATTAAAAAAATACTGATAAAAATAAAATAAAATAGAACTGAAAAAAAAGAAAAAGAAAAAGAAAGGCTAGGGTGACTGATTCTATTGAACTCTGCTTCCCCTAACACCTCTGAGTCAACTGGGAACCCTAGGTAGTCTGTAATGTAATTTCACACCAATATTTTTCAAGTGTTTGTTTAATAGGAATTTAGAGACCAGGCAGAGCTCTGAGGGACAGAAGAACATAAAGTGGCGTAGGTGGAGCCTGCCTTAGTTTCTCCTTTCCTGCCCCAAACTATGCAGGTCTGGCCCAGACTTGCATGTTTCATGTAGCAGGCAGAAGTTCTGCAGCCAGTGCGCACTCACCCTCCTCGGAAGGAGGCTGGGTAGTGAGGATACCATGAAAACTCAGGCCTGCCCTGGGGTTCTTTCACACCATCCCTCACTGCCCACAGGTACCCATGGCGCTCTTCATTCCATAGGTGCTAGCCCCAGGGTGAGTCCTAGTGAACACAATTTTCTGTTCTGTTGTATTCCTAGGGTTGTTTAGGGTTCCTTGTAGATTGGCACCGTATGCTGTTGTCCAGGTGGCCAGTTTGTTAAACAACCCCTGTAGACTGAGAACAGCTTCAATGACTATGCCGTCTCTAACTGGCAGCCTTAGAATTGGATGAACTGACTTCAGCCTGCACCTTTCCTCCTTGCTTCTCTCTTCTTGCTTCATCTTTCCTGCACCCACTACTGCCCTGCATACCCTCCTTGAACTTGGTGACTATATCAAACAAGTCTGTTGAAGCTCTGATGACTGCAGTCCCATTTAAGTCCTTAGGATGGGCCATTTTGTTGATGCTCCAAGCAGCATGCCCTTGGCCTCTTATATCACCTTGAGGCCAGTAAAAATGGCCTAATATTTGAGAGAACACCAACGGGAGTGATTGACATCCAAGGGTTACTATAGCTTGGACTTAAGCCCCATGAGCATCTTTATAACCATGGTTAAGAGATATCATTTCCCTGAGCCTTAATTTCCCCATCAGCAAAGTGAGGTCATTAATCCATCTCTTGGGTTTACCAAGTATCTTCTATGCAACTGTAGCCTAAAGGCATCTGCTTCATTCAACAAATATTTTGGGGCAGCTCTATGTGCCAGGCCCCAAGCCAGGAGCATAGTGGGTACTTTATTGATAACTAGTTCCCCTATACCCTTTCCCTTCAGATGAATGGTATAAAATGCAAGATGGAGCTGACAAGGTGACTCTACTTTCTTCTCTTTTGGGCTGTATGGAGGGGAATTGGGTCCAGCATAGCTTGGTGCCACTGCCCCAAAGAGAAGTGCACAGGCAAAGTCTCCATCTTTGCAGGTCACAGGGTCTCCACTACCAGGCAAAGCAAGCATTCCTTGGGTGGCCCAGGCCTCTGCTCTCAGCCTTGCAAAGACATAGTCCTAGGTGAGTGGACCTGTAAGCCAGTCACTGGGCAGCAAGGAAGGCAGGGAAAACAGCTGCAAAGCCCTTGAAAGTCTAGTCCAGGGCCGGTGCTGTACCAGTAGGTTCAGGTATGGCCCAGGTTCAGAATGGAAAGTCCAGACAGGTTCCAGGGCTTGAGGGTGGGACCTGGCAGGGCAGAAGGTCAGCAAACAGAATGCAGGATGCAGAACATTCAGCTGAGCTCAGAGGGTTCCTAAGTAGCACTGGGTCCAGGCTTTGAGAAATAGGAACATTGACTGTGACCAGCACCTTCTATGCATTATTTTAACTAATCCTCAATTAGCTCATTTTACAGGTAAGAACACTGATGTTCAGTTGGATCAAGACCTTGTCTGACATCATCTGAAGTGGGAGAGTTTTGAAGAGAACTCAAGTCCGTGAACTCTTCCTGCTACTTAAGACTGACCTGGACCCCTGGGGAAGCATTTCATCAGTTCCTGAACAAAAACCACATCCTGAGCCAAAACCTAGAACAATCCATCTGTAGTAAATGTTAATATGAACAAGAACCAGCCTCCTTGTCTCTCACCCCAAACACCTACTTAATATGTATAGACAAGAACCACCTCTACATCTTTCATTACTTAACTGGAGCTTAAATATTATTAAAGATGCCGTGCTAGGTTCAGAGGAGAAAGCCAAGGCCCTTGCTCCCCAAAGAGTACACATGTATAAGAGAATGGTCGTGCCAGTTGGGCTGGTGGAGAGAAAGTCAGAGAGAGGGAGGCAGGACAGGGCAAGGCTGTGCAGAACTCAGAACTAACCAGCTCCAGGTTCCCACCTGGAATATGGTCACTAGCATGTTGAAACCACCATGGCCCAGAACATGTGTGCCAAGCTGGGCAACAGCGCTTTTGTTGAAAGTAAATGACTGGCATGGACTGCTCATCAAACTTATCCCCAATGCTTACTTGATCTGGGGAGGTCCGGCCTCCTCCAGCCTTCATTTCCTGGCCCTGCACAGCTTTCTGTTCCCATCTTTTCCCTGACACTGGCACCACTGGCTGGCAGTGGCTCTAGAACTGGAAATCCCAGGTGGATGCAGGGTCTGCAGCCTGAACACAAACCATTCTAGGGCGTTCCCTAGCAACCCGAGCTGTTCGTAGCCTCACAGCTGCAGTTCCACAGCTGATGCTCTTCCATCCATTTGCTCCAAAGCATTGGTTTTAGGTGCTCCAGGACGCTTCCTAATGTCCCTTCAATGATCCACGAAGCTATTTGCTTATAAAACCTACTTCCTTCCTCCTCCAGACCCCATCCCTGCCCTTACACCAGCATTTAATCAATGAAACCTCTGCAGCAGACTCAGTGAGTAGAGCCTTGGGTGGCTTGTTGAACAAAGCCCTGGTGACAGCAGCATGGGGAGGGGGGACACACTTTCTGTGGTGCTTTCCTGTTATGGGGTTGACCTGGGGAGTGGGAGGGAATAGATGGGATCTAGAAACAGAAGAAAACAAGCCCAAACAGCACCAGGCAGAGGGGGAGGGGGCAGAAGTGGGAAGAAGAAGAGGAATAGGTGTGCAGGAGGGGGAGGAGAAGGGGTTGGGGGAAAGTGGAAGAGGAGGAGGGAGGAAGGGGGAGGGAGGCAGGGGAGGAGGAGGGAGAGACAGGAGAGGAGAGGCCACTTCATTTATTTATTATGATGCCAGTTGTGGTGTTGGTCTCATGTGTGGGGAACAGACTGTATTTTATGTTTTAATCCTCCAAGCTGTGTGTGTGGGCTGGGGATAATTACATTGAAAAATGTGGATAATATGCGGAAGGTTCTTTTTGTGGGGAATGGGATTGCTCCAGTGGAATATCTTCCTCATGGCAACCGATGCCTTTTCCATAAGCTGCTCAGGAGGAGCCAGTAATTGGGAGTGTGGTGGAAGCCTAGGGCTGGCCCCCCAGCCAGCAAGTCCTCTGTTTTAGAGGATGCCTCGGCACTGAAGAAGAGGGCTGGTGTCCCTCACCCCCACCTGCCCACCAGCCCCACGGATGACAGGCAGGATACAAATGGGAGGCCTGATTGCTTTCTCCTTGCAGCCTTGGGGCCAGCTGCTGAAGAATGCAAGAGGGAAATGACAAGCAGGCTGCTAGGAGACGGAGCAGGGGTGGTGGTTCATGCTGTCCATTCACAACACGCACACAGGAGAATGTACATGCTTTTACCCATCCACACATGATACACATGTATACACACATCACATATAAAAAACACACACATGTGCATGCCCACGCTCATCCCTCCACACTCACACCTATTCACACACACACACATTTAGACATACAAACACACAGGCATATGCACACTCACGCATCCTCACCTTCAGACATACACATTCACACACAAAATGTTCACACTTACACTTGCATGCTCACATGCATAGTAATAGACACACATGCATTCAAATGTCCACATAATCATTTTGACATGTACACATATTTACAAATTTACCCAGAGCTATAGATGTGTATAGTATACCTTCCCACTCTGTTACATGCTCACACATATACTCAAACACACACAGCTGCTTTTCTGGGGCTGACCACTGTGTAGTGGAATCAGAACTATTGCCAGTGACATTTTTATTTGGAATTAAAAAGAAAAGAAAAGAAATTGACATCTGTCTTCCCTAAAGAGCCACAAAAGAATATCCACAACCCTGACATTCTAAATGTTTATGTTTTAGTACACATACTTTAGTGACTGCACAGCTCACTTAATTTGAGCCACATGGCAAATTTGCAAACTTTCCTTTGGCTCATGCAGACTGCTGATCTGATGCCTGTTTACCCAGAAACTGCAGATCCAGTGGAAAAAATACTCCAACCTACTGAGGTGCCAATTAGCTACTCTTCCCACGGTGGACCCGCATCCCAAAGAAGGAAATTCACGGGCAATGGCAGCGTGGTCCCCGGAAAGCTTGGCTGTGATGAATGGGTATTCTGGCTCCCCTGGGACTTGACTGGTTATTTTGTAGGAAATTGGATTTCTTGGTACATTAGAGGATGTGCTAATGAGCACTAATGTGGGACCAGGAAGGGTGGGGGTAGGCTCTGACCTGGGCATCAGCTGGGTCAGCCTCCCCTCTGCCTCTGGAATCCCTGGATCCTCCTCTCCTCTGCCACTCTCTCCTGGCTCCCAGGCCCAGACCAGCGCAGTGTCACCCCCCCACCCCAATGCTCTCCTCACTGGCACTGCCCCTGCGGCAGTCCAGGCCCTCTTGTCTTCCTTAAGAGTCTATGCTGAGCTCAAGATGCTCTTTCAGCATCTGGCCACACCACAACCATCCATGGCCAGAAGCCCCTTAGACAACTTAGGGCCTACATAATTTAGCCAGAATTTCTCAGCTCCATATAGCCTTTTAAGGTGGCTTCTGTTTGACCAGCCACCCTCTCTAGGTTTGTCTCCTACTATTTCTCTACTACTGCCCTCTTGGTGGTCCAGAGAGCATTTGTCATTGTTCCCTAAACTTGCCCTGGTCTTACAACTTGGCCAACCCCCATCCCCAATCAATTGGAAAAGGCTCTACATGCACCCTCCATCAACGCCCATCACAGTGAGTAGATAGAAGTCAAAATCCCTGGTGCAGGAGGGGAGGAATATCTTTAAGGTATAGAGGATCTGGCTCCCTGCAGCTACTCCGAGTTGCCTCCCGTTGTCCCCCTTTGTCCATCCTGCCCCAGCCACAGTGGTCATGCTCACAAGCTCAGGGCACACCTCTGAAGCAGGCCTTTGGACTGGCTCTTTTTGCTGCCTGGAAGGCACCCACACATGCACACGGCTCCCTCTCCACCTTGCTAGGTCATTCCTGGAATGTCACATCCATGAGGCCATGCCCAAACACCCTGTTTACAGTGCCACCCTCCCCCCAACTCTAGTCCTCCATGTCCCCTTCTCTGACTCCCTCTTCTTTCCTCTGCAGCCCTCTGCAGAAGAAAAGACACTGTGTGCATTACTAGACAGTGAGCTTTCCAAAGCACACACTATGACTGTTTTGGTCTCTGCTATATTTTCTGTGCCCAACACAGGAGCAATTGCTTAATTGATCACAATTGTCTACTGAAAAAATAAATGATGAAGACCTGTTTTGCCACCAGTGCTGACCCAGCCTTCCCAGCCCATCTCCAGCATGTCCTGTTCTGGCTCCGTCTCAGGTTGGCAAAATAAGCTGAACTTTTCTTTCTCTGTACTCCAAACTTGTGTTGAGGGTTCTTGCTGCATATTGACCCAGATTACAGACCCATTGTTTAAATCAAACATATGTTGAGAATTCATTGTGTCTTTAGGTATTTTACATGCATTATCTGATATTCTATTCACAAAAATGCAGTGAAATGGATACTATTATACCCATTTGACATGAAGAAATTGAGGCTCAGAGAGGTGAAGTATCTAGTCCAGGTCACACAGATTCTACCTTCCTCTACTCTTTCTGCTGGATGGCCCCACCCCATCAGCACTATTTATAATCCCTCTCTGGTGGGCAGTGATCTCTGCTCCTTAGCTAGCATGCAGCTCTCCATAATTGATCTAGGCCATGTCTGAAGCATGAACCTTAGAGAGAAGGCCCTATCAGCCAGAGATCACTGCCACATCTGAGACCCAACCAGAGAATCTGTTCCCACTGAAGAGTGGGTTTTCCTTGAGGGTCTGGCACATTCCCTAATCCAGGACTTCCTGGCTACATAACATTGGGCATATTTCTTTACCCTTTTGTCCTCTGTGTTCATATATATGAAATGGGTATAATACCTGCCTCCAGAGATGTCAGGAAATGGTGTATTCAATGTACACAGAAGGACCTCAATAAGTTTAGACTTGTTCAAGCCTCTAAGTAATCTTTCTATAAATAATTTATGAACTCCTGACTCAGGGAAGTCCACCTCACCAATTGATGCTTTTGTCATTCCCTAAAATTGCTTTCTCTATATTAGGCAGCCACCCTGTGCTGGGGACCCACAGGTATTTTCAGATGTTAACAGGTGTTAACAGGCAACTGAAAGTACACACCATCTATCCTTGAAGCTGCCCTACAAAAAAAAAACTTCCATCTTTGAAGTGGTAGTGGTATCAAGATGCCAAGGAAGTTTTCACAGGGATACTCACAGTGGTGTGCAGAAGGGGGATGGGATAAAATCCAAACAGAGGAAGGGTGTCTGAGTCCAAGTCCAGACCTGGGTAGGAGAACAGAAGAAAGTGCCCCATCCCCATCCCCTGACAAACAGCGACAAGGCGCAGGGCCCAAGGATTAGAGCTGGTGGGAGATGGATGTGTCTGCAGCCCTGAACCCGGGGACATGTCCACGCCACAGCCTCTCAGCCACTGTGGAGCAAACAAAGCCAGAGGTGCTGCAGCAGACATTGCACGCGGCTGGGAAACAGTGGCCGTCTGTACCTTTCAATGCTCTCATCTCATTAATCTTGTACCTCTGCAGTCCTTCTGAAGAGCGCACTCACAGCGGCTCATTCATTATAGCTCTAATAACAGCGGCAGGTATTAAAGCACTGGGCGGCTGAGGAGCTGGCCTCTGCAGCTGCAGAAAGCCAATACCTTTTTAAATACATTTACACAGCAATAAATAAAAGCGGTCTCAGTTTACCTCTTTATTAAACTCTATTTGCTCGTCAGAGTTAAGGGCCGCATTTGTGTCTTGCTATTCAAATTTATTCGTGCGCTTCTCCTAGGCTGGTCACATTTATTCCATAATGCAATAATGGTGGCTGAAGCTTAACAGGGCCTTTCATCACCAAGAAGCCCTCATTAAGGGCTCTGCTCCAGGCCCCTGGGCTCAATTTGACCACCAAGAAGACCACCCCCATTATCCAGAAGGGAAAACGAAGGCAGAGAACTAGCACGGCTTGATTAGTCTTGCCCGGCAATCAGCCAGCTGATGACCTGAGGTTGATGAGATCAGTGTCCCCCAAAGTCTGGTCCACAGAGATGGTCCCCTGATGGGGTTGCAGCATCTTACACTACCCCAGTTCCATGGTGTTGAAAATTCACTGGCATGTCAGCACAGTTAAGGTTCTAAGAAAGCCTGCAACCTATTCAAATTGATCTTGCCTTAGAATCTTCTTTCTCTTTCTCTCTCTCGACTCCTGATCTTACTCTAAGGAACCACTGTTCTGTGTACATTTGTGGCGAGTGCAGGATTTGCCAATCTGGGAGGTTTTCCCCATCTGAGATGTCTTGACTGCTTCCATCATGGACAATTTTTTGCTTCTATAGGCACCTCCTACTGCCTCACTATACTACCCTGTCTTCTTTGAGAATTCTGGACTCTGAAGAGGACCCCAGTGAGGGGAGAAGCACACTCACTGCCACAGACCCCTGTCCTGAAGCTCAGGGATGCAGTAATTCTTTGGACTGTAGTGCTCCAAGGCCTCAGGGCCCAGGCCACTGTCCTTAGACTCAGGTCAAAGCAAGTGGGCACCAGGATGCCTGCTGATTGTGATGTGACTGAAGACCTGGGGGGTATGGGACTCCCTGGGCAGGTACTGAAAACAGGAGTTTGTAGTAGGAAGATGGAGAGAATCTGGGAGGGTCACATGAAGGTGCCTGGATGTGCGAACCTGGCCTCATGCAGAGATGAGTGGTGCCTTATCTCCCAGTGAGGACTAGCAGTGGATAAACTGCTCCTCAACTCAACTGCAGAGTTGTTACTCTCCACGTTCACTGCAATGGTTCACCTGCACTGACTGTAAGTGACACATCAGGAACACATTACTACCTCCAATGAGGCACAGACCTGGGAAAGAGCAGGACAATTGTCTCAGTTTCATAAATGGAGAAAATAGGCACAGAGAGGTCTAATGTCTTGCCCAAGGTCATGCAGCTAGTTGGAATTCCAGTTCAGGAAATCCACTCACTTTCTGAACCTCTGCACTGCCACCCCTGCAGAAGCAGTATTAGGAATCCTCTCAGCACTGACTGAGTTAGACAGTGAGAGGGGCCCCATGGGTCAGATCTTTGAGTCAGAGAGTCAGGGGATGCCTTGTGGGGGTCAGAGTGCTGAAGGGCACCCAGGTCCTACAGTCAGCTCATTGGTACAAGTTATGCAGAATATTGGAGCCTTTGTTCCCCAGGATTTTCTACTACTTCTCTTTCATTCTCTCCCCATCACACCCCCAAGAGTGACCTGGCCTGGGCCTAGCAGAACCAATGATGATCAGGTAACCAGCAGATGAAGATTCTGGTCCAAGATTCATAGATCTCTAGCTGCAAGACCTTGGGCAGGTCGTTTCACCTCTCTGAGCCTGTGAGAGTCAGAGCATGAATCCACATCTTAGACATCATTTCAAGCTTGGTGCAGAGAATTCTTTTGAAAGAAAGAAGATAGACAATGGTTTTAGGTTGGCTTTGAATCCTGGCTTGCTGACTTACAAGTTGTGCCATTTCAGGCAACCCACTTTACTCCTCTGAGTCCCAGTTTCTACATTGGAAAAAGGTGAAAAAATGTCCCACTATATACACATACACATACCATATACACAAGCTTCTTGAAAGTTTGGGGTACATGGGAGGCATCCAGCACCTAGCACATAGGAGGTACACAATAAACATTGATTTAGTTCCTTCCCTTCATCTTAACTTCAAGGCAACTAGGACAGGGGAGAGAGTTTGGTTTTTCAAATGCAAGTTCAGGGAGGGAGTCTCAGAGCAGGCTACCCATTTGCTGACAGCATCCAAATACTGATAGTGGAGAAAGTGCCGACCACAGCTGCATGGCCAGATGGGGCTGGGCTGTTCTGCTCCCTCTTCTTTCCCCAGATCCAGAGCAGTGGGTTGAGCAGACCTACATTCATGCTCAATTCTCTTTTTCCCTTGTCTGCTGGAAATCAAAGTAGTGACTTTGTCAGTCACCCTTGAAGTTAGGAGCGGTCATATGGTTGAGTTCTGGCCAACAAATAAGTGAAAAATTTAAAAATCTTCAGGGTGAGCAGTTGACTTCTGGAAAAGATTTTGTGGGGGTAAATGATACATTCACAGTCTTGATTACAGTGGTGGTTTGATATGTGTACATATATCAGAAGTGATCACAGTTAACAACACTATGTTGGATATTTGAAAGTTGGTAAGACATAGATCCTAAAAGTTCTCATCATGAGAAAAAAATTATTGTAACTGTATGGTGATGGATGTTAATTTGTAGTAATCATTTTGCAATACATACACATATCAAATCATGTTGTACATCAAAAACCAATATAATGTCATATGTAATTACATCTCAATTTTAAAAACTTGTCAAATTGCACACTATACATACGTGCAGTTTGTTATCTGTCAGTCATGCATCAATAAAGTTGTTTTTAAAAAGTCTACCAGGGGTTTTGGGCAACACTGGCTTCCTGAATCAAAAGGACCTTCACGAAGATGCCTCTACATTCCCCTCCTCCTGCTTCAAATGCTGACTGGATGTGTGAAGGCTGGGGTGACCATCTGAAAATCAGGACTGGCAAATGTGCTGGAAAGGCCAATGCTGTTCTTGAGAGGTTGACCCTAAGCTTGTTAAGGGGCACCCTTTTTGTTATATAAGGGAAATTAACAGCAATTTGTTTAAATCTCTGTGAGGTTTTTGGTTTCTTGTAGCCCAAAGCCTTCATACATGCACTTAGGTACTCAAGCAATATTTGTTGAATAAATGCGTTATGCATTAGATCAACCAATGAATTGAGAGGAAGGAGAGTGTCCTATGATCCCTTGGGCCTGGGATTAGAGCTGGCTCTGGAAGGATGGGGAGGGGTTGGTTAGGGAGAGAACAAGCAGAGCTCTCTCAAGGCAGGAATAACCACAGGAACAAAAGGTATAGTCTGGGGACAAGCAAGCCACCTACTCCCAGAAAACTCCTGCGAAGAAGAGGCAGCTTTGCCCCTTCCTCTCTCATGGCTAATAAGCCACCCCATATTTTGCTTTCCTCCCCATATTACTTTTTTTCAGTGGCAGAAAATTACAGCTGACAAGTGGCAATTGATCTCTTCACATTATTTTGAAGCAGTTATATTGAAATGTGAAACAGTGCTTCCAGGAAAGAGCCCGATAACTGAGTTGAACACAGCGCTCCCTCCAACACAGACAGGGGAGGCCAATTTGCACCACGTAGAAGCAGACCAAATTCCCTTCCCCTGAAATTACAGTTAATTATTGCCTGGAAACTTTAAAAGATAACTTCTGCTTCAGCCCAATGAGTAGAGGACTGGTGAGAGTTAGGCAGGCACCCCCAAGAAAGGCTGTCTAGCCTTGGGCCTGCTGGAACCCCCTTCAAACAGGGGACCCTCAAATCCCCACTAGGCAAGAGGGTCCCTGTGGATCTAAGTCTGAGCACACAAAGCCAGTTTCTACAGAAAGCAGAATGTTACAATTCCCCAAATTTAGAACAGCCTGGGATGGACCGCAACAAAAGCGGATTTCCACCGGCCCCCAATATTGACTTAAATTATTATATTTGAATGTTACAGATGAATAAATAAGATATAAAAGCAGCAAAAGTGAATTAACAACATTAATTTATTGTAAAAGACCATGCTGTCTTTGTCATACCTGAATTCACATCTGACACCAACATGTGATGATGTCTGCTACAGTGTGGCCATTTTCTGAGAGATTTTCATGTCCCTCTGCAGCGCGACATGTGATGAGGCAAATCCCCACCACTTCCGTGTACTAGGACCTCTGAAACATGTCTGTTCACACAGCATGGCTATGGGGCCACTTGGCCCTCACCTGGTAGAGGAGGTGTCGCTGGGTCTGCCCTTGATTTTCTTCATTAGTCTGCAGCAGTTAATCTGGTCCCATCATGATTGTAACACATTCATGGTATCTGAAAATGTGAGGGGCACTTTGGCATACGGCCATTATCTACATCATGCTTCTCAACATTCACTGTGCATTGAAGTTGCTTGGAGAGACTTTAAGAATCTTAATATTCAGGCTAAATCTCAGACTAATTCAATCAGAATCTTTTATATGCCCCCCCAGATAATTCCAAAAACTATCCAAGATGAGAACCATAGATCTAGATCAAGTTCTCAAACTTGAGTGTGCATCAGAACTGTGTGGAGAACTTGCTGAAATCTAGATCATTGCATCCCACACCAGAGTTTCTAACTCAGTGTTAGCACTTCCTACTTGTTCCCAGATGATGTTCATGCTGCTGGCTAGAGAGCCACATTCTAAAAATCAACAATGTCAGTGATCTGAATAAGCTTATATGTACCAGTTCTGGGTTATAACAGAAATTAAAGCATTCTCACCAAGATATCATGAATCTTAGAGAATGTTTCTGAGAATCCCAGTTCTATCTATGCAGTAGACCCAACATTAAATTTGGAGCAAAAAAAGAGAGTGGTAAATCCTGTGTCTATTTCCTCATCACCTACTCGCTTCTTTGAGTCCCAGTCTAGGACTTGGTGAGATGGGAACAATGCCTGTTCCAGAGAGTGGCTTGGATGTTCAGTATCACTAATCATTAGGAAAATGGAGATCTAAACCACAATGAAATAATACCTCACATCCATGGGATGGACACTGTTAAAACAAAACAGAAAAATAACAGTGATAGCAAGAATATGGAGAATTGGAACCCATCTGCACTGTTGGTAGGAATGTAAAATGGTACAGCTGCTATGGAAAACAGTATGTGGTTTCTCAAATAATTTAAAATAGAATTACCATGTGATCTAGTAATTCTACATCTGGGTATATACCCCAAAGAATTAAAAGCAGATCTTGAAGAGATCCATTTCATAGCAGCATTATTTACAGCAGCCAAATGTTTAAGCAACTCAAGTGTCCATTGATGGATAATGAGTAAACAAAATATGGTCTATACATATAGCACAATATTATTCAGCCTCAAAAAGAAAGAATATTCTGACACATGTACAACACGGATGAACTTGAGGACACTATGCTAAGAGGGAATGAGTCAGACACAACAAGACAAATGTTATATTATTTCACTTATATGAGGTACTTAGAGTATTCACATTTATAGAGACAGAAAGTAGGATGGTGGTTGCTAGGGGCTGGAGGGAGGGGCACATGGGGAGGAGTTGGGGTGTGTGTGTGTGTGTGTGTGTGAGAGAGAGAGAGAGAGAGAGAGAGAGAGAGCTTGGAGAATGCGGTGAGATACTGCACCAGTTAAGTGGGGAGAAGACTCAGGTTTTGGTTCCAGCTCTGTGACTTGCTAGCTGTTTGACCTTGGTGAAGGTGCTTATATGCAAA
Source organism: Glossophaga mutica (assembly GCA_039655065.1). NCBI lineage: Eukaryota > Metazoa > Chordata > Mammalia > Chiroptera > Phyllostomidae > Glossophaga > Glossophaga mutica. The sequence continues at coordinate 120,607,492 of CM077307.1, forward strand.
GATGAGAAAAGGGCTAATGATAGCTGACAGGTTTGTTATGAGGCTCAAATGTATGTGGAAGTACTGTTTAAGCTGCAAAGTACTAAATGGCTTATTTTGTAAATTAAAACATATTTCAAAGGTTTTAGGGACACCTCTGAAACAACTTACAAAGGCCACGCTAAGCCATCTCCTCTATGTTCAGGTGGTTTTCCTAAAGGGACCCTACTAGCAGTGTGTTGAAAAGTCCCCTGTGTTTGCAAAACTGAAAAAAAATAATCTGAATTCCAAAGATGGTTGCTCATGGGTGCCCGTACAAGGGGACCTATTCAATATCTCAGCATCTACTGTCAGGAAACTAATAGAACTAGCTCCTCATACATAACCGAAGCTCAGTGTAAGTTAAATAAATGCTTCAATAAATGAAACGAATAAAGGGTTTTGAAGACATCTCACTTAGCACAATTAACACAAAGCTTAGAAATTTGTTGATGCTTCAACATTTCTAAGATAGCAAAGAAGAGGGTATTTTATGGGAAAACCAAGAAGGGTATTGGAAAACCAAGTAATTAAGTGACATGACAGCAGATGAATTTCATTTAGAAGAACAATTTAAAATGTTCCCATGAGCTGATGGATTTTGAATCACTTGTAACCTTTGAAGAAAAGAACAGGAAAAGATCTTGGTGTTGCTTTGAACAACTCAATTGAAGAAGTCAGAACACAGTTGCTGACTTCACAGTTAAGATGTTCAATCTGACTGGGGAAGGGGAAAAAAGGAATTTATTTTAATGTCTTCAAGAGAAGTCCATCGAGAAGGGCCTGGATCACCTCCTTCCAAAGATATCTGGACCTCAAATCAGAAGGGAAAAGAGTCAAGTTTCAGGTTTTTGAAAAGCAGCAAATCCATAGAACTTTCTCTCTTTTGGAAAACTGAAAAATAGCAGCTGGGAACAAAATGAGGGGAGTTCAATTTATGAGCTTGTATTTATCTTATTCTATTTGGCAGAAGTCAACAGTTACTCAGAATGAAAAGCCCAACATTTAAGGCAGAAAGAAAGGAATCACTTTTTCTGGGCCATGTCTAATTAACACTTGGAGCAACACAGCAATTTTGTTTTATGGTGATGTTTCACTTATGAAGACTCAAAATAAAGATTAAATATGGGGTGTTCGTGAGTGGTTATTCTCCCCAGTATGTAACTCACAGAGGCCATCCATCCTTATATCCAAAGGAGCAAGAGGGGCAAACTGAACACCTCTGCTCCTGCTGAGTCCTACATGTAGAATTAGATGCTGTAAGGGAACAAGTCTGTCTTCTGGAGCCTTTGCCTATGGTTCTAGTTTTAAAAGTCAGCTGTGTATTTATTGGTGCCTGTTCTTCAAGGCAAGTATGAAATTCCATTGTCTGGTGTATCCTGACAGTGACCCTGACTTTCCCAAAACAAGACTTTGTAAGTAGACACACACTTCTTACAATCATCTCTCCCATTCTCTTGAGGTTTGGGGAAGAATTTCTTAAATTGTTGGAAAAGCTATTTGAAAGAGAAAAAATACCAAGGAAAAAAGAAACCCTCAGCCTACAGGTGATCAATTACTTTGGGCAAAACCCATTTGAAAGTCTTCTGAAATAAGCTGCAGAACTGGTTTGAATGTTTAAACAGATATGACAGCCCAACCCGCAGGTGAAAGATCTGCTGTGGCTTCTTGAATAAATAGCTGCATTAGCAACACAGGCAGAGAATAACACAAGCTCCACCTTGAATATGCTAAATGTCCTCATTATTCAAGAGGCATGCAAACCGGCCAGGTGCTCCGTTTAATGAAAAGACACTGTGCAAGCCAGCCGCATGAGAATCAGTGATGGGCGATTCTTCAGTTTAAGCAGATTAGTTTCACAGAACGTCTAATTTCCAGATGTAATAAAGCAGAAAACCATGTATGATGCTAATCTGGACAAAAGGATTTCTAAGACCTCTTCTGCTTTTAGTATTCTCTGATTTTTGAATCTTCAGGTTCTGTGTATACCACGAGTCAGAAAGCAGCCTCTACTGGTGAGCTGTGATATTGCAGCCCAGCCTGAGTAGACATGGTAATTACAACCAGCTTGTTGAGGAAGTGCTTCCTATGATATTAAATGTTTATGTGAAAATCCTTGGTTGAGGGCGAAGAAGAAAGTACAGGCTGAAAGATCAATGATGGAACAATCTCGAAACGAGAGATATGGGAATGTGTGTGGAGTGCTGAAAAGATAGAAAAACAAAAACAGCATCTTGTGACTCAGCTACCACACCCTCCTGCACACCAGAGGCAGCAGATGCTGGCAACACTTTTCCTTTAAAAAACAGCTTTGATTTAATATTTTGAGATATACACCTCATTTTGTAATGGAAGCCAGTGAAAAAGTCATTTATTTAGTTATCTCCTCACAGTCAATTAAAAAAAGTTTTATATTGCATGTAACAGTCATACAATGGGCCTTCTTTGGTCCCCAGAGAACAAAGGTTGATCTGTCAAGATAGTTTAAAGTCTCGTCAGAGGGACAATGTGTGATATATAGAAACATAGCACATCAGAATTGGAAGCCTTGCACTCCCTTCACTGATGGAGAAACGGAGGCTCAAAGAGCAATGGTGATATTCCAAGGACCTTCCAGCAAGAGGATAATCTAATCATAGAAAGACTCACAGTTTATTGCTACCAGCCCAGAGCTCTTTATACTTTGATAGCCCAGCTCCCCTTTTTCCCAGTAAAGTTCCCATTTAACTAGGTTGTCCTATAATCCCACCAAAATGTGATTACATATTGGAAATTCCAATAATTCTGTACCCAAGTATATTTCCCAGATGGTCTCTCCCCCCCAGGGGGTAGGTCCTGGTTTTTGATTCAGGAATCATGGTTATGGTAACATTACACCCCTCTAATCATATTAACCCAGATGACTATGTCAACATGGTAAGGTGCCAAGGAAGGTTAACCACACAAGAGCATGAGGAAGAGGAGCTGACCCTAACCCACCCTGAACCCTCTTTCTGTGGGAGGGCAGCTCCTGCCCCCAACCCCCAGAACCCCTAGTAGGAGAGGAGAAATTCTGTGCCTTTCAAGAGTCATCAGAATCATCTTAAAGAAAGCTAAAATAGACAGGACAAGGGCTTCTTCCCTCCCAAACATCCCTTATGTTCCTCATAATGGATCCTTTCTTTAAACATTACATCCCTCAATTAACTCATAATTGCTGTCCATGCCATATGAATTATGCATCACGCAATGCAAATCCAGGTTCCCTGGCACTGGACAAATCACAAGCTGTTGAAGAAGCTGGAATAATTACCAAAACAATCCCAGGAGACCTGGAGAAAATGAACATTATCTGGTCCACAGGCTATCCTTCCAGCCTGCCTTTTCCACTTGCAACCTGGACCACCCCTACCCCTCAGCTTTAATAAAAAGTTGCTGGGTTTTGAGCTTGTACTGTGTGCCAAGCCATGTGCTAACACACACCATGCTTTAATACCTTTATTCCTCAAAATCCTGATGGTCAGGACTACTGTATTATATATACATCCTATAACTTAACTGGAAATACCTCCTTCATCTGTAGTTGCTGGGTTTCGCATACTGGGGCCTGGCTGCAGTTCAGCTTTGCGATATAAATGGGAAAAAAAGTCTTGTTTAAGCAAGTGACAAACTTCCTAACAAAGGGTGGCTTAAGGCTATACTTTAAAAAAGCACAAAGGGGGCACTTTGGAAGCACTCAATGTATTAATTATTAGTCATATTATATTTGTTAGAACTACTTCAGAACATCTAAGGGAGGGTTAATATATATCCAAATGGCACTTCCTGTGTATTCAAATTCATATATGCAGATCCTCAATAGTCTACCCTTTCATACAATCATCTCAAATCATTTAGCTGAAACTGTACATATGTATATACATGCACGTATGTGTGTGTTGGTTATACTGAGTTTAATGGAAACAGGAGAACACGTGTCCCTCAGTGGTTGCTACCTTCCTTCCACCACAACGTCTGGTTTCCAACTTGGAGAATAACATATTGCTGCAATTATACCCATACCCAGGTTGTTTCAATAAGCTATTTCCATGTTTTTATACCCAAACCATTTGCAATAAAACAAATTATTCTCTTTAAGTTCATTCAATTTAAGGAGGTATAAATGTCTATTTCTAGCTTCTTTTCATTTTTTAAAAATAAATATACAGCTTTCTCTTCAATACCCCACCCATTTTTCATGGAAATAATGCTAAGCTAACTGCTGCTTCAAGCTTTTAATTATTTAATCATTTTGTCAATCATTTATTCGCTCTTTAAAGGTTTATTGAGGGCCCATTCTGTGCTAGCATATTGAGTTAGGAACTGGTGTTGCCAAAGAGAAATAACACATGATCTCTGTTTTTGAGCAGCCCATGTTCTGCTAGAGGATGAACATGCGGCTGTAGTGTGGAATGCTTCATGTGCTTGGAGCTCAAAGAGTACAGGACAATAGACATGGAGGCAGGCAGGCCCAGAGCATCACTTGCTCATTTGATGGTTGTTATAATGCTCAGTTTCCTCATCTAAAACATGGGAATAAGTAACAGTATAAATCTGCAGTGTTATAACACTCTTTAAATTGCACTTAGAATCCATTTAGAAACTTTTGAAATGTCAAGCATGTATTGGGATTTTCACTCAAAAAAAATCCCCCACAAAAAACAAGCAGACACTAATTTGAAATTAATGCTGACATGGAATGGATTCCTGAAGGGACACTCAGAGACTTTTTTCATTCTACTCTCTGCCCAAGGACAATTCACCTGTCTTGTCTGATTGCTACTTTCTTCATTGGACAAAAGATGAAGTTGAACAAGTGGCCTTTAAGATAGCTTTGATGTTGAAAATCAATGATTTTATGTATAGGTTACAAATCATGAACCCCTTTGGTGGTCTTCCCTTCCACTAGGTATCTGATTGGGGTCAGGCCTGATGGGGTGAATGGAGAAGGGGTGTGGTGGTGGTGATGGGTGGGCATCACCCAGTGGTTCAGGAGGAATGCGGCCACCGGTGTTAGCAGGAAGCTGAGGTCAGGAGATGAGAGATGTGAGAGCTTACATCAAACTTGAAGGGGGAGATAGAGTTTAAATAGAAGAGCCACATCAAAGATGATAGCAAAGGATCTCACAGGACTGATGTGGGGCCCAAGCAGGTGAGGCCTGCTTCTCAGCATGGGAATTCATTCATTCATTCACTCAGCCAACAAATAGGTTTTCAGCTCCTACTATTGGCCAATTGTGCCAGGTGTTGCATGTGTAGTATGAGTAAGACAGGTAGGGGAGCCTATCCTCATGAGGTTTAAAGTCATATGAGAAGCAGACATTAAGAAAAAACCACTTAAATTCATAATAATTAGCCCTGATAATAATTAGCCCAGAGTACCCCTGGTTGTCATGAGAGCAGAAAAAGCAGACAGATCAGTGCACAGTCACTAAGCCATCCTGGAGGAAGTGACATTTCAGCTGTGATATAAAGATACATATAAACTAACTTGGTGAAATCAAGGGAACAATTTCCATCAATGACAGGCACTGTGAACACGCCATTTCACATGGACTTTTAAAGGGACAAGGGAGGGAGTTCCTTAACAGGGCTGCTCAGAACAGAAGGGCTATCACATTTTGTCTTCATCCATAAATTGGTTTATACATTGATAAAGTATCAAAATATTTTTTGTTTATCAAAGTTTCAGAAACTGCTGTAACAATATCTGTTTGTTCTGCTTGTTTTTCCAAACAGAAGCTGAACATGAGCCTTGGTTTAGCCTTAAGTGGACTCACTCCTCCCACTCCCGCTCCCTGCCCATCACCCTTCCTGGGGCCCACTGCCTTTCTGCCCTCTGAGAGAAGGGTGGAAGGCAAGAAGGTGAGGATTCATAAAATTTACAGTTATTCTACCGCATCCAAAATGTGTTAAGGAGCAAAGTAGCTTCACCAAATGTTAGTAAATATTGTATGGGAAGGAAAGAAGAATCCAGAATCCAATATGTCCAGGAAATAGATTAAAGGCTCATGCAGACTTTTGTTGCAGGATTTATCAGAGCCTTTGATATCATAATATACACTGTAAGTCTTCAACTGAGAACATGATTAATAACAATTTCCAAACTTATTTGACCATGGAACATGCTTTTCCAGGAATATTTCATGGGTGTGTTGCACTTCAGAATAAATTTCGTTAAATGCTGTTTAAGTAAGTACCTCAGATTTTGGATTTAAAAGTGAAATGGGCCTTAGAGGCCACCTTATCCAAGCTTCCTACTTTATGGAAGACTGTGAATAAAAACTGCTGGCTTCAATCCACTTCTCTACCATTATGCATTTGTCTTATACTGTGGATGCCTATCCTCTGAAGTTGCAGGACAGAAAGATGTTATCAAAAGATAAGGAAATCTTACACCAGTACCATGGAATTTTGGGCCATCACTGCTCTGGAGCTCAGTTTCTTTCGGTGTGTAGGGAACATGAGATGCATCCTTGGATTGTTGAAGAGTCCATGCTGGATATAAAGCACCTGGGACAAACGAGGCACTCAGTACGTTATTGCCTCTCCCCTTCCCACTCTGGGAAATAAGCACCATGCTTTATGTAAATACTCTATGCAAATATTCTATATTCTATATGCAAATATTCAAAACATTTTTTATCATGTTGGGTTTTATCCTCATCCCTAAGGGAGCATATTAATGCAAAGTAAAATGCTCTCTTCAGTTCTGCTGGTTTAGATGATGCCTCTTTCTCCCAGGAAACTCTTCTCTTTTATAACCTAATGTTAAACTACATTAAAGACAAATATTTTGCAGTTCATCAACCTTTATAGTAAACCATGCTTTCAGAATTAGAATATTTCAAAGTTTGGTGTCCCTTACACTTTAGAAAAATAGAAACAGAATTCCTGAGGGGAAGTGACCGGCCCAAGTAAGACCCAGAAGCAGCCCCAGCCTATAAGCAAGGAATGTCTAGTTGGGGGCTTTTTCTCCAGATCAGCAACTCCTCATTTCCTTTCTTGGAAACTTAAGGCCCAGTATGCTGAGCTCCTTGCTCTTGGATCCTCTTTAACTCCGTAAAACCAGGAAACTTGCAGAGACTTTTGTTTCCTCATTGATGTGGGAAGATGCAGTTTGTTGAAAAGAGAAAAATCTTCCACTATCACAGTTTGCTATTTTGTGCCAAATGGAGGTTTCAGCAGGTTGTAGCAGGGTTTGAGCTAGAGTTCAAGCTGAGCGCAGAACTCTCACTTTTGGAAAGCAATTAGGGGGGAAGAGAAATGCTGGACTCCCAGGAAAAGCCTGCTTTCCAATGCTCACACAGCCACACAGCCGGTGTGTGTGAGGCTGCAGGGCCGGCGGTTATGCCAATCAGTTGATCAGATTTTAGAAACAAAAACAAAAGTAAAGTGAATCTTGCTGAATGTAACATTCTATGCAATAGAGCAGGGGTGTCAAACTTATGTTCACCAGGGGCCACATCAGCTTCGTGGTTGCCTTCAAAGGGCTGAAATAATTTTAGGACTGTATAAATGTACCTACTCCTTAACTGTTAAGGAGTTGAAATTACATTTGGCTCTTCAAAGGCAACAGTGAGGCCGATGTGGCCCCCAGTGAAAATGAGTTTGACACCCCTGCAATAGAGTGCAAATAACGAGTACTGATTCTCACTCTCTTGTGCTCACTCAGCTGTGGGCTTGGGCAGTACTGCAGACAGAACAATGACAGGGCTTGTAGGTCTGGGTTCTAGTGCTGCTCCTTTGCCCACTGACTGGTGCCCTGGGACAAGGCTTGCTTCTTCCCCTCTGATCCCTCATCAGTCCTATGAGTATGATAGCTGCTTAACTTTGTGTAAAAATTAAATGAAAGGCCAAAATCAAACATCCACTCTGATAGCTTATTGCTCCTGTAGGGCAGGCACTGCACTCAGTGCTGTAAAAGGACTAATCACATCCTTTGCTGAGTGAGCACTTTGCTGTCCAGGGTACCCCTCTGTTGAGGCACTTTCACCCCAGATTCTGCCATAGGCACTCTCATAAAGAATCCCTACGAAGTGCTCAGAACACAGCAAGGAGTGCAAGGCAGGCCTTTGAGATTTACCAAGGCGATGTATTTACTTATACCTGGCCCACATCAGAGACCTGGGTTTCGTAGCCATTGTGCTGTTGAATCCATGAGCCAGTGAAGGGATGCTGTGAATGGCAGTCTGGTCTGCATGAACAAAATCTGAGAATCTGCCAGGCAAATGGGAAGCACAGCAGATGGATCTCTGGAACCAGTTTGAAATAGAGGTCACCTGGCAGTTAATGTCAAGTGGCTACATCTCCTATAGGTCACTGGGTCCAAGCTCCAGAAGTCATGTGGGGTTTCAGGCAGTGAGCACTGTGATGTAACTAACTCAGGAGAGTGTCCTGTCAGGGTGTGCAAGGCCTTAAAAAATTGGAAAGCAGACACACTGACACACTTCTTCCAACCAGGCCCCAGCCCCCATATCAGATCTTGGAAAGGCCCTGGTTCCTCATTGGAAGGAGGACTGAAAAGCACAGTAGAAGGCAACCAGGTTTAGTCTTCTCAGATCAAATGGTCCTGGAGTCATCCAAAGAACGCTCCTAGAGTGTATTCTTCCTACCTGGAAAGTTAAATCCTAAATGCAAGGCAGCAGAGAAGACTTGGGCTGTGCTGTAGATATCACTTAGGCCCTCTCCAATGTTTCAGATGAGGAAACGGAGGCAGAGAGGAGAGGCAAGAGGACACACAGTGAGTGAGTGGCAGGGCTTGTTCCAAAATGCAAACTCCTGAACCCGGGGCAACCTGGGGAATCCCCGTGGGCCAGCCCTCTGAACATCAACCAGGTGAGCTCCATCACACAGGTGGTGTTCAGAGCACACCCTGGCAGGAGACACCCATCACCCTGGTTAGGAAGTGGGTTCAAAGTTCATCTGTAAAGCTAAGTCTTGCTGTGTAGACCATACCTTTCTCTTTCTCCTTTGCAACAGCCTCTGGCCACCCAATCCCAACCAGATCCTCCTGGGTCCCTGGGAGTCATAAAAATGACCCCATCCAGAGTGAAAACATAGGCATTCTCCCCAAAACTCATACATAACTTAGCTAATCATGTCCTGGACCGTGAGAGGAGACATGACCTATCTAAATAGCCGGGACTGAAAATATCTATGGAAATACTTTCTAAAGTATATGATCGTTTAACCACTACACTGTACACCTGAAACTAATACAAAATATCACCGAATGTAAACTGTAATTGGATTATGTGCACTAAAATAAAAAGTAGCACCAAAGGCATCTTAGGTTTAAAATAAATAAATAAATGCTCTCAGGGAGTGCACTGGCAAAGTGGCCCCTTGGGGCAAGTGTATGGAACTGGTAGCAAAGATGTAAGGACATATTTAACCAGAAAAAAATGTGCCCATTAATCTTCACAGACATTTATTGAATGCCTACTATGTGCAAGGCACAGGATGTTCACGGTCCCAGACATTTAATCTCCACTACAACCAGCATCCAGCCCTCTTTCTGAATGTCAGCCGCCCAATCCTGGGCTTTGTGCTAGCTCTCTTTCTTCTTCACTTTCTTTCTTTCTTTCTTTCTTAAGCCACCAACAAAACTCTGACCTCTCCCTGAGCACACAATGCAGGCAGTCACTCATGCATTAACAACTACTGGGCCCCAAAGGTCGTTTCTATGACAACCCAGGGGTCCTTAATGACCCTGGCAGGCCAATGATTTTGTTTTGTTTGAGAGTGAAGGAATAATAAGTCAGGCTGGCTGCCCCAGTGCTCTCCCCCTCCCCCTTGGACTCCCCACACCCCTCCACCACCCTGCTCTGATATACTGTTCGTTATCTGGCTGCGCATCAGCCCCAGAGACAGGGAGGCAGCCAGCAATGAAAGACAAGAGCCTAGCTGCAGACAAAGAGCTGTAAGGGGCTAGAGTGTGCCCTGCATACAGGACTGCTCGAGCTTCATTAATTCCATCGCTGGCCAGTGAGTGGGAACCAGGGCCCTGGGATCCAGGCTCCTGGAGTCAAGTGCACCCATGTGAACACACAATCACCTCTAGGCTCTTTAGAAAGATCCAGCATGTGCCAGGCCCTATCCAGGAGGTGCGTCATATCACAGCCAGACAGCACCACGCACAATGGCGAGACCTATCACTCTAGTGATAGGAAGGGCAAGGCAATTAATGTGCAGCCTTACCAGCTTCCATATGATCACCAGCAACTTTGGAGGCCGGGATGAGCGCCCAAACAAAGGAGGCAGCATGGCCTCCAAGGTGACTGCTGTCCACCATCCAATGGTGGGGCCTCGCTCCTCTAGCTTCTCCAGTTTGGTCTTCTGGTTCTACCCTTGCTTGCATTGTCTTCTGATCTTGGGGTAAATAGGCCTCCAGCTTGTCACATTAATTTTCCAATGTGACATTTGGCAGCATGGGATTTTGCTAGCAGACACTTGGAGTTATTTTTGTTGCGTGTGCACACCTGAAATCCCCTAGAATAAGTCATTATCCTCTTTTTAAAAAATCAACTCTTATTGGCTGCCTGGTGGCCAAATCAGTTGACTCATTTTCCATGCTTTCCCTCAAGTAATTAGCATTTTCATTTTCCCCCAACTTGTCTGTTAGAGAAATTCCAGGATCTCATTTGGCTGAAGACCGTTTTTGTTGTTTTGAGTTGATTTGCCTCAACCTGTACCCAAGAAACAAAAGGAGAGATCTGGAGAAAAGCTCAAAGAGATGTGTGAGTTAGACCTGTGTTCTCCTACCTGGGCTGTTTATTAATCAAGGAGATGGACAAAAATGGCAGTGCACTGTGGTTGAGGACCCAGGCAAGGGGCTCTCTGGGGGATTCCAGCCTCTGCCACTGGTCTCCGGCACGATGTTGGGCAAGGATATTTGGTCCTGGCACAGCAGTCACTGAATCCCTCTCAGAACTCACAAATCCAAAGGTGCAGAAGCAAGATGCTGCTGTTGCAGGGAGAGCACCCACTGTCCCCTGCCCCTCTCAGGCCTCAGTTCTCCCTCTGTGAAATAAGTGGCTTGATCCAGATCAGGAATGGAAAACTCTGAGAATTCTCCCAGGCCAGCAGACAGCATTGATGAGGGCAGAAAGTAGGCCCTGCTTTCCAGTGGGACGCCATGGGGAGCAGTTCCAGCATTTGCTGCCATGAGGGAATACAGGCCCAGTATTGCCAGAGTTCCTAAGGATCTCAACAGAAGACAGAACTTGGTTTTTTTTTAATGTTAGAAATCAGATTTCTAAATGTTTTCAACTAATGCTACTTTGCAGAATATTACGTTGATCAAAGACAGAACACAATGACCACCAGTTTGCACCTTCTGCTCTGGACCTTTGTAGCTCCAGGTGTGGTGAGAAGACCATGTTTCAGAAGAGATGCTATGTATCTTCGAGGTCTCAGAAATCTGCTACCTTTCCTTAACTAGGACATTCTCCAGAACTTGCTCTGAGAGCAAGTCTGCTCTCTGTGCCTCCTGTGTCCACCTTTTGTTACATCTCAGGTTAGAAGAACAAACCCGTCCTAGGGGCCCCACACTCATCTGGTCCAAACCTTTCCTTCAGGCAAAGGAAGAGTTAAGCCATCCAGGGCAGATAGCTGTTTGTTCTCTTTTCCGGGGAATAGGGCTACTCAATCTCATAATAAATGCTTATTTTTTCACTCCTCATTCTCTAGAACTTATAGCCATTGACACAATTGACCATGGTTCTTTCCTAAAATTCCCTGCCCAGGCGGTCCCTGATCTGACATCGTCCTGGTCAGCATTATTTCCTCTAAAGCCTTCTCAGTCTCCTCCTGCTTTTCCCCTTCCTTCTCTAACATTCAAAGTAGGGGCTGTTCCCAGGGCTCAGTCTTCTGCTGTCTCCACAACAGTGTTCTTCTAAGCACTGACACCTCTGATTCTACTCTCTTAGCTTCAAACTCTCTGACAGGTAGTGGTACTATCCCATTGCTTGGTGCCACCTCAGGCTCAAATAATCCAAAAGGAAAGCATTACCTTTGCCCTAGATTTCATTCTACCCTTGGTCACACAGTTAGTTTTAGAGGCCTCGTTGCTCGAAGCTGGGTAGCAACTTGGCATAACAGAATGAGCAAAGTACTGTGTTCTGATGGTCACTATTCATCTTAAGTTTCCTGATCTTTAAGATAAGACTGTTCTAGGACTAAGCATACTAGAAATTGACAAGTCAGCAAAATGATTTCATAAACATACTTTTTTCCATTCTCGATTATAATTAATATGTACTTCCCACCCTCCTCTCATCCATATCCAACAGCTGCAAAATTTGGTCCATGCCCCCTCCTGTAGGATATCCCTCACCTACCTCCCCAGCACCCTAGGTAGCACCCTCATTAACTCTCACCAGTACCACTGCGGTGGCTTCTAGGCTAGAGCCATGTGGAAACTCCTAGACTACTCTGCTGAAGGCATCGTGCTAAATGAAACTCCAGACTTCCAGCCAAGATGGAGGCATAGGTGAATACACTGTGCCTCCTCGCACAGCCAAAATTAAAGACAACAAAAATTTAGAAACAAACAAACAAACAAAAAAACCCAACCAGAACTGACAGAAAATTGAACTGTATGGAAGTCCGACAACCATTCATCCACACCGGTAAGGGGGTGGAGTCGGCAGCCCATGGAGAGGGGTCGTGGCAGGAAAAAGTGGTGGCTGGCAGACCCCAGGCACAGGGTAGCAATGAGCAGACCCAGTGAGGTGCACGGGGTGGCTGGCTGACCACGATCACACATTTGTGTGCAGATAAACCAAGCGAAACTGGGTAGTAAGACAGACTGTGCAACCCAGGGCCCCAGTGTGGGGAAATAAAGCCTCAAAACAACAATTGAAAACACCTGTGGGGGTTGAGGCAGTGGGAGAGACTCCCAGCCTCACAGGAGAGTTCATTGGAGAGACCCACTGGGTCCTAGAACATACACAGGCCCACCCACCCAGGAATCAGCACCAGAAGGGCCCAATTTGCTTGTGGGAAGCAGTGAAAGGGACTGAAATACAAGAGAGAGTGGAGTAAGTGCCATTGTTCCCTCACTGACCCTGCCCCCACATACAGCATCACAACCCAGCAACTGGGTTGCCCCACCCTGGTGAACACCTAAGGCTCCGTCCCTCATATGTAACAGGCACTACCAGACCAAAACAACAACAAAAAAGCCCAAATGGAAGAATAGATCAAAGCCCCAGAGCAAATACATCTAAGCAACCAAGAGACAGCTAACCTATCAGATGAACAGTTCAAAGCCCTGGTGATCAGGATGCTCACAGAACTTGTTGATTTTGCTCACAAATTAGATGAAAAAATGAAGGCCACAATAAGTGAAATGAAAGAAAATGCACAGGGAGCCAATAGTAATGAGAAGAAAACTGAGACTCAAATCAATGGAGTGGACCAGAAGGAAGAAAGAAACAACCAAACAGAAAAGAATGAAAAAACAAGAATTCAAAAAAATGAGGAGAGGCTTAGGAACCTCCAGGACATCTTTAAATGTCCCAACATCTGAATTATAGGGGTACCAGAAGGGGAAGAGGAAGAGCAACAAGTGGAAAACTTATTTGAACAAATAATAAAGGAGAACTTCCCCAATCTGGCAAAGGAAATAGACTTCCAGGAAGTTCAGGAAGCTCAGAGAGTCCCAAAGAAGTTGGACCCAAGGAGGAACACACCAAGGCACATCATAATTACATTAGCCAAGATTGAAATGAAGGAGAGAATTCTAGAAGCAGCAAGAGATAAGGAGACAGTCACCTACAAAGTAGTTCCCATCTGACTGTCAGCTGATTTCTCCAAAGAGACCTTCCAGGCAAGAAGGGGCTAGAAAGAAGTATTCCAAGTCATGAAAGGCAAGGACCTACATCCAAGATTGCTCTATCCAGTGAAGCTGTCATTTAGAATGGAAGGGAAGATAAAACACTTCTCAGATAAGGTCAAGTTAAAGGAGTTCATCATCACCAAGCCCTTATTATATGAAATGTTAAAGGGACTTATCTAAGAAAAAGAAGATAAAAAATATGAACAATAAAAAGACAGCAAACTCAGTTACTAACAACCATACCTAAAACAAAAGCAAACTAAGCAAACAGCTAGAACAGGAACAGAACCACAGAAATGGAGATCATGTGGAGGGTTAGTGACGGGGAGTGGGAGGAGGAGAGAGGGGAAAAAGGTACAGAGAATGAGTAGCATAGACAGTGGGTAGAAAATAGACATGGGGAGGGCAAGAATAGTGTGGGAAATGTAGAAGCTAAAGAACTTATGACACACGGACATGAGCTAAAGGGGGGAATGTGGGTGGGAGGGAGTGTACAGGGTGGAGGGGAATGAAGGGGGGAATGGGACAACTGTAATAGCATAATCATAAAATATATATTTTAAAAAATAAATGAAACTCCACTTCTCTAAAACTGGCAATGTGTCCTCAGTGCACCCTAAATGAAGCCCACAGTCTTCACCCTGACTTTCAAAGCCCTTCATAGCAGGACCCAGTGTGTCCCACACTCTTTGGTATCACATTCTAGACTCTCCAGACAAATAGAAGGTATATGGTTTCCTATTGCCAGCTGAGCCCATAACATTTCCTTTAGCTGGAATGGTCTTCCACTACCAATTTCACCTAAATATGAGTGCTTCCAAGTATTTAAGGCTCAGCTCAAGGTTACCTTCTCTAGCAAGTCTGTTCTGCTCCCACCGTCAGCCATTCTCTCCCATACTCCTAGTTCAAGGCTACTTTGTTCTTTCTCTTTATGGTACAACATGGGTTTTGCCTTAGTCTGCTCAAGCTGCCATAACAAAATACTATAGACTGGTGACTCAAACAGTAAAAATGTATCTTCTCAAATTTGGGAGAAGTCCAAGGTCAAAGTTCTAGTTAATTCAGTTTCTGCTGATGGCCTGCTTTCTGCCTTGCAGATGGCTATCTTCTCTCTATGTCCTCATAGGACCTTTTATCCATTTGTGGCAGAAGAGAGGGCAGGAGGGGGCCGGGGGATTGGCGGGGGGGAGGGAGAGAGAGAGAGAGAGAGAGAGAGAGAGAGAGAGAGAGAGAGAGAGAGAGAGACTCTCAGGTGCCTTCCCTTAAGAGAACACTAGTCCTATAGTTTCAGAACCCCACTATTATAATTTCATTTAACTTTAATTATTTCCTTAGAGGTCTGATCTCCAAATACAGCCACACTAGGGTTAGGGCTTCAACATATGCATTTTGAGAGGACACCTTTATTCAGTGTATACAGGTAGCTTGCATTGGTCATGTGCACATCTTATTTCCCCTTCTAAACGCTAAGCTATTCAAGGACAGACTCTGTGTCTTGTGTGTATATAAATGGTATTTAATGGTACCATCCATGTAAGAGGTGCTTGGCAAATAGTTGAGGAGAGTTTGGAAACAAGGTCTCCATCACCCTTCAGTCAGCAATTTTCAACCTTTTTTATCTCATGGCACACATAAACTGATTACTAAAATTCTGCAGAACATCAACAAATATATCCTATTTTTTTGCTGATCTGACAAAAAATAGGTATAATTTCAATTCATTCACACCACATGGTAATTATTGTGTTGGCGATTGTTGTTTTTTAATTTGACAATCTAAGGGAAAAAGAGGTCAGTGCTTCTGACTAAATCATCAAATATTGCATGTTTTAAAAATTCTTGTGGCATACTCATGTGTCATAGCACATTGGTTGAAAATCGATGCTCCAAGTCATCAGAAACTAACAGTTGCAAGATGGCTCAGGGCTTTTTATGTCAATGTCTTGGCCTACATGTAGCCATTTTAGCTAGATCTGCCTCCTCCCCCTCTCCCTGGGATGTAGGGGTTAGCTCACCTGTCTCTTCCTTTAGATAATCCACTTGAATCTACCAAATAAACTGAGGGTTTCTCACCAGTCTGGCAATTACCTTTATCTCTTTCTTTATTGCCTAATAACGCACATTTGCTTATATGCCCATCTTCCCAAGTGAGGTCCTTAAAGGCAGGGACTGAGGTTTTTCAGTCTTGTAGATCTGATATCCGGCATGTGGCTCAACAACTCATAATAGCATAATTAAGTATTTGTTAAAATAAGGAAAGAATAAAAATAGGAGTGTTAATAAAATTTCCCTCTATTTTTCCTATAAACTTCCTGAAATTGTCTTTTAAAAACAAATTTATTAGAACATTTTAGACAATTACTTTACATGACTATCCACAGGGTATTCTCATTTCAGATCCCTTGACAATGAAAAAAAAAGTGATTAGCATACAAAGAAAGTGAAAGAAGGGAAATTGGAGATCTATATTAAATTTGAAAAGAAAATTTCTCAATAAGAGTAGCTTCTTGTTATCTGTGAGAAATATGTTTTAAAACCATCACAAACACTGTTTCACTTATTCTAATATAGCACAGTTTCCCTCCAGGATAATGCAGGTAAAATGTATATGAACCCATCAGATCCCTAACATTTCTAATAACAGTAACAATAAATAATATTAATACTTACAGAGCCAAGCACTCAGCTATTATATTCCCATATAATGTTTACAACAGTCATAAAAGGTCAGAATTATTATTTGCATTTACAGGTATAGAAACTGAGACTCAAAGAGATCAGGTATCTTGCTTAAGGACAAGAAACTTGTCAATAACTAGCATGACCAACCATCCTGGTTTGCCCATGATGTGGGACTTCTGGTGCTAAAACTGAGGTAGTCCCAGGCAAACCAGGATCAGTTGGTCATCTTATAAGTGACATACATAGAGTTTGAAACCAGTGTTAGATGTCAGAACTTCAGCTATCAACACTATTCAATATCTGCGCGGTAAAGCCTTCAGCTACCATGTTTCCAAACTAAGGCAACATTTTTGGAGTTGTAAGTTCAACAGCATTATGAAGCATTGTGAAGTGTATGAGTTTATAGTCTGAGACTGGAGGCTCCCTGAGGGCAGGGGCTCTGTCTTGTTTCTCTTTGTTTGTGTTACAGTCCCAATAAGACACCGTATTATACCCAGCCCATGTTTAGGAAAAGCCTGTTCTACGTGAAATTCTTTCCCAACACATCATTAACTGATCACTCTGCTCCTGAAGTGTCATACCCCCCTCTTCCCTTCTCCCCCCATGCACATGCTCAAAGTGCTACCCTTCTTCCCATTCTTCCCCCAAGTTCCTCTGCCTGTCAGCTGCTGCCCTGGATAATTTGTCTTTGCCTGCTTCCTTTTTCCTTTTTAACACTGTCCCATGACCCTCTCTGAAGTCACAGTTTCCCTGTGTGCCATCCTAGGATCCCTCTACTGGGGAATTATTTAGTTGGTATACACACTTTGGGTGCCAGAAACCTAAGTGTGGCTGGTGATGAGCATGCAGTTCAACACATTAGAATGTCTTTGTGTTTTCCCTGATTCAGGATTTGTAAAGGATTAGTCAAGATGGAAGAGATCCCTGATTACCACCCAATATTTATTTTCCCTTCTCCCTTTGGAATAGTATGTTTACTAGGGTGCCTGGCTACCCTGAACCACATCTCCCAGGAGCTTTTGCATGGCCATGTGACTAAGTCCTGGCCAATAGGATGCTAATGGATACCTTCTAGGGAATTTCCTGAAGAGAGCTGCTGTGAGCACTTTATTCCTTCTGCTTCATCAGTTTCTCTCTTCTGGAATATAAATGCTATTTGGACTATGAAGGCAAGGGACACAGTGCAAGGATGACAAGGTGATGATCTAAAAGATTCCTGGGTCACTGAACCAGTTGGGTGTTATAGTTGCCTTTGATCTGCCCACCTAGACTTTTACGTAAAAGATAAACAAGTGTCTGTCTCCTTTAAGCCACTGTTACATTTTATTTTGTATAGTTGCAGTTTTAATCCTAAATAACATAGTTGCAATTATTGAGGTTGCTGCATGAGATGAAAGTATGTGTCCCACCTAATAATACTCTGTTTACACCAACAAAGCAGAGACACTGCTCAGCTTTGGTGGTCACACTGTGGAGAAGGACAAACAAGACCTTGGGTAGCCATGGGATCGTCTACTTCTCACTGTGGCTTGGTGTAATTTTCTCATCCCCTGAGCCTTCAGTGCCCTGTGGTCCCTGCTGAGCTGCATTGGAATGGTTGTATCTGGGCTTTTATTTGAACTGCAGATGGTGTCTTCATCTGTGATCACACACAGTTTACACTTCAAGTGGAAATTCTCCACCAACTCTATGTCTCTAATTCTGGCTTTCCTCCTTCCTATTGGTCAGCATGCTGCCCATTAGATGCTGTAACAGAGGAAAACTACTCATCTGCAACAGATTCCACTGAGTACCTGAGGAGCAATGTCTCTCTGAGCACCACTCTGCTCTGCCCATTCTCACTCTATTGCACTTCTGATCTACATTACAGTGGAAGAAAAGGTTTTTGTAGCTCCTGATTTTTGATGTTTTTAATGAAACAACTTCCAGAGTAAATATAACATGAAAAAGTCTCCCTAAGATGCTGCAGTAAAAACAGCCTACTTTCCATCCTCAAATCATAATGGACTGGAGGCTTCTGTGCCAAGTCTACATAAGTGACCAAAGCTGAAGGCCCAGCCTCAAGCAATGCAGGGCGCTTGGCTAATTTAGCTGAATCGGAGTCATGGCTTAGATCTGAAGTATTATGTTCTCTCTCATTTCATCTCTCTTGGGCACATGCTGTCTCTTGCCCTTTATAATATAAAGCTTATATTAGCTTTACCCAGTAGTTTGTTATATAAAATGTTCCACATGACAGCTCAGATTTGCCCTAATTCTCCCATTTCCTGCAACCTCTTAAAGATCTTTCTTAATGTCCTTGCTCTGTAATCCATTAATTTCTATTTTATGAGTAGAGACTTCCCTTGATATTTCTGTGCTACCCTTTTTTTCTTCTTTCTCAGTCCTTTTTTTTTTTTTTTTTTTACTCCTCTTGACATCCTCTCTTGTCAAGCTCTTCTCCACATTTGATACAAACCTCTCTTGTTTTAAGTGAGGTCTGTTGCCCTATATGTCATCTTCCACAAAAAGAAAAGAACAGTCAAGATGGCCTTCTCAGAAACAAAAGTAAAAATGTGTTTGTTTGTTTTTTTTCGGATAGTTCAAGGTGAGATCTAGTGTAACATGCCCACTTCACTCTTTTGTATCTATTCCTTCCCCTTTTCTTCCATGAGCTCCATTATCTTTTTTTGTTCATCTCACTGCACTGACAATGCATATCTAATATAATAAGGTACTCACTTCACCTCCCTACTACGCAATGAGCATTTTGAAACCAGGGTCCATGCTTTTTACTTTTTTTCACGGGACCAAGCAGTATTAGGTTCTGCATAAATGCTAAATGATTGGATACTATAAACTAGGCAGCTTTCTTTGTTTTAAATTAATAATTTTATGATAATGAATTAAGAAGTTACTGGACCTGATTAAAAGAAAATGATAAACTGGGCTTTGTCAAATTAAAACTTTTGCTCTTTGAAGGACACTGTTAAGAGAATTAAAAACAAAAACAAAAACAAGCCACAGACAGAGAATATGAAAGGCTTTGTAACTGAATATTTAAAGAACTTAAAAAATCAATAATAAGAAAACAACCCAATTAAAAAGTAGGCAAAATATTTGAGTAGTTATTTTATGAAAAAAGATATATGGTTAGAAAATAAGTTCCTTATACTCATTAGCATTGGGGAACTGCAAATTAAAAACCATAAGATGATATCATTTTCTATTAAAGTGGCTAAAACTAAAAGATTGACTAAGCTAAGTATTGATGAGGATGAGAAGGACCCGAATATTCACACACTGCTGGTAGCCATGTGAAATGGCACAGCCGCTTTTGAAAATAGTTTTTAAGTTTCTTAAAAAGTTAAAGAATGAGTAGCATAGATAGTGGGTAGAAAATAGACAGGGGGAGGGCAAGTATAGTATGGGAAATGTAGAAGCTAAAGAACTTATGACACATGGACATGAACTAAAGGGGGGAATGTAGGTGGGAGAGGGTGTGTAGGGTGGAGGGGAATGATGGGGGAGAAATGGGATAACTGTAATAGCATAATCAATAAAATATATTAAAAAAATAAGTTAAAAGAGAAACCAGCAAAACACAATGTATCAAAATTGGAGTGTTACAGCTAAAGCAGGGATTTGAGGAAAATTTGTTTATATATTTTTTTAATTTTAAAATAAATAATCTATGATTTTATTATGTTACAAAAAGAAAAGTAAACCTATATTTAGTAACAAGAAAATAGTAAACTTATTTTAATAGATTGATAAAGTGAAGAGAGACAAGCAGAAGAAAAAATCAATAAAATAGAAATTTGAAAAAAAAAAAGTTAAACATACACCTTCCATTTGGCCCAGCCATTTGATCCTCAATATTTACCCACAGAAAATGAGAGCATGTATTCATACAATGACTTGTATATGAATCTGCGTAGCAGCTTGATTTGCCGTAGCCAAAAATCGGAAAAAACTCAAATGTCCATCAACAAATGAATAGGTAAACTATGTTATATCCTTACAATTCAATACTACTCAGCAATAAAAAAGGATTGGATATTTGACATATATTACCATGTGGATGAATCTTAACATAATTATGCAGAGTGAAAGAAACCAGACAAACATGTATATATTCTATGAGTCCATTGATATAAAATTCTAAGATAGACAAATGAATCTATTGTCAGAGAAGGCCTATGAGTGACAGCTTAGGACTGGGGTTAGATGTTAGCGAGGCGCTACATGCGGGTAAGAGGAAATTTTGGAGGGGTGACAGATATACTCACAATCTTGATGGTTTTACGTGATTAGATAGATAGATAGATAGATAGATAGATAGATAGATAGATAGATAATAGATAGATGCTTTTGATTACACTCTCTCAGCCTTTCAATTGGTTTTGTTTTCCTCAAAACCTTCTCTAGTCTATTGACTTCCTTCCCCACTAAAGATACCACTTTCAGAGCTAGAGTCAAGGGGCAGATTTGGCCTTTTATAAAACTGGGTGATGGGTTTCTTGACCTCACTATAAAAAATGCATCTGGGAAGATGTGATGTTATTGTATTGTATTACTGACACATAAGTCTCACGGTTTCTTTGAGCATCTTGTCTTCAGCCCCAATTAGGAATAGTAACATAAGAGGCACCTACAGGCTGGGCTCATTTTGAGAGTCTAGGTGTTAGTAGTAAATGTGTGAATGATTGATCCTGCTAAACCATGTTGGCTATGAAGTCACAGCCTGAAAGAAGAGACATCTCCTCTCTTCTCTGGAGTCATGAGCACAGACTTTGAAATAGCTGTTTTTAAGATGTAACCCTATGGTTCACAAGGCCTGAACCCATGAAAACTTCCCAAAGGAAGGAGAGTTCCCTCTATGGATTGTTGAGCCTCTTTCCAGTGCCAGGATATAAATATAAATTTGATCATGCAGTGCAGTTGAGATTTACCCAGAAAGCTGGGAACCACTGAAGGTGTTTGAGCTCCAAGTTGGTGGAAGAATATTCTGCGAGTATTTATAGGACAGGCTGCTCTCAGGATCCAAATGAAGAGGAAAACTGGAGGTCAGTTTCAGACACTGCTCAGAGCCATGAAGCTTTACTGATTACATTTCAAGTATGACCCCTTCATCAGCTCCCAGCTCCAAATTGGGAGTCTGCTGTAGTGTTTTCATGCCAAGGCTAAAAGTAGCACAGAATTAGAGAGGCAGACATAAAGGAGATCTGGAAGGGCATTTTCCTTTCTTTTCCCCCAATCGCTCAATGCTGAAAAGGTGTCTCTGGCAGCAGGCCAAGCTCTCAGGGAACAGCTGTGAAAGAAGGTGCTATGAGTGTCTGGCTAACTTTGAGGGGACCTGACCCAGCTGAGGCCTGAGCCTAGCATTGGTAGCCTCATGCATCCTTTGTCACCTTATTGTTCAGTTTGTTTTCCTTCGGCTTTTTGAATGCTCTGCAAACACATAGACATCATCCTCACTTTCCCACGGTCTTGTGGTTTACTCTTTCTAGCAACCTCTTTTCACTGGGTTCTGTGCAGCCTGTGTCAGAATAGTGCTCCTAGGAGGTGGGTGGCACTGCATATAGCAGTACGGATCTGTGCAGGAGAGCACCAAGTGGATTCCAGACACACAACATCAATGAGATCTAATCAGAAGGGTGCAGGGGACACCAAGTGGGCCAAGGCCTTCTTCTATCTCTGCAGACGCTCATCTGGTCATCCTTTCTTCTGCCATTATTCTGGGGTATGTGGATAGTTAGTTATATATAGCAGTGGTTTTCAACCAGAGATGATTTTTGTCTTGAGACATTTTTGATTGTCACAACTTGGAGTTAGCTACTGAGATCTAGTGGGTAGAGGCCAGCTATGATACCAAACCTGCTACAGTGCATAGAACAGTGCCCACAACAAAGAATTATCTAGCCCAAAAGGTGCTGAGGTTGAGAAACCCTGATACACACTGAGGCCTTGTGAACCGTAGGGTTACATCTTAAAAACAGCTATTCCAAAGTCCATGCTCATGACTCCAGAGAAGAGAGGAGATGTCTCTTCCTTCAGGGAGCCTCAGACACATAATTATTTTAGAAAAAAACAGCATAAGATAAGAGTCCTGAGGATTTAGAAGTGACAGCTGAGAGCAGGAAGAGTAGTAGTTATTTGTAAACATGACTGAGAAGGAATTAATTGTGGCCGGTGTCTAAGGATGGGATGTCTTCTAGAAATAACTGATATGTGCACAGTACTTAATCATTTTTATGAAGTGCTTTTTATAAATCTTATCAAAAATATCAAAAGCACTTTTTAACCAAAATAGCAACATCAACAACAAAACCCACAGGCTTTGGCACATTAAAGTTTAGTTAAATTTAGCTGAAACATAACTCAGAAAAATGAGGTGCTGCCATCTATACTTTGGATATTTCTGAATTTTTAGGTGACAGAAATGACTATATAAAATTATTTTGTTTATTTGAAAAACTTTTATATATTTATTGCTTATTTTAGCAGGTGGAACAAGATCTTAATGGGAATGTTATATAATACATGCAAGTGAAAAGAAGAAAAAGATCCATGATTCTAATATCTAGAGGTGTATGCTGTTAACATCTGAGTGAATAAATTTATATCTTTGTTATAAATGATTATCACATAATGCCTGCCATATTGTGAATTTAAAAATATATATTATACACACCATCCCACCTAAGTACTCATACATACAACATCAGTTTTAATGTATGGGTGGCTGTGCTATATCATTGTAGTCAATGCTGTAGTGAACATCAGGCATTACTTCAGATAATTTGAATGTGAGGAATGCCCTGAGGTTTGAAGAAAGTTTTTGTTTTTGTTGTTGTTATTGTTGTTATTGTTCTTCGGAAAAAAATCCAACTAAATATGACTGCATCCCAAGTCTCTCCTGCCTTCTGTGTGCCCTGTCCTTGGATGAGAGACAGGCTGAATAAGACAATTAATTTTATGTGTCAACTTGGCTGGGCCAGGGTGTCCAGATGTATGGTCAAACATTATTCTGAATGTTTCTGTGAGGATGTTTTTAAATGAAATGGACATTTAAATTGATGGCCTTTCAGTAAAGCAGATTGCTCTCCACAATGTAAATGGGCTTCATCTAATCAGCTGATGACCTAGACAGAACAGAAATCTGACCTCCTCCATGCAGGTAGGATTTCTGCCAGCAGACTGCCTTCAGACTTCACCTGTAACATCAGGTCTTCCTGGTTCTCCAATAGATCACATTTGGATTTAAACTGAAACTCCTTCTTGAGTCTCTAGGCTTTCCCATCAGATTTTGATAAGCCAAAATCATATGAGTCAATTCCTGGCAATGGTACCAAAAGAATGCCTCTTCTTTGTCAATGACTATAATAAAATACTGTTATCAACACACAGTCATAGTGTGGGCCTACACTCACTCTCACACCAGTAATTTGCACTGGAGTTCCACATGGACACCTTTTGCAGCAATTGGATCATTCCATTTTCCATGTGAATAAACAATCTCAGGAGGATGTTATAGAGAGACCTTTGGTTCCAATCCAATGTGTCCAACTCCTGTCTAATGGTCTCCCCACCACACCACACTTGATGGTGCATTGCAGAGAAGTTATTTCCTCCTGAAACAAAAGGGAGTCCATGGTATAGTGGTCCAGAAATTCAACTGCATGAGGGCTGTGTTGACTGTTGAAGGGACTGGGGGCATTTGTCTAGAAGAGGAGAGCAAAGAGCAAAGTAGGATTGTGGTTGATGGTTTTACTGATGAGCTTGTTATGAAAGAGAAATTTGGTTTACAAATGTCAGGAGGCAGAGCTGGGATCAGCGGGTGAAGCCACAGAGAAGCAAATTTCAAATCATTGTAAGCCATTCAGGACAGGTAATGAGCTTCCTTTGACTGGAGGAATGTCATAGAGACAGACTGCTGAAAAAACTCAGACTGTGTTGGACAGGGTGATCTTTCACATCCTTCCCAGCCATGAATTTGGTGACATCTAACTACATGCAGCCTGAGTACAGAGGAAGCCACCCCCTCCCTGCCTAAGCTGGATGATGGATAATAAAACAACCATTTCAGAAGAGGCATGCAATCACCTAAGATGTATTTCTAAGGGAGGCAGCCCACTTCAGCCCAGGCTATCCTGTAGGTTCCTGGTTCCAACTGCTCACTGGGACATGGGCCTCTGACTCACTGGGGAGCTGATGATGGCTTCTGTAAACAAGGCTTCGCTCGGCTTGCAACCCAAATGGTCTGTGCCTGGCAAGGCACAAGCCTCCAGGCGCGCAGGGTCTGCACATGTTTACAGTGCTGCCGTGCTCTGGCCAAGTGGCCAAGTAATTGATGACAAGGCTGTGGATGTCAGTGACTGAACTGAGAAAAGTGCTCTCTGAAACTGTCTCTGGCTCATCCCAGCCTAACTCCCTAGTCCCAACAGGACCTAAGAGGATCCTCCTCCACCATTTCAGGGGCCAAGGGGCTCTGTGTACAGCTGAACTGGGTTAGGCTGCCATGGCTCCCACTTTCTAGGTACCTGGGGCTCCTGAGAAATGGCTCAGTCACTGCTGCCTGCTACAGGCTGGTTTGCAAACCTCCCCCCAATCCTCCTCCACCCCAACCCCAACCTCCCTCACTGCTCCTTCCTTGAAACACTGGCAGCAGAACACTGGCAGCATGAATGGTCAGGTGATTCCTTTCTTCAAGTGCCTTGGGACACTTGGGAATCTGAGGCTTCAGAAGTGCAGAGGCCCAGGGTAGAAAGGACATGTGTGAAGGTGGCTTGAGCTGTCTGAGGTGGGCTCAGGTTACTTCAATGTTTCCTGGCTGCCAAAAGAGCCCCCACTTCTCAAGGAGCATCAGCAGTATTGGGAGTGGGGGCAGTGATGGCTCTGTGCTGCTCTGCTCTGACCAGCTCATGTGTTTCCCTCTAGATGTGAGGAATGGGAGAAAGACAGAGCCAGCTGGTGTGGTAAAACTGTAGGACTGGCAAAGGGCTAGGCTCTTTAACAGAATGAGAGATGGTGAGAGACATGGGGGATGTTTGACTCAAAGAATAAAAGACTGGGGAGGAAATGAGAGTACCGTTCACCCCTCTGAACAGCTATTGGGAGGAGAAGAGGATAGATTTATTCCATGTGGTCCTGAGGACTGAGTGAAAGCTAAGACAGGGTTTGACTCACGATAAAGAACTTCAGTATCTACCTAGTTCTACATGTGACATGGGCTGCCACAGGAAACAGTGAGATCCCCATCTCTGAAAATATGTAAAGTGAACTGGTGATGGTAGGGAGGTAGTGCCGAGATCATCCCTGAAGCCCATCCAGAGGTGAAGGTTTAAATCATAGACACCTTCCTACTAGTACCAGGTAGCTGTTGCCAAAAACATGAAGAGCAACAAGCAGAGAGTTTCAGCCACAGATAATAAAACACTGATTTAGCTGAAGTGTCTGCAGGTTGGCTTGACACAGCTGATCTGGGCTAGGTTGGCTTGGAGTAGCTCTGTGTCATATGGTTTTCCTCCACCTCCTAGGACCAGAGGGCTCCCTGGGCTTGTTCATCTCACTGTGATGGCAGAGGAACAAAAATGCAAGCAGAAGAATGCAAAGCTTCCAGAAGTCCAGGCCCAGGGGCCATCACTCTGCCTTATTCTACTGCCCAAAGTCACATGACTGAACCCAAAGTGATGACAAAGTTCTGCCATGGATGCAAGGAGGGGTGAGGAGCTTGGGTCAATCACGCTGTCTACTCCAGTGGTCATTATGTCAGTTGTGGTGGACAGACACAAGGTCCGTGTGCAGACATTGAGTACATACATGAGATGTTCACTAGCAAACAGAATTGTCCCAAAGCAAGTTCTCAAGGAAATCAGTGCTCTCTGTAAAATGCAAAACACCTTGGTTATGCAAAGCTCTGCTAGGCACAAATTCAAGCCTTTGGCTTTTATGCTGTACTGAAAAATCTGTAACCTACAACAGGAAGGAGGCTCTGGCATCATCCAGCCCAAGTACTTTACTTCATAGACTGGAAATCCAAGGACCAGGAAAGGAAAGGGGCTTGCCCAAGTTCACACAGCTTAGATCTAGCTCTTATTCAAGTGTTCTGTGTGTGTCCCTGCACTGCCAGGGGTCAGGTGGGCTTGCTGTACCTCTGGGGCCAAGTGTGAATGTCAATCAAATGTGAAGTGCAGTTTACAACCACCACCTACAATTCTTGTGAGATTTCAATCGAGTGATGAATTTACAATGCCATGCATGTAGTAGGTATGTGATACCCAATGGATAGTGCCAATGTTAGTCAATCAAGTACAATATTTGGGCACTCAGAGGCAGGACAGGAGATCGGTAGGGGCAATAGAAACCAAGGCTACTTTTAGGAAAGCCTTTTGCCAGGAGCTGGGACAGGGGTATGGTTTGTAGGTTGCTTGCAGGGGTACATGGCATTCCCTGCCCTCTTTCAGACTGGCTCTGGTTGGGTGTATTGGCTAGAAACAACTTGGTTCTAGAGAAAAGGATGAAGATTCTGCCCAAATGGAAGAACTTTGCAAATGAGTGTGATATGGTAGCCTGGTCGTGCAAGAGGATGAAGGGAAGGCCCTCTCTGCAGTACCACTCACACTGCTACCTCCTTTGACAGGGCCAAATCCCCAAGGGTCATATCTGGAGAAGTGACTTCTGTGAAACCATTAGCCTCATGTTTTCCAGGTCTTCCCAGCATTGCCTTAGACATCTCATGTCCTTAGTATAAGCAAATTGCTTTAAGGATGGACATGTGGATGATGCTCTCGAGGCCAGCACAATGTGACAGAGTAGAGAAAAATGCCAGCAATGAGGTCTGACCAATGGCCACTGGGTTGTGAGGTCACAAGGAATGCTCCATTGATTCCATTTCACCAATTCACAAGTTATGTCAGGGACAGTGTCTTTCCCTAGCACCTGGAAGAGTATCTGGCATACAGAAGATGCTAAATAAGTGTGGACTTAATGAATGAGTGTCAGATTATTCTGAGAGGTAATATAATTCTTGCTGGAGGAGATGAAACCTGAATATGCTTGAAGTATGGGTGAGATTGGAATCATGATGGTCAGTTATGCTGGATGTGCTGGATTTACTTCCCCTGCACCAAACGTTTCTGCCACAACTTCCACACATGGACTTACAGAATGCCTTGTCCACTCTCATGGCCTTCTGCACCATTGCTTCTGACAAAGGAATTCACCTCACAACAAACGAAGTGCAGCAATAGGCTTGTGCTCCTGGTATTCACTGGTCTTGCCATGTTCCTCATCTCCCTGAAGCAGCTGGCTTGATGGAACAGCAGAATGTCCAGGAGACAGTACCTTCCAGGGCTGGGGCAATGTTCTCGGTGATGCTGTATATGAATATGCTCTAAACCAACACCCAACATGTGGTGCTGCTTTTCCCATTGCCAGGACTCACGGGTCCAGGAATAAAAGAGTAGAAATGAGAATGGCACTGCTCACTATTACCACTAGTGATTTTCTAGCACAATTTTGCTTCCTGACCCCATGATCTTATGCTCTGTTGGTCTAGAAGTCTTAGTTCCAAAGGGAGGAATGCTTCCACCAGAAGAAAGAACAATGATTCCATTGAATTGGAAGTTAAGACTGCCATCCCACCCACTTTGGGCTCCTCTTGCCTCAGAATCAACAGGCAAAAAAGAAGTTACTGTACTGGTAAGGGTGATAAATCCTGACTACCGAGGGGAAATTGAGTTGCTACTACACAATAGACATAAGGAAAAATATGTCTGGAATACAGAGCATTCCCTAGGGTGTCTCTTAGCATTACCATGCCCTGTGATCAAAGTTAATGGAGAACTACAATAATCCAATTCAGGCAGAACTGCTAAAGGCCTAGACACTTTAAGAATGAAGATTTGAGTTATCTCACCATGCAGGAACCACGACAAGCTGAGGTGCTGGCTGACAGCAAAGGAAAGGTGGAGTGGTGGTGGAAACAGTTATAAATACCAGCTATAAATAACCACGTGACCAGATTGCAGAAATGAGAACTATAATCATTACAAGTATTTCTTCCTTATTTTGTTATGAATATGTTTATACATATATTAGCCACATCGTTTTCTTTTTTCTCTTTATCCCTATTATCTAATATAAGATATATTAATAATAGTCAAGTTTATATCACAGTATTTAAATACAGATGTCAAAACAGCAGAGTGAATATTACCACAGTACACTGCATCCTCTTCTGCAGAAAGGGCAGTATGTTTTCAATTCTATGCATGACAGTTGCATCTGTTGGGTGGAAATATGGGTTTGTTATTACCTTTACTTGGTGTTTAAATATGGCTTCAGGAAATGTGTATGGATGCCATGTTGACAAGGAGTAGACTGTGATGACCAGTTTTATTTGTCAACTTGGTTAGTTTGCAGTTCCTAATTATTCAGTCAAACATTAACCTAGTTGCTGCAGCAAAGGTATGGGTTGGCCATAAAGTCCATTTAGTTTTTTCCATAAAATAAAAGACACATTTTTTACCTTCACCAATAACTTTATTGATAAGGGTATTTTGACTATGTCTGCTATCTCCCACTATTGACTTCTAGGGGTGGAAGCCAGGGGTGCTGCTAAACATCTTCCGATGCATAAGACAGCCCCATAGCAAAGAATTATTTGGCCAAAATGTCAATAGTACAAAGAAACTTCACAAACCACTTTTGACACATTTGATCAGTCACAGCATCATCTCTATACTCTGTGCAAAAATGTTTTTACATTTCAGTTGTGTTTTTACCTTTTTTGAAATAATAAAGCATAATACATTGAAAATGTGTATTTTCTTCCATCTTCAATATTAAAATGGCTGCAAAAAAATTCCCCAATTTTGATGTTTTTTTAAAAAATGCACACTGAAATGACAGCTGTCACAATACAATCTAACAAAATTGTTTCAAATGAAGTTAAAAACAACTAAGCACTAGACTAGAGCCATTGTATGGAAAAAAACTAAACAAACTTTTTGGCCAACCCAATACTTCATACATGTGATTGAAGTCCATTGTCAGTTGACTTTAATTAAGGAAGATTATCCTAACTAGTCTGGGTGGGTCTGAGCCAGTCAGT
The DNA here is from genome assembly GCA_039655065.1 of Glossophaga mutica. Taxonomy (NCBI): domain Eukaryota; kingdom Metazoa; phylum Chordata; class Mammalia; order Chiroptera; family Phyllostomidae; genus Glossophaga; species Glossophaga mutica. Next base: position 120,637,155 of record CM077307.1, read on the forward strand.
TGAAAGGCTTTAAGAACAGAACAGAGGTTTCCTAGAAGAAATTCCACCTGTGGAATTTTTTTCACCTGAGACTTGTAGCCTGCCCTTCCTGATAGCCAGCCCTACAGATTTTAGAGTTATCTAGCCTACCCCCACAATTCCATAAGCCAGTTACTTGCAATAAATGACTTAATGTGCATCTCCCATTGGTTTTGTTTCTCTGGTTGGACCCTGTCTGATGCAGAATATCAGCCCAGTGGAAGGGAATGGGAGAAGGTCATGGTATGTTAGGGATGTGTCATAGAAAATGACAATACAGGGAAGTGAAGCCACTCAATCCAGTTAGGTGTAGACAGTCAGTAAGTAATGGCTGAATTAAGTAGTATAATATTTTAGGGTTGTAATGCCAGACTAAGTAGTTAGAGCTCAGTGAGACTTGAGAAAGAGACAGGTTGCTTCTAAATGATGGAAGCCATCAAGGCTTCCATGCTGGATACAGACTGATAACAATCTGGACCTCAAAAAGATTCATCTGGTTCTTGGGCCAAAATGATCTGGGACTAAGAGAAACTGAAAGCAGGGAGGTGCCCTTTTATTGATTCTGTTCTAGAAGGAGGGCTAAGTACCCTACACAGGAGTTTAACTGAGAACCATTGATTTAACAGGAAGTAACTTTGTGCATCTCTGATGAAGGAGGGTAGAGGCAAAGTTGTAGAAATGATGGCAGCATATTGACTCAAGAATAGGGATAGGGAGGGTCGGGGGAACTTGAAACTTCACATGATAGATTGATCATTATTCTCAATTCGTAATAGCCTTCCTGTATTAGAATTGTACATCCATGCACTTTGCCAAGAGATTTTCTGCATTTCTTCCTACCAGAGATGTAGTTCTCTCTACTATATTTCCCTGACCCTATGATTTAGGTGACTTCCTTTAGCCAATATAATGTAGGTGGAAATAATATGATAGTTCTGAACCAAGGCATCATATTTCTACTCATTCTCTTGTGTTTCCATAATTCACTACGAGAAGAGATGTCCAAAGCAGTTGCCAGCCCCTCTACCTGAGCATCAGGTTGAATACATGTGGAGATTCTCAGAGCCCAACATCCAGCATGGAGACAAGCTCAGTCAACCCACAGCCTCAAGTAGACCTGTCCAGTCTAGTTCAGCGTGGATCAGTGAATTCTCAGTTCATCTGCAGACCCATGAGCATGAGAATAAACCCTTGCTCATCTTAACACTCAAGTTCTGGGATGGTTTGTTACACGGCATTATTATGGCAATTGCTGACTAATACATTCTATCCTTTGGATTAAGGGAGTGTGGCTGCCTCTAACAAACATGGCATATTCTCTTATAGCTCTGATAATTTCTATGGTTAAATATGTGCCAAATCCAGAACTCCTGAATTCAGAAGAAGAAACTGAGCTGCAGCCAGAGGCAGGGGTAAATCCTGAGCTTTACCTGAAGCTGCCAGAAAGCAGAAAGTACATTGTACCGGGATTCAGGAGACCCAAGTTCTAGATCCAAAACTACCTCTAATTCTCTGAGTTACATTTGACTGATCACTTTCCACTCTGGGTCTCCATTTTATAATCTATAAAATGTGATGATCATACTAAACACCTCCTGGTTGAACTTTTCCCAGTTCTAATATCAGAATCTAGAGTGTATTGAGTGACTACAGTAGTAGTATGGTGTTCATGATTGTTAATTCCTTCCCAATAGCAGGTAAAACATTTGGCCTCACTTCAAACTCTCAAAACATTGATAGTGGCTGCCCAGAGCTGTCTTGAGAAAGAGACAGGCTGCTTCCAAGTTCAGCAAGAATGAGTTCCATGGATGACCCTCTTGGAAATTAGGAAGTGGTGATATGATATGTCATTCCTGAGGTTAATTGCCCCCTACTGGGAAAGCTATACATAGTAGTATGTGACAGTGATGCTCAAGGGATACTTGTTGAACCATAGGCCTGTGGAGCTGAAGCAGGTGCTGTTGGTTGTTCCTGGCACTGAGAGCCCAGGATCAGCATGCCTTGTACCCCAGCAACAGATTTTCTGATGTTTTGGAGCGATCAAATAAGCAATAAGAATTTGGCTCCCTTGGGCGTCTTGGAGGGCATGTGGGAAGCAATATGAGTGTACTGCTCACTTCAGGATTCCATGGCTGCCCATGGAATCCCTTGTGACACTATCAACCACTGTGGTTTCCTGAGCTCTGAAGCAGTGATGATGCATGTGTGTGTGCACACTGTACTCCAAGGAGCTTGGGAGAGGTGCACAGAACTCTCCTGGGAGACTCTGGTTCCCTGCTCCATCCACAGCTCCCTGAGTGGTCTTGAGAATATTGTTGAGCTTCTGACAACCTCAGATTCATCATATCTAAATTGTGATTGTGCAGCAGAGGTAAGAACCAGAAGACTGGACTTGGGTCCCTCACAGCTTCTAGATGCTCAGTTTTTATAGAAATAGAGTTCAGATAGGAGAAGTTTCAGAACAGGAGACTGGAGGGTTTGAGCATAGAGTCTCTGAGTGATAAATGACAGGAGAACTGGTATAAGGAGAAAAAAAAGACATTTTGGCCCATATAACTAAGAAGCACAGGGATAGGATTTGGTTGCAGGCTTGACTGGATCCAGGGTTCTAACACCACCATCTGTTACTAACACATCCAACACTCCCTCCATGTCTTGGCTCTTTTCCTCTGTAATGGCCCTACTCCCAGGCAGGATTCCTCCAGAGAGTGGCTGTAAGCAGCTCCAGAATCCCCCAAAAGACCATCAGAGAAAAAGCTTTGTTTCTCCCTTTTTTCCAGCAGAAGTTCCAAAATTGCATCTCACCGGACAGCTCAGGTTCTATAACCATTCATAGATCATTCACTGTGACCAGGAATAGGGCCTCAGTCCTAAGCCAGTGTTGGGCCTACTTCTAAATATGTTGACAGAGAATGGAAAAAGGTTATGAAAAGAAGGGGTAATGGATGCTGAAAAGACAAAACAACAGATATGCCTACCGGGGAACAAGGTCTCTGTGTGTATTAGCTGACAGCTGACCCAGCCAGGCGACATTCCTGAGGCTAGGAAAACCAACAAGAAAAAAAAAAACAAAAAAACCAGTCACTCATTAGCTGGTGCAAAACACCAGCCAATGGGTATGTGGGTGTCTCCCATGCGCTCAGCACCATCCTAGGTGACAGAATTTTTTTTGAAAGTGCTATATTATGAGACCCCAGTCATGAGAGACATGCTATGTAGTGGGGAGACAAAGAATAGCACAAAACAGTGAATGAGATACACTGATTGAAACCTAAAGTGTTCTAGTCACACCAGTGCTCTGGGAAGTGAGGGAGCAAGGGAGTCATTGTGACCTGACCAGTGAGGACAAGGGCCACAACAGAGAGAGTGCCAGGAGAAAGGATGATGTGCTAGGTGTGGTGTGGATCCTGGAGGTGTCAGGATGACTCAGAGCTCATGAATGCAGAGTGGAGGAGGCTAAGCAAACAGGAAAGGGCAGGGCAGCCAAAGTAGGGCTAGACTCTGAAGGACCCATACAATAGTCAATAGGGGATTAAATTTACTTTGGTGGCAGTTGGGAGCCATGGTAGGCTTTAGAGCAGGGGCAGGACAGGACACTGAGCTCTCACCACTAGCTCTACAAGTCAGCCTGGCATAATCACATTCCTAAGGATTCAAGAGTCCCAGCATTAAAGTGCACATGTTAAAGTAAAAGAAAAAGAGAAAGTAACACACTATATATATTGTATGATGCCAATTCAGTAAAAATGAAAAAAAAAAAAAAAGGCACTATGCTGGCCACTTCCACATTGTAAGTCCTTGTATTTACTGAGCAGGCTTCAGAACAATCTGCAGAGCATTCTCTGATGACTAGTCCCCACCCTACAATGTGGGTATTATCTTCCCCTCTTCACAGTTCCAGAGCTGAGTTTTACATGGAGTGAGTAGCAGAGGCGGAGTGTGACGTCGGGCGTGTCTAAATCCACATTAGCCCATGTGTTGAAATGTTAACCGTGATTATGACTCTGTGGGAGGATTACAAGGGATTTTCCTTTTTATACTTTCTATAGTTTGCAAATTGTCTATGGTGAATACATGTTACTTTTGTCAGTAGAAAACAAATATATACTTCAAAAAAATCCTCAAATCCCCATGCTGGGAGACCTCAGGTCTCCAGAGAAATTACTACTCAAATTAGCATTAATTTCCTCAGCACCTCAGCAGTAACCAAGTCTGCTCACAAACCTGCAGAGAGAGGTTTTGCTCTAAGACTTGCAGGCCCTAGTATTGCCACAGTATCCTTTCACTTTTTGCCGTTTCCTTTCATTAAAAAATTAATGTTAATTACATTAATGATGTCAGCATACCTGCTCCTTATAGAAAATTAAACTATTATAGATTAGACTAAAATACTATTTATCCACCACCCCTCCCACTCAATGATGGTTGTTTAGTGTAGTTATTTGTTGGGTGTGCCCTTCTAGACTTTGGCTATGTATTCACGTGTGTAAATATGTATCCAGAAAAAAAAGTTGAACATAATTATATTCTATTTTGCATACTGTTCTGCAACTTGCTTTTTTCATTCACCAGAATGTCACACCTGTCCTATGAAATTGTCAAGAACCAGAAATGTCATCAATCAACACCAAAGCCCCAGAAGAAAAGAGGCTTCCGTGACAGACTCTCTTGCCATGCCTGAACTTTTGTTCTGCCTTGGAGGGTAGGATAGTGTCTGCAGAGGGCCAGCAGATGGTATGCACCCAGTAGTTGGCAGTTCTTACTGGCCACCATCTGTGAGGTGACATCTTGAGTGCTCAAGAAGGGAGTCATGCCACCTTCCATGAAAACCATGGCATCATTGTTCCTCCTCGCTAACTGAGGGCCCAGTGTCAGGGATCGGCCTTAGAAACATGGAGTTGGGCAGAAAGCTCTTTGGTATCTGCTTCACCCAGCAAGTCAGGAGATGGATGGTCGGAGGGGTGGTAGGGCAGAGGGACTGCCAGCAGAATCTGGCCTTCCTGAAAAAGCTACATGTGCATGGGGAAGAGTTGCAGAGATCGTAAACTAACAGAAACAGGAGATGGAACCACATCCATTTATTTTTAATTGCAGAAGCATGAGGGTCTTCCGTGAATCAGATGACTAGGGAAGGGGCTCTACAGGGACAGACGTCAGACTCCTAATGAATCCTGGTGAGTGGGGACTCCACTTGGATTAATCTGATGTAGGAAAACATGCAGACACATTACCTTGTGTTTTCAGTGTCATGGTTGAATTTACATTCCCTTCTCATAACCCATTAAAGTTGAGCAGAAGGAGGCCTGGACCCCTTCCCAGGCTGAGGTACCACGTCTATGGAACCATGTCTGTGGAGCCTATTGAGGCCCCTACTCTAAGGTGCTGCCTTCCACTTGTACCTACCCCTCAGAATGAGGATCTCCTTACAGTCTGTACCCTCAGGCTTCCCCCACTTTACCCCCATCTCTCTGACCAAACCCATTAGCAACCTTCAAGAAGTGTGGACCAGTGGAGAAAAGCCTCATGGAGGGTTCAAACATACTCAAGTTCAATTTCCAGCTGATTTCTCCCAGCTTGGGGCATTGAGAGTCTTAATCCTCTCTGAGCCTCAGTTTCCTCTTTTGTCAATGGGTGACAAGAAAGTTATCTTATTCTCGATGAGCAATATTGAGATCAATATTCAATATTCAATAATCAACAATCAATATTCTCAATGAGCAAAGGGCCTAACACATATGCTCAAAGAACACTTGCTTCCCTCCACTTAAAGTCCTATTCCCATTTTCCAGCAGCAAGATCACCAATAGTACCACGACTGGAGTCTTGAAGGCAGACACAGGCTCGTAGAGCTTTGAACCAGCCCCCGGGATCCCCTGACCTGCTGTCCCTGGCCGGGCCTGCCTCTTGCTCACCCAAATCCTGCAGCCCCAGACCCAATGACAGATTTCAAAAGGAAGAAATCCCTCTCTTCTGTGCAGTCTTCTTCCCTGCTGAAACCATCTCCACCCTGTCAGGACCTGGACATAGTTATTTATGGTGTGATTGCGTTGAGAGAGAGAGCCAGGAGGGATCACTTAGGGTGATTTTGTTTGTTTGTGTGGCTAATGCTGTTAGTGAGCAATAGGCCCACAGGAGCACAAGCGCTTTCCTGAGCTGCTTCTCACTGGAGGTGAGAGATACCATTTAAATGTATATGCATGGCACTCTGCAGCTCCAGCTTAGTTCCCAGGATAATTACTTATACCCAGTCACTTTGCCCAAATGCTTATACAGCTGGGAAAGATGAGAGAGTTGGAGAATAAGATCAAAAACCACACTTATTACAAGACTCATTTGGGAAAATAGATGAAGATTCTTGAAGCCAAGTGCTGGGAACGGGAAGTATTTACACTCCTTACCTCACTGGTCTGGTGAGAGATTCCCATCATCCTGGGTGTCACCTTTTCTGAAACTCTTTCCTGACTCCATCACCCCAAAGGGCCTCTGTTTGCATTCTCACAAGGCCCCTGTTCACTCAGTCCCACCACCGTCTTTACCTTACTTTGTTGCTAGTTTTCAGTTCTGGATCAGTCCTCACTGGAGCCCCAGCAACTTTAGGGCCTATGAGCTTGTGTCAGATTCATCTCCCTACCCCACATGCCAAACACACAGTCTGAAACAGAGTTGATTGTAATCATATGTTAAATTTAAGAATGGAAAAGAAAAGGAAAGGAAAGGAAAGGAAAGGAAAGGAAAGGAAAGGAAAGGAAAGGAAAGGAAAGGAAAGGAAAGGAAAGGAAAGGAAAGAAAGGAAAAAGAAAGAAAAAAGGAGCCCAAAGTGAAAACCCAGAGTCGAATGTACAACTTCAGAGCAGCGTCCAGCTTCATGTGACCATCGGCTCAGCAACCTGAGGCCAGAGCAGATGCTCCCAGGGGTCCATAGCTTGGTCTCGGCTTCTGCTGAGTTAGTTCAATCCCCCACCATCTACCCAATGGGATCCAGCGCCATCCAGATTCAAAACCTCAAACTTTCCTTGATCTCTAAATAAAAATGTCCTCTCACAAGCACTGTGTAAGTGGGTGGCTTAGCATCTGTGGGGTACAGGGTGTAGGATGTGGTGACAAGCTCAGATGCTGGTACTACTGAGGTGACATCCCCCAGCTGCCCTTTCAGACTGACAGGCTCCTCCAAGCCCCAGGCTGTGCTACCCCTCTCTTCAACTTCACAGTCTCCACATCCGCTTTCTCTTCTGAAGGAAGAGCTTAAATATTCTTACAGCCCTGACCCCCTCAAATTCAAAAGCCTCCAGGGACTGGAAAATTCTACCATTACATGCTAAAACAAATTAAAAAGTAGTAAAAATCCCCTGGACGTCAAGGTTCCTGAGCTCTGAGAAACACCATGCTGTTTTCCCCTGAGTGAGAAGGGAGGCAGAGGAAGCAGTGCTTTCTTTCCCCTTTGCGGGCAAGTCTGTAACCAGCACCAGCAAAAAGGAACTACTAAGTACCTTTCCCAGTACGCTGCTGTGAGAGGAATTTTCAACCACCCTCTCACTCTAGAGTTCGTCTCAACCAAGCTCTGCTGTAGGAGTTGAATCTTGGGTGCGGGTCAGTGGGGGAGGAGCATAAGTCTCATCTGATTGGGCCAGGGATTGCAAGGTCAATGCGTCATGTAACATGAGTCCTTTTGGGGGACACCCATTGTCAATAAGATTAATATAACTTTCTAGGCCTATCTCCCTAACAATTTTATGTTCCAATAACAGACCTCTTGACTGTTAACTTCAATAAGTATTATTCCTTGTGAAGAAGTAAAAGAGAAGTGACTGACGGAAACTGCTGCTCCATTCAGTCTGGTTAGCTCAAAAAAAGAGGAATCGTGTCCCCTACACTGGGCACACAGGAAGTCTTCTAGTTACTGGGCCCCTAGTAGAGCAGGTGGCTCTCCCTGGACTAGTAGCAGCTGTCCTACATTCTAGCTGAGGGCAGCCCTCCTACCCCATCACCTATGTAGGCTCCAAGGGCTGGTGAGATCAGGGCCGAGCCCTGGCCCTCATCTCTGTACCCTCTGTGCCAAGGGTGAAGGAGGAAATAGGAAGCAAGCATGTGTGTTTGACTTGAACACTTGGGTGTGGTTATGTTTCTTGTTTGGTTCAGCCCAAACAGAACCAGAGAATTGTACAGCCAAGGTTATAACTTGGTGACAACACAACAGTTGAGGGCTATAGGTTGCAGGTGTTGAATGAGAAGGATGGGGAGAGCTAGGCCATTGAGACAGCAGCATCTCAGAGGGCCCAGGGCACATGGAGCAAGGGAAACAGAGAGAGGGAGAAGGGCATGACTTCTCTGAGCACTGTGGGGAGTACATGCCCTGCCCAGGGACTTCACTGTGTAGTAGGTAGACACATGCCAGGGCTAGGATGCCATGCTGTGGTGGACAGCAAACAGGATGGGGCATTAGGAGACTCATCTCTCCTCTTTAGCTAATTCATCCTGGAATCTTGGGAAACTCTCCTGCTTTCTTTCAGTCTCAATTTCCCCATCTTTTATATGCTCTTAATGATCTTTACGAGTCCTTCTGGTGGCCTCAGGCAGTTGTCCTGAAAAGGAAGGAAGCAGAGGGGAGGAAGTGAATTGTGGGGAGAAACAGGGAACCTCTCAACACCTTGCCTTCTTCTCTGACCTTGACCACTGACTGGGAGGGTCCCTTCATAGGCCCCATTACTCAGAGACTAAACACACCCTGAGTTCAAGGAACTGTGAGGCTAGAGATGGACAGCCAGGCAGAATAGTGAGGAGCAGGCAGAGGACAGAGGGTCTCACACAGATGAGCAGTTCAAGCAAAGAACGCCATTCCCAGGCCCCAGCCTCCAGCCCCCACCTCCTCCCAGGAACCTCAGATCCTGGCTGATATCCTGGAGGGTGGGGTCCTCTGCTAGTTTTTGGCTAACCTGGGTATATGTAACAGCACCCTTCTAGGATCTGTTAGAGAATTCAGAGCCTCTGTCTTCTAGGCAGCAGAGCCCCACAGCCTATAAAGCTGCCATAAGGAGCAGAGCCAGGGTCCTTTCTTGTGGAGGGGAGGTGAACCCAGTTTCAGCCCAACATCCCCACATTCAGACTGCCCAGGTTGGGAGGTCACAGCCTGAAGCCTTGTGAGGCTGGAAGATGTAGGCCTGCTGAAGGCAGAACAAAGGGGAAAACAGCAAAAAGAACCACATCTGTCCCTTTTGAAAAAAATGTTCAGTCTTCTAAACAGGGCCTCCTTCCCAGACATGTTCCAAGTAAGGGATGATGCATTCACAGAGGCATCTGGGGCTTGCCTTGCTGATTAGGAGCTGCTCTCACATCTGCCTGGATTCAGTTCTCCTTTCCCAAAATATTTAAGTGCTACTTATCTTTTAGTTCAATGTGGTACCTTTTCCAGGAAGCCCTCATATCCTACACTAGCTGACAGGAGCATTTCTCACATTTACCAGACTTCTGTTATAAAATCTTGCACTTAATTTTTCTCCCATCACCCCATACTTGTTATATTTTTCTCTGCACCTAGCATGGGAAAAATCCACACCCTAACACTGTTCATGGTTCACTATAGAAAGGCTAGTTGGAAGTCACCAACGGTCAAGAAGTAGCCCCGTTTTCTTTGTATCAGCAGAGCACCCCATGGTCAACCATGTGTAGTCCAAAGTCTTCATTTTACACATGGGGAAACTGAGGTTCAGAGAGAGGATGTACTCTAGCAGAGGTCACCTATATTGAGTCAGTGGCGGTGCTGGGTCCAAAGCCCACAGCACTGCAACTTCGACCTCACAGGAAAGTCAGAATCTTTCTGAGCCCCCTGACAGATAGTCTTCTTTTCATGGGTGCTTCCAGTTCCTGGGAGCTCAACCTGCAGAAGGCAGCTTGTGCGGTGCGAGGTAGCTATCAGAACCACGTTTGTTTGAGCAAGCAAAAATCGGCTTCATTGCAACCTCCTCCCACTCCACCTTTGCCACCTATTCACTTGTTTGTTCTCTAGTTGATTCATTCATTCAATCACTTGTTGCCAGGTGAATTGAATAAGTGTGTTTTGCACAGAGTATTAAATGCTTGGTGTGAAACTCTGAGTTCCTACAAGGTAGGCACCTCATCTGTATCTTCAGGGCCAACCACACAGGTAGCACTGCAAAGGTGCCAGCAAGTATTTATGGAATACAAAAGAAATATTGAATGATAGTGACTTGAAACAGCAAAAGGTTGGTTCAGAGTATGGTGGCAACACAGAGAGCAGCTACTGCTGCATGGGTTGGGGAAGAAACAGTCAAAGTGGACTTTGAATTAAGTGAGGGAAAGGGTTAGGCTCTAGCAAACAGAGGAGGTTGGAGCACACAGCAGGAGCTGAGGACAACATTGCAAAGAACAGGGTACATCTGGCTCCACTGAAACCTTCTTTAGGAGCCATTAAAGTGCAAGAAAGGGGAATAGGAAGAAATGAGGCAAATAGAATCAGCTGGGCCACCAAGGACCCTGAACGCTAAGCTAAGGTACCTGGAATTGGCTCTTAAGGTGAAAGGGAGGCAGCAGAGGTTTCTCCGAGGTACTTGACATGATCAGAGCAATGCTTTGGAGAGATCACTATGGTGACCGTGAATGGAATGCATCCTTCAGCTCACGTGGGGACCCGTCAGGAAGCCGGTGCAATTGTCCAGGTTAGAGATGATTACAGGTCAGCCAAAAGACCAGTCATTTCCCAGTTGAACGGTAATTGGACATTCTAAATGCAATCCCAGGGTCGTCAGTGTCCTCAACCATAATTTCCTCCCAGCGCGCTGCCGGCTCGCCCTGGCGAGCAGCTTAAGCAGTTTACAGCTAATCCTCTTCCTGCCCTTGTCCTCACCACACTGCACCGTCAGCCCCTGGGTGGGTAGAGCTGTGATTCTGCATGAGGCCTCTATCTTCTTTCTGGTCCCTTCTCTGGGCCACCATCAGTCCCCAGAGCTTTCTTACCCTCTCTCTAGCAAACTGGAGTTTTGCTAGCACTCTGGCAACACCAAGATGGCCTCCATAGCTCTGAGGCTGAAATTGATTAATCATCACTTTATTCTAGCTATCAGCTCTGCTGCAATTGGCATATTTATTTCTAATCAGCTCTTAAAAATGGCATCGTTCAAAGGTGCTTAACCACATTACTTAATTCTCAGCCTGTATTGCTATTGATTTCAAATATTCTCCTCAAGATATGGCTCATCATTCAATGCAGAAGTCTGTTTATATAATAATCTTATCTGGTTACTAAAATCTGTGAAATCTTTTCAATTGCTTCTAATGCAAGAATGGAGGCTGGTTGCTAAATGAGTCAATTTTACTTTAATTTGGTTTATTTACAGTACATGTTTTAATGCTTCACATTCTCGTCTTTCACAGTGATGCTGAAAATGAAGGCAAATATAGGCAGAGAGAGCAGCCTGTGCTTTTCTCAGTCTGCAGGAGTCAAGGCAGCCTGACTGAGCTCCCTGAAATGGAGCTCTCCCCCTCTGCCTGCCAGCAGAAGGGCCCACAGTGGTCCTCCAAAGCCAATAGTAACAGTGCAGTGCCACTGAAAGAGCACTGGGAGAGGGGGGAGGATCACAGATTTAGTTCATGTTCCTACTCTGCCATTCAGCAAAGATCTGGACATCATGAAGCTTCAGTTTTCTCATCTGTGAAACAGGGATACTGTGACAAGCTTCCAGGTATCTCTGGAGAACCACCTTAGCTAAGAAGTTCAAGTACACGTGGTAGGTATTTCATACATTCTTTCCAAGCTTTTTTTTTTTTTTTTGCAGTCTTCTGACCCTAAGCATCAGCTTCCCACTCTGGTTAGCTTTCTCCTGGGCTAAATAACGACCCTAACCCCTTTACATCAGAGCACTGTACCCTTTGTTTTGTACCCACTGCTAAGTAACAACCTTTCTGTGTCTCTTTGATGAAATGCCAAGGGAGGAAATGCAATTGAGTAGGCTCATTGTGAGAGCCAGGCCCTTGAGTCACTGATTGCTGGTGGCCAGATCCCTGGTCCAGTCACTTTTGACTGGGGAGCAGAGGCCAGGATCAATGGTAGACAACATGACCATGCCTCTTCTGCAGAGCCTGAAATATGCCAGATGCTGGGCTGGGCTCTGGCTGTGTGACCTTGAGTCCTGGCTTTGAGTGGCTCCTCACCTTGCTAGTGAGACACAATACAAGCAAATGCAGATGACACAGCATGGCAAGTAGATGTCACTGGGCTGTGGGAGGAGGGTTGGAATGATAAACAAACCCGACACTCTTTTGTATTTTTTTTCTGCCTGCTAGGGATGTTTGAGGAATGGGAACCTTGTGCTGTCTGTGTCCCTCCTCTGCCAAGACAGAGCTAAGGAGCCCCCTGCCTGCAGCAGGTGGCTCCTGTCTTGCCCCATAATGCTGTGGTTCTTTCTTGGTCAGGTGTGAAAGCAGCCATTTCATGCTCATCTTCCCCAATTAACAACAGCTGGTCCCCTATAAAACTAACAGGTGAGATGGTTTGTTATTGAAAGACAATGCAACATCATTAGGCGTTAATGGCTTCAGCCTCATTTCCTGGCCTGAGTTTGAGGGGTTAATGTGGTGGGATGTTGAGTCTCAACCCACGGAGCCACAGGTTCCTCTTCTCTTTTCAAGCATCATCTTCAAGTTTTGTTTTCTGAATCAGGATTTGGGAGGTGGAGGAAACATGGAGGAGGGTCTTGATTTCCTGGAGGAAATTTTGCAGGAGGCAATGGTCCACAACTTAGAGAAAAGAGATGATCACAGTATTTCAATTGAAAAAGAACAATTTTGAATTCAGAAACTTTAAAAAAAAATTCTTTCTTGCATCTGGATTAATCAGCCTGTTTCCATCAGCATATGCATAAACAGTCATTTTTCCCTCTTTTTCTTTAGCCCTGCATCACCTGCTCTAGCTCATTTGAAACTCTTTATGCTCTTGGTTTGAAAGTTAAGAGGTGAACCAGGGGCTGTGTTCAGACAAGAGTCCTTTAGCTGGCAATTTAAGAGCTTGACTGAGAACGATGATTTGGGGCAGGCGGGGACCTACAAGTCACACTAAACAGATTTGGCATTGAAAATAACTTTGCTAGATTTAGCTGAAACTGGCCTCCTAATGCAAAAATTTCATCATGGGTCTCTGTGTTTCCTTGTGACTTAAAACCAAAGCATTAGTCTGCATATTCCCCTTGATCTTAGCAATAGCAACTAGTAAGTTTCCACGAGGACATCTCCCTTTTGGTAAGCAAATCACAAATCTCCATAACATTCATTCATTCATCCATCCATTCATCCATTCTTTTACTCACTTAGGAGACATTAAGTCACCACCTGTTTTATCTACCTATCTGCCCAGCTCTACTGACAAAAACATCTGCTACTCTCAACAAATGCAGTCAAACCAGATACATCTGATAGATTTCTGTTAAAAGGAAATTTTTCAATTTATCCTTTCCTTCTTTCTTCCACAAAAATTCCCTAAGCATTAATACTTGATATGGACTTGATTAAGATTTGTTTTCTGAACTAAAGAAACAAGGAACTTATCATCTACACAGAGTAGTAAAATGGTACCCCCACCAACAGGAAACTCAAAACTCTGTCAAGGAGCCCTTGGGGTTGCTAGTTGCCAGCCCTTCTGGCATGAGGTTTGGCCAAAGTATTGGGGGTGAACAGAGTCCTTGGGCTGAATTAATGCCTCTTGCTCCTTCTGTGTTTACTTCCCCTTTGTCCTCCCTTGATGTTCAGGCAAATGGATTCTATCTCAGCTCTGCTATGGGAAACCAACACATAGATGTGAGATCCATTACTGACCAGAGCTTTACTGGGAAAGGAGCATCTCTATGGCCGGTTAGGTGTGGCAGCACCTTTTGCACCCAACATACACCAAGGAGAAGGTGACAAACCAGGATGTTTGATCCAGCCCCTGTGATGGACCTGCAGTGGTATCTCAGCCTATTGGGGTTTTGCACTAATGAAGGAGGACAGTCCCTGTCCATATACCCTGGATAGGAGTAGGTTACAGGGACTCACTGTCTGTCCCATTCACAAGGCACTTAATCAAACAGTGCCTTGAGCATTCACTTTTATTTCCTTGTGGTGGTGTTCTCTAACTTTTCCTGAAAATAAGTTTTAACCTCTATCCACAGGTGCCCAGAGGAAAGACACAGAGACTGGTCTACATTTACTTTATTGTTTTAAAACCAAAATTAGGGCATAAATGTTGGCAAAGTGCTGTTGTACCCTTTCTGAGAATGGAAAATAATCTAGAAAATGTAGCAACATAAATACAAAAAATATTAGTATTTAGGAAATTTGAGTGAACTTCTAAATGGCGACTTCAGCTGTCTTCCCAACTTTACCACTCACAAATTGAGTGACCGCAAGCAAGTATTCCACCTCTGTGGGCATCAGTTTCCTATTCGAAGATGGACTCTTCTGGAAAATAGAGGTGAATGGTTGCTGGAATCATAATTCACTGTCCCTCTCCACCCCTAGCATTTTCACTCTAGTTCAAGTTCAGCATAGAGATGGGTAACTAGAGGTCCCTCAGCAAGCAAAGCTTGAATGGATAAAAAACAGCATTTTACAAGCAGCAGATAAGCTCCAAATGGGCTACCCCCAAGGCTCTTTGCAGTAGGACTTTTGGAAAATCTGTCTAGATGCAGCTTCATCTGGATGCTGATTTCCTGCAAACCAGCTGACCTATATTTACAGTATCTACATTTGTTTTGGAAAAAATCCAAATGTCCACTTAACTGGGCTGGAGGCCAGGATAATCTTCCTATACTGTTTGTAACCATGAGATTAATGGTGGGCCTTGCCCTGAACCCTCTGGTTACATCATTCACCTGGGGATATCTCTTCAGTGCAGATAACAATAATGGATGGGTCTTCACTGTGGCAGTTTTAGGAACATGGCTTCTGTGGGATGCAGTGTGGGGATGGAGCTACATTGCTTTGGAGATAGACTATGGTGAGTGCTGAGATAAGTCCCAAACCCTGCTTTATCTGTCCTGTACCAGCTGCATGATCTTGGGCAAGCTGCCTAATCTCTCTGAACCTCAGTTTCCTCATGTGTAAGGGTCATATCACTTACTTCACACAGTAATGGCAAGGATTAAGCAAAAGACGTCATTCATAAATGCTGTTCTATTCATTGATACACAGACTCATATGTTTCTGTTACCAATAGAAGGATGGTCAAGCAGTTCATTTGATGTTGAATAAGACATCAGTTACAACTCAACAATAACAACAAACACCTTAACAAATGGGCAAAGGACTTGAATAGACATTTTTCCAAAGAAATATATAAATGGACATTAAGCACACAAAGATGCTTAATGGCACTGACCATTAGGGAAGGCAAATCATACCCACAATGAGACACAACTTCATACCCATTCAGGTGGCTATAGGAGACAGAAAGGAAAGAAAGAAAGAAAGAAAGAAAGAAAGAAAGAAAGAAAGGAAGGAAGGAAGGAAGGAAGGAAGGAAGGAAGGAAGGAAGAAAAACAAGTGTTGGTGAGGATGTGCAGAAATTGGAACTCTGTGGACTGCTCTTGGCAATGTAAAATGGTTTGCTACTGCAAAAAAAAAAAAAAGTATGGTGGTTCCTCAAAAAAATTAAACAGAATTATGACATGTCCCAGCAGTTAAACTTCTGGTTACATACCTAAAATAAATGAAAGCTGAGATTCAAACAGCTATTTGTACATCCATGTTCATAGCAGCATTATTAAAAACAGCTGAAAGGTAAAAGCAATAAAAGTGATTGCAGATGAACAAATAAACAAAATGTGGTCACTGGAATATTATTCAGCCTTAAAAAGGAAGGAAATCCTGACACATGCTACAGCATGGATGAAACTTGAAGACACTAAGGTAAGTGAAAAAAGTCAGTAACAAAAAAGACAAATACTGTATCATTCCACTTATATGAGGTACCTAGAGGAGTGTGCTGCATTAAGACAGTACAATAGAAGGTTGGTTCCCAGGGGTTGAGGGGAAGGAGGGAATGGAATGATAGTGTTAGATGGATACAGAATTTCAGTTTGGGAAGACGAAAAAGTTCTGGAGATGCATGACAAAGATGGTGGCACAATAATGTGAATATACTTAATGCCACTGAACTGTACACTTAAAAATCATTAAAGTGGTAAATTTTGTGATTTGTACATATATGTAGTCACAATAAAAATTCTAAAAAAATAGAACATGGGTTGTGATGTTATTTCTAATAAATCAAATTTCTCAAGAGTTTTGATTTCCAAAGGGACTTCAACATTCCCTGATTATTTTTATTTGCTAAGATGATGATGATGGTGATTAAGGGTGATGATCTTAATCATAGCAGTTTTACTGGTTTCTGAACCATCAGAGTCTATCTTATTTCTTTCTCACTAAGGAAACACCTTTTTTTATAGATGAGGAAACTGAGGCTTGACAAGGACTCGCTCCTAGGCAAGGACCTCGAGGTCACCCAGCTCTTTGCTCAGCAGAGCCAAAATCATCAAACAGTTAGAGTTGTGTGGGCTAGTTACCATGTACTTGGGCCGAACACAGGAACAGGAAGAGTCTCATCCACTCAATGAACATCTCCATACAGACAGAGTTATCCAGGCTCTCCAACTGAGTTCTCAAGGTCAGGGAACTCCCAGTCATGTTGAGGAGTTCTCAATAAGCAGCTGACCTCTGCCAGCCCCTCCTCCACAGGACACAGGCTGAGGAGGGTTGTGGGATTTCTTCAAAGGGCTCATCAGTTCCTTACAGAAGATTGATCTTGACTGAACTAGGGACACTGGCAAATATCAGTAGCCTGGACACTCACAGACCTGGATACTGGTCTTGGTTCTATCAGTAACCTCTCCAGGCCATTGGTTTCTCTGAGTGGCACTTTGTACCACTCAGGGGATTGGTCTCAAAAGCTGGAAGTGGATGGAAAGGTCTGTGTGAGCAACAAAACACGTGTATGAGGGTCATATGTCCACTCAACAAAGGAAGGAAGAGCCACAAGGCTGGTGCAGTTTCAAAAGCACAGTTAAAGATTCATGTTCAATCAGCATTCATCAGACATATTTATGTCTGGTTTTCTGCCAAGCATGTTTACAAATGGTATTCTACTTACTCCTTACACAGCCTTATAAGGTGGACATTGTTATTCTACTTTCCAAGAAAGTCTTGAAGGAGTTAAGAAATGTGCTCAGGCTCATGCAGGTACTGACATATTGACAGCAACACACATCTGCCTCCTTTAGAGCCACTGAGTCAGTCTCCCTCCTTGGAGACTGTGGTTTACGCCAGTATGAAAGCCAGGTGCTGCATGCAAATATGAAGACACAGTCCCTGCAATTGAGGAGAGTACCATCAATAGATAATTCCAATGTGCTCTGGTGTATTCTAGGTACTTTGGCCATAGCAGCTTTGTGATACACTTCTTTGCTGCAAGCATTTTTGCCACCAAATTTTTCGATACATAATTAATTGTCCATAAGGCAATTTTTCCATAAAAAAGGTAACTGGTTGACAGCTTGTTGGATTTTTTAAAATCAGTTTGGTTTCATTTTCACATTAATGAAGTTCTCACAGTTACTCCCATTTTATATCACATATAAATCTTATACATTATCCCTCATCATGGTCTATACAGTGATGAGTAGACACAGAGGTGGTCTTAACATAGTGTGCATTTCTTCTAAATGATGATGATTTGCCCCAAGAGTTGGTCTCTCATTTTTAAACATAGTACATTACAAGGAGAAAGAGAAGCTGAGGGCCCACACAGAGGGCACCAAGTTGAACACAAATTTCATATAGAATGAAGATAGTGCTCAGGTACAATCCACAAAATAAAATCTGTTATATGCCCAGGATTGCCGTGGATCTACACATTTTAAATGTACTCAAATATTTTGTGTTTCACAATACAATGTTTCTAATTTTGTTATGTCCTTCTTAATGTCTCTCTTCTATTTTTTTCAATTTTATCTTTTTACAGCAAAATTGTCCAGTGACAGTTATGCAGCAAAAATGTTCACGGCAAAATGCTTGCAGCAAAGATGACTAAAGCAAAGGTGCATATAGTGAAATTACCTGAAACAACTGTGGTGAGTTCTGAACTAAGGAGCATTGCAGGGGCCCAGAGCAAGGGGTATGTACCTGATATGCTAGAAAGGATTTCTGGAAAACCTGTATATTAACTGGGCTGTGAAGTTTGCCATAAGAGTTGGCCAGGTGAGGAAGGGTAGAAAGGTGTTCCAGGCAGAGTTACCTGTGTGAGCAACCACACTGAGGCATGGACCAGCATGCTGTGTTTGCAGAACCAGATTTCTAGTCAATCTATACAGTATTGGGCTGAAGGTAGGGAAGAAGATAGAGCTGAAGAAATGGGCAGAACCTCTGCAGGGGCCCAGGGGCTTAGGTTGTATCCTATGGGTAATTGGAAGCCACGAGAAAATTAAAAGTCCAAAAACCTTTGGCACACACATACTTAGACTAAGAAAGAGAAGACTTCAGATGCAGCACTGAGAATGGATGGGGGTAGTGCTGGGCACACATGTTGGAAGAGAGCCTGGGATACTTGCTCAGAGGCTATTGAATGGTCTTGGCAAGAGCTGAGAGGCCCTTGAACTCAGCCTGCTGTAAATCCATATCCCCTAATGCAGGACCAGGCAGCAGTGAGAGATGGTCTAGAGGTTGGGTCCCTGAGTCAGGCTGCCTCATCCCAGCTCCAGCAGTCATCAGCTGTGCAGCCTGGGGTGTTGATTTCACCTACATGTACCTTGAATTCTTCTGCTTTTAAGTAGAGATGGCACTAGCACCACACGGAATTGTGGTGAGGACTGAGCAAGGGAGGAGCAGGCAAAGAGAAGGCTGGGGCACAGGCAATGGAGGGAGTTCAAACACCGATTGTGGCTTGCCTGTTCCCATCCCTGTGAAGGCTCACCGCTGCTCCCTTCCCACCCAAGCCTCAAGGGAGGGGGTGGGCAGTTTAGTATTAAATGGCCTGGATGAAATGCATTCTACTGGCAATTGCCTTCATTGCCTGCTGTAAAAATACATCTATATTTAAATATGCTGGGATAATTCTTAAGTTTTATTAGTGCTTAAATATTTTGGCATGTTTATTTCTCCTGGAACAATTATGGAGGTTTCATTGTTTTACACACACAAAAAAGAGACTAAATCTCCTTTTACAATAAACCCCCTGACAGGTTGAGTATGGTGTTATCTCCAGCATGTATCCCATTATTGTCTAGTCAGCTCTCAGGGTACAGAAGCAGAACTGGGGAGGGAAGGGATGGTCCTCCGAGAAGGGCCTTGTACATGGCCCTGGACGTCTCCTGTTTGTCACTCCCCATTGGCTCTCTGCCTTCTGCACTGTGGCTGTCCAGGTACACCTGTGTTCTCTAGCTTCCCATCAAGTCTGGCCAGTGGGCAGCTCTGACAGGAAATCCCAGGGAGAGAAGAAAAAGAAGTTGGAGTACTGGGCTTCTAGCTTCTTCCCTTTGGGGTCACTGGGGGCTCCTGTCCAGCTAAGCAGCTATCACCCCTGCACCCTGCTGTCTCCCTGTTGTCATAACTGCTCCCTCATCAGGCACCATCAGATCCAACATGGGAAAGACACCCCACTCCACATGCTGCTCTGGTTTCCCAGCTGCCTCCACCCAGTCCTGATCTTGTAAACAGTCCCTCATTAGCTCCTCTTAATGACCCCATCTGAGTGAGCTGGCTGCTCCTGTGGGGACCCTGATGGACTCAGAGCCCTCTGCAGGCATTTGATATAAAGGAAGCACCTGTGCATGTGACATTTTTGTTAATGCCCATAAAAATTCCAAAAGCAAAGAGGGCAAGTTGGGTTGATTTCCCTTGTTTTATTGATAAAGTTAGTTTGATAGATGATGAGGAAGCATGAGACTCATCTTTCTTCCACCTTGAAGGAGATCACACTCTCACCTGCTATAGAAACCTGGCTCAGTGATGGGGGTAGAGAAACTGTCCTAGTATCTGTTTTAGCAATGTGACCTTGAGCAAGTTACTTAAACTCCCTGGATCTCTGTTTCTGCTTTGTATCTTGGAGATAATACTTGCTGGGCAAGGCTCAGAGCCAAAATGACCACAGTAGCTTTACAGTAATAATAATAATAGGTTACTGAGTACATTTCACATGACTGAGACTATTCTAAACACTTCATGTATAATGTTTGGTTGAGGCAGCTAAAGGTATTATTATCCCCATTTGACAAATGTGGAAATAAAGGTGCAAAAAGTGGATCTTTTCTCTCTTGCCATTGCTGGCATTTTTAGCACAGGTTATTGGACCCCACTGTCAACACTCATAGAGGAGGAACTAAAAAAGGCGTTAGGGTGCAACCAGCCCAAGTGACTACAGGGAGGGATGTGAGGTCTGGGCAGAGCAAACACCCTGGCCAGGATCACACAGGAATAGGGAGCCAGGTCTCCAGACCCCAAATTCATGATTTGTCTCTTGTGGTGTTACCCAAATACATCTACCATGGATCAGCACTTGAAACTACTTCTCCAAGTGGTTGGTTTCTCCTTCACTCCTCTTCCATGTGAACAGAGGGACCACTGACCCCATTGAGCTCTGGAATCTGGGGAGTTGCCAGGCCCTCCTACACACCAGTACTGATGTAGGCATTTGCTCTCTGAGGGCAGAGCTGGGGCCCAGCAGGGTCACTTTTCTTGTGAAGAGCTGGATTGCACATCTGGAAGTCCAGTTTGTGGGTGAACCAGCCCTTCACCTCCTGCTTCAAGGGCAGGAGAAGGCCTGAACTAGCTTAGGAAAGAGAGGGATAAAAGTGGGCTTTGAGGCTGAATGGAGTGTCGGTTAAGTTGTATGTGCCACGGACAATCCAAGGGTCAATGCCCAACTCTGCTAAGGCCTTGCTATGTAGCTTTGGGTAATTTACTTCTCCCCTTTGTGTCTGGTTTCTTCATCTGTAAAATTGGACATCCATAACAACACATGACTTATAGGCAGGTGAGGTATTAAAATATCTAACTAGTGGTACACACAGGCACTGACCAATCAGAACCAAGTCCAGCCATGAACACTAGTGTGGCTGTCCTGTAGCCAATGAATTGATTGCCTACAGTCACAGAGAAATGCTTGCAACAGGTCACATAGCACATGCTCCATAAACAGAAGCCATTGTTTTATTTGTAAATTTCACAAGCTCTGGTTTCCTCCAGGTTGTGACATTTTCAACATTTCAATTCTTTACAGCAGGCACATGGTGGAAATTTCATTACTGCAACTCTAGGTACCAGAGAAATGCCATCCACTATGTGGAGAGATTTAATTCAATCCTTCAAACACTGGGTGAGCAGCTCCTCTGAGTGCAGCTCTGGGAAGAGAATAGAGCAGCTTCTGTTCTCAAGGAGACTCCAGATCTGGGGGAAAGACACACAAACATGCCAGGATAAGTAAATCAGGAAGAAAGGAACACTCAGTGCAGGGACAGGAGGCTGCACTGGAACAAATGACAGGCTTTGAGTGTAGGTATTTTTTCCATTTCCTAGCTGTGTGACACTGGGCAAGTCAGGTAACCTTCCCCACCTCCCCAACAACACTGTTCCTAATTGGTAAAGGGGAGTATTAATATTTCTCCCAAGGGGTTGCTATGGGGACTTACTGAGGTTCTGCCCTCTTGAAGCAGCTTCACAGAGCTTGGCATCATATACTCCTCTCCCCACAACACCCACTGGCCTGGGGCTCTGGAGGGAGGAAACCTCACTCCAGTTCGTGTGGTCTGGAAAGGCTTCAAAGAGGAGGTGGTATCTAGCCATCTTGAAGTGTGAGAGGGGCTTTAAGAGGTAAAGAGGTAAAGAAGGCAGAGGGAAGAGTCCACAGGAAAGCAAAGAAATGGAAGGAAGGGTTTATGGGGCCCCAGAAAGAAACCACAGGCAGCAGGGAAGGCAAGGGTCCCTGAATGACTAAGGGGAGCCTTGAAGAAGTTGACCCTAAGAGCCATTGCTCATGGTTTTTTGCTGATCGTTCTTTTTTGTTTGTTTGTTTGTTTGTTTTTTGTTTTTTTATCAGTATTTTTTAATTGTTGATATTGTACAGTTTTCTGTCTTTTACCCCGCCCCAGCCCACCACCCCAGCCATCCCCACCTTCCTCCCATTTCCACCCCCCATAGTTTTTGTCCATGAATCCTTTATACTTGTTGCTCTAAACCGTTCCCCTTTTCCCCCGAAATTCCCTCCTCTCCCACTTTGGACACTGTCAGACTGTTCTCAAATTCAGTGTCTTTGTTTATATTATGCTTGTTTGTTTGTTTTGTTGATTAGCTTCCTGTTAAAGGTGAGATCATATGGTATTTGTCTTTCACTGCCTGGCTTATTTCGCTTAGCATGATACTCTCCGATTCCTTCCATGCTGTCGCAAAGGGTAGGAGCTCCTTCTTTCTTTCTGCTGCATAGAATTCCATTGTGTAAATGTACCACAGTTTTTTGATCCATTCATTAACTGATGGGCACCTAGGTTGCTTCCAGCACTTGGCTATTGTAAATTGTGCTGCTATGAACATAGGGGTGCATAGATTCTTTTGGATTGGTGTTTCAGGATTCTTAGGATATAATCCAAGCAGTGGAATTGCTGGGTCAAAAGGTATGTCCATTTTTAGTTTTCTTAGAAAACTCCATACTGTTTTCCATAGTGGTTGTACCAATCTGCAATCCCACCAACAGTGCACTAGGGTCCCCTTTTCTCCACAACCTCTCCAACACTTGCTGTTTGTTGCTTTGTTTATGAAGGCCATTCTGACTGGTGTCAAGTGGTATCTCATTGTAGTTTTAATTTGCATCTCTCTGATAGCTAGAGATATCGAGCATCTTTTCATGTGTCTCTGGATCCTCTGTATGTCCTCCTTGGAGAAGTGTCTGTTCAAATCCTTTGCCCATTTTTAATTGGGTTGCTTGTCTTCTTAGAGTAGAGTCTTGTAAGTTCTTTATATATTTTGGAGATTAATCCCTTGTCTGAGTTATCATTTCCAAATATGTTTTCCCATACAGTTGGTTCTCTTTTTATTTTAATACTGTTTTCTTTAGCTGTGCAGAAGCTTTTTATTTTGATGAGATCCCATTTGTTTATTCTTTCCTTTATGTCCCTTGCTCTAGGGGATGTATCAGTGAAAATATTGCTGCGTGAAATATCTGAGATTTTCCTGCCTATATTATCCTCTAGAATTTTAATGGTGTCATGGCTTATATTTAAATCTTTTATCCACCTTGAATTTATTTTTGTGTATGGTGTAAGTTGGTGCTCAAGTTTCATTTTTTTGCATGTAGCTGTCCAGTTCTCCCAGCACCACTTATTGAAGAGGCTATTTTTGCTCCATTTTATGTTGCTGCCCCCTTTGTCGAAAATTAATTGACTGTAGAGACTTGGGTTTATTTCTGGGCTCTCTGTTCTATTCCACTGGTCCACGTGTCTGTTCTTGTGCCAGTACCAGGCTGTTTTGATTACAGTGGCTTTGTAATACAGTTTGGTATCAGGTATTGTGATCCCTCCTACTTTGCTCTTCTTTCTCAAAATTGCTGCCGCTATCCGGGGTCGTTTATGATTCCATATAAATTTTTGAAGTGTTTGTTCTATGTCTGTGAAATATGCCATTGGAACTTTAATAGGTATTGCATTGAATCTGTAAATTGCTTTGGGTAGTATGGACATTTTGATAATATTAATTCTTCCGATCCATGAACATGGTATATGCTTCCATTTGTTTGTGTCTTCCTTGATTTCATTCTTCAGTGTTGTGTAGTTTTCTGCATACAGGTCTTTTACCTCCTTGGTTAGGTTTATTCCTAGGTATTTTATTTTTCTTTTTGCTATATCGAATGGGATTTTTTTCTTGATTTCTGCTTCTGCTGTTTCACTGTTGGTATACAAAAATGCCTTTGATTTTTGGATATTGACTTTGTATCCAGCTATTTGGCCAAATTCATTTATTACGTCGAGCAGCTTTTTGGCCGAGTCTATAGGATTTTCTATGTACACTATCATGTCATCTGCAAACAATGATAGTTTTGTTTCCTCCTTTCCAATTTGGATGCCTTTTATTTCCTTTTCTTGTCTAATTGCTGTGGCTAAGACTTCCAATACTATATTGAATAGAAGTGGTGAAAGTGGACAGCCTTGTCTTGTTCCTGATCTTAGTGGGAAAGATTTCAGTTTTTGCCCATTGAGTATGATGTTGGCTGTAGGTCTCTCATATATGGCTTTTTTTTTTTTTTTTTTTTAAGATTTTATTTATTTATTTTTAGAGAGGGGAAGAGAGGGAAAGAAACATCAATGTGTGGTTGCCTCTCACGTGGCCCCCACTAGAGGCCTGGCCTGCAACCCAGGCATGTGCCCTGACTGGGAATCGAACCTGCGACCCTTTGGTTCGCAGCCCGCGCTCAATCCATCTCATATATGGCTTTTATTATGTTGAGGAATGCTCCCTCTATTCCCACTTTGCTGAGTGTTTTTATCATAAATGGGTGTTGTACTTTATCAAAAGCTTTTTCTGCATCTATTGATATGATCATGTGATTTTTGTCTTTGCTTTTGTTTATGTGATGTATTACATTTATGGATTTGCGAATGTTGAACCATCCTTGCATCCCTGGGATGAATCCCACTTGGTCATGGTGTATGATCTTTTTAATGTATTGTTGGATGCGGTTTGCCAATATTTTGTTGAGGATTTTAGCGTCTACATTCATCAGTGATATTGGCCTGAAGTTTTCTTTCTTTGTTATGTCTTTATCTGGTTTTGGGATTAGGATGATGCTGGCTTCATAAAAAGAGTTTGGGAGTCTTCCATCATTTTGGATTTTTTTGGAATAGTCTGTGAAGGATAGGGGTTAGTTCTTCCTTAAATGTTTTATAGAATTCTCCTGTGAAACCATCTGGTCCAGGGCTTTTGTGTGCCGGGAGTATTTTGATTACTGATTCAATTTCACCAGCTGTTATTGGTCTGTTCAGGTTTTCTGTTTCTTTTTCATTGAGTTTTGGAAGGTTATATTTTTCTAGAAACCTGTCCATTTCACCTAGGTTTTCAAATTTCTTGGCATACAGTTCTTCATAGTAATTTCTTACAATCCTTTGTATTTCTGTGGTGTCAGTCGTAATCTCTCCTCTTTCATTTCTGATTGTGTTTATTTGAGTCCTCTCTCTTTTTTTCTTGATGAGCCTGCTTAAAGGCTTGTCGATTTTGTTGATCTTTTCAAAGAACCAGCTCCTGGATTCATTGATCCTTAGGATTGTGCTTTTAGTCTCTATGTCATTTAATTCTGCTCTGATCTTGGTTATTTCCTTCCTTCTACTTGCCCTGGGCTGTCTTTGTTGGTGTTCCTCGAGTTCTTGTAGGCGTAGGGTTAAGTCGTTTGTTAGAAATGTTTCTGTCTTCTTTAGGTAGGCCTGTATTGCTATGAACTTCCCTCTGCGGACTGCCTTCATTGTGTCCCATAAGTTTTGGGTTGTTGTGAGTTCATTTTCATTTGTTTCCAGAAACTTTTTGATTTCCTCCTTAATTTCATTCTTTACCCATTCATTGTTTAATAGCATGCTATTCAATCTCCATGATTTTGATGATTTGGTGATTTTTCCCCATCAAGTCAGTTTCTAGTTTTAGTCCCTTGTGGTCGGAGAAAATGCTTGGTATGATATCAATTTTCCTGAATTTGTTGAGCCTTGTTTTGTGTCCTATCATGTGGTCTATCTTTGAAAATGTTCCATGTGCGTTTGAAAAAAATGTGTATTTAGTTTCTTTGGGATGGAGGGCCCTATATATATCAGCTAAGTCCAATTCGTCTAGAGTACTGTTCAATGCCACAATATCTTTGTTGATAATTTGTTTGGAAGATCTGTCCATTTTTGACAGTGGGGTGTTAAAATCTACTATAATTGTGTTGCTGTCAATATCTTTCTTGAAGTCCTCTAAGATTTTCTTGATGTATTTAGGTGCTCCTATGTTGGGTGCATATATATTTACAATGTTTATGTCTTCTTGGTGGATTCTTCCCTTGAGTATTATGAAGTGACCTTCTGGGTCTCTCTTTATAGCTCTTCTTTTGAAGTCTATTTTGTCTGATATGAGTATTGCTACCCCGGCCTTTTTTTCCTGTCCATTTGCTTGGAAAATTTGTTTCCAGCCTTTCACTTTAAGTCTGTGTATGTCTTTTGTCCTGAGGTGGGTCTCTTGTAGGCAGCATATGTGTGGGTCATGCTTTCTTATCCAGTCAGCTACTCTATGTCTTTTGATTGGAGCATTTAATCCATTTACATTTAAGGTTACTATTGATAGGTACTGATTCATTGCCATTTTCATATCTGTGTTCCTCCCTCTCTCTTTTCCTTTCTTTCCTTAAAGCAGTCCCTTTAGTATCTCTTGTAGTACTGGTTTGGTAGAGGTGTATTCTTTTAGACTTCTTTTGTCTGGGAAGCTCCTTATTTGTCCTTCTATCTTGATTGAAAGCCTTGCTGGGTAAAGTAGTCTTGGTTGTAGGCCTTTGGTTCTCATTACTTGGAATATTTCTTGCCATTGTCTTCTGGCTTGGAGCGTTTCCATTGAGAAGTCAGTTGCTAACCTTATCGGGGCTCCCTTGTATGTTACTTCCTTTTTCTCCCTTGCTGCCTTTAAGATTCTCTTTGTCTTGGAAGTTTGCCATTTTAATGATGATGTGTCTTGAAGTGGGCCTGTTTGGGTTCCTCTTGATAGGGACTCTCTGTGTTTCCTGGATTTGTGTGACTTTTCCTCTCACCAAATTAGGGAAGTTTTCCATCATTACTTTTTCAAATAGGTTTTCTATCCCTTGCTCTTCTTCTTCTCCTTCTGGTATTCCTATTATACGGATATTATTACGTTTCATGTTGTCTTGCATTTCTCTTAAACCCTCTTCATTCTTTCTGAGCCTCTTTTCCTTTTCTTGCTCTATCTGGCTGCTTTTTTCTACTTTGTCCTCCAACTCACTGATCCGATCTTCTGCTTCATCGATTCTGCTTTTCATTCCTTCTACTGTGTTCTTCAGCTCAGAAATTGTATTCTTCATTTCCTCTTGGCTCTTTTTGATAGTTTCTATTTCCTTTTTCATGTTGATATAGTTTGCACTGAGTTCATCGTAGCTTCCCTGTAGTTTCTGGTAGCTCATTGAGAGCTCATGGAGCTTCCTGACAACCATTTCTTTGAACTCCTTATCTGATGGTTGAGTTGCCTCTGTTTCATTTAGCATTCTTTCTGGGGCTTCCACCTTTTCTTTCATTTGGGGATTGTTTCTTTGTCTTCTCATTGTTGGTGAGACTCTTCTTGTAAACCTCTGCTTCTTAAGTTGATCTGTTCTGGCTACCTGCGTTTATGGTGTGAACTTCTGTGGTGGAATACCTGTGAGATTCAGTGTTATAGTCTTCTTCAGGTATCCTGGTGTTCACAGCTTCCACTGTCTCAGCTGTGGGAATACCCCCTCTTTTGGTCCAACTCTGGTTTTTTCACAGTTCTAGGATTTCTTTGCCTCACTCATGGGTATTCAAAAAGAGAAAAGAATAAAGTGAAAAAAGAAGAGAGAGAAAAAAGAAAAAAAAAGAAAGAAAGAAAAAAAAAGAGGAGGGAAGGAGAGATAGAATTGGAAAGAAAGGAAGAAGGAATAAAGCCAGAAAGAAGTAAAGAGAAGCAAAAGGAATTGAGGGATAAAAAAGGTAGAAGTAATAAAAAAAATAAAAAATATATAATCAATCAAAACAAAAAGAACCCCACAAAAACGAAAAACGAACCAAAACAAACAAACAATCAAAAAACCCAACTAAACAGACAAAAAAACAACTATCAAAAAAAAAAAACCACAAAACAAAATGAAACAAAACACCCCCCCCCCAAAAAAAAAAAGAATAAGAAGGAAAAAAAAAAATCTCTTGCTATTTTCACACAGGCCAAACTGGATTTTCTGGACTTGCTGGCTGTAGCAGGCTGCGAGGCGACTCGTACCGCTTTTCTCCCTGTTCCTCACTCAGTCAGCTTTGGGCTACTGTCCTCAGTGCCAGCCCAGCACTGACCCCAGGGCTAATGGCGTACTCTCCATGCAGGGCCTTGGGTGTGATTTCTGAGCCTCCTGCAGGGGGTGAGCTTTCCAGAGTTTATGGGTTTCAGCTGGAATCTCTTACAGATCCATCCCTCCCCGAGCCTATTGCTGTGAGCTCCGGGTCTCCTACAGGGCGCAGGCGCCCGCCTGAGACTACGGGCGTGGGCTCCGAGAGTTTCCCGAGTTGTGCGCACTCACCCCAGGATCACAGATGTGAGCTCCGGGTCTTCCAGAGTCCCCTTCTCTAGTTGGAGGGTCGCCTCCGGCCGCAGGGCTGCCTCCAATCCGGCCGCCTCCGGTCGGTTGCGGAGGCCCCTCCGGTCGCGCGGCCGCCTCCGGTCGGTTGCGGAGCCCCCTCCGGTCGCCGGGCCGCCTCCGGTCGGTTGCGGAGGCCCCTCCGGTCGCGCGGCCGCCTCCGGTCGGTTGCGGAGCCCCCTCCGGTCGCCGGGCCGCCTCCGGTCGGTTGCGGAGGCCCCTCCGGTCGCGCGGCCGCCTCCGGTCGGTTGCGGAGCCCCCTCCGGTCGCCGGGCCGCCTCCGGTCGGTTGCGGAGGCCCCTCCGGTCGCGCGGCCGCCTCCGGTCGGTTGCGGAGCCCCCTCCGGTCGCCGGGCCGCCTCCGGTCGGTTGCGGAGGCCCCTCCGGTCGCGCGGCCGCCTCCGGTCGGTTGCGGAGCTGCCTCCGGTCGCCGGGTCGCCTCTGTCCCGTCTCCGGACCACCTCCGGTCGCTTGGCTGCCGCGTCTAGTTTTCCAATGTCTGCTACGGATTTTGATCTCCTATTTTTATATATACTGTGGTATTGTTGGCTATCTGCTCTGTTCCTTTGTAGATCAGCTAGGTTTTTCTCCCATGTGCAGGAGGAAGGACAATCTGCGTCCTCCTACCATGCCGCCATCTTGAACCCCCTCTGCTGATCATTCTTGTGAACCCATCATGATTTTGAGTGGGAAGAATGGCTTTCATCTGAAGAATGTCATCTGATCTGACTCCAGATGCAAACCTCAACAGAAGCTGCAATGTGGCTCCTGCCCATGAAGAAATGGAAAGGGAGCTCTGAGTGGGGTCGGCCTATGAGGACCATGGGAGAAGTGGGTGGGCTGACAGCAGGGTGGGACATGTACTAAAAGGCAGCCTCTCCCAGGCAGACCACTTGGGCAGGGACTTGGGCTCTGGGACGAAAGGCCTTTCCCCTAGCTTAGGAGATATTGGGAAAAGAAGGAGCAGGTGGGAGAGAAGGGAAGCCTTGGAAAGGAGGCTTGGGGAGGGAGGGTGGGAGGTAGAAATCTCTTTGTTCTCACTCAAGTGGCACAGCAGGGCCTGGGAGATCACTCGAACAGGTGGGGGGAGTCTGGCCCCAGGCTGGCCAGATGGGCTTGAGACATGTCACCATTGTCTCTGTTTCGGTTCCTACTCTTCACAGTTTGGTTGTGACCCCACTGCCAGCACTGTTGGGTATACTTTAGGGAGACTGGAAAACAAGACAGGAGGGAAGCCTCCAAGGCCAAAGGAAACCTATCTCCTGTTATCCTGTTCTGTAGACAGAGTTAGTGGGAGGGAAGGAAAGAGTCTAAATCTCACCTCCAGGTAGGAGAGAAGTTTTAGTGCCAGTCCAATTAGTGGTTATGCATCAGAAAAAGGCCAGATTTAATGTTGGAGAGAAAGTCAGTTCTGAAGGCCCCAAGAACACTGTTCCTAGAGAAAAGCATGCTCTCTCTCCATTTCAGCTCCTATGTGGTTGTTTCTCAGTTTAGCAGTTAGGAGAGTGGCCACAGTACCAGCAGGTGCTCTCAGCATGTGTGATTGTGATAACTAAATCCCAAAATGGGATCTAGGAAGAAACTTATCTGATCCTCTCCCAGGCCATCTTTTGTGTAGATAGAAAGATTAAGGCCACCCAGAGCAGCGAAAGCATAACCAGATGGAGAAAAGTCCAGATTAGAGCTAGGACCAGGCCTCCTCCCTTCCAGATCTCTCCACTCTGGATAGTTATTTCTGTATCAGAGCTCACAGGTGGACTTCAAGGAACTCAGACCCTGCCTGACATCAGATGCAAAATGTCAGGTATCTGTACATTTTTCTGGAAAGAGAACCCATAGCTTTCATTGAGTTTCTTTTATTTAAAAGTATACTTTATTAATTATGCTATCACAGTTGTCCCAATTTTTCCCCCTTTGACTTCCTCCACCTAGCACCCCCTCACTCCCTCAGGCAATCCTCACACCATTGTCCATATCCATAGATCATGCATGTATGTTCTTTAGCTATCTATTCCCTATGCTGTATTTTATGTCCCCATGACCATTCTTTTTTCTTTTTATTTTAATTGTTGATCTTGTACAGTTTTCTTTTACTCCCATCCCAGCCCACTGCCCCAGCCCTCCCCACCTCCCTCCCATTTTCACCCTCACTAGTTTTTGTCCAGGTGTCCTTTATACTTGTTACTCTAAACCCTTCCCCTTTCCCCCTGAAATTCCCTCCCCTCTCCCCTCCGGTGACTGTCAGCCTGTTCTCAATTTCAGTGTCTTTGGTTATATTATGCTTGTTTGTTTGTTTTGTTGAGTAGGTTCCTGTTAAAGGTGAGATCATATGGTATTTGTCTTTCACCACCTGGCTTATTTCACTTAGCATGATGCTCTCCAGTTCCATCCATGCTGTCGCAAAGGGTAGGAGCTCCTTCTTTCTTTCTGCTGCATAGAATCCCATTGTGTAAATGTACCATAGTTTTTTGATCCATTCATTAACTGATGGGCACCTAGGCTGCCTCCAACACTTGGCTATGGTAAATTGTGCTGCTATGAACATAGGGGTACATAGGTTTCTTTGGATTGGTGTTTCAGAGTTCTTAGGATATAATACAAGCACTGGAATTGCTGGGCCCATGACCATTCTTTAATTACCAATTTGTACTTCTCAATACCTTCAACCCGTTTTGTCCATCTTCCCAACTACCCTCCCATCTGGCAACCATCAGAATGCTCTCTGTATTCATGATTATATTTCTGTTCTTCTTGTTGGTTTATTTTTTTTAGATTCAATTGTTGATAGATATGTATTTGTTGCCATTTTATTGTTCATATTTTTTATCTTCTTACAGGAGACCCTTTAATATTTCATATTATACTGGTTTGGTCATGATGAACTCTTAGCTTTTTCTTGTCTTGAAAGCTCTTTATTGGTCCTTCATTGTATATGATAGTTTTGCTGGATAGAGTAATCTTGGTTGTAGATACTTTCATTTCATCACTTTGAGTATAGACTGCAAAGTTTCTTTTGAGAAATCAGCTGACAGTCTCATGGGGGCTCCCTTGTAGGTAACTATCTGTTTTTCTCTTAATGCTTTTAAGACTTTTTCTCTTTGTCTTTAACCCTTGGCATTTGAATTATGATGTGTCTTGGTGTGGTCCTCTTTGGGTTCATCTTTCTTGGGACTCTCTGTGGTTCCTGGGCTTATACATATAATCAGTTCACCACGTTAGGGAAGTTTTCTGTCATTATTTTTTTCAACTAGGTTTCCAATTTCTTGCTCTCTCTCTCTTCTCCTTTCAGCATCCCCATCATACAAATGTTGGTATGCTTGAAGTTGTCTCAGAGGCTCCTTATACTATCCTCATTTGGGGGGGATTCTTTTATCTTCTTGCTATTCTGATTGGTTGTTTTTTTCTTCCTTATGTTTCAGATCACTGATTTGATTCTCAGCTTCATCCACTCTGCTATTGATTCCCTGTAAATTGTTCTTTATTTTAGTTAGTTCAACCTTCATTTCTGAATGGATCTTTTTTTATGCTGTTGAGGTCCTCTCTAAGTTCCTTGAGTATCCTTATAACCAGTGTTTTAAACTCTGCATC
The DNA here is from genome assembly GCA_039655065.1 of Glossophaga mutica. Taxonomy (NCBI): domain Eukaryota; kingdom Metazoa; phylum Chordata; class Mammalia; order Chiroptera; family Phyllostomidae; genus Glossophaga; species Glossophaga mutica. The sequence continues at coordinate 120,669,105 of CM077307.1, forward strand.
TAGTAACTTGCTTGTCTCCATTTTGTTTAGTTCTTTTTCTGGAGTTTTGTTCTGTTCTTTCATTTATACAATGTTTCTTTGTCTTCTTATTTTGGCAGCCTCCCTGTGTTTGCTTCTATGTATTAGGTAGAGCTGCTACATCTCACAGGCTTGGTAGAGTGGCCTAATGTAGTAGGTGTACTATAGGGTACAGTGGCATAGCCTCCCCTATTACTCAAGCTGGGTATTCCAGGTGTGCCCACCATGTGGGCTGTGTATACCCTCCTATTGTAGTTGAGCCTTGATTTCTGTTGGCACATCCAAGGTCAGCCACCTCCTGTGTTCTGTGCAGAGTCACATAGCATTGGCTACAAAGTGTTCTGCAGTTGGCTGCTACTTCTGCTGGGACTGGGGGTGCCCAGGTGAGGCCAAACTGTGAATTGAAGCTGCCTACTGCTAGTGCCAGCCTGGGGGCAACTTAGTGGGGGGGGGGCACTTAGTGGGGGCAACAGGGCTTGCTAAATCCAGATGCTACTTGTTTGAGAGAATTTAGAAAAATCTGAAACATGGGCAAGACAAGCCATTTGTATGGGAAAGCCACTGGAAACATCTTCGTTGGGCCTGAACATTGGGTGGGGCAAACAGTGTGAGTCAGTATGACAGAATCTCAGATAGGACACCCATCTGCCATCTCTGTAGCTCTGTGGGATCAGAGGGAAGGCTCAGAAAAGGAACAGTGGCCTCTGCCAGCACTTCTGTTTGGAAGAAAGCTGCCCCCCAGGCCCAGCTCTTATCCAGATGTTGGACAATTCAGTTCCTGCATATAGGTCTCTGGTGCATTTCAGTTTGCTGTCCCATGCTGGAGCTCAGAGGAAGTGAGTAAGTCTGTGTGTGAGCCTTTTAAGAGGAACTGCTGGGGAGTCCAGCAATTTCTGTCTTTCACAGGCTTAATCCCCTCTGATTTTTACAGCCAGAAGTTATGGTGGCTTCTCTTCCTGTCACTGGAAACCTGGGTTGGGGGTCTAGTGTGGGACCAAAACCCTTCGTTCCTGAGATGTCCCTCCTGATTTTATCCAACACACGTGGGTGTGGGACCAGCTCAGTCCACATTTCCACCCCTCCTACCAGGCTCAGTGTGGTTTCTTCTTTAATTCCATAGCTGTAGAATTTCCATTCAGCTAAATTTCTGACAGTTCTGAATGATGGTTGTTCTATAGTTTAGTTGCAATTTTGATGTGGCTGTGTGAGGAGGTGAGTTGTGTTTAGCTAGGCTGCCATCTTTACTGGAAGTCCTTGATAGGCTTCTTGATGGTTTATATCTTCATCCCCCAAAATGTCTTCAGGAAAAAAACTTGACAGCAGGCACTCATTGCTGTGTTCTGCAATTCTCCTGCCTAGAAGCAGGGAGCCCCCACAGCCCTGCTCATAGGCAGGAGGCAGCTCCTATTTTCAGTCTGGAATTCTGCTGTTTTCACAGTAAGGCAGTCCCTTTCCATGTCTCTGATACATTTTCCTGGGCCCTGAGCTGGGATGCTAACACATGCTTGCTCACATTTCTTCCTCTAAGTTCATCCCACACAGTGGTCCCCTCCCTCAGAACCCTGGGAACTCGCAACAGAGTTACTGTAGGAAGATGTCAGAATCCCATCACCACATCCATCTCCCTCTCATTTTTGTCTGAAATGCTAAGAGAGCTCTGAGCTCATTCTAATTTTTTAAAAAATCTTAACCCAAGGATATTTTTAATTGATTTGAGAGAGAGAGAGAGAGAAAGAGAGAGAGAGAGAGAGAGAGAGAGAGAGAAACATCAGTGTGAAAGAGAAACATTGATTTGTTGCCTCCCATATGTGCCTGACAGGGGATTGAACCCACAACCTAGGTATGTGCCCTAAAGGAGGATCAAACCCCTAACCTTTTGGTGTTTGGGATGATACTGTAACCAGCTGAGCTACCAGGCCAGGGCTCATTCTCATTCTATAAAGGGAAAGATGAAGCCCAGAAAAGGAAAGGACCATTCTCATATTCACACCTGTTCTAAAAGTAGAATATTACTAGGAAAATCATATGGGCCCCTAAATTCTGCAGGGTTTCTTCCTCCATGAAGTCTAACTGCGAGGTTGAGCATTTTGAATGAGGGCCAGCATGCTGTACTGGCTGCTGGTCTGAGCTGTTCCTAGGGGCTGCAGACTGAAGGTTCCCACCATCATGGGTGCAGTCTGCCCAGAGATCCATATGAACCACAGGCAGACAGGTTTGATAAACCAGGACTATACAAAGAACACAAAAGAACAGGTTCACTCACTGAATCATTCATTCATTCATTCATTCAACCAATATTTATTAAGTTTCTATAATAAGTTTTATGTCAGGGTCTGGTGAGACAATGATCACTAAGGCCCTGAAGTGCTGAGACTTACACTGTCACAGAATAAGAGCACAATTGGACTCCCACTCTTGGAGGGGAGCTATGTGTGGTTCTTTACAGAGTTTGCAGTCATGTAAGCATGTTCAGCAACCTGGAAATTACATACTGTGGGACCTGATCTTAACTTCCAGTTACTTTTCACTCAGTTATTGGTGAAACCCATGATTTGAATTAGCTGCAGGAGCCTTTTCTTCCTCCCTTTCTTTTCTCCTTCCTTCAGGCCTTAATATGCACCATATGCTACAAAAGATGCTGGGAATGCAAAAGGAGGTTCTCGGAAGGAAGCCCACTGGAAATCAGATCATTATAATGCAATGTGACAGTGCTTTGGTGATCAGCAAAACTGGGGTATTATGGGAGCTCAGAAGAGGGGCCTGCAACTCACAAGGGAACAACTTCGTCGATTTCTGCAGGGAGGTGATGTTGACACTCCTTCTTTCACCTCTCTGAATACCTACCATATTTTAGGTATTGTGCTGAGGGCTGCATGTGAGCAGTGAGGGGAACAGGACAGACCCCTTTTCACATGCACCTCTCATCCTGGGAGCTGTGCCTTGATCACTCCATCCCAGTTGTATATTTCCGTTACCGTAATATAGCTCCTGCCCAGCCCCTAGTCTTCACCCTTTACCTCTCTTGCTCGTCTTGTCTGGGGCGGAGGGAACTGTCCAACACACCTTCAAAGGGCCTCCTCACTCATGGGAAGATGCTCATTTTCTGCCCTTAGAACCAGTCAGAATTCCAGTCTTCGCCTACTGCCTTTCTGCTGTTCTACTACTTTCTAGAGCACAGAGCTGAGAACAACTGTCTGCCTGCCTGTGTACGTGCCCTGCAGAGGGCCTAACCCAGTGACCTACTGCATAAAGAATCCTACTCACACCCACTCTGTCCCTCCCAGAGCCACCTCTGTGACCTGTCACATTGCAAGGGCAGGTAGGGACTGGGTGTGAGTAGGAAGAGTACTTCTGGGTTGCACCCAAAGGAAGTGCTTCCTCCACTGCTCCCCATGTCACCCCTACTGTTAAAGTGCCCTGAGTTTGCAACACTGGGGTTTTAAATCACTTGGGCTTTATATGCCATTAGTGTAATTCAGAAGTGAAATCAATTGAACCTGTTAATTAAATACTATTCAGGCATGAAGTGGTTTAAATAATATAAGCAATATAGCCATTGAACTTAGCAATAGGTATTTGATATTTTTTAAATACGATTTTATTATTCCAAACAAATTTTGATGGAAAATAAAGCCCCTGAAAACTGACTAATGTCCTGCTTATCAGTCTCTACATTATTCAAGGAGAGCAACAGAATCAAAATTAAAACTTGCCTTTTATACTCCTGGAGGCAGTTTCTGGTGGTGAAGTACAAACACTGTTCACTGTGGATTTGCTGTGTGATCCTAAGCAAGTCACTCCACCTCTCTGCTCTAGCCTCCTCACCAAAAAATAGGGGTATTACCTGAATTATGGAAATGGAAAAAGAAACTTAAAAAGTGAGGGTAGTTTTTGTGTACTGTCATGTGATCATTTGATTGTTTTTTGTTTTTGTTTTTGTTCTCCTATATTCGCAGTCCTCTTCACACCACTCAGGACTGGAAGCTTGGAGAAAGGCAGGATGCTGCCCATATATAAAGGGTCACTTCTCACTGCCTTAATCTCTAAGGGGACCCAATTTTCTTTTTTTTTTAAATTTTTTTTTTCTTTTAGATTTTATTTATTTATCTTCAGAGGGGAAGGGAAGGAGAGAGGGAGAGAAACATCAATGTGCGGTTGCCTCTTGTATGTCCCCTGCCGGGAACTGGCCTGGCAACCCAGGCATGTGCCCTGACTGGGAATCGAACCTCGATCCTTCGGTTCGCAGGCCCGCGCTCAATCCACTGAGCTACACCAGCCAGGGCCCAATTTTCAAAACTGAGAAATGGTCTCCTCTACAGGGTGCCCAAAGGGAAGCAGAGGAATCTTCTACATTTCAGGCTCAAGATTTCTACACTTCTACATCTAAGGTGAAATGCAATTTTCAAGGGGCACTGGAGTTTGCTCCTGGATTTGGGATGAAAGGGGCCACAGGCAGGCTCACCGTCACAAACCAGCCCTGGCTGCTGCAGCTTTCTCACCCCATCCAGAGCTATCACTTTGAATTATACATGAGGCGCTTGCAGTAGCTGTGATGATTTTTCAAATATTTCTCTAATTGATGAGAAGGGCTTTGATAAATTGCTATAGAACCAGGAGCATCTGATCACAAGGAATTCTGTCTTGTTCCTCCTTGACAGATGTTTATTTGACTTTAAGGGAGTGTAGGGTCCAAAGGAATTACTTCTCTCTCCCGGAACTTTTATTGTATTAAGGGAAAACAAAATTAAACAGAAATTCTGTGGTTTTGTTTTTAAATCCAAACAAGGAAAATTCTCCAAGGTTGGAAGTCTTGTGCCTGCCACATTCAGATAAAGGAGCTTGGCAGCAGGGAGCTGAAGTGCAAGGTCTGTGTACATCCCCAGACCTCGCTTTTCCATTACGTCCTTCTCATGCCTGCTGAAATGGAACGAGGAAGCACAGACACCAATCAACCAGAGCACCAGAAGGGGCATCATCCACAGTGCAGATCAGAGGTCTACTGGCCAGGCATTACCATTTACTTGCTGGATTGTAGTGGGGTCCCTGGGCCCCAGAGGAGGACAGCAGAGTGGTAGAGTATGTGGGGGAGAAGGGCAATAAATCAGGGGGTCTTGAACAGTATTTTTTTGTTAATGGTATGATGCTTTCGAAACCAGTGTGCCTATACCAGCACACTTCTGGAGGATGGAATGTCCAAGATCAAAGTATCAGCAGATTTGGTGTCTGGCTGAGGACCTGGATCCTGCTTCATAGAGAGCTATCTTTTCACTCTGTCCTCGTGTGGCAGAAGAGCAGAGGAGCTCTCTGGGGCCCTTATAAAGAGGGCACTAATCCCACCCATGACGGCTCCACAGTCATGACCCAATCACCTCCCAAAGGCCTCACTTTCAAATACCATCACCTTGAGGATTAGGTTTCAGCACATGCACTTTGGAAGGACATAAACATACAACCTTTAGCACAGGAACTCACCTCTTTTCTTCTTGCTATCTTCAGCTCTATCCCCTGAGATTACTCTATTGTTATTATTTATTAATTATTATATTTTTTCTATACAAACAACTGTAAACCTACTTTGCTACACCCTATATTTAAGATGTCAATGCTCCCCAAATTGTTCTATACATTTAATGCATGTCCAATCAAAATCCCAGCAGAATTTTTTAATAGATATAGACAAGGTGATTCTAAAATTTACAATAAAAGGAACCAGAACTAGAATAGCCATAACGATTTTGAAAAAAAATTTGGATGACTCACACTACCCAATTTTAGGACTTACAAAGTTCCAGTAATCAAGACTGAAAGGCATTGGTGAAGAGAGAGATGCATATAGATCAATAAAACAGAATAAACAACCCAGAAGTAAACAAAAACGTGATTTTTTTTCTTTTTTAAAATATATTTTATTGATTATGCTATTACACAGTTGTCTCGTTTCTCCCCCATCATTCCCCTCCACCCTACACACCCTCTCCCACCCACATTCCCCCCCTTTAGTTCATGTCCATGTGTCATAAGTTCTTTAGCTTCTACATTTCCCATACTATTCTTGCCCTCCCCCTGTCTATTTTCTATCCACCGTCTATGCTATTTATTCTCTGTACCTTCCCCCCGCCTCCTCCCACACCCCTGTTGCTGACCCTCCATATAATCTCAATTTCTGTGGTTCTGTTCCTGTTCTAGCTGTTTGCTTAGGTTGCTTTTGTTTTAGGTATGGTTCTTAATAGCTGTGAGTTCGCTGTCTTTTCACTGTCATATTTTTATCTTCTTTTTCTTAGATAAGTCCCTTCAACATTTCATATAATAAGGGCTTGGTGATGATGAACTCCTTCAACTTGACCTTATCTGAGAAGCACTTTATCTGTCCATCCATTCTAAATGACAGCTTTGCTGGATAGAGCAATTTAGGATGTAGGTCCCTGTTTTTCAAGATTTCAAATATTTCTTTCCAGCCCCTTCTTGCCTGGAAGGTCTCTTTTGAGAAATCAGCTGACAGTCTGATGGGAACTCCTGTGTAGGTGACTGTCCCCTTATCCCTTGCTGCTTCTAGAATTCTCTGCTTCATTTTAATCTTGGCTAATGTAATTACGATGTGCCTTGGTGTGTTCCTCCTTTCGTCCAACTTCTTTGGGACTCTCTGAGCTTCCTGGATGTCCTGGTAGTCTATTTCCTTTGCCAGATTGGGGGAGTTCTCCTTTATTATTTGTTCAAATAAGTTTTCCACTTGTTGCTCTTCTTCTTCCCCTTCTGGGACCCCTATAATTCGGATGTTGGGACGCTTAACGATGTCCTGGAAGTTCCTAAGCCTCGCCTCATTTTTTTGAATTCTTGTTTCTTCCTCATTTTCTATTTGGTTGTTAGTTTCTTCCTTCTGGTCCACTCCATTGATTTGAGTCCCAGTTTTCCTTCCATCTCTATCGGTTCCCCATGCCTCTTTCTTCATTTCACATATTGTGGCCTGCATTTTTTCCTCTAATTTGTGAGCAAAATCAACCAATTCTGTGAGCATTTTGATGACCAGTGCTTTGAACTGTGCATCTGATAGGTTGGCTATCTCTTCACTGCTTAGAGGAATTGACTCTGGGGTTTTCATTTTTTCTCTGGTTTGAACCATTTTGGGTGGTTTTTTTTTTTGTTTTGTTTTGTTTTGGTTTTAGTCTGGTTGCGGCTATTATGTAGTGAGGGGTGGAGCCTTAGGTGTTCCTCAGGGCGGGGGAGCCCAGTCGCTGAGTTGTGACGCTATAGGTGGGGGCAGGGTCCGAGAGGGAAGAATGGCACCTGCTCTGCTCTCTCCTGGACTCTGGTCCCTTCCGCCGCTTCCCCTTCACCTGGATTATCTGCTCACTCGAGCATGCTGTTACGTAGTGAGGAGTGGAGCCTCTGGTGCTCCCCAGTGTGGGGGCAGCCCAGTCGCTGGGTTGTGAAGCTGTATGTGGGGGCGGGGTCTGAGAGGGAACAATGGCACCTGCTCCGCTCTCTCCTGGATTCAGTCCCCTCCGCCACCTCCCCTCTGCCTGGACCGTCCGAGCACGCGAACGTGGGACCACCTGGTCAGCCAGCTGCCCTGTGCGGCCTCACTGGTTCTGCACAGTTGCCCCCCTGTGCCCGGGGACCGCCAGCCACCGCCTGTGCACCTGGGAACTGCCGGCCGCTGCTGTTTGCGCTCCCATGTCCGTACCCCCACCTTCTCCCACCGCGACTCCGCCCCTCCTACCGGTCTGGATGAATGGTTGTTGGACTTCCATACAGTTCAATTTTCTATAAATTCTGGTTGTTTTCTTGTTTCTAAATATTTGTTGTCCTTAATTTTGGTTGTGAGAGGAGGCACAGTGTGTCCGCCTACGCTTCCATCTTGGCCGGAAGTCCAAAAACATGATTAATTGATTTCTGAAGATTCACTGGAGGTAGGATTATCTTTTTAATAAATGGTGTCAAAACAATTGAACATCCATGGGTGTGAGGCAGAATCTCACTCACAGAATCTTCATTCAGAATAGATATAGTTCTGGCCAAGATGGAGATGTAGCTAAACACAACTCACCTCCTCACACAACCACAGAAAAAATTACAGTTAAACTACAAAACAACTGTCACCCAGAACGGTCAGAAAATCGAGCTTATGGAAGTCTGACAACCAAGAAATTCAAGAAGTCACATTCATTCAGACAGGTGGGAGGGTCAGAGACAGAGAACACAGAGTGGGCTGGTTCCACACCCACGTGTGGTGTATAAAAATAGGGAGGGATGACTCGGATAAAACCCGACCACCCAGCCTGGGGCTCCAGTGTCAGGAACATAAGACTCCATAACTTCTGGTTGTGAAAACCAGTATGGGTTGGAACAGTAGAAGAAACTGCAGGATTCTTGGGCATCTTCTCTTAAAAGGCCCACAACACACTTAAAACTTAGTCAGACTCATTCACTCTGAGCTCCAGCATCAGGGGAGCAGCTTGAAGGGCATCAGTAGCATATAAACAGAAACTGTAGTGCCTGGTATCAGGGTGAGTGCTGGGGGAAAGCCTCCCTCATTATGAAACTCCAGAAGCCATTGTTCCTTTTCTGAGCCCTCCCCAACACAGAGTCACAGATCTTTGGCACCGTATCTGAGACTCCATCAACCTGGTTCACATGAGTTGCCCCACACTGGCAATTACCTAAGGCTCCACCCTACACAATATGCAGGTATGCTTTTCTACATTAGGCCATGCTACTTAGACAGGGAATCAAAGCAGCTCAACCTAATGCATAGAAACAAACATAGGGAGACTGCCAAAATGAGAAAACAAAGCAATATGGCCCAAATGAAACAATAGAACAAAACTCCAGAAAAAGAACCAAGCGAAATGGAGAAAAGCAATCTATCAGATGAAGAGTTCAAAACACTGGTTTTTAAGATGCTCAAGGAACTCATTGGGTACTTCAACTGCATAAAAAAGACCCAGGCAGAAATGAAGTTTACACTAAGTGAAATAAAGAAAAATTTACAGGGAACTAACAGTGGAGTGGATGAAGCTGAGAATGAAATCAATAATCTAGAACACAAAGAAAAAACATTCAATCAAAACAGCAAGAAGAAAAAAGAATAAAAAAATGAAGATAGGGTAAGGAGCCTCTGGAACAACTGCAAGTGTACCAACATTTGAATGATAGGGATGCTGGAAGGAGAAGAAGAAGAGCAAGAAACTGAAAACTTATTTGAAAAAACAATGAAAGAAAACTTGCCTAATTTGGTGAAGGAAATAGACATAAAAGTTCAGGAAGCAGAGGGAGTCCCAAACAAGGTGGATCCAAAGAGGAACACACCAAGACATATCATAATTCAAATGTCAAAAGTTAAAGATAAAGGGAGAATCTTAAAAGCAGCAAGAGAAAAGCAGATAGTTACCTACAAAGGAGTTCCCATAAGACTGTCATCTGATTTCTCAAAAGAAACTTTGCAGACAAGAAGGGACTGGCAAGAAGTATTCAAAGTGATGAAAAGCAAGGGCTTACAACTTAGATTACTCTAGCCAGCAAAGCTATCACTTAGAATGGAAGGGCAGATAAAGTGCTTCTCAGACAAGGTAAAGCTAAAGGAGTTTGTCATCACCAAGCCATTATTATACGAAATGTTAAACAGACTTATTTGAGAAAAAAAAGATCAAAACTATAAACAGTAAAATGGCAATAAATTCAAAACTATCCACAATTGAATCTAAAAAACAAACTAAGAAAACAAATGGAACAGAAACAGAATTAAAGATATGGAAATCATTTGGATGCTTATCAGTTGGGAAGAGGAAGGTAGAGAAAGGGGGTAATGGTACAGGGAGGAAGAAGTACAAATTGGTAGGTACAAAATAGGCAGGGAGATGTTAAGAACAGTATAGGAAATGGAGAAGCTAAAGAATTTATATGCATGACCCATGGACATGAAGTAAAGGGGAAAGGAATTGCCAGAGGGAATGTGGGGTGCTGTGTGGAGGGGGTAAAGGAGGAAAATTGGGACAACTGTAATAGCATAATCAATAAAATATATTTAAAAAAATAAAAAAGGGGATACAAGAATGGGTCATAGATCTAAGTGTAAAATGAATGATAAAACTTTAAAAGAAAACAAAAGGAAAAATCATTATGACCTTGAGTCAGGCAAAAAGTTCCTAGATATGACACCAAAAGCATAATTCATAAAAGAAACAAATTGATAAATTGGCCTTCATCAATATTAAAAAATTATTCCCTATGAAAGACACAGTCAAGAGAATGAAAAGGTAAACCTCAGATGAGGAGAAAATATTTGTAAATTATATACCCAACAAGGACTTGTATTCAGAATATACAAACAACTCAAAACTCAACAGAAGGAACATAAACAAACCAATAAAAAATTGGGCAAGCAATTTAGATAGATACTTCCCCAAAGATACACAGATGAAAATAAGTTCATGAAATTCAAAATAAAATAAAAGCACAAGCTACCATCAGAATCTATGGAAATGACAACAACGACAAAACAAACAAACCCCCCACAAATGCTGATGTATATGTGGAGCAACTGGAACTCTTATACATTGCAGGAGAGAATGAAAAAAGGAATAGTCACTGTGGAAAACAGTTTGACAGTTTCTTTATAAAGTTAAACATATACTTACCATATGACCCAACAATCTAATTACTGAGTATTTACTCAAGAGAAATAAAAATGTGTTCATGTAAATAGTGCTTCATTTATAATTGCCAAAACTGCAGTGGGTGAATGAATAAACAAACACTGGAATACTACTGCTCAGCAGTTAAGAAGAAGGGCCTTTTGATTCATGTCACATGAGTACATCTCAAAGGCATAATGCTGAGTGTAAAAGCCACATCACAAGGGTACATATTGTCTGACTCCACTTATGTGACATTCTGGAGAAGATAGGGAGGGAGAACAGATCAGTGGCTGCATGGGATACAGGTGGGAGGAAGGTCTGACAAAAAGGAGCAGCATGAAGAATTTTGTTTGGTGGGGGTGATGGGACTGCTCTGTATCTTGAATGTGGTGGTGGTTACATAAATTTATACTCGCACAACCGCATACACACACACAATCAGCAATCTCCTCTGCCAGTCTGTGATGTCCACATTAGTTCCATCTTCATCCAGCCCTTCCATCAGTGTCTTCTTCCAAGAGACCCTTTCTCCAGGAACTCCACCAACAACTGTCAGCACAGCCACAGTTCTCCGTGACCGCCCATCAGAGTTGCCAGTGGGATGGTCTCCCATGTCCCTCAGAATCTGGCATTTCCTCTTGCCCTTGGCACTGCCACCAGCTTGCCAAATCCCCAGCCACAAAGCAGGTCTGCCAGTGCTGAGGTGACACACTGTTCTGTACCCCTCTCAAGTCTCTGTGCAACAAGGGAAAAGATACTTTGTGCTAAAGGAAAAACAATATCTGTTCCCTCCTCAGCAATGCACTTTCATATAGAGATGTTGCAAAGCATTCCTTACTTGCAGAAAAATCTGTAGAAACAGCTCATGCAGTTTATTTTTCACTCATTGCTGAGCCTCTACTCTCATTTCTCTCACTCCCTGCCCTAAGGCACAGGGCTGAGTTGGAAAACAAACCTGAGGAGGAGACCTGGTACTGTGCTCAGACCTCCCTTCCTTCAACCATGGAGGTCCCTCTTCTCTTAGAGTGAGTGGACTCCCAGGAGACACAGGGTCCCCAAAGACATCCATGCCCTAATCCCTGGACCCTGTGAATGTGTTATGTTACATGGCAAAAAGGGTCTTTGCAGATGTTATTAATGTTGCAGGCCTTAAAGTAGGAAGAATACCTGAATTATTTGAGTGGGCCCAATCCAATCACATGAACACTTAAAAGTAGAGAACTTTCTCTGAGTAGAGACAGAAGAACTGAGGCAGAAGGAGAAGTCAGAGATTCCAGCATGAGAAGGACTCTCTCTGTGGCTGGCTTTGAAGACAGAGGAGTGACAAGATGAGAAATGCAGGTGGTCTCAGCGGGCTGAGAAAGGCTCCTGCACCAACAGGAAGAAAACAGGAGCTCGGTGCCTCAGCCACAAAGGATGGGATTCTGCCAACAACCTGGATGAGACTGGGAGCAGATTCTCCCCAGGGCTTTCAGAACTCAGACCACCTGGGACCTGGACTTTGGCTCTGTGAGACCTGAAGCAAAGAAACCAGCCGAGCTCACCCAGATGTCTGACATACAGAACTGTGAGCTAATAAACTTGTGTTGTTTTGGCCCCTACACTTGTGGCATTTTTTAACGACAGCAACAGAAAATAATGCAGTCATCATGCTAATAAACTTCTGGAAGGCCCCTCCAACATAGCCAGACACAACTGAGCCCAGGGTCCCAGGGTCAGCCTGGAGCCCCCTCTGTAATTTCTGCTGTCTCTTCTCTGCTTCTATCCTCTTGCCCCAGCAGCCCTGTCCCCTGCACAGAGGATGATGGATGCCTCACTGAATAGGCCACAGAGGGACTCTTACAGAGCCTAAGAATTATTTAATTTGTATGAATACATTCTAGCTCCTCCTTCACAAGCCCCCATGGACACAGCACAATTGACAGCTTTAAATTTAGGCTAAGACTCAAGCTCCACATCAGCCTCCTTTAAGTCCTTTCTGGAATCCAGGCAGAATGTAAATTCTGTCCAAGGAAAAATGGGACTGACCCTAAGCCCCCTCCTCTGAAATCAGGATCCAGTTTCTTTTTTTCCCTGGTTCAGTTTCCTCCACTGGAATATGAGGGGTAAGCCAGATGGGCCCCAAGTTCCTTCCAGCCTTAGGGATCTAGAAATAGAAGACACTCCCACCCCCACCATCACCACCACCAGGCAGCATTGGCTCCTAAAAAGGAAACACTGGCTCTGCCAGGAAGTGGCAATGAGCCTGATCCAGCAGGGACCCTTCTGAAATAGAAGTCAGGAATAGAATATACCAGGACATTTTTGGTATTCATTCAGTGTCATGAGTTGAATCATGCCCCCCCAAAAGACATAACAGAGTCCTAAACCCCAGTGTCTGTGAATGAGACCTCATATAGAAACAGGATCTTTGCAGATGTAATCAAGTTAAGATAAGGTCATTAGGGTAAGCTCAAATCCACAATGACTGGTGTCCTTGCACGAAGGGAGAAGACAGAGACACGGAGGGTAGACACTATGTGATGGCAGAAGCAGAGATTGGAGTGATGCATCTATAAAGCAAAAATCACCAAGGACTGGTAGCCAGCACCTCCAGAACTTTGGAAGGCAAGGAAGTGTTCTCCCCCATGGGTTTCAGAAGGAACATCGACACCTCAATTTTGGACTTGTAGCCTTCTGAACTATGAAAGAATGAATTTTTGTTGTTTTAAGCTTTGTTACAGTAGCCCTAGAAAACTAATATATCTACTTAGTCAAATACTTAGCAGCTACTATGTGTCAGGCTCTGGCTTAGCTCTGAGGATAGGGAGGCTCTCCTGTGAAATTTTCATCAGGTGGTTATTCTGAGGGAATAAAAAAAATTGTCCAAAAGATGTGATTAGGAGGGTAGTGTTTGTAGCCTTCCTTATTTATTAGGAATGGGATACACATGACCCAAGGACTCCCAAGATGCTCAGACTCTGACATGGAGCTTTGAACCCAGAGCTCAGCGCTTCTGTTCTGGCTGAGTCTCCACACACCTGTGAGACTAAGGAAGAAGCCTGAGGTACGGATGGGTTAGCTGGTTAGCTGGGAAAGGCCCACCATCACTTAAGTGGCAGAGCTGCAGCCAAACTCACAGCATTTAGAGTCAGATGCCTCTTTCAATTATCAGCTAACTTGTCTCTCCTCTGAGACGTCTGAAACCATTTCTCTCTTTCTGCCACATAAACAGAAGAGGCAGTGAGTACTAGACCACACATCATGGAAAGGACGAGGACGAAAGGTTCGGGGATTTCCCAAAAGCAGCTGGAAGAAGAGCACTCATGGGCAAGTTGAGGTGGAGGCACCCAGCAGGCACGAGTGGGTGGGATGCCCCAGGCACAGAATCTGCCAGAGCTCTTCTGTGAATATGTCCTTCCAGACTCCTGAAGGGCAGGGCACTGGTGTTCTGCTGTCGGCAGTCTTCCCCAGCTGTGCCTCGAAGAAGATTCAATTCCCAGTGGGCTCTCCGAGAACATTTTGGCAGAACCAACTTGGCTATGACATTGAAAAGACTTTCCCTATCCTGTGTCTCAGTCCTCCCATCTGCAAGAGGAGAGGGCAGGACTCAGCAACTCACTAGTGCCTCCTGGAATTGAATTCCTAGGGAGGAAGAGGTGGCTCCTGGGATCCTCCCTTGCTCTGTTGTTCACAGGACAGAAAGCCAAGCTGAAGTGGTCACTAGAGCAAGGGAACACTCGAGGATACTGATGTCACACCCTGAATTCAAAGTCCAACTGTGTCCCTTCTAAGCCATATGACCCTGAGCAGGTTGTTGACCTCACTCAACAGCAATTTTTATCTCTGTGAAATAGAGAAAATAGCACCTTTGTCATCAGGTTACTTGAGAGTCATCAAGGTAATGCATGTCACATAAGGCAGCAAAACCAGAGGGAGCACACAGACAGTGCTTCTGTTTCTTGGTGGGAGGAGGTGCCCATTGCACAGACTTCGGGCTTCTGTGAGGTTTGTGAATACCCTTGGGGGTTCCACCTCAACCTTCACCCAGCTAGAGTTTACCTCAAGCATGCAGAACCCTGGAGAAGGAATCACAGGTGCTGGTCCTGCCCAGAGATGGCATGGAGAGTCACTGAGGATGAGGCTGCTGGTGAGGACCACTCTGGCCTCAATCTCAGGTGTTCTGACCCATTTCCACAGCTCCATGGGTCCAGAGGGACCACACAGCCTGAATCATGAAAGCTTTCTGGAACTCCACTAGGAGGGCATGCAGGCCCTGCTACGAACAGAAAGACTGACAGGGAGAACATGTTCCGAGTGTTTGCCAGCAAGCCGGGAAATGACAGTTTTACCCAGGAATGAATGCCTAGAAGATTAGTTGGAGCTTTACCCTGTCAAGTGGGTGCCTCTATTTGTCCGCCACAGTCAAGGAGAAGGAAGAATTCTAAGATCTAAAACCAGATCAGTCCTCAACTGGCAAAGTGCCTCTGGGCGAGTAACAGCTTAGCTGACCCCCATTTCTACAAGTTGCAGAATGGAAGACTCCTGCTCTGGAGATGCCAGGGCTGTCCTGAGAACCAGGTGGAGGCAGGTCATGGATGCTCATCCAAATAAAGAGAATGAGGACTCTGAAGGAATGCCCAGGAAGCTCAGGTTCTCAGGAGCTGATGTGAGGACTAGACACTGGGTGACAAGACCTGGATTTGAACCTCAGGGCTGTTCCCTCCTGGCTGCACAACACTAGAGAACACACTCGTTCTCCTTAAGTTTCAATCTCCTTATTTTCAAAAGAATGAAAAGGGCATGGTAAAATGCAGCCAAGAGAGGTGTCCTGAGACTAAATCTAATCTAGCTGGTGAAAATGCTTTGCTCTCTGGCTAGTCATAAGTGTCTGGAGACGCATGGGTGGGTGTCAGGAGGCAGGCAGGCACCCCAGCACACCCTCTACATGCCTGAGGGGCAGGGCAAGGACATCATGAGTAGGCCAGACATAGACTTGGCTTTGTTTGTCTTCTCTGAGGAGGCGTGCCTTTTACCAGCATGGCTGCCAGGAGCAATACACAGGGAACATGGCTTTTTTTGTGTGAAATCAGACCCGCTCTCTATCCCTCAGGCCAGGCATGATTTAATAAAATCCTGTTTACCTCTGGTTGGAGCTGCAGTTTTCAAGATTTCCTTGAAAACACATCCCAGATGGCCCTGGGCAGCTCACTTCCTGTGCACCAGGAACACAGTGCGACCTCTTGGGCAGGCTGCTTCCCACTCCAGAGAGATGGTTTCACTGACCACATGAGCTCAGGGCTCTGTGGCTCTTCTTCCCATCCTTTCTGCCCCCACGCAGAGCTGGGGCAGGAAGGCGGGGCGCTGGGGACCAGAGAGAGGCCTGGTTGAGCGGCAATTTTGCATGTAGAGGAGACAGGCTACACGGCTCTTCCCTTCACCTCCAACCCTGCAGGAACAGATGTGAAATGTGAACTACAGGCCTAGGCCCCGACGCCTCGCAGTCAGGTGCCAGCAGGCTGCACTCAGGCCACTGCCCTGGGCAGATGGAGTGCCTGTGTACTCAGCCTTCCCCCAGACAAACACCTTGCGTGTGAAGCTTGCTCTCATCTCTATGTCTCTGCACACCTCACCTTGTGCTCCCAGGGGTCTGGGCCAAGATGTGTTTATGTGGCAGGATGTCTTGGCAACCACCATTTGATTTTACCAACACACAAGGTGAGACAAGATAAAAATGACAATTATGTAGGACTCTGAAATCAGGAGTCTCTCTACTCCAGCATGAAACCTTTGAGGAATCAAAGGGATACTACGATCTCTAACTTTGGAAATGGGGAAACTGAAGCCCAGTGTTGGAAAAAAAACCCACCTGAGCCTGTCAAGGACAGAATGAGGTCAGAGCAAAGGGATTTTCCAGACCCAAACTGCATTTTCCCATTTGTCACAGATCTGGGGACAAATGAAGCAGTGGATGGAGCTAAGGGCTTGGTGGTGGATGGCGTCAGGTGACCTTTCTGCACCTCTTGATTTAGTCTCAAATCCAGAGTGTTGATGCTCAGATCCCTCCTCTCTCCTTCATTGGGGCTACACTGTAAGGGCCTGGGAGAGAGAGGTCAGGCAAGAGGGCTGATCATCATGGGCCTCTAACTCCAACTCTGGCACCAGTGCTGCGGTGCAGCCAGCAGATGCAATGAGGCTTCTGCCAGGAGACCTTCCACTGCCTGGAAAGTCCTGGTCTGGCTCTGAGCCCCCTTGAGGAGAATTAATGCAGATCCTGGCTGGGGGAATTCTCACAAGCCTGAAACCACTTGCTGTAAGTCTATTCTTTTGTGTGCCAAGGGAAGACAGAGGTTGGATTGACAGAGAGGTGGCTCCTAGGGAGAAGGCCACTTGATATCATCAGCTTCACCCTCTCTATCACGATTGGAACTTGAGACTCCAAGGTGGATACTCTTCCCTGTTCCCTGATAGTAGAAACTGGGTTTTGTTCAGGGGCAATGATGTGTCCAGGTACATACCTATTCTTCATCTACTTCTGTGACCAGGTGACCAAGATTTGGTTAATGAGCTGGAAATCTCTGGGAGAACTTTCACTTTCAAGATAAAAGTGGAGTGAAATGGCAGGCACACCCACTCTCTTCTTCCAGCCTGGATTGCAGACACGATGCCTGCAGTTGCAGCAGCATCCTATAATCAAGGTGCAACACATAGTAGGGAATCAACCAAAAGACTAGCAGAGAAGTTATCCTGGGCATTGTTGAAGTACTGAAACACACTTGCTTTAGTCCAGATGTCTGTTATATGAGAACAAAACAACAACGAAAAAAACTTTTTGTTGAACAAGTAACTACAAGTGAAACTTTTCATTACTTGCAGCCTAAAGTACTCTTAACTAATCCATACCCAGAGATGCCAAGTGAATTGGAAAGGAGAGGAATGAGCTCGGGACCTTCTGCAGGTACAGAAGACCTGGGTCTGCACCTTGCCATCACCCTGAACCATCTACATAGCCCTACTCAAGGGACTGCATGAACCCTTTGCTAAGAACTTCTTGCTGACTTCTCCCTGAGCATTCTCCTTCTCCTCCTTCAAAGCCACCTTAGATATTATTTCTCCTCTGTGGATTTCCTTACCACCCCCCACTCTCTACCTTGGGATATCATTGTTACCTGAGTATTGCTATAGTATTTTATGTTTATCTTTCTTATAGCACTATTAGGGCTGGAGCATTCTGAATAATTATAACCACCTCTCTTTTCAGTTTTGACCATTTGAGGAATAGATATAGTAACCTGATAGCAACCACATCCCAGCCTTAGCACTGGCAGAGCCAGGGGGTCTACAGCAGTGCTCAGAGAAGCCTAACTCACTTGATTAGTCAAAAATAATATGTTCATTATTACCTGTTGCTCACTAAGGGTCCAGACTCATTAAGGGTCCACTACATGTTAGACAGTGACAGTGCCTGCAAATACAGGAGACAGTTCCTACCCTTGGTAAAACTTGGAATTCTATAAGAAAGGCAGTTTAAACAGATAATTACGAAAGAAAATTTAAGGATAGAAATATATCAAAAGAGATCTTCCTAGTACCATAATATAATAGGGACCTAACTTTTTTTTTTTTTTTTTTTTTTTGCTTGTGTGTTTACTGAGGACCAATAACATACAAGTCTTCTTCTAGCCCTAAGAAAACAACAGAAAAAAACCCTGTCGTCCAGTGCGGTAGAGAGCAAAGCGGGATGCAAGGACAGAGGATGAAGGGAGGGCTACATTAGATAAGATAGGAGGAGGCATTTCCCAGGAGGAGACCTACCAGAGGCATGGCTTTCCTGAGAAAGTGACTTTCAGCTGAGATCTGGAGAATGCACAGAGATTAGCAAAGTGAAAAGGTGGGAGAAGGTATTCAGGTGAAGGTGCTTTCCGTGGCTTGACTTGTCTATGCACTAGAGCACAGATGAAAGAGAAAATATCTCTTGACAAACCTAGAGCTAAGACATGGCCAGTCAGGGACACAAGACACTGGAGGAAGTGTGGCGTATCTGGAGTAGGGTTTAAAGAGCACTGTGTGTCAGTGGAACATTTTAAGCAGGAGCAGTGTACCGTGCTTAGTAGTTTAAACAGTAATTCTGCAATAATAAATTCCTGCATGTACCAAATCAATGGGGCGCTGGCATGGTATGATTCAGAGAGACACAAGGAAGCTTGAGGTCAAGGTCTTCAAATTGCATCATAGTTAGACACTGCCCAACAATCTTGACTAGCAGACTGTTCTGTCAACTTAGACGGTCAGTAGCCAGGCCTCATTTACTTTTTTGTCCCCAAACTTATGACTCACTACCAGGGTCATCTTGGACAAGACAATCACCCTCTCAAAATTTGTTTCTTCTTTTCACTCATTTGTTTGTTCATTCATTCATACATTCAGTATAAATTGATTACTTACTATGTGCCTAGTATATGAAATTCAGCAGTGAGCAAAAGGGACAAAAATTCCTCATATCATGGAGTTTAAATTCTAGTTGCAGGTGAGAGAGAGAAGGAAAAATAAATAAATATATAAAATGTTAGTTAGATGGTACTAATATGGGAAAAAACTGAGGGAGGTGGAGAAGCCAAAGAGAACAGTTGGTGGGAGTAGGAGGAGCTGATGTTTTAAATAAGCTGTCCTGGGGCTATTGAAGATGGCAATGTGAGCCAAACATGCATGAGGCAGGGACCAACCACAGGCTGGATGAGGAAGCGTGGCCAAGATAGAGGGAAAAGTGGAGCATAGGTAAAAATGTCACTGGGAAGAGAACTGCATTCTAGGGTGCTCTCAGCAGCTGAATGAGAGCCCGAATCTTTGAGGATATAACTCACAGAAGGTGTTCAATAACTGTCACATCCCCTTCCACTTTTTTCTCAACTTTGTTAGCAAAATGAAACTTTATTTTACTTCAGGGCTTTTAAAAAAATACAAGCTTTTTTCCAACACAGGTAAGGAAACATAATCACTTGCATGGAGTCAAGTGACAGACAGAAAAGGAAACCAAGAAAGAACTTAGACTGGAAAGGCTCACAGGAGAACATCACCACTGGAAGGAAGCTAAACAATCATCTCTCTAAAGCTCATCAAAGAGAAAGCTGAGGTCCAGGGAAGGGACTGATCGAGATCAGCCCAAGAATAAGCTTTACAGAAAACTTACTTTTGTGCAGAAATGAACAGGTGTTCTTATGGCAAAGGGCACGCACTTTCTAATGTCAAAGGGCAGGCAGAGAGACAGGCAGATATATTCTGCAGTGATACAGAGCTGGTTTTAAATCCTGGGAATATGAAGTGTTTGTGAGGATATGGAGCAAACAGGACTATCACACTTTCCTGGTGGGAATATAAAATAGTGTCACCAGCTTGAAAAAAGATCTGGCAGTTTCTTATAACTAAATATGCAGCTGCCCAATAACTTGGCATTTCCACCCTTATGTATTTACCTAAGGAAATAAAGAAACATGCCTACACAAATTCTTGTACAAATATGTTCATAGAAGCTTTATTCATAATAGCCTCAAACTGGAAAAAAACAAACGTCCATCAACCAAAAAAAGTATATTGATATAATGGAATAATAATTAGCAATAGAAGTGGACAATCCATACGTACACACAAAATGCAAATGAATTAAAAAAGTTATTTGAACAAAAGAGATCAAAAGTAAGAGATGAAAGAAGCAAAGGGGGATAAAAGTTACCCAGGAACTCTAACAGATACTCCATTTTCTGACTGCCCAGAATCTTTTGAACCCTTGTTGTGTTTCATAGGCGCATTGCTTTATGCATAGGCCTCTCTTCCCAAGCAATAAGTCAGAACACTTACTTACCCAGCCTCCTTTGCAGTTAGCATGAGTATATGAGCCCACTAATCACCTGCTGAAGAGCTGGACTGGGAGCCGCACAACTGGAGGAAGGAAACTCAACACAGAATCTGTGTGTGTTTGTTGGTGAGAGTGGAGGCTAAGAGGCCTTGGCTGTTGCTAGGAACAGCAGTGATTGCACAGCTGATTTTAGGTACAGAAGTAGCATGGAGCTGATAGAAATTGTGATCACTGCAAATATGAAATCCTGTTTTCTCTAGTATTCGCTTATGAGAGGGCATCAGTGGCATGGCAGTCTCCTCATCAGACCATTTCTGAAGCGAGGTTCCAGGCAGTGTTTATGGAAGGTTAACCTTGAGACAGGTCCTCTATTCCTTGCAATAAGTCCCCCAGCTCCCCAGTATGCTCACCATGGCCCAAAGTAAACTCTTCGTTTCACTGACCAACTCCTACCTGTTTGCCCAACAATCTACTGTACTGCGTTATCCTTCATCTCATGCAGTGATGACTCTCTTCTTCAATTTGCTTGTAAAAAACTTGACTCTTTTCTCTCACATGCAGCAGCTCAGTCTAGCAAAACATTCTGTTAGCCTGACCTTCAAAATAGACCCAGCATCCAGAGTCCTCATCCCCCTCAATGTTGCTGCTGGCTCCAAATCATCATTTTGTATTTGGACTTGAAAAGACAATAGGATAATTAACTTGACTCCCTGCTTCCATTCTGTGTGCAACCAGAATGATCCGTCTAAAACTGTTACTCAGATGTCATCCCTGCACTGAAATGCTTTTGGTGAGTATCTCATTCAGAGTAAACACCAAAATCTTCATTGTGGTCCACATTGATGCAAAACTCCTAAATATATGCTTAGACAACTAAACATAACGGTATATTTTTTTAAAATGCATCATGATTAAATAGGATATTTAATCTGGGAATCCAAGAGAACCATCTATTCATGCGATTCAACATATTACTGATAGAAAAACCACCTTAATCAGTGCTGGGAGTTAAATACTAATTTATAATTTTTAAAAACTACTTATGCAAAAATGAATAGGTGAGCACATCCTTAATTTAACAAAACTGTATACTAAACATGTAGAAAAACATTATACTTGAGAGAAATTTCCTTTCAGGTCAGGATTATAACAAGTGGAGCTGCTATCACTACTGAGACAGATAATTCCAGAGGTTCTTGTTAATATAAATAAAAGAAAAATGTGCCAAACAGAGTGGAAAGGGAAAGAGCTTTGCTCCATCATTTACAGATGATTTGCTAATTTATGTAGAAAGCCCAAAACAATCAGCAAACTCTAAGAACTGAAGGGAAAAATCAACAGCTTCACCATGTACAAGACCAAAATGTCAAAAGTATTAATGTTCTTCTCTACTTCCATTAAAAACAAATAAATAATATAAAATATTATTTATAATAACAACCATAACTACAAAGTAGCAATAGACTTATTAAAGTCTTCTTTAAGCCCTGGCTAATTTGGCTCAGTTGGTTGGAGCATCTTCTTGTACACCAGAAGGTTGGAGGTTAGATTCCCAATCAGGGCACATACCTGAGTTGCTGGTTTGATCCCTGGTCAGGGTATGTATGGGAAGCAACCAATCAATGTTTCTTTCTATCTATCTATCTATCTATCTATCTATCTATCTATCTATCTATCTATCTCTGTCTCTATCTCTCTATCTTTTTCTTTCTCTCTCTCTCCTGTCCTCTCTCTCTAAAATCAATAAACATTAAAAAATTAATAAAATGTTTTCTTCAATAAATATACAAAATGCTTATTAAGAGAATTTACACCTAAGGGAAAAATACAGTTCATGATTAGAGGAACTTAACATTATAAAGATGTCAATTCTCTCCCAAATTATCCTGTACATTCACAATAATTTTCATCAAAACCCTAAGAATATTTTATGGACAACTTAACAAACTGATTCCAATAATTATGCAAAAACAATGAATCCTAACAAATAATTAAGTCACTATTGATAGGAATCAAAGTTGGAAACTTGGTTTACCAGACAGACATCAAGACTTATTACAAAGTCATGGTAATTAAACTAGTGGTACTGGTATAGCATGAAAAAGACAAATATAGTAACAAAAAATTATAAAGTCTCAAGTCCCAAGAGAACTTTGTGTTGTCAAAAACTGAGATTTTTATGCTATTTGCAAGTTAACAAGTTAGTCTGCCACAATTTCTTGGCTGTTGGCAGAATATTTGAGATTCCTAGATCAAACACAACAAAGCACACTTGATGGCTTGCTTATGCCAAGAGCAATAGCCAGAGTATCAGCATTTGTGCTCGTTCCCTGGGTCCTGATTCCTATAGACTGACATAAAGAGGTCTGGGTGAGCCTGTACATACAGTGGGTTAAGTGACAGGAGAGGAACTCCTAGCTTAAGGAACCCAAATCTTCACAATATATTTTGTCCTAGAGAGAGAGAGAATATCTGTATTATACTGGACAAATAAACAAATCTATTTTTTGCTCTGCATGGAGACTCTGTCTCTATTTTTAAGATTGTTTACTTTATAAATATCCTTAAAAAGATAATTGCAAACAAAATCTGTCACAGATTCTGATCACAAGATGCACAAGATGTGTGGAAATGCAAGAGCCACGTAAAGAATTATCTACAAACAGGTATATGGTAGAGTTAGCATCACAGATCATTGGGGGAAAGGATAAATTATTTAGTAAATTATGTTAGGAATAGTACCTTCCTGTGCAGAGAAAAATAAAGTTGAGTCTTTTACTTCATTCTCTCTATAACAATAAATTCCAGTGGTTTAAAGATCCAGGTGTGATAAATAAGACTAAAAACTAATTTTTAAAAATGTGTTTTTTTAAAAAACCTCTGGAGTCATAAATATTTTCTCCAATAAGACTCCAAAAGCACAAACAATAAGAAAAAAATAGATTTATATCCAAATTGTGTTCATTAAAGTACACCATTATAAACTTTAACGGGTACATGACAATTTGGGAGGGAGACTTTGGCAAAACCTAAAGTCAGCAAATGATTAATAAGTAGATTATTCAAGTAATTCCTATAAATCAGCAAAAAGAAAAAGAAAGAAAAGAAGAAAAGAAAAAAAAGAAAGGAAAATAGCTAGAAAATGAGCAAAGGCAATGAATAGGCAATTCACAGGTAAACCCAAATGGCTAATAAATTTTTGAAGAGATGCTCAAACCATCAAGAATGCACAGAAATGCACATTCAGATGGGTGCCATTTTATATCCCATCTGACTGGCAAACATTAGAAAGCTGGAAAACATTAATTTGTAGTGCAGATGTGGGGAAAATGGCTACCTTCACACACAGTGTAGGAATTACATTGTAGCTGTTTGGGAGAGTCATACCTGGTGAAATTAATGACCCTTAAATTCTGCTCCTGGGTATATATGTCAGAGAAAGCCTCATACATGAACACACACACACACACACACACACACACAAACACGTTTTGTGGCTTTGCATACTCACCTTTCTCTGCCTGGCTTATACTCACTTGCCCTAAAAGACTCAACTCAAGCTTGATTCTCCAAAAGCCTTCTCCACCACTCCCATGACTGACTCTGTGCCCTTCATCAGTGCCTCCATCCCAGTCTTGGCTGCATTTTGTCTACACATTTATCACATTGTATATTTGCAGTTGCTTTAGGTGCCATCTGCATCTTCCATTAGGCTGGGAGTTCCCTTACAGTGCTGATTGCATTCTGTTCATCCTGTGTCTATAGCACCTCCTACTCTTCTTGGCACAGAGTAAGCATTCAGCTACGTGGAATGAGTAAATTCATAAAACATAGGGCCCAGATCTGGTGCCTGGTACTTGTAAGGCAGGACTTCTTCCTGGTATTCAGATTCTGCCCTCACTACGGTTATCTCTGTTGGTCTGATAAGGGCAGGGAGACTGCTTTGACCTGGGGATTCCTGGGGACCTCAGCAGGAATTTCATGCATCCATTCCTGGTGCATCTTTTTGCCATGAGTTGGCTAATGGACTGTGTGGTTTTGAAGGAGAAGACGTCTGCTGGGCCAGGATGTAATATGTACTCAGCACGGCTGGTGTTTGTCAGCCACAGGGCTCACAGTCTCACTAAACTTCCAATCCTCCTGCTTCCCCTTGTGTTCAAGAATGTGAGGCCCTGGCTCCCTCTGGGCTCCAAAAATGCCTCTGGCTGGGTCCTTTGAAATCCTAACCTTTCCTCCAGCCTCTAGTCCCTCGACATCACCGCCTTCATCATAAAATAAATTATGCAAGTGGAAAGTGAAAAAAACCCAGTGCAGAAATACCATATGTAGAACAACATCACAAAATCTCTGTAATGTCCCAACTGCTGTGCTCAGACCATTTGGAGGATACATTATCTAGATAAGTATTAACAGAAGGCCTATCACAAAAACATTTCCAAACTACCACCTTTTATTAAGCCCCCAGGAGAACTTAAATCCTGTCCATTACTTTGATGTTTTGGATGGACCTGTTTTTGCATCTCCCCACCCCCACCTCAGCCAAGGTAAGCTTAAGTATCCTAGAAAAGGAACATGGATTAGCCATAGGTACAACTGAGGGCCAACACGTTAATGCTAGAACCTGGGGTGAAGGGCAGCTGTTCTGCCAGTTGACACTCAGAGCAGGGCCAAATATCAGTCACCTAGAGTTTCTAGAGAGCCTAAAGGGAAAGGAGGGGGTTCAATACTACTTTGTGGATTTATTACCTGCCACTTCAGTCTTTCTTCAGAAACCAGATCACCCAGGAATCTCTAAGACTTAAATTTTACCCCTGCTCCTCACTTTCTGTGTGACCTCACACCATTACTTAAGCTCTCTGGCTCTTGAACTTTTCATCTGCCAAAAGGGAAGAATCCTGAGGCGCTAAATGACCTTTCAGGAGAGACAGTCCTGGTCCCAGAGTTTGAGTTCCAGAGAAGGCAGACTGCCACTTCCACAGCTCTTTCAACTTCCTTAGCTAGGTGGTTTGGGGGTAATTGGATAACCTCTTGAAATCTCAGTTTCTTCATTTGCAAAATGGGGTTCACAGGACTGACCTCTTGTATTGGATAGGAATTAAATAAGACTTTATATGAAAAGCACTCAAAACAGTTCCCAGCGCATAATAAGCACTCAATAAATAATAGTAGTTATTATTGTTATCACTTCTGTAGCAGGTGGCCTCCAAAATGGTCTCCTCCTGGTCTTCACACCATTGTGCACTACCTTTCCCTGGACTGTGGGTGAGACCTTGCAAATGTCCCTTAATGAGCACACTACAGAAGTAAAGGGATGTCACACCCCAAAACTAGGTTATAAAAGACAGCATTTCCATCCTCTGTGTCCTCTCTTGCTCTCTCTGAAGGAAGCCAGCTGCTATGTTGTGGGCTTCCTGATGGCAAGTTCCATGAAGCAAGAAACTGAAGTGGCCTTGAGTTGATCAGGGACCGAGCCCTCCAGTCGATATCCCAGAGAAAACAACTCTTCTAACAACTACCTAAGTGTGTGTGGAAGAGAGGCCTCCTCAGTCAAGCCTTGAAATGACTACAGCCCTCACCCCCGCTTGCCTACAGCCTTTGAGAAGACCTGAACCAGAGGACCTGGGGAGACCATGCCTAGAGTGAGTCCTGACTCACAGATGCTGTGAGATGTTTTTTTGGTTTTTCTTTTAATATGTTTATTGCTTTAAGCAACTAAGTTTTTGTGTAATTGGTTACATAGCAATGGATAACAAATGCAGGCTTCTTTTGTCTTCAATATACAGTCTTCCTGAGTTAATTCTAAAACTCAGCTTATTTCTAAGATATCTGGGGACACTTGGTGAGAACTGCAGTCTATCGAAAAGGAAGCATTTTGGATCTCCTACTGCATGCAAAGTACCACCACATTCTCCAGGAGAGGCACCTAGAGGCAAGGACATATCTTCACCCTTGGATCTGTATGGTAGAAATACTGTATAACTGTACAATACCTATCTTATCCAGACAGTGTAAACACTATGTAACTATACTATAGAACTCTATAATATCTATTGTATCTACACTGTGGAAATACTCTAAACTCTATAGCATCTGTTGTTTCTGTATGGTGATAATATTGATATCACCTAACTGTGTTCATTTAGAGAGCTTGAAATTAGCTGTGATTAGAGTATGATACCATGGAAATCAGCAAATACCACAAATCAAAGCTTTCTGAGGTTTTGTTGAAATTATGTTAACATTTACCAGCACACAACTAAAATTAACCCTTAGAGGTCATTATTCTAAGAATTTCAGGGACACTCAAAAGAAAAAAGGTCTTTCCTAGTTGGGAAAGACAGAAGGCTTGAGATATGGACTGCAGGTAAGGAGTTTTCTCAATGTCCCTTCTAGCTCTATATTCCACTGCACTACAAAAATTTCAGAACTCAATTGTAGTCAATAACTATCTTTGGAATAACA
Source organism: Glossophaga mutica (assembly GCA_039655065.1). Lineage (NCBI taxonomy): Eukaryota > Metazoa > Chordata > Mammalia > Chiroptera > Phyllostomidae > Glossophaga > Glossophaga mutica. The sequence goes on from CM077307.1 coordinate 120,696,048, forward strand.
TGAATCTGGGCTTTAATTAAGCCTCTGACTCTCCCTAGGTGATTGCCCTTGAGTAATCTAACCTCTACTGGTTTCCTCATCTATACAGCAAAATTATTACCTACCTTCCAGGGTTATTAAAGACCAAATGCATGTGCAAGTACCTAGCACCATGCCTGGCACACAGTAGGTATTCAACACACACTCTTAGGAGCCTATTTCTATCTTTTCCCACTGCAAGAGAGAACAGTCAGGGAAGGGAAGAAGGCGTGATGCCTATGTCCAGACAATGAATGTCAATGTCTGCCTCTTGCATTGTCTACTCTTTGAGCTCATGCTCTATCATGATGTTAGGAGGCCATATGAAATGAGGCCACAAGAGGTTTTATTGAGCTGCAAGGCCATGGCACATGTGAGGAATCACCATTCTGACTTTTTTTGTCATTATCACCATGAATGGTGATAAGAATATGATCAGCCTCATTTTTTAGTGCACCAGACATTCAATGCTTAGCAGGTAAAGAAGACAAAAATAAGGTTTCATCTTCTTAGCTCATTGGTAGAGCCTCAAGTGTATTCCATTGTTTGAAACAGAGTAGATGCTCAATAGTTTTTAGATGAATGAATGCCTGGAAGGGTGTTTGAGCTGGAGATTTTAGACAACATGATGTCCAAACAACTCATGCATGCCCATTTTTTAGATGAGAAAGCCCAAGTCTTACATCACTCAACAAATGGATCTGTTTAACTCCCAGGCCCAGCCATTCTCTGCAGAACCACATCTTGTTCCAATCTCCAAGGAGAAAACCATTGAGTCTGGGGTTTCTCTTAGCCATCAGATTCTGGTCAAATTTCAGACTTCAGAATAATGAGGCATGTTTCAAACTCAGGAGGAAAGAGAAAATGGCTGGTCTGGTTTAAAATTTTTTTCTTTATTTTAGTTTGATTTTTTTAACATTGAGAAAGCATCAAGGTGGTTGCAAGAATGATGCCTTACAAAAAAGGATTTGGGGGCACATGGGAGAGTGGGGTGAGGAGTCTTACAAAGCTGAAAACCTGCTGGTCCTTGTTAAAGAGAACAGAACGGCATTCTCCCCTCCCCCAGAACTCTCGGGTTTGACCCTCCTCCTCCAGATCCCTGGTTTTATTTTATAATCTAAGTCGGCTGCAAACTCCCTAGCTATGTGGCTGACTTTTTACAGCCATGACTGGGGAATGACTTCATCTCGGTGAATTTATGGGTCACAGCAGAGGATGGAGCAGAGGAACTTTAAGGGGGAAATCACAGCCAATCCCACCCCCCACTCCACTGTGATGATTTTCCCAGTCGTGGCTTTACAAAGCCAGCTCTTGCCCTGCTGGGGCATGAGCAGTGACGTTGGGCCAGAATCCTCTGCACCTGGCTTGTTCTGTGAACTCTCAACAGGACTACGTGCTGGAGCTGGATGAGCGTGTGCAAAAACATTTGGTGGGGACACCATGGGGTTCCCTGATGGACTGGGCATGGCTGAGGTTAGGGTGACAGTTTGGAAGATGGCAGTTGCTTTAAGCATGACTTGCCAGCACCGTCTGCCCTTAGGCAGAGTCCCTCATCCAGTAAACCCGGTCCTGTGACTACAGAGGTACTAACTTTGCTGTCCTTCAGATGCAATGCCAATGCCTAGGGCCGGCACATTGCAAGTGCCAACCTGCCACCTGATCTTTCTCATAGCCGCCTTATAAAATGAGGCTCCTAGAACAGCCCTGCAGTCTGGCCTCTGGGCCTTTCCATCTGCTGTTTTCTGTGCCCGGGGCACCTCTCTCCTCCTGACCTCTTGAGAAAGAGCAAGGCTCTGCATCTATTTCACCCCAACTCTCTCCTCCCTTCTGCAGCCAGTTCCCAGCACAGAGCTGGTGCTCAAAAAACCTCATCACAGGCAAGTCAACAGCCCATCCTGAGATCCAAATGTTTACAGAACAAAAGCCCCTCCTCCTGATTGAGTCTCTGGCAAGGCTGGGCCTAGGGTGAGGCAAGTGAGGTGTGTGGGGCACAACTTTTAAGAAGGCCCTCACTCTCTGGGTTGTGCCAGTAGAGGACTGGCACCTGAGAATAAGTGCTTTGTTAAATTTTGTACCTCTCTCACCTGGCCCTAGTCCCAGCTCTGGCCACTAGAGTGTCATCTAAAACAGAACTTGAACCTTACACTCTCTAGCTCATGAACTTTGACTCTCTTGGAGGTGGTATGGGACTATGGAAGACTTTGGGCTCAGGAAGGCCAAACACAAAGCTCTACCTATTTGCTCTAGGATTTGGGCACAATGCTTAATTCTGAGCTGCAGTTTCGTCCTCTGTCCCCTGGCATATAAATCACCCTTCCCTTCCGAGCAAGATAAATGAGTGAACACGCCTGGTATGGAGTCTGACAGGTAGAGGCAGGTGAGAGAGGAACCTGGGAAGTCTTTAAAGCTGAATGTGACCCTTAACTCATTCTAACAACTTACTGTGAGCCAGATCTTGTGATTGGGAGCAAAGATCTTGAGACATTCACACACAAGGAGGTCAGGCAGACAGGCAGAGCTTTAACTCTCTCATGATGGGGCTACAATATGTGTGTACAGTCAGAAGAGAGAAAGAGAGAGAGAATGCTGGAGCCCAGGTATGAAAGGAGGGGTATTGTTATAAGAGGGTTTTATTGTTCTCGAGTGACTGCTGAGCTGATTGTTGAGCTTTAAGGGGGAGGTTTGCAGATGAGCAAGGAGAAAAAGAGTATCTCACATAGGAAACCAACATATGCAAAAGAATGGAGACACCACAAACTTTGCTGACCCTGAGGAATAGTGAGCATGTAGGTTAGCTGAAAGGGGAGATAGTAGTGAAGAAGGATGGAGATGAGTGCCTAGAAGACGCATGAAGGTGAAGCTGATGAATTAGGTAAAGGATTGTGCAGCTTCCTTCTTTAAAAACTACACCCATGCAGGTGGTGTGTATAAACGTGGGTATCTGAGCACCTGGTGGTGAAATTGTTTGGGATGGCAAAGGGAGCCTGGCTGTGTGAAAATGTGGAAGGAGAGATATGGGTTATATGTTGGAGAGCTAGGCTTTGCTTAGCTTGGGTAGAAACTTGCTCAGTGGGACCAATGAGACTAAGGACCTCAGGCTCACTCTGAGGGGATTCGAGTAGGACTTTCCTCCATTCCCCTGTCCCCAGAGGTCCAGCTCAGCTTTGTGGCAGAACCTGAGCCTTCTCTTGGGGGTGGGATTCAGGTCCAGAGCTCTATTCAGTACAGCATGCCTATGCCTTTGGGGGCTCTGGTTACTTTGCCACATTTCCCCTCACCTTTATGCTTCCTACCATGGTGCCTGACAGTTAGTATCTGCCCACAGAGAGACTCACCCCACAAGCAGCCCCTCTTCCTGTCTCTGGAAGCTGTGGACCCACTCCCCTGCTCACATGTCCCAAGATCCTGCCTCCTGCTCTCACAGTGCCTCACATGCCTTATCTGCCTTTCTCATCCCTTTGGAATAATCATTTTAAGAAAACCAGGCTGCTCTCTTTCTTCAGCCCTATGGAGATCTGAGCACTTGCTGCCCCTGGTGTATTTGATCACTCTTCCTCCCCTTCTTGCCTACTGTCAGGGAAATTGGAATCAGAGTCTAACCTACAACGAGATTGATGTTCTAAAGAGAAGCATGCACCTCGGAGTGGAATTGAGGCTTTTGTTCTTTGATACTCTATTCCACTCATTTGGTGCCACTGTTAATAGACAGCTGTGTATTCTGTGATGATTGCAATATACATTAATCAAAGATACGTTATGCTGAGAGTTGAAAATAACGCTTCCCTTTCTTCCCCTTTGCAGGAAAAAAATGCTCCTCTATTTAACAGTGAAGGGAAAGGTATTTAGATCTATAGAAAACAAGCAATGAGCCTCTTTTGGAGAGCTAATTCTAAAAACTGAGAAATTATCATTGAAATGACTTGGTGGTCAGAAAAAAACAAGGCAGGGGATCAAGGATGACCTGGTTCAGAACATAGTGTTTGTGACTTGCATCAGAATCTCTAAAAAGACTGCGAGGTCCCACAACCATCAGAGATTCTGAGATCAATGAACTTTAAGGTTCATGCCAGTATTACCAGAGGGTCTGTAGTCACATTGCCAACAAAAGCCAACTGGACACTTTGCCACTTACTGGTAGTATTCAAATGAAATGCACCAAGTATTGATTCTCCCTGCTCCCCACACAAGCCAGGGGCCTTTTACTATGACAAGCAAACCTGAGCCAGGAGGGAGGAGTTGGGACATGCCAGGAGAAGCCCTCAGCACTTGGCCTCACAGGGCTTGATTTCTGAAATTATTCTGTACCACCCTGGCCTCTGAGCACAGAATAATTTCAGTTTTCCAAGCATCAGCATTGTCCTCTCAGCAATGACAATAACAGTGTTTACTAATCAAGGTCATGGCAGGGATTAAATCAACCATGGGTGTACAATACTCCATCGAGTGGAGTGTGCTACATAAGCATGCAGGATTGTTTCCACGAGGCAGCTGGCTCTGAGAGGTGGCAATGCAGGCACCAGGCCTGACCTCAGTGCCTGGAGTCAGAGGTCCAGGTTTTGAATGTTGACTCTGACGCTTGTTAGCACTGAGGCCATGAGCCAGTTATTTAACTTTTTACATTTAGACTGTGATAATAATGGTACCAACCTCTAAAGTCAGTGTGTCTTAGGACCATTAAATGAGTTAATCCATGTAAACCAGTTAGATCATGCCTGGGCCTAATGAACACTATTATGTGTTTGCTACTACTACTGTTTAATATCTGCAGTGAAATAATAATAATAATAATAATAATAATAATAATAATAAAGTAGACATATAAACCTGGTGCATAAAGTCATTTTTTTTTTTTTTTTTTTTTTTTTTTTTTTTTTTTTTTTTTAACTTTTTTTTTTTAATTATTATTTTTTTAATCAGTATTTTTTAATTGTTGATATTGTACAGTTTTCTGTCTTTTACCCCGTCCCAGCCCACCACCCCAGCCCTCCCCACCTTCCTCCCATTTCCACCCCCCATAGTTTTTGTCCATGAGTCCTTTATACTTGTTGCTCTAAACCGTTCCCCTTTCCCCCCGAAATTCCCTCCCCTCCCACTCTGGACACTGTCAGACTGTTCTCAAATTCAGTGTCTTTGTTTATATTATGCTTGTTTCTTTGTTTTGTTGATTAGCTTCCTGTTAAAGGTGAGATCATATGGTATTTGTCTTTCACTGCCTGGCTTATTTCGCTTAGCATGATACTCTCCAATTCCTTCCATGCTGTCGCAAAGGATAGGAGCTCCTTCTTTCTTTCTGCTGCATAGAATTCCATTGTGTAAATGTACCACAGTTTTTTGATCCATTCATTAACTGATGGGCACCTAGGTTGCTTCCAGCACTTGGCTATTGTAAATTGTGCTGCTATGAACATAGGGGTGCATAGATTCTTTTGGATTGGTGTTTCAGGATTCTTAGGATATAATCCAAGCAGTGGAATTGCTGGGTCAAAAGGTATGTCCATTTTTAGTTTTCTTAGAAAATTCCATACTGTTTTCCATAGTGGTTGTACCAATCTGCAATCCCACCAACAGTGCACTAGGGTCCCCTTTTCTCCACAACCTCTCCAACACTTGCTGTTTGTTGCTTTGTTTATGAAGGCCATTCTGACTGGTGTCAAGTGGTATCTCATTGTAGTTTTAATTTGCATCTCTCTGATAGCTAGAGATATCGAGCATCTTTTCATGTGTCTCTGGATCCTCTGTATGTCCTCCTTGGAGAAGTGTCTGTTCAAATCCTTTGCCCATTTTTTAATTGGGTTGCTTGTCTTCTTAGAGTAGAGTCTTGTAAGTTCTTTATATATTTTGGAGATTAATCCCTTGTCTGAGTTATCATTTCCAAATATGTTTTCCCATACAGTTGGTTCTCTTTTTATTTTAATACTGTTTTCTTTAGCTGTGCAGAAGCTTTTTATTTTGATGAGATCCCATTTGTTTATTCTTTCCTTTATGTCCCTTGCTCTAGGGGACGTATCAGTGAAAATATTGCTGCGTGAAATATCTGAGATTTTCCTGCCTATGTTATCCTCTAGAATTTTAATGGTGTCATGGCTTATATTTAAATCTTTTATCCACTTTGAATTTATTTTTGTGTATGGTGTAAGTTGGTGCTCGAGTTTCATTTTTTTGCATGTAGCTGTCCAGTTCTCCCAGCACCACTTATTGAAGAGGCTATTTTTGCTCCATTTTATGTTGCTGCCCCCTTTGTCGAATATTAATTGACTGTAGAGACTTGGGTTTATTTCTGGGCTCTCTGTTCTATTCCACTGGTCCACGTGTCTGTTCTTGTGCCAGTACCAGGCTGTTTTGATTACAGTGGCTTTGTAATACAGTTTGGTATCAGGTATTGTGATCCCTCCTACTTTGCTCTTCTTTCTCAAAATTGCTGCCGCTATCCGGGGTCGTTTATGATTCCATATAAATTTTTGAAGTGTTTGTTCTATGTCTGTGAAATATGCCATTGGAACTTTAATAGGTATTGCATTGAATCTGTAAATTGCTTTGGGTAATATGGACATTTTGATAATATTAATTCTTCCGATCCATGAACATGGTATATGCTTCCATTTGTTTGTGTCTTCCTTGATTTCATTCTTCAGTGTTGTGTAGTTTTCTGCATACAGGTCTTTTACCTCCTTGGTTAGGTTTATTCCTAGGTATTTTATTTTTCTTTTTGCTATATCGAATGGGATTTTTTTCTTGATTTCTGCTTCTGCTGTTTCACTGTTGGTATACAAAAATGCCTTTGATTTTTGGATATTGACTTTGTATCCAGCTATTTGGCCAAATTCATTTATTACGTCGAGCAGCTTTTTGGCCGAGTCTATAGGATTTTCTATGTACACTATCATATCATCTGCAAACAATGATAGTTTTGTTTCCTCCTTTCCAATTTGGATGCCTTTTATTTCCTTTTCTTGTCTAATTGCTGTGGCTAAGACTTCCAATACTATATTGAATAGAAGTGGTGAAAGTGGACAGCCTTGTCTTGTTCCTGATCTTAGTGGGAAAGATTTCAGTTTTTGCCCATTGAGTATGATGTTGGCTGTAGGTCTCTCATATATGGCTTTTATTATGTTGAGGAATGCTCCCTCTATTCCCACTTTGCTGAGTGTTTTTATCATAAATGGGTGTTGTACTTTATCAAAAGCTTTTTCTGCATCTATTGATATGATCATGTGATTTTTGTCCTTGCTTTTGTTTATGTGATGTATTACATTTATTGATTTGCGAATGTTGAACCATCCTTGCATCCCTGGGATGAATCCCACTTGGTCATGGTGTATGATCTTTTTAATGTATTGTTGGATGCGGTTTGCCAATATTTTGTTGAGGATTTTAGCATCTACATTCATCAGTGATATTGGCCTGAAGTTTTCTTTCTTTGTTATGTCTTTATCTGGTTTTGGGATTAGGATGATGCTGGCTTCATAAAAAGAGTTTGGGAGTCTTCCATCATTTTGGATTTTTTGGAATAGTCTGTGAAGGATAGAGGTTAGCTCTTCCTTAAATGTTTTGTAGAATTCTCCTGTGAAACCATCTGGTCCAGGGCTTTTGTGTGCCGGGAGTGTTTTGATTACTGATTCAATTTCACCAGCTGTTATTGGTCTATTCAGGCTTTCTGTTTCTTTTTCATTGAGTTTTGGAAGGTTATATTTTTCTAGAAACTTGTCCATTTCACCTAGGTTTTCAAATTTCTTGGCATACAGTTCTTCATAGTAATTTCTTACAATCCTTTGTATTTCTGTGGTGTCAGTCGTAATCTCTCCTCTTTCATTTCTGATTGTGTTTATTTGAGTCCTCTCTCTTTTTTTCTTGATGAGCCTGCTTAAAGGCTTGTCGATTTTGTTTATCTTTTCAAAGAACCAGCTCCTGGATTCATTGATCCTTAGGATTGTGCTTTTAGTCTCTATGTCATTTAATTCTGCTCTGATCTTGGTTATTTCCTTCCTTCTACTTGCCCTGGGCTGTCTTTGTTGTTGTTCCTCGAGTTCTTTTAGGCGTAGGGTTAAGTCGTTTGTTAGAAATGTTTCTGTCTTCTTTAGGTAGGCCTGTATTGCTATGAACTTCCCTCTGAGGACTGCCTTCATTGTGTCCCATAAGTTTTGGGTTGTTGTGAGTTCATTTTCATTTGTTTCCAGAAACTTTTTGATTTCCTCCTTAATTTCATTCTTTACCCATTCATTGTTTAATAGCATGCTATTTAATCTCCATGATTTTGATGGTTTGGGGATTTTCCCCATCAAGTCGGTTTCTAGTTTTAGTCCCTTGTGGTCGGAGAAAATGCTTGGTATGATATCAATTTTCCTGAATTTGTTGAGGCTTGTTTTGTGTCCTATCATGTGGTCTATCTTTGAAAATGTTCCATGTGCGTTTGAGAAAAATGTGTATTTAGTTTCTTTGGGATGGAGGGCCCTATATATATCAGCTAAGTCCAATTCGTCTAGAGTACTGTTCAATGCCACAATATCTTTGTTGATAATTTGTTTGGAAGATCTGTCCATTTTTGACAGTGGGGTGTTAAAATCTCCTACTATAATTGTGTTGCTGTCAATATCTTTCTTGAAGTCCTCTAAGATTTTCTTGATGTATTTAGGTGCTCCTACGTTGGGTGCATATATATTTACAATGTTTATATCTTCTTGGTGGATTCTTCCCTTGAGTATTATGAAGTGACCTTCTGGGTCTCTCTTTATAGCTCTTCTTTTGAAGTCTATTTTGTCTGATATGAGTATTGCTACCCCGGCCTTTTTTTCCTGTCCATTTGCTTGGAAAATTTGTTTCCAGCCTTTCACTTTAAGTCTGTGTAGGTCTTTTGTCCTGAGGTGGGTCTCTTGTAGACAGCATATGTGTGGGTCATGCTTTCTTATCCAGTCAGCTACTCTATGTCTTTTGGTTGGAGCATTTAATCCATTTACATTTAAGGTTACTATTGATAGGTACTGATTCATTGCCATTTTCGTATCTGTGTTCCTCACTCTCTCTTTTCCTTTCTTTCCTTAAAGCAGTCCCTTTAGTATCTCTTGTAGTACTGGTTTGGTAGAGGTGTATTCTTTTAGACTTCTTTTGTCTGGGAAGCTCCTTATTTGTCCTTCTATCTTGATTGAAAGCCTTGCTGGATAAAGTAGTCTTGGTTGTAGGCCTTTGGTTCTCATTACTTGGAATATTTCTTGCCATTGTCTTCTGGCTTGGAGCGTTTCCATTGAGAAGTCAGTTGCTAACCTTATCGGGGCTCCCTTGTATGTTACTTCCTTTTTCTCCCTTGCTGCCTTTAAGATTCTCTCTTTGTCTTGGAAGTTTGCCATTTTAATGATGATGTGTCTTGAAGTGGGCCTGTTTGGGTTCCTCTTGATAGGGACTCTCTGTGTTTCCTGGATTTGTGTGACTTTTTCTCTCACCAAATTAGGGAAGTTTTCCATCATTACTTTTTCAAATAGGTTTTCTATCCCTTGCTCTTCTTCTTCTCCTTCTGGTATTCCTATTATACGGATATTATTACGTTTCATGTTGTCTTGCATTTCTCTTAAACCCTCTTCATTCTTTCTGAGCCTCTTTTCCTTTTCTTGCTCTATCTGGCTGTTTTTTTCTACTTTGTCCTCCAACTCACTGATCCGATCTTCTGCTTCATCGATTCTGCTTTTCATTCCTTCTACTGTGTTCTTCAGGTCAGAAATTGTATTCTTCATTTCCTCTTGGCCCTTTTTGATAGTTTCTATTTCCTTTTTCATGTTGATATAGTTTGCACTGAGTTCATTGTAGCTTCCCTGTAGTTTCTGGTAGCTCATTGAGAGCTCATGGAGCTTCCTGACAACCATTTCTTTGAACTCCTTATCTGATAGTTGAGTTGCCTCTGTTTCATTTAGCATTCTTTCTGGGGCTTCCACCTTTTCTTTCATTTGGGGATTGTTTCTTTGTCTTCTCATTGTTGGTGAGACTCTTCTTGTAAACCTCTGCTTCTTAAGTTGATATGTTCTGGCTACCTGCGTTTATGGTGTGAACTTCTGTGGTGGAATACCTGTGAGATTCAGTGTTATAGTCTTCTTCAGGTATCCTGGTGTTCACAGCTTCCACTGTCTCAGCTGTGGGAATACCCCCTCTTTTGGTCCAACTCTGGTTTTTCCACAGTTCTAGGATTTCTTTTGCCTCACTCGTGGGTATTCAAAAAGAGAAAAGAATAAAGTGAAAAAAGAAGAGAGAGAAAAAAGAAAAAGAAAAAGAAAAAAAAAAGAGGAGGGAAGGAGAGATAGAATTGGAAAGAAAGGAAGAAGGAATAAAGCCAGAAAGAAGTAAAGAGAAGCAAAAGGAATTGAGGGATAAAAAAGGTAGAAGTAATAAAGAAATAAAAAATATATAATCAAAACAAAACAAAAAGAACCCCACAAAAACGAAAAATGAACCAAAACAAATAAACAAACAAAAAACCCAGCTAAACAGACAAAAAACACCTATCAAAAAAAACCCACAAAACAAAATGAAACAAAACACCCCCCCCCCAAAAAAAAAAAAAAAAAAAGAATAAGAAGAAAAAAAAATCTCTTGCTATTTTCATACAGGCCAAACTGGATTTTCTGGACTTGCTGGCTGTAGCAGGCTGGGAGGCGACTCGTACCGCTTTTCTCCCTGTTCCTCACTCAGTCAGCTTTGGGCTACTGTCCTCAGTGCCAGCCCAGCACTGTCCCCAGGGCTAATGGCGCACTCTCCATGCAGGGCCTTGGGTGTGATTTCTGAGCCTCCTGCAGGGGGCGAGCTTTCCAGAGTTTATGGGTTTCAGCTGGAATCTCTTACAGATCCATCCCTCCCCGAGCCTATTGCTGTGAGCTCCGGGTCTCCTACAGGGCGCAGGCGCCCGCCTGAGACTACGGGCGTGGGCTCTGAGAGTTTCCCGAGTTGCGCGCACTCACCCCAGGATCACAGATGTGAGCTTCGGGTCTTCCAGAGTCCCCTTCTCTAGTTGCAGGGTCGCCTCCGGCCGCAGGGCTGCCTCCAACCCGGTCGTGCGGCCGCCTCCGGTAGGTTGCGGAGCCGCCTCCGGTCGCCGGGCCACCTCCGGTCGGTTGCGGAGGCCCCTCCGGTCGCGCGGACGCCTCCGGTCGGTTGCGGAGCTGCCTCCGGTCGCCGGGTCGCCTCCGGTCGGTTGCGGAGCTGCCTCCGGTCGCCGGGTCGCCTCCGGTCGGTTGCGGAGCTGCCTCCGGTCGCCGGGTCGCCTCCGGTCGGTTGCGGAGCTGCCTCCGGTCGCCGGGTCGCCTCCGGTCGGTTGCGGAGCTGCCTCCGGTCGCCGGGTCGCCTCCGGTCGGTTGCGGAGCTGCCTCCGGTCGCCGGGTCGCCTCCGGTCGGTTGCGGAGCTGCCTCCGGTCGCCGGGTCGCCTCCGGTCGGTTGCGGAGCTGCCTCCGGTCGCCGGGTCGCCTCCGGTCGGTTGCGGAGCTGCCTCCGGTCGCCGGGTCGCCTCCGGTCGGTTGCGGAGCTGCCTCCGGTCGCCGGGTCGCCTCCGGTCGGTTGCGGAGCTGCCTCCGGTCGCCGGGTCGCCTCTGTCCCGTCTCCGGGCCGCCTCCGGTCGCTCAGCTGCCACGTCTAGTTTTCCAATGTCTGCTACGGATTTTGATCTCCTATTTTCATATATACTGTGGTATTGTTGGCTATCTGCTCTGTTCCTTTGTAGATCAGCTAGGTTTTTCTCCCATGTGCAGGAGGAAGGACATTCTGCGTCCTCCTACCATGCCGCCATCTTGAACCCCCTCCATAAAGTCATTTTTTAAGAGTAGAAACCACACATGCCTGGTTCACTCCTCTAACCCCAATGCTTAGTGTGCTTTTGAACATAGGTCCTAATAAAAATTGTTGAGTAAGTGAGCATCAAATGTGACTCAAACTTCATGGCAGCCAGGGCAAAAAGGAAATCATCTTGAGGGAGTCATATAGGTCTCACCTACTGAGAAAAGGAAAAAAAACACACTTCTTCATCAGTGGATGCAAATTTTTTCTTAGTACCAACTTTTATAAAGGATGTTATGCATGGGTTTTGGATGAAAGAACACCAAACACTAATGGGTCATGCCTTCAATAATGTTAACTGGAAGAGGGATAAATCACCTTCATCTGACTTTGCCTGAGAGCTGGACCACAATGTTGATGTATACTCACAGAAAGATCTAAATAAATAAGGTCAGGAGAGGGGTGGCTTCTTTGGCTATCTTCTTAATGTAAGAACCAAATTTAACCATCCTTAGAGTGGAGATTCATAATCTATTTTAGAGTTTGACACCTCTTTGAAGAACCTTAAAAAAACTGAAGACCCTCTTCTAGCAAAATATACCTGCACCCAACATTCCATTCTGCATACACAGATCTCCAAAATCTCAGGTAACAGTCTATTAAAACTCTAGGCATCTATGAACTTCAGACTAAAAACCACTCAGAAAAGTGGTTGGAAAGACTGCCCTACAAATACCATGTGTGAAAACAGCCTTTCATCTGTGGAGTGGTCAAAAGGGCACCCATTGTTCTCCATTGTTTCAGCTGGGCTCAGTGCCAAGAGCTGGCTCCAGGCTGACTTCCTTGGTGAGCGCCTGTAGTGTGGGTAACTTCTATTGCTGATTGAAGGACAATCCAAATGGTTTAGATCAAAATGGGAAGTAGTTTAGCCTATTCCCTTTCCACCACCTTCTCAGGGAGTCAGGTCAGAGGCCTAACCACCTGATGTCACCAACATTCTGGGTGATGGGTGGTTCTTGTGAGCTGTGAGCACCAGGAGGCAAAGTGAGGCTTCTTGCAGAATGGGAGAACCTCACTGTCTTGGTCCTCTGCCATGGACAGCCACAATCTGGAGGGACTGGGCCTCTCCAACAGCAGTGGTTTCTGGTGTCCAAGCCAGAGAAGGGGTTGAAGCTGCTTCCAGATCCCTGGGTGGATTTTAATGGTAAGTGAGTTGCTAACTCTCCCTGTGGAAGTGGGGCCTGCACTTATCAAAAATGAAGACCCATTTGGAGGTGGTACAAATTTCCTGCCACTCTTTTTGACCAAAATGAGATAGTATAAGAATGTTGCTTTTGATCTTTTCTGGAACACTGAGGGATACTGGCAACAAGCTAAGAAGTGTCCCCATAAACTCTCAGAATACGTTTCTGGTCACATCACTGCCCTTCTCCCCAACATATTCACACATGCTTATCCTGTGCTCCAACTACAAGCACCCCCTGGCTGCCACCTCATGCCTTTGAATGGGATGCAGCTTCCACTCATGCTATTATGCCTTCCCCTTTCCCAAATAGATGACATCCTTTTCACCCTTTAATACTCTTCTCAGATATGACCTGCTCTGGGATGCTGCTGGGGGCATCCCTGCCTGGGAGTCCCCCAGCATACCCTACATCTGCTCACCAAAGAGGATCATGTTGCTCCATTAGAGCTGGTTCATTAGAGAGGACGAATGACAGCCCCTCTGAGGGTTTGTCCTGAGGACTGTGTATGTTACCACATATCAGGTGCTCAGGGCAAGTCCTCCACAGATTCCAGAAGCAATGCTAATTATGATCTTGGTTGATTAAAATTCCCCTAGCACATTCACATCCTTTATCTTAGTTAATCATCACCTGAGTTCTTGAGAATGACATTTGTGTGATATTGAAGCCTAGTCACCTAAAGAGGAATAACTTGTCCAAGGTCACAGGGAAGAGAGGTGGCTGAATCAAGGCTCCCACTCTGGATGGCTGTTCGCACAGCTCCTCATCTGTTACCCCAGCACCTAGTCCCTGACACAGCAGACCCTGAAGAAGGACTGAATGGAAAGGGGCAGGTTCCTAGGAGGAAGCGTTTGCATTTCCAACTGCCTGCATTTTACTCAAGCAAGATTTCGTGACAGCCTCTTTAACACCCTCCCCCGCCCCCTGCCAAATATATTGCAAACAGTGTTGCTGCTGTGAATCTCAAATGAGTACATAATGATCAGCCCTACCGTGAAGGTGTGACTGGGCCCACCAGCGAGTGACAATGTTATGAAATTAATCCCCTAAGAGTAGGCATCCCCATCCAACTTGAGGGCCTGGAGACATTGGAGCCAATGGAAGGACTCTGGGAAATGCTCCAGCAGAACAGGGACACTGCCAGGCTTGCCACAGACACAGCTGCTGCTGCACAGAAGGAATGGACACAGCAGAGAGAGGACCACTCAGACTTCGGTGCCTGTAAATGAATCCCAATCTCATTTCCAAAAGCCAGAGTGCACCTACAGGGCCACTGACAGGGGTCTTAGCCCTGCTGAGAGGCTGCTAGGTTTCTTTATGAGCCTGAGAAGATTGATTTTGGCATCAGTGTCTGGAGGAATGGGAACTAAGCTTTGGGTTGGAGGGTTAATGTTTGTCTATCCACCTATATTGGGTTCAACCTGGAATTCTTTATTATATACCACCTTGGTTGATATTTAATGAGGCGTGAACTGGATCTGGGAAGCAAGTTAAACAACCTCTAACAGTCTGGCCTCTATTTAAGGACTGGGATGGGATAAAACTAAACATAACATTGCAATGCCTTACACGTATAAGGAGCTTTCAAACCTGCAAACCATTTTCATACCCATGTTCCCTTTTGATTCTTAAGCAACCATGTGTGTGAATCAGGGCATGCATTTAACACACTGAAAGAATGAGGAAACTAAGGTGCAGAAAGGGTACATGGTTTGCTGAAGATCACAGAGCGACTGGAAGAACTAATAGAATTTTCACATCCAGGACTTCCTTTGCAAATCATCCTTCCCCCAAAGGTCTGTCCAGGGATAAACAACATCAAAAGTAAAGCAGGAGCAGAAGGACAATAACAAGGATGTGTATGCAACCCAGTCAGACCTCAGTGCCCGGAAGTGCTGCAGCGGAGGTGGGTGCCACACAGGCTGTGTGCTCTTCAGTCTCCTGGTTCCAGTGAGTGGGCCACTGCCTTCTCTCTGTTCCCAGACTCCCTACCCAGCCTAGAGCTTGGGTCAGGCTGGGGCTGCTGACTGATTTCTGCCCCCTAGAGAAGTCTGCCTCTGAAAGAAAATGTTTGCAGCCCCCTTGCAGAGGTCAGAGTTCGCTAATGACCTCACAGTGCACCAATTATCTTTTACACATGTACAGTGCACTCAGTAGTTTCCCAAATATTCACATGTATACTCTTTCTGAAGCTGCACAAATATCTTGTGAATACAGCAGGGTAGAGACTATGATCCCCACTGGGACAAGGGGCTTGGCCAGTCTCAAAGCCTATCACAGGTAATCAGGGAATAAACAACCAGGTCTCTTCCAGCACTTATGGCCAGTCACAGTTTGGGTTGACCAGTTGCCTCCCTGACTGCCCCTCTATGCTGTAAGCATTTACTCCTGAATATAACTAACCCCCATTGATCACCAGGAGAGAAAACAGGCACTGATAATAAGGTTTTCTGCTTTGCTGATACGACATGTGCTGTATCTCCCAATCCTCCCACTAACTCCCCTTCCCAAGGCCCTAACAGGCTGCACACACACAGTATAGCAGAGGGCTAGCAGCAGGTCTGGAGGGAAGTCTCCTGTATCTGAACAGGCATGCATCTGCCCCTTGAACCATCTTCCACATCACTCTTCTTTAACAACTGTGGGAGAGTGTGCTGTTTAGGCCAGAGGGCCAAAGTGAGACACACTATTTCCTTCCCCTTGAACCTGAGATGGATATGTCTGCAGCACATCACCCCATCTGACGTCCCTGCATCACTGTGGGCTGGAAAACAGGAACAGAGGGTGGATGGCGACTGGGCCTACTTTCTGCTGACACTGGTGTCAACAAGAGCAAAGTGGCTTCTCTATGGGACAAGAGAGGAGAGGAGGACTTTCCCCACAAGGTCCTAACTATTAATACAGTGACATTATACACTAGGAAACATGGCTTGATGACTGCCATGGGCTACAGCCCATCATCAAAGAACCCACCCACCCACCGCCATTCTTTCTCCTTCACCACCCCTGAGAAGTTCTTAGGAGAAAGTGGATAAGTTCCCCTCTCTGAAAGCTGAGACCCCAAGAATACAATTAAACACAGACCAGCCTGCTAGAGAATCTAAGGTTTCCCAGGACAGGAGTAAGTCTGCTTAGTTGAGTCCAAAGGCATACCACGTACTCAGTTTAAGAAATGTCAGGTAATTGCTCCTGGCAGGTAGAGCCTATTGACTTGTCTTTCTTGTTTACCACATCTGGGTTTAGAAAAATAACAGCCAGATGTTCAGCAAGCAGTTTTCTTCATTCTTTATAAAGTAAAACTAAGTGCTGTGGGCAAATGTGAATTTGTGTGTGTTTAAAAGCTTATGTTGTTGGTTACATAAATGTTTAAAAAAATGTTCTATATGATTACACTAAGGTCCCTAAATAAAGCCTCAAGTGTTAAAGGATGGAGCACAAGACTTTTACTCATGTCTCAACACTTTACTTTTCTTCTTCATTCTCGTCTTCCCTCCCCTCTGCCTTCTATCTTGGACCCCATATTTTCTCTGGCTCTCTTTCCAAGCTGCATTATGTTGAAATCTTTTTGACAAACACACTAGTAGGGTTTCAGTCTCAGCTCAGCCATCAAGCAGTTGGGTGACCTTGGAAAAGTCACTGACTACCATCACTCTCCTTCATCTCCAAGTGAAAGCAAAATTCGGCCCATAGCGTTGGCTGTCCAGGTCATTCAAGGGTGAGTATACCTGAAAGGTCTACTCACTAAAAGACCCTGTGCATTGATTCAGTGGTTCAATAAAAAAATATTAAGCACTCGTTTGTGCTGGGCATTATTCTAAGATAAAAAAGACAACACTAGGCCATTGGGGTTACGAGAAAAATTGTCAATTGCTCTTTCCAGAAATAAGGGTTCTCTGGGAATGTCATTTTCTCCTAACACCCCAAAGTGTTTTTCAAGTTTCCATAGGGCAAAGTTTTTGAGGGCTCGAGGAGTGTAGGCAGGAGCCACATAGCAGCAGGAAGTCATCTGCTTTCTCTTCCACTCCTACTTCATGACAGCTTTCTTCTCTCTGACTGCATGCCAGCTGTCCCGTGCTCTACCACCTCCTCTGGGCATCATGCTTCCTTGTGCTTTTATCTTGGACTCTCAGTGCCAGCTGTTTTCTCTGCTCAGCACTCTCTCCCTCATTTGATGCCTGCTCCTATTCAAATCACAGCAAGTTGTTGGCCTGTATGTCAGCTGCTCAAGCAGTCCTTCTATATTGGGTAAATCACCTGATTGCAACTACTTATACATTGGGAGAGCAGGAACCTTAACTGTTCTGCTTGCTTTTATTTACAGTAGGTCCTGAGTGCATTTTTTTGTGGACTGACACCTGGTGGTTCATCTAAAAGTCCCTTAGTACACGCTGAATGTTGCTTTCATTTTGGAGAACGAGTTTCACATGCAGAGCACAGAGCAGGTAGGGCTGTGGGACTGGGAGCCCAGCCTCAGGGAAAGACTTACATCCTTGGATCAGACAAGGGCCTGCACCACCCGCCTGAGCACAATCCTTGAACTTGGGCTGAACCCTGCTCAGGAGCATCATCCTGGGAAAAGAAACTGCATTTGCATCGATTCTCCGCACAGCCATTCTCTTAAAGGCCATACATTGTTCCTTCTTGACATAGGGCCTGGGGAGCAGAGGCCTCCCCCACCCTTGCTCTCTATGTAAATACAGGCTCCTTGAAGGATATTTATTGGCCTGCAAAAAAGATGCAGGGGAATTTTGCTCTCTAGGTGAGTGATAAAAAAGAGCAGTGAGTGGATATGTTCACCAGCTTATTTACCACAAATTTCTTATTTATGGCCTCATAACCTTCTGACAGCCTGGTACTCTCCTCCCTACCTGGTCTTCTTCCCAGACAGAGAAAGTGCTGAGCTGAGGACTATTTTTCCAAAGTTCCCTCTCTGCTTCTAGTTTCGACAGCTGGAGCCGGACCCATTGATCTCCCTGTGACTGTGTGGATGGTGATGAGGTCTGCGAAATGAATCCCTGGCTACAAAGCATGTTGGGCTTATTATGGCCTTGCACCTGGTTATTGAGTCTAGCCCATATTTCCACTCTACAGGCATTCATTGAACACCTATTGTGACCAGCACAATGGATGAAGCCAAGAATGGAAAGGACAATAAGGCTCTGTGTCTCTCCCTTGGGCTTACTTCTCCAACTTTCTAACCAGTATGGAGCAGCCCCCAGCCAGTCATTATGTTGGGTGATTTGAATATATACATCCTCTTAGCAATCCTATGACAATACAACATGTCCACAAACCAAACTTGTCATAGACTTCCAAGGCTATTTTTTCTATATCCTTCAGTGGCATTACAGACCCCTCACTGGGTGTTCTCCTAGGGCCCTCCCGCAACAGGCAGTCCAGCCGCTGATGATAGTATCTCCTTCCCACTTGTCCTCCCATCCCCTGGAATCCATGCCTGCATCACCCCCCCATACCCTGCCACATTAGCTCTACTCATGCCAGGCTGGTATTGCTGCCACACAGCTCTCCTGGCCTCAGGTACTCAGCTTCTGATTCGTTCCTCCCTCTGGGTTCCTAAGTGGTCTTTCCAAAGCACACACTGATCATGTCACTCCTCTGCTGAAATCCTTAAATGAGTCTCTTACCCCAGAAAAACATCCAAACTCTTGGGCAGATCAGAGCAAATTTCTGGGGAGCAGGTCCATCTTTGGTGTCATTTGTCACCAGTTCCTAAGCTCCGGGCCTACTAAATCATGTGTGGCTCTCTGCCCCCATGGTGCTTCTCCTCTCTTTGCCCATGCTGTGCTGGGCCTTCCTTCCAAATGCCTCCCTGCTATCCTCCCCCCAGCCCAGCTACCTTCTGCTTGGACTCAAGACTCATTCTCAATGTCACAGTCTTCAGAATCCTTCCCAGACAACCTTCCTGCACATGGTCAAGTGCCCATGTTAGTTGCCTGGGCTGTTGTAACAAAGTACAACAGACCAGGTGGCTTAAAACAGTAGAAGTGTGCTCTTTCACACTTCTAAACAAGTCCAAAACCAAGGTGTGGACAGATTTGTCCTTCTATAGTCCATGAGAGAGAATCCATCCCATGCTTCTCTTTGAGTTTCTGGTGGCTGCCAGCATTCCAGGGCATTCCTTGGCTTAGAGATACATCACTCCAGTTTCTGCCCCAGTTATTTCATGCCCTTCTACTCTATGTCTGTGTCTTCTCTCAGTTTATCTCCTATAAGGACAGGTGTTACTGGATTTAGGAACTATCCAGATAATCCAAGATAACCTCATTTTAAGACCTTTATGTTAATTATATGCAAAGACCCATTTTCCAAATAAGGTTGCACTCACAGTACAGGGGTTAGGATCTGATTATGTCCTTTTGGGTCCCACTCTTCAACCCACTTCAGGTCCCCTCCCCTGTATTCCCATATACCTAAGCAAGATTCCTCCTGGACTTCACCTTGCTTGGAGTGGAGTCTGTGGCTTAGTTTCCCAGGCAGATGTACACTCTCTTATAGGCAGGGATGTTCATTTCTGTATCCCTAGCATTAGCTCTAGGTCTGGCCCACAGACACACATGAATAATGAGTGGGTAAATGGATGAATTGGGTGTTGTGTTCCATTGTCCTGATGAGGGGAAGAAGATGGGTCTAAGGCCATAGGAAAACTTATGGCAGAGCCAGGAGTATGTCACTAGGACCTTGATCTGGGACCCTTTCCTCAGCACCAACCCTCCTGCCCTAGCTGGAACCAGAGCCACCCCCAGAAAAGTCTCTCTTCCACATCACTAAGAATATAAAAAAGATCTTCATATCCCAATCCTGTCAACAGGCTTCCTCCCAGATCCCTGCCCCTTTGATCTCCCCGCTCCCCACTCCATGTGCCCACTCCTTCCAAATCAGAAACACATGTTTTGTTTGACCTTTGTTGTTTGTGACTCCCTGCCAAAGTGGTAGATTTCCTAAAGGCCTTAGGACTCCTACTGCTCCAGGGTTCTGTGTCCAGGAGTCCATGCTGTTCTGAGGCTAGGAACCTGGAGAGCTAGTCTTACACGGGAGTCCTCAATCTCCACTGGTTATAACTCCGGAAGGACAGGAGACCTCACAGGGACTGAATCTTTACCATGCGACTCTCAATCCCCAACTGAGGGGCATTTATCACTGCACATGAACTCTGAGGGCAGAGACGATGAACGGCCTTTCACAGATGGGGAGCCTGGGGTATGGAAATGCAAGCAAAGATAGGCGGAGGTGGATCTGAGAGGCCTGGTCAGATATCTGCCACCATGCCCGTCCACTGCCCCACCACCACCCAGGGGCCCCTCTAATTAAGCATAAGTAGGTCTGTTCATGGGGCACCTGGCTAGGCTGTCAGCTCAAACATCACCTCCAAGGGAAGAAGAATTACCTCCCAATCACACATGCTTTGTGACATACAATGGTCCAAGAAAGTCTCTCATCTGCTCTGTGGGCTTTATAAAAGTTGCACGTGGGTCATTGAGAGCCTGGCCCTTTCCAGCCACCCCCAATGGCAGAGTTTTCCCTGGCTGGCTGCAAACTGTCTCTCTGGGGCTCCATGGAGGACCTCCCTATCCCTGGAGCTCCCTGCAGCTAGGTCAGCAGGGAAGCAAACGAGAGGTATTCTGAGCAGCTTTGCTCCTTCTCTGACTGACTGCATGCCTCTGGGGGGCCTCGACCTCTCTCAACAGTTTCCTTAATGGGGAAAATTGGATAAATAACACCTGCTTCACAGGAGTGTTATGAAAAGTGAATGGAGTAATGTATGTAAACCTGTGGGCCCCACTGTGTGTCACGAGGGACAAGTGGAGCTGACTGCTGGAGGTACTCAGTGTGCACTGTCTCAGTCAGTCTTCTGGCAACCCTCTGAGGAAGTGCTTTGCTATCACCCCACTTTCCAGGGGATGAAACAGAGAAACAAAGAGGTTTAGGACTTGCCCAAGAGTGCACAGCCCTTAAGGAGAAAGGCAAAAACAAAATTGTATCCTGCCTCCTTACCTGGAGTGCATCACTTCTCTTTTAACCAGATGCTTAGTGCTGTCTTAGTCGAGCACAAACCATTTATCAAGTGCACAGTGTGGGACAAGCACAAAGAATGAAAAGATGCTCCTGACATGGCTACATTTTCCCCTCACAGTCTGGAGCATGGGTACAACAGATAATTGTGTGTGAGAGAGAGAGGTGTGGAGAACAGGGAGGGAGATCTCAGTGTTGTGGGGTCTGTATGTGTGGGTGGGTAGCAGTGAGAGAAGGATTATCTGAGAGGGAAAGAATCTGAACACATGAGACAGACTTGGGAAAGAAATTTAGGATCTTCCATGCAGACCTTGAGTAAGCAAAAAAAAACTGAGTGCACAGAATGACCAGGAGCTTGGTGGATCCTAAATACCAAGTGCCAGGCAGGGAGTAAGGGTGGTATGGATGGAGAAGCAGGCAGGCACTAGGCCATGGAGCAGCTGCAGAATGGGTGTGGGAGTGCGGACTATGCACTGCAAGCAAGAGGGAACTGCGGAAAGATTTTAAGCGGAAAGAGATGTGGTCAAATTTGTGTTTCCAAAGGACTATTCTGGCAACTTTTTTCTTTGGGTCAGGGACCAGCCTGGGTCAGGTGAGTCAGGGTGGTGAGGGCCTGAATGGGAAATTTGGGAGCAATGACAGAAACGGAGGAATAAACTTGGAGATTACTTATGAGGTAAAAGCAGCAGGAACTACAGGATGAGATTAGGGAAGTATGGGAGATGGGTGCATCTAGGATGTTGTCCAGGTTCCTTGCTGGGGGTCTGCGGGGGGCTCCTGTCCTGGGCGCCAGATGTGGGGGGGCTCCGCCAGCAGAGCCCCATCCCTCCGTCACGGATGAAAATAAAAACTACCAAGACATGAGTGCTTGGGGAGGAAAGGGGTCAAACTCTCAGAGGAGAATGACCCAGAGCCCCATCCTCACTAGGCTTTTACTGGGCTCAAATACACGGAAATACAGGTATGTCAGGCGACAAGGATCAAACAATGGTTAACATGTCAAAGACATCTGAGGGCTTAATCCGAGCCAGTGTCTGTCAGGAAAGGGGTTGCCAAACTTTGGGAGACATACTTACTTCCTCCTGGGACACTTATCACCTAAGGAAGAGCACTCTTAGTAAAGCAGGTTTCACAGGGTTTTAGGAATTCTTTCTTATGCCCGATCACCCAGAGAGCTGTCCTGGCCAGTACAGGGCTGCATCGCTCACCCTCACAGTTTCAGGCTTTAAGCCTATTAGGAAGCAGGAGACATCTCCCAGATGGAAATGAGGACTCGGGCTATGTCAGAATAGCTGGGGGGCGAGGGTCCATCACATCCTCTTTGCTGCAACCCCCACCCCGAGTCCTTCCATGAGGCCTCCCAAGTGGTCTTGTCTGGCTTAGGTTGCCCCTCCCATGAGGAGTCTTACCCGTCATTGACTGCCAACCAAGCATTGGGACCAGAGATGGATGAGGCAGAAGCAACGCTCTTGCCAGGGAGATAAGCTTTGTCTCCTTAATAGCTCACATCCTCATGACAGAACAGATCCAGATGAAGTGGGTCCCCTGGGCTCTTACACAGCCCACCATGGGGTGAGGGTTACAACTCCTGAAACCAGGCTGAACGGTACACAACAGGGGTCCTGGCTGAGACCCAAGGAGAGCTGCCAGTCTGGGCAATCAGGTGATGAGTTTCTGACTCACAAATACTGGAGGCCTGTGGGCTGCCCAAGGTTGGGGGTGTCTGGAGAGCTGGTTCCAGGGACCATTGCTCAGGAGAGAGGAGTTGGCTGGAGCCTCACCAGTTTGTTGTTGGAGCGTGACGTCTTACTGGAGGAATAGTAATTTAAAAAATTGTTCTTTTCAATTACAGTTGATGTTTAATATTATATTAGTTTCAGGTGTAAAGCACAGTAGTTAGACATTAATATAACTTATGAGGTGATCCCCTGAAAAGTCTAATACCCACCTGATACCATACATACTTACTATAGTATTATCGACTATATTCCCTATGCTATACTTTACATTCCCAGAACTGTATTGTAATACTAACTTTTAAGAGGGAAATCATGGCAGGATAACCCAGGAAGAGGGCTAGACTAGCCAAGAGAGAGAAGGGGAAAGAGTTTCAGCATGAGACAAAGGTCAACAGGTCAAATTTTCAGATTAAGTACTGCCAGGTATGCACTAAGAAGTGTCCACTGGACTTGTCACTACAAGGTCACTGGACTATGGCTGAGGATGGATTTCCTGGAGTTTGGGACCAGATGTCAGAGCAAGAGAGACAGCAGATATGGAAGGCAGGAAAGTGGAGACTCACATTGCAAGTTTTCTCCGACATTGAGGGAAGACAGAAAAGAATAGCATCTGAAGAGGAACATGAAGGCAAAAAAAGGTTGTGTTTTTTAGAATGGAACAAACGTAGGCATGTTCATTGGGTTCACATCAGAGATGCATTGACTTTCTAAGATGGATAAGCAACCATTGACAAGGCCTGGGGACACAACAGGCTAGATTCCAAGGGGACATCTCGCCTCATACAGCACCACCTTGAAGGAGAATCTTCCTGGCCATTCTTTTCACTGTGGACTCCCTTCACAACAATGGATGCAAAGATGAGTAATACAGACTCTTCCTCTACAAGGAACTTAAAATCTAGTGGATGGAGAACAGGAGGGACCACCAGAGCCCAAATATGATGTACGGAGGTCTATTCAGAAGAAGTCCAGCCATTGTTAATAAAATGAGACAGTTTGCACAACATCAATGTAACCTGGCAGCCAAGGAGAGTGGACTGGAATGTGCATGTGTGAACAATGATGACTTCACTGTACTAGTCAGTGCAGTTGGTAGACGCCATTGAGTGAGCGTGTATACTGTGGCATTCAAAATGACTGAGCAGTAGAACAAAGAATCTGCATCAAATTTTGCATTAAACTTGAACATTCCTCAATGGAAACCACTCAGATGACTCAGAAGGGCACAGCTATGGGCAACTGGTGATTGGCAGCTTTGTCACCACAACACACCTACTCAGGCATCATATCTCATGTAGAATTTTTGGTGAAAAATCGAATCACCCAGGTGACTCAGCCCCGCTACAGTCCAGATTTGGTGCCTTGCAACTTCTGACTTTTCTCAAAACTAAAATCACCTTTGAAAAGGAAGAGATTTCAGATCTTCGATGAGATTCAAGAAAAATATGAAGGAGCTGCTGATGGTGATTTGGGAGAAGTGTGTGAGGTCCGAAGGTGCCTAATTCAAAGGAGACTATCATTGTTTTATGTACAATGTTTACTGTGTCTTGTATCTTCCTCAATAAATGTCTCTATTTTTCATATTACATGGCTGGACACCTTCTGGACAGACCTCATATGTTATATGGGTTATGCATTTGGCTGGGAAAAAAAAAAAGAACGAGGCCAAATTTTAAAGGCCTTGAATGCTGGGATAAGGACTTCAAACGACTGCAATATAGAATTGTAAATGAGGAGCCATTGATGGCTTATACCTGGGAAGCATCCAAGTCATCCCTGTGTTTCAAAGGAACTCTCGGGCAGCAGGACAGCCCTGTATTGAAGAGGGCTGCACATGGGGGAAGGGAGGTCTGAGAAAGTGGCTCCAATCAGTGCTGTAGCCACTCTCTATGGAAGTGTCAGAGCTGAATATGTCCATCTCTTCCCAACTCCTCCTTTAATGACATCATCATGGACAGCTTAAGTCTGGCCATATGGAAACTGGCAAAGTTTTTCTTGGAGTTCCAGTCTACCCACACGCTAATGAAAGGTGGACTCACAGCATGACACAGGAACTTACTAACCAGCAGGGGTTCTCTGGTCAGACCCCTATAGGACTTTATCAACTCTGACTTTTCTCTCAGATTTAGCCTTCTTTCTTCAGAAACAGACTGTATTTGTCTTCCCAACTTACTGTCATGTCTGGTCCTGTCCTCCAAGTGGAATGGACAAAATCAAGACAAACTAAGAGGGTCAAAGGGCTTCAGCATCCCTGAGACAGGCTCTGTTTTGTTTTGTTTTGTTTTGTTTGTTTTTATAGCTTAGAGACCTTTGGATCCTGAGGGATGAGCTGCTGAGCAATGAGGAAACACAATGTTTCATCTTTGTGTGGTTTTTGCAGCCCAATTACCTGACCCAGAAGCAAGAGAAGTGGAAGGGATAAAGCCTGTGGCCAAATTCCTCCCTCAGCATCCCAGAGCTCCATCCTCAAGCATCTGAGGAAGGAGAACCACAAGCTAGCTAAGTATAGAGGGCTGCACACCAGGCACCAGATGGGTGCTGGGGCACCAGGCAACTGGGCTCAGCAAGAGCCTATATCTGGGCACTGTCCTCACATGTCCCTGGTGTGGGGGTCAGCTGCTTTGCGTCTAGGTAAAACTCACAAGTGTTTTTCCAAGCTGGCAGGAAGAGAAAAGGGATTTTTGAGGATTTGATAAAGCTATTGACTTCTGATGTTAGTTAGAGTCTGCGAGTGGAAACAGACATAATGGTTGTTGAACTGTCACAGTTTGGAGGAAATGTCAACTATGAGCAGTAGTTTGGGGAGCATGTTTCACAGTGCCTGGGCAAAAACGCTGATGACTGCACAGGTGTGTGTGTATGTGTGTGTATGCACACATGCAATTACTCAATTAATAATCAGAACATTGTCCAGTTGTCTACATCAAAACAGTGCTTCCAGCTTTCACATACCTTCTTCTATTTCACCCTCTTGTCCATGCTGCAAGGGAAGCTCATTTCAAGTTTGTTTGCTCTAGTGATGAACTGATAGATGCATGCATTTCTAACTCTGTGTCTTCACTGGTGTCTCTTATCACCTTTTATTCCATTTTCTCTCTCCTCTCCTCCCTTCTGATTTTCACTAACTTGGTTCTTTGCTTTAAATCTCTCCCTCTTGTCCACAGTCTGCCTGTCTCCTCCTCCCCACTGCACCCACTTTGTCTCCTTTCCTTCCTCCCCTTTTTCTTTGTGGCTCCTGCTTCCTTTCCTGACTCCTCTTTCCCCTCTCCCTTTTCTCTTTTTTCCCTTTCTCTCTCATTCAGCAGTCTTCCCAAGGTCAACAAGCAACTATGCAGAGAGTTTCACTCAGAAGAGCTCACTTGGCTTTAATTAGGATCCTTTCAGAAACCTTGACCCCAGAGAGAACCCTGCACTCAAGCTGCCAATTTCCTTTGCTCTGTCTTATCAACTCCCTCCTCTGTGCCTTTAAGAGCAAAAACCTAATAAAAGAGATTTAAACTACACATGTGGAAGAGGAAAAGACTGAAGATATCCTACTTCCTTCTCCTCGGTTGTATAGATGAGAAAACTGAGACTGAGAGAGATACCATAACATGCCAGGGTCACATAGCTAGCTAGCAACAAGAGCTGGTGTCAGAACCCCAGCTCCTCAAGCTCCTCACCATCAGCTGCCCTCTAGACCTAGCCAGAGAGCAACTCAAGAGAGCTGTAAGGGAACCCCTCCCAGGACCAGACTCTGCTTAGCAACAGTGCTGACATTTTTCCAGACATGCCCCTAGGCATCTTGGGAAGAAGCTACAAAGTTAACCAAAAACAAACGGTGAACTTCATAATTGCACACACTCCTATTTTCTTAACATACCGACTGGATCTTGTTAAGGGAGGCTTCTGAACGTAGACAGAGAGAGCCTTGTCGTCACCCGTTAAATATGTCTAATTTCACACACTGTCATGTAGCTCTCCATCCAGCTGGCTTTCCACTGAAAAGGAGTAAATGATTGCATCTTGGCCTATTTCTTACCTTAGCACATAGGTATTTTTCACAGGGAATATTAGACCATGCTCTAATTGTCTAGCATTGGAAATCGTACATATTTGGCATCTTCAGCAGACTTTTCATTTACCTGAAACATAGACCTGGCTCTTTCAGATAATGCTATCTGTTTGATGTAGATGTGGCATTTCATCTTACCTGAGTCCTGTCCCATCTCCAGTCCTCAGTTTTCCCAACTGTAAGTAGAAAACAAACTAGAATCTCCAAGGACCCATTCAGTGCTAAGCTTTGTTGTTGCTCAGACTTGTTCTAACACTTGCCAAAACCTTAATTGCATAAAAATGCTGAGCAAAGTCTGGTTTTTGTTAGAGCCTTTGCTTACAGAGCTGTCTTCCAAATCAAGGACCTTCCTGATGCTTCTTAATAAGCCAATACCTTAAAGAAAGATGAAAATTACAATATTGAACCTCTGGGTGCACTCTGCTCCCCATAATGAAATGTGCATGGAGGACATGCATCCAGTTCAAGGACTTTATACAAAGTTATAATAACTTAACAGTAATAAGCTAATAGTCAAATGGAATTAATAACAGGAATGTGGCCATTTATGCAGTAAGATGGCCCTGTGTCATGGAATTTTTGCAGCTAAACCCTCTTGAGTTTCTATAAGCTAATGGCAATTAGCTCCTGAGTTAATGGCAGCCACAGTCATAATGAGATTGGAATTGATCATTTAGAAGCAAGCTCCCATAAGCTGGTCTTAGGAGGCATTTCAGTGTAAAACACTGCCTTGACCCCTTCTTCTCATACCTTTCATCATGACCCTGTCTTCTCTAAGGCTTTCTGGTCTCCGCACATCCCTTTCCCATGCAACACACAGCTCTCTGGGACCCCAGGAGCAAAGTCTCATCCAGCTGAGTTGTACAGCCTGAAGACCAAGGATTCTGAGCCTGTGAAGGATAGATTCCACTCAGATCCTACTGAAAGAACCCTTCTCTTAAGCAGGTACCTCCTTGTCAGGCTAAATCTATCTCAGCTTCAGAGTCTATTACTGGCTCCACCACTTCAGATCTGGCCAGTGGACTAACTTCTCTGAGCCTCAGTTTCCTCAACCATAAAATGGGAAACATATACCTCATTGGGCCATAGTAATGATGTAATAAGGAAGTAATGATGTAACGAGGTGCTCGATGAATGTCTTTTTTCTGTATCAGTTAGCTTTTGCTGTATAACAAATCATCCACAAAATTTATGGCTTAAAATAATAATCATTTTATTTAGCTTACAACTGTGTGTATCTCCTAGGTGTTTTTTTGGTTTAAATAGGGGAATCAGTTAAAATAAGAGACATGAATATGTTTTGTAAAACATAAAGCACTCCAACACTTCAAGGCATTGTTGGCATGTCTCTTTTAAGCATCCATTTTCTGCATATATTCATAGACATAGGATTTGTATCAATGACCCTACCACTCTGTTGTCTGGGATGATTTGAATGGTGGTGTGGTCCAAAAGCAGTTCTCTGCCTAATGCTTCTCCAGGGAGAGAAGGGGGAGGAAAAGGTGTGACATAAAGTTCTCTATGTCCCTTCTGTCTTTGGATATTGCTGGAAATTCAATACATGAGCCCATATGTAGATACCCTTGGGCCAGCTCTGAAGAGTCTGAACAAAAGGTGAATAAATTACTTAAGATTCAATCCCAAAGCTGTTTTCCCTTCTTATTTAAAGAGCACAATCTATTTCCTCTGGAGGATGAGAATCAATATTTGAGTCTATTAGAGGCCCCAAGCAAACTTTATGGCTGAGGGATGTGTGGGGAAATTGAGGCAAATGCTCACTTCCCCATTTTAAATCAGTGAAGGCTGTGGAGGGAAGTTGAGGAAATAAAGCTCCCCTCTGTCTGGGTTTATCTGTGGGTATTTTCTCTTTTCCCCCCACATGCTATAGGGTATTTGATCTGAAGAGATGCAGGGCCCACCTGTCTTGATGACATATCACCTCTTATCATGTCTGGTGTGTCAGCATAGTCTACGTTATACTGCAGTAACAACTCCCAACTCTCAGTGGCCTACAGCAAAAAAAGTTTATTTCTCACTCATATTACAGGTCCTTCAAGATCTGCTGTAACTGTGCTCTATGCCATCTTCCTTCCAGTACCAGGCTGAGAGAGCAGCCTCAGTCTGGACATTGTCAGTTTCATGTCTGAGGGAAAACAGAGTAGAGATCTAACTCTTAATGCTTCTGTTCAGAAGTGGCACACTTCACTTGTGCTCACATTTCATTGGCTAAATCAAATCAAATGGCCAAGCTTAATGGGGTAGAGAGAAATAATCTTCCACGGAAAAGGCCAGCGAATATTTTAAACAATAATATAATCTAATACATATGGCCTGTGTATGGGTCTACTTGGTGCTGGTGTTTAGACAAGGGTATGGGTTTTCCAGAGTTGGGCTGGAGTGGAGGGGGAATGAGACCCAGGGGTACTGTGGGGGAGGTGGGAGGCCCTCTGGCTTTGCTCTGTCTACTTCAGTCTCCAGCAGAGGAAATTTTAACAGGCGCTTCCATGAAGCCATTTGCTCATGAGCTCCACAAATTTCCAGACATTTCTTCTTGAATCAGCCCCAAGAATTGCTGGAGGAAAGCCAGCTGCCTGGGCTGTCTGGCCCTATTCTGAAGAATAAAATGTCCCCTCCTCCAAAGGTCACACAGGGCAGGAGGCTGAGTGCTGTTTGAAAAAGCATGATGGGACCAAGTTCATGGGTCATCCCAGAACCCCTGCCAACTTGGGCCCTGAGCCCCACACACTGTGGACCACAGAGCCTCAAACTGGAGGACAATTTCTTAAATCTAAGTTCATCTTCTTCACCCTATCAGCCATGTGGTCTTCAATAGTCACATACCCTCTCTGTGCTCCATTATTTCCATCAATTAAATGAGGATAATATAACCAGACCTGTCTTCATCTACTAAGAAATAGTAAATTTCTTTGAGAAAGCATAAATAGTAGTTTGCCTTGTGCTCCCTAGAAGTACGATAAACATGATGCATCCCATATTTCCTGTCACCACCTGTCTCATGAGGACTCAGAGCAAGGGCAAGAATTCACCTCTGAGGTCTCTAAAGGGTGATCGTGGGTGCATCCCCAGGGAGGTTGAGATTTTAGCTCACATGGTAAACACTTTCTCACAAGGCCAGAGCCACTTTCTCACAAGGCCAGAGCCACAGGGAGATAGGGTGGGCACACAAAGGAGATGATTCTGTATCATGATCTTCCCAGGGATGCTCTAGATGACAGTAAACATTGGATGGATGTTGAAAATGAATACCCCAGGACCACAGACTCTCTGAATTGAACTATATCTAGCAAACTCAGGGATATAGTACTATGATGTCAGGGATGAAACTGTAAAAGACCATGTAACATTAAATGCAGCATATGCTCTTGTCTGACCTCACTTTAGCCTTTGGAAGTTCCTTTACTCTGACAGTTCCAGGAGACTTAAATTTTGATCTGTGCCCAGCCCCTTAGCATTTTTCCCAGGTCTCCTGGGAATGGGGTATCAGCCCTTGGACTGGTGGCTTTCTGCCCACAGGAGTCAGGACATGCCTTTTCATCTTCATCAGAGCACAGTGAGAGATTCTCAGGATACACTGTGGACCCTGGAGACTAAGGAACTGTGATGTATCAATGCCCAATATACAGGACTATCGCCAGGAGGAATGACAGTAGAATGTGTTGTGTGGAGACGATATCATTAGGGAATGGATTGTGTCACAGCCCTGGCCATGCTGGGCAGACAGAAGGGCTCTGTTTTTACAATGATTATTTTCTTGGACTTGGGGCAATGTGGTTCTTCCCTCCCTATCTTCCTATATCACCACCATCTTCCTTCTTCCCATAGAAAATAGCTTTGGCATCCCCCGAGGCCTGTCAAGGTCTCCTGAAGGTCCTGTAAAGCAGTCAGAATTGGGAACATAGTCCTCCTCTGGTCAGTGAAGCAGCTGTGGTGGAGGGGGTGAGAGGTGGGAAACCAGCCCCAACCTTGGCCTGGGTCAAACACATTATGGCCCAGGAAGCTGACCACCACTTGGAGGAGCATCCTCTCAAATGTCCAGGCATCCTGACCCTCCACCACTGGTGGTGGAAGCCATCAGGACTGGAGGGACCAGGTGCCACACTGCTGCATGTCCAGAATACCCTCAGGTCACTGCCCAGGAGGCCCTCAGGTCACTGCCTGCGCTGTCAAATGATGCTACCTGCTGTACCCCAGGTGGAGAAGAAATGACTGACTACACAATGTGTCAAGTACCCCAAACACCTTATTGCTGTCATCACTCTTGTGTATGTTTGTATGCCCCCTCTGCCAGTCTGGCCTGGCCTGGTGCACTGGGGATGGACCTGCAATGGCAGGCATGCCCCTTTCAAAATGCGGATTTGAGGGAAAGAGAGAAAGGCCATGAGTAGAAGGCCCCCTCTGGGAATGTTTTCTATGTGTTCGGGAAGGTGGGGAAAGCAAGGCCTTCCTTCCTTCCAGGATTTAATTTGCTGTGTGAACTTCAGCAAGTCACTTCCCTTCTCTGGGCCTCAGTTTCCCCATCTATACAAGTAGTGTACTAAGGGCTATAGAATGGAATTTCTCTATTGTGAAATATCTGGACACATTTCCCATGATCCCAGCTTCCAAAAGAGGGACCTCAGCAGACAGTGAGTAGAGTCACTGGGGATACATTAATGTCACCAGCCTTGTTTAGGCCATTTTGGTCTCTGCCTGCTTTGAGCCTCCCCATCTGTAATAGTAGCATTTATCCTCAACTATCCAGAGGCACTATGTTAAGCACTTTACATACCTGGCTGCATTTAATCCTCAACCACCATGTGTGGAATGTATTACTCCCCTACTTTACACCTGAGAAAACTGAGATTCAGCAAGGTGAAGTGATCCACCCAAGGTCACACAGCTGGCAAAGCTAGGATTCCCACATCAGGTGGTGGTGGGCTGTATGTCCTATAGCACTGCTGCTCTGGTGCCTCAGCCACTTGTTGACAGTTCCTTCCTGAGCTCCCTCTCCTCCTCCCTCCCGAGTCTGCCATGAATCAGGAGAGAAAGAGGAACAAACTAAACAGAGATGAATGGGAACAGAGGGTTTCCAGTGGAATCATTTTGCAAAGCTCCCTTTTTCTGCAAAGCTGCCCCTCTTAGGAGCTTCAGAAAGAAACCAGCTCCCAAGCAGGATCTTTTGCCTGAGCCAAAAGCCATTTATCTGGAATATTAATATACCAGCAGCTGCCTGTGACAGTGCCTGCTGCTGATCACACACTCCTATCAGTGATTCCTCCTGGGAATATTCCAGGAGGCTCCAAGAAACTAATGGGCCCCCTGTGGCACACTCTAGTTACCTTTTGTTTGGCTTTCCCCAAGCTTCCTGCAGATTGCCAGCTGAGCATGCTTCAGAAGGGTACCTCTGGGACAGGACAGGGACACTGCCAGCAGAACCACACTCACCCCACCACAGGGGATTGACTCATCCTCCTTGCTCAAAAAGTGATCCTTGGAAAAGGAGACTACAAAGACCCTCAAGGTCCAGCCCACACTCTACATCTAGCACCAGAGTCAGTCTGGGAACTCAGCCACATCTTGAAGAAAGGGCACCCAGTCTGGAGTAGGAGATACAGCTTCCAGGCATAGCTCAGCCACATCAGTGCTATACAACCTTAAGCCAGCCCCCAACCCCAATGGACCAGAATCTTTTCTCTGTAAATTGAGCTGGTTAGACTTAATGTTCTCTAAGCAACCTCCAGATGGATCATAAAATAGTGATGCTGCAGGACCACTGGGGAGTCTGAGGACTTGCGTTTAAATCCTAACTCTGCCACAGGACAGCCTTTGTCAATTTGCTGAGGCTCTTATGGCAACAAGTTTGTCATAAAATAAGATTAGCACTGCAAGGACCTAGAGGAGGGCATCATCCTTGGATCCCAGGACGTTTGCTGAATCTGAAATGTTATTCACTACCTGAAGCCAATTCAGAACATCCAGCTGGAAGTGATTCTACTTCCTCTGAGCTCCATATTTCAGGCTAGTGGTTTATAATTAAACACAGTAAACAGTAATGAAAAAAATGTTTCCTGGATTGTCACAATGCCAAATATCTCACACAGGAATATCTTATGTTCTGTAAGGTCAGCAATCAGATGTCACAATTTTATGATACCAACTCTTGTGGCCATCCCTGCCAACCTGTAGTTCAGTTCCTGTCACACAGTAGATCTTAATAACTGTTGCCATACTTTGCCCTTTTAGTGGAAATTCAGAGGCACTACTTGATAATAGCAAATGCTTACTGGAAATTAACACATTGCAGTTACTATTCCAAGTGCTTTATATATTTTAATTCACTTAATGCTTATGACAATGCTCATGAAATGGGTAATATTTCAGAGAAAGAGTTTAAGGAACTTGCCCAAAGTCACCAAGGTGCTAAGTAGCAGAGATAGAATTTAAACCCAAGAATGTAGCATGAATTTGTTTTTTAAAAATATTTTTAGTGTACATGATGTTATAGTTGTCCCAATTTTTCCCCTTTGCCCCCTCCAATGATTACCTCCATTCCCTCCACCAATCCCCCGCTCTTAGTTCATGTCCATGGGCCATGCATATAGGTTCCTTGGCTTCTTCATTTCCTATACTGCTCTTAACAACCCTCTGTCTATTCTGTACCTACCAACTTGTACTTCTTAATCCCTGCATCTTTCCCCCCACTTCCTCCTTCCCCCTCCTAACTGACATCCCTCCAAATGATCTCCATATCTATGATTCTGTTTCTGTCCTGCTTGTTTGCTTAGGCTGTTGTTGTATTCAATTATTTATAGTTGTGAATTTATTGCCATTTTAATGTTCACTGTTTTGATTTCTTTTTCTTATATAATTCCCTTTAGCATTTCATATAATAAGGACTTGGTGATGATGAACTCGTTTAGCTTTACCTTGTCTGGGAAGCACTGCCCTTCCATTTTATTTATTTTTTTAAATATATTTTATTGATTATGCTATTACAGTTGTCCCATTTCTCCCCCATCATTCCCCTCCACCCTACACACCCTCTCCCACCCACATTCCCCCCTTTAGTTCATGTCCATGTGTCATAAGTTCTTTAGCTTCTACATTTCCCATACTATTCTTGCCCTCCCCCTGTCTATTTTCTACCCACCATCTATGCTACTCATTCTCTGTACCTTTTCCCCCTCTCTCCTCCTCCCACACCCCTGTTGCTAACCCTCCATATGATCTCCATTTCTGTGGTTCTGTTCCTGTTCAAGCTGTTTGCTTAGTTTGCTTTTGTTTTAGGTGTGGTTCTTAACAGCTGTGAGTTTGCTGTGTTTTCACTGTCATATTTTTATCTTCTTTTTCTTAGATAAGTCCCTTTAACATTTCACCTAATAAGGGCTTGGTGATGATGAACTCCTTCAACTTGACCTTATCTGAGAAGCACTTTATCTGTCCATCCATTCTAAATGACAGCTTTGCTGGATAGAGCAATTTTGGATGTAGGTCCCTGCTTTTCAAGATTTCAAATATTTCTTTCCAGCCCCTTCTTGCCTGGAAGGTCTCTTCTGAAAAATCAGCTGACAGTCTGATGGGAACTCCTTTGTAGGTGACTGTCCCCTTATCCCTTGCTGTTTCTAGAATTCTCTGCTTCATTTTAATCTTGGCTAATGTAATTATGATGTGCCTTGGTGTGTTCCTCCTTGGGTCCAACTTCTTTGGAACTCTCTGAGCTTCCTGGACTTCCTGGAAGTCTATTTCGTTTGCCAGATTGGGGAAGTTCTCCTTTATTATTTGTTCCAATAAGCTTTCCACTTGTTGCTTTTCTTCTTCCCCTTCTGGGACGCCTATAATTCGGATGTTGGGACGTTTAACGATGTCCTGGAGGTTCCTAAGCCTCTCCTCATTTTTTTGAATTCTTGTTTCTTCCTCGTTTTCTGTTTGGTTGTTAGTTTCTTCCTTCTGGTCCACTCCATTGATCTGAGTCCCAGTTTTCCTTCCATCTTTATCAGTTCCCCATGCATCTTCCTTCATTTCACGTATTGTAGCCTGCATTTTTTCATCTAATTTGTGAGCAAAATCAACCAATTCTGTGAGCATTCTGATGACCAGTGCTTTGAACTGTACATCTGATAGGTTGGCTATCTCTTCACTGCTTAGAGGAATTGGCTCTGGGGCTTTTATTTGTTTTCCGGTTTGAGCCATTTTTGGTAGGGTTTTTTTGTTTTGTTTTGTTTTGGTTTTAGTCTGGTCGCGGTTATTACGTAAAGAGGGGTGGAGCCTTGGGTGTTCCTCAGGGCGGGGCAGCCCAGTCGCTGGGTTGTGACGCTGTATGTGGCGGCGGGGTCTGAGAGGGAACAATGGCGCCTGCTCCGATCTCTCCTGGATTCAGTCCCTTCCGCCACTTCCCCTCTGCCTGGACCGTCTGCGTGCGCAAATGTGGGACCACCTGATCAGCCAGCCACCTTGTGTGGCCTCACTGGTTCTGCACAGTTGCCCCCCTTTGCCCGGGGTCCGCCAGCTGCTGCCTGTGGGCTCGGGGACTGCCAGCCGCTGCCTGTGCACCTGGGAACTGTAAGCCACTGCTGCTTGCGTTCCTGGGTCTGCACCTCCACTTTCTCCTGCTGCGACTCCACCCCTCTTACCAGTCTGGATGAATGGTTGTTGGACTTCCGTACAGTTCAATTTTCTATAAGTTCTGGTTGTTTTCTTGTTTCTAAATATTTGTTGTCCTTAATTTTGGTTGTGAGAGAAGGCACAGTGTGTCCGCCTACGCCTCCATCTTGGCCGGAAGTCTGCCCTTCTATTTTAAATGATAGCTTTGCTGGATAGAGTTATCTAGGTTGTAGGTCCTTGCTTTTCATCACTTTGAATACTTCTTGCCAGTCCCTTCTAGACTACAAATTTCTTTTGAGAAATCAGCTGACAGTCTTATAGGATCTCCTTTGTAGGTAATTGTCTGCTTTTCTCATGCTGCTTTTAAGATTCCCTCCTTATCCTTAACTTTTGGCATTTTAATTATGATGTGTCTTGGTGTGGACCTCTTTGTTTCTTAAACTATTGGCCAGTGGTTCACAAACTTCACTGTGCATCAGAATCACCTGGTGGATGGTTGAAATGTAGAGTGCTGGACTCCACTATGAGGGTTTCTGATTTATTAAAGCTGAATTTGCCTTGTTCCAAAAGTCCTCGATGCTGCTGGTTTGGAGACCACACTCTGAAAGCTACTTCTTTGGCGATACTTCCTCAGAGTCAAAGGGAAACAGTTCTGCATGACCCCCAAGGTCACCTGGGGCTCCGGAATCCCAGTCTTTCCCAAAATTTAATCCACAGAAAATCCTTCCTCTTGTTTCTGATAGGCATTATATGGTAAAAGGGGGGTGAGATCCACAGTTAACTATGTTTGAGAAATTCTGTTAACATGTTTAAACAGGTTTCTTTGCTGGTTTTCTAGTTTGTGTTTGTTAATATAATATTCAAATGTACTGTAACATACTTCAGCAACTTTTCTAAACATTTTTGACCTCAGTATTCAAAGTAACTCATGGGAAAAATGCTCCCCAGAATACCCTTGGAGAAACACTGGCCCAGGCTGATGTTCCCTTTAGTATGGAAGAGCCTTAGAAGCCTTCCATGGGAGGCCTAGAGTCCAAGCTAATTGTCTTGGGTTTACAATCTTCCACACAAATTCCTAGAAGTGGGTCAGGACCAATATGGCTTACACAAGAAAAAGACTCTACCCCTCTTCTCTAATTCAATGGATCACACCTTATACCTTCCTCAAGTCCCTGAAGCAAATACTCTTGTTACAGGAGTATCTAGGCAAGATTGTAGAGATGTTTTGGTGCAACTCTATTCCAACTTGCAACTATTTCAAGTGCATATGTCTTTAGGACCCTAGGTAGGCAAGTAGTGCCATTCTTAGTGAAAGGAGGAAGACAGACAAGTATTTCACTCAAGTCATCTGAAAGAAGAGATGAGCTCCATTTCACAATTCTCTAATGAATATTTATGCTTCTTCGGTCACTAGGGGAACATAGAAGAGTAAATAAAGCAGGATCACTGCCCAAAATGTGCTCACAGTGTAGTCAGGAGCCCACCTGGTCAAATAATCTATGTCAAGGTATACTGCAATCAGAGATGAGCATTTGGAGAATGGAGGGGTCTCTTCTCACTCAAGATCAAGAAATTATGTCAATAGACAGATAGCATTATGCAAAAGAAACAGCTTCCTTCCCCACCTAATCTAACTACAACTCCTTCTTTGGAGACAGTGAGCATTGGGGCCAATGAGGAGCAGGGTCTGCAGATTGTGAGAACATCCCAGTGTCTGACAGACAGCACAGAATTTCATTTTCTCTCTTGTCCAGGCAAGAGTTGGGTTTCAGCAGCTGAGAGCACCAGGAGAAGATCAAATCAATAGAGTATCCTGGAGAGACATCAATCTCTGGAGAAACCAGAAGGACCTCTTAGGCCAGCCTGAGTATTCCTGAGAGAACCTGCTGGCCTTTCTGGCCAGCCACACAAGTGGGCTGCCCAGGTGAGCTGGGTCCTCACCATTCCTACGAATAAGGAGATGATAGTAAAAAAACAGGCTTCCTCTGAGTGCCTCAATCAATATGGAGTCTAACAGTATGCCAGCTACAGTTTTATGAAGATTTGACTGGGAATGACTGGGAACCTGCTCCCAAGATGACTCATTCCCACGGCTGACGGTAGAAAGCTTCAGGTCATTGCTGGCTGTTGGCAGGAGGCCTCCATTTCTCACCATGCAGATGTTTCCACAGGGGTGCTTGAGTGTCCTCAAAATATGGCAGCTGGCTTCCTCCATAGCTAGTGATCAAAAGCAGAGACAGCAAAAAGGGAGCCACGGTGCTTTTATGGTCTCATCTCAGAAGTCACAGCTGCTGCTTCTACTTTCTGCTCATTAGAAGCAAGTCCAGCCCTACACAAGGAGAGGGAAAGAAACTCCACCTCATGAAGAAATGAGTATGAAAGAATTGCTATACTTATTTTAAAACCACCACACCATACAAGGAAAAGAGTAAAGGAAGAATTCAAATGATAAAAATGAATCCAAACAGAGACTGTGGGAGACTGAAAAAGAGAGAAAAGACAGAGGGAAAGAGGAGAAAGAGAGAGAAACAGCAGTGAGTAATTAACCTGTATGTAGTTAAATTTAAATGGATAATTATAGAGTTTCTTGGAATGTGTAATGAAAATGCTAAATAAAGATCTGGAAATAGAAATGACACAGTATTAAAGGGAAACCTAATAACAGTCTGGAACTAATTATAATAAAACTATCTGGGGGAAAACTGAGACTTTGAGAGGGCAAAAGGAGAGAAGGTCCAAATAAAAGGGTTCTAAAGTTCTCATCTGTAGGAAGAGTGGGGAATTGAAAGGATTTTAAAAGCCATACAATATTGGAGTGAAGGGAGAAGCAGTAGTGTAAATATTTGGCATTTTGTTTTAATAAAATAGAGAAGCATGTATTTAATTATAAATAGTGTGGGGAAACAGAAGGAAGTTATTAGTGGAGTAGAAAAACAGAGTAGAAATTACAAATGCAAAGGGGAATGAAGAATAACAAACACTGCAAAAAATAAGGAAAAGAAAAACAGAAGAAATGAGTAGAAAATATAACACCAACTGAAAGAATAAAATTGTGTAAAAGTAATCCTACACTAGTAGTGAATGGACTAAATTTTCCTGTTGAAAGATAGGAACTTTCCAATTGGTTTTTAAAAACCAACAGAAGGAAATGAAAAAGCTTTCTACATGATAGGAAGATTTGAATACAGTGAAGGTGAAAAAAAGGCATAGCAAAAGTTGAGGGAGTCTCTATGGCACATTGGGGACCTAAAATCTTGTCATTAATTTTGTCAATACTGTCCCGTCAATAGTTCCTTGTCCCCTTACTGCCATTAGTGTCAAAAATGAATAGACAACCAAAAAAAATTTTTTTTAAATACTCAAATTGAATGTTCACATCTGTTTTAAAAAATCCCAGAAATCAACATCACAGAAGAGTTGCAGAGAATTGCTTATTTCACTTCTTTCAACCCAACCATAGAGAGCCTAGTGAATATTTTCTTTGAGGTTCTCTTCTGTATAACTTGCTAGGATTTATCTTCCTTGATTTTATCTCTTTATCTCTTCAAATAACAGATCATTTCAACTGGGAGTCTTTTTTGGACACCAAACAGTTGTCATAAAATTCATCTTGCATTCTCCCTTTCCCTGTATCTCAATGGTGGAGGTAGTGGTGGTTATTTGCAAGAATGTGACAAGCTTACATTTGAGTTGCAGGAGGGTCAGATTTCAAACATTATAGGCTTGAGAAACACACTCCTGTGGTTGAAAATGACTTTATTTCTAATTTTCTAGCTTATAAGAAATTAAAAGTTCAATATAACAGAATATAGTTTTTCATCCATAGATATTTGTTTTGCAACTGCTAAGTGCTAGGCACTGTACCAGACTCTGGGTACACAAAGTCAACAAAACAGAAAGTCACTGCCCTTTTAAGGCTTGTTATGTTCTAGTGAAGGCAGCAGACAATAAATATCATGTCATGTCATGTCATGTCATATCATATCACATCACATCACATATTATATATAATGTAATATAATAATGAAATACTGGTAGCGGTCAGTGCCACAAAGAAACAAGCAGCCCTGGAGGCTAGGCACTATGTGTTAATTTGACCCATCAAACCACAGCCTCAGCAAGGGTACAGCCCATGTTTTGTTTACCTCTTTGTGTGTAGGGCCTCTGTTCAGACACAGAAGATTGCAATAGTTGTAGAGAAAAGCAAGTGCAGATAAAGACCAGAGGTATTTGTAAACCTGTGCTTATTCATTATGTGGCAGATAACAGGTAAGAGGGAATCAGTACAGGCTTTGGGTTGGTGTGATCAAATTTGTGTCTCCAGGAAGTCTGATTCCAACCTCTGGGTATAGGGTCAGGGAGAGTTGGTGGATGGGGGCAGAGAAGAACCACACCAAAAGCGGGACACCAACCTTCTCAAGCAATACCATCCAACAGCACTTTCCTCAATGATGAAAATAAATGCTCTATACCATTCTGTCCAGCATGGTAAATAGCTAAAATTCTTAAGCACTTGAAATAAAGTGACCAAGGAACTAAATTCTAAATTTTATTTGAATAAATGTAAGTGTAAAACTGCATGTGACAGGCAGGGATACTAACCACTATACTAACGAGAAGCTGTTGATCTGACAGAAAATTGAACTGTAAGGAAGTACAACAACCATTCATCCAGACTAGTAAGAGGGGTGGAGTTGGCGGCTGGTGTAGAGGGGTCATGGCAGGAAAAAGCAGTGGCTGGTGGACCCAGTGAGGCACACAAGGTGGCTGGCTGACCTGTGAGCAGATAGACCAGTCAAGAACGAGAAATGAGAAGGACCGCGCAGTCTAGGGCCCCAACACCAAGAAATGAAACCTAAAAGCATCGATTGAAAACACTTGTGGGGGTTGAGGTGCTGGAAGAGACTCCCAGCCTCACAGGAGAGTTCATTGGAGAGACCCATCAGGTCCTAGAACCTACACAAGCCCACCCACCTGGGAACCGGCACCAGAAAGGCCCAATTTGCTTGTGGGAAGTGGTGGAAGGGACTGAAATATGAGAGAGAGCAGAGCAAGTGCCATTGTTCCCTCTCAGACCCCACCCCCACATACAGCATCAAAACCCACAAACTGGGTTGCCCCACCCTGGTGAACACCTAAGGCTCCATGCCTCACTACATAACAGGCGTGACCAGAGCCCCCACCCCCCAGCAAAAATGGCTCAAACGAAAGAACAGACCAAAGCTCCAGAGCCAATACATCTAAGTGACCAAGAGATAGCCAACCTATCAGATGAACAGTTCAAAGCCCTGGTGATCAGGATGCTTACAGAATTGGTTGATTTTGCTCACAAATTAGATGAAAAAATGCAGGCTACAATACGTGAAATGAAGGAAGATTCATGGGGAACCAATAGAGATGGGAGGAAAACTGGGACTCAGATTAATGGAGTGGACCAGAAGGAAGAAACTAACAACCAAACAGAAAACAAGGAAGAAACAAGAATTCAAAAAAATGAGGAGAGGCTTAGGAACCTCCGGGATATCGTTAAACGTCCCAACATCCTAATTACAGGGGTACCAGAAGGGGAAGAAGAAGAGCAATAAGTGGAAAACTTATTTGAACAAATAATAAAGGAGAACTTCCCCAATCTGGCAAATGAAATAGACTTCCAGGAAGTCCAGGAAGCTCAGAGAGTTCCAAAGAAGTTGGACCCAAGGAGGAACACACCAAGGCACATCATAATTATATTAGCCAAGATTAAAATGAAGGAGAGAATTCTAGAAGCAGCAAGGGATAAGGGGACAGTCACCTACAAAGGAGTTCCCATCAGACTGTCAGCTGATTTTTCAGAAGAGACCTTCCAGGCAAGAAGGGGCTGGAAAGAAGTATTCCAAGTCATGAAAGGCAAGGACCTACATCCAAGATTGCTCTATCCAGCAAAGCTGTCATTTAGAATGGAAGGGCAGATAAAGTGCTTCTCAGATAAGGTCAAGTTGAAGGAGTTCATCATCACCAAGCCCTTATTAGGTGAAATGTTAAAGGGACTTATCTAAGAAAAAGAAGATGAAAATATGACAGTAAAAAGACAGCAAACTCACAGCTATTAAGAACCACACCTAAAACAAAAGCAAACTAAGCAAACAGCTAGAACAGGAACAGAAACACAGAAATGGAGATCATATGGAGGGTTAGCAACAGGGGTGTGGGAGGAGGAGAGAGGGGGAAAAGGTACAGAGAATAAGTAGCATAGATGGTAGGTAGAAAATAGACAGGAGGAGGGCAAGAACAGTATGGGAAATGTAGATGCTAAAGAACTTATGACACATGGACATGAACTAAAGGGGGGAAATGTGGGTGGGAGAGGGTGTGCAGGGTGGAGGGGAATGAAGGGGGGAAATGGGACAACTGTAATAGCATAATCAATAAAATATATTTTAAAAATTGCCTGTGTTGCTAGTGGTTTACACATTGGACAAAGTGACTCTAGGGTGAGTCAAGCAAGGGTCTATGAATGCCTGACCATGGGCACTGAGGGAGTGACCAGAAGGGAGGAATCAATAGAAGTTTAAGGTTAAAATCTTGGGCAAGTTACTTAACCTCTCTGGGTCTCAGATTCCTCCTTTGAAAAATGGAGGTAATTAGACTTCTCTCCCACTTACATGAACTTAAAAATTACAAAGGAATGTCATTAACTATCAAACGAGGCTCTGTGATCAGCATCTGGTTCTACATTTTACTAGAAGGGTAATTGTACAATCTTCTTGGGTATAATTTGGAGAAATAGGTAGAATATAGACCGATAGAGGATAGATGATAGATAGGTAGATAGATAGATAGTCATATATAT
Organism: Glossophaga mutica; assembly: GCA_039655065.1. Classification (NCBI taxonomy): domain Eukaryota; kingdom Metazoa; phylum Chordata; class Mammalia; order Chiroptera; family Phyllostomidae; genus Glossophaga; species Glossophaga mutica. The sequence continues at coordinate 120,738,310 of CM077307.1, forward strand.
TTATATTAATATATGTTGTCTCCCATTTATATTATATATAGTGTTTAAAATATTTATGGCCTCTGACACAGTAAGTCCCCTTTTTAAAAATATATACTGAAGAAATAATTAGAAACTCAGGCAGAGTTGTAGGCAGAAAGATATATATTCAGGTGTTATTTATAGTAGCAAAGTTAGATGCAACCTCAATATACAATGATAGATTACCTCAATAGAGAAAACCCCATCCTTATATGTATTAGAATATACACACTAATAAAATGGTGATGTCAAATAATATTTAATAAAATGCTTATAGCATATCATTTCTAATTATATAGCTCCCTACATTGACAAAAGACTGAAAGAAAAACCACTCAATTGTTAGCAGTGGTCATCATTAGATGATATGATTACCATTTATGTTTTATTTTTTCCTGTATCTTTTCATGTTTTTCAAGTTCTCCATGATAAGCTTGCTTTGTTTTCTCTTATAATGAAGTAGCAGGGGTGGGAAAAAAGGTTATTTTTTTAAAACAGAAAAACAACATTTTATTTTTAAAAAGACATTCTCTTTGAAATGAATAGCACCACCCAGAGCCCCCAAATCTTTTTTTAATATATTTTATTGATTATGCTATTACAGTTGTCCCATTTCCCCCTTCATTCCCCTCCACCCTGCACACCCTCTCCCACCCACATTCCCCCCTTTAGTTCATGTCCATGTGTCATAAGTTCTTTAGCTTCTACATTTCCCACACTATTCTTGCCCTCCTCCTCTCTATTTTCTACCCACTGTCTATGCTACTTATTCTCTGTACCTTTTCCCCCTCTCTTTACCTCCCATGCCCCTGTTGCTAACCCTCCATATGATCTCCATTTCTGTGTTTCTGTTCCTGTTCTAGCTGTTTGCTTAGTTTGCTTTTGTTTTAGGTGTGGTTCTTAATAGCTGTGAGTTTGCTGTCTTTTTACTGTCATATTTTCATCTTCTTTTTCTTAGATAAGTCCCTTTAACATTTCACCTAATAAGGGCTTGGTGATGATGAACTCCTTCAACTTGACCTTATCTGAGAAGCACTTTATCTGCCCTTCCATTCTAAATGACAGCTTTGCTGGATAGAGCAATCTTGGATGTAGGTCCTTGCCTTTCATGACTTGGAATACTTCTTTCCAGCCCCTTCTTGCCTGGAAGGTCTCTTCTGAAAAATCAGCTGACAGTCTGATGGGAACTCCTTTGTAGGTGACTGTCCCCTTATCCCTTGCTGCTTCTAGAATTCTCTCCTTCATTTTAATCTTGGCTAATATAATTATGATGTGCCTTGGTGTGTTCCTCCTTGGGTCCAACTTCTTTGGAACTCTCTGAGCTTCCTGGACTTCCTGGAAGCCTATTTCATTTGCCAGATTGGGGAAGTTCTCCTTTATTATTTGTTCAAATAAGTTTTCCACTTATTGCTCTTCTTCTTCCCCTTCTGGTACCCCTGTAATTAGGATGTTGGGACGTTTAACGATATCCCGGAGGTTCCTAAGCCTCTCCTCATTTTTTTGAATTCTTGTTTCTTCCTTATTCTCTGTTTGGTTGTTAGTTTCTTCCTTCTGGTCCACTCCATTAATCTGAGTCCCAGTTTTCCTCCCATCTCTATTGGTTCCCCATGAATCTTCCTTCATTTCACGTATTGTAGCCTGCATTTTTTCATCTAATTTGTGAGCAAAATCAACCAATTCTGTGAGCATCTTGATGACCAGGGCTTTGAACTGTGCATCTGATAGGTTGGCTATCTCTTCACAGCTTAGAGGAATTGGCTCTCGGCCTTTTATTTGTTTTCCGGTTTGAGCCATTTTTGGTAGGGTTTTTTTGTTTTGTTTTGTTTTGTTTTTGGTCTGGTCATGGCTGTTATGTATGAGGTGTGGAGCCTCAGGTGTTCCCCAGGGTGGGGCAGCCCAGTCGCTGAGTTGTGATGCTGTATGGGGGGGCGGGGCGGTCTGAGAGGGAATTCTGGTGCCTGCTCCACTCTCTCCTGGATTCCAGTCCCTTCTGCTGCTCAGTCCCTTCTGCCACTTCCCCTTCACCTGGACCATCTGCACGCAAGAATGTGGGACCACCCGGTCAGCCAGCTGCCTTTTGCGGCCTCACTGGGTCTGCACAGCTGCCACCCAGTGCCCGGGGTCTGCCAGCCACTGCCTGTGCACCTGGGAACTGCCAGCCACTGCTGCCTGTGTTCCTGGGTCCGCACCTACACTTTTTCCTGCCGCAACTTCACCCCTCTTACGGTCTGGATGAATGGTTGTTGGACTTCTGTACAGTTCAATTTTCTATCAGTTCTGGTTGTTTTCTTGTTTCTAAATATTTGTTGTCCTTAATTTTGGTTGTGAGAGGAGGCACAGTGTGTCCACCTACGCCTCCATCTTGGCCAGAAGTCCTAGAGCCCCCGTATCTTGACATCAAAGGAAGGTGACTTCCTAGAGCTATAAACCAGAGGTCAGGGGTCCTGAAATCCTCTGTAGGCTCCAGAGATCCAGGTATTTGTCACTGGTCACCTGGAACAAGAAACTTCCCTTTCCCTTCTCCTTAGCTGGACCAGCAACTGAGCTTCTAGGCAAGGCAGCTGCCTACAGGGCCCAAGGAAGGCCTAAGGGAATGTGCAGGTGACAGTGAGGCAGGCTAATCTCCACCTGTCTTCACCTGCAACCCTCTCCTCCTCTGAATTCCTGTGTCCCTGGACCTCACTGTCCTGGTATCTCTCTGCCTTGTGCCCCTGTCTCTCTGCTCTCAGCATCCTTCCAGTTCTCTCTCTCTCTCTCTCTCTCTCTCTCTCTCTCTCTCTCTCTCTCTCTCTGTGTGTGTGTGTGTGTGTGTGTGTGTGTGTGTTTAGGCCCGATTCTGGGTAGCCTCTGCCTTTCCGCCCTCTGCCCCTCTGCTGAGCTTGGCAGGGTGCTGAAGGTGATTGCTGTGGCCTGTCGAAGGCCCTGGGAACTGTTACTGTTGTTGGAAACTGATTCTGTCAAGAGAACATTCTCACATGTCATAAATCAGAAGAGGGTTTCTCCAGTTCGTCTGCCTGACCTCAAAAAATTCCACATTTAGTTCCTGCACTGCTAACCCCACCCCACTGCCAAGTGCAAGGAGCAAGATAGGGCACACTCTGAAAGCAGTTCTAGAGCATGTAAAGTCACTGAGGGAACAGAGTGGGGGAGTCATACTCTGAATTCAGATGAGTGGAGAGGTCTGCCCTCACCCACCTCTTACCCACCCCTTCGATGCTTATACTGAGAGTTCTGTGCTGAAAACATCCTCTGGAGTCAAGAACAGCAGGCCTTGATCTGGATGCTGAGATACTTGCTAAGCACCCCCTATGCAAGGCACAGGGCACAGGTGGACTTGGAGGAAGAGGGTCCTCACATCTGGGTTCAGCTGCCTCCTCTCCTGCTGATAAAAACTCAAAGCTATCCACCTAGGGCACCCAGGAACCCATCTCCAGCTCCCCAGCAGCCAACTGGCAGGGGGCCAGGGTGAAGCTTCGGCTGCTGTGCCAGGCAATTCAGCAGAAGAGGAAAATTGCTGCAAAGGTGGGGGAGGGGTGGGAGAGGGTGGACCCCCTCTCCCACCTTCCCTGAGCAGACTCTTGTCTGGGGAGAATGAATAGGTTGGGCTGCCGCAGTCTTCAAGGGCACCAGGGGCTCTTCAAGACTGTTGCATGAGGAATGCAGCACCATGTCCAGTTCTGCTGGGTTTCACTTTGCTTCTGCTTTGCTGTTTCCCACCTTTCCTCCTGCCCATGACCATACCCTGACCATGAACAAAGACTGCCCCTCACTCAGTCCTTTGGTTTTCCTACCTGGAGGTGACAGAACTGGAGCTTCATGGTCCTGCTAAGGGAAATGCCCCCTGGGCGAGGGCACTTCCCCCTTCCCCAGCCCCAAGTTTTGAATTGTGGATATTGGGCTTCTGAGTTTTGTTGAAGAAAATTTGCTTCTCAAGTATTGGACTAGAGATGAACCCTCTGCTTCTTCCATCTTCAGAACTCCACCTTGTCCTTCTGATGGGCCTCAGGTCTCACCACACGAGCTGTGGGGGCAAAGGACCTTCCTCTCTAGAAATAGTAATCTTTTTTAACCTTTGTTACTTCAAGTGTGAAATGAAAGTGGCCTGGGTTAGCAGCACTGAAGGTGGAGGGTTTGCCTCAGGGCAGAAAGCCTTTGAATGTCAGCCTGTATGAATTGAAAAGTGCTAGGGTGATAGACTTCTAGGTTTCCCTTCAGACAATGGGAGGTGGTCCAGGTGGTCCTGTGGGTATGGGGGCTGGAGCCAGCAGAGGTACACACTAACATGCAGTGGAATGAAATTGGCAAAATCAGCTTTTAAGTTATTGAATGGCTACTTTAAACATTGTTTCTCTGACAACTGAGTGCAAACATCAGACATGGAGAAACTATTTGTTGGATAAATTTAATGAATGAAACAATCATTGAATCAATAAATCTATAAACAGTACTAGGCATGGGCTACCATAGCAAATAGTCTAGGACTTCAGACAAATTTCAAGCTGGAAAAAAAATCTAGAAGTGGCCCAATGCAATCTGCCTTTCACAGACCAGTGAACTGTGGCCACATGAACTGAAACCTTGGCCCATGGTCACACACACCTAGCAACACCAAATATGAGGTCCGTGTCTATTCTCCTACCTGCTACCTTCAAATGAGAGCATGTTAACAAACTTCATTACATTGAGTTTTTCCACATTTGCCTTAGAAGTATCAGGACAGACATCTTTCAGATGACAGTCCTATGCTTCAGAGAGACTGTAGCATCCTGGCACTGGATACAGGGTCCGTAAAGTCCTCCCTGGTGTCCTGGACTCACAGAACCTATTAACCAGGGCTTGGGAACCAGCCCGCTGAGTGAGTCCTGGAATCACCATTTAGAAACTGTAGTAGGCAGTTAGGCATGAACAGAATAGGAAAGATAGGTCAGGTATGAAACGTCACCAGGGCAGAGAGTCCTGGGTACCTAGCAGTGAGGAAAACTTGGAAAACAAGGACCTCACCCCAGGATGACCTTTTCTCTCTTAGCATATCACTGTTCATGCAGTTTAGACCCCGACTTGTCATCTCACTGGTCACGTGGTTTGGACCCTCCCCTGACCTTTCCTCCCCTCATATGTTGTTAGTCATGTGGTAGAACCCTTAGAGGAGGAACAAGGGGACCAAAGAATAGCTTCATACAACTCCCATATAAGGCCTTGCATGACTACTCCCTTAAGCATTAAGCCCTCAAGACAATGAGGTTCTGACCAACATCAAATAACATTAGGAACAAATGGGTCTGTTGACCACAGAAACAGAGTTTTGGTCAAGATAGAGATAGCATTTAGGCCCCAGTTGTGTTTCATCTCTAGGCCCAGAAGAGCAGCAAGGCCAGGTGGGGTGACATCATGGCTGACATCAAGACCAGAAGCAGTGGTGATCCCCTGCTCTGGCACCAACCAATCAGTAGAGACCATGACCTTGAAGGGACACATCTAGAAAGCTAATGAGTATTCCACTGAGATCCTCCCTGGGACCTCTCTCTCTACACACACACACACTGCTTGTGCCTTCTCCCTTTAGGCATGTCTCTTCACTTTCTTTCTCCTAAGCTCCAAGGGCCCTTCTTTTTCCTCCTCAACTTGTTTCCTGAGCCCACACAGCCCAGCTGGCTCAATTATTTCATGGCTCACTTCTACCTCTGTGACTTTCTAAGTAAACTTTTACTTGTATTTGAGTCTTGAGTCTGAATTCTTTCTTAGCCAGAACTCAAGTACCTAAGTTGCTGAACCAAGGTCCAATAAGTGATAGCATTCTGGTGCCATTTCACTACCAAAAAAAACTGTGACTTTGGACAGGTTCTGGAATTTCTCTGAGTCTCCAATTTCTTATCTGTAAAATTGAGAGTAATAGTTCAACAAGCTGTTGTAAAGATTAACTAATGTGATATAAAACACTTAGAATAGTTCTTGAATGAGAGGAAGTCCTTATTCATGTGGCTACTGGTAATAATCTTGTTCTGAACTCTCATTATGGGTCATACATGGAGTCCTCAGCATCAGCATGCTCAGAAGTACCAGGGGAGCATGTTTAAAACAGAACTCCCTGGGTCTCTGCAAGGGAAGGATACGGCCAAGCACCTGGGTTTTTAACAAAAACCTGTGTCTAGACACCCCATGACTAATAGGAATTTAATGTAGACAGCTTTCTGACCACATCTGAAAATTTGAGGCCCACACCTATACTTCGTATTGTTGTGTGTGTTGCCTTTCCTAGAAAATGGAGTGCTGGGATTGCAGGGTCCAGGTGCGTGGTTACAGGACTCCCACAGCACATGATGCTGCCATTGCTCCTCTGCAATGTGACCTTCTCCTCCACCTTTGTCATGAGGTGGAGTCTTTTTCTTCAGCTCCTTGAATCTGGGCAGGTCTTCTGACTTTGACTAAGAGAATCTGGTAGAAGTGATGTTGTGCTAGTTCTGGGCATGGCCACTAACTGGTCTTTTCGCTTCCACTTGTCTCTGAGAAACCAGTTGCCGTGGAAAAAGTGCAAATACTCTAAGACCATTATGCAGTGAGAAGCCAAAGCCCCATGGAGTGGCCCTGGGGGATGAGATGCTGCATGGAGAAAGAAGCCAAGAGGCCATCTTCGAAGTTAATCCTCCAGTTCCAGACACCCCAGCTGGTGCTAAGCATATCAGAGATGAAGTGCCTGGCCAGATCCTCCCCAAATTCTTTATCCCTAAAATCATCAGCAAAGTAAATGATTGTTTTAAGCTACTAAACTTTTAAGCAATTTGTCACACAACAACAAAATACAGTACGTGAGGATGTATAACTCAAAATACAGGGCATGAACATGTATGACCATAACATTTTCCTTTCTCCTTGGCTGCCAGGAAGCTCAGAGCTAGATTTCTGACTCAGCTGTAGTAACCTCCCTCAACTTATCCCTACTCCTTGTTTTGCGAATATAATTTTAACTTTATGTTAATTAATTAGATCATATCTTTCTTTATAAAACTCATTTGCATCCTTTTGAGAAAGAAAAAGGAAGAGGCTGGGACTTACATTGCTTCCTCCACATTTTCACCTCCATGTTTCCATGTCCTGCCCCTACACTTCTTAAGTTCTGGCTGATGAGCACCTTATGTTCAAGACTCATTCAGCCAATTTTAAATTCCTATCTTGATAGGTGGTCTTTCAATGACCAAAGAGCTTAAAAGGTGTTTTTTAAAATGGATTTCTAATGGAGGAAGTTCAAGTTGAACATCCAAAGAGGTATTTTTGGTCAAGGTCATGGCTGTGGAATAAATAATACATGAGGGCAGTCCTATGTGCAAACAAGTCTCTTTGTGTCCTTGGCTAATTCCTGAGGCAAAGCTAATGGATCTCAAATACTGAGCAGGCAACATGACCAGGTACTCTGCAGACTCACAATCCCTTGTATGAAATCTTTGGAGCCATATGTACTTTGGAAATCAAACCATTCTAGATTTTAGAAAGGTAATATGACATATGTAGCTCACATTACCTATCACTCCCAGTGGTCACTGAAGTGTTATTATCCTGTAAACAAACACATCAACATTTCTGTAGCAAAACACATGAGTGGTTATATAACAACTCTTCATAGTTTTACATCAGTTAGAGTCAGTTTTTGTTGCCAAAAGAGTTCAAATGGGATCAGATTTTAATGCCAAATGAGTTATGAAAAATGCTATCCATTTTAGAACTTTCTAATTTTGGAGTTGCATATAGTTCTATATTAATAAATACCTTCCTTGGATTTATCTCACTATCTCATAAAATTGCCAAGTGAATAATACTATTCTTATCTCCAGCGTATAGATGAGAAAATGAAGACTCAGAGACATGAAGTTATTTGGCAGAAGTCAAACAGCTCATAGATGGCAAAGCTGGATTCAAGCCCAGATGTGTCTGGCTTCCAAACCTGGATTCTTAATCATCATCCCATCCTGTCTTCTCTGCTCTGTGCATGGTCACGTGAGAAGAAACATTTGAACACAGCTGCTTGGTAAGCTACTTGGGTTGAGGGTTTGCTAGGGAAGAAGAAGGGAATGATGAAGGGAAACCTCCTTTTACAAAGTAAATAACATACGATCCTTCCTTTTCAATGCAGACCTCAAGAGAAAGGTAAGCACCTTGAACCAATGTGGCTTAGGGAGAAGGAGTCTTCCAGAAATGTTCCAGTGTTTTTCCCTCTGATTTTTGCTTGTGGACATTGGACTTTTATCCCACTGCTGTCACCACATGTGAAAAAATAGATATTTTTAAATGGGTTTTACCTTTTAAAAAGTGAAGTCACAAGTTATTTTTAAAACATAATACTTAGAAAGAGCCCTGGGCTTAAGCCCCCTAAAGATGTGTCTTTCAGTCTCAGTTATCTCACTTACCGGATCTAAGAATTGAGAATGTTTTCTCTTCTCTAAAAGGCCTGCCCAGAAAGTAAAAAATAAATAAATAAAAACAAACAAAACAAAACAAAACAAAACAAAAACAAAAACAACCCTGTCTTTGCCTTAACCTCTTAGCCCAGATGAAAAGCTAGACCTGAGATCCTCTTTCTAAGCCTTCAGGTGGCCCACAGGAAAGAGGGCCATCTCTGGGCTAAGGGGGCAGAGCCCTCATACTTCCCCACATAACACACTCAAAGTAATTCTCTTACAGAAGCCCTCTCTCTACACCTCTCACCCCAGGTCCCACAGTCATGGGACAAGTCTGACCTTACCCAGCATCAGACCTCTTTAGAGTTGGCTGTGCTGTGGACACCTTTGTGCTTCATCCTGTCAAGCAATCCATTATAATGAGTTTTCACTCTCTAGATTTTATGCCCAAAGCAGACAAATCTCCTTTTATCCATCCATTCACTCCAAACTAACATTAATTATTCATCATGCACCAGACACTGTGCTAAGCATGGAGAATTAATTTTTTTATTCAACAGACATTTGCTATGTGCCAGGCAACATAGTAGGCACTCTGAATACAGCTGTCAATGACATAGAAAACAATGCCTGCCCTCGTGGAACTTAGATGTTAAGTCAGGCATGGTGCAGCCAACCCAGAGTCCACTATTTGGTGGGGGAAACTCTTAAAATACAGTGTGATATCTAGTACGACTGGTGTGGCACAGGACTCTATAGAAATATACTGTATGTACCCAACCTGGACATGGAGGTTGTGAAACCTTCCTGGGGGGGATAATATAGACATGGAAATCTGAAGGATGATTAAGGATTATGATGGAAAGAAGGGGGCATGTTTTGAGCAGATACAATGTTCACAAATAGAAGAAAGAATGTTTCTATATACTTATGGACACGTAGAGGTATAGAGAACTGAGTGTAGCCTTCTGGGGCCAGGGCAGAGGATTTGAGGTAGGGATTAGTGGAGATGGGGCTGGAGAATTAGGAAGAGCACATCTCACATGGCCTTTTCTTGACAGCAGTATGGAACTTGGAGCAGGTTCCAAGAAGAAGCACAAGAGAAAGAAACTGAACTGTCTTTAATGGTTACAAAGATTCACTAATGACACATTTGGAAAAATGACCTCATGCCCATATGGAATTGGCAAAAGGGAACCCCTGACAACTCCCAGGACCCTGATGACTCTGGGGATCCTCTGCTTGGATTTGAGGTTCTGAAATGAAGCTGTAGGCTGCAGAGGTGGTGGCTGTGCCTGAAGCCATGGTGTGTGCATTCCTATAATCATTAAGACAAGTTCCTGAGCTGCTGGATAGCTAACTCTGGTCGGTGTCAGGGTAATTAACCAAGCTGCCTGAACTTTATTCACAGCCTGACAAGGCGCACTCCTGGGACTTGTCACTGTGGTTAGTCAGGGGGTGGGGGACTTGACATAAGGCTGATTAGGGAGTGTTTTACACAGCAAGAAGTTCTCTGATCTTCAGCTGAGTGGGGCTCCCCCCTCGCCATCTCATATCAGAGATGCCTGCAAGGCGAGAGAATAAAGATCATCCAGTCCAACCCCTCATTTTCAGATGAGCAAGCAGCTGTTTTGAGCCTGACCATGGTTTTTCAAGACAAAAAAATGGTGAGTTTGTTCTGGAAATGGGATTACCACCAGGCCCTCATGGTTCTGTTCTCAGCCTTTTCTCTATTATGTACTTTCTTTATTTTTTTAAAGGCTATTTCCTAACCACTGCCTCTCAAACTTAATACACATAGGAATCACTGGGAGCTCGTTGAAAATGCCAATTCTGGTTCAGGCTGTCTAGGTGGGGCTGAGGTTCTATATCTCCAACAAGTCTCAAGTGAAGTTGATGCTGCTGGTTCACGGACCATATTAGGAGCACCAAGGAGCTCTAAAGACCCTTTCCCGGAGACCACCTGCACCGTCAGTGGGACTGGCACAAGAACCTGCACTTGTGGCTCTCTGGCTCCGACAGGCCCTGGAACCCATGACTCCTGAAATCAGAGTAGCTGTGGTTAAAAGGTTCTCAGAGGTGGTACACTCAGCTCCTGTGCACACCTGGTCCCCTTGTTCTGGTGAGGGCTCCTCTACATTTTAACACACCATCTCATCGCATTCCACTACAGCAGAGTTGCAAGGATGCAAGGAAACCAGGGCAGGAGAAGGCAGCTCTGCTTTCCTGCTCCCCTCCCCACTCTCTGAAGACCAAGGTTATTCATCCCAGCAAAATCTAACAGAACCTGCCACCTGAGTTCTCAAGGCTGTGTCACTTTCAAACCACAGGACCTATCATAGCTGGAAACCTTTTTCTTTGCTCCTTGATCCTCTCTGAAAAGGACAATCTGATGGGCACAATTCATCTGTCTGAGTTGTTTTTCTTCTCTGGGCCTCAGCAACTTTTGCAACAAAATGGCAGTTCTTACTTGTGAGGTCTTTCAGATACTCCCATGTATTGATTCTCTATAACTCTAAGGTTCTTTGCAAACAAGTGCTTTAGAAAAACACCCTTATCCTGATCTCTGGGGAAAACATTTACTCAAAGGAATTGTGTTTGGGACTGTTCTCTCCAGTTGAGGAAGTAGCAACAAAACATTTCCAAGAAAAGTGAAGTTTCACATTTCATTCATGTGACTGATGCCAGGATGCCATTCCCAGGTGGCGGCCATGCCAGTGAGAATGTGAGGAGATACAGTTCTCATAAAGGCTTTGTAGGCATGCAACTGAGAATCAAAGGGCTGGGCTTGACATACCTCTGAAAGTAAGTCCCATCACATTTCTTCGCCACTGTGGTCATGCTCATCCACTTCTCACAGCTGAGAAAACAAGTTCTTCTTAGATCTGGTACTCAATGATTCCAACATAATTATTATTTTACTTTATATTTTACATCCTTCCTGAACTGGATGAAGCTTGCAGAGAACACAAGACATTACTATTCCTACCACCACTATGCACATCTATGGTCAGGCCAGATTGGGTTCCCCAGGCCACAGTTGCCAGGGTGTGTTTGTACGTGTTGCACAGGAAGTGTCATAGCACTCCGTAATTGGGGATTGTTTTTCAGGTTTCACTTAAGAAGAAAGGCTTCTTTGTACCATAGAGAATGTAAACCTCCTTTCTGCAATCCTCTGCTCTCATATTTGCACCACAGCCCCTGATCCCCATTGCCCAGCACAAAGGAGAGTGACTGTCCTACATTTCTAGAAAACGTCATTACTAGAAAATAAGCTGATGCAGAGTTTTCAGCAACTAGGGTCACCTAGCCATGACCAAGACTTTTAACGCTTAAGTTTTTGAACTTGGAAGATGTTCCAGCTCTGGCAGGGCTCTGTGGGACCAGGGCACTGTGAGGATGCAGACAGGGGTATGGCCATGCCTGAAGGGAGCTACATTGCAGTGTCCTAAACTTTCAAGAACTCAGCCTCATGAAAGTTAATGACTACCTTTGCAACCAAATCCCTATATGCACAAATGCACAAATATGGATTAAGTATTTTCTGCAGTTTCAGCAGTTTGCCCACCCTAAGTCAGCTTGAGAATCTGTCTACAGACCACTATACTTCAGGATTGCCACTTTTAGTATCTACAGCCAGCCTGTGGGACCTGGCATGACTTCAGATGCAGATGCTACAGCCCAGGTCAATAGCTATCTTCTAGCATTATCTGGGGCTATGCACAGGTGACACTCACCTTGGATGTCCTTGGTCTTCACCATTCAACCAAGTGCTGACGCACAGGGGCAACATGTGGCTGACTTACATTAAGGGAGCCAACACAAGCAGGGCCTCTTTCACACAAACTGACTTACAAAAATATTGCACAGCGGCTGAAACCTGCTTTGACCAGACATTTGTGTGTAAGCATCAGCTTACAACTAGGAACAACACTCAGTGGGCTCACAAAAGGAGTGTGAAGGAGGCCAGATGCAGGTGTGCTGTGGCTGCAGCCTGCGACAAGGTGGCAAAGGGCTAGAGGCTTTGATTTTTGTTTCTTTTCGTAGTCCAAACAAGCAATGAACCGAGAATCTGGAGACCTGGTTCTGAGTCCCATGTCTGACACTCTCTGTTGCCTAGTGGCAAGTTTCCTGATGCTGCCGGGTCTCAATTTTGCTGCCTGTGAAATAGGGAGGAAGCGCATTACACGGTCTATGCCTCCAGCCCGAGCATGTCCTGATTCTATATGAAGAAGGAGGGTACAAGGTAAGATAAGAGGTCTCACTTCTGTGGTTTCTTCCTCCAGGGTCTGGTCTGGGTCTCCTGATACCCAATACCAGTGGGTCCCCCTCACACCCTCCCCAAGACCTGAGAGCTGGGGCTTTGTGGCAGGTAACACAACTTTCCTTGTGTTCTGCACTTGAGTGCTCTTGAGTTTCTGCTCCCCAGAAAGATCAGTTTCTTGCCAATGTCATCACTTTTAGCCAGCAGGGACCTATCAGTGGCTCCATCAGGCACTGGGGGCCCTGCCCCCCCACCCCCGGCTTTAAGTCTGAGCCCTGGGAACACTGGGGAAACTTAATTCTCGAACACCTTCCACTCAAAGAGCCACTGTTCTGCAAAACCAGTGCTGGCCCCTGCATTTCAACAGCTTTCAGGTGGGTTTCCCACCCCAGACGTCGATAGGGCCCAAAATGCCTGTGAATGTGTTGACCTGACTTCAACCGCAGGCTCAGTTTCAAAGGGTTGGCTGAAATCTTAGCCCGCCCTCATTCCATGTGGAGCTGTGCTCCTGGAAGCCTCCGGGCTGGATCTCAGTTACTGGGAAGGCCGTACCCTGAATGTGGGTTTTCACCCAGTGCCTCCCAATGAGTCATGTCTTGGGGCAGGGGGCCCACCATGTGGGGGAAGCAGCTTTGCTTCTGGGAACTTCTTCCTTCATCCTTCCTTTTTTTTTCTATGCCAAAGGTTGATATATCCACCTATGCCATCAGGAGAATCCATGTGCAGCCCTACCTACCCTTCCCACTTGCCATGTGACTTTGGGCAAGTCATTTCTCCTCTGTGGGTCTCAGTTTCCCCTCTGGGCTAATAGTAGCGGGCTCGCCTTCTTCACAGGGAGGAGTAGAAGTGCTTTGTAAATAGGAAACACTACATAGTGCTATCAGGGCACCCACTCAACAAAGAGTATTTTGGACTTTTGCTATTTCCCTTCTTGCAGCTGAGAAATTAGCAGGCACAGATTGTGGAAAACCAGCCTGGTCTTTGTAATTACAAATGTGCACACATCCCACTGAGCATCATTTTCAAAAGGCATATTAAGCAGCAGAGGCTGCAGGGGGGACCTATGTAAACAGGCCTCCTCAGACCCTGGCAGAAAGGGCTTGGAGAATATAGTCGTCTCATGAGTCACTGGCTGTTCCTGCAATCCCACCCCACTGCTCAGCCCTGGCAGCTGAATGCTCACCTCCTGTGAACAGCATTCTGGTTCATGGTGAGTGGGTGGGATCCTGGTACTCTGTGGGGTTAGTGCTGCTCCAAGCCCATACCAGTCCTTCCAGACCCAATCCCTTTGGACTTGAAGTTTTCCAGAAGCCCACCCCCAGAAATGTCTCCCAAAACCAGGGGCAGAAACCCCTCCAGGACTGGTCATCTGCCACTTTGTATCAGAAGTTTGCAATTCCAAGTGATACTTCTTATACTAGGCTGGGAGCTCTTGAGGGCAGGCTGTGTTTTTTTCTTCACGGTTTCTCCCTCACGCAGTGCAGCATACAGACGGCTTTCAGCACAGCTTGAATGGAGGGAGGGTGGAAAGGAGGGGAAGACCTAAGGCTTCATTATACCCTTCATTTATATTATCTCATATGACCCTCACACCAGCCCATAGGTAATGCTGCTTCTGCTTGACCAATTTTGACACTGATGCCCCCTCAGTTTGTGTAACTGGCTGAAGACCACACTCCTCATTGTGATGTTGGGGTTTGATGTCACATCTCTTCAAAGCCCTTACTGGCTCTTGAGTGCTCTTGTCAAGCATCCAGAGGCACAAATGAAAACCAAAATGTGAGCAGTATAGAGCCTTAACCAATGTTAATATAAACCCAGGTGTCCTGTGCTGATACAAGGGCAGGTTCTCCCTCAAAGTCAAGGCATCATGGCTGTGTTGGCTGGACAACCTCTACTTTTCAGCAAGGATTTCAGGAGCTGTCACCATGGGATCCCAGAGCTCCATTGACCACAGTGATATAGGAGAGGAGGGTGCTCACCGTTACCTGAGCTTCTGAGGGTGTGCTAAAATTGTCTGCCCTCCCTCTGTGGTGACATTCCATGTAACTGGCTTCACAAGCCAGCTGTGCTAAATATGGGTGAGAGGTCTCATCAATGGTGGAGACGCTGACTAGGATATCCGGGGAGCAGCCAAGGGTCAAGGCATAGCACCACTGTCTTGCTGCTGTGGAAGGAAGAAAAGGAGAATGTAATTGAACTTGGGGGTGGTTAATGGAAGACCTCTCAGATGATAGGAGGGTGAAGATTAATTCTGAAGCAGGAAAGAATGTTGTTTAGGAAGGGAAGGACATTTGAGGCAGAGATGCTGTAAAAGATGGCATTGATCATTCACCGACTAGAGTTGAAGCTGACTGCAGTAGGAATTGAAGGAAGCGGGGCTGGCGGCGAGGGCAGGGGAAAGGGTTGGGGGGACAGGAGCAGGCCTAAGCTGAATTGTGGGGGTCCTTGTAAGCCAGGCTGAGAGTCTGAACTTCTTTCTAAAGGCAGAGAGGTTCAAGAAGAGTTCTGAACAAGGAGTGATGTGCTCTGAGGCAGGTTCTAGAAAGATCACTCTGTGGGCAGGGAGGAAATGTTGATCCCTGTCTTTGAAAGAGTCCCTGTCCAGGCGCTGGGAGTCAGCCTTGGTTCTGTGGACAAAAGATGTCTCTCCAGTGAACTGTTAATCGCAAACTGATCAATCACACTTTGGGATGCTCTTATCCCAAGACCCCCAGATTTGACTCCACTTGTATGAGTGTATGAATGTGTGTGTCTACCAAGAAGCGGGGCAGCCTGCCTTCTCAGAAAGAAACAGTCATTAAATGCAACCTTGAGACATCAAAGACCCCCCAAGCTCTGTTTATTTCATGTGCTGATAAAGTTCTCAGAAAGAGAAGCCAAGCCTTTCAGAGAGGCCGCTCATGCCTGCTTGAATTGCTGTGGGTCTGTGGGAAATCCCTGATTACAACAGCAGTCGGTGGATATGTGGGTGACAGCTTCAGAGAGAATGGAATATGAGTGGGCCTGAGAAAGTTCGCAGGTGGGGAGGAAGGATCTCTGAATACAGCTGCACAGCTCAAGGTCCGAGAGCTGCAACTGCACTAGGTCCAACTCTGCCAGCGTGGCAGAGAACCCCTGCTGAGCACAGAGACCTTAGGACAGATACTGTAGAGCCAAGAGACCCTGGGGGAAAAGAAAGGGTCGTTTTCCAGTTCCTGCTATTTGGAGGGGAAGACCAGCTCAACCTCTCAATCTGGGCTTCTCTCCATGCATTTTATAATAAATTCTACCCCTGGAATTGTCACTGCAGGAACCCAAGCATTAGGTCCCCATCTTGCTGAAGCAAAGTCCCAACAATTTAAGATGCCATGTATGATAGGCAGCATCTAAGAAAGTCCCTCAGATCCTCACTTCATGGTATTCACACCAGTGCATGATCCCCTTCACATTGTACCAGGGCTGGTCTGTGTGACCAACTGCATCCAATTGAAGTGATGCCCTGTCCCTTCCAAGGTAGGTTATGAAAGACATTTGTGCCTCGGTCATGCTCTTTCTTCTTGGATCATTTGTTCTGGAGGAAGCCACTTGCCATGTCATGAGCAGCCCTGCATAGAGTTCACATCATGAGGAACAGAAGCCTCTGCTAACAACCACTTGGTGATCCTTTAGACCAATCCGCCTTTCAAATGACTTCAGCCTCTGCCAACATCAGAACCCTGTGAGGCTGTTCCTAGATGCCTGACCCTCACACAATTTGGAGGTAATTTACTACACAGCATTGGGTAACACATCTCAGAAGACATTTTAATATCTAAACATGGGTTTAGAAAGAGATAGAAAACCTGGGTGTGAGTCCACACCAACCTTGTGATCTTGGCCAAGTTAGTTAACCTCAATAACTGATCTGCTCATTTCTAAAATGAGTTAACGACAGTGCCTATCTCAAAATGTTTGATGAATATATCAGTTAATGGGTGTGGTGCAATGAGCCCAGGACCTAGTGTACAATAAGTGTTCAATAAACAGGACTAAATACCACCACTACTTTCTCAACCTCTCCTCCTAGCCACAGCAAACTTATTTGCAGACCTACAAATGGATCACTCACTCACTCACTTTCATGTCACTCACTATGGGCCTTGCTACCTTTTGCTGCATGGCTGCTTCTGCTAGAGACCCTTTTCTCTATCTCTGCACCTGCCACCCTCATCCATCAGGCTTACTTGGGTCTCCTTTGCTCCATCCCCAGTTCCTGTAGGCAGATGGTCTCTTCTCCTGGCCCCCACCAGGCACTAATGATTATCCTGGTGCTTCTTTATCACATTTCGTTGTCATTTTTCTGGGGCTGCAACAGTTTTATGTCCCCTGGGATACACACACAGTAGACATTTAGGAGAAGTGCATTAAATAAATGGCTCTCTTGATCTTATATGAGGATGCTCAGGAGGGCAGAAGGCCTGCCTGGCTGCTGGCATGAACTTGGCCAACAGCCTCTGGCAGCTCTAATTGAGGTTGTGTGTTTCCTTTTTACCTCCACAGACAGCTGTTATTATTTTATCCAGGTTCTTTTTGAATTTTATTTTATGTTATCTTTTTTCTTTTATCTCTTTTCATAATTCCATCTCTCCTTTCAACCTATCTTTTAAATAGGAGACTGGAAGTACTAGTATAATTGAGACTGTATAAGCACACATTAATTAAAGGAGTTGACATAACTTTATTCCTTCAATTTTGGGCCCCAAGTAGGCCCTGGTTAATCCCTTTCCTCAGAAGTCAATCAAAAGTGGAGATTCTTATAATTCCTGTGCCACCTTCCCCATCCTTGCCCCACATTCAGAGAACCCCATTCAGTGGCGGCACTATTTGCAAGGTATCTTAACCCTAAGACAACTCTACATCTAAAAGAGGAAGTCCAAGCTCCAAGAGGCATGGCCTCCTGTTGCACAAGGGACCACAGGCTCCACAGCAAGTAGGAATGCCAGGAGTTCCCCAACCAGGTCTTCAGGCCAGACACCACCCCTCTCATTCATTGGGAACACAGGACACATCACCTGGTCTCCATGGACCTCTGTTTCGACATCTATATGATAGGGACAATGAAACCATCCTAATGGGATTTGTTTACCCAGTATTTCTCAGGTGCAGACTCTCTGCACTAGGTAAGCTCACTTCATCAGGTGCAGATGCTCTGTGCTAGGTCAGCATCTGCCTCGGGAAGACATTTCTCTGTTTTCCAGGATCCTCTCAGTCCAGAGAAAAACAAGGTCTATAATCAGAGCTTCTGCAAGAAGATGACCATTGCATTGACTGAGATGGGCAGAGGGCAGGAGAACTGGTAAAGGGGACAGCCAACCAAGGCCAGGAGTAGTCAGTGAAGGCTCCAAGAGTCAGTGGCCCTACAACTGAAGGAAGTCTTAAGGGATGAGGAGGAGAAGCCACGGGAAGCAATTCAGGCCTGGGGCTGAGACACACCAGGACAGATGGGTGTATAAGCATCCCTCTGCAGGTGTGCATGGCAGTGCCAGGTGATGAGATGGCTGCAGTGTGGTGTTCCAAGTACACGAAGCCTGGAGCAGAAACAGTGAGGGAGAGAGAGCTGGAGAGCTTGGCACCAGTCAGGGCGTGGAGACAAAATAACTGATATGAAAGTTCTTTGTAAACTCTGGCCCCCTGGCACCAATGTGAGGGCTGTCCTTTGTTCCAGGACACTTTCCTTCCCAGCTTCCATAGCCCATTCTCACAAAAACATGCTGAAACCAGCACTTTTTTTTTTCAACTATCTTTTCTACAGACTTGCAGAGGACAATCAAGTATGAGAATGTTCATGAGTTGTCGTATAATCAAATGATTGGTGATTTTCTTTCTAATTTCCCTTTCTTTGCCCAGTTGTGTTTCTACTGATTTCATGTTTCAGGAACATAAACGCTGCTTCTCCATGTTTTTAGGAATAAATTGGGAAGCACCCACTTGATTCCATTATCCAAGAACCAAATCACTCCTTCCTCCATACAGTCTGCAATCTAATCACCTGTGTAGGAGATGAGCAGGGAAATTACTGTTTCCCTTTTGCTTTTTCCCTGACTCCCAGTGCTTGAGAAAAGTATGTTGTGTTTGACATTAGGGCCCACATCCTCAGACAGTGTTGGAGAATACATGGGAGAATGTTGGTTGGTTACAGAAGCAAATATTTCACAGCATCTGTCAGCCCCTATGAATGTCACTGTAGATAAAACAATATATTTTGTTTTGACACTACCTGAACTATTCCTGTTAAGGTAAGGCTCAGAACACTGTAAATAGTCCCTATTTATCACATTTGTGGAGATTTCACTTTTCTTGTTGGGACTGTGAAGGCAGGAAGTCTCAGCCTAGTGGTTCAGTACCCTTGGCCTGAGTCCTGATTTGCGTGTAGTAAGACCTTGGGCACAGAGTCCTAGGTTGACTGGGGACAGCTGGAGGGCAGTTGAAAAGGAAGTGAACAGACTAGATTTGAACAACAACTCTGCTATTTACCGGCTGTGTGACCTTAGGCAATTTACTTAAATTTTCTGAGCTTTTGTTTCTTCATTCTTTTAAATAGGGATAATAACACCTGCTCCCCAGGATTAGTACAGAAAATAAAATAATGAGGTGGCACATGTTCAGGGATGCCTAACACATAGGGCTGTTACATACAGATGTCTGCTTTCTGCCCTGTGCAAAGAGCCTAGCCAAGGGGCACATGTGGCTGACATTCTGCCTCACTTTTTTAACTTGCTGGTCAGTCATACGGGGTTCTTTTTAAAAAAATTTAACCACCCACAGAACTTTTAGATGATTCATCCCTTGGAGAGAGAATGTCTTTGTAGTTTGCCCAAAGATGTAGGGCTGGGAGAGCTGGTCTCTGAGCACAAGAAGGTGAATCTTCCTTCACTCTATTCCATTGGTTTCTACTCCACCAACATCCTGCTGAAGACCATCTAGCCTTACCTATAAATTAGTACAAAAGCAAAGATTGCACCATATCCTGAAGCAGCCTGGGTCATCTTCAAATGTCTCTGTTAAAAAGTATTTTCTTAGAGTACCAGTTTTCAAAATGAGAAGAGTTCTGAAGATGGATGGTGCTGATAGTTGTGTAAAAACGTGAACATACGTAACACCACTGAACTGCACACTTAAAAATGGTGAGGATGGCCCTGGCTGGTGCGGCTCAGTTGGTTGGAACATTGTTAGTAAACCAAAAGGTCACAGATTTGATTCCCAGTCAGGGCACATACCCAGTTTTTAGGTTCCATCTCCAGTTGTCCCCAGTCTGGGAGCAAACGAGAAGTGACTGATCCTCGCATAGACATTTCTACCCCACTCCCTCCTTACCCCTCTCTAAGATCAATCAACATGTCTTTGAGTGAGGATTTAAAAAAAGGAACAAAAAAATGGTTAGGGTGGTAAATTTTCAATTACATGTATTTTACCTCAATTTAAAATAATAAAATATTTAAATTTTTAAAAATATTCAAACACTATTTTTTTTAAAGTCCAGTTCCATTTGGTGCTGAGAGGCAATAAACTGGTAGCTGGCATGGCCAGGGGAGCAGATTTGCCCTTTGATTGTAAGAATCGAGAACCCGTGAAGGGGGGAAATACCATCTTGTATGTTTGAGTTGAAACCCTTCTTCATGTAACTATTCTCCTTTCTCCTTGGTGGTCTTTGGGGCCCCCAAAAGCAAGCAAATCAGTAAATATCATGGGCTCATTGGGCTAATTGATAGTTTTGGTTAGATTAGGTTATGTTGGGCCAAGCTGCTTTAAAAAAAATCTTTGGGACTTAACACAGCAGAAATAGATTTCTCTCCCATTCTGCAAGTCCACTATGCATGTGTGTGGTGGGGAGAGGGAGACACTTACACAAGACACAGACCCATGAAGGCTTTCCTGTGGACCGCAGTTATGAGTCATGGCTATGAGAGAGAGAAACTGGAGAATCCTACAAGAGCTTTTCTCTGCTATGTGCAGGAAGGAACACATTTCACCTCAGTGGATCTTTCATTGGCTGGTCACATGACCTTGTCCACTTATAAGAGGTCTGTGGAATTTAGAGGAACAGATGGATGGTCCAGTGAACATCACTGTCTCCATGGCTTTCATAGCTGTGGAATGATTTGGTTGGAATCTCAGACAGGGTGCTGTCCTCAGACCTTGGTGCTACTCTGGGCCCTGCAGACAACCCCTTCCCTATCAGAAAAACAAATATCCTAATTGCCACACTGTCTACAGATAGAGAATAGGGCTAGGTTGTTCCATATCCATGGTTCTCCAACACATGCTCCCATGGGCTAGAGGCATTTGAAAACACAGCTGGGAAAGGCCCCAAAGACTATGGGAAATGTAAAAAAGAGAAATCTGTCCAAGAAATCAGAACTCCTTTTTAAATGTTTGGCCCTAGATCCCTCCAAAACAAATTATGAGTATGGGGTGGGGGAGTGCATTTCCGTTCCTATTTCACTGGAGCCTGTGATGCCTACAAACCTGCCCCCTTTTAATAGCGCCTGGGGTGGGAGGAAAGGCCTGGTCTATGGCCACAGAGAGAACTTTTGTCTCCAGGGGTGTCTGACCAGCCTCCATCCTGAGGATTACTGTAACTTTTTAATTAAGGCAAAGTTTGTAGGGACTTTGCTCTTTTGATGTGGCAGCTGTAGCTGGAAAACAGGCCCACGTTTAAGACTTTACTGCCTGCCGATGGCTCAGCAGCCTGCCACCCACGTATCAGAGCCCACACCCCATAAACAGCCCAGATCATGTTTCTTTCAAGCAGGGTGTGTAAGAGGGGTCTGGGACCACCATGACATGGAGGGACCACCATTGCTAATAGTCTCATGGGGGCTGGACCACCTGAGTGTCCCCATGGAATGGGGGTGGTGTTTTGAGATGGCAGAGGAGTGGATAAGGTGACTTATGGAGACTCATGACAAAGTTTTCATTCTTGGCCTTGATGTTCTCCAATACCCAGGCAAGAACAGTGTGAGGAGGAGCATACGGCCAAAATGGTCTTATAGCATCATCACATCAGGATGTATGTTTCTGGTACTGCTGGGCCAGGGGAAGGACCCGGGCCTGCCTCAGTCATCTTATCCCACAGTCCCACATACAGAAGGCTGGTCCTCATCTGTAACAGAACTGAAAACTCTGTTTCTTGGGAGAGTGACGGATTGAGTGAATTTTGAGCATGGTGCTCTATTTACATTCAACATTCATTTATTGAACCCCCATTGTGTACCAGGTGTTTGTCTCAGGCACTGAAAATTCATCAGTGAATTTTTCCCTGCCCTCACAGAGCTCATATTCTGATAGATCTGAAGTTCATGACGTCACCAGGATGCTTCCAGGTCACCCAGTTAACCAGTGGCAGAACTGAGACAAGTATTTGGGTCTACTGGCTCCCATGAAAGCTGTTCTTTACAAACTTTCCCACTAAGGAATCCTCACAGGGTGTCTGGGGGCACAGCCCAAGACAGCCTGATACAAGTGTGACATTTCTTTGACAGTCTTTATTCTATTTTGAAGATGCTTTATTTTAAAAATTCATAGAGCCCATTAACAATATGAAAAGATGCTCAGCATCACTAGCCATCAGAGAGATGCAAATTAAAACCACAATGATATACCACTTGACACCACTCAGAATGGCCATCATAAACAAATCAACAAACAAGTGTTGGAGAGGTTGTGGAGAAAAGGGGACCCTAGTGCACTGTTGATAGGAATTCAGACTGGTGCAACCACTGTGGAAAGCAGTATGGAATTTCCTCAGAAAACTAAAAATGAAACTGCCTTTTGACCCAGCAATTCCACTGCTGGGATTATACCCTAAGAACCCTGAAACACCAATCCAAAAGAACCTATGCACCCCAACGTTCATAGCAGCATAATTTACAATAGCCAAGTGCTGGAAGCAACCTAAGTGCCCATCAGTAAATTAATGGATCAAAAAACTATGGTACATTTACATAATGGAATTCTATGCAGCAGAAAGAAAAAAGAAGCTCCTACTCTTTGCAACAACATGGATGCAACTGGAAAGCATTATGTCAAGTGAAGTAAACCAGGCGGTTAATGACAAATACCATATGATCTCACCTTTAAGTGGAACCTAATCAACAAAACAAACAAGCAAGCAAAATATAACCAGAGACATTGAAATTAAGAACAAACTGACAGTAGCCAGAGGGGAGGTGGGTAGGGGATAATGGGGTGAAAAGGGGGAAGGGTTTTCAGGAATAACTATGAAGGACATGTGGACAAAACCAAGAGTGGGGTGGAATAGGTGGGGGGGGAGATCACTGGGGTGGGGAGGAGTGGTGGGGGAAAGACAGACAATTGTACTTGTACAACAATAAAGTAAAAAAATAAAATAAACATACAGTGATCCTCAAAAAATTTATACAAATGTTAACTTCTTTATTTATTTATTTATTTTTTCCCCAGTATTTTTTAATTGTTGATATTGTACAGTTTTCTGTCTTTTACCCCGCCCCAGCCCACCACCCCAGCCCTCCCCACCTTCCTCCCATTTCCACCCCCCATAGTTTTTGTCCAGGAGTCCTTTATACTTGTTGCTCTAAACCGTTCCCCTTTTCCCCTGAAATTCCCTCCCCTCCCACTCTGGACACTGTCAGACTATTCTCAAATTCAGTGTCTTTGTTTATATTATGCTTGTTTGTTTGTTTTGTTGATTAGCTTCCTGTTAAAGGTGAGATCATATGGTATTTGTCTTTCACTGCCTGGCTTATTTCGCTTAGCATGATACTCTCCAATTCCTTCCATGCTGTCGCAAAGGGTAGGAGCTCCTTCTTTCTTTCTGCTGCATAGAATTCCATTGTGTAAATGTACCATTTCATGTCCTTGTTTGTTTTGCTCGAAAGTAATGGTGTAAGTTACTTAATATATATGTTTTCAGGTTCCCACCTCATTGGTCCCGCATCCCTCTATCTCCCTCAGCACACAAACATGCATTTGGGGGTCTGTAGTGGGGAAGGCCAGTTCCAGCTCACACAGACTCTTCTAAATTTTTACAGGCCTGTAACCTGGCTCCTCTTTGCTTTCATTTTTAAAATGAGTTCCACCATAAGCAAAGTTAAAAACAAATGACACACTGGGAAATAAAATATTTACCAATTATATTGCTTTAATCTTCTAAATATAGATCCTACAAATCAATGAGGAAAAAAGACCACCACCAGTTCAATACCATTTACAACCATTTATATAGAATATGCAAATGACTGTTTAACACAGGAATCTGTGCTGAACCTAATTCATAATAAGAGAAATGTAAATTTATATTATGTTGCAATACTGATTTTTAGCTGTCAAATTGGCGATAATCCAGATGCTGGCCAGCACACGGCATCAGTGAAAGAATACAGAAAGAGTCCTGCTCACTTGCAGCTGCTGTCAGGGTGCAGAATGGTGTAGGCCTATGGAGGGCAATTTGATGATATTATAGAGAAAGCACATTCATAAATAAGATTTTCTTATTAGGGCAACCACTTCATCTTGAGTGCCATTAAGTTATTCAGCACTGGCTAGAAACTCTATGGGAATAATGAGGGATATGCACAGAACCTGCCCCGAGGAACTTGTGACCCTATTTAGAGGTGTCAGAGATAGAACATAGTAAAAATAACAATATGTATTTTATCTCTTTCTTAACAAGAACTCCCAAATGGAACAAGTCAATGAACATTGCAGCAACTCTGCAAGGTAAGTATTTGCATTTCCATTTTCCAGTCCAAAAAGCTGGAGCAGAGCACAATTTGCGCAAGGACATATACAGTAGCCCTAGAGCTGGATGAAGTCCCTGGGATTGCATGTACTTTCCACACAGGCCAAGCCACCTGACCAGAGGACAGTGTGGCCACTAGCAGCACCAGTGTGGGACGAGTCAGAAATGCCATAAGGGTGGGAATTGGTGCCAGGCAGATCACTGAGGAGTAGCCTGGAAGTGAAGAGGTGGCGTTTGCAACACTCTTACCTGGGTTGGAGGCTTCCCTCTATTTCTTGGTACAGGTGTGATCCTGGATAAGTTTCCAATCTTCTCTGAGCCCTAGAATTTTTCTTAATAAAGTACAGTTGATAATAAGATTTTTGTGGACATTAACTAAGATAATGTCTTTCAAGTACTTAGCTTATAGCCTGCTACATGGTCTGCACACAATAAATAATGGTATAAAGGAGGAAGAGGGGGTGCTGGTGATGATTGTAGGTTTCATGAGATGGGGTACACCTGAAGAATGGATGAGATTCAAGTTTGTGTGCACACGTGTGTGTTTGTGCACCAGGAACAAGAGGCTCTTCTCAAATTGAGTCCCTGATGTTGTTATACGCCATCCAAGAATGAAAGATTCCGTCATACAAAGCAATGTTTCCAGAAAGGTTATGGCAGTTGGTCTGTAAGGCCAAGGAATCTCAGTGTTTCCAACTTGGGAGGACTGAAGAGGCTGTCAGAGCTGGTCTTGTCAGACCCCCACTTTTCTCAGAGGGAGATCATGGAGCATTTGCTCAGAGCAGTGTGGTTGCCCCAGCCAGATCCCAGCCCTCTTCCTTCAGCCCACCCAGGGCCCCTGGCCACAGCATGGTGGCTGTGCGCAGCATGGAGGAGGAAAAAACAGACTGGCATTTTGGAAACCAGTTCACCTTTCCTCTCAGGTATCCCAAAGTGCAACGGTTGAGCTATTTAAAGGGGAAATCACATTATTATTGCAAACGGTTGAGCTATTTAAAGGGGAAACCACATTATTATTGCAAGAAAGGGGGAAAATCTTTCTTCATGACTTCCCACAGAGGGTTAAATGCTAATGGGGATGTAAGGGGCTTCTGGCAGAATCTCTAGAGTTGCACTAAGTCTCTGAATCTCTGTCTGGAGGTGAACTTTTAACTCTCAGAATGATCTCTGAAAGCTCCCCTGTCTCAGCTGCCAAATTGACTCCCCAAGTCTGCCCTCCATGTAAAAACACAATAAAACCTTATACAATCAGGAAAGTATTCAAGACTCATAATAAATAATTGCCTTGTGACCGGTGGATTGGATCCCCACCCCCTACCCTGCCGCATACCCTCAATGGGCCTTTTTCTTTAACAGAACAAATAAAGAAACAGATGCAGGGCCTCTCTAACGTAGCATGGGGCTTGAGGAGGGTCACTGGGGAAGCGTCATTCCTGAACTTAACAAATACGCGTGGGGTCCGCAAGACAGTGCCCGCAAGACAGTGCCCGCAAGACAGCACCCGCCCCAGAATGCTGCTCTGCAGTCACCAAAAGGTCCTTGGCCACTTTCTTCCTGGGTGTTCCCAGCCTGTTCTCTTCCTTTGCTGCCAGTGAGGGAACATGTCCACAGAAGAGCCACAGTGGCCCAAGTGGCATTCCAGTATTCAATGACTAACTGACCTCTTTTCCTCTCGTGCCACTTCTTCCAGCTGGTGTGACCACCTTTGACATCTATTATCTGTTCCTTGTGTCCCTTCTGTCCTGTTTTGTTCCACCCCTACATGCCTCACCTTCATTAGACTGTAAACTCTTTGCAGAGAAAACCCATGACTGAGCATGCCCAGTGTCCTGGCAGAGCACCTAGATGTACCAAGTACCCAGCAAAGGTTTGTCAAGCTAATGCACGAAATGAAACACAGTGTTTGTAGACAAATTAAAAACTAAAGACCACCCTACCTGTATATTCTTTTCAAGTTTGATACCAGGGCATTTGAAGCTTTGGATGTCTCAGCTTCAATTCCCCAAGTGGTTTGTGACACTCTTGGCCATACCTGGCTCTTCTGAGTGGAGTCCTGTGAGATAGCCCAGGACATTCCTTACACTGCTGTTAGCATGTGATGGCTGTGTAGGGACATCTGCTGGCTCCACCCCATACCACTTCCTCCAGCACAAAGCCCCATTCTGCTCAGAGAGCCTGGGTTTGTCTCTCTGGGACTAGCCCCCTGACCTCACATACAGGTCTGGAGGCACCTGATGTCTGATCAGTGTGAGCCCAGCCCCTGGGCAGCCAACCAGGCCCTCTTTCTCCATAGAGCTCCTTCCCTTTGTTGATGACAAACAGGTAGGAACTGGTGGTCCTGCAGTGGTACTTGGAGGAGACGGGCCCTAGGTCTCTGCATGCTCCACATCGGAGTGGCCCTGCTCCTGCTCTTCACAAGATCTGGTGCATCAGTGCCTCTCCTTTCCTGTCCACTAACTGACGCCTTCCAATGTCTTCCCTTTCACACTTAAGTTGGCTGGGGCTGGATTTTGTTGCTTGGGAGAACCCAAACACCCTAAATTGGGTTTTTTCAATCTCGACCCTTGGATATTTTAGGTCAGATAGTTCTTTATTGCGGCATCTCACTGGTAGCCTGTGTGACAGGCAACTACCAAATGAGAGAGATACTCTGATGCATCCTCTGCCTCTCCACCAGTCTTGCCAGTCTCACACTATACATATTTTGGGCTGGATAATTCTTTGTTGTGGGGGCTGTGCTGTGTACTATAGAATGCTATAAGTGTCCCTGGCCTCTGCCCACTAAACACCAGTTGCAGCTCCTTAGTTGTGACAAATGTCTCCTAACACAGTAAAATTACCTCTACCAGGTAAGATTGCTGCCATAAACCGATTTAGTGGTCGAGCCAGTGGCCTTTAACAGAGTAGAAGGTTGAGTCTGCATGGTTCAGTGAGGCATTGAGTCAGAAGTCACAGGGTCTGGGATCTATCTGGCCCTGACCCTTCCTCCACTTTGTCCCAGCTTGCTGAGCCTTCTCCCTTGGGCCACCTTCTTACCAGGCCCACACCTGAGCACCAGGGGGTACAAGCTTGAAATCCAAAGAACTGTGCAAAGATGACGTTGGAAGATCTGCTACCACCTCACAGTGGGTCTTTACTTGTCACAGAAGTTAAAAGCTGCTTCTTGGCCAGCTGGGTGAACCTGATGATAACCAAAGAAAGTGAATAAATATCCAGACCAGTGGAGTCTGTCTGAAGTATCGACATTTCACTTATCATATTGGGTGGCATTCTACAGACAACAGAGAAATTGTTCTTGTGGAGACAAACCTGTCTTTCTTCCATCAAGTGCTCTTTTTGCTATAATGACCAGCATGGCAGGGGTGGGAGGAGAAACAAGGTGAAATTATAAACCTTGGAGATATGAAGGCTCAGAAGCTGCCCTTTCAGACAAAGCTCAGCTCCAACCCTTTCTCACACTTCAAATTGAAACCTCTTTGAGTTTTGATAAAATGCAAACTGACGTTTTGTTCTCCCCTTCTCAGGCAAGTTTTGCTCACCCCTGTGCTTTCTAAGACCACTTAGGTGTAGGTCCAGTTCCAAATAGGTAATGCTTAAAATCCTGACCTTTGACCTCCATGCTTTGCCAGTGTTCAAATAACAAACAGCTCAGGCTAAAGAGGAGGGTGGCAGTATTCAGTGTGGCCTGAGAGTCAAGAGACCAGAGATAGGTCCCAGCTCTATCACTAACAGGAACCCTTGGGACCATCTTTGGCCCTTCTTTGTGTCTCTTTCCCCACTATGAACTGGTGTTGGAATAGATCAGTGAGTCTTAACCTTCTTTCTCTTTCTTTTTGTTAATCTGGACCCATCCTCCAAGAATAAGCCCTTATACTCACTCTACAGACACATCATTTCATAAATTACATGAAGGTTCTTGGAGCATTCCTCATCCATGAAGTCCAGGGTAAGGCTACTGGAGAAGATTCTCCTTAATGAGACATCTCTTTCTTGACCTTACTTCATGGTAACCCAAACTCACAATTTAGTTTCATGCTATGACAGACAGAACATGAATTCTAAACACATATGATTTGGAATCCCAGCTCCTTCTCTCATCAGCTCTACGGTATTGAGCAAGCTTCCTAACTTTTCTAACCCTTCTTTTCTTTTTTTATAAAACAAATAATATTCACCTGTATTTAGTTGTAAGCATTAAATTACGTATTGTATGGGACCACCTGACACCTAGAAAATTTTTGACACATTCATGCTTTTCTACCATCTCCCTCTTCCTCCCCTGACTCCTTACTATTAAGATCCTTTTAAAATAAGATTAAAAAAGCAGTTAGTACATCAGATTATTTTGGTGTCTGGGCAAGTCTGGGGAAGGTACAATTTTACATATCAATTGCTTACAGAGAAAAGAACACTAGACATGGCATCCTAAGGGATGAATTGACATAGCAGGAAGCAACTCTTTACAAGTGTGTGGCATTGGTTAACCTCTCTGAGTCCCCATCTGTAAATGAGAATGATGACACCTCCCCAAAAAACACCCACCCCAAGAATTCCTCCTCCATGTCAGGCACTGAGCATTTTGCATATCGTGCATCATGACAAGCTGGTCTGTTGTGAGGATAACAGGAAACACCATACCTACTTGGAAGGGCTTTATAAACAGTAAAATGTGAGGCAGGTATTTCATTTCCACCATTATCAGGGGGTCTCAGGAATATGTTTTCCATTGTGAATTCAGGAGGGGCTTTTCTAACCAGAAGGTAAAGGATACAAGGGAGAAAGCAACAAGTGACATTAAGTCAGAGGCCATGTCAAAACAAAAGGTGATTGCCAGTTGCAAGCTCCCTTACTGTAGTCTTGGTGAAAAATACAGGGAGGATACAAGGCAATGCAATTTCTTTCCTTTGTGTTTCCTGTAACTTACATCTCTCCTCACTGAAGACCCAATTTACTCATTCCTCATCTAGCGCTCAATTTATTGTATGCTGCAGCACAACCACCAAAATGCTGGGTGAAATGGTAAATCTCGTAATAAAATATCTAAATGATTTATAAATATGGTTTAGGGAGGCTTTGTTAGGTAAGACAGCACATGGCTAGTCTAACAAAATCCTCATGTTTCAGAAACGCTCCCACAGACACCTACAGCCAACACGCAGACCTTTTTGTCTTTATTGAGCTAAGCCGCCAACTCCAACGTGTGCAAATACAGATTTAACAGGCAAGCGTGCAGCCAAAGCCAGGACTGTGAGTGTTTGAAAAGGCAGATCTGTTTGATGAGTAAATAATGTGTGATCAATAAAGACTTGTCGAAATGAAATGAACGGAGAGCAGCTGTTTACTGAACATCTAGCCTGGTGTAAATAGCATGCAGACTGAAGGAGGACAACACAGTGCAGGGTGGGAGGAGAGGGCAGGCCTGCACAGTGTGTTTCACAGAGATAATGCTGGGTTCCTGACCAGTGTGGGCCACCTGGGCTGAGAGTGGGCTAGGCCATCCTCCTAGAAGGCCCTGCCTGGAGGCACCTGGTGTCTTAAAACCAAGGAAAGGAATAATAATCAAAAACTTATTAGGAAGTTACACCAGGCTTGCAAAGTTAACATTTAAATTCACAATAGCCAAAAGATGAAAGCAAACTCAGCATCTACTGATGAATAAACAAAATGTGGTATATCTATCCAAAGGAATATTATTATTCAGCCTTAAAAAGGAAGGCTATTCTGACACATGCTATAATATAGTGAACATTGAGGACATTATGCTAAGTGAAATAAGTTAGTCACAAAAGGTCATATATTGTGTGAATCCACTTATATGAGGTACCTAGAATAGTCAAATTTAGAGAGAGAAAGTGGAATGTTGGTTGCCAGGGGCTGGGGCAGGAGAAATGGGAGTTAGTGTTTGATGGGAACAGAGTTGGAGTTTGGGAATGTGAAAAAGTTCTGCAGATGGATGGTGGTGATGGCTGTGCAGCAATGTAAATATACTGAATATCACTGAACTGTACACTAAAACATGGTTAAAATGGTAAGTTTTATGTTATGCATATTCTACCGTAATCAAAACAAATTAACATCTTTTGGTATTTTCCCATTTCGATTTGGATTTTAGTTGCCAGGTTGTCAAGCTCCACCATTAGATGGTCAGTAACTTGGTGTCAAAGACTGGATCTTAATTATCTAGCCCCCCACACCCCACCACCACTGCCATACTCATATACTGCATCTAATACAGTGGTTCTCAAAATGTGCTCTGTGGGCCACTGGGAGTCTCTGAGACCCTTTCAGGATGTTCAGAAAGCCAAATTCTTTCTGCATGTTGTTCAGACGTGATTTGCCACTTGCTATGATGGTTGTTGATATCTGCACTGGTGGAGTAAAAGGAATGCTGAGTAGTACTGCTGGAGTCTTACCACAAATCAAGGCTGTGGCACCCAACTGGACTAGTAGTCACTTTGTTCTGATGCAATCACAAAAAAATGTACTTAAGAATGTGACTGATGAAGCAGTACAGATTGTTAATTCAATTAAAGCTCACTCCTTGAGCACGCATCCTTTTAATATTTTGTGTGATAAAATGGGAAGTCCTTAAAAAGCACCCAGCATGCTGCACTCGGACATCCAAGGGCTGCCTCCCAGAGAAGTGCTGGTGCAGCAGTTTGAGTGTCAGGCTGAACTAGCTGCCCTTTAAAATGAGGTGGAACATCATTTTACTAAGAAACACAGCCAACACACAAACAAAGGTTATTCAGGTGGGACTATCTGACTAACATTTCTTGAGAATGAATAAAACAAGCCTGTCACTTCAAGGAAAGCAACTCCTGGTATGGTTGCCAAAATGAAAATCTAAGCTCCCAAAAGAAACTCAGGATTTTGGATAAAGGGCTTCCACCACTATGGATTCCCAATAATTAAGGAATTTCTGATGAGAGCAGTGTAGTATAAATTAATGTGGTTTTTGATGTTGTATAAACAAATGGGTCAAAATTTCAACTGGTTTGTGTGACTCAGTGCACCAATATTTTCCCAATGACTAATGATCCAAAAACATGCATATTACCCACTTAAAGTACAATACAGATCAATGGATTTTAATGCAACCAGGTACCAAAAGTTTGCTGATATGGTTTCAGATTCCATATCACAACTAAACTTTAAAAAACCATTTCTTATTGAGTTTTGTATAGTATCCAAAAAGAATATCCACAATTACCTGGAAAAGCCATGAACTCTTTTCCAGCCACAAACTGCAGTGAGGCAGGATTCACTTCACATACTTCAATAAAAACAACATTGTGCAACAGATTGAATATAGAGCAGCTATAAAGTCCAGCTGGCTTCCTTTAAGCTGATATTAAAAAGATTTGCAAATGTGTCAATGCCATTCTTCTCATTATTTTTTCTGTTTTTGAAAATAATCATTTATTTTTAATAAAAAATATTTACACTAACATGTAGTAGGTTTTTTTATTCCTATTGTTAAATGCATTATTAAATAAGTATTATTAACATTTCTCAGTATCAATTTTCACATTAATGGATACAACCTACAAAAGCAAAAGTTCTTTGAGCTCTTTAGTAATTTTGAGAAATGAAAATGGGTCCTTAAATCAGAAAGTTGGAGGTATCCTCTGATCTAACACAAAATCTTTAACATGTCTTAATAAGTAAGTAAATGAATGAATGAATGTGCAATTGCATGAGTGGAGATGTTGCTGGAAAAATGTGTGTGTGTGTGTGTGTGTGTGTGTGTGTAATTATGAGTGGTGAAAAGGAAAGAGAAGGGATGAGGTAGAAGCCTTCCAAAGGGTCATCCATAGTAAGAGAGTTAGTGGTTCCTGATCTGAGGATTTCAAAAATGGATAAAATTTTCTAAGTATTTTGGGAACCCACCTTAAATGGTCAACTTTTAATCCAGTCAAGTAAGGATATTTGAAAAAAATATAATCTACCATAACAATTATTTCATAAAAGTCAAGGCATCTTAACAGAATAAAAGGAAGAATATAATGTTGGTATAAAGAGCAGTCACTATATTGAATAAATTTAGCTTTTTGAAGCTCATCTTCTGGACCTCACTTTTCCTGTGTTGCCATGATCCTGTGGACACTTTGTCCCACACCAGACTTGGTAACCATCAACCAAGAGCAAGGTCAGTAAACTTTTGTAAGAACTGGATAGTATAGACTTTAGGCTTTGCAAGCCATAGTCTGTTGCAATTACTCACTTCTGCCATCGTAGCATGAAAACAGCGATAGACAGAATGTAAACTGAATAAGATGGCTGTGTGCCAGTACAGTTTTATTTATAATAACACATGGTAGCCGCATTTGGCCCTGCAGCCTTTGTTTGCTGACCCCTGATCTATGGATGGCACATGAGGTCCCGGGAGAGGTCATTCCTTCCTGGTGGCCATGGACTCTGGAATTGCTGACTTGACTGGCATCACCATTTCCCTGACAAATGGATCAGGAAAATCTGCTCAAAAAATGGGCTGCCTGCAGGGAGATGCTGAGCCTGCCTCTTTAGGCAACTGAGGAATATGGCACTGATGAAGTCATCAAACCTCCCACATAAGGGAAGTACGAAGGTACAATGGCCACAGCCCACCACATTGGCACCCAAGGACAGAGGCCAGACAAAGACATGGAAGGGAGACAGGTGCGATGACCTGCCCAGAGTGACATAAGAGGTGAGTGACAGACTGGCACTTGAACCAGAGATCTTTACTGCATGGTACCATGGCTCTAGCACAAGGACACATTCAAACTGCTCCACACTCGTGTCGGGGAAATAGACTCTCAGCTTGATTTAGAGGTGCATTTAAATGCCCCCAACTTCCAGAAAACCCCAAACCCATGATTTTCTTCAGAACAAAGGGGTGCATTTTTAGAAAGGGAATCTCCATTGCCATCTTCTCCCTCCAAGAATGTCAGGATTCGCCAGGAAGCCCTCTGCCAGACGCAGGCACATCCTTCCCCTACCTGCCGGTCTGCCCATCAGATTAGGGGTATGCACATATGGTGGCAAAGGCAGGGGAGAATGAGCCACTTCGATTCTGACACATGAGCACCAGCGCTGTGAGCATATGGCCTGGAAGGCTCTCCAGGAATTTCATGGGACATTTCATGCAAGTTGTGACTGAGACACTCAGGAACCTGCATCCAGAGAGACAAAAAGAGAAGGTATAGAAAATACTTTTCTTTGAAATATTTACAATAAATGTGACAGAAAAGTATTCATATATGTAATGTAAGAGGCTCACTGGTATCATTAAAGAAAAATATGAAAACCCCAAAAGAGAATTCATAAAAGAACCACAAATGATCTCTATGCTAAAAATGAAATTTATTTTTACTATTAATAAACAAATGTGAATTACAATATAATACCTTTTTATTTATGTTTTAAAAGAATAATACTTAATGCTGGCATGATTGTGGTGAGAAGGACACACTGTATATTGCTGGTGAGCATATAAATGGGTGCACACTAGCTGGAAATCAATCTGAAATACATAGAGAATTCTAAACATATTTATAATCTTTAACTCAGTAATCCTACTTCTATGAACATGCAGAATATACTAAGATCATCACCTCCCTCTGACAAAACATCTACCTCTATTAGTAGAATCCACGCTGCTAATAGCTTTTCTAACAGTTTCACAAGTCACTCATTGTGAACTAGAAACTAAAACTCGAATGTCTTCTTTTTCTTCTCCACAGATTATGCTGCAAATTCATGTACTCATAGCTTCCTCCCTCAGTGTGTACAGGTTTTGGGGGGGTGGGGTCCCTGAGCAGAACTCAGCATTTACTCTTGGTTAAGTCAGTCCACTACTCAATCATTTGGATCCTACACCTGTCATTTAAAACAGCCTCAACTCTCAACTTCTCCCAGCTTAGTGTTACATGAATGACATCCATCAGCTTGCCTCCTGAGCCATCATCCACATTCCCAGGAGGCAGTGTAACAGGATATGGCTGAGGATGAAGCCCAGTAGCAGGTCACTAGACACCTCCATTTGAGTTGCTGCTGATCCTCAAACAGCAACTGGAGTTGTTCAGCCTGTTATAAATCGGCTTTATTTAACTATAATTTGGATACATTCCTCTGTCTTCTCCACCCATGGAAGGTAATGTGTAATGTTTTAAAGTCTAATAGGAAGACACTATAAAAGGAAAGAGGTGTCAAGGCTTCCTTGAGGGAAATTTTTCCTAGTCTGCCTGGCACAGCTACTCTGTAAAGAAGGGGGAAGACCTGTGCAGAGATCTCTCCCCAGCAAGCCCCCTGTGGCCCTCCCTCCTGGACCTTGCTCACACTGACCTGTTTCCTACCATTAAGTATGAGTTAGCTAACCCCTATTATGAAGCTTAATAAGACAGGGAGGGCACTGTGCCTTGTAAACCAAAGGACTGCATGAGCATGGGCTAACTTGTTAGAATCACCACTACTACTACTATTGGGTTGGCCAAAAAGTCCATTTAGGTTGTTTTGTAAAATAAAAGACACATTTTTTTCATTTTCATCAATAACTGTATTGATTTGGATATTTTGAGTATGTTGGCTATCTCCCTCTATTGGCTTCTAGGGTGTAGAGGCCAGGGGTACTGTTAAACATCTTCCAATGGATGAGACAGCCTCACAACGAAGAATTATTGGGCCAAAATGTCAATAGCAACAAGAAGCTTCCCAAACCACTTTTGACACACTCGATCAGTCACAGTACCTTCTCCAGACACTGCACAAATCTTTTTGTGTGTGTGTTTCAGTTACATTTTTACTGTTCTTGAAATAATAAAGCATAATGCACCAAAAATGTTGCATATTTTCTTCCATTTTCAATGTTAAAATGGCTGCACAAAATTCACCAATTTTGATGTTTTTAAGTACATGCTGATGTGACAGCTGTCACAATACAATCTAACAAAATTGTTTCAAATGAAGTTAAAGACAACTAAGTGCTACTAGAGTCATTGTATGGAAAAACTAAACAAACTCTTTGGCCAACGCAATAAATTATATTCTTTCTATTTGGTATAGAGCAATGATTTTCAACACTGTTGTGCCACAAGAATTTTTAAAACATGCAATACCTGACTATTTAGTCAGGGACACTAACTTCTTTTCTCTTAGATTGTCAAATAAAACCACGACAGCCAATACAACAATAATGATGTGGTGTAAATGAATCAAAATTATACCTATTTTTGTCAGATTGGCAACAAATATATATTCTTTTGTGTGCTGCAGAATTTTAGTACTTAGTTTTTCTGTGTTCCATGAGATGAAAAAGGTTGAAAATCACTGATCTAGGGGAAAGGGTAAATTCTTTCTAGAGTGTTCACTAGACGAGTGAGGGATGAAAGGATCAAACCCAAGGGTGCAGCAGCCTGAGAGTTCCCCGTAGACTTCATAGACAAAAGGGATGTGAGATTAGAGAAATGACTGAGCCAAGGTTCTAGAATCCTTGAATGCAGCCCCCTTGAGGGACAGTCTGGCCTCAGTCCCCGTCAATGAGAAAGCCTGAGCCCCAAAGCAAGGAGGGGATGTGTCGGAGGCCACACCATGAGTAAATGGATGAAGGAGCCCTGGTGCTCTCACAGCATCCCCAAACTGCTCGGTCTTTTGCCTAGTGCTCATTTGAGGGAGCCCAAAGGAGGTGCTGGGAGATGTATATAGAAGCTATGAAAATGCTTATTTTAAGTATACACATATTTAAATACATATGTATTTGAATATATACAGATTTAAATTTTTTTATATAGAATATATATTATATATAGAATATATATATTTTATATACATATACATATACATATATACATATATATATATATAGTGTGTGTGTGTGTGTGTGTGTACACACATACACACACAATATATATTGTCAACCAGTGGTCATTGGGGCCAAGTCAACAACCAGCAAGAATCACCAATTTGGGGTGCAGTGAAGAAAGAAACTTTATTCAGAATGAAACAGCTCAGTTTTCACAGCTCAAAACTGTGAAAACAGCACGGCTGTGAGATAACCCCAAGGCTAGGTAGCCCTAAGGCCAGGCCCATTTGTGCTAGACAGCTCTGCTCCTCAGTGGTCTGCGCTGCTCTGTACTAGTCTGCTTTGTTCTGTGCTGGTCTGCTCCATTCTGTGCCACTCAGCTTTAGACTAAGCTAGTCTGCTCTCCTCTGCTCCAGCAAAACTTCAGTGTTTCAGCTCATCCAGGGATGTGAAGACTTCAGTCTTCAATGGAAAGAGAGAGGGTGCTCCCAGAACCAGAGGGAGCTGGCTTATATAGACAGAAGTCTTCATTCCTGGTCCCCAATTGGTCTGTCCTCATGCAAATGATGACTCCAAATCTTTGCAGTTCGATTGGTCCAAAAGGTACTGTCCTAATTGGTTGGAGCTATGGAGCTCCAATTAGATGATGAAAGCCTCAGTCCTACTGGTTGAAATAGGACTCCGGGAACTCCTTTCTAAGGGCTGGTTCAGATGGCAGCAGAGTGCAGGCAGGCAGTTCAGTGCAGAAGCAGGTAGTTCAGTGCAGGCTTTTCTATGAAGTATAGTTTGCATAACAAGTCCCTTTGTGGAAATGGCTGCTAGGCTTTGTTTGGGTTTTGTTTGTTTTAATTTGAACCCAGTTAGCCACCAGAAGTCCTTCTTATCAGGTGTCTTCTTTTTCAGAGTTCACAATGCACTCACACAGGGTCCAAGGGAACAAAGCTATTCCTTGAAGCCTCTACTTGTAGCTCATTAATATTCACTCAAGTAACTTGGCACAGTAGGTTGCCATTTTGCAGGGCAGCAGAGAAAGGGAGTCTGTGCAGCACCTGCATCTCCAGTGAGTTTGCCTCCATCCTCAGTCCACCTAGGAGACTTCAAGTCCATGCTCCTGTTTTCAGTAGAGGAAGCCTGGAGCTCTCCTTAAGCCCCCTTTTTCTCTTACACCACAAGGCACATTTGACTGTTGTTTTCTGATGACCTC
This sequence comes from Glossophaga mutica, assembly GCA_039655065.1. Lineage (NCBI taxonomy): Eukaryota > Metazoa > Chordata > Mammalia > Chiroptera > Phyllostomidae > Glossophaga > Glossophaga mutica. The sequence continues at coordinate 120,775,711 of CM077307.1, forward strand.
AAGAGCCTAGAATCATGCCTGGCTCACAGCAGCACTCAATAAATCCTGTGGCTGAGGGAATACATTTGTTGAATGAATTAACAAGTTCCAGGGGGTGAACTGACTTTCCCAAGAGCACTGGATACCAGGTGGCCAGGGCTGGGATGAAAGCACCTCCCATTCCATCCTATCTCCTGTACTCACTTTGTAGAATCATAGGATATGCAAGACAAACACACCCACACACAGCACTCTTCCCAATAGCCTTTGAAGTCCTTGAATTTCCACAGTACTTTTCTTGGCAGCCACTCTCAAAGTTTTCAGTCACTCATCATTCAACAAAGATTTGAAGAGTACTTATTTTATACAAAGCAGATAGTGTACAACATCTCTGACCTGCAAACCCTCTCCCACCTCTGGTTCTGAGATAGAAAGCCCCTTGGGGTTGTCAACCTGCTCATAGCTCTAACAAGGTGCAACTGCCCTGTGGTCTGTATGTGCTCCATGGTGAGTGGGCCTACTCCTGCTCTTTACAAGATCTGGTGCATCAGTGCATTTATTCCTTCTCTTGCTCTGATTTTCTGGAGAGGATATTTTGACCAAGAAGTACCACCTGGCTTAAAGCCAAACCACACGTAGGGATGAGGGTGCAGCTGTGTCACAACTGTTGGAGTTTCTGAGAGGAGGATGTAGGATCTGAGTGCCAGGGTGGTGACAGGTCCTTCAAGAGTTCAGCCTGGACATATGGGATCCCTAGGAATGGGACCAGCAACAGTGGCTCAATGAATTCCTCACTACAACAGAACTCAAATCACAGTGTCACCTCCACCCTATAGCCTGGTTGTGGTGGTCAAGGGTTAGCTCTCAGCATCCTTCAAATGGAAGGACTTTCAGCAAGCCTTCTTGTTCTGAACATGAGGAATCTTATGTTCAGTGATACTAAACAGCATGTCCTGGGTCACAGCAGGAGCAGTGGAAGGGATAAGAACTTAGACTTCTGGGTCATTGGTTCACTGCCTTGTCAAAAGTCACCTGGATACATAGAAACCCCTGTTTCAGAATTCATATGTTGTTTAGTTTCACTCCAAGTTGTGTGAGTATCTTCTCTCATTGGTGTGTGGTTGACAGATTGTGTTCATCAATAAGGAAAGGATTGGGTCCACTGGGGACATCCTTAGAATGGAATATTAGGTAACCAGTAAAACACATCTTCAGAGCATACTTCAAGGAATGTGGCCATATTTATTACATAATGTTAAATGAAAACAGCAGGAGATCAATTTATATATGTACAATGAACCCTGATTTTGTGGCTATATATTGTATTTCCTCTAGAATGGCAGTGATTTTAAGATGCACCACTGACTTAATATTTCAAAGAAAGGAAACATTAAATCAAAACATACTGGTTTCAGAAACATTAATAATGACAAATAAGCATCCAAGAAGAAAGGAAATGTGACATAAATTTATCACACAAATGTGTGTGTTTGTGTACACATAAGACTCACAAGTACATTAAACATTAATACTGGTTATCTCTGAGGGGAGATTTTTATTTTAATTTTTATCTATCTTTTCAGTACTTTTCAGTTTTATCTCTGATGTGAATATACTAATTTTATAATGAGAAAATAAACAGCATGTTGAACATTAAAAGCAAATGTGAGAAAAATGCACATGACTTTCTGACTTATCCAAGGATTACAATTTCTATTCCCCATTCTTGACACTTTAGCTCTTCTTTATTTTGTTATGTTTCTCCCCTTTGGTTTCTAAGCACAGTTTAACATTCCATCTTCCATGAACCATTAGCAGGCTCCCATAATGCTTTCCCCACCCCACTGCATTTTAGTGGTATGCCCTTGGTTTTCAGCCAACGTCTCTTAGGAAAGTCAGGTACTGTGTCTTGGTGCGAATGCTACAGGTCTGTTTAAGATCCTACCCTGCATTGCAAGCAGAAGCCTTTGTAAAAAGCACCCCTGGGAAAAATTGTTTAGACTCCAGTGCTAAGAGAATCTGTCCTTTCCTCTCAGAAAATGGTAAGCTTTGAGAGGTTTTTTTCCTAACAATCACAAATATTATCCTGACTCGATTATTTCCCTTTTCCCTGCTTGCTAAGGAACTAAGAGTCAAATTTGAAATTCAACTGTGATAACTCTATTGAATCCTACAATGGCACTATTTGTGCACTTTTTCTCTTTGGTTCTGATTCTTAAAATAAATGATTTATTTTATTGTTTGTGTTCTTTTCAAGAAGCTGCAAGCCATTGGTGGGAAAGGAATAGAATAAGCAACTACATATACTTAGTCTCAGTAAAATCTTTTTCTGACTTCACCTTCCACTTCTCACTCCTCATACTCATTGTATACAATCTATCAACAAATCTTGACAGTTAGGTGTCTAAACTATGTCCCACACTAGCTCCCTTCCCTGATCTTCACTGTCACCCTTCTGGCCCAAGCCAATGCACTGTGACCACAGCCTCTTCACTGGCCTCTCAGTAGGTTCCTCAGTCTGCCCACTGTTCATTTACCCCCCACACCATATTTGTGACCTCCCAATAAAAGCAGGTGCCCCTACTCCACCTCATCAGCCTATTTTCCTTCTCTTGTAGCACTTATGATGCCCCAAATTACCTTCATTTGTTAACTTGTTTATCTCTCTCCCTTCCCTATCACTAAAGGGAAAGGTCCAACTTGTCTTCTGCTCCATCATCAGTGCCCAGGACTGGCTGGCACATTGTAAGTCCTAAAATCTGTTGGAAAACCAAAAGCCTGGCTCTCCTCCAACATCCACCCAGCCACTGGTACTTACTTGCACAGCGCCATCATTCCTCACACCCGTGTTTGCATCATCAAATGATGAACGAATTGCCATCTTATGATCCCCTTCACTTCACAGCAAGGGACTCACCTAACCTGTGTGTGTGTTGGGGCAGGGGAGGCCATGTTGCCATGAACATGGCAAAGGAAGAAAATGGCAGTGTTGATGAGGACCCACCCAGGACAATCATCAGCATTATCAGTCACCGCTGAAAGGTCCAGAGAGACCTGTGGACCCACAAGTTGTCCTGAGGGTTATTCTCCATCCCTTCAGATTACTTCATTTACCAAACATTCAAATACCATATTAAAATTCTTTACTCTGAAGGAGCAAATTTTCCTAAAGAGACCTCACACCCTCTGAGAGTCTTGTTCATGGAGATGAAAGTTTTTGAAGGCAATAAGAAACTGGGTCCTACTTTTCTCTGGCTGTATCCTCCCTGCACATAGCTGCACAGATCCAACTCTTCCCCTCACATTCCCTTTCTGCCAAGAAATCTTGCTGGCTCCCCAGCCTGCAGGAACCCCACTCTGCTCTTCACTGCCTCAGCCCCAGGAAGTTCTCACTGTCCCCAGGAAGACATTTATTGGGGCTCAGGGTAGAAGCTCCCTACGCCTTTCAGAAAAGATTCTACCTAGTTTTTCTAGGGACTGGTGATGATACCTAATTCCTCTTAATATCACCTTTTCTTAGAGTCACCAATGCAAATCAAGGGAGCAGCCCTGAGTAACCTGTGGTATCAACATGCAAGTCACTCTGTTCTTTCCAGAGTACAGATTTCACTGGGGGGTTGTTGGGACAGTGACGGGCCTGGAAAGCATGCTCTGGAGAAACCCTCCAACATTTGTGTCCCGGAAATATTGGCACTTAGAGAAGAGCCAGAGCAGCTGGAAGTGGAAGAAAGTGCCAGATGGCAGTGAGGGTATGGAGGAGGTGGGTAGGAAGAGGGCACCACTTCATCCCAGTGATACTTGAGGCTGAGAGAAATTGGGGTCTTGAAGAATTTGGTTTTGAAATTCCAAGTACCTACATGGACCCTCAGCCCCCAGACACTGTCCAGAACTCCTGGGAATCTGGCAAAGGGGCTTTAATCCAGGCTTATTTGCAGAACCTCAAAAAAATTCTAGAAGGTTAGTCATACACATCCTCTGTTCTCATTTTACAGCTAAGGAAACTGAGGCAGAGAGGTTTAGGCAGCAGCATGAAGATGAGCCTCAGTGCCCTGGCTTTGATCCACTACATTCCAAGGCTGTGCTGAATCTAAGGTGTAAGGTTTCCATTTCCCTCTCTCTTCCTGCAGGGCCCAGTTGAAATCTATGTCATACACATGTATGAAATATTTAAGCCTCTCCCGAGGAGCCTTGTGTCACTTCTAAATCAATTTATTTTAATCTAATCTTCATCTGCCATGGTTTTCTGGGCCAGCGCCATCAAGGAAACCTCTTGGCAGGTGAGAGAAACTGAAAACACAGAACATTTGTTTTTAATGGTTCCTCCACAGCCGGCAGTTTCCAATATGGCAAAGTCCATGCAAACCATGAAGTATGACTGGTCCTTGGAAATGACCCCTGATGAACTCTGAGAGCCGTACAGATGGGTGCTCGCCAAACTGTGAGCATAAAGTTGTCAGGAGCCCCTTAAAACTGTAACAAGCACTGAGGGGCAGTCAGGAAGGCAAATATGCTCAGCCAACAGCAGAGGGGAGGCCAGGAGAAATCCTGGCAGGAGCACAAGTCCCAGCCAGTCATCATGTTCCTGAGTGGACTTTTAATAGCTTCAGCCATAAAAGGCACAGTTTTCTCCATCTCTGCATGAGCTTCAGTAGTATTCACTTTTTCCTAGTTCCTTTTATTTTGATAGGAATGCTCCAAAGAGCAGAAACTGACTTTGCCTTGCTTTTCCATCAGGCTGAGCTGTGGAACTCCAGAAGCAACTGTGCCCTGGGCCCAGGAGCCTCAGGAGTCCTCCCGGTGGCTGCAATGCCCAGGGCATAGCATGCCAAGGAAGGGGACCATGGACACCTGTCCCACTGGACCCAGGATTCTCTAACCTTCATCTGAAGGTTTCTGCCATATTGAACTGTCAGCTTCCTGCCTTGCTGCTGCCCACTCCCAACACGACTCCATCCCTGGGCCTATCATGACCAGGGCAGAAAGAACAGCTCACCCTGGCTGGTGTGGCTCAGTGGATTGAGTGCCAGTCTGCAAAGCAAGGGGTCACTGGTTTGATTCCTAGTCAGGGCACATGCCTAGGTTGCAACCCAGGTCCCCAGTGGGGGTGGGGGTGTGCAAGAGTCAACAACACATTGATGTTTCTCTCCCTCTCTTTCTCCTTTCCTTCCCCTTTAAAAATGAGTAAATAAAATCGAAGAAGAAGAAGAAGAGGAGGAGGAGGAGGAGGAGGAGGGGGAGGAGGAGGAGGAGGGGGAGGAGGAGGAGGAGGAGGAGGGAGAAGAAAAGGTCTGCTCCAAGGGGTCTTGACTTTAAACCTGAGAGGAGCCTGGCAGAATCTGGAACTTCTGAATCTGACTTTCCAGCCTGGGTCAGTCCCACTCATAAACAGGTTTTACCATCCTGAATTCTGTATCTCTGGGTTGAGAGTGATGTCCCACCTTAAACCCAACCTGAGAGAGTGGCTGTCTCTAACATCCACTCTTACAGATTCAGGGACTGTTATGATCTGTTAGGAACCTGATGCCTCCCTATCTGACTGGAAATTTAATTTTCAAAAACTCAGTCTTGAACAGAATGGAGTTCAAACCTCATCTCTGGCATATCCTGGCTGTGTGATGTCAGGGAACCACTCCACTTCTCTGTGCCTTAGTTTGCCTAAATGGAAAATGGGAATAACAATGATCATCCTACTCGAGAATAAATTAGATGGTTGAGGCAGAGCATTCTGCCCATTGCCTGGCAATAGGAAACCCCCATATGTGGCAGCCATTGTGAATCTCTCTTTGTGCTACTAGATCTGGTTCTTCCCACTTAACAGACACAAGGAGGACATTCCTGCTTTTAGTAGCCAGTGAGCAGTGAGCGGAAGTGGCCTTTATCACTTCTTGTAGGACATGTAAGAACAGGCATGTTTTAACACTGTCCCCTGTGTTGGTGAGCCCTGTGGCCACCTGTTGCAATGGCAGCATCATTAGATGATGGGGCCTTCACCAACCTGAGAGTCTGTGGAGCAGAGCCCTCCACCAGCCCCAGCAGTCTGATGTGTGAGCCAGAAATAAATCTTTCTTATGCTAAGCCACCAAGACTGGTTACCTCAGTACAACTCAGTGTACCCTGACAAATATACCATCCAACCCCCAAACCCTCAAATCAGCACCAGACTATGGTCTTCATTCTGGACACGGGGTCTGCATTTTGGCCATGGGGTTTGGATTTTGGATGCCTTGCCCCTTCCCTCTCCCCTCCTCTTGACAGAGAGCTGTAGCCCTCAGCTATCCCTACCCCCACTACCTCCCCTCCCTGCTGGCCCACAAGGCTGAGGACTGAGCAAGCATGGCCTGGGCCAGGGTGAGGGCAGTAAGAGAAGCCAGGAAGGGAGAGAGCTATCTGGAGCTCCAGATGGATCTACCCCTTTTTGGGCCAAAGCGTCTGCTTTGACTCAAAGCCCAGGGCAGTAGAGGCATCCCACACAGGCTAGCTGCAGCTGCAGCCCCTGCCCACTCCTCCAGCTCCACAGTCCTAAACTCCTTCCCAAGATGCATTAAAAGGTCACTCTAACATTGTGTTTCCTCTGAATCAGCCAAATTTTCGCTCTTCTGATGGGATCTGGAAGCTAACATAGGCAGATTTCTCCATAGGGTTGTAGAAAGTCATAACTGGAGGGACCATCCATGCCAGTTCTATTGTGTGGAGTAGGAAACTGAGGACTAGAGAAAGGACAGGACTTGCCCAGTGGTATAGCAAGGCAGTGACAGCCTTGAGACAGAATCCTGCCGTCAGTTTAGACACCAAGCACAAAGTCATCAAATTTAGTTCTTCTGGAACCTGAACTCTGCTCACATAACTAAGTAGTCTGGCCAAGGAGAAAGCCTCCACCGATTGGGGACGTTCATTCTTAAAGACCACAGGCTGCTCCTAGACAGAGAGAGAACCCAGAGGGGTTACCTGTGTAGCTATGTCTGCCTGGGTACCCAGCAGGGTGTGAGCTTCCCATGTGCCCAGAATGGCAGGGTTATTCTTCCCATGTGCTCATGGCAGGTCTACTGCCCTCACCTCTCATCAGTCTCCACCCAGGCTCTGACCCCAGTGTGTAAATGAGAGAGCTCAAGGATCAAAGAGTTTGTTGCAGGAAGGGCCTTGAAGGCCTGAACAAGCATGGATTACCACCACTGGGTCATCTCCCCATGGCCCTCTCTGAAGGCGTCATCTGCCCCTTGGCTAGAGGCCCACTGTGATGATTATTACACTGCCTCCCACAGCCAGTGTTCCAGTTGTTCCATCTTGGAATTTGTCTTGATATCTAGTGGGACATCCTCATTGGCTTCAGATCTGCCCTATGGCACAATTTTCAACTTCTGTGCCCTGTGGCAGCTCTCTAGAATGGGAAGCCCTTCGTGACTCTTCTCTTTGCTATAAATAGTCCAAGACCATCAAGAGATGGGCCCCCTTGGTGTCCTATCCCCTTGCCTTCAGGCTCCTTCTTCCTCAAAATATGCCCCAGCAGCATGGGCATCACATGGAAGCTTGTAGAAATGGATTTCGGTCCCACCCTAGACCTCCTGAGCTGAGACCTGCATTTTAACAAGATCCCCATGTGCCTCCTGGGCAGTTTAAATCTGGGAAGCTTTGGCCTCATGCTGTACACATACCTCTTGGACTAGAGCGCCCAGAACTCAGGTGTGCAGGACACAACTTTCATGTCTCTCTTCCTAAAGCTCCTTTACACCTGCAGGATGCTGATAACACAAAGCATCCTGGGTCTGCTCAGATCCCTGAGTCTCCTTCACAGGAATTGCTTCCAAGCTGCATCTGCCCATCCTAGGTGGGAAAGGGTTAGCATATGCCAGTTCATGTACAGAAACTTACATTTAGCCAAATTAAGCAGCATTGTTCTTTTGGCTATGTCTGGTCTGTTATTTAATGTACCAGTTTTCAAACCTGTATACACATTACGGTCACCTAGTGACCTTTTTTAAAAAAATTCTGATGCCAAAACCCCATTCCAGAAAAACTGAACAGATTCTCCGGGGAGTGTTGTGGGTGTCTGATTTTGTTTGTTATGTTCCCTAGGCTATTCTAATATGCAATCAAGATAGAGAACCACTGATTTAACACATCTGTTAGGAGTAGATTCTTTTTTTTGTCAACTTCAGGCTCTAGTGTCCATTGATGTGGGCAGCTCACCTCTCACAGTGATGCTGAGCTCATGGCAATGTATGTATTAGTTATTGGCACAATGTTGCTGTGTAACAAACAACCACAGAATCAAGACTACGCAATAAGAACCACTCATGTAAATGACACATCTGTGGATCAGCTGTGCCAGCTGACCAGTCAGCTCTGCCTGTCTGTGTTTGTCTAATCTAGGGTGTAGTGGCATGCTGGCTCTCTTCAGACTGTGGAACTGGGTTGACCATATTCTCTCTGAAATTGTGTGGGTTGGCTGACCAGCTTGTCCTAGTTTTCCAAGACTTTCTTGATTAAACACTGAAATTCCAATGTCCAAACACACATGACAGTCCTAGGAAAACTAGGATGATTGAATACCCTATCTGTGGTCAACTTGGGTAGCCCTGTTCCCTATTCTCTCATCTTCCTTATTAGGCTAGAGGGATAGCCAGGGCAAGTTCCTCTCAAGACACTGGCAGACTCAGAACAGCAAGTAGAAACAAGAGAGACCTAAGTGAAAGCTAGCATGCTGCCACTTCCCATCCCATGTCAGCTTTGTCAGCCATGTTAGTCAAAGTCTCCTGTCCCAATTAAACTTTATCCTATTAGATTTAGTGTCACTGTGGGCTGGCACCACCTTTCTGGATTTTTATTCAGGTATCTGGTACAATTGGCCAAAACAGGTTGCACAGCTCTGGTCTCTGGGCCCTGAATATCTAGGCACCCTTGGCTGGAGCCCCCAACTCTCAAGCTTGTGAGCCCACAGATCCCTGCCTTTGGCTTTTTCCACTCCCAGCAGCTTCATACAAACACCTGCAAACCAACCTGGTGACCACAGAAGTTCACATGCTTAACATGTGAACATGTCCTGAGTTAGTGACATTGATGAGGGCATTGTGGGGTGGGGTGGCCTGCATCACAAACCTCACAGTCCACACAATACCCCAATCCCTGGCTCGTCCACTGGCCCCCTTCCTTCTTCCGCCATGCCAACCCTCCTCTCCCTAAGTCCCCCCCTACACCTCCTGTTGGGTCCTTCCATTTTCATTGGAGCCCATGGAGATCTTAGCTTGCCTCAAGAGGAATGTGGGAGAAGATTCCCTCATCTCATTACATATCAATTATTTTGGACCAGGTTTTAGATCCCAGAGCTCTATCTTTCCCCAGCCACACAGCAAGCATCTGGGCTATGACCCCAGTTAAGTGCAGTAAAGCAGAAAGAATAAATAAGGGTTCAAGGGAAATAAATTGAAAAGACCTTCATTGCTTTAAAAATGTTGTGGGCTGACTTATCCCACATGTATGACTACAGTCTCCACAAAATAGAAGACAAAGGACTCCTGACTTCATGCCCAGACAAAGCCTCTTCAGCCTCACTCTGAGACCCACCCAGGGTTTGCCCCTCAACCTATCAGCCAGGATGGAATGGACTACAGAGTTCAGGGGGCCAGCCTGGAGTTCAGCACCAGCAAATCAGATTCAGGTCCTGATGCTGACACTAGAAGTTGACTGTGCCTAGACAAGTCTCCTACCCCTTACCCCCACTCCTGTCCTTGTTTTCTGCTGGGCTGGCCCTGGTGGGCAGCGATGTTATGGAAAGTGCATCAGAGAAACAGCATTGGGGATGTGCCTCAAACCTTGAGAAGTTCTACCCCAATGTGAGGTGCTGTTCTTATTTGTTGAACACAGGAAATGCTGCTGATTTCAACACACACCTCAGTAAATCCCTAATTAGGAAGGAGATCCTCTGTCACAAAAACCACATGTCTCTTCCCCAAGCCAAATGGGCCCCCTGATGAAATATGAAGGGTTGCCTCCTGGCCTGGCAGAAATGACCCAGACAGGCGTGGCTGCCCCTCCCCAGGCTCCAGATCTCAGGTCATGAAGGCGGTCAGGCGGCTTCACGCAACAGAGCAGGAGGGCATGAGCAGCTGGACTGCGGTTAGGCACAGGGGTTTGGGCTCAGTGGAAACAGCCAAATGCCCAGCTGCCAGCACACTGTGCAGGGACCCTACTCCAGGGCCAGGCCCTGGCTGCCGGGCTGGCTGGCTCCCCTCTGCAGCTGCAGACTGCCCAGACCAGGTCTGCCATCTCCAGCCTGCCTTCCCTTCCCCTATTCTGACGGTCTTTCTCTCTGCCTCTCTGCCAGAATCTCCTTACTCTCTCTTTCATTCTGTTCCTTTTCTCTTTGTCTCTTCATGTATATCTGTCTTTCTCTCATCCTACATCTCCCTTTTTGCATTCTTCTCTTCCTCTCTGTTTCCTGGCCTCTCTGTCTCTGTCTCTAGAGTAAAGTGTAGGAGAGAGGAGATAAGGCAGGCCCCAGGAAAATTCTCAGACAAAATCGAGTAGGGATCTCATTCCATCCACTCAGAACTCAGACAGTGGAAGGGGAGCCGGGATCCTGAGAGCAGTTTGAACTTGGGATGGGAAGGAATGCGGGGTCATAAGTCTTTTTAGGTATCCTCACAGAATGCAGCCAGGGCCCATGCTGTACTCCCAGGATGAAGGAACCCAGCAGTCAGCACTCACTGACACCATAGGACCCTCTATTCAGCAAATATTCTTCAGCTTTCTCCTAGAGCTGGGCCTGGTCAGGGCTTGGGGATGAGAAGGAATGAGGCAGAGAACCTGCTTGGATGGAGCTCCCTACACACCCAGGGAAAGGGGTAAATATGTTACTACACAATTCTACCCACCCTATAGCCAAGGGGTACCTAAAGGAGAGGACCAGCACGCTGGGCCCTGCAACCTGTTCTCCCTGGGGAGGGAAAGTGGAGCTGAGCCTGGAATGATGTAGAGATTTCTAGGCTAAAAAGGAGGGAGGATACTCTAGAAAGTGTGTCTGGGAAGCAGCAGTCATTTGCTCCAGCCCAAGCATGGGAGGCGGAGTGGGGGTGGGGGACATGACAGGGACGAGACTAGGAAAGGGAGTTGAACTCATGACAAACATTGAGTTTCCTAAGCCAGAGGCAATGGGTGACCCTGGAATGAAGGGAGCCACAGGTCTATGGTGGGTAGGCTCTTGTCCATCTGAAACTGGTAAAATGATCTTTTCCTCTCCCTGCTTTCTGTGGAGAAGGGAAAGTCAAGAAAGTCTATGCAGACATTACTCTCTGCCTTGCAGAAGAGGGAGGGTATCTCTTGGCTCTCAGTGTTGGGAAAGGCATCATGACTATCATTCAGAAGGATGTGGTAGACCACTGGGGCTTCATTTCTAAGTTAAGAACAGAACCTTGTTTTAACATGATTTCTTCTGTAGTAGGGTAGAAGGAGAGGTGGCTGTGAGGCCAAGGGACAGAATATCAGTGAAGGGTGGAATAAAAGAGGTGCCTCTGGCAATTTGACTTGAGACCCCCTCTGGGATCCTTAGCCCACCCAGCCATGCCTTTCCCTGCCCAGTCACACATCCTGTGTTCTCTGCCTCCCTGCTCTAACGGGCGCTCTGAGACATGAAAACCAAACAGATATCCGAAGCTGTCAGACAAGTGGGAAAACTGAGGACAAGATGGGAGGAGGTGCTCCCCAAATTTACAGAATTTGCTAGAGCCATGTCAGGGCTCTTACTCTGGGATGCATATGCACATCTGTCCACCTTAGGGGTGGTGCCACTTCTGGCTTCTTTGGGGGTTGGAGAGGTGTGGCCTGCAGGTGCATCCTAAGCATGAGCTGGTTATCTGAATGTCACCATGCTCTGGATAGGCTGGAAAATCCAATGGCAGAAGCAGAACAGCTTCTGAAGACCATCTCTTATGCCTACAGTAGGCCACCTTCACTGTCACTCTCACTGCCACCTTGGTGTGTGAACATAGTCACCACATCTGCATCCCAGATGAGAAAACTGAGATGCAAGGAGGGCAGGGGTCCTGACTGAATACTGAGACCCAAACCAGAATCTGCATGCTTTAAAATTTACACATTTTCTTCATCCTATAAGACATATGTGGATATTTGCATTTGAACATTGCCACTTGTGGGCATGGGTGGTGTCTATGTATTTGTAATATATATACACATACACACACAATTTTTTTATATTTGCACTGACTCCCCTTGCCCTGTGCTGCATGGAAAATTAGTATATTAGTGCAGTCACTAATCCCTTTCATTTGGATCCAAGCAAATGACAGGATCAGTCTCCATCACTGCCATGGCTAAACCCCAGGGCTCTCCCTGGTTCCTTGAATAAGAGTCAAGATGACCCACTTTCTCCAGTTATTCTCTGTCTCCCGGCTGCTTTGGCTGGGAAACTGTCAGCCTGGTAAATATCACAGGCTTAGCAGGCTGATTCTGGCTTCCAAGACTGCCCCTTTTTGGCTGCCCAGCCTGGCTTATGAGACCAAACCCCAGGGTCCTGCCCCAAATGCCAGTGTTCAGCTGCACATATGCAGACAGGACTTGCCCTCCCAGCATGCAGTATCCACAGAGATGCAGTGCCCAAGGACGGACCAAGGGCACTCATTTCCTCAGTAAGCGCTTCCTGGATGCCTGGGCTGAATAAGCACAAGGGCTCAGGATGGGAGTTTAAAAGGAAGTACTCTGCGCCCTTGTGAAGATCTCACCTTGAAAGGGGACTAGCTGGTCATGAAAACAAACTCAGAAATAAAGGGCTGAACAAGACAAGTGTTCTCTGAGCACAGAGAAGGAAATAACAACTTCTGCCGGACAATCAAGGAAGGCTTTCAGAAGTCTCTGGAGTTGAGACTGGAATGCAAATTAGAATGAAGGAAGGGCCTTCCAGGTGAAAGGGACAGCAGAAGCAAAGTCATGGAGGCGGGAAAGAACAAAGACACAGTAAACAGAGCGGCTGGAGGGCAGCTGGAGCCAGGTTTGGACTAAGATGGGATCTCAGAGCAGAGAATACCTTTGTCTTCCAAGGTCAAAGAAGGTAGAGCAGACTACTAAGAGAAGGCGCTACAAGATGCAGGCTGCCTATCAATAGGGCCTGTCTTCACCTTGGACTATCCTGCCAACTGGTTTCTCTCTTCCAGTGATCTCCCTCCCTCCCAATGGGTACCCTGCCCTTTCCTTCTCTCTCCCTGGGATTTTCCTTCCCATTGAGTGGGGAGCATTTTCTCCAGACCAAATGCTGCTGTGTCAATGTTCATAACTACAGCCCTCTTTGCAGGAGCATTTGCTGAGTCAAGAGAAAGAAGGAGCGGGCCTGAGAACCAAAGGATCACGGTTCAATTCCCAGTCAGGGCACATGCCTGGGTTGCAGGCCAGTTCCCAGCATGGGACACACGAGAGGCAATCATACATGGATATTTCTCTCCCTCTCCCTCTCTCCTACCCTTCCCCTCTAAAGATAAGTAAATAAAAATCTTAAAAAAGAGAGAGAGAGAGAAAGAAGGATCCCCAGAATCCCCAAAGACCACTGCCCCTGGGGTACAAAGCCAGCCTTGCAGGTATGTTTTCTGTGTTTTTCAGGGGAACAGACCCCAGGGCTGACCTTTGACTTTAGTCTCTAATCTCTAGGAGCCAAGGTTGAAGATGGCTTTGCCTGCCTTTGTTACTGGGGCCTTCCTGAGCAAAGGGGAGTCACACTCAAGACTCCAAGTTATTCAGAGGATAGGACGCTGCCTCTCAGCCTGCAGCCAGAGTGCTTTCTCCAAGCAGGTGACAGTAAAAGCTGTTCCTTTCTGCAAGGCCTCTCACCAAGATGAACACTTGACATGGAAGTACAGATGGGAACAGGCTAGAAAGGCAGCCACAGGTACAACCTCAGTGCCTGCCTGACTCTGTAATCCTAAGGCACGGAGAGAGTCCTGCAGGTGCTTTGGGTTGGGGATCTCCAGCCCCAGGCCAGGTAGGTGGCCAAGGGCCCTACACAGCTCCATCTTTCCGAGGTTACAGGAGCCAGGATAAGCCTGAGGAAGAATCAGTTGCTATCTGACATCAATTTGATCAAGGTATGATCTTAGCATAATAAACCACACCACTCAAAAGTATATTTTGACAAGCTTAAATAAATGCAACCACTACAATTAGATTCAGAGCATTTTGATCACCAACCTCCCCCCGCCCCCACCAAAGCTTCATCCTTCTACTTTGCATGCAATCTCTCTTTTTTACCTCCAGCTCCAGGCAACCATGCTCTGCTTTCTATCACTATAGATTAGACTTTTCTAGAGTCTCATATAAATGGAACCATAGAATATAATCCCTATTTTTGTGTGCTTGGCTTCTTATGCTCAGATTCTCTTTTTGAGATTCATCTTGTTGCCTGTACCAGTAATTCTCTCCTCTTTATTGCTGAGTAGTATTCCATTACAGGGTAATATGAGTTGTTTATCCATTCACCCATTAGTAGATGGTTGTATATATAGGTTTTTAGCTTTTTGAATAAAGTAGCTATTAACATTCATAAATAACTTTGTGGGAACACAACATTTTTATTTTTATTGGGGAAATACTTGGGAGCAGAGTTTCCAGATCACATAGTAAATGAATGTTTAACATTATAAGAAATTGCTAAACTGTTTTCCAGAGTGGTTGCACCATTTTACACCCCACCAGCAGGAATGCATTTTCCCTTTCCTCCACATTCTTTCCAATGTTTGTTATGATCAGTCTTTATTTTAGCTGTTATTGAGTATGGTTTTAACTTGCATTTCTCTGATGACTAGCGATAAGTATATTCTCATGTCCTGATTAGAGTCCTGAGTCTGCTACTCTCCAGTTCCCCAGCTTGTACAATGCACTTCACTTGTCTGGATTTTAATTTCCATGTCTGTAGCAGCTGAGTACCAATCTCTTCCCTGTCCCCATTACCAGGCCTTTGTAAAGATGGCATCAGATAATATATGTATATAGAGTGTACAAAAGTACTTGTGAGGTGTAAAACTCATAGCACTTAGCTCATTTGTCTTTCATTTTACATTCATTATTTCATTGCAGCAGCCTTCTTATCAATTTTCCTGACTCTTGTCTTCCTTCCATTTCATCCTCCACAGGGCAGCTAGGGTGCTTTAAGTAAAGCACCCCTAGAACTTGGCCTGCCTTTGCACTTAACACCATTCTCAGGTCTTGCCATTGCTATAGATTTCATTTCATTCTTTCAACTAATAACATTGATTGAAAACCTGCTATGTGTCAGGCACTATTCCAGTTACTGGGAATAAAGGATCAAACAAAGCTGAGAGTCCCTGCTCTTTACAGAATGAAAACAGGCTGCCCAGTCACACAGCAAGCTAGCAGCAGAGCAGGGATTAGAACCAGCTCCTTTGTCCCCAGCTCCTAAGATCTTTTCACCACTTCCAGCCAGTGCCCTCTCCTCTGGTTGTATTCTCAGAGCCACCATGGTCCAGAGCTAAGAGGAGGCAGCCTGCATGGGGTAGTATAGAAATTGAAACCCCTTCTCATGGGGAGCCCAATTGGGAGCTCCACTGGGGCCCTGAGCCCATTGCCCCTTTCTTCAGAAGTCTTGTCATGAAGAATTGCTTCTTGTCAGAACCTAGACCTGTGACTAGTTGGTAAATGGTGCCATTTACTTCTGCCTCCTTTCCCTGAGGCACCTTTTGCTTTTCAGCCTGTGAGATGCTCTGTCTGCTGAGAGAAGGAGCAGAGCAGCAATCTCCTTAGGTGGCTTGTGGCTGTCAATCTCTCTTTAAGTAGGAAAGCCTTGCACAGTGACATTTAGAGAGGGCTCTGCTGAAAATCCTAGCCTGCATTCGTAACACCTACCAGTTCCTTTGGTTGTTCTGGCCCCATGCCACAGAATGCCAGAGTTGAGAGTGGGACCAGGGAAGACTCCCTGAGTCCAAGAAAGAGGAATAGACTTGCCAGAGTTTATCCATCAAGCAAAGAGAAGAGATGTGATTAGAAACTTAGATGTTCCACCTGTAACAGTATCCTTTTCTGTATCCCATTGTGATCCTGAAGAGAAATACTGCTGGCATTCCCACTCTCCCCAGTACCTCAGATCCCTGCCCAGTAACCTGCCTTCAATTGCCTCCCCGTCCCCGTCACACATGGATCTATCCACGTATATCAGCATAGACAGTACTAGCTAGATCAAGCAGAAAGAGATTTGATAAATATATTAGGTGCTCCCAATGTCCATGGAGAGACTGGAGGAGGAGGCTGCAGGCATATCTTCCAAGAATGAGTCCCAGAATGCCACTGCCCAACCGACTTGCTGGAGGAGCTACTCTTTCCACCACAGTAGAAAGCTGGAGGCCCCAACTGCTGGCTCAAAGAGTCACATTGTCTCTGCATGACCTAGAAATCAGGAAGCCACTGTCCCAAGTGCCGGCTCCAGAACTGCACTGTGGCAAAGCCCCCAACTTTAGGGGGTTAGCTGTAATGGAGGTACATGATCCTACCTGTGATCTGTCCAAAGAGAAAAGACTTGTTCCTTTAGCTACACTAAACAAATCTTCGCCCTATGTTATGGTGAGAGCTTTGGTGAGAGCTTTGTTTTATTTATTCTGAGCCTGTGTCTTGGGCTATAAACTTATAAAAAGAGGTACAGGGAAGAACTTAGGGCAGATTGGGAAGCCTAGATTCACACATGAGCCCCTCCGAGAAGGGCATCCCAGAGATTGCAAGCACAGGTTGTGGAGCCTTCCACTTGTGCATGCATACTGGAAGCACCCTCATACCCTTATGACCCTGAATGAGTCACTGACCCTTCCCTGCATCTCAGCCTCCACATCTCTGTAATGGGATGATAATAACAGCATTCAGAAAGTACCTAAAATAATGTCTGACACTGAGAGAGAAGTTGCTATGGACCGAACTGTGTCCCCAACTAAATTCATATGTTGTAGCACTAACCCCCAAAGTGACTTTATTTGGTGATAAGACCTTTAGAAGATAATGAAGAGAAAATTAGGCCATAAGGATGGGGCCCTTATCCAATAGGATGAGTGTCCTTATGCGAGGAGACACCAGAGCTCCCCAACACCAGCACTGCCCACTGGAAGCACACACACAGAAGAAAGGCCAAGCCAGGATTAGCAAGAAGGTAGCTGTTTGAAAGCCAGGAAGTGAGACCTCACTAGAAACTGACCGTGCTGGAACCATGATCTTGGACTTCTAGCCTCCCAAACTGTGAGAAAATAAATTTCTGTTGTTTAAGTCACCCAGCCTGTGGTATTTTGTTAATGGCAGCTCAAGCAGACTAAGACAGCTGTTAATTAATGAGAGGTATTATTGTTATTTCTAAATTCTTAGTTCTGTGATGTAATGCCAGTTATTTGAAGTCTCTAAGCATTAGTTACCAACTCTAGATCAGGGTATCTTAACCTCGGCACTACTGACATTTTGGGATGGATAATTAATTCTTGTTTGTGGGGCCTGTTTTCTGCACTGTAGGATATTTAGCAGCATCCTCGGCCTCTACCCACTAGACACCAGTAATATCCTCCCCTTCCAAAGCTGTGTTCATCAAAAAAATGTCTTTGTACATTACCAAATGCCCCCTGGGTTGCGGGGCGGTATTGTTCATGAATGAGAACCACTGCTCTAGAATACTTGTATGGAGATAGTTTTATTTGTTTTCAATGCTGTCATGTAGATTAAACAGGACAGGAGATGTGACATCATATGTAACCTAGAAGTCACCCCGCTCCTTGATTAGTAAGTAACATTTGCTCAAACTTTACCTCATATCCTGTGGCAATTCAATGTCCTACTCAAATTTAGGAAGATTCTTGAGAGACAGCATTGTTCCAATTTTCTATTTCTGAAAAATTATTAATGTTTTTACTTTTGTCTTTGCATCTGGAGCAGGCCATAATGTGGAAGCTAAATCCTTTTCTTTATTTCTACAAAATGGCACCCAAAGATGGCAGCTGAGCATATCAGGGCTGTTCCCGAAGATTCCTGGTAACCACAGCACAGTCTGACAGCTCACCTGGGTTTGCATATTAGCCATCCCCACCTTGACTAACCATGCAGAAGTTCTCATGGCCACCATGCTTCTCACCTGTGTCCTTCAGGAGTCAACTGCCAGCTTTCCTTCTCAGATACCATCAGGACTTCTGCATTTAGCTTTCTTGCTGGCTGCCCAGTCCTAAGGGCTGGCTTCTCCAACCAGAATCAGCATCACCTCTGCTTTTTGTGGAGGGTGAAGATGCTGAAGAAAGCACCCTCCCCATCTTTAATAACACTGTCTCTCTCACTACAAATATGAAGAAATTCTGCCTAAAATACAACACAAACTAATTCACAACCACATCAATGAGCCTGAAAGAAAGAAGAGAAAAGCCTCCCAGGCTGAGACAAAAAACCATCAAAGCCAGATCAGTGAGCAGGAGCTAAAATCAAATGTCCCACAGAGGTAGAGTAGCTGAAAAAAATGCTGTTTTAGGAACTATGAAGGTTGAGGAGGTGAGACGGCAGGCCCTGTGCACAAAAGGGGGTAGTAATGATCTTTCTGCATAGAGCCAGGAGCCTGGAAAACTGTCCCTTCAATAAAATGAAAACCAGAAAACTACCACCCAGCCCTCACAAAAGCGGGCCAACCTTCCCAGGCTATGAGTGAGACAGGAGACACCTGAGGGTAGTCAGGGCTCTAAATCTGCACAGACGGTCCCAAAGCTGTATCCTCACCAAGTACAAGATCCCAAGGAAAATAATGACAAAGTCTGTCCAGGATAGGGGAAATTCTAAGGACAGTGGCAGAGGCGAACAAGCAACCAGATGAGAAACAGCACCTCTGAAGATGAACTCAGAGTGAAAACCAACAAAGCAGGTGAGGGAAGAGGAGCTCTAGACAAGGATCTCCTGCCAGATGTAACAGAAGTTCTAAAAGAAGTAGAGAGGATAGAAAGAGACAATATTTGAAGAACATTAGTTGGTGATCCTCCAGAATTGAAAATATATGTGAGTTCTTACATGAAAAATGTAGCCTAGGTTCCAAGCAGGATCAATATAAACATATACTGACATTTGGAGAAGGGGATCAACACAACAGAAACTGATAAATAAAGCAATCAATGTATAAGGATATTTTTTAAAGTGTAAAGGAACTGATAATACAAACAAGACATGGGAGAATGTAAGGTAGAGGAAGGAAATTAACTTCCCTGTTTTCTTTGGTAGGAAAATGTCTTAAGTTATAATTCAAAAAATGAAACCTAAAATAATATTGTATATCGTTTTAAGGAAAGTGCTAAAGGAACTTAAAATACTTCATAAATCTTACAAATTATTAAAGGGAAAACCAATACCCACAGCAAACCACAGAAATACAGACCATGAAATAAAAGAATTTTAAAGGAACCATTAAAATCAGAAAGCATAATATAAAATAATAGAACTGAGAATGTACAAATGTACCCTGTCATATCATTAAATATAATGGGATAAACTAATGTATTATTTTTTTAAACTCTTGTTTTTGGATCAAAGAATGAAACAACAAATACAGACTTGTAGAAGATGCCTCATATACCCCAATTCAAATCTCCTAATCCTCACCCCTGATTTCAGCCATGCCAGGGTAGACAGTTTTGTGGAACTTGGGCTGACTTCAAGCTGGCAGAATCTGGATGCAGTGAGCATGCACATCTTTTCTGTCTGCCTCTGGTCTCCTCCAGTGCCCATGTGAGCTCTCTGAGTCCACACATGTGAAGCTTGAAAGTGCAGGAAAATCAGCACCCCCAGGAAACACTCACCTAATGTTGAATGAAGCCCATCTTTGAAAAGATGTTCAGCCCATTATGTCATCAGGGAAATGCAAATCAAGCTCCAGATGTAATATCATTTTATTTTCATCTTAGGAGCAAAAATAAGAATCCATCAATGCAAAGGGATAGAGAAAAGTGGATCAGAAAACCTTTTATATATTACTAATAGAAATATAAATTTGTAGAATCATATTAGAAAACAACTTCACATTATCTTATAAAATTGAATATTCCCATAGCAAGTCTATGGCTAAGTGTATTTCCAGCAGAAATTCTTGCAAATGTACTTTAGGGGACATTCGTAAGTATATTCATGACACTGCTGTTCAGAATAGCAAAATCATGGAAACAATTAATGACTAAATAAAGTTTGATATATTTACACAATGAAATATATAACAATCAAAATGAATAAACCACAGCCACTTCAACAATGTGGCCATATATACAAAATATCAAATTCAATGAGAAAAGTCGATAGCAAAAATTATATACTGCCCAATACCCCCCTTTTTTTATGAATATTTAAATTTTTCCAAATGGATGTGATAGAGGTTATATTACAGAATTAATTGTACATCTTTTATTTTTAATCAGTATTTTTTAATTGTTGATATTGTACAGTTTTCTCTTTTACCCCGCCCCCAGCCCACCACCCCAGCCCTCTCCACCTTCCTCCCATTTCCACCCCCCATAGTTTTTGTCCATGTGTCCTTTATACTTGTTACTCTAAACCCTTCCCCTTTTCCCCTGAAATTCCCTCCCCTCCCCCTCTGGTCGCTGTCAGACTGTTCTCAAATTCAGTGTCTTTGTTTATATTATGCTTGTTTGTTTGTTTTGTTGATTAGCTTCCTGTTAAAAGTGAGATCATATGGTATTTGTCTTTTACTGCCTGGCTTATTTCGCTTAGCATGATACTCTCCAATACCCTTTTAATAAAATTATTAAAAGAAATGCTAAACAACACAAGTCTTAGAAGAATAACTATAGATTCTGATATATTAAAAATAGGGATGGGCATCTAAAATCATATTTAATGGTGAAAGACTAGATGCTTTCCCTTAAGATCAGAAACAAGACAATGATACTTTCAACGTTTCAATTCAATATTGTAGTAGATATTTCAGACAGAGCAATTAAGCAAGAAAAATAAATAAATAAATGGCATCCATATTAAAAAGGAAGAAGTAAAATGATCTCTATTTGCAGATGACATGATCTTGCATATAGAAAATCCTAAGAAATTCACTGAAAACCTATTAGAATTAATAAAGGAGTTCAGGAATGCTGCAGGATACAAGCTCAATATAAAAATTTATAATATTCCTACAAACTAGCAACAAACAACAAAATACATGCAGCACTTATACTCTGAGCCTTCAAAATATTGTCAAAAAATTAAAAATCTAAATAAATGGGAAGATATTCTATGTTCATGGATTGGAAGGTTTCATATAAATAAGATGACAATATTTGCTAAGTTGATTTACAGAAACAACACAATGAAAATCCTAGCTTCCTTTTTGACAAGGAATTTAGAATAATCAAAACAGTTTTTTTGTCCTCACCAAAGGACATGCTTATTGATATTAGAGAGAAGGAAAGGGAGGGGGAAAGAGAGGGAAAGAAACATTAATGTGAGAGAGAAACATCCATCAACTGTCTTTTGTACAGGTCCTGATCAGGACAAACCCACAGCCTAGGCATGTGTCCTGGCGAGGAAGGAAACTCACAATGTTTTGGTTTGCAGGATGATACCCAAAAAACTGAACCTCAGCAGCCAGGGCAGTCAAAGAAATTTTGATCAACCTTTTATTTCTGGACTCTGAATTCTATTTCACTAATCAAGATTGCTTTGACTATTCTCATTCCCTTGCATTTCCATATAAATTTTAAAATCACCTTTACAACTGATTCTCAACAAGTTTACCAACATAATAAAAGTAGGCAAAAATAGTCTTTTCAACAAATGGCACTAGGACAGCTGAATGCTCACATGCAAAAGAATACAGTTAGGCCCTTTCCCACACCCTATACAAATACTAACTCAAAATAGATTGTAGACTTAAATATGAGAGCTAAAACTATTCAACTTTCAGAAGAAAACATAGGAGTAAACGTAACTTTGGGTTAGGCAATAGTTTCTTAGATATAATACTAAAAGCACAAGCAACAAAAGAGAAAAATACATGAACAGAACATCTTAAAAGTTTCATGATACAGGACTTCTGGCCAAGATGGAGGCATAGGTAGATATACTTTGCCTCCTCACACAACCAAAAGAAGGACAAAAACAAATTTAAAAAAAAAAAATAGAACTGCCAGGAAATCAAACTGTATGGAAGCCCAACAACCTAGCTGTTGAAGAAGAAACATTCATCCAGACTGGTAGGAGAGGTAGAGATGGGCAGCCACGGTGGAGAGGACTCATGGCAAGGTAGCAGCTAGAGGACCAGGGTGGGCAAGGTGGCAGCTGACAGACCAGGAAAGGCAGCAGTTGGTGGAGTGGGCAGTCCCACATTTGTGTGTGGATAAACTGGGAAGAACAACTGGGAAGTGAGACAGACCAAGAAACCCAGGGTTCCAGCATGGGGAAATAAAGCCTCAAAACCTCTGAATGAAAAAATCGGTGGGGTTGAGGTGGCAGAAGAAACTCCCACCCTCACAGAGCAGTTTGTTGGAGACCCACAAGGTCCTAGAACGTACACAAAACCACCCATCCAGAAATCAGCACCAGAAGAGTCCAATTTGCTTGTGGATAACAGAGGAAGTGAGTGAAAGCCTACCAAGAGCTGAGCAAGCACCATTTTTTCCTCTCAGAACCCTCCCGGATATACAGAGGCACACACAGACACATGGGTTGCTCCACCCTAGGAAATACCTTAGGCTCCACCCCTTACTACATAACAGGCATGGCAAGACAACAAAAAATGGCTGAAATGAAGTAACAGATCAAAGCTCCAGAAAAAATACAACTAAGCAATGAAGAGATAGCCAACCTATCAGATGCAGAGTTCAAAACACTGGTAATCAGGATGCTCACAGAAATGGTTGAGTTCGGTCACAAAATAGAGGAAGAAGTGAAAGCTATGAAAAGTGAAATAAAGGAAAATGCACAGGGACCTAGCAGTGAAGGGAAGGAAACCAGGACTCAAATCAACAGTTTGGAGCAGAAGGAAGAAAAAAGCAGCCACCAGAACAGAATGAAGAAGCAAGAATTCAAAACAAACAAACAAACAAAAAAGGAAAGGCATAGGAACCTCTGGGACAACATTAAATGTTCCAACATCCAAATCATAGGGGTGCCAGAAAGAGAAGAGAAAGAGCAAGAAATTGAAAACTTATTTGAAAATATAATGAAGGAGAACTTCCCTAATCTGGCAAAGGCAATATACTCCAGGAAGCCCAGGAAGCTCAGAGAGTCCCAAAGAAGTTGGACCCGAGGAAGCACACACCAAGGCATATAAGTACATTATCCAATATTAAAGATAAGGAGAGAATCTTAAAAGCAGCAAGAGGAAAGGAGACAGGTACCTACAAAAGAGTGCCCATAAGACTATACACTGATTTCTCAAAAGAAACCTTGCAGGAAAGAAGGGGCTGGAAAGAAGTGTTCAAAGTCATGAAAGGCAAGGGCCTACATCCAAGTTTACTCTATCCAGCAAAGGTATCATTTAAAATAGGAGGACAGATAAAGTGCTTCCCAGACAAGGTCAAGTTAAAGGAGTTCATCATCACCAAGCCCTTATTACATGAAATGTTAAAGGGACTTGTCTAAGAAAAAGAAGATAAAAAATACGACCAGTAAGATGATGACAAACTCACAACTATCAACAACTGAACCTAAAAAAACAAAAACAAAAACAAAAATGAACTAAGCAAACAACTAGAACAGGAAAAGATTCACAGAAATAGAGATCATATGGAGGGTTATCAGTGGGGAGGGGCAGGGGGAGAATAGGCGAAAAAATACAGGGAATAAGAAGCATAATTGGTAGGTACAAAATAGACAGGGGGAGGTTAAGAATAGTATGGGAAATGGAGAAGCCAAAGAACTTATATGTATGACCCATGGACATAAACTAAGGGGAGGGGGAATGCTAGACAGCATACAGGTGCAAGGCAGAAGGGAGATGAAGGGGAGGAAAGAGTGGGACAACTGTAATAGCATAATCAATAAAATATATTTTAAGAAATAAATAAATTAAAAGCATTGTGATGCAAATGATAATGTGAAGAAAGTAAAAATAAAACCCACAAAATAAGAGAAAATATTTTCAAATTCTATAGTTGATAAGGGGCTTGTATCCCGCAAATAAAAATCTCTTACAACTCAGTAATTAAAAAAATAAACTAACTTAAAAATAGGCATAGGAGGGGCAGGGGAAGATGGCAGCGCAGTAGAAGGGAGCAGATTCCACTTCCCTCTACACGTTCCTAGCCAATCTACAGAGGAACAGAGCAGACAGCCAACAGTACCACAGCATATATGAAAATAGGAGATCAAAATCTGTAGCAGACATTGAAAAACCAGTCAGAAAGGAGAGTACTTCAGAACAATAAGAGCCCAAGGATCAGCATGGAGACCAGGGCAGCTGAGACCCAGGCCTGGCGCTTGCCAGGCCTGCCACAGGGCTCTAGGGAGGGAGCTAGGTCAACCGCTGAAATGGGCTGAGGGATCGTGGTCGCCTGCATGACTGTAGACGGCTGCGGAGACTGCTGTGTGCGTGAAGGGAGATGGCTCCACGACAATAGGCACTCAAGTGTGACCCCAGATGGCCTTGGGAACATAGGCACCCACGCCACTGGAGATGGCTGTGGGACCATAGTCGCCTGCATGAGACCGCAGACAGGCTGCTTGACCATAGGCACACGCGCCAGGCTGTGCATGGGCCAACGGAGACCGCTGTTTGAAACCGGAGACCCAAACTCACACCCATAAACTCAGGAAAATGCCAGCACCCAAGAAAGCTCAGAACACATGCCTGAGGCCCTGTGTGGAGAGGTGCTGGGCTAGCTATGGAGAGAGTAACCCAAAGATGACTGAGTGCTGAACAGAGAGAAAAGCTATACTATCACCCCTCTGCCATTGCAGCCAGCAAGACCAGAAAACCAGCTCAGCAAGTTTGAAAACAGCAAGAGTTTTTTGTTTGGTGTTTTATTTCTTGGGTTTTTTGTTTGTTTGTTTCTTTGTTTGCTTGCTTTTTTGTCTGTTTATATAATTTTTTAATTATTATGTCCTTATTATTTTTATCTTCCTTTTTACCACTCAACTCCTTTTGCCTTTCTTTACTTCTTTCTTATTTTATTCCCTCTTCCTTTATTTCCAATTTTATCTCTTCTTCCTACCTCCCTTTTTCTTTCTTCTTTTTTCATTTCCCCCCTCCTTTCTCTTTTTAAATACCCATGAGCAAGACAAAAACAAACAAACAAACCTGCAATTGTGAAAAAAAAACAGAGTTGGTCCTGAAAAGAGGACTTCCCAACAGCTGAGACAGTGGAAGCTGTAAACAACAGGATAACTGAAGGAGACTACATCACTGAATCTCACAGGTATTCTACCACAGAAGTTCACACCATAAACCCAGGGAGACAGAACAAGTCAATTTAAGAAGCTGAGGATAACAAGAAGAGTCTCACAAACAATGGGAAGACAAAGAAACAATCCCCAAATGAAAGGAAAGGAGAAAGCCCCAGAAAGAATGCTAAATGAAACGGAGGCAACTCAACTATCAGATATTGAGTTCAAAGCAATGGTTGTCAGGAAGCTCCATGAGCTCTCAATGAGCTACCAGAAACTACAGGGAAGCTACAATGAACTCACTGCAAACTATATCAACGTGAAAAAGGAAATAGAAACTATCAATAAGGGCCAAGAGGAAATGAAGAATACAATTTCTGAACTGAAGAACACAGTAGAAGGAATCAAAAGCAGAATTAATGAAGCAGAAGATTGGATCAGCAAGTTGGAGGACAGAGTAGAAAAAACACCCAGAAAGAGCAAGACAATGAAAAGAGGCTCAGAAAGAATGAAGAGGGATTAAGAGAAATGCAAGACAATATGACACGTAATAATAGGGATACCTATCAGTATAATAGGGATACCAGAAGGAGGAAAAGAAGAAGAGCAAGGGTTAGAAAACCTATTTGAAAAAGTAATGATGGAAAACTTCCCTAATTTGATGAGAGAAAAAGTCACACAAATCCAGGAAACACAGAGAGTCCCAATCAAGAGGAACCAAAACAGGCCCACTTCAAGACACAACCTAATTAAAATGGCAAAATTCCAAAACAAAGAGAGAATCTTAAAGGCAGCAAGGGAGAAGAAGTAACATACAAGGGAGCACCGATAAGGATAGCAGCTGACTTCTCGATGGAAATGCTCCAAGCCAGAAGACAATGGCAAGAAATATTCCAAGTAATGAGAACCAGAGGCCTGCAACCAAGACTACTTTACCCAGCAAGGCTTTCAATCAAGACAGAAAGCCAAATAAAGAGCTTCTCAGACAAAAGAAGTCTAAAAGAATACACTTCTACCAAACAATTTCTACAAGAGATACTAAAGGGACTGCTTTAAGGAAAGAAAGGAAAAGAGGAGAGAGAGAGAGAGAGAGAGAGAGAGAGAGAGAGAGAGAGAGAGAGAGAGAGAGAGGAACACAGGTATGAAAATGGCAATGAATAAGTATCTATCACTAACATTAAATGTAAGAGGATTAAATGATCCAATCAAAAGACATAGAATAGCTGAATGGATAAGAAAGCATGACCCATACATATGCTGCCTACAAGAGGCCCACCTCAGGACAAAAGACCTACACAGACTCAAAGTGAAGGGCTGGAAACAAATTTTCCAAGCAAATGGAAAGGAAAAAAAAGCCTGGGTAGCAATACTCATATCATACAAAATAGACTTCAAAAGAAGAACCATAGAGACCCAGAAGGTCACTTCATAATATTCAAGGGAAGAATCCACCAAGAACACATAAACATTGTACATATATATGCACCCAACATAGGAGCACCTAAATACATCAAGAAAATCTTAGAGGACTTCAAGAAAGATATTGACAGCAACACAATTATAGTAGGGGATTTTAACACCCCACTGTCAAAAATGGACAGATCTTCCAAACAAAATATCAACAAAGATATTGTGGCATTGAACAACACTCCAGATGAAATTGACTTATCTGATATAT
The DNA here is from genome assembly GCA_039655065.1 of Glossophaga mutica. Taxonomy (NCBI): domain Eukaryota; kingdom Metazoa; phylum Chordata; class Mammalia; order Chiroptera; family Phyllostomidae; genus Glossophaga; species Glossophaga mutica. The sequence goes on from CM077307.1 coordinate 120,802,697, forward strand.
ATAGAGCCCTTCATCCCAAAGAAACTAAATACACATTCTTTTCAAATGCACATGGAACATTTTCAAAGATAGACCACATGATAGGACACAAAACAAGCCTCAACAAATTCAAGAAAATTGAAATCATATCGAGCGTTTTCTCTGACCACAAGGGATTGAAACTAGAAACCAACCCCAAGGGGAAAAACCCCAAACCTTCAAAATCATGGAGATTGAATAGCATGCTATTAAACAATGAATGGGTCAAGAATGAAATTAGGGAAGAAATCAAAAAGTTTCTGGAAACAAATGATAACGAACTCACAACAAACCAAAACTTATGGGACATAGTGAAGGCAGTCCTCAGAGGGAAGTTCATGGTGTTAGAGGCCTACCTATAAAAGACAGAAACATTTCCAACAAACAACCTAACTCTACTCCTAGAAGAACTCGAGGAGCAACAACAAAGACAGCCCAGAGCAAGTACAAGGAAGGACATAACCACGATCAGAGCAGAATTAAATGACATAGAGACTAAAAGCACAATTCTAAGGATCAATGAATCCAGGAGCTGGTTCTTTGAAAAGGTAAACAAAATTGACAAGCCTTTAAGCAGGCCCATCAAGAAAAAAAGAGAGAGGACCGAAATAAACACAATCAGAAATGAAAGAGGGGAGATTACAACTGACACCACAGAAATACAAAGGATCGTAAGAAATTACTATGAAGAACTGTATGCCAAGAAATTTGAAAACCTAGGTGAAATGGATAGGTTTCTAGAAAAATATAATCTCCCAAAACTTCATGAGGAAGAAGCAGAAAGCCTGAACAGACCAATAACACCGGATGAAATTGAAGCAGTAATAAAAAACTTCTGACACACAAAAGCCCTGGACCAGATGGTTTCGCAGGAAAATTCTACAAAGCATTTAAGGAAGAGCTAACCCCTATTCTTCACAGACTATTCCAAAAAATCCAAAATGTTCAAAGACTCCCAAACTCTTTTTATGAAGCCAGCATCATCCTAATCCCAAAACCAGATAAAGACACAACAAAGAAGGAGAACTTCAGGCCAATGTCTCTGATGAACATGGATGCTGAAATCCTCAACAAAATATTGGCAAACCACATCCAACAATACATTAAAAAGATCATACACCATGACCAAGTGGGATTCATCCCAGGGATGCAAGGATGGTTCAGCATTCGCAAATCAGTAAATGTAATACATCACATAAACAAAAGGAAAGACAAAAATCACATGATCATATCAATAGATTCGAAAAAAGCATTTGAAAGGTACAGCACCCATTTATGATAAAAACACTCAGCAAAGTGAGAATAGAGGGAACACTCCTCAACATAATAAAGGCCATATATGAGAGACCTACAGCCAACATCATACTCAATGGGCAAAAACTAAAATGTTTCCCACTAAGATCAGGAACAAGACAAAGTTGTGCACTTTCACCACTTCTATTCAATATAGTATTGGAAGTCTTAGCCACAGAGATTAGACAAGAAAAGGAAATAAAAGGCATCTAAATTGGAGAGGAGGAAACAAAACTATTATTGTTTGCAGATGACATGATAGAGTACGTAGAAAATCCTATAGACTTGGCCAAAAAGCTGCTCAACCTAATAAATGAATTTGGCCAAACAGTGGGATACAAAGTCAATATCCAGAAATCAAAGGCATTTTTGTATACCAACATGAAACAGCAGAAGCAGAAGTCATGAAAAAAATCCCATTCGATATAGCAAAAAGAAAAACAAAATACCTAGGAGTAAACCTAACCAAAGAGGTAAAAGACCTGTATGCAGAAAACTACACAACACTGAAGAAAGAAATCAAGGAAGACACAAATAAATGGAAACACATACCGTGTTCATGGATCAAAAGAATTAATATCCTCAAAATGTCCATACTACCCAAAGCAATTTACAAACTCAATGCAATACCTATTCAAGTACCAATGGCATATTTCACAGACATAGAACAAACACTTCAAAAATTTATACAGAACCATAAATGACCTCAAATTGCTGCAGTAATCTTGAGAAAGGAGAGCAAAGTAGGAGGGATCACAATACCTGATACCAAACTGTATTACCAGGCCACTGTAATCAAAACAGCCTGGTACTGGCATAAAAACAGGCACATGGACCAGTGGAATAGAACAGAAAGCCCAGAAATAAACCCAAGTCTCTACAGTCGATTAATATTTGACAAATGGGGCAGCAACATAAAATGGAGTAAAAATACCCTCTTCAACAAGTGGTGTTGGGAGAACTGGATAGTTACATGCAAAAAAATGAAACTCAAGCAATGATTTATACCATACACAAATATAAATTCAAGGTGGATAAAAGATTTAAATATAAGCCATGACACCATTAAAGTCCTAGAGGAGATCATAGGCAGAAAAATCTCAGATATTTCACACAGCATCATTTTTACTGATATGTCCTCTAAAGCAAGGGACATAAAGAATAGAATAAACAAATGGGATCTCATTGAAATAAGAAGCTTCTGCATGGCTAAAGAAAACAGTAAAAAAAAAAAAAAAAACAAAAAGAGAGAACCAAACATATGGGAAAACATATTTGCCAATGATACCTCAGAAAAGGGTTTAATCTCCAAAATACAGAAAGAACTTGCACGACTCCACTCTAAGAAGAGAAGCAACCCAATTAAAAAATGGGGAAAGGACTTGAACAGACCCTTCTCCAAGGAGGACATACAGAGGATCCAGAGACACATGAAAAGATGCTCAGTATCACTAGCTATCAGAGATATGCAAATTAAAACCGCAATAACATACCACTTCACACCAGTCAGAATGGCCATTATAAATGAAGCAACGAACAGCACGCATTGGAGAGGTTGTGGAGAAAAGGGGGTCCTAGTGCACTGTTGGTGGGATTGCAGAGTGGTACAACCACTATGGAAAGCAGTATGGAATTTCCTTAGAAACTAAAAATGGATCTACCTCTTGACCTAGCAATTCCACTGCTATAATTATATCCTAAGAACCCTGAAACACCAATCCAAAAGAACCTATGCACCCCAATGTTCATAGCAGCACAATTTACAATAGCCAAGTGTTGGAAGCAACCTAGGTGCCCATCAGTAAATGAATGGATCAAAAAACTATGGTACACTTCTGGCCAAGATGGAGGCATAGGTGGACACACTGTGCCTCCTCTCACAAACAAAATTAAGGACAACAAATATTTAGAAACAAGAAAACAACCAGAACTGATAGAAAATTGACCTGTACCGAAGTCCAACAACCATTCATCCAGACCAGTAAGAGGGGCGGAGTCGCAGCAGGAAAAAGTGGAAGTGCAGACCTGGGAAAGCAGGCAGCAGCGGCTGGCAGTTCCCAGGTTCACAGGTGGCAGCTGGCAGACTCTGGGCCCACGGGCGGAAGCTGGCAGACCCAGTGAGGCCACACAAGTTGGCGGCTGGCTGACCAGGTGGTCCCACATTCCCGCACGAAGACAATCCAGGTGAAGGGGAGGCAGCGGAAGGGACTGAAATCCAGGAGAGAGTGCAGCAGCCACCATTGTTCCCTCTCAGACCCCGCCCCCACGTACAGCGTCACAACTCAGCGACTGGGCTGCCTGGCACAGGGGAACACCTAGGGCTCCACCCCTCACTACCTAACAACCACGACCAGACCAAAACCAAAACAAAACAAAACAAAAAACATCAAAAATGGCTCAAATGGGAGAACAAATGAGTCCCTCAGAGCCAATTCCTCTAAGCCATGAAGCGATAGCCAACCTATCAGATGAACAGTTCAAAGCCCTGGTGATCAGGATGCTCACAGAATTGGTTGATTTTGCTCACAAATTAGGTGAAAAAAAATGCAGGCTACAATATGTGAAATGAAGGAAGACACAAGGGGAACCAACAGAGATGGGAGGAAAACTGGGACTCAAATCAATGGAGTGGACCAGAAGGAAGAAACAACCAAACAGAAAACAAGGAAGAAACAAGAATTCAACGAAATGAGGAGAAGCTTAGGAACTTCCAGGACATCGTTAAGCGTCCCAACATCCGAATTATAGGGGTCCCAGAAGGGGAAGAAGAAGAGCAACAAGTGGAAAACTTATTTGAACAAATAATAAGAACTTCCCCAATCTGGCAAAGGAAATAGACTACCAGGACGTCCAGGAAGCTCAGAGAGTCCCAAAGAAGTTGGACCCAAGGAGGAATACACCAAGGCACATTGTAATTACATTAGCCAAGATTCAAATGAAGCAGAGAATTCTAGAAGCAGCAAGGAATAAGGGGACAGTCACCTACAAAGGAGTTCCCATCAGACTGCCAGCTGATTTCTCAAAAGAGACCTTACGGGCAAGAAGGGGCTGGAAAGAAATATTTGAAGTCTTGAAAGGCAGGGACCTACATCCCAAATTGCTCTATCCAGCAAACTGTCATTTAGAATGGAAGGGAAGATAAAGTGCTTCTCAGATAAGGTCAAGTTCAAGGAGTTCATCATCACCAAGCCCTTATTATATGAAATGTTAAAGGGACTTATCTAGAAAAAGAAGATAAAAAAATATGACAGTAAAAAGACAGCACACTCACAGATATTAACAACCACACCTAAAACAAAAGCAAACAACTAGAACATGAACAGAACCACAGAAATGGAGATCATATGGAGGGTTAGCAACAGGAGAGTGGGAGGAGGAGGCGGGGGAAGGTACAGAGAATAAGTAGCATAGACGGTGGGTAGAAAATAGGGGGAGGGCAAGAATAGTGTGGGAAATGTAGAAGCTAAAGAACTTATGATACATGGACATGAACTAAAGGGGGGAAATGTGGGAGGGAGAGGGTGTGCAGGGTGGAGGGGAATGATGGGGGAGAAATGGGACAACTGTAATAGCATAATCAATAAAATATATATATAAAAGAATAAAAAAATTAAAAAAGTATGGTACATTTACACAATGGAATTCTATCCAGCAGAAAGAAAGAAGGAGCTCCTACCCTTGGAGACAGCATGGATGGAACTGGAGAACATTATGCTAAGCGAAATAAGTCAGGCAATGAAAGACAAATACCACATGATCTCACCTTTAACAGGAACCTAATCAACAAAACAAACAAACAAGCATAATATAAACAAAGACACTGAATTTGAGAACAGGCTGACAGTCACCAGAGGGGAGAGGGGAGGGAATTTCAGGGGAAAAGGGGAAGGGTTTAGAGTAACAAGTATAAAGGACACATGGACAAAAACTAGGGGGGTGGGTGAAAATGGGAGGGAGGTGGGAGGGCTGGGGCAGTGGGCCAGGATGCGAGTAAAAGACTGAAAACTGTACAAGAACTACAATTAAAATAAAAAAGAAAGAAAGAAAGAAATACCAAAAAAAATAAATTTTAAAATTAAAATAAAAGAATATCTGAAAAGACATTTGAGATGTCTCAGTAGCTAATGACTGAGTTTTTCTTTTTAGCCCTTGACCTTATTTGAATAATGCATACATTGACTATACTATTTAATATCCTTTAATCTAAAAAATGTTACCATTTTCTTGTCTTATTTTAAATTATATACTACATGTTTTATATGAATTTTTATTTAAGATTTGTTTTAAAACACGCTTTTTGTGGGTTGCAAAAAAATAGGCATAGGATCTTAATAGACATTTCTCTGAAAAATAAACACATGAAAAGATATTTGATATCATTAGTCATTAAGGAAATGCAAATCAAAAGGCAATAATATACATCACATCCACTAAGATGGCTAAAATAAAATAGACAATAATAAGCATTGATAAAGATATAGGAAAATTGAAATGCCCACACATTGCTAGAGGGAATGTAAAATAGTGCTGTCACTTTGAGACACAATTTGGTAGTTCCTCTAAATTGTACACATAGGCTTACTACATGACGCAGCAATTCCACTCCAAGTAAAACAAAAACATAAGGCCCCACAAAAACTTGTACGTGAATGAATGTCCATGACAGCATTTTTCAAATCAGCAAAAAAGTGGAAGCAATTCAAACATCCATATTCTCCTGAATGGTTGAATTATATGAATACAATTCATTGAATTGTACTGTTCAATTCTTGTTCAATATTTGTTCAATACTTGAAAAATACTTGTTCATGAATACATTGAACACACAATGAAGTATTATTCAGCTATAAAAAGGAATGGAGTGCTGATACAAGTTACAACATGAATGAACTTTGAAAACATTAGTCCAAATCAAAGAAGCCAATTCTAAAGTCCATATGTTGTATGATTAAAATGTTTGATTAGACAAATATTTAGACAGATTATAAATTATTTGTTGCTAAAACAAGGAAAGAGGAAAGAACTGAGAGTGACTGTTCTAAAATTAGATTTGGCTAATGGTTGCATAATTATTTTTTTCATTATATTTTATTGATTATGCTATTACAGTTGTCCCATTTCTCCCCCATCATTCCCCTCCACCCTGCACACTCACTCCCACCCACATTCCCCCCCTTTAGTTCATGTCCATGTGTCATAACCTCTTAAGTTTCTACATTTCTTACACTATTCTTGCCCTTCCCCTATCTATTTTCTACCCACCATCTATGCTACTTATTCTCTGTACCTTTTCCCCCTCTCTCCTCTTCCCACTCCCCTGTTGCTACTCCTCCATATGATCTCCATTTCTGTGGTTCTGTTCCCGTTCTAGTTGTTTGCTTAGTTTGCTTTTGTTTCAGGTGTGGTCATTCATATCTGTGAGTTTGTTGTCTTTTTACTGTCATATTTTTTTATCCTCTTTTTCTTAGATAAGTCCTTTTAACATTTCATATAATAAGGGCTTGGTGATGATGAACTCCTTTAACTTGACCTTATCTGAGAGCACTTTATTTTCCCTTCCATCCTAAATGAAGCTTCACTGGATAAAGCAATCTTGGATGTAGGTTCTTGACTTTTATGACTTGGAATACTTCTTTCCAGCCCCTTCTTGCCTGTAAGGTTTCTTTTGAGAAATCAGCTGACAGTATGATGGGAACTCCTTTATAGGTGACTGTCCTCTTATCTCTTGCTGCTTCTAGAATTCTCTCCTTCATTTGAATCTTGGCTAATGTAATTATGATGTGTAATTATGATGTAATTATAATGTAGTTATGATGTAATTATGATTATGAATCTTGGTGTGTTCCTCCTTGGGTCCAACTTCTTTGGGACTCTCTGGATTAGCTTTCTGGACTTCCTGGAAGTCTCTTCCCTTTGCCAGATTGGGGAAGTTCTCCTTTATTATTTGCTCAAATAAATTTTCCACTCCCTTTTCCTCTTGCTCTTCCTCTTCCCCTTCTGGTACTCCTATAATTTGGATGTTGGGACATTTAAAGATGTCCTGGAAGTTCCTAAGCCTCTCCTCATTTTTTGGAATTCTTGTTTCTTCATTCTTTTCTGATTGGATGTTTCTTTCTTCCTTCTGGTCCACTCCATTGATTTGAGTCCATTTTTCTCCCACCACTATTGGTTCCCTGTGCATTTTCCTTCATTTCACTTATTGTAGCCTTCATTTGTTTACCTAATTTAAGACCAAAATCAACCAATTCTGTGAGCATCCTGATCACCAGTGTTTTGAACTGTGCATCTGATAGGTTGGCGATCTCTTGGTTGCTTAGATGAATTGACTCTGGGGCTTTGATCTGTTCTCCCGTTTGAACCATTTTTTTTTTATTTTTATTTTTAATCAGTATTTTTTAATTGTTGATATTGTACAGTTTTCTGTCTTTTACCCCGCCCCAGCCCACCACCCCAGCCCTCCCCACCTTCCTCCCATTTCCACCCCCCATAGTTTTTGTCCATGAGTCCTTTATACTTGTTGCTCTAAACCGTTCCCCTTTTCCCCTGAACATTTTTTTTGTTTGTTTGTTTGTTTTTGTTTTTAGTCTGGTCGGGACTGTGACATAGTGAGGGACAGAGCCTTAGGTGTTCCCCAGGGCAGGGCAGAACAGTTGCTGGGTTGTGACGCTGTATGTTGGGGCTGGATCTTGGTGTTTTTAGGTTTTATTTTCTGGCACTGGGGCCCTGGGTTGCAAGTTCTGTCTTGTTTCCTGTTTTTGCCTGGATCACCTGCATGCGAATGTGAGACTGCCTGGTCAGCCAGCCGCCTTGCACCTGGGGCCTGCTAGCTGCCACCTGTAGGGTCAGGTCCGCCAGTAGCTGCCTGCACGCCCAGGGTCTGCTACCCTCCACTTCCTCCTGCCGTGACTCAGCTCCTCTTACTGGTCTGGATGAATGGTCATCAGACGGTTCAATTTTCTCTCAGTTCGGATTGTTTTCTTGTTTCTAAATCCTTGTTGTCATTATTTTTGGTTCTTCGAGGAGGCACAGTGCGTCCACCTATGCCTGCATCTTGGCCAGGCATGATTCTTAATATATATAAAAAATTGAATTGGATGCTTTAAATTGGTAAATTTTATGGTAGGTGAATTATATCTTAGTAGTCTCAGTGAAGTTGGGTTTTAAAAAAAACAGGTGAGAAAGCAATAGAACATCAGCAACAAGAGTTATTGTGGTGCTTAATTGAGGTGAAAGGAAGCAAGATGTGATGTGACAGGATAAACATGGTAGATACAAGTTGTTATAAAAGTTCTATTTTTTATTGTGTGGCAAGGTCAAAGATATTTATTATTAAAGCCAACAAACAAATATTCAACAAATAAATACATAATAGAAGAGGGCCACTCATGGAGTAGTAATGGAGTGTGCCATAAGCGAAAGATGTGATTGATCTGAGACTGAACACCTGTGGTCCAAGCAAAAACGTTAAAATAAAAAATCAAGGAAATAGCAATAATTAACACATGGGTACAGCTAAACCCATGGGCGTAGTTAAAATAATGCCGAGAAGAAACTTTGCAGCCTTAATCAATTTTACAAAATAAGAACAAATAAAATAACTCAATTCAAAAGTCACACAAAGAACAAAACATTAGGCATTAGGAAAGCAGAAGGATGGAATTAGTAAGTATAAAAGTACAAGTTAATCAATTATAAAATAAGAGAACGAGGAATTAGTATATTCAAAGCAGGTTCTTGGGGGGGGGGGAATCTAGCTTTCTTGAAAAAGAAAAGCTAGCCAATAAAAGGGAAAAATGGAGTAAAATCACAAGTATACAAAAGTAGACATGAAAATGGAGACATAATCATGGCTACAAAGAAAAGCAAAAAACCACAGAGATTGATAAGTCAACCCTGCAAATAAATTTGAAAGCCTTTTAAAATAAATAATTTGCCATATAAAATATGATTTCTACAGGGTGGGGCAAAAGTATGTTTACAGTTTTTGTATAGAAAGTTGTATGCGAGTTAATAAATAATAATACAAGAACAAACTCTGTGTTTTGCATACTCACAACTGTAAACATACTTTTGCCCCACCCTGTAATAAAAGTGAGGGAATAGAATGAGACCAGTTGTCAGAAAATAAATTGGGAAAAACATCAAAGAGATATTACTCCACTCCCCAAAATGTCAAAAGTTCCCCAGGAAAAGAATTAAAACTTTTTAACACAGTCTTTGTTTCTGTGTTATCATTTATTTATTAAATTGAACTTTTTATTTTGAGATACAGATTCCTATACAACTTTAAGGAAAAGGACAGAAAACTGTACAAGAACAACAATTAAAATAAAGGGAAAAAAATAAATGATACAAAAAGATCCCTTCTACCCTTTCTCAGTTTTCCACAATGGTGACAGCCTGTAAAGTTATAGCATGATACTGCACTCAGGATATTGACATTGATATAATCAAGATACAGAACACATCCATCCCTGGGAAGATCCTTCATGTCGCCCTTTCATGGACAGACCCACTTCCCTCTTACCTCCAGTCCCTCCTTAACCTCTAACAATCACTAGTCTATTATCCATTTTTATAATTTTGTCATTTCAGGAATGTTACATAAATGGAATCATGCAGTCTATAACCTTTTCCAATCATCTTTTTTTACCCAGCATATTTCCTTGGAGATTATTCTAAATTGTTGCATATGTCGATAATTGGTTTCTTTATTCTTGCAAGCAGTATTCCATTGTATGGTTATTCCAAAGCTTATTTAGCCATTTATTTATTTTAAATATCTGGGTTATTTCCAGTTTTGAACAATTATAAATAAATCTGGTATAAACATTAGTGTACAAGTTTGTGTGGGAATACATGTTTTGATTTTTCTGGGATAAATGACCAAGAATCTAATTGTTGGATGTATGGCCTTTGGATGTTTAGTTTTACAAGAAGTTATCAAGATGCTTTCCAGAGGGGCTGTACCATTTTACATTCTCACCAGCAATGTGTGAGTGATACAGTTTCTCCACATCCCCACGAGTAATGGGTGTCATCATCATTTTTTCATTTTAGCCTTGTGATAGGTATGTAGTGATATCTCATTTTTGTTTAATCTGCAATTCCCTAATGGCTAATGATGTTGAACATCTTACCATGTACTTACTTCAATCAGTTTATCCTTCTCAGTGAAATGTCTGTTTAGGCATTTTACCCATTTTCTAAGTGGATTGGATTCTTTTGTTGTTAATTTTAAGAGTTCTTCATATATTTTAGATGTGAAACCTTTGTCATATATGTGATCTACAAATATTTTCTCCCAATCTTTAACTTGTGTTTTCATCCTGTAAACTGAGTATTTCACACAGCAAACATTTTTAATTTCGATGAGGCTCAATTTATTGATTTTTCCTTTGTGAATCACATCTCAGGTCTCAAGACAAGGAACTCTTTGATGAGCCCTAGGTACTGAAGACTTTCTCCTACATGTTATTTTGTAACTTTATAGTTTCTAATTTATATTTAAGTCCATAATTCATTTTGGGTTCAGTTTTGTATAAAGTGTGAAGTTTAGGTCAAAATTCTTATTTTTGCCTGTAGATGATCCAGAATCATTTCCTGAAACATCTGTCCTTCATTGATTTGCTTGTGCATCATTATTAAAAATATGTTGGGCATATTTGTGTGGATCTATGAGTATTTCTGGGAGCTCTATTCTATTCCATTAATCTACAAGTCTAGTCCTTCAACAATAGCACACTGTCTTGATTACCGTAGCTATATTTTAGGCCTTTATATCAGTTAAAGTAATTTCTCTCATTTTATTCTTCTTTGTTAAGGTTGTGTTAGCAATTCTAAGCCTGTGACTTTTCATACAAATCTTAGAATAATTTGTCCATGTCTATGAAAAACTTTAGTGAGATTTTGATAGAAACTGCATCAAATCTATAGATCAATTTGTGGTGAATTGACAACCTTACTGTAATGAATCTTCTGATCCATGAAAACAATGTCTTTCCATTTAATTGTGTTCTTTGATTACTTTCAGTGGCATTTTGTAGTATTCACAATACAAATCCTGTGTATATCTGTTAAGTATACCTAAGTATTTCATTATTTTGGTAGTGACTGTAAATGGTATTGTATTTTTAATTTCAGTTTCCACATGTTAATTGCTAGTGGATAGAAGTGTGTTTGATTTTTATATCTATCTTCTTACCTTGCTGAACTCACTTATTAGTTCTAGGAGGTTTTTTGTAGACCGATTAGCATTTTTACAATGTACACAATGGTGTCATCTGCAAATAAAAATAGTTTTATTTTTTAAATATTTTTATTGATTATGCTATTACAGTTTTCCCAATTTCCCCCTCTTCCCTGCCCCCTGAACCCTCCAGAATTTCCCCCTCTTTAGTCCATGTCCATGGGTAGTACATATAAGTTCTTTGAGTCCTCTGTTTCCCACACCATTTTTAATCTCTCCCTGTCTACTTTATGCCTACTAACCATGCTTCTTCTTCCCTATACATTTTACCCTCTATTCCTCCTGTCCCCCTCCCCACTGAAATCCCTCCATGTGATGTCCATTTCTCTGATTCTGTCCGTGTTCTGGTTGTTTGCTTAGTTTTTGTTTCTGTTGGTTTTTTTTTTTTCCTTTCTTTTAGGTTCATTTGTTGAAAGTTGTGAGTTTGTTGTCATTTTATTGTTCATATTTTTTTACCTTCTTTTTTAATCAGTATTTTTTTAAATTATTGATCTTGTACAGTTTTCTATCTTTTACTCCCCCTCCCTTTTTTCTTAGATAAGTCCCTTTAACATTTTATATAATAATGGCTTGGTGATGATGAACTCCTTTAACTTGACTTTATCTGGGAGACACTTTATCTTCCCTTCCATTCTAAATGGATAGAGCAATCTTAGATGTAGGTCCTTGACTTTCAGGACTTGGAATACCTCTTTCCAGCCCCTTCTTGCCTGTAAGATCTCTTTTGAGAAATCAGCTGATAGTCTAATGTGAACTCCTCTGTAGGTAACTCTTTCCTTTTCTCTTGCAGCTTTTAAGATTCTCTCCTTGTCTTTAATCTTGGGTAACTTAATGATGGTGTGCCTTGATGTGTTCCTCTTTGGGTCCAACTTCCTTGGGACTCTCTGTGCTTCCTGGACTTCCTGGAAGTTTATTTCCTTCATGATATTGGGGAAGTTTTCCTTAATTATTTGTTCAAATAAGTTTTCAATTTCTTGCTATTGTTCCTCTTCTTCTGGCACCCCTATAATTCGGATATTGGAATGTTTCAGGTTGTCCCAGAGGTTTGTTAAGAGTCTGTTCACTTTTTCAAATTCTTGTTTCTTCATTTTAATCTGGATGGATGTTTATTTTTTCCTTTTGTTCCGAATTGTTGCTTTGAGTCCTGGTTTCCTCCCCATTACTGTTGGTTCCTGAACATTCTGCTTTATTTCACTTTGGGTATACTTCATTTGTTTTTTTCATTTTTCAACCAAGCTCAATCAGATCTGTGAGCACTTTGATTACCAGGGATTTAAATTCTCCATCAGACAGGTTGGCAATCTTCTCCTTGCTTAGGTCTCTTTCTGAGGCTCTACTCTGTTCTTTCATTTGAGCCATATTTCTTTGTCTTTGCACAGTTGATAGGTTGCAAGGGAGCGGGGCCTTAGGTATTCACCTGGGCAGGGCAATCCTCTTTGCTGCTCAGCAGTGCTGCCTGTGGGGGAGGAGCCAGGGAGGGAAAGGTGTGGCTCACCTGCTCATCTCTAGTGTACATTTCAACAGACTCTTGGACTCTCCTGTGAGACTGGGAGCTTCTCCAACCACAGCAATCCCAGCCATAACCCACAGCTACGTCTGGGTCCCCTTAAGTCAGCCCCTCCCACACAGCCCGCAGATCTGGGCAGCCAGCCCTACCCGCAATGTCCCTGCATCTCTATGGTTTTCCTGAGTAAGCTGGCCCTGTCTGCCGCCTTACCAGTCTGGTGGTTCTGGTTGATTTTTGCTTTAATTCCTTGGTTGTTGGAATTCCATGCAGTTTGATTTTCTGGTGCTTTTGGTTGTTTATTGATTTCAGATTGCTTGTTGTCCTCCTTTTGGTTGTGCAAGGAAGCTAAGGGTCTCTACCTACACCTCCATCTTGGCCAGAACTCCAGTTTTATTTATTTCTGTCCAATCCATGTCTTTTATTTTCCTTGTTGTATTGCAATGGATAGAACTTCCAGTAATAAGTTAAATAATAGTGGTGAAAACATACATCCTTGCCTTATTCCTGATATTAGAAAAAAAATTCAAGACATCACTGTTAAGTGTGATTCTAGCTGCAATTTTTTTGCAGATGTTCTTTATCAAGTTAAGGATGTTTTCCACTACTCCTATTTTACTGAGATTGTTCATTATGTATTGGTGTTAGATTTTATTCAATGTGTTGTGTCAATTGATACAATATGATTTTATTTTTAGCATATTTATATGATGGCTTGCATTTATGTATTTCCAAATATTGAACTAGCCTTGCACACTTGGAATAAATCTTACTTGGTCATGGTGTATATTTCTTTTTATTTGTTTGAAAATATTTTGTTACAAATTTCTGGTCTAAGTTAATGATAGATATTGGTCTGTACAATTTTTTTTTTTTGTTTTTTTTGTACTGTATTTTTCTGGGTAATACTAGCCTGATAAAATGAGTTAGAAGTGTTCCCTTACCTTTTGTTGACTGAGAAAGATTGTGCAAAGTCATTGTAAATTCTCTTCTAAATATCTGGCAAAAATCTCAAGTGAAGACACCTGTGCCTGAAGATTTCTTTTTCAGGAGATTTCAAGTTATAAAGTCAATTTTTTGGAAATGTTTAAACCATTCAAATTATCTATTTCTTCTTGATTGATTTTTGATAGTTTATAGTTTTAGAAGAATTAGTCCATTCCTTCTAAGCTGTGTATGTTATTAGTGTGAACTCGTTAACAGTATTCCCTTGTGAGCATTTTCTAAATTTATATATTTTTTATTTATTTCATTTTTCTTCTTATTCTGTTACAGTTGTCCCAATTTTTTCCCCTTTGCCCTCCTCCACCCACCCAATTCCCACTCCCACAGTCAATTCTCACACTGTTGTCCATGTCCATGGGTCATTTATATATGTTCTTTGATTAGTTCCTCTCCCTTCTTCCCACAATTATCCCCCTCTTTCCTCCCCTCTGGTCTCTGTCAGTCTGTTCCATGCATCCATGTCTCTGGTTCCATTTTGTTAATTAGTTTACTTTTTCATTAGATTCCTCTTATAGGTGAGATCATATGATATTTGTCTTTCACTGACAAAGGCTTATTTCACTCAGCATAATATTCTCTAGTTCCATCCATGCCATCACAAAAGGTAGGAGTTCCTTCTTTCTTTGTGCTACATAGTATTCCATTGTGTAAACATACCACATTTTTTTGATCCACTTATCTACTGACGGGCACTTTGGCTATTTCTAGCACTTGGCTATTATAAATAATGCTGCCATGAACATCGGGGTGCTATGAACATATTTTGAATTGGTGATTTGAGATTCTTAGGGTATATTCCCAGCAATGGAATTGCTGGGTCAAAAGGCAGTTCCATTTTCAGTTTTTTGAGGAAATTTCATACTGTTTTCCCAAGTGGCTGCATGAGTCTGCATTCCCACCAACAGCGCACTAAGGTTCCCTTTCCTCCTCAGCATCCTTTTCAGTACTTGTTGTTTATTGATTTGTTAATGATGGCCATTCCAATTTGTGTGAGGTGATTATCTCATAGTGGTTTCAATTTGCATCTCTCTGACAGCTAGTGATATTGAGCATCTTTTCATATGTCTATGGGCCATCTGTATGTACTCCTTGGAGAACTGTCTATTCAGGTCCTTTGCCCATTTTTTAATTGGATTGTTTGTCTTCCTGTTGTTGAGTCGTATGTGTTCCTTATATATTTTGGAGATTAAATTTTTGTCTGATGTATCATTGGTAAATATGTTGTCCCATACAGTGAGTTCCCTTTTCGTTTTGATGATGGTTTCTTAGCCATGCCAAAACTTTTTAATTTGATGTAGTCCCATTTGTTTATTTTTTTCCCTTATTTTCCTTGTCTTAGGAGATATATTGGCAAAAGTATTGCTACATGGGATCTCTGAAATTTTACTGCCTATGTTTTCCTTTAGGACTTTCATGGTGTCATTACTTATATTTAAGTCTTTTATCTATTTTTGAGTTTATTCTGGTGTATGGTGTAAGTTGGTTGTCCAGTATCTTTCTTTCTCTCTTTCTCTCTTTCTTTCTTTCTCTCTTTCTCTCTCTCTCTCTTTCTTTCTTTCTTTCTTTCTTTCTTTCTTTCTTTCTTTCTTCTTTTCTTTCTTTCTTTCTTTCTTTCTTTCTTTCTTTCTTCCTTTCTTCCTTTCTTCCTTTCTTCCTTTCTTCCTTTCTTCCTTTCTTTTCTTTCTTCCTTTTCCATGTTGCAGTCCAGTTCTCCCAACACCATTTATCAAAGAGGCTATTTTGCTATTTTTACTACATTGTATGCTTATGCTCCCTTTGTCAAATACTAATTCATCATAGAGACATGGGTTTATTTCTGAGCTCTCTATTCTATTCAATTGACCTATGAGTCTGTTCTTATGCCACTACCAGACTGTTTTGATTGCAGTGGCCTTGTAGTATAGTTTGATATCAGGTATTGTAATCCCTCCTGCTTTGTTATTCTTTCTCAAGATTGCTGAGCCTATTCAGGGTGTTTTTTGATTGCATATACATTTTGGATATATTTGTCCTAGATCTGTGAAATATGCCATTGGTATCTTAATAAGAATTACATTGAATCTATAGATTTTCTTTGGTTAGTATGGACATTTTGATGATATTAATATTTCCAATCCATGAACATGGTATATGCTTCCATTTATTTGTAGCTTGTTTAATTTCTTTCTTGAGTGTTCCATAGTTTTCTGAGTACAAATCTTTTACTTCCTTGGTTAAATATATTCCTAGGTACTTTGTTTTTCTTGTTGCTGTAGTGAACAGGATATCTTTCCTAGTTCCTCTTTCTGATATTTCATTTTGTACAAAAATGCCATCAATTTCTGAATATTGACTTTGTATCCTACTATTTTGCCAAATTCACTTATTAAATCAAGTAGTTTTTTGGTGGGGACTATAGGATTTTCTATGTACACTATCACGTCATCTAAATTATGACAGTTTTACTTCCTCATTTCCAGTTTGGATGTCTTTTATTTCTTTCTCTTGTCTGATCACTGTGGCTACAACTTCCAGTATTATGTTGAATAAGAGTGATGAAAGCAGACACCCTTGTCTCATCCCTGATCTGAAAGGGAAAGCTTTTAGTTTTGGTTGGCTGTAGGTTTCTCGTATGTGGTGTTTATTATGTTGAGGAATGCTCTCTCTACGCCTTATTTGCTGAGTGCTTTTATCATAAATGGATGCTGGATTTTTTCAAATGCTTTTTCAGCATTTATTGATAAGATCATGTGATTTTTGTCCTTCATGTTGTTTATGTGGTGTATTACATTTATGGATTTGAAAATATGGTATCATCCTTGTATCCCTGGGATAAGTCCTACTTGGTTGTGGTGTACAATCTTCTTAATGTATTGCTAGATTTGGATTGCCAATATTTTGTTAAGAATGTTAGCATTTATGTTCATCAGAGATAATAGCCTGTAGTTTTCTTTTTTTGTTCTGTCTTTACCTGGTTTTGGAATTAGGGTGATGTTAGCCTTGTAAAAAAAGTTTGAGAGTCTTTCCTCTTCTTGAATTTTTTATAATAGTCTGTGAAGGATAGGAGTTACCTCTTCCTTAAATGTTTTGTAAAATCCTCCTGTGAAACCGTCCAGTAGAGGGCTTTTGTGTGCTGGGAGTTTTTTTATTATTGCTTTGATTTCACCTGCTGTTATCAGTTTGTTCAGGCTTTCTGTTGCTTCTTCATTAAGTTTTGGAAGACTGTATGTGTCCAGAAATTTGTCCAATTTTGACAGTTTTGGACAAATTTTGGACAATTTTGGACAAATTTGTCCAGGTTGTCCAATTTCTTGACATATAGTTGTTCATAGTAATTTCTTACAACCCTTTGTATTTTTGTAATGTTAATTGTAACTTCTCTTTCATTTCTTATTTTTATTTATTTGGGTCCTCTCTTTTTTTGATGAATTGGTTAAAGGTTTGTAAATTTTGTTGATCTTTTCAAATAACCACATCCTGGATTTATCGATCCTTTGAATTGTTCTTTTAGTCTCTATGTCATTTAATTCTGCTCTGACTTTGATTATTTACTTCCTTCTACTTGCTCTGGGCTTTGTTTGTTGTTGTTTCTCCAGTTCTTGTAGGTGTAGGGTTAGGTTGTTTATTTGAGATTTTTCTATCTTCTTTAGGTAGGCCTGTATTGCTATGAACTTCCTTCTCAAGACTGCATTCTCTGTGTCCCATAGGTTCTGGATTGTTGTTTATTCATTTTCACTTGTTACCCAGTACATTTTGATTTCTCCCTTGATTTCATTGTTAACTCTTTCATTATTTAATAACATGTTATTCAGTCTCCATGTATTTGAATGTTTTTGAATTTTTTCCTTCAAACTGGTTTCTGATTTCAATCCATTGTGATTTGAGCATATGCTTGATAAGATTTCAATTTTCTTGAATTTGTTAAGGGATTTTTTTGTGTCCTACGATATAATCTGTCTTTGAAAATGTTCCATGTGCATTTGAAAAGAATGCGTATTTTGCTTCTTTGGAGTGAAAGTTTCAATTAAGTCCTTTTGATCTAGAGTGTCATTCAGTGTCATAATATCATTGTCGATTCTTGGCTTGGAAGACGTATCCATTATTGTAAGTGAGAAGAAAATCCCCTAAGATGACTGTGTTGCCATTGATATCTTTCTTGAGATCCTCCAAGATTTCTTTATATATTTAGGTGTTCGTATGTTGGGTGCATACTTGTTTACAAGGGTTATATCCTCTTGTGGGATTATTCCTTTAAGTATAATGAACTGACCTTCTTTGTCTCATTTTATGGCTTTTGTTTTGAAGTCTACTTTGTCTGATATAAATATTGCTACCCCAGATTTCTTTTCATGTGTGTTTGCTTTGAATATTTTTTCCAACCTGTCACTTTCAGCCGATGTAAATCTTTCGTTTTGAGGTGGGTTGTTAGTAGAGAGCATATATGTGGGTCATGTTTTTGTATACATTCAGCTGTACTGTCTTTTGATTGGAGCATTTAATCCACTTATTGTAAGGTTATTATCGATAGGTACTTATTCCTTGCCATATTTTCCTTACCTGTGTTTCTTTATCTCCATCTCTCTCTCCCTCTCCCTTTCTCTCCCCCCCCACTGCCATTCCCTCCTTTTATAGCAGTCCCTTTAGCATCTTTTGCAGTGCTGGCTTGGTGGCGATGTACCTTTTTAGCCTTCTTTTATCTGTGAAGCACTTTATTTCACCTTCCATTTTAAATGAGAGCCTTGCTGGATAAAGTAGTCTTGATTACAGGTCCTTGCTTTTCATTACCTGAAATATTTTGTGCCAATCCTTTCTGGCTTGTAGTGTTTCTGTTGAGAAATTAGCTGATATCCTTATTGGAGCTCTCTTGTATATTGCTCACTGTTTCTCCCTTGCTGCCTTTAAGATTCTCTCTTTGTCTTTAAAATTAGCCATTTTAATTATGGTGTGTCTTGGTGTGGGCCTCTTTGGGTTCCTCTTGATTGGGACCCTCTGTGTTTCCTGACCTTGCATGGCTTTTTTCCCTCATCAAGTTAGGGAAGTTTTCATCATTATTCTTTCAAACAGGTTTTCTATCCCTTGCTCCTTTTCTCCTCCTCCTCATATTCCTATGATGCAAATGTTGTTACGTTTCATGTTGTCACATTTCATGTTGTCCTGGAGCTCCCTTAAACTGTCTTCATTCTTTGTGAGTCTTTTTCCATTTTGTTCTTTTAACTGAATATTTCTTTTCTTCTTGTCCTCCAGCTTGCTGATTAGTTCCTTTGCTGCATCTAGCCTGCTTTTAATTCCTTCTAGTATATTCTTCATTTCAGATATTGTATTCTTCATATTACTTCTTGGTTCTTATTCATAGTTTCTATGTCCTTTTTCATGCCACTATAGTTCCCACTAAGTTCCTTATAGTTCCCATAAAGTTTCTTGTAGTTCTCACTGAGTTCCTTGAGCATCCTTATAACCATTATTTTAAATTTTATGTCTGATAGATTACTTGCCTCAATTCATTTGGCTCTTTGGGGATTCCTTATTTCCTTTCATTTGGAGGTTATTTCTTTGTCTTCCCTCTTTAGGTGGCTCTTTTTGTTTGTTTCTCATTCTCAGATTGCTCTGCTTTGGCTACCTGTCCTTGTGAGGTGGCCTTTTGTGGGAGGATTTCTCCGATACTCGGTGGTACAGTCTCTTTGATGTCTTAATGTGAGTGCTCTAGGGATACCCTTTATTCAATTTATGTGGGCTCTCTTGTTATACTTGGGCTTTGATTATTGTTGGCTCATTTGTTGATGAGTGTCCCCTCTGCCTGGGTGACTGGGAGTTACAACCCCTGCCACATCTTGTATGTGCCCATTGTGAAGTGTCTTCTGTACTCCTTGGCTCAAAGCTTCATATCAGTTAAGATTTCATTGACTGTTCAGGGAGTTTTTTGGTGGTGGGGCATTAGAAGATCAGCTGAGAATCTGAGTTAGGGGCAAGAGCAAGTGGATTCAGCTTCTACCTACTTGGCCACCATCTTCACTACTCAAGGATGACAAGAATTGACTTGAATATTGTGGCTTCTCTAAGGCATGGAAGGTGTTGAAAGGCATGTAGAGAAACTCACCATTAAGGAACACACACATTTGAAGTCCCTGAAAGTCTTCTCATGAGAGCAGCATGTGACTGACTGGTAAATTAGCCATGTGGGAGCCCCATAAAGATATAAAGCTGCTGAGGACAGCCAGGTAATTGTATGCCCTTGTTATCATTTTAATGACTGCAGGATATGTGGTACTATCCCATTTCATTTTTTATACTGGTGATTTGTGTCTCCTCTCTTTTTAATCTATATATTCTTACTAAGTGTGTATTCAACTTTACTGATTTTTTAAGAAGAATCAGATTTTGTTCATTAACTTTTCTCTATTGTTTTCATATTTTCAGTTTCATTGATTTCTGCTATGATCTTTATTATTTTCTTTCTTCTGCTTGCCTTAAGTTTGTTTTTATATTTCTAGTTTCTTGAAGTAGGGGCTTAGATTACTGAGTTGAGACTTGTTCTGTTTTACAATGTAAGCACTTAGTGCTATAAATTTCCCTCTCAGCACTGCTCTAGCTTCATCATACATATGATGTTGTATTTCCATTTTTATTCCATTTTATGTATTTTCAAATTTCCTTTGAGACCTATCCTTTTGCCCCCCACCCAAAAAAACCCTGAACAGTCCATGAAATCTTAGCTGATATGAAGCTTTGAGCTAAGGAGTACAGAAGACACTTTACAATGGGCACATACAAGATGTGGCAGGGGTTGTAACTCCCAGTCACCCAGGTAGAGGGGACACTCATCAACAAATGAGCCAACAATACTCAAAGAATACCTTGGCAATAAACCCATGGTTTATTTAGAAATATGTGGCTTTATTTTCAGTTCTTTGGATAATTTTTATTATCTTTCTGTTATTGATTTCTTTCTTTTTAAATATTTAATTGAATTTATTGAGGTGATATTGGTTAATAAAATTATATAGGTTTCAAGTGTACAACTCTATAATATGTCATCTGTACACTGTATTGTGTGTTCATTACCCAAAGTCAAGGGAGACTTGTAACAAAGGGAGGCTTGACTTTTTTCCATTTATCCCTCCTTTACCCCTTCCCACCTCCCCCACCCCCTCTCTTTGGCAATCACCATAATGTTATCTGTGTCTTTGAATTTTTTTGCTTAATCCTTTTACTTTTTCCACCTGGACCCCCAAACCCCTCCCCTCTGACAGCTGTCAATCTGTTCTCCTTATCTATGTGTCTGTTTCTACTTCGTTCATTAATTTATTTTGTTCATGAGATTCCACGTATAAGTGAAATCATATGGTATTTGTCTTTCTCTGACTGGCTTATTTCACTCAGCATAATACTCTCCAGGTCCATTCATGCTGTCACAAAAGGTAAGATTTTCTTCTTTTTTATGGCTGAGTAGTATCCCATTGCACAAATGTACCACAGCTTTTTTATCTATTCATCTACTTGTGGGCACTTCGACTGCTTCCAAATCTTGGCATATACCTTTAGAATTGTCATGGCTTTCTAATAAATTGATCCTTTTATTATTAATCCTTTGTAACAATTATTGATCCTTTGTAACAATTTGCATTGCTCTAAAGCCTATTTTATCTTACATTAATATAGTCAGTCCTGCTTTTTTAAAATCAATGTTTGCATGTCATACTTTTCAATTTTTTATTTTCAGCCTATCTGTGTTTTGTATTTACGGTGAGTTTCTTTTAAGCAGGATATTATTTGATCAAGTTTTTTAATTCACTGTTTCAATCTCTGTCTATAATTATATATTTAGGCTATTAGATTTAATTTATTATTATATTAGAGTCCCAACCTGTTATTTTATTAATTTGTTTTCTGTATTTTTTGTTTATTTCTGTTTTACTTTTATCACCTTCTTGTAGATTTTGTAAACATCTTTTTAAATTCCATCTTGATTTATTTATATTTTTAATATATCATTTTCTATGGTTATTTTAGAGGTTGCTGTAGCTAATACCATATATTAATTAATACATGCATGGCTTATCACTATCTACTTGTATTGACCTTACACTACTTGGAATGAAGGCTAGAAAATTTACTTCCATTTAAGTCCATTGACCCTCCCCACTTTTAAATATATATATATTTTTTAAGTATTTCCTCTATATACATTGAGAACTACATCAGATGATGTCATAATTTTTGCTTCAAACATCAAATATGATTTCTAAAGCTCATGAGAAGTAGGATAGTCTATTATATTTACTCCTACTTTGATCTATCCCAATGTTCTATTTTATTTCTCTGAAGTTCCAACACATCTGTTATCACTTCTTTTCTGTTTAAAAAATGTCTTTAGCCATTCTTTAAGGGTAGCCTGGCTAGCAAAAAATTTCTTAGTTTTTCTTCATCTAATAATCTGTTTATCCTTTCATTCCTAAAGGATGCTTTCTCTGGATATAGGAACTGTTAATGACAATTCTTCTCTTTCAGTACTTGAAAAACATGCCCATCTGGCCCCCATGATTTCATATGACAAATTATCTGGTGTTCAAATTGGTGTTTCCTATAACTTCTTTTCTTTCTGAATAGTTTCAAGACTTTTTTCTTTGGCTTTAGTTTTCAGAATTTAACTCTTTAGGCATCTTGTTCTAGAGTTGGGGGTGGTTCTCCTACTTCAGATTCATTCTGCTTCTTGAATCTATACATTTATGTTTTTAACCAAATGTAGAAAATGATCAGCCTTCACTCTTTGAGTTTGGGGTTTGTTTGTTTTTTTCAGGCTTTGTTTCTCTTTTCTGGGATTCAAATGAAACAATATTAGTTCTTCCGTTATTGTTTCACAAGTCCCTGGGATTCTGCTACTATTTTCTTTTTCAGTCTATTTTTTCTCTGTTGATCAGATTCTGTAAATTCTATTGATCTTTTCTCAAGTTCTCTGATTCTATCCTCTTTCATGTCCACTCTACTACTTAGCCCATCCAGTGACTTTGTCACTGTATTTTTCACTTCTTTATTCCATTTAGTTCTTTTTTTATTTTTATTTTTTATTTCCATTAAGTTCTTTTTTAGAAGTTCTCTTTATTTTGCTGAGGCTATTTTTTCATTGATTTTAGAGAATGAAAAAATTGCTGAAGCATTTTTATGATAGCTGCTTCAAAATCTTTGTCAGATAATTCCAACATCTGATCATCTCAGTGAGGATTGTCTATTTTCATTCAGTGTGGTTTTCTTCTCTTGTTCTTGGTATGTGAGTAACTTTTTTTATTGTATCCTGAATATTTTAGACATTGTGTTACAAGTCTCTTTTTTTTAGTTTTCTTTTTTTAATCAGTATTTTTTTAATTATTGATCTTGTACAGTTTTCTGTCTTTTACTCCCCCCCAGCCCACCACCCTAGCCCTCCCCACCTCCCTCCCATTTCCACCCCCCATAGTTTTTGTCCATGCGTCCTTTATACTTGTTGCTCTAAACCCTTCCCCTTTTCCTCTGAAATTCCCTCCCCTCTCCCCTCTGGTGACTGTCAGCCTGTTCTCAATTTCAGTGTCTTTGGTTATATTATGCTTGTTTGTTTTGTTGCTTAGGTTCCTGTTAAAGGTGAGATCATATGGTATTTGTCTTTCACTACCTGGTTTATTTCGCTTAGCATGATGCTTTATACTATTATTTTTTTCAGCAGACAGGCCTCTCCTTTAAGGTGCAACAGAAGGATCATGGGAATATGTTTTCAGCTTCCTGATGGGCCCCACTGCCACCAAGAAGGGGGAAAGTGAAGGGCTGACTCATACCTTGCAGTTGCTGCAGGCTGGGGAAGGAAGCTTAGCTACCCCTCCCCACTGGGGCCTGCTGACATTTGACACCAGGGGAGGGAAGGGAGAGAAAGGAAATGTCAGTGAGCCCCACCCACCACTACCTCATTTTCCCTCCTAACTCTGCTGAGCAGGGAGGGAGGCTCAGCTCCTCACCCTACCCCACTGATACTCCCCTGCTGTAGGTATTGGAGCACTAACTATTCCCGCTAGGCAGAAATGGAAGACCGATTTCTCATTCAGCTCCACCAACACTATCTCAGCAAAGGAATCAGAACATTGCCTCCTGCTGATGGAGAGAAGTAGAAACATACCTCTCCATTTGGCAACACCCAGAATGGGGGTCAGGGTGCTGTCTGCTTCAGTGAAGTGGAGGGGGCTGATGGGTGGGAAGGATTGGAAGCTCAATTTCAGGCTCAGTCCTGCTAAAACCACAGTTGTGGATATAGGTGTGGTTTTTCCATTGGGGTTTAGCTCAAGTAAGGCAGGTATTACCAAAAGGGAGTTCTGAGTTCAGCCTTTTCCCAGTCCTTTGGCTAGAGATGAAGTTTGTCTTCAAGGTCTTTTGTTTCAGCCTGTTGGTTCAGTGTTGGTGGTCCATATGACTCTAACTGGGATATATAGGAGGCAGCAAGGAAGCTCAAAGCATTCTCTGCCATGTTGTTCCTCAGATCTCAAGGATCCTTCTTCCTACCACCTTCCAGAATCTTTCCACACTCCTTTGTTGTGTTACAGCAATGATATTGCAGTTGAAAGAGGGAGGGCCTGGGAGGAATGGGACTACTCTGTCTTGGCAGAACTGGAATTCAGGATTTTTTAAAATATGCACTTTTAAAAAAAGAATAATATGCTTATGGGAAAAGGTATAGTCATAACTGTCCAGCTTGATATTTTGCACATTGAACACATCTGTTTTGAACTACTAGCATGTAGTTCAAAAAACAGAAGATGACCACACCCATAGAAGTTTATTTTGTTCCTCTTTTAATCAGTACACTTCCCCAAGAGTAACCTCTCTTGAATTCTCACATGATAGATTTTTTTTTGGCCTGATAGACCTTACCAATTTCTTATTTTAGTTTAAGGTGAAGGCTGGATTTCAGCTCTGGTGTAGCTCAGCCTGCTTCTAGTTCTGTCTAGTTCAATCTGCCCTTATTATTTGGGAATAGTGAGTTCTTTGTATGAGAGGTTTTTCTAACTGACACCAAATATGTGGTGCCTTTTCCAATGCCAGTTCTCTGATTCTCCAACATCAACTGGATAGCCAACAATTTAATTCAATTTTGACACTAACTATGTAGAGTTAGCACAGACCCCACAGGTTAAGGGCTCAGTTCCACAGATTACCTGCACTTTCAATGCCAGTAGCAACTTCCAGTACTTCTGACCAAACACCTATAAATCTGGGGATTTCCACAAACCCCTCTTCTGGTTTGATGATTTGCCAGGATGACTCACAGAACTCAGGAAAACACTTACGTTTTCCTGTTTGTTGTAAAGGATATGTCTCAAGAACAGCCAAATAAAAGAGATGCATAAGGCAAAGTATAGGGTGAGGGCAATGGTGTGGGGCTTCCATGCCCTTCCCAGGCATCCACTTTCCCAGCACCTCAATGTGTTCACAACCCAGATGGAGGACTGGCAGTGGGGTAGTTGAAGGTTCCAATCTTCTGATCAAGGTTTGGTCTTTCTTGACCAATCCCCATTCTAAAGTTTTGATGGGGGCCCCAGCCACCAGTCATCTCATTAGTATACAGAGGACACTGTTATCACTTAGGAAGTTCCAAAGGTTTTAGGAGCTCTATACCAGGAACTGGGGACAAAGACCAAATATATGAAGTTCGTCTGGGGAAAGTCCAGCCATCGTTAACATAACGAGAACAGTTTACATGACATCGATGTAACTTGGCAGCCAAGGAGAGTGGACTGGAGTGTGCATGTGTAAACAATGTCGACTTCACTGTACTAGTCAGTGGGGGCAGTAGACGCTGTTGAGGGAGCATGTGTACTGTGTGGCCATCGCATGCAAATGACTGAGTGAGTAGAGCAACAATCTGCATCAAATTCTGTGTTAAACTTGAACATTCCTCCATGGACACTATTCAGATGATTCAGAAGGCCTCAACTGTGGGCAACTGGTGACTGGCAGCTTCATCACAACAACACGCCCACTTATGCATCATATCTGATGTAGAGTTATTGGGGTTTTTTTGTGTGAACCATCAAATTACCTGGGTGACAGCCCTCCTACAGCCCAGATTTGGCACCCTGTTTTTCCCAACCTAAAATCACCTTTGAAAAGGAATAGATTTTAGACCATCAGTGAGATTCAGGAAAATATAACAGGGAAGCTGATGGTGATTCCGAAAAAAGGATTTTGCAGAGTGTTTTGAACAGTAGAACAGACGTTGGAAGAACTGTATAATGTCCTAAGGTGCTTACTTTGAAGGGAACTGGGGTGTCATTGTCCTATGTACAATGTGTCTTGTATCTTGTATCTTCTTCAGTAAATGTCTCTATTTTTCATAGTACATGGCTTGAAACTTTCTGGACAAACCTCATATGGTTTTTATTATGCCACACCATGATTCTCAACTATAGGCTACTAGATGGGCCTCAAACTCTCACTGTTGGGTTGCATGACTGACAAAAGCTCTGCTGCTTTGTATAGCCTTTCTACCTAGGTTCTTAGCTTACTTCTCCATGAAATTCTAGAACGTAATAAATTCCTTGAAGTAGACTTCCAGCCAAGATGGAGGCATAGGCGAACACACTGTGCCTCCTCTCACAACCAAAATTAAGGACAACAAATATTTAGAAACAAGAAAACAACCAGAACTCATAGAAAATTGAACTGTATGGAAGTCCAACAACCATTCATCCAGACCGGTAAGAGGGGCGGAGTCACGGCAGGAAAAAGTGAAGGTGCGGACCCGGGAATGCAAGCAGCAGCAGCTGGCAGTTCCCAGGTGCACAGGCGGCAATTGGCGGTCCCTGGGCCCACAGGCAGCAGCTGGTGGACCCCGGGCACAGGGGGGCAACTGTGCAGACCCAGTGAGGCCGCACAAGGCAGCTGGCTGACCAGGTGGTCCCACATTCGAGCGTGCAGATAATCCAGGAGAAGGGGAAGCAGCGGAAGGGACCGGAGTCCGGGAGAGAATGGAGAAGGCGCCATTCTTCCCTCTTGGACCCCTCCCCCACCTATAGCATCACAACCCAGCAACTGGGCTGCCCCACCCTGAGGAATACCTAAGGCTCCACCCCTCACTACGTAATAGCCTCGACCAGACTAAAACCAAAACAAAACAAAACAAAAACGACCAAAAATGGCCCAAACCAGAGAGCAAATGAAAGCCCCAGACCAATTCCTCTAAGCCGTGAAAAGATAGCCAACCTATCAGATGCACAGTTCAAAGCACTGGTCATCAAGATGCTCACAGAATTGGTTGATTTTGCTCACAAATTAGATGAAAAAATGCAGGCTACAATACGTGAAATGAAGGAAGATTCATGGGGAACCAACAGAGATGGGAAGAAAACTGTGACTCAAATCAATGGAGTGGACCAGAAGGAAGAAACTAACAACCAAACAGAAAACGAGGAAGAAACAAGAATTCAAAAAAATGAGGAGAGGCTTAGGAACCTCTGGGACATTGTTAAACGTCCCAACATCCGAATTATAGAGGTCCCAGAAGGGGAAGAAGAAAAGCAACAAGTGAAGAACTTATTTGAACAAATAAAAAAGGAGAACTTCCCCAATCTGGCAAAGGAAATAGGCTACCAAGACATCCAGGAAGCTCAGAGAGTCCCAAAGAAGTTGGACCCAAGGAGGAACACACCAAGGCACATCGTAACTATATTAGCCAAGATTAAAATGAAGGAGAGAATTCTAGAAGCAGCAAGGGATAAGGGGACAGTCACCTACAAAGGAGTTCCCATCAGACTGTCAGCTGATTTTTCAGAAGAGACCTTCCAGGCAAGAAGGGGCTGGAAAGAAGTATTCCAAGTCATGAAAGGCAAGGACCTACATCCAAGATTGCTCTATCCAGCGAAGCTTTCATGTAGAATGGAAGGGAAGATAAAGTGCTTCTCAGATAAGGTCAAGTTCAAGGAGTTCATCATCACCAAGCCCTTATTATATGAAGTGTTAAAGGGTCTTATCTAAGAAAAAGAAGATAAAAAATATGACAGCGAAAAGACAGCAAACTCAGAGCTATTAAGAACCACACCTAAAACAAAAGCAAACTAAGCAAACAGCTAGAACAGGAACAGAACCACAGAAATGGAGATCATATGGAGGGTTAGCAACAGGAGTGTGGGAGGAGGAGAGAGGGGGAAAAGGTACAGAGAATAAGTAGCATAGACGGTGGGTAGAAAATAGACAGGGGGAGGGCAAGAATAGTGTGGAAAATGTGGAAGCTAAAGAACTTATGGCACATGGTCATGAACTAAAGGAGGGGAATGTGGGTGGGAGAGGGTGTGCAGGGTGGAGGGGAATGATGGGGGAGAAAAGGGACAACTGTAATAGCATAATCAATAAAATATATTTTAAAAAAATTCTTGAAGTAAAAACTAGCCACAAGCTTGAAACTCCTCCAAAGTATCTACCAAAAGATCTGGTTTCATTGCTATCAGCAGTATCCCACTACCTGTACAAGGCCTAGATTACCAGCCTCCTGCCCTTACCCAGAATCAGCAGATGCCCCTGCTATAGAAAGGGGTAAAGAATCAGCTCACTCTTCCAAAATTTTGTCTTCTCTAGAGTTTCAGCTTCCCTATTTTTTGCTGCCTTTATGTTCTCTGACACCTTCAAAGGAATAATTTTTGTATTTTTAAGCCATTTTTGTTCTTCTTGGAGAGACTGTGGTTTACCACAAGCTATTCCATCCCACCTGGAAGATAATTCCATTACTAATTCAACTGCTCCCAAACTCTTCATCTATTAGGACAATATGTAATCAAAGTGGCCCCAAACAAGCAAATACCAGATCAAATTTATCTATGAATTTTGAGTTAAAACTAATATTTTTTCAAATAATATCTGGCAGAACATTAAAATACAAATAGCAAAATAAGAATCATGGCAGGAATGCAAGGATGGTTCAAATTTACCATAGTAATAAGTTAAGGGGGAGGAAAATACATAGGTTTACCCATACAGCTGAAATACTATAGGTTATTACAAAGACAGCACCAAAGTATGAAAAAAAACTCAAAAAATAGAAATATTTTGACAGTTTCTTTATATAATATAACCGAAAATCAGCACTGTACTACATATATAAAGTTGTGGAAAAGATAAAGATTTCCAGAATAATGATATTCATTAATATTCTTTCAGAAGTAACTACGTATGGACATTTTATTGGAGAAATATGTAAGATATAAAAATGGAGAGAAAAGATTTTTAAAGTAGCCTTTTGGTAGATGATATAATACTTTATCTGGAGATCTCAAAAAAATATTAAAAATCTATTAGAGAAAAATGAGAAAATCTGAAAAATGGCTGATTACAAAATAATATGCCAAATAAGTACCTTTTCTATATACAACCTCAACAAACATTTTAAAAATATAATGGAATAATAAATCTCATTTACCAAACAGTAAAACATAAAGAAATAAACATAAATATAAACATAACAATTTTGAAGATCCATATTTTAAAAAGCCTAAACTAACAAAAGATATGAAAGAAGTCTTGACAGATAGGAATATATATCCTGTTAGTTCATGAAAAATGCAGCAATTGTAAACATGTCACTCTTTCTATAATACATAAATTTAACACAATCCCCCCCAAAATGAATATGTGATTATTTTTCCCAACTAGACAATATGACTTCTATTTTATATTTTTTTAGTTTTGAAACAACAACAAATTTTCAAAATTAAAAGTACCCTAAAAAGAACTCTTACCTTAACCATTTGAAAATAAATTGCCAACATTATGGCAATCACTCTTGAATACTTTAGTGTATTTTCTGTGTATTCTTATAGTAACCACAATAGTGACAGTCTAATAGGACATTAATTTTTAACATTATTATCACCTAATCCTTAGATCCCATTCAAACTTCACCACTTGTCCAAATAATATACTTTATAGTAAAAAGATATAGTTAATAATAGCATGTTGCATTTAATTTTCATGTTTTGTTAGTCTCTTTCAATATGGCACTGTTCCTTAATCTTTCCTTGACTTTGATGACCTTAAACTATAAAAGATTATAGGCCATTTGGTTTATTTTTTAGGGTATCCCTCAATTTCAGTTTGTCTACTGTTTCCTTATAATTAGATTAATTATACATCTTTCGTGTGAATGTTCTAGAAACAATGCTGTTTTCTTTTTGAATCTTATCACATGGCACATAATTTCAACTTGTCCCATACTCACTTTGATAACTTAATTAAGGTGGTGTCTCTGGCTTTCCCACCATAAAATGTTTTTCCTCTTTTTAATTAATAAATATTTTGAGGGTGGTACTTCAAAACTATGTAAATATTCCATTTCTCATCAAAACTTTCATTTATTCAATAATTTATTTATGTTCATGGACTTACAAATTTATGTTTTATTCAATAGGTTATAATCTGTAATGAGTATTATTTAGTTTGGCCTTTGTAGGACCTTTCAAGTTGATTTCTATGTCCTTTCCAAAGACCCCCATCATATTTTGAATCCTGTCTTATTTTCTGGCACAAAAAGATGCTCTGGGTCTGGAATCAACCATTTCTCCAGGGACCCCTAGTTCCTTTAGTGGAGAATGACATAGTGAGCAGAACAATGACACCCAAAGATGTCCACATTCTAATTCCCAGAACCTGTGGTGGATATGTGATCTTACACAGCAAAAGGATTTTGCAGGTGTGATTAAAGAAAAGCAGAATGTGAGTTTGCTCTGGATTATCCAGGAGGGTCCTAATTGTAATCACAAAAGTCCTTATGAGTGAAAGAGGGAGGCAGGTGATTCAGAGTCAGATAAAAGAGAAGTAAAAATGAAGCAGAGATCAGACCAATGTGACTGCTGTCATTGAAGGCAGAAGGGGCCAGGAGCCAAGGAGTGTGGGTAGTCTCTGGAGCTGGACAAGGCAAGGTTGTGGATTCTTTACCAGAAAGAACTGATGTCCTCTAGCCTGGCCAACACCTTTGTTTTCAGCTCCATGAGAACTACTTCTGATCTCCATAATTGTAAGATCAATGTGTTATAAAGCCACCAAGTGTGTGGTAATTTGTTACAGCAGCAATAAGATACTAATACAAATGGATGTGCTCATTGCTGTTGGAGTGTCACTGCTCTCACACCCTTTCAGTATGCAGAGCCAGAATATACATATCACACACACATTTACATTTACATTTATTTTTATAGCTCTAGATCTAGAAAGCCATGAGTTGTAGCAATACCTTCAGTTCCAGTCCAACACCACAAGACCCATTCTAGTTTTCTGCCTTTCTGCATTTCCAATTCCCTTCTCCAATGGTCAGAAATCTGGTTTTTGAGTGGATCAAAACTGATACACTTACACAATGGAATACTATGCAGCAAAAATGAAGAAGGAACTCCTATCTTTTTTAATATATTTTATTGACTATGCTATTACAGTTGTCCCATTTCTCCCCCATCATTCCCCTCCACCCTGCACACTCACTCCCACCCACATTCCCCCCTTTAGTTCATGTCCATGTGTCATAAGTTCTTTAGCCTCTACATTTCCCACACTATTCTTGCCCTCCCCGTCTATTTTCTACCCATCATCTATGCTACTTTTTCTCTATACCTTTTCCCCCTCTCTCCTCCTCCCATGCCCCTATTGCTAACCCTTCATATGATCTCCATTTCTGTGGTTCTGTTCCTGTTCTAGCTATTTGCTTAGTTTGCTTTTGTTTTAGGTGTGGTTGTTAATATCTGTGAGTTTGCTGTCTTTTTACTGTCCTATTTTTTATCTTCTTTTTCTTAGATAAGTCTCTTTAACATTTCATATAATAAGGGCTTGGTGATGATGAACTCCTTGAACTTGACCTTATCTGAGAAGCACTTTATCTTCCCTTCCATTCTAAATGAAAGCTTTGCTGGATATAGCAATCTTGGATGCAGGTCCTTGACTTTCATGACTTGGAATACTTCTTTCCAACCCCTTCTTGCCTGGAAGGTCTCTTTTGAGAAATCAGCTGGCAGTCTGATGGGAACTCCTTTGTAGGTGACTGTCCCCTTATCCCTTGCTGCTTCTAGAATTCTCCCCTTCATTTCAATCTTGGCTAATGTAATTATGATGTGCTGTGGTGTGTTTCTCCTTGGGTCCAACTTCTTTGAGACTCTCTGAGCTTCCTGGATGTCTTGGTAGCCTATTTCCTTTGCCAGATTGGGGAAGTTCACCTTTATTATTTGTTCAAATAAGTTTTCCATTTGTTGCTCTTCTTCTTCCCTTCTGGGACCCCTATAATTCGGATGTTGGGACATTTAATGATGTCCTGGAAGTTCCTAAGCCTCTCCTCATTTTTTGGAATTCTTATCTCTTCATTCTTTTCTGATTGGATGTTTCTTTCTTCCTTCTGGTCCACTCCATTGATCTGAGTCCCAGTTTTCCTCCCATCACTATTGGTTCTCTGTGCATTTTCCTTCATTTCACTTATTGTAGCCTTCATTTGTTCATCTAATTTGTGAGCAAAATCAACCAATTCTGTGAGCATCCTGATCACCAGTGCTTTGAACTGTGCATCTGATAGGTTGGCTATCTCTTGGTTGCTTAGATGTATTGGCTCTGGGGCTTTGATCTGTTCTTTCGTTTCAGCCATTTTTCCTGGGGGGTAGGGGGTTTGGTTATGCCTGTTACGTAGTGAGGGGTGGAGCCTTAGATGTTTCCCCATGGTGGGGCAGCTCAGTTTCTGGGCTGTATGTGGGGGCAAGGTCCAAGAGGGAACAATGGCACTTGCTCTGCTCTCGCTCAGATTCCAGTCCCTTCCACCCCTTCCCCAAGCAAATTGGGCCCTTCTGGTGCTGATTTCCATGTAGGTGGGCTTGTGTACATTCTAGGATCCTGTGGGTCTCTCCAACAAACTCTCCTGTGAGGCTGGGAGTCTCTCCTTTCACCTCAACTGTTTTCAATCTGTGTTTTTAGGTTTTATTTCCTGGTGCTGGAGCCCTGGGTTGCAAGGTCTTTCTTGCTCCCCATTTTGCCTGGATTATCTGTGCATGAATGTGGGACCGCCTGGTCAGCCAGCCACCTTGCGCAGCCTCACTGGGTCTGCCCGTTGCCACCCCATGCCTGGGATCTGACAGCTGCTGCCTGCACACCTGGGTCCACCAACCTCCACTTTTTCCTGGCGTTATTCTGCTCCTCTTACCAGTCTGGATGAATGCTTGTCAGATTTCCGTACAGTTCAATTTTTCTATCAGTTCTGGTTGTTTTCTTGTTTCTAAATCTTTGTTGTCCTTAATTTTGGTTGTGCGAGGAGGCACAGTGTGTCCACCTACACCTCCATCTTGGCTGGAAGTGGAACTCCTACGTTTAGTGACGGCATGGATGAAACTGGAGAGCATTATGCTAAGTGAAATAAATGAGGCGGTGAAAGACAAATACCATATGATCTCACCTATAACAGGAACCTAATGAACAAAACAAACAAATGAGCAAAATAGAACCAGAGACATGGAAACAAGGAACAAACTGACAGGTGACAGAGAAGAGGGGGATAAGTCAAGAAAGAAGGGGAAAGGTCTAGTTAGAGAACAAGTATAAATGACTCATGGACATGGACAACAGGGTGGGGATTGACTGTGGGAACGGGGGGTAGGTGGGGTAGGGGAGAGCAATGGGGGCAATTGGGACAACTGTAATACAACAATAAAAAGAAATAATCTGGTTTTCATCATCATTACAATATTTACTTCTTTGACCAATCCTCCTGTATGCAACAAATCTTTTACTTTGGCCACCACTTCCTCCCTGCGTGGACATCTTCCTTGCCCAGCCTGGGCTCTGAGTCCCCATGACAGGCATGACAGGCCATGAAGAGAGGCATTCCTGCATAGCTGTCTTCCTCACATTCCTTGAGCTGGACAATATGATTTAAAACTACATATGAAAAATAAACTTTTAAGAAGCAGCACAAAAATTAAAATTATGAAAATAAGAGTTCTAGGAAGGACTTAATCCAATTATCACATAAATAGAATAATTACATATTGGATATTGGCACATTAACAGAGAGACAGAAAAAATGAAACAATAAAAATTCAAGTTTTTACAAAGCTCCTAAATAGTAATTTAGTATATAGTAAATGTGACATTCTAAATCAG
This sequence comes from Glossophaga mutica, assembly GCA_039655065.1. Lineage (NCBI taxonomy): Eukaryota > Metazoa > Chordata > Mammalia > Chiroptera > Phyllostomidae > Glossophaga > Glossophaga mutica. The sequence goes on from CM077307.1 coordinate 120,836,869, forward strand.
AGGGAAAATATGAGTAATTCAATAAATAATATTGGGACAACTGACTAAGCATAAGAAAACATAAAGTTCTTAGATCCTTACTTTACTTCTTAATCCAAAGAAAATTCCATATAGATTAAATTTAAACTAAAAAATAAAACCATAAAAGCTTTATATAAAATTTATATTGTATGTGAACATAAGTGATCTAGATATAGACACAGTATAAAAATACATAGAGAGAGATATAATACATCTAAGTAGCTTTAGATTTACGGAACATATGGGAAAGAACTAACATTCTTAATAAATAAAGAGTACTTATAAATTATTAAGAAAAGCCCAACCACCAATGGTAATATGAATTACTTATTACCATGTTAAAAATTATGGAAAGGCATTTCTACTTAAGAAAATAAAATTTTAAATTATGAGCAAAATTTTTTATCTATCAGCATAGAAAAATAAAAATGTTTGACAGTACACAAACTGTATTTGCAAAGGTAAGAATATAAATTGATGCAAGGCTAATTTGACAACTTGAAATTGTTCAAATTAAATGTATACATATGTATCACTTCAGCAATGATACTTTTAGGTATTTAACCTGCTAATATACATTGTACAGAGATAAGTATATAAAGATGTTAATTGCTTTACTGTTCAAAGAAAAAAGAACACTATAATAATGGAAATACTCACCAAAATTTGACTAGTAAGTATACCATGATATAACTATAAATGCAAACTATGTAAATGGTCATGCCATTCAATGGTTTAGGTCCAGTGCCTTGAGCCTGAGAAGTCTTCCAAAAACGTAAGAAAATGCTTGAGGGCTAGGGAAGAGGGTGGAAATTTTTCTAAATATAAAAAGAAAATTGCAAACTCAAAATTAAAGTTTTAATTGTTTATGAAAGGTAACAACAAACAAGCACAACTCAACTCATATAAATGTAATGATGTTTAAATCAAAGAACAAAATGAATTATTCATCGACTGACTGAGTTCTTGATCCTCAGAAGCAGAGATTTGAGTTTATCACACTCCTCCACTCAGGGCAGACTCTTCCCATCCGTCTGGCCATAACACTTCTCTTGGCTGTTTTTCCATCCGTAGTTCCCCTCCCTTCCTCCTTCTCTTGGTAATAAGAACACTCCTAATATGTTTGATGTATCATTGTCCATTAGGTAGTGATTTCGTGGTTGCATGTACTTTGACTTTAGGTAAAAGTTCAAAAGCTAAATATCTCATTTCTCTTTAGTTTTTATACAATCAACAGTATTTCTTAAAATCTGTGTTGCTCTCTATACATTTGATTCATTGTTTCTAACTGCTTCATGGAGTTTCCTACTAAACCTATTCATTTCCCTGGGGATGGGTCCCTAAAACGCTTCTTTCACACCAGTCTACAATCATGCAGCATGAACAGCTTCTAGTACCAGTGGGAGCCCTGGAGAGGATTCCAGATCACATGGTATCTGAACATTGAATTTTTCCTATTACCAGACTGCTCTCCATTTACATTTCCCAGAACCACAGCTTAGAGGTCCCGGTTTCCTCTGTCTTTGGTCAAACTTGATGTTAGCCAGTGAATGTGGATGAAGTCATACCTCCTTCAAATGTGCATTGCGTTATTCAGGAGTGGCACATACCCTTTTTCCCCTCAGTTTCTCCTTTTGCGAATTGCCTACTCATAGCCTTTGCCCATTTTTCCTCTTGGATTTTCCATCTTTTATACCACTGATATGCACGGATTTCTTTGTACATGTTTGATATTGATTATCTGTCAGATGTTGTTAATTTTGTCTATGGTGACATTTATTGAATAGAAATCCTTAATTTTGTTCTTGTCAGACTCATGAATTTTTTCCCTTGTGGTTGTGCTTTTCTGTTCTTGTTCAAGACATTATTTCTCACCTCGAAATATACAAAGATATTTGCCTATATTTTTATTCATATGTTTATATTTCACATTAAGGCCTTGAATCTATTTTGAATTCACCTTTGTTTACTTTGTGAAACAGAGATTCAGTTTTACTTTTCTCCATATAAGGATAATTTGCCCAATCACATAATATACAAAAATCACCCCCTTGATTTATTGGCATCTTTATCATATATCATTTCCACATGGACAAGTCTGTTCATGAGCTCTCTATTTTGTTCCATTGCTGTGTTCTTATGTTACTAACATAATTATTATTATTATTATTATCATTATTATTATGGCATTGTGCTATGTCTAATCTACAGTAAGGTAAATTCCTCATCTTTTTTTAGTGTTAACAATTGACTTTCTATAACTATATTCTTCCACATGAATTTTTTAATATGACTATCAGTTCCTCAAATATTTATGATGAGTATATTTTTACTTTGAATTGCCCTGAATGTATAGATATATTTGAAGAGCATTGACACAGTTATAAAGTTATCTTATCCACAAATACATATCACATATATAATTTTGCATATTTCCACTCATACCCTCCAATGGAGTTTTTGAACTTTTTCTCTGTGAAGCCCTTGTACAATATTTTAGGCAAATATCTAGATATCTGTAGCTTTTATTTTTTTTGAAAATTATAGTCTTTTATGTCACATTTTCGTATTGGTTATTGCTGGTGATTGTAAAAAATTACTTATTTTAGTAAGTTGTGTTATTTTGTGTGAGTACATGTCTAGATGGTTTGTATAAGTATATCCAAGAAGTTTAGAAGAATTGTTTCCTCTGCACAGGAATGGGTGGGGATCAGGTGCTAAAGGAAGAACTTTTAATTATATAATCTTTGGGACTATTTGAATTACTCTTTCAATGAAAACTTAGAATGTATATCAATTAACATATTAGTATATATATAAGTACAGAGTTCATGTGTACGTGGTCTCTCTATCTTTCTATATATGATATAATATATGATCATCTATATCAAGAGAGAGAAAGGGAAAAGAGATGCAGAGAAGGCAGAAGTGAGAGCCTGCTCACCCAATAGGCCCCTCGGTGGAGAAAGCCTCACCAGAGAAACTGAAGATGCTGCAATGACCAGCAGCCATTGTCCGCTCTCAGTTACTTGCTTGAATTCAAGAAGCATGTATCTTTTCCTCACTTGAGCAATCTCTCCTGCTACCTAGTTTATTTTTCAAATGTTTCTGCTTCTAGCAAGACAAATGAGCAAGAACTGTATGTGAATAGGAATTACTTTAAAATTTTCTGAGTATTAGCGACCCTCAAAGCATTTGCATATTTTCCATCTCTAATTGTCTCCATGTTACAGATGAATAGTCTTCTAAATAAAATGTCTATTATACGTGCCTTTCAGAATTGTCCATTCATCTCACCTGTTAGAGTTTCACACTGGGGAATCTAGAGCTCCAGTTGATATATGCCAAGTGATGTATATTGTAAGAGAGATGACGATGTGAACTGAGACAGGGTTAATAAAGTGCTCATGATACTTACCTGGCAGGGGAGATACCATGATCAATAAAGTGTTCATGATTCATCTAATCTTTAAGAAATAAAGTATAGAATATTGGTGCTCTTTTCTGCTTAAAAAAGGGGCTGGACATTTTAACAGCAATGCTTTATTTCAAAGAAGTCTTAGGTGGAATGCCAATTGTGGTCGAGACAATTCACCAAACATTCCACCCCCTCCTCGGCCAGCCCCCTTGCAGTTAGGAGACCATGTGAGCAGCTGTGGCCAAAGGTCTGTGGTAGCAGTGCAACAGCTGATCTGGGATGGACCCTGAAAGAACCAATGTGTGTTTCCCCCCACTTCCATGGTTGTTTCCTCCCCTTTCTGGCTCTTTCCTCTACTTAAAACCCTGCAGTGGTTCCTCATTTCACTCAGAACAAAGTCTTTATAAAAGCACAAAACCTTACACTATCTCCTTGCAACTTCTATTGCTGCCCTGACCTCAGATATTACCTTCTGTATAGTAGTTGCTCACTAAACCTTTTTTTAAAAAATGATTTAGTGAATGGGTAGGCAAAAGCAATAAATGCTTTCTACTGGTGGCTGATATTTTTGCTAGTCATATGTGTCTGAAAGAGTTTGCTTTCCTTGAGTTAGATCATGTGAAGATATTCTCACAGCCCGCCCACAGATAGTCTGTTCTTCCTTTGACACATATACGTGTGTGCATGTACAGACACATGCATGCACAAGACGTTGTGTATAAGGCAGATATGAGTGAAATTAAGAGGAAAGAAGGTCTTGGGATCACAGCATGTCAATACAGAAAAAAATGAATCAAATATTACACATGTCTTTTAAAAGAGTCTCCTGGTCATATCTGGCAATGCGTTATTGTTCAGCTGGACTCCTCTCCCCATTATTCCTCTCCTCTCTTCCCTCTCCCCACACTCAAATTTCTGATTATCTTTTTCCCATGCAGTGATTTAGTTTCTTTTTGTTTCTTCCTCTCTTTCCAACTCATGCTATTAGGGTTTTACCTTCTTCCACAACTAAGTTTCTGCTGTTTTCTTAAAACAAGATAGTCATCTCCCTAAGAGGAATTATTCTATCAGGTGTTAAAACAATAATCATTCTTTTCACAGAACCATATTTCCTCTTAAGTTCTAAAACCAATGAATCTACATGTTGTTTGAGGGATTATGTGTGGCAAATGAGTGGCTTTGCAATTCTGTCTTCCAAGTGGGATGTCTGGTGTGGTGATCCACTGTAACCATTGTAAGAACTTATCTATGGGCGAGTGGACATCCACAGCAGTTTCTTCTTACCTTGCACAGCCTCAGGTGTCCAGGGAACCCTTTCACTTTCTCTTCTCTCCATACTTCCTGTTCAGGAGAAGCAAAGAGCATGGACACCGGAGCCAGACACGCTGGCTCCACTGCTACCATCTGTGTGATGTTGGGCCAGCTCCTTAACTCCACTGTGCTGCAGTGTCCTCATCCTTGAAGAGAAGACAGTAGCAATGTCTACATCATAGAATTAATGCAAACCACTGAAATAAGCACAAACACTTAAAAAGTGCCTGGTATACAAGCCCAATGAGTGGCAACCATGGTGACCTGTATCAGTTCCTTGGGCAGGGCTGAGATAATAGTGATAAATACTCATCACATTTGGCACAGGTAGAACATCAACCCCAGGTCCTCCCACTAAAGCTTTTCTCACTGCCACATATCCTATTTAGCTGAACCGCCCTGCTAGGTCATGTTGGTTTAAGCTCTGACACTGCTGCATGATCCTGGATAAGCTGCTTTCCTTCTCCAGGCTTCAGTTTCTCCATCTACAAGAAGAGTAGCTGGGAGTAGATTATCTCTTGGGGTCCTGATAGTTTTGACCTTAGATATGAACTACTAAAAGAAATATTTAAAAAGATCTGTGCAATATCTGTAAAGAAGATGCTTCCATGACAGAGCCTCATGACTATGGGTTTCATAGGACTTAAAAGACTTTTCTGGAAGGGTTGGCATTAAATGCAATAGTAAACATTGCAGAGCATGAGATAGCCTCGCGCTCCTCAAAAGGAATGTGCACACAAATCCCCTGGAGTTCTTGCTTAAATGCAGATTTTGATCTGAGATGGGACCTGTGATTCTGCATTTCTAACCAGCCCTCGGGTTTGTGGATGCCATTTGTTGGTGAACCACATGCAGAGAAGCAAGGAGTTTAACACAAGCTACTCCAATACTCCAAAAAGCATTGCAGACCAGAGGGAGAGGTAGTATGGAAAGGAGTCATTTCTCTACCTCCAACGGCAACCACATTTCCCTGCCCCATGGTGAGCATTGCCTGTCCCTGAGACTCTAATTTGTGTCCAGTAATGTGCAAGCACCTGTTCCCTTAATGAAAGTTCTCAGCCAGGGACCTAGCTTCCCATAGATGTGGCATACTGCTCTTCTGGTAGCACTTGTCAACAGGACTTTCCATGATGACAGAAGTGTTCAGTATCTGCACTTTCCAATACAGTAGCTGCTAACTATATATGGCTTTTGAGCACTTGAAATGTGGCTGGTAAGACTGAGGAACTGAATTTTAATTTTACTTCATTTTATTTAGCATGAATGCAACTAGCCACACCTCGCTAATGGCTACCATATTGGAAAGCAGGGCTGCTAAGGGTATTTCCATATTCTGCTCCCTGGAAAGAAAATGGACTTTAAAATCTTAAAGTCAGATGGCAACCCTCTGGCAAATCACCAAACACTTGGTATTTTTCTCATTGGTAAAATGGGAACACCTAATTAACAAGATTTGGAGGATGTGGTCCAAAAATGGTATCTCTTAATATGTTCCTCTTGTCACCTCCAAGTAGTGTCCAGTCCCCTCAACCCAAATAAAGGACCCCTAACCTCAATCTTCTGTGGCCCCCTTCATGGTACTCACTGTCCTGGCCTCTCTCATCAGAAAGGTTCAATGGGAAAAAACATAGTGACCCCCCACATTGGGGGACATTGGTGTCTGAAGCCAGAGTGGGCAGCTGGCTACTTAAAGTCACACGGCTGGTCATTTCTCTCTTTTATATTGATTTATATTTAGAATTAAATCATTACTATTTATTAAATACCAACTCTGTGTCAGTCACAGAACCAGATCCTTTATATTTGCCTCTAAGTCATATTTGCCTTTATACTGGTCTTAAAGAATAGATGCAATTAGAAGTTTTATTTTTCTAAATGAAGAGACTGAGGCTCAGAGAGGTAAGTATTTGGCCTAGACCACATAGCTGTTTAATGTCATACTGGAGATTTGCATATGGTCTCTCCATTTCCAAAGCTTCACCTCTTTCCACATTGCTTCCTTTTTATTGAGTGTCATCAGTGTGTTCTCTTCATCTTTCTGGCTTCTCTCCTCCCAGTATACATACTAATACATGTATACACACAAAGCCAGCACCCAATAGGTTCACCAAACCTTGTTCTAAATGGCAAAAAGGAACCATTCATGCAAGATCTGAGAGAAGCATGACCCCAGAAGAGGGAAGAACAAGCACAAAGGCCTGGCTGGGGCAAGCCGAATGTTTCAGAACAGATGGATGTAGCAGTGTGGCTGGAGCATGGTGGGCAAGTGGGAGTGGGACACAATGAGATGTGGATGTAAGCTTCATGGAAAGAAATATGGGCTTCCTTCCAATTCCATGGGAAATCATTGCAGTGTTTTAACAGGGAACAACGTGATCTAATCTTCTTATTTCCAAAGATCATTGTGGCCTGATGTGGGAGAGTGTCAGGTGGGGGAAACCTGGGGCTAGAATGACCAATGAGAAGCTATTGAAATAAACCAGCTGAGAGGCAGTACCAGGGTGAAGGAGAGAAGAGATCCAAAGGTAGACATATTTAAGGAGAAGAACTGGCAGATTCGTAGTTGGGTTTGATATGAAGAGAGAGAGAAAGCAGAGTCACAGAGAGCTCCTAGAATTTTTGGACTGAGCAACTGGGTGAATGTGTTGCCATGTGCAAATGATCACATCAAGTAAGGTTTCCAGTTTCAGTTTTGTTACCAATGCACTGTGTGACACCCTCCCCCCCCACACACTGCCTTTCAGGAAAAAAGGATGTCCAAGGGTTTTTGTGGCCTTGGTGGCCTTGTATGGTCCCACCCCAATTTGAATATGCAAATGAACAGCTAAAGTCATTCTAACATGAGATGTCTGTTATGCTAATTCAACTCCAATGGGTGTTTTTCTAACATCTGCAAATCACCAATCTGACTATAACTGCTATATTAATATAACTTATGATTTCTGTTCAGCATTCCAGTTAAGGGATTTAGTGTAATCTGGGTTTAGTAGCTGAGGCTGGGTTGGCAGAGAAGGCATATAAGAGTCTAAGGGGTTCCTTGGACTCCTGGACTGCAGAGCCCTCCTCATCAACCCATGATCCAGGGAAGGGTCAGGAACTAGACACTCTTCATAAGCCCCAAAGCTCAGGAACCTTCTTCAAACCCAGCAAGGTCCATGCAGCAAATAATACAGAGAGCTGAAAAGAGCCTGCAGAGCCCAGCCCCCTGCCCAAAGGCTTGCTCCAGGTAGAAGGGCCCTAGGACACTGGATATATGCGTATCCGCTGTAACTTGCTGTTCTCACTTCCAGGAACATCTGGTTCCAGAAGTCACTTAATTCTAAGGTCATCCTTCACATGCTCAGGTGAGCTTTCTTGACTCCCCAAGCTAAAGTGGCCCATACTCTACTAATCTGTTTTGCTGCCTTCATAGAACTTTCCATGAACCAAACTGTCATGGTTATATATTTGTCTACTCGATGCTTGGTTGACCACCCCCATTAATGTGTGAGCCCTGTGGGAACACTGGCCATCTCTGCTGTGTCATCACCAAGTCCCCAAAGCCTGGGACAGTGTCCATCGCTGAGGAGACACTGCATCCATTCTCATCGAATTAACTTACTCAATGGTCATTTATTGAGCACTTGCTAGCTGCAACACACAAACCTAGTGCTGGACAGGGATACAAAGATTCATGAGAGCCCTCCAGTCCCCTTTGGGGGTTACAGTCCAGTGGCAGGGAAGGTCTCATACAAACATCACAGAAAGGATGCAGATTCAATTAGCACGAGTTAAATCCCTAGGACATGCCTGATGCTGTCACATATTCACACTAACCCTCTTGTATCATTCCCATTGTACAGAGAAGGATAGGATCTGAAGCTTGGTGCTGTGTTCAAGGTCATAAAGATAGTAAGTACCCCCCAACCTGCCGCGCACACAGAGATCTTGAACCAGATCCCTCTGGTGCCCAGCCAAATGTTTTGTTCCCCACACCAAGCTCTCTGGTGACCAGCTGCCACCCTGATAGTGTGAGGTGCCTGAGGAAAACAGGCACTGAAAGGCCACCTTGGGCCATGAACAATGGGTCTCGGTTTTCTATGGAGAGATGTGTGACTGAGGAGTTAACATCAGCTCCATCTAGGGGGTCACTGAGACCTTTCCATGCTTGCTAGTTCTGGGCATCTACCTGGTATCATGCTAACCCCAGACATCCCTAGGCACTGGAGACTGTGGGATGGACCCTTCAGGCCATTGAAACAACTGGGTAATCACTTTAGGGATGGGACACACAGAATGTCCTTTGGACTTAAAGTGCAGACTGGCTATATTGGGTCAGATGGGGCAGACATTTTTTTTTACACTTTCCAAATGCAAACTACAAAAGCATGTGAGGCCGTATGGAAGAGGGGATGTTTAAAACTGGGTCAAACTGAGGTATGCTTGGAGTGTCATGTGGCCCTGGGAGAAAATGGAAAAGTTACCTTTGTGTGTGTGTGAAGTAGGGAGTGGGAGGTACGGAGGCAGCAGGGGAATGAAGTAATGTGAGCTGTGTTATAATCTGTGGAGGGTGCTCTGTCAAAAGAATAGAGGTACATCCGGCCAAGATGAGGCATAGGTAGGTACACTGTGCCTCCTCACACAACCAGGAGAAGGACAACAACTTTAAAAGCAAAATACAACCAGAACTGCCAGAAAATAGGACTGTGTGGAAGTCCAACAACCAAGGCGTTAAAGAAGAAATATTCAGACCAACAGGATGGGCAGAGATGGGCAACTGTGGTAGAGGGAACCCATGGCAAGGTGGCACCTGGCAGACCAGGGCGAGCAAGGTGGTGGCTTGCAGATTAGACAAGGTGGTGGCTGGCAGAGTGAGTGGTCCCACATTTGCATGTGGATAAGCCGGGAGAAACAACTAGGGATTGAGACAGACCATGCAACCCAGGGTTCCAGCATGGGGAAATGAAGCTGCAAAACCTCTGACTGAAAAAACCCTTGGGGGTCGTGGCAGTGGGAGAAACTCCCAGCCTCACAGGAGAGTTCACTGGAGAGACCCACAGGGTCCTAGAGTGTGCACAAATCCGCCCACCTGGGAATCAGCACCAGAAGAGGCCAATTTGCTTGTGGGTAGTGGGGGAAATGACTGAAATCTGGGGACATCCTAGCAAGTGGCATTCTTCCCTTTTGGACCCCTCTCCCATGAACAGTGCCACAACGCAGCCATGTGGGTAGCCCCACCCTGGCAAATACCTAAGGTTCCACCCCTTACTACGTAACAGGTGTGCCAAGACAAAAAAATATGGCCCAAATGAAGTAACAGATCAAAGCTCTAGAAAAAATACAACTAAGTGATGAAGAGATAGCCAATCTATCAGATGCAGAGTTCAAAACAGTGGTAATCAGGATGCTCACAGAAATGGTTGAGTATGGTCACAAAATAGAGGAAAAGGTGAAGACTATGAGAAGTAAACTAAAGGAAAATGCATAAGGAATCAACAGTGATGGGAAGGAAATTGGGACTCAAATCAATGGTTTGGACCAGAAGGGAGAAATAAACACTACTGTTCTCTTGAACCCGAACAGAATGAAGAAACAAGAATTAAAAAAAAAAAAAAAATGAGGAGAGGCTTAGGAACCTCCAGGACAACTTTAAACATTCCAATTCCCTAATCGTAGGGGTACCAGAAGGATAAGAGGAAGAGCAAGAAATTGAAAACTTACTTGAAAAAAATAATGAAGGAGAACTTCCCCAATCTGGCAAAGGAAATAGACTTCCAGGAAGCTCAGAGAGTCCCAAAGAAGTTGGACCCAAGGAAGGACACACCAAGGCACATCATAATTACATTAGCCAAGATTAAAATGAAGGAGAGAATCTTAAAAGCAGCAAGAGAAAAGGAGACAGTCACCTACAAAGGAGTTCCCATGAGACTGTCAGCTGATTTCTCAAAAGAGACCTTACAGGCAAAAAGGGCCTGGAAAGAAGTATTCCAAGTCAAGAAAGGCAAGGACCTACATCCAAGATGACTCTATGCAGCAAAACTATCATTTAGAATTGAAGAACAGATAAAGTGCCTCCCAGATAAGGTCAAGTTAAAGGAGTTCATCAGCACCAAGCCCTTATTTTATGAAATGTTAAAGGGACTTATCTAAGGAAAAGAAGAAGATCAAAAACTATGAACAGTAAAATGACAACAAACTCACAACTGGTTGATAACCGAAGCTATCAACAACCGAACCTGAAAAAAACACACAAAAACAAACTAAGCAAACAACTAGAACAGGAACAGATTCACAAAAATGAAGATCACATGGAGGATTAGCACTGGGGAATTGGAGCAGGGAGAATGGGGGAAAGGTACAGAGAATAAGAAACATAAATGGTAGATATAAAATAGACAGGGGGAAGTTAAGAATAGTATGGGAAATGGAGAAGCTAAAGAACTTGTATGTACAACCAATGGACATGGACTAGGGGGATGGAATGTAGGTGGGAGGGGTTGTCCAGGGCAGAAGGGAATAAGAGGGAGAGAAAAAATTGGACAGCTGTAATAGCATAATCAATAAATTATATTTTAAAAATAAAAATAAAAGCAAAAAACAACCAGAACTGTCACAAAATTGAACTGTATGAAAGTTCAATAACCAAGGGGAAAATAATGAATAGAGGTACAATTAGTAAATCAATTTCCACATCACTGCCCACTCTGGTGAATTAATCATTTAGTAGAAGCTATCTGTGAAGAATCCCAAGCCTGAACTGAATTGCCTGGATAGTGAGGTCTATAGTGGCAGGGAAGGGGGTACTGTGTGCCCCCCTCCAGGCACATAGCATTCCTGGCTCAGAGGGAGTTTACTGGAGGGGAGGAACTCAGGGTGGTATCTACCACACTAGCCCACATGAGTACTAGTGTCCACATGAGCAAGGGTGAGTGCCTATGTTAAGGCAGAGGGAGTGAGGGCAGAGGGAAGGGAACAACAGAGATGAACACAGCAAGACTAAGATTGGATGATCATTGTAAACTGATGTTCAATGCCAATAGGAATCCCCAATTTCGGGTGTGGTGAAGAAGGAAATTTTATATTCAGTGCAAAATGATTCAATTGTGGTACAGCATGGCTGTGAGGCAGCCATGAAGCCAGGCAGCCCTGGGGCCAGGCCCCTCTTCTGCTAGATAGTTCTGCTTGCACTGCTCTACTTTGCACTGTACGGGTCTACTCCAGTCTGCTCCAGTGAATCTTCCATGGTTCAGCTCAGCCAGGGAGACACAACCTTCACTCTTTAGTGAGAAGTGAAAGCACACTCTCAGAGCCAGAAGAGAGCTTGGCTTATATGGACAGAAGTCTCCACTCTTGGTCTTTGATTGGTCTGTCCTCATGCAAATAAGGACTCCAAATTCTCACGGTTTAATTGGTCCAAAAGGCACTATCTTGATTGGTCAGAATAGAGACATTCTGGTTGGTTGGAGCTCCAACTGGATGTGCAAACCCTTGGTCCTACCAGTTGGAAGAGGATTCCAGAAATTCCTTTAAAAGGGCTGGCTCAGATGACAGGAACACAGTGCAGCATCAGGCAGATCAATGTGTAAGAGTTCCTTATGCAGAAGTGACTGCTAGGCTCTGTTTTTTGTTGTTGTTTTTTTCCCCCATACCTTTTATTTTACTTTATTTTAATTGTTGTTCTTGTACAGTTTTCTGTCTTTTACTCCCATCCCAGCACACCGCCCTAGACCTCCCCACCTCCCTCCCATTTCCACCCCCTGCCCCTAGTTTTTGTCCATGTGTCTTTTATACTTGTTGCTCTAAACCCTTCCCCTTTTCTCCTGAAATTCCCTCCCCTCTACCCTCTGGTCACGGTCAGCCTGTCCTCAATTTCAGTGTCTTTGGTTATATTTTGCTTGTTTGTTTGTTTTGTTGATTAGGTTCCTGTTAAAGGTGAGATCATATGGTATTTGTCTTTCACTGCCTGGCTTATTTTGCTTAGCCTAATGCTCGCCAGTTCCATCCATGCTGTCGCAAGGGGTGGGAACTCCTTCTTTCTTTCTGCTGCATAGAATTCCACTGTATAAATGTACCATAGTTTTTTGATCCATTCATTTACTGATGGGCACCTAGGTTGCTTCCAACACTTGGCTATTGTAAATTATGCTGCTATGAACATTGGGGTGCATAAGTTCTTTTGGATTGGTGTTTCAGGGTTCTTAGGATATAATCCTAGCAGTGGAATTGCTGGGTCAAAAGGTAGATCTATTTTTGGTTTTCTGAGGAAATTCCATACTACTTTCCATAGTGGATGTACCACTCTGCAATCCCACCAACAGTGCACTAGGGTCGCCTTTTCTCCACAACCTCTCCAACACTTGCTGTTTGTTGCTTTGTTTATGATGGCCATTCTGACCGGTGTGAAGTGGTATCTCATTGCGGTTTTAATTTGCATCTCTCTGATAGCTAACGATATTGAGTATCTTTTCATGTGTCTCTGGATCCTCTGTATGTCCTTAGAGAAGTGTCTGCCCAAGTCCTTTCCCCATTTTTTAATTGGGTTGCTTGTCTTCTTAGAGTGGAGTCATGTAAGTTCTTTCTATATTTTGGAGATTAAACCCTTTTCTGAGGTATCATTGGCAAATATGTTTCCCCATATGTTTGGTTCTCTCTCTCTTTTTTTTTTACCGTTTTCTTTAGCCATGCAGAAGCTTTTTGATCAGATCCCATTTGTTTATTCTTTCCTTTATGTCCCTTGCTTTAGAGGACATATCAGTAAAAATGTTGCTGTGTGAAATATCTGAGATTTTCCTGCATATGTTCTCTTCTAGGACTTTAATGGTGTCATGGCTTATATTTAAATCTTGTATCCACCTTGAATTTATATTTGTGTATGGTGTACATCAGTGCTCAAATTTCATTTTTTTGCATGTAGCTGTCCAGTTCTCCCAACACTACTTGTTGAAGAGGCTATTTTTACTCCATTTTATGTTGCTGCCACCTTTGTCAAATATTAATTGACCGTAGAGACTTGGCTTTATTTCTGGGCTTTCTGTTCTATTCCACTGGTCCATGTGCCTGTTTTTATGTCAGTACCAGGCTGTTTTGATTACAGTGGCCTGGTAATACAGTTTGGTATCAGGTATTGTGATCCCTCCTACTTTGCACTTCTTTCTCAAAATTGCTGCAGCTATTTGAGGTCATGTATGGTTCCATATAAATTTTTTTTAATATATTTTATTGATTATGCTATTACAGTTGTCCCATTTCTCCCCCATCATTCCCCTCCACCCTACACACCCTCTACCACCCACATTCCCCCCTTTAGTTCATGTCCATGTGTCATAAGTTCTTTAGCTTCTACATTTCCCATACTATTCTTGCTCTCCCCCTTTCTATTTTCTATGCACCGTCTATGCTACTTATTCTCTGTACCTTTTCCCCCTCTCTCCTCCTCCCACAACCCTGTTGCTAACCCTCCATATGATCTCTATTTCTGTGGTTCTGTTCCTGTTCTAGATGTTTGCTTAGTTTGCTTTTGTTTTAGGTATGGTTCTTAATAGCTGTGAGTTTGCTGTGTTTTCACTGTCATATTTTTATCTTCTTTTTCTTAGATAAGTCCCTTTAACATTTCATATAATAAGGGCTTGGTGATGATGAACTCCTTGAACTTGACCTTATCTGAGAAGCGCTTTATCTGTCCATCCATTCTAAATGACAGCTTTGCTGGAAAGAGCAATTTTGGATGTAGGTCCCTGCTTCTCAAGATTTCAAATATTTCTTTCCAGCCCCTTCTTGCCTGGAAGGTCTCTTTTGAGAAATCAGCTGGCAGTCTGATGGGAACTCCTTTGTAGGTGACTGTCCCCTTCTCCCTTGCTGCTTCTAGCATTCTCTGCTTCATTTGAATCTTGGCTAATGTAATTACGATGTGCCTTGATGTGTTCCTCCTTGGGCCCAACTTCTTTGGGACTCTCTGAGCTTCTTGGATGTCCTGGTAGCCTATTTCCTTTGCCAGATTGGGGAAGTTCTCCTTTATTATTTGTTCCAATAAGTTTTCCACTTGTTGCTCTTCTTCTTCCCCTTCTGGGACCCCTATAATTCGGATGTTGGGACGTTTAACGATGTCCCGGAGGTTCCTAAGCCTCTCATTTTTTTGAATTCCTGTTTCTTCCTTGTTTTCTGTTTGGTTGTTAGTTTCTTCCTTCTGGTCCACTCCATTGATCTGAGTCCCAGTTTTCCTTCCATCTCTATCAGTTCCCCATGCATCTTCCTTCATTTCACGTATTGTAGCCTGCATTTTTTCATCTAATTTGTGAGCAAAATCAACCAATTCTGTGAGCATTTTGATGACCAGTACTTTGAACTGTGCATCTGATAGGTTGGCTATCTCTTCACTGCTTAGAGGAATTGGCTCTGGGGTTTTGATTGGTTCTCCGGCTTGAGCCATTTTTGGTCGGTTTTTTGTTTTTCCCATATAAATTTTTGAAGTGTTTGTTCTATGTCTGTGAAATATGCCATTGGTACTTGAATAGGTATTGCATTGAGTTTGTAAATTGCTTTGGGTAGTATGGACATTTTGAGGATATTAATTCTTTTGATCCATGAACACGGTATGTGTTTCCATTTGTTTGTGTCTTCCTTGATTTCTTCCTTTAGTGTTGTGTAGTTTTCTGCATACAGGTCTTTTACCTCTTTGGTTAGGTTTACTCCTAGGTATTTTGTTTTTCTTTTTGCTGTATCAAATGTGATTTTTTTCATGATTTCTGCTTCTGCTGTTTCATGTTGGTATACAAAAATGCCTTTGATTTCTGGATATTGACTTTGTATCCCACTGTTTGGCCAAATTCATTTATTAGGTTGAGCAGCTTTTTGGCCGAGTCTATAAGATTTTCTATGTATACTATCATGTCATCTGCAAATAATGATAGTTTTGTTTCCTCCTTTCCAAGTTGGATGCCTTTTATTTCCTTTTCTTGTCTAATCTCTGTGGCTAAGACTTCCAATACTATATTGAATAGAAGTGGTGAAAGTGGAGAACCTTGTCTTGTTCCTGATCTTAGTGGAAAAGATTTTAGTTTTTGCCCATTGAGTATGATGTTGGCTGTAGGTCTCTCATATATGGCCTTTATTATGTTGAGGAATGCTCCCTCTATTCCCACTTTGCTGAGTGTTTTTATCATAAATGGGTGTTGTACCTTATCAAATGCTTTTTCCAAATCTATTGATATGATCATGTGATTTTTGTCTTTCCTTTTGTTTATGTGATGTATTACATTTAGTAATTTGTGAATGTTGAACCATCTTTGCATCCCTGGGATGAATCCCACTTGGTCATGGTGTATGATCTTTTTAATGTATTGTTGGATGTGGTTTGCCAATATTTTGTTAAGGATTTTAGCGTCTATGTTCATCAGTGATATTGGCCTGAAGTTTTCTTTCTTTGTTATGTCTTTATCTGGTTTTGGGATTAGGATGATGCTGGCTTCATAAAAAGAGTTTGGGAGTCTCCCAACATTTTGGATTTTTTTGGAATGGTCTGTGAAGGATAGGGGTTAGCTCTTCCTTAAATGCTTTGTAGAATTTTCCTGTGAAACCATCTGGTCCAGGGTTTTTGTGTGTCGGGAGTTTTTTGATTATTGCTTCAATTTCCTCTGCTGTTATTCATCTGTTCAGGCTTTCTGCTTCTTCTTCATCGAGTTTTGGGAGATTGTATTTTTTTAGAAACTTGTCCATTTCACCTAGGTTTTCAAATTTCTTGGCATACAGTTCTTCATAGTAATTTCTTACGATCCTTTGTATTTCTGTGGTGTCAGTTGTAATCTCCCCTCTTTCATTTCTGATCGTGTTTATTTGGGTCCTCTCTCTTTTTTTCTTGATGGGCCTGCTTAAAGGCTTGTCAATTTTGTTTACCTTTTCAAAGAACCAGCTCCTGGATTCATTGATCCTTAGAATTGTGCTTTTAGTCTCTATGTCATTTAATTCTGCTCTGATCGTGGTTATGTCCTTCCTTGTACTTGCTCTGGGCTGTCTTTGTTGTTGCTCCTCGAGTTCTTCTAGGAGTAGAGTTAGGTTGTTTGTTGGAAATGTTTCTATCTTTTATAGGTAGGCCTCTATCACTATGAACTTCCCTCTGAGGACTGCCTTCACTGTGTCCCATAAGTTTTGGTTTGTTGTGAGTTCGTTATCATTTGTCTCCAGAAACTTTTTGATTTCCTCCTAATTTCATTCTTGACCCATTCATTGTTTAATAGCATGCTATTCAATCTCCATGATTTTGAGGGTTTGGGGTTTTTCCCCTTGGGGTTGGTTTCTAGTTTCAATCCCTTGTGGTCAGAGAAAACGCTTGATATGATTTCAATTTTCTTGAATTTGTTGAGGCTTGTTTTGTGTCCTATCATGTGGTCTATCTTTGAAAATGTTCCATGTGCATTTGAAAAGAATGTGTATTTAGTTTCTTTGGGATGAAGGGCTCTATATATATCAGGTAAGTCAATTTCATCTGGAGTGTTGTTCAATGCCACAATATCTTTGTTGATATTTTGTTTGGAAGATCTGTCCATTTTTGACAGTGGGGTGTTAAAATCCCCTACTATAATTGTGTTGCTGTCAATATCTTTCTTGAAGTCCTCTAAGATTTTCTTGATGTATTTAGGTGCTCCTATGTTGGGTGCATATATATGTACAATGTTTATGTCTTCTTGGTGGATTCTTCCCTTGAATATTATGAAGTGACCTTCTGGGTCTCTATGGTTCTTCTTTTGAAGTCTATTTTGTATGATATGAGTATTGCTACCCAGGCTTTTTTTTTCCTTTCCATTTGCTTGGAAAATTTGTTTCCAGCCCTTCACTTTGAGTCTGTGTAGGTCTTTTGTCCTGAGGTGAGTCTCTTGTAGGCAGCATATCTGTGGGTCATGCTTTCTTATCCATTCAGCTAATCTATGTCTTTTGATTGGAGCATTTAATCCATTTACATTTAGGGTTATTATTGATAGGTACTTATTCATTGCCATTTTTGTACCTGTGTTCCTCTCTCTCTCTCTCTCTTCCTTCCTTTTCTTAAAACAGTCCCTTTAATATCTCTTGCAGAACTGGTTTGGTAGAAGTGTATTCTTTTAGACTTCTTTTGTCTGGGAAGCTCCTTATTTGGCCTTCTGTCTTGATTGAAAGCCTTGCTGGGTAAATTAGTCTTGGTTGCAGGCCTTTGGTTCTCATTGCTTGGAATATTTCTTGCCATTCTCTTCTGGCTTGGAGTGTTTCCATTGAGAAGTCAGTTGCTAACCTTATCGGTGCTCCCTTGTATGTTACTTTCTTCTTCTCCTTTGCTGCCTTTAGGATTCTCTCTTTGTCTGGGAATTTTGCCATTTTAATTATGATGTGTCTTGAAGTGGCCTCTTTGGGTTCCTCTTGATTGGGACTCTCTGTGTTTCCTGGATTTGTGTGACTTTTTCTCTCATCAAATTAGGGAAGTTTTCCATCATTACTTTTTCAAATAGGTTTTCTAACCCTTGCTCTTCTTCTTTTCCTACTTCTGGTATCCCTATTATACTGATATTATTACGTTTCATATTGTCTTGCATTTCTCTTAATCCCTCTTCATTCTTTCTGAGCCTCTTTTCATTGTCTTGCTCTTTCTGGGTGTTTTGTCTACTCTGTCCTCCAACTCGCTGATCCAATCTTCTGCTTCATCAATTCTGCTTTTGATTCCTTCTACTGTGTTCTTCAGTTCAGAAATTGTATTCTTCATTTCCTGTTGGCCCTTATTGATAGTTTCTATTTCCTTTTTCATGTTGATATAGTTTGCAGTGAGTTCATTGTAGCTTCCCTGTAGTTTCTGGTAGCTCATTGAGAGCTCATGGAACTTCCTGACAACCATTGCTTTGAACTCAATATCTGATAGCTGAGTTGCCTCCGTTTCAATTAGCATTCTTTCTGGGGCTTTCTCCTTTCCTTTCATTTGGGGATTGTTTCTTTGTCTTCCCATTGTTTGTGAGACTCTTCTTGTTATCCTCAGCTTCTTAAATTGACATGTTCTGGCTCCCTGGGTTTATGGTGTGAACGTCTGTGGTAGAATACCTGTGAGATTCAGTGGTTCAGTCTCCTTCAGGTATCCTGGTGTTCACAGCTTCCACTGTCTCAGTTGTTGGCATGCCCCCTCTTTGGGACAAACTGTTTTTTTCACAGTTCCAGGTTTGTTTGTTTGTTTGTCTCACTTGTGGGTATTTAAAAAGAGAAAAGAGGGGGGAAATGAAAAAAAGAGGAAGAAAGAAGAGATAAAATTGGAAAGAAAGGAAGAAGGAATAAAACAAGAAAGAAGTATAGAGAAGCAAAAGGAGTTGTGTGGTAAAAAGGATAAAAGTAATAAAAAATAATAATTATTGTTATTATTTAAAGAAAATCTCTTGCTGTTTTCAAACTTGCCAAGCTGGTTTTTCTGGTGTTGCTGGTTGCAACAGCCAACCCTTTTCTCCCTGTTCAGCACTCAGTCACCTTTGGGCTACTCTCCCCAGGGCTAGCCCTGTGCCTCTCTGCACAGGGCCTCAGGCAAGGGTTCTGAGCCTCCTGGGGAGCTCGCACTCTCCTGAGTTTATGATTGTGAGCTCAGGTGTCCTACGGGGCATGCGTCGACCCCGAATTTACGGGTGTTGGTTCCAGATTGCCTGCTTCACGTGCATTCACCCTAATTCCACAGGAGTGAGCTCCGGGTTTCCCATGGATCGTGTGCAGTCCCTGGGTTCATATGCATGTGGTCTGGTTCTCCCATGGATCGCTCACTTCCCTGGGTTCCTGGCATGGGCTACAGGTCTCCTGTCACATGCGGGCACCTCCTGTTGCACAGCTCTCTCCGTTGGCTCACTGGTGCCCGTGGTCGCACAGCTGTCAGGGCTCGAGTGTGGGTGCCTATGGTCACGTGAGCTCCAGCAGCATGCACTCCTCCCAGAGCTATGTGTGGATGCTCACATCCCCAGCATGTTTGCCACATAGACCTTAACTCCTCTCTGTGAGTTCAAGCAACCAGGTCTCTCCTGGTGCTGCTAAAACCTTGTTTGGCTAGGGAGTAAGCGGTTGACCCGGCTCCCTCCCTAGAGCCCTGTGGCACACCTGGCAAGCGCTGGGCCTGGGTCTCTGCCACCCTGGTCTCCACGCTGATCCCTGGGCTCTTAATATCCTGAAGTACTCTCCTTACCATCTTGTTTTTCAATGTCCGCTACAATTTTTGATTTCCTATTTTCAAATATGCTGTTTGTTTGCTCTGTTCCTCCATAGATCAGCCAGGTTTTTCCTCCCATGTGTAGGGGGAAGTGGAATCTGCTCCCCCTTACTGTGCTGCCATCTTCCTTCCTTGTTTTTTTGTTTTGTTTTGTTTTTTAAAGATTTGAGCCCAGTTATCCATCAGGAGCCCTTCTTAGTAGGTGTCTTTTTTTTTTCTGAGTTCACAACAGATAGAGGTGGGAGAAGGAAGACTCAAAGGCATCTAGACAAGGTAATTCTTTTACTCTGGAGCCCCAGCTGAGGTCTTACACTCCACTGAAAATCTTCCCCCTCCAGGTGGCCCAGGAGCTCCTGAATTCCTCAACCAGTGGCTCCCAGAGAGGGCTTTTTCAGCTCTCTCTTGAGGATGGGGGTCCATGGGGGTGGCAGGCTTCAACACAGTGCCAGGAAACTGCTCAAAGGATAGGGCCATGAGATTAACACTTCTTTCCCCACATTGGCTTTTCAAGGAAAACAGAGGTGATATTGTGCCATATTGTATTAAATGGAAAATATTTGCCTGGATCCACAGAGACCTGTTTGCATGGGTCACAGCTCCTGGGAGATCTTGAATACTTTCTGCAGTTGCACTCTATCAATCTTACTGCAACTCAGATTATTTTATACGGGCTCCTGCCTGCCTGCTGCATAGGCTGGGTCAATGCAGTGTGAGAACCGAACTCCATCAGGTTGGCAGTGAGGCACAAAGAGCAGTGGGCAGGAGTCAGGAGACCTAGATTATGAGTCCAGCAAATCTAGGGGTTGGCAGAAACCTTGATTGTTTAATTCATCAATGTCCTTGTCAAGTGACAATCCAGCATCATGCCTCCAGGGACAAGGAGCTCACTACCCTACAAGTACCTGCCTTGAACTCTTGGATGTTCCATTTCAGATCAAACAGAAACTCACCTTTATTGAGGTACCATCCATCCATCCCAGCACTACACTTTTGTGAGTGCTTCCTTCACCAGAGTCCTGTTGCAGAAATGTGGAGGCAGTTCTCTGCTTCCAGGCCCTCCATTCCTCTGTTCCTTCTGGTCTGGGAACAGACCAGAAATCCAGTTTCTGCAATCACCTTCCTAGGACAGGTGAGTCAGACTCCTCATTTACAGAGGTAAGTGACCCAGGCAACCTCCACTTTCCTTGCAGTGGGCCATGATGACAGACATCCCAGCCACCTAGCAGGGATATGGTGAGGATCCAACGAGACAGCAATCCCGTAAGCCCTTTGCAGCCAGGAAACCTCCATCAGATGTGGCTCTAGTACAGTATGGGATTACCCAGTTTATGCAAAGGAAGGGGTCAGAAGTCAATAATGGGGTCACTGATCCCACTAGGGCAAGTTGAAGGTATTTAAAACCCTAAACCCTGAAAAGATTATGCACCTCCCATATGTAATATAAAATAAAATTAATTCTAATCTGTTAAATATGTACAAGGATATCCAACATCATTATTATTTTTATTTGAAAACTGCTTTTTTTTGAAATTATCAAATAATTTTGTGAAATTATTTTAAAAATAGCTTTAAATTTTTCTAATTTTTTTGTTTTACTTTCAGTGCCCTTGCTTTTCTGATGCCCTGTTAAGCTTTAAGCCTTCCATCCAGTAAAAGAATTTAAAACCTAGAATCAACATGTGTACAATATACCTTAGAATTTAGAGCTTAAAATGGACACGCTAATAGAATCCTTGGGCCTGGATGAGCTTCATAAGGTGTATGAATCCACTGAAATCAGACGCAAAGTTGTGAGTTTATTCCTGGGAGCATATTGCTCAACTTCCATCAAGTATCAACAGGTCTATAACATCAAAAAGCCCAGGTGAACTGAAGACTCACAAAATTGATGGCACCCTACTAGATCCAAGTCTCCTAAAAACTAGTGAGGTAAATTGGTGCAACCACCTTGAAAAACTGTCAATAGCTCCTGAATCTGCACATTCATAGATGCAACATTTCCACTCCTAGGTTTATACCCATCAAAATGTGTACATAGACACAAGCACAAAAAAACATGTGCTCATAGCAGCTCTATTCATAAAAGCCCAAAAGTGAAACTGCCTAAATGCTCATCCATGACAAATAGGTACATAAATGCAGTATCTTCAGATACTGAAATACCATACAAAGGTGAAAATGAACAATCAGAGACTATATACCTGATGATGACTACTATGCATAGTATTGAGTGAAAGCAACTAGACACAAAGCTTACACAGTGTGCACCATTCTGCTCCTATAAAACACACACAGAGGCAGCACTAACTCATGGTGCTAGAAGCCAGGAGCGTGGTTATCCTACTGAGGGGAGTAACCGGAAGGGAGCACAGGACGGCTATTGTTTCTTAACCTGAGAGCTGGTTACTTGAGTGTGTTCAGTTTGAGAAAAATTCATGAAACTATATCCTTATGCTATAGGCATTTTCCTGTACATGGCACACTTCAATGAAAACTGGCAAGAAATTGTGATATCTGCCATGAAATCCAAATGCATCAATTTGGCATTTCAGAACATCCTCAAACTGACTCCAGTTTTTGAGCTGAGGGCCTCCCAGAGGCTATGCATAGCCCTTATTGCATGAGATGGAGAGTACCTGGTTCAGGAATCTGTCTTCTCCATCTTAGTGAGCCCAGTAAAAGTGAAGATGCCCTCTTCTGCATCTGACAAACCCAGAGCCTGTCCCCACGCAAGTGTCTGGCAAAGGCTGCTGATAAAATTGTGCTGCTAATGTGATCCCTTCTTAAGAACATGAGAAAAGCAGGACCTGGGAGTCCTCAGCTGTCCCCACCCCACCCCAGCTGGCAGTCACTGGGCATTTGGTCTCCTGGGATTACAGACAAGGGCCTGAATGAAATCACAGCTGGCAAAGCACTTTGTACACCCACTGTAACTTGGCCTGCTCATGTGCAGGACCATTGGCTTTGTTATTATTGTGGCTTATGATAATAATGATGATAATAATAATTATTATTATATAAATAAAAATAGCGTATTTTGTTCCTCCAACTGGGAGGCCCATTTAAAGTCCAGGGGACTAGCATGTGGACAACTTCCAATTTTTTCCAATTGGCTTTAGAAAAGTTCAGCATGGAGAGATAGATTGGTCTGGGCAGTGATGTAAACATCACCAAAAAAAGGGAAGAGGGAGGGCTGAGCGCCCAGTTCCACTTTCGATCACCTGGCCACTGCTGCCCACTTCCAGAAGCCAGCACCTGATTTCCAAGGGCAGTGAAACCTACACACTCATTATTGCAGACCTGCATGCCTGGCTTTCAAGTTCAGAGTAGGCTATTGTTCTCTGCTGTCTTGAGACGAGGGAGAGAAGGCTTGTCATCACCGGGCTCAGAAACTATACTCCCAACTCATGGTCCCTGGGGTTCTGGGGCAGACTCTTGGCTATTTGAGAACCATTTGTTTTGGTAATAGACATCAGTTAGAGGGGACAGATCTTAGCCTTCCCTGTGAAGGGGTTGGAAGAGGGGAGGGGGGCTGAAAGTTGCTTGTCTCAGAAGACAGATCATAGGTCCTACTTTCCTTCCAAAATAAGCCAGAGATAGCTCTAAGCGCGAGGAGAGGTGGAAAATGACTGTAAGAGGGAAGGACAAATGGAGGCCCAGGCTCAGTGCCAGATGTCAACATAGACCCAGAGACAGAGTCCAGCAGGTTATTCAGGGTGCTAATAATGATAATAATAATTATTACTATATAAATAAAAACAGCATATTTTTTCCAAAGACACCCTTGGTTTGAGAGCAATAAGTATTGCACCCAGGCCCCAGGCCTCCCCCCATCGTCAGGGGGTGGCTCAGGAGAGATGAAGTATCAGAGCTGGGAGATAGGGAGGAATGGAGGGAGCAAGGGAGGGGAGAAGAATGGGAGGAGGAAGGAATGAGAGAAGGAGGAAGACAGAGTATAAAAAGAAGGAGAAAAGAAAGGAAAAAGGATGAGAGGAGGAGAGTTGGAATTCCAGCCACATGGACTGTATTTTAGACAGCTCACTTATCCCTCTGACCTTCATTTCTCTTCATCCATGAAATGGAAAGGAAAAGGGACAGCTAGTGTTTACTGATCACTTACTAACTGCCATATACTATACTTAATGCTCTAATGTATTACCTCATTCAGTCCTATAAACTGGAGGCCACTATGACCCCTATTTGACAAGTTAGGAAACTAAGGCATAAAAAGTAAAGTCGTATGTTCAGGATCTGGCAGCTGGTAACTTACAGGCCTGGGATTTGTACCTAGGCCATCACACCACAGTCTGTGTCACTGCAGGCCTGGGGAGCAGAATCCCCCCCACCCCTATTTATGACATTCCAGCCACAGAATGCAAGACCAGGAAGGAGCTCCTAGGGTCCTATGAGCAGAGGTTCAATGATACACCCTGGGCTCTCCTACACCTCCCTGCCTCTGCACGTAGTATGCCTGCTGCCTGGAGCACCTTCTCCTGGCTCCCTCTCCTTCCCCTCCTCCCTCAGATATCAGCCCACCTGAGGTCCCCTTCACAAAGCCTTTCCTGATAGCCCAGGCTCAGCCTTCTGTGCTCACATGACGCTTCATGACTTCCAACAGTGCCCTTACACTGCAGGATGCTCATTTTCACTTCTGTTCCCTGCATTGGGTTAATTGATGCTGAAGCAATGGGTCCTGCCTTGTCCTCATTCATACACCCAGTATCTAGCACAATAGTAAATTAATGATTAGCACCCAAGGTCACAGAGCCAGGATCAGAACTCCCAGCCTTCATATGTCCAGTATCCATAAAACTGCTCCTCCCTGCCCTCTCTTGGAATCATAGAAGCAACATCAGATTCTAGAATGGAAAAGGGAAGCATTAAGTTGTCATGCCCAATGCCTTAGGTTTGCAGATGCAGAAACTGAGGCTCATACAAGGCAAGAGCCATATCCAAACCCACACAGTAGGTCAACCCCAGCGGGGCAGGCTCTCTATCCACCTGACTGCAATCTTGTAGAGCCAGATCCCTTTGCTGCCTGCAAGGAACTAAGGAATTGTGTCTGTTTTGCTGCAGCTGCTTGGTTTTATAGAGGATGAGACTGAAAACCTGGCCACTAAAGCTACTGCTTGGAAGGTTCTTTGTCCATGGCAGCTTTGTACTAGAATGTGTTATCAAAGGATTTGACCTGGGATGAGTCAGTGGCCGATTACATCTTCCCATGATGCCCCACTCTCACCTGAGCTGGGCTTACTCAAAGCATACAGGCTGGTAGGGAAAACAACAGTGGGTGGGCAGGTGATCCAAATGACTATACCTATCCAGCTTGGCATGTGTCCAGGGCTCCATTAGCTGTGTTACTCGCTGGCTCTCCTTCACCTCTCACAATAACTCTAGGAGGTAGGCATTATTATGTCTGTTTTTAAGATGAGAACAAATGAAGTTCAGGGAGGGTAAGTAAACTGCCTAAAGTTACACAGCTCGTCACTGGAGAAACGGGGATGCAAAACCAGGCCTGTCCATTACAAACCCATACTCTTCCCACTTGACAGGAATCCCCATATTCTGCAAGGGAGACACTGGGATACTTCACCTGAGCATTGTGGATCATAGTTCCACAAAGAATCCCATGAGCTTAATTGTACCCTGATAAGGGTCCTCACCCATTTCACAAATGAGAAAACTGAGGCACACAGAAAGGGTGATAACTTCTTCTGGAGCCAGCAATCCAAGCTGGACGCTGACATGTTTTTTTTTCCAGGGTGCCCCTACCCTTCGCCTACTTCTCCTGCTCGAGGTAGTATCAATAACATGTACCTTTGGTCCACATACACCAAGACAGTGACCTGCCAAGCCCATCCCTTGGGAATCTGTTCTCCCCGAGGAACTGTTTGCCAAGACTTCACTTTCCTCTGGGACAGACAAGCTCTGATGGTCCCCCATTCTTTCCCCTCTCTCACCCTCCTGGAAAACAGAGCTCAGAGCTCAAGTATGACTAATAAGTGTAGCTCCTGTTTGTGTAGTTCTTCACACATTCAAACCACTTAAATACGTATTTTCATTTAATTCTCAAAGAACCAGGTGAAGGGAGAAGCAATAACCCCATTTTACAGACATTGCTACCAAGACTAGAGAGGGTAAGTAATGTGCACAGCTGGGAAGTGGTGAGTAGAGCCCAGCTTCTCTGAGCCCATTCACATTCTCCTCTCCTTTCAACCCATTGCCCCACCCACCTCTTTGGGAGTCCTCCCTGAAGAATCGCACCAACTCCCTTCTACCTGACCCCAGGGTTACGCCTGACAGCAGCCATTTTCCAGGAGTCTGTGGGGAATGAGCTTTCCAAGCAGGAACCACTTTGAAAGAGGTCCACAAGCTCCAGGTACAGCCCCATAGCCCATCACAGGGACAGATGAACCTATGAGCAGGCATTGGGTAGTGCCCCAGCCTGTCTGTGCCTCATTCTGGTAAGAACATCATGGCAAGTGTCACAACCTGCCCCTTTGTAGAAAAGATCTTCTCCTCAGGCCACCTATGAATAGCTCTTCTACCAACCAGGAAAATTCTCACTGAACAGCCAGGACAAGGGGGCTGATGAGAATCTGAACCCACGGCAGATCCTCTCCCTGCATCTCTGAGGAGCATAGTGTTAGCTCCCATGCCCAGAGATGAGTTGTTCAACTGAAACCCTGCACACCAGGGCTCTGGGAAGATCTGGATGCCCAGAGGAGAGCCCAGACTGGAAGGAGAAAATACTGCTTCAGACAGCCACAGAGCCAGAGAGATTGTAAAAACAAGCCAGGCTCAGTGTCACCCAAAGCATGTGCCATGAGAACATTCAATCCTCCAGAGTTAGGTAAAAAGAAAAGCAGATTCTGTGGATGATTGGTTTAGGGAAACTCTGAGTTGAACAAGAGACTGTGGAACTTTTCAGAGCCTTTAAAATGCTAATGTGCTTCACAATTCTTCAAGAGAAGGGTAATGTGCAATATTTTTTAAATGTTCAGTTTTTCAGAGAATTTCAAAAGAACAATGTCTGCAGAATACCCTTTTAAAAACAGTGTGCTGTGGTTCCTCTGAGGACAGAGAAAATAGCAATAGCTATGTGGAAAGGTGGCCTTTAAATTAATATTAGTGCTGCAACAGGTGAATAAGAGGAAGACATATATTACAAATGAGGGTACAGTGCTTACAAAAATGTGAAGTGGCATTACATATACACAGGTTATGTTTGGGGAGTAAGAATTCCCTAAAACATATCCTCCTACAAGCTGGCATCCCTACAGCAGCCCATTTTTTTATTTGGTTTGCATGTCTAGCTTCCCAGTAAGATTTTATTTGACTAAAGGGATCTGCCGCAGAAGAGGACATCTGTTGATTTTTCTTCCCAGCATCTATTCTCCTTGCTTTTGGTAATGGACCCTAAATTTGGTGGAGGGTGTCAGGGGAACATGTCCTCTCCTACTCTCAGTCCATGTGGGTTGGGAGCATCCCAAGCCCCAAGCTTCAGGCCCTGCCAGTCAATGTATTACACCTCTAACATCATCCTACACCCACCCCAGTGATCGGCTTACAGGTGGGCAGATGACTCAGTGGTCCAATCAGACTCAGGCCAGGGCTTCTGCTGGAATCATTGGAAAAGAATCTTTCTTACTACCTGCATTCCAGAGCTGCTGGAGGCCATCTCTGCCCCCTCATAGGAATAAGCTTACCTGAAAATGAAACCAGCATAAAGTCTAGAGACAAAGTGAAACAGATCTCTGTTGACATCCTATGGGCCCCTGCTCCCAGCCATGCCTGTAGTTGACTGTACCTCTGGGACTCGGACATTTTAGTTACTTGAAATAATAAATTAACTTGTGTCTGAAGCCCATTTGAGTTAGGATTCTGTCACTTGCAATTGACAGAATTAACTGCCTAACAGTTGTTGAAACCTGTACAGATTTTTGTTTGCTATTAGACAAATTGTTTGCTATTAAACACATTATTTATTTTTTCATTTATTCATTCTAAATGAGATGTATTAGGCACATATCAATGCGAATGTAACTTATGCAGGTCAGGCTGCCGTGTACAGCCCCTCAGATTGTGCACCACTCAACTTAGAGGATTCCCTTTCCCAAGGCAGCACCCTAGGGTTACACGGTGCAGCAGCCGTGGGCCATGGGATATAGAAATATGTAAATCAGCCCACAATCCAGAAGGGTCCATGTCTCAGCAGCACCCATTTCTCCTGCCACTCTGAAATGACCACGATTTTCTTCCTCTCCCTATGGAAATCCTTCCTATCCTTCAAAGCCTAACACAACTGCAACCTCCTCCAAGAAGCCTTGCCAGATTGCCTCAATGGCAACAAAGTGGTAACTAGAGAGGAAAATTGCAGGGAGGAAAGGTGCATCAGGGAACCTGCAATCTGAGCTCAACAAATGCAGCCTGTTCTTCTACATTGTTTCTCACAGGGAGGCTGAGGCAGGAAGAACAAGTGCTGAGCACTCCCCTGAGATGATTTGCAGAGTGATTTACCTCCTGGACACCCCAGAGTACTGACTTGAGTTAGGGAAGGACAACTGGGCTCTCATCTATACCTCCACAGTGACAGAGAAGGCCTCTCCATCACCTGCACCACCAAAAACCCAGTGCTCATCAATTCTGGATGCAGTGCTCGTAGTGGCCACCCAGACAGCAGCTAATTCCCAGGGCATCAGGCTGCATTCTTCTCATTTCTGCCTGTTTTTCCATGGTTGGGGCAGGGGACAATGACCTGTGAGGGCAGAGATGTCTCATCTGGCTTGTCATTCTCACCCAGGTTTTAGGGCAAGAGGGAGAACACCATTCTAGCCCAGAGGAGCTGTTGCTGTCTTCCCTCTCCATGGGGACACAATATATTCCCAGTCCATCTCACATTCCAAAGTCTTCCGGACTCCCTAAAGTCTGTATTTGCATAGACTCCAATCTTCCACAACCCCTCCCTCATCCCAGCCCAGCCCCTCCTTCAAACCCCAACCTAGGTAAATAGCAATAACTCTCATTAACATTTCATAGATGCTGTTATGCTCTTTTCCGTTGTAGAAAACATGATACAAAAGACGGTCTAAAAAGAAACAAAATGCCCTTCTTGTGTGTTATTTACAGCAGGCCTCCTCTGATCTAATCATCTTTCCTCCCCGAGCCCATCCTCTTCCCCCCACCACCACCCCCCTCCCCAGTACACTGCAACTTTTCAGGCATTTTATTAAAATGAACACGTTGTTCCTGCAGCCCACTCCCTCCCTTCCAGGCCTGGACATAAATAATTTATCTGAAAGCTCATTTGGTTGGCTACACTTCCATAATTGAAGGCCGTCCCCCACAGTTTATTGGCGAATGCAGGGGCCCAGCCTCTCAGCTCCCTGACCCCAGATGGAGCGATTCAAAGGACCACCACAGGGCCCTTCAAAGCCTGAGGAGGCCCCACTCATTGATGTTCATTCCGCCCGCCTCGCTCTGTAGCCAGCCAGGCCCACAGCCCTCAGTCTGTCAGGAGGCCCAGCTGCCAGTGTGTTCCCAGTGGAGGATCCTCAGCTGACCACAGGCCTACTGCCTTGTGGCCAACTGCCACCCATGGGGCAACCCTGCCTCTGCACCATCAACCTGCCTGGCACCCCCTGTGGCCAGCATGTGCCCCAGGAGGCCTTCCCAGGGCCAGCCACAAATCAGCCCTGAGGCTCAGGACTGATCCCCAGGCCTAGAGATCCCATTTTAAACACTAAGGAGAGGCTGGAGCAATGCAATCCAGACTCTGAACTCATGGCTTTAAGTATTAAGTGGGCCCCATGCTGCCTGGCATTGCCCATGTGCTCTCCTTCTTGGCTCACCCACTATCTTCCATGCAAACCAGCACCCCTGGCCCCTCCCCATTTATGGGAGGGCCTTGCTGATCTTGGAAACTGCACTTGCCTACCACATCCTGCACTTGACCTGCCTGTGCTCCCAGCAAAGAACAACTCCTCCACTTGTCCACCTGTCACCATCCCATCTTGCCTTTCTCAAAGACAGTACTCCAGCAACCCTCCCCTCAGCCTGTGTCATCAATTTTCCTCTCTCCTTGACATTCTGTCGGGTATAAAGATGAGCAATGCACGGTGATTAAAGCACAACCTCAGAGCCATATCACAAAGGTTCAAATCCTAGCTCTGCCACTAAATTGCCCTATGACCTTAAGCAAGTTACTTAATGTCTCTGTGCTTCAGTTTCCTCATCTTCAAATAGTAACTACCTTGTAGTGTTGGTGGTATATTAAGTGAGTTAATATGTATGAGATACTTAGAACAGTGTTTGTCCATGAAAAATGTTACATAAATGCTTACTATCAACACTAAGTTAAAAATGAAACTTTCTTTACTCCACCTCCCCCTCTAGGTATCATCCCAATTTTCCTATTCATTTATAAGAAATCTCCTGCAAAGAGGCATCTATATGTCCTGTCTCCAACTGCTCTCCCCTCCTTCTGTCTTAAAGTCACTCTGATCAGCCTTTCTCACCCCACCACAACTTCAAAGCACTTCTCCTCACAGTCTCAGGTGACTTTGACCTTGCTCAACCCCACATTCACCTTTGAGTCCTCTCCATACAGACCTGTTATCAGTTATCTGACACAGCAGTTGTCAGTCTTTTCAGACACACTCTTCACTTAGTTGGGACACCACTCACTACTGCTCCTCTTCAGCTTCCTGTCCCTATACCTTGACCTCTAAATGTCGGATGTTACAAGGGCTCAATGCTATGGCTTCTTCACTACTTGAGTCAGCACCATCCAGTGAAAATACAATGTGAGCCACAGACATGATTTTAAATTGTC
This sequence comes from Glossophaga mutica, assembly GCA_039655065.1. Classification (NCBI taxonomy): domain Eukaryota; kingdom Metazoa; phylum Chordata; class Mammalia; order Chiroptera; family Phyllostomidae; genus Glossophaga; species Glossophaga mutica. Next base: position 120,867,619 of record CM077307.1, read on the forward strand.
TAGTTACTATGTTAAAGAAGTAAAAAGTAACAGTGAAGTTAATTATAATAATTTAATGTAATACAGTATAGCCAAAATATACTTTTTGTTCTATGTCTTCAAAATCTGGTACATATGTACTCTTTTGACACCTCTGCATTCAAAGCAGCAACATTTCTGGTGCTCAATAGCCAGGTGTGTCTAGTGGCTACCGTACTACACAGTGAAGCCCTAGGGGATAGTGTCCATTCTTTTAGCATAAATGCCATTGGAGCCACCAGGACTCTGACATTTTTTTACACCAGTCTGGACCTTTCTCTCAAACCCCAGATTCTTGGATCCACTTGGGTGCCTCAAAGACAGTTCAAGTGTAAAGCGTCCAAAAAGAACTTAAAAGTCTCCAGAACCTCACTGACGCCTCCATTTCTTTCTAAGCCCGTATCTGACCCTTCTCCAAATGCTGTGGGTTCCATCTAAAATGTAGATCCAGAATCTGAGCCTTGCTGTCTTCCTTTCTCCACTACTTTGTCTGCACTTTAGCCATCAATCTCGGGGTCAGTGCAACAGCCTCCTGCCTCATCTCCCTGCTTCCACCCTCAGCCCTCGGTCCATCCTCCCGCCTGAGCCAGAGGATCATTTTAGGACAGAAGTCAGATGCCGAGATTCCTCCACAGACCCCCAGCGGTTCCCCAGCTTCCTCAGGCCAAAAGCCAGAGCCTCACCACACCTGCTTCATTCATTTCCCCCTCCCCATTTCTTAGACATGCACCTGCCAGACTTACTCCCAACCCCAGGCCATCGCACTTGTCCTTTTATCTCCCTATGATGCTTTTCTCCCAGACATCTGCAGAGTTTATTCCCTCTCTGCCTCAGGTCACTGCTCAAATATCATTTTCTCCCAGTGTCCTTCCTTGTCCACACTACGTAAAATTACAAACCCAGCCCCCACACTGTACTCCTAACTCCCCTTCTCTGCTTTATTTTTCTTCATGACATTTAGCACCAGCTCGCATACTATGGGCTTTGTTTTCTGTCTCTTTCCCCTATGAAAACCTAGGTCCTATGAAGGCAGGTCTATTTTATCACTACTATTTTTTCTTATACCAGAATAAGTCATTGAAACATACACTGTGCTTGATAATTTTTTACATAAGTGAATGCATGAAGGGAGCCAGGGAGGGAAGAGTGAGTCAGAGGCCTTTTTACCATTGGAAATAAGATCACAGTTATCTTTGCTCCACAGGTAGGATAGACCTCCCCCTCCTCCACCCTCATGTCAGCATCTTCAGAAAAGGAGCTGATGAATATACCCCCTGAGGTGTCAATCACTGCCCTGCCCAGCCCACTCTACTGCAAGGAATAATAGTAATAATTATAACCAACAGCACCAAGATGTTTACTGAAGACTAAGTACTTTCCATGTTTTACTTCATTTGCATCCTCACAACAAATCTCAATCATGACCCAGGCCAGTAGCCAGGAGGAGTCTGAGCACCCTAATGACATTGTCCCCCAGAGAAAGGGGTCTGGAGTCACCCTGTGACCCCAACAATTAAGCCTTCTGTCCAGCCTTTGTCTTTTCCTTGGTTTGCAGCCACACAGAGAGAACAATAAACTTTCTTTTTATTCCTCCCCAGCCCTCCCCAGAATACCTTCCAGCTTACTTGGAATTCCACGTAGGATTGCTTTTCCACACTCTTGCTGCACAGCTGACCCATCCCTGTCCCTCCAGTTGCTGTTCTGGATCTGATTTGAACTTCAGCCAAGCCCCATCCCTCTCACTATCGTTTCAGAATCAGGATCTGATTCCCAGTCTCATGATGACACATCCCATGCGCAGTGTGCCACACACATCCCCTGGTGAGGAAGACTCTGTTCTAGCTGCTGGGAATGCTGCCCTCAGCTGTCAGCTCCCTCAGGGCTGTCCAAGCTTCACAGAGCCACCTTGCCCAATCTTCATGTGGTGGCTCATACCCAATGACTGAGAAATAAAGTGCAGAAGGCTGTCTGGTTGAGTCCACGTGGTTGACTTTGGTGGCCTTCTGAGCCAAGACTGTCAACAAGCCTGCATTGTAGCTTGACTTCTACGCCCACCCCAACTTTCTCTCTCCCTCCCTCCCTCCCTCCTCCCCTCGCTCCCATGAGTGCTTATCCCACGTGAACTCTGATACATATCCTGTGCACTAACCCCTCTCAGTGGCTGCCTCCTGGGTAACCCAGCCTATGCCATCCATCCTCCACCAGATCCAATGTACAGATTCTTCTGGGTGAAATAATGGAGTAGAGGTTCTTTCTTCCTGACCGCAGCACACATGACAGCCAGATCTTGCAACCCCCAGAACTGACCTCTGGCTCTGATCCCCTCCTCCTACCAGAGGCCCACATGGGCTGAAGACTTCAGAAACAATGACTAGTAAAGAAACTTAAAACCTGCCACCTTAGCCCTAGCGGGTGTGGCTCAGATTCTTGAAGTGTCGTCCCAGACCAAAGGTTTGCATGTCCGATTCCCAGTCAGGGCACTTACTTAGGTTGCGGGTTCAATCCCAGGTGCCTGTGGGAGGCAAACAGTAGGTAGATGTTTCTTTCTCTCTCTCTCTTCCTCTCTCCCTTTTTCTCTCTAAAAACAATGAAAAATGTCCTCAGGTGAGGATAAAAAAACCTGCCACCTTGGCTTTGTTCTTATTATTTCAAATGCAGGGACAATCGTATCCAAAGTCCATGGATACTGCAGACTCTGTCACTTTGCCCCAGGAACAACTGGCTCAAGGCCTAGGCAGCCCCTCTTCCTCCAGCAGAGATGCTTGTTCCCTTTTACCTTGACAAGAGGTACCACCCAACTCACACAGTAGCAGACCAGAACCTAGAGACCATAATGAATTTACATTTCTAACTAGTGCACCCTTCCTACTGGAGGAGAGGTTTACACTGAGAATGCCAGGAAAGGGTCCACAAAGACCAATTCGAGTGAGTAATTGCATCTGGGAGTCTGTTCAGTCTTCTAGATTTTCTTAGGAGACAGTATCTTTCTCTCTGGCCCCAGCTAGGGGTAAAGAAATGTGTGGGGAAAGAAATTAAGACAGGAAAAGGTAGGAAGCTCACTGGACACAGGGTGCCTTGCACCAGCCCAGCAGTCCACAGAGTAGGACTTCCACTGAGACCAAAGGGCCATAGTCTGGTATCAATGAGCAGCTGAGCCAGGGAGGCCTCAGTGAGTCAACTCACAAACACTCTGAGCATCTACCCTGATCCAGAGGCTGCTTGTGGGGAAACTATGGGGATGGGGGTATGTAGAGATCAAGGTACTTTGGTGCCAAAGAGCAAGACAGGGTGTTAGGATTCAGGGAACCATGGCCAGCTCCAGAGCAGAGGTGCACACAAGCAATGAGGGAGCTAAGGCCAGGTCAGCAGCTGAATGAGGCAAGCTGCTGGCCTTGAAATCCCAAGCCCCTGGAGACCCCATGCCCAGTGATTTGAGGCCACTCTGCCCCAGAAAAAACAGATATGAGTCCCAGTAACCCTGGGCAGGCCAGGTACTCTGGGCTTTGGGATATCGAATGAGGTGTGACACAGTGTCCAGGGACGCAATGGCATCCTTAGAGTGCCACCTTAAGGTATCCCTGTTTAGTCTTTGCCTCTTATCCACCCTTTACACATAGCAGCCCATTTTTAAAAATGCAAATATGTAGTAGGCTCTCGGACCAAATAATTGGCTTGATTCCTAGACCAGGAACCACTCAAGTACAAAGACATGCACTTCCTTGTAGCCCCAGCAATGAGCAGGGTTTTCTTGCACTTAAACAAACATAGCTGGACTTGATTCACCTGCTTATTACAGAGTTCTCCTGAGATGCAGTATGGGACTGGTGGACACTAGTGTATTCTATGACAAATGCTGCAACATCACTATGTCAAACAGCTTAATGATCATTGTACTTGTGCCCTGAGCAAGGCTGCATGAATAACTAAAATGTCAAATGTCTTTGTTTTAGCTGCTCTTCTATCAACTCTGCTGGTCTCACAAGCATGAGCCACATGCCAATTAGAATATCTGATGGTCAAGTATAAATGTCTTTGATTCATAAGAATGAATTTATAATCACTTAAGCTCTCTCTGGAAGAAATAATCTTTAAAAAACATACTATCCAGGGGTATGAAGGATGGTTGTTAAAGTGGGCCCTCCCCAAAGTTTGCTTCCTTGTGTTTTAATAGAACAAATCCAAGGCCAAAGTTCCCTAGGGCTGAACTGAAATTCCTTAGTGGAACCAAAATCACAGAGAACCCTGGACATCACTCTATTTGTCAAGGCTGCAGACACACACACACACTTTGAGTCTGGAAGAGGGAGGATCTCAAGAGCAATGATGTCTGCAGGGACTTTTGAAACAAGATGAGGAATCTTTATGGCTTCAAAGGGAGGAACCCCAGCTATAGCCTTCTTAGAACCAAGGACTGGAGAGGTCAGTGTTCAAGGTCCCAGGGAGACGGCTGCTGTCTGAAGACCCACCCCTAATGAGTTATGTTCAGCTGCAAAATGACAACCACAAATCCTGTTTTGCTAGCACAATTCCAATTCCAGAAAATTCATTTTTTTCATCAAAGGAAATACAAACACACATATATACATATATACATATATATATACTGGTGTATACATGCACATGTTTATGTGTATGCCTATATATAGGTATAATGCATGTATATGTGTAAAATATGATCTGAGTTATAGATTTACATCTGTCTTTTCACAAAGCAAATGAATAAACATGAGTTCACCCATCAGGAAAATTCAGTTATCAAGATCCAAGTCCAATTTTTACTTAAGAAAATATCCCTTGTCATTCGGGGGATAGGTGTTGTCCAGAGTAGTTCAGAGGGCTAATGTGGGTCATCAGGTGTGCAGCGGGATGAATCAAGGCTATTCTCTCACTTTCTCCAAGTCTGTGCTCTGTTGCCAGGTATGTGTGTGTGCAAGGGGTGGGGAGAAGATGCCCAGGTCCTAAAACATGGGTCCCAAAACATGGGCCCCTCAGGGGATTGAAGAGCTCTGGGATCAGCCTCAGTTCTGCAAGTCACTGCCTTCTAACCCCATCTCTTCACTCACTAGCTGTGTACCTGCAGCTCATTCTCTCCCATCTGCACAATGAGACCTGTGGAGAGGTTGGGGAAATCTATGTGGTAATGACCAAAACACAAAACAATTAGTGATGATGAGCAGATGAAGTCTAGAGGGAGGAGTTGAACTACAGAACACAATGGGCCAATGAATGACCCACAATAGAAATCTAACTTCGGATTCTCAGGCCAGCTCTTTTTAATATACCAGAGATTTCAAAGTATTGATTTAAAAATATACAACCAGGGGTCCCTGAGTAGTATGGGAATTTTTTAAATTTGATGTTTTTGTTGCAAAAATTGAAAAATATTAGTAACACCCTTTTGGTGTTGTGTGTGGATAATCACATTATCACCAAATAATGTTTTGGAAATTCAAGGTTGCATTTACATTTAGGCTTACTAACTCATTTTTGCAAAATGAAGGCCAAATGACTTCATGGGCTGCTGTGCAAACAAAGGTTTAGTGATTGTTCAAATAGAGACAAGTGCAGGGAGGATTGAGTCATCAAGCAGTACAGGGAACACTGGCAGGCCACACACAAATGGCTGGATGCTGATCGGACATAATCATAGTCACCGTTTTGCAAGCAGGTACCAGAGTGAATGCCCTTTGGGGTTGTAACAACTTGTGAGGCAGCACTAGCAGGAAGGGTACACAACTGGAGAATGTCTTGCTAAATGTTATATATTTTTTGGTTTTTAGGTTAGTATATTTTGGGGCACTCTGTTAAATTCATTGCTCCATCAAAATCCTAGGTCTGTGTTTAAAAGTATATCCATTGGAACACATGAAAAATAATAATGTCGATAAAATTTATATTTAAAAGACTAACAATATTGATAGTCCCTCTAATGATGGGCCAGCATGCTCAAACATCAAAACAATCCAGTCGATAACAAGCTGAACTTAATATGGGATTACATCTCTCCATTTTTTAAACCCAATGTTGGTTAATTTACTTTCAGCAAAACATCATCTGTCACTTTAAATTAATGCCATTAATTTGAATTTTAATGGTTTTGTAGTTTTGTTTGCATTTAATTTGTAATTGTGTTTTGCTTTTATAGCTGTGTGTGAGCTAGAAGCATAAGGGATTTATACTTTTTTGTTTGTATATATTTAAGTAACAATATGATCAAAATAAATTTAGCCACTACTGGGGATCTGAGATAATTTTCCCCCTTTAAAATGCATATATTAGTCAATTTTAAGGATCACTGAGATTGCACCATAGCACACTACTAAATGAACAAGAATTCTGTAATTTTAAAAGTCCTTAGTAAGGTCAAATTTTGCTCAATGCATTCTGAAATGGAGTGTGAAGTAACCCCCCCCCCCCCAGGAATTTAGATCTGAGCTTTTTCAAAGTTTTAATCCAGTTAGTGGCTATCTCAGATGACTCAAGGATCCTACGAAGCTACCAATGTCTCTTTGGTCTCTTTCTGCTGTTCCTTTACTCAACAGTTTGGAGCAATTCCATAGAATTTGATGATATGCCATTGAGTGCCCAGAAATTTACAACCTGAATCATATAAAACAAGTTTGCATACATGCATTTTGCTGGAAGAGAAGGTCCACAGTTCTTACCAGGGTCAGATTCATACTTTCATCATTCTTGGAGGGCCAGGACCAACTCCAAAACACTGAGGGCAGTGGCTGGGTTTCTCTGTGCTTGACTCCACATCCGTGACAGGTATTTCATTCATTACCTTCCTGTCCTCATGTGAAAGCTGAGGAAACAAAGGCTCAGAAAGGCTGAGTCACTTACCTGAATCCCATAGCTAAGTAAGTGTCTGAGGAGGGATTTGAATTCGTGACCATATGACTCCAGAGCCTGGACTCCTAGCCACTCAACCCACTGCCTCCCTCTCCCCCTGTAGATGTAGGTGAAGGTAGAAGAAAGTAATGTGGTCCCTGTGTTCAGGGAATAGCTAATCTACAGACAGGACTTGTTCTTCTACATAGTGGAATAGGGCTGGGAGTCCTTCAGAGAAAACCCCAAAGCCAGGAGGTGTGTGATTGCCCAGATGGGAGTTGCCAGAATCCCTCCCTGAGGTTTGTTGAGAAGTGTCTACACTGTCTTTACTCCTTACCTCCTCAGCCCACTCTCAGTTTATTTAAAGCAAAGAAAGGGAACTGTGTGAGCATAGGAGGGAACGTTTGTTATGTAAAGTGCTGTGACTTCACTGCTCCCAGCAACTCTGCAGGCTATTGGCAGGGGCTCTGGAGAACATCTGTAGAGATTAGGTGCCTGCAGAGGGAGTCACTATTACATTTCCCAGCTGGAGGTCAACTGCACTGCAGAAATGCCAAGCCCATTGCTGGGTGCAGATATTGCTGGGAGGATTTATCACACATCTCCCCAGGTATGGAGTGGGAAGCACCTCTGTAGGAGTAGGGACTGAGCCTATTCATACCCAGAGAACTCAGGACAAGGAGTTAGCCAAAGGAGAGTATGGCCAAAGGAAGCTGCAGAGCCTGAGGGCCTACCTAGGCCGTGGAAAGGGGATGTAAGCTTCTCCAGGACCAAGAGGAGGCCATAAGAGGTAACCTAGCACTAGGTAACCCAGCACCCCAGAGCTGGCAGAGGACCGCTGGGGAAATATCTACACCCCACAAAATACCCAGCATTGAGGTACCTGTCTAAACAGAGGCATTGAAAGCAAGTGGAATTCAGGTAGCACTGTCCACCTAAAAGGACAGCGTTCCTCTCCTCTATCCCCTCTCATTTTGCTTGGGCTCTGGAGAAACCAGGCATGGAAAGGCAGATTTATTAGTTTCCTACTGCTGCAATAACAAAATCCCACATACTTGGTGGTTTAAAACAACAGAATTGTATTGTCTTACAGTTCTGGGGGCTACAGGTCCAAGATTAAGGTATCAGCAAGGCCATACATGCTCCCTCTGCTGACTCCAGGGAAGAATCCTTCCTCGCCTCTTGCAGTTCGTGGAGGTGACGGGCAATCTTGGTTTCTTGGCTTGCAGGTGCATCACTCCAGTCACATAGCCGTCTTCTCCCTGTGTGACTTCAGGTTGTCTTCCCTATGTGCATGTCTGTCTGTGTGTTCAAATCACCCTTTTTAATAAGAAAACCAGTCATATTAGATTAGGGCCTAATCTAGTGACCTCACGTTAACTGGATTACCTCTGTAAAGACTTGATTTCCAAACAAGGCCACACTTGAAGGGAAAATATTAGGACTTCAACATATCTTTTTCAGGAAACACAATTTAACCCATCAGAGTGGACATGAAAGAAGAGAAACAGAACCACTAACCCATCCCCAGTCCCTGCAGGTCTCCACATGCCAACATGGTCAAGCCTGTGCTGCAGGGAGGTTGAATCTTTGAACTGGATGCAGAAGGAGGCTGTACATGGGCTGGACCAGGCCTTTTTAATATCTGAGAGTAAAATTTGTTCTGTGTCTAAAATTGATTGGGAAGCTCTGGTACATGTCTGCGATGCCATCAAGGGAAGGGGAGGGAGATCCAGCCAGGCAGATTTGAAAGCATCGAAGGGAGAAATATAAAGCCATTTCCTGTTCGTACCCCATCGAGTTCAGCCCATTCAATATATGGTTATATATACAAGAGGCAACTAGGGACCAAAGCAGCACAATATAACATCAAGTGAATTAAATCAACTGTGGGGGGAAAATGCACAGAGAAAGTACTAAGACAGTCAGAGAGGAATGGCCCTGCAAGAGGCAGATTTGGCTGAGCCTTCAAGGGTGGAGTAGATTCTGGCCAGTGGGCACAGAGGTAGGTGAGGGCAGGACCTTTGTGAACAGAGGCACAAGAGCCAGACCCTGTGCCAAAGCTGAAGACAGCTTGGATTCCACCCCAGGAAGGTCTACGACCCTCTTAAAGAACTTTTATGGCCCCCATCCTGGGCAGCGGATGCAGATTTTATGTGTGTCTGCAGGAAGCTAAAACTGTCTTCAAACACAAAATTATAATGATCAGATGTCTGTCTCTGGGATGGCAGTGTTTCCTCGAGCTGAAAGAACACGGCAGACAGAGCCAGAGGAGGATTATAAATAACCCACCACCACTTTGCTCCTTCCCACTGCCGAGGCTCTGGCCCCAAGTCTCTCTCTACCTCTTGGCAAGCTCCCAGAGGGTTTTAATGAACAGTTTTGCTTTCTCAGCTGCACGCATCCAGGTTTTCCTGGATCAAAAGAGGGGCTTCCTCCTCCTTTTCTCTTCTGGCTTATGAGCAAAGCAGAGGCTCCTCAGGGTCTTAGAACATGGGAGAGAATTGAAAGGTGTCACTGGCCCATCAGGAAGGAGCGTTTAGAGGGAACTACCCCCTACAAAGAGGAAGCCCGGAGCCTGAAGTTTTGCAGACTGGCACTTGGCCAGGTGTCCACCCTCATTTCTGAATTTCTGAACTCTGTGGGCCACCGGAAATCAGTAACGTGGCGCCTCTAAATGGAAACCCCCACACTAAGCCCCTGCATTCTGCCATGAATTGACCCAAGCTATAAGAACAGATCTAGCCTCCTTTTCTGCCCTGATGTGTCAGTTCTGCCCTTTTAAGTCTACTAGGCAGCTTCAGCCAAATTGGAGGTGTGCTGCTCACACACATTACCATTACACAAGCCCCATTACCCTTAAATCTCTTAAATGCCCACTCCCCCACCCCCACCACCAGCACTGGCTCGGGCTTTCCTGAAAGACCTGGCTCCCACCCAGGTCTCTGCCTATAAAGCCTAACCCTCCCTTCGAGACCAGGCCTCACGCAGCCTTGCCAGAAGCTGCCTCCCTAGGCCTGAGACCATGTCTCCCTGCAGTACCTACACCCTTTATCTGTTTGTCCTTCCTAGGGATTCTTTCTATCAAGCATCAGAGCCTGGTTTTCCACAAGGAGTGCTACTGCAGGCAAGTAATTCCCATTGTAGTGCACAGAGAAGGGGTTTTTAGGAGTAAATGAAGTAGACAGCCCTGGATTGTATAGCCCCCTCGGGAGAGTAATGAAGGCTCTAAAGATTACTGCATAAGGAAATAGCCCAACCCCACATGAGTCAGAATTTCCCAGGCTCTTCGACCATGGAAGCCTTAGATCCCATAACATTACCAATGGCCCCCAGGTATGGGGTGTGATGTGTCATGGATCCCACTTTATGGGAGAGCCACATGAGGGTCTGTGGTGCAGCACAGATCACCCACCCAGCAGGTCCTTGGGGTGGCACGGGGTGAATCCATGTCTGACTGGCCTTTTCCCTGATGCCATGCCCTACACATGGTAAATGTCAGGCATAAATGGGCAATTCCTGCTCACCCACTCAGCAAGCAGACTTGGGGAGATGTTAGATTGGGTACTGAGGTAGAAAAAAGGCATAGGCACACCTTCTACCTGTTTGAGCCCACTCCTCACCACTCTACCATTGTCTCCTCCCTTCTCCATAGTCAGAACACTGAACTTCTCCAGAAGGCTGCAGTGTTTAATAACTGCACGAAACCTCACAGACAATGAGCTGTATTTGGAAAAACAGGGGCTTTGGGGCCAGACAGACCAAATCCTGCTCTCTCACTTTTGGTGGGTGATCTTAGACAAATTACCCCCATTGTCATACCAGTTGCACCAGGTCAGCATGAAGCCTACCAGAGATACCCTACCAGTAGGAACCAACTCCAGTCTGCCAAGGGAGTGCAGATGGGGCCTAAAGCAGTGTGAGATTCTGGATGCTGCTGGGTGGAAGATTTGCTGTTGCTGACCCACAGGGTGTACATTTGGGTCTTCAGTATTCCCCTTAGAGTTTCACTTGTATTAGTAACCAATCTGGTAGCACAAAGTTGATTGGGGTTCTGTAGCATGGGTCCTGGTGACTTTCTGGGGAGCTCCTTCTGTTTGCCAGGCTTGCTGGAATGGACCATATCAGAGCTGCCGTGGGATGACATCTAATCCCTCAGCATGGGGTCTACCCAGTGGGGTGCACTGTTCTGGGATACAGACCTGGAGCTTGTTCTGCAGGGACCCAGAAGTCCCTCCCTCAAGTCTCTGCCTCTGTCTTTATACACATTTTTCTCCAGGTCTATCTTTTCTCACCTAGGCCCTGGAGGTCTGTCTAGCTGTCTTGGAAAGGAGATGGAGCTGCAGAAAACAAAGGAGCTGGACCTCTCTTTCTGAAGTGGAACTTCAGAGAGCCATCCCCATGGGAAATGGGAGGAACCAATGGTCTCTGATACAGAACACAGAGGACACACAGTGAGTAAAGAGCAGGTTTTCCCAGCTCCCAAGTCTGGGTGTCCCAGGGCATGGGGAATGGTGGGGAACTGAAGGAAATGATACTAGTGGAGTTGCCAGTAGGTCCCAGAAAGATGAGCCCTGTACACCCTCCAGAAAGGGATTGATTCCTGGGATCAGATAGAGGAAAGCCTGGACTCCATGGCCTAGGAAGAGCTGGGAACAGGCAAAGTTGTAGAAAATACGTGGCTGCAGTTATCTCCAGGCAGATGGGGCCTCAGACAGTTTCACAGTCTTTCCTGCCAAGTGGGTATCAGAAGTAGCAGACTGGTTCTGTGGGTGCCCAGGGCTGGTGAGGAAGAAGAGAGGATGCTGCCAGTCTGAAGAAGGCTTCAGATGCTGCAGCAACATCTCCACACCATCTGTGGGGAATACACCTGAGGGTCAATGTGCCTGAAGAACAGGTCCAGGAAGCCAGGTGTCCCATCCACCATGGCACCTGCGTTAGCTCCCAGAATTCATGCATCCTCAGAAAGAAGAAAGCCACAAAGGCACAGATTCCTGTGTGTACCACCTTGGGGGAATAAGAACCAGAAATAGAAATTGAACTGTTTTAGGAAATTTGAGGAAATTGCATTTCTTGCACACGAGAGCTTTAGACCTACGTTCCCAAGTGAAGTTTCAGGAGCAGCCCATGTGTTTATGACCATCGAAGACACCCAGATCCAGACAAGAATCTGCTACCTCCAAGGGGCCTGGAGAAGAGCAGCAGCCCTTACAGGCCCTTGCACTAAACCTAACATCACCTTCTGACTCTCCGAGGCCCAGACATTGTCCCCTTTGGTCACAGGTCCTTGGTGTTACCGATTAAACGAGATGTGATGTAATGTAAAGTTGTCAGTGCTATGCCTGGTACAAACTAAGCAAGCTCTTGATTAATGGTGGCTATTGGTTTTACTGTGATCACAAAAAATACACCTTTTCGCCTCTCCTTTCTCAGCCTGCTCCTCACTCTTCGCTTCCCCACCCAACCTTCCCAGAAAGGGCCATCAACAGTCAATTTGATTTGTGCTTGGCAGGTGGTCATTAATATTTCTCCTGGCTGTCATTTTTCACTAAAGATAAGTCATGCTCATCACAGCTTCCTTCCACAGATCTTATCAGCAGGGAAGGAGAGGGTACCCTGAGCAGATGTGGGAAAAGGCTGACCTCTAGTTCATGGATGTCACCTTGGAGGATGCTAGACCTGCAAGGTCCCCCAGAGGAAAGAGCGCTCACACCCTGGTTCTGTGGATGGGAAGGCAGCCCAGAAGACACAAGGCATGACCCTGGCCACCCTCTGGGCAAAAGCAGAGACCAGGCTGGGAGCCCACTACCTTTTTACCCTGTGCTTCTTCCCTGGACTGGACTCACAGAGGAGGAAGAAAAGGGCTGCTGATTCCTCACATCTCATGATGGTATCACTCACTTACTTGGACTGAGTCCCAGAAGGATGAACCTGAAGACAGGAGGCATCAAAGCAGCTGGATAATCCCCCTGCATACTCTCCAAAGACCTGCACTGAGCTAATGGACTCAACTCAACCTCCTTTTCTAGGCCCTGCAGAGCAGCAGCCAGATCCTGCCGTTGCTTGACAGCTTGGAGGATCTGCAGGTGAACAGGTGGGAGGGATGCTGTCCCTGCCTTGTCTGCAGCCTGGAGGGATATCACCTGTTTTAATTAATGCTGCCTGTGGATCTGCCCTGTTCCAGGATTAGAGAGGCTACAGAAAAGGAGAGGGGGCCCGCTCATGAAACCGCCATACAGGAGTCCTGAGTTTCTGTAGATGGCTGTACCTCAGCCATTCCCCTTCTGGTCTCTTCTCTGTGCTTCCCATACTGTCCACACACAAGCCCTAACCCTCTGACTGCTTCAGCATCCCTGCAGTCATCTGCACACTAAGGCCCACAGTGTCTCACACCTGAAGGTAGAAGCCCACCTGGCCCTTTTCTCTATTCATCCTATCCTGACATACTTGCCTTTACCTGCTAGTCTCACTAGTCCTTGGATCTAGACTTGGTAGTCTGGCTTAGCTCACCAACAGGCCAGTCCAAAACCTCAAAGGCAGGACTGCTTCCTGGGTATGAGGACAAAGGTCACACAACACAACTCCTCTCTATCCATCAAACCAATTAAGTAATTAGTAATCACCCAGCATCTTGTGCCTACTCTTGTATAAAATAGAATCTGCCTGAATCCCTTCCATTTTATAAGTAGGTAAACCGAGGCTCAAGGAGGAAATAAACTTGTCCAAAGTCACTTTATAACTTTTCCATGGGCACACCCTGGGTCCTCACCTAGCCCTCCTCAAGGACTAGGTCTGGTTCTCTCACCTCAGTGGCCCCACTCAGTGGCCCCGCACATAAGGCTTCTTAAAGAGCAAGTCTCAAACCAAAAGGAGACCCTCCCTGGGTGGATTTCCAGCTTGCTGGAGGTAGTGGTGGAGAAAGGGAATTTCTAGGGTCTCCATGGGGGATTGCAGCATGCTGGCAGTCTTTGTCCCCCACTCCGCAAGATGTGAGCACAGATAGATTCAGCCTCACACTGATTTGCAAGGCTATTCAATACTGGCCTGCTGTTGGAGGGTAGAATAGGCTGCCCCTTCCTGCTTTGTGCCCCAGCCCCCAAAGGCCCCTAGAGAGGAGACAGAAACCACCCAGGAACAGTCAGGGCAATTCTTGGGACAAATGAAGTATGACCGGAGGTGATGGGGACAAGAAAAAGGAAGAAACTGCCTGTTGCCCTTCCAAAGCAACTAAGGTGCTATACCCTCTCTCCTTCGTTTATCCATTCTCACCTCTGTTTGTTCCTTCCCATCTCACCCACTCTTTGCTTCATCCTTCAGGCCAAACTACTCATTAATTACTCCTTATGCATTCATGTATTCACTTGCTCATTCAGTCCTTCATTTGTCCTTTCCCTCCTTGATTGCCTCTCTCCTCATTCTCCTCTTCCTTTCTTCAATCATTCCATTGACTTGTCTCTTCTTCTAGTCCCCCACTCATCTCCTTCTTCATATCCTATTGTAGGCATTACCATGTTCAGGAATTTCCAGTTCTCCCCTTTCTAGGCAAGTGAAAGTCTTTTAATTCCTGGATCTTTTGGGGTATATGATCATCTCTGGCCAATGGCTTACCTGCCAGTGGTGTTGGCATGCATTTCCTCTGAACTAGAGTCTTTAATTATCAGTGTGAGAGCCACCAGAGTATCTTTTTAACTCTGCCACAGTGACCAGCAACATTCCAGACAGTAGCTTCTCCAAAGAGCCTGAATTTCAGAGTGAGGAGTGCATGGAGCCAAGCTCCCAGACAACCACAGCAGCCATGGGGTTGCCCCAATCAGATCCACTTCTGGAGAACTTGCTGAGGAGCAGAGATGATTGACAGCTGCCATCTGTGGCCTCTGAATCTACCACTGAGTCAGTGACAGGCCACACATATTTCCCTAGGGCTGCTCCCCACAAATGACTAGTCTCAATGCCTGGGATACTAGAGTTGGGTCTCTCCTGCCCAATGTGGGACTCCACTCACGGGCAGCTTTGGTCTCAGGGCTCCTCACCAGCCTGGTCCACACTTTGGCAGAATGGCACTGCACTCCTCTTCCTTCCCAATCTTTCCTTCCCTCCCTTCTTCCCTCTCTCCTTTCACATGTCTCAGACCTGCATCATGGTTAAGGGTTCTCCCTGCCTTCTACTCCCTCTCCTTTTTTCCTTCATGGCCACTTCTAATAAAGGCATATCTAGTGCCATCCTGGAGCTTGTCTCTCAGAGGACCTAAACAGAAAAAGTACATAGAGCGCAAGTAAAAACTAACCCTTCCTTGTTTATTTGTTGCTATGGTATAACCCAGCCTTATGCACTCACTCATTCTCTCATCCAGCCACTCAAGTCACACTTAGCAATAGGCAGTTTCCTCACCTGTCATATACACAAGTCTGGCTTTGATGTGTAGATTTCCTTGGTAGCCCAGGCTCCTGATAAATGTGAGTCTCCTATATGCCCCATTCCCAGCCCTTTCTAATGTTTACGGATACTGCTGAGGTGGACCCAGTGCCTGACCTTGCTGAGTGGACTGGAGGACATCAATCTTCCTAAACAAAAGCTACTCAGGTGAAAACTTAAACAATGTCAACTCAGTCCCAGGCAGTGAAGGGACCTTGCCTCATGCTGAAAATGGAGCAAATATGTGCAGACAGCCCAGCTAAGATTTTGAGAGGAGACACAGCAGGGATTACCACCATAAAATCAGCCCCTCAATCTTCTACCCCTTAATCCCTCTAAATGGCACACTCACCTGAAGCCCAGCCACACACATCTGGGGTTCATGTACTTCCTCACTGGCCTGAGACATATGTTTTTATAGGACAAAATGTTTTGGGAATCCAGCCACCTTTCCGAGGCTCCTGGGACCTGGATCCCACCCTGCCTCTTTCTGCCACCCTTTCCTAGGCACGCTAACAGGCAGACAAATGACTGTAGACTCTTCTTGCCCTGTTCCACCCTGCATATGGCCTCCATAGCGTTCTGCTAAAAAATCCATTCATATTCCATTAAAAGCCCTCAATAGCTCCCCATCACCTTAAGGAGAAAACTGAACATAGTGTGATTACTCATGGCCCTACTGAGCCCAAAACCAGCCAGCTCCCCTCCTGCCCCTCCCCTGCATATCCCCAACACACCCACTATACACATCAAATTGCCCTGGCTGCCACCCTGTGCTGAGGGAGTGTGGACTTGGTAGACTTTTTACTCTTTTGACTTTGCTCTTTCCTTCCTTGTGCCTGAAATACTTTTCCTACTGCTTCTCCGCCTGACATAATCCACCTTGCTTTTAAGGACACTACTCAAAAGGTAAGCTTTGTGACTCCCGACTCAGCTGAAGTGAGTGCACTGGTCTGGCTTTCATGGAGTGTGGTTAGAGCTGGAACAATCCCTAACTTCCCTGCTTGGCTCCCTCCTACACACTGAACTTGAGAAAGAGCTTCAAACCTGATATCAACCGGGCTTGGATTACATCACAGTCCTGCCACCTTGAAAAAGATACCCTAGCTCTTTGAGTCTCTGTTTCTGCATCTATAAGGTAAAAATAATAACACTAAGCACCTGGTAGAGTGATTGTGAAGACTGAAAAAGATAAATGGTATGTGTTCCTATTTTGTTTCTATGTTTAAGTATGCATATCCATCGCCATAGGAAGTGGTCTGGGAGAATATATGCCATGGTGCTAACAGTGGTTGTCTCTGGGCAGGTGAGATTTATGGGGATCATTTCTGCCTTTGTTTTCCTTAGCTGAGTTTTCTGTATATATTTTTTAAATAATAAGCATGAACTGCTTTCATAATGAGAAAAAAATAAAAGATATATATCTCAGGGGGCAAAAAATGAGTAAGTGAACGTGCCTGGCTTGCAGCAGGTAACCTGCCTCCAGGAGGGCTGTGGGTTCATTTTCTTGTCTTTGTGCATCCGAAGCACTCCCAGTGGTTGGTCCCTAATGGGCACCAATGAATTCATCTGGCCCAACTCCCTCATTTAGCAGATGGTGAGCCCAAAGTCCAGGAAGGGAATGGACTTGCACAAAGCCACACTGAAATGAGTCTCTGAACCCCAGACCTCAAGTCCCAGCTCAGGCTCTTTTCCCACTGGTAGGGACCAGGCAGAATGAGGTGGCTGACAGGGGTCCATCAGCTTCTTTCCTCCTGCATGACCTGCTTTCCAGTTTGGATCACCAGGCTCCATCCTGTCCCATGTTAGGCTGGTTCTATCACTAAAATGATAATAACCCATGCCCTTAAAGCTGACATTGAAAGTCATAAAACCCACCAAGGTGTTAGAGAACAACACAGGGACAAAACCACTAAGAGGTGCTGAGGATTGAGTAAGGATTGGGGATGCCATAGGAGGTACAGCCACTATATGATGGTCAAACCAAAGGGAATCCAGCTCATAGACCAGCCACCCTGCCTTCTCCTGCCACCTTTGCTGCATCCCCTTCCTCCTCCACCTCTTTCTCCTCTTTCTCATTTTTGGATTAACTTCAGGAGGACCCATTTAAAATAAAAGCCAATTTCACAAAGTTCATGGGAATACCCATGCCTGAAAGTAACATTTAATTTTCAAGGGCAGCAGAACAGCTGTCCATGACAATGAAACAGGAGTGGCCTGGGGCTCTCACTCTGAGTCTCAAATCCCTCTTTCCTGACAAAACCCTAATAAAACAGCAAGAACTCCCAGCATTCAGGAGGCTAGGGTCTGTTTGGATCCTCTACTTTTTCGATCCTAAGGCAATTAAGCCATTTTAATATCGAGAACCACATGTCTTAACCCTATACAGCTGAAGATGGCTGGGATGAGCTGGAGAATGCTGGAACGAGGAGGAGGGGTCCTCTAACATCTGGGTTTTGTTAATAGATAGGAAGTCCACATACATGAATATTAGACATACATGACAATTCCAGTACTAGAATTCCAATAACCGTTGAATTCCAGTACTGTGCATCTTGATGCAGTTTCACCAAGCCCTGGCATCCACAGACAGGGAGAACCAGAGTCCACCTATGACACTAGTACCCTTTGTTTTCCTTCCAGCAGCTTAAACCTGCTTGGAGCTCAGCACTGGAGAACATGGAGACTTGCACCCTACAGAGAAAACGAAGTTTGTGTGGGGGCAGGGGGATGGGTAGGAAGGTTTTCATCTGAGAGCAGCTTTCTTTCAAGCAGGTCATGTTCTACTTAGAGCCCTTCTCTTTCCACAGGAGGAAGAGAGAGGGGGAGGAAAGGAGGAGACTCTAGCAAGGGAAGAACATGGACTCAAATAAGATCTGTTATGGGCTGAATTGTTTCCCCCAAATTAGTATGCTGAAGTCCCAACCCCCAATACCTCAGGATGTGACTGTATTTAAAGAGGTAATTCAGGTAAAATGAGGCCATTAGAGTGGGCCCTAATCCTAACCAGTATAACTGGTGTCCCTCTAATAAGAGAAAATTAGGACATAGACAGGTACGAGGGGAAGACCATGGAGGAAAAGCAGCCATCTACAAGCCAAGGAGAGAGGCTTCAGAAGGAACCGACCCTGCTGACACCTTGATCTCAAGCTTCCAGCCTCCAGAATCGTGAGAAAATAAAATTCTGTTGTTTAAGCCACACAGCCAGTGGTATTTGTTATGGCAGCCCTTGCAAACCAATATAAGAGCTGAAGTCCACTGCCACTTAGCAAGGGACACACCCCGACTTCATCACAACTTTGGTGGGCATTTTTTTCCTTATGGACCCCTTCTTCCAAAATATATACTTAATATTAATATATTAATAGCGTACATTAATGGTATATATTATTGTTGTTTTAAAACTGCATTGGTATGAAGATGAATATATTAATGATATATTGAAGGAGTTTCTTCAACTTTACTTTTTCTTCTGAATTTTTAAAAGAAATTAAAATATTTTTGTGAGTGTGTACAAGTACTGTGGGCTGTAGGCACCATGAGCACTGTGACAGTTACAGCAGTTGGCCCACACGCACCCCTCAGAGCACCCACTGCTGAACCTGTACCTCTGGGCAGGCTGAGCCCTGGCTGGGGCAGTTATGAGAAGCAAGAGCTCAATTCTTGTGTGAAAGCGCCTGGCCCAGTGTGGGTGGCCGGTGTGGCCTCTAAACCTTGGCTGAGCAAATGAAATGCACTCCACCTCCAAGGTCGTGTTTCATTCCCAGCCTGCCTCCTGGTTCCTCACCAGCAGCCAGGGTTTGAGAAGCATGCTTTGTGTAGCTCCTGGCCAAATCTCTGACTGTTTCAAAGGGCTTTTTCTCCTGGGTCACGGCAGACAATGCCAACAGGGAGAATGAACCGCTGCCTCTCTGCAGGCTGTTTCTTTCCTCCACTCTCCTGCCCTGACCTCAGCCCCTCCTGCTCCCCTCTGGTTCTCCCATAAATCTCCAAGGATCCCAGAGCAGTGCTGGGAGGAAAGGCCCCATTACACTCCCTGAAAAATGCGCAACTGGACAACATCAGTGAATTTAGACTTTTTTTTCTTGCCTCAAAGCCTTTTCTTCCAATGAATTCCTATATAGAAACCCAATAGATAAAAAAGAATAGAGAGCTCTTCTGGTTGAATCAGGGGCACACTTGCTAAGGGGCTCCCATAGGACCCCAAAGGTCCTATAGGACACTTTTTGAAAACCACTGGGCTGGAAAATCTCTGGGCCCCAGAGTGGGGAGGAAATGGCCTAGTGGTCAGCAGAGCCCTCCTATTCATGGGCCAAGGAGAACAATGCTGAGGAAGGGGTGGGAACAGGAGGCCAGAGCAAGTGGGTAGGGGTGGTATCCCAGAGAGGTGAACAGGGGAAACTCAAGTGAGAGCCAGACCTTGTCCTGAGGAGTACAGAGGGCCTGACCCTCCTACACAGCAGTCATGTGCACAGTGGTCAGGGGCAAAGCTCTCATAGGCACAGCAGTTAGTGACACATGGTCATGGGCACAGGAGTCATTGACACAGAGGCTATGGACACGGTGGTCATGGACAGAGCAGTCATGGAGACTGATCGTGGGCACTGCAGTCAAGGGCACAGGGGTCATAGGATAGTAGTCATAGTCATAATGGTTATGGACACAGAGGCCATCGATAACAGTGGTCATGGGCACCACTATCATGCACACAGTGGTCACTGGCACTACTCATGCACACAGCAGTCATGCACAGACCACAGAGGTGTTTCTGTTGAATCCATTAGCAGACTGGTGGCAAGTCTCCACCCCTCTTTAGGAGCTTTCTGGCAAGCTAATCCCTGCATAGCTTGGACATTAAATCATTGCTTCTTCTGCTTGTGGGCTGCCCAGGTACATCTGGCTTCATTTAGTCTCCCCCTTTGAACAGAAACACATGTGGGCTCTGGTGTGCCTCTGAGGTGGGAGTCTGTGTGTAAGGGCTTCAGGGGTGGGAGGGGCTGAGGAGCTATGAGGAGGGATCTAAGGCATCATTTTCAAAAGTGTGTTTTTTGGCACACAGTGTCCTACGAGATGTTATAAGGCTCTACGGAAAAAAGGTTTCCTCAGTCAAATAAATTTGGCAAACTCGGCATTAAACAAAAGCAGGCAGAGAATTGTGGGATTCCTCTGAGACTCTCATAGGTGACTCTAAATGGAAAAGAAAAACTGCAGTGTTTTCTAAGCATCTTTTGCTGGAGTAACAGGAAGGATTTTGGCTGCACGTGAACAGGAAATCCAGTTCTAAACAGGTTAAACTCTCCAGGAAGACATTAGCTCATACAACAGGAAGTCCAGAGGTGGGCACTTCCAGGATGTGGCAGCCAAACAATGTCATTAGAGCCAGAGGCCCTCCACCGTTTCCCTCTACCAGCCTCAGAGGTCTCCTGGGAATGGTGACTTCCACAGGTCCAAGGTGGTGGCTGCAATTCCAGACACCCAGGCAGACACTGCAACAGCAGCACAGAGCCAGAGGCTTTCCTCCCAAACACCTTTCATAAGCATCACAAATCTTCTCCACAAATGTCTCAGAATACTTTCTTCCACATTTCATTGGCCAGAATCATGACAGGTGCTCCTGCCAAAACCAATGACTAATTGTTTTAGACCTTTGGTTCCCAAGCTGTGGGCTGAGGCACCCCAGATTGCCACAACAAAAAAAATCATAGTGCTGCAGTATATTTACAATTTTCAAGGGAAACACAGCAATACTGGACACCATGTGAACTACTAGTTCATGTTGCTTCATAGTTTCCGCAATAGATCATACTGCATTCCTTTGATGATATCATATCTTTGAGAAGCAGTGTTTGGTGGTTGCTATAATGAAAAACAAGCACTGAATGTAACCCAATGAAGGGGGTAATGTACAATCTAAATCCAACATTTGAGAAGTTATGCAGTGCCCAATAGGTACAAACATCTCGTCAGTACATAATTGTAGTTAATTAAAAATAAATGAAAATTATTACCCTTTTCTTTCACTCATGTATATTGTTTTTGTAGTTGGCTAAAAATCCAACAATAAAAATATTGTTCCAGAATCAATATTTATTTAGTTGTTAAAGCCTAACTAAGCAGAGCACTAGGTGTTCAGCACAGGCAAACAGAAAAATTCCTGAGACAAAGGGCCCATGAACAGAACAAGTTTGGGAACTTCCAGGCTAGACTTACCATGTTTTATTCCAGTGACAGAGGCTAGGGCCACATCACCTAAAGCTCATGAGAGGGGGCTTGCAAAAAGCAAACCCTTATAAACAAAGGAGGGAAATGTGTTAGGAAGACACCCAACAGCAGCTGTTAAACTAGGGTGTCCTTCCTGACTAGTTCAAGGAACTGGTGTTCAGTAGAGCACACATTCAGAACTGCTGATCCAAGCAAGTAATTCTTTTTGGTGGGTTTCTTTCTTCCCAGCTGCACTAACACTGCCTGGACTGGGTAACCTCCCACCTGCAGAATTCCTGTTGTCTGGGAAGGCCCTGGGGCAGCTGACTGCAACAGTTCACATCCCCCATCCTTCTGCTTCACCAGCTCTGCTCTATCCTGCCTACTCTTCTCCACTCACCAGAGGTAGATAGAGACCTCGCAGCCCCCCAGACATGCTCAGACACCAACCCCCTTCTTCTCGCAAGCCTGGATGGGCAACTGTGCTCTAAGAGAGGCCACATGCCAGCCTGTTCTGCCCAGACTCCAGCCAGGGCTTATAGAGTTTGGGGTGTTCACAGGGGCTCTCCTCAGTTTCCTGCATTGCATCCAGCCTGAACACCTTTGAGCATCCACTACTGGCCAGACCCAGCTCAGCCCTGATGCCTAGCCTGGCTGCTTCATCGTATCCCTCCACATTCCCATTGTGCTGCAGCTACTAGCCACATTCCTGCCCCAATATCTTGGCAATTGCAGTGTCCACTACCTGGAAGGCCCTATACCCATTGCTTCTCTCTCATCGAAGCAGCTCCTACCCCACCCCACACCCTTCCTCACATTGCTCTGTTGTTTTATCATCTCAATGTGAAAAGAGCCAATGTGTTCCTTGCCTGCTTGTCTCATTGCTGCCTGCCCCACTAGACAAGAAGCACTCATGAGGAAGAAGCCCCAGTCTGGATCACACCCATTCCCCTTTCTGGAGCAATGCCTGGCAATTAGACAATACCCTTTCAATATCTATTCAATGAAGAGCCAATCCTCACAATAGCCCTAGGACACTAGAGTCATGCCCCCAATTCACAGATGAGGCAGTGAAGGCACAGTAGTGAAGTAAGCCATGCCATAGCCAATATAGGGCAGAATCAGTCTCTTCCTCCTCTCCCCACATAATCTGGGTGTCCCTTCTAGCTTTCCTGCTGATTCCCTCAGGGGCTCACAGGCAAAGTCCAAGGTGGGTGTCAGAAGACCAGGAGACCAGGTCTGACTTGGCCATTTCCTTTTCTGTGGCCTTCAGCAACACATACCACCCCCAATGTGGGCCTCAGTTTCCCTACCTTGGCAATAAAAGTGCCAGCTTGACTTAACACCTCACTGTCTTCCCCTCCTGACATCAGAACCCCAAGTCCAAGTTCACAGCAGGAGGAAATGAGAAGCATCCACCTCCACCAACCGCTAGTACGAGATTGCCCTTTCTCTCCCCAGGTCAGTGACTTCACTCTGCCTGGGATCCAAGAAGCAGCTATGCCTTGTCATCATTGTTCACAGATAAGGACCACAAGGCCCAGGAGGAATCTACCTTTTCTAAGGTCACACTGCAGAGGGTAGCAGAGGCAGTGTGAACCCTGATCCTTGGACAGTCAGCCACAAGCTCTGACTGCCACCATCTGTGAGATGTGAGGTTCCCACATCAACCCACAGACTCATTCTCAGATCCTGCATGCCAAGCCATCCTCTCTAAGCTTCTTTGGATGCCAAACTGCCTGATGTATGGACCATTTTCTCTGTAGGTGGCAAGTATCACACAAAGAGATTTCCCAGGGAGTTATTTCTACAGCTTCTTGCAAAGGCAGAGCTCTGAAATTTCCTTTTAAAAAAAGGGAAGGAAGGAAGGAAAAGAAAGAAAGAAAGAAAGAAAGAAAGAAAGAAAGAAAGAAAGAAAGAGGGGAAGGAAAAGGAAAGGAAAGGAAAAGAAAGAGAAGAGAAGAGAAGAGAAGAGAAGAGAAGAGAAGAGAAGAGAAGAGAAGAGAAAAAAGAAAAGAAAAGAAAAGAAAAGAAAAGAAAAGAAAAGAAAAGAAAAAAGAAAAGAAAAGAAAAGAAAAGAAAAGAAAAGAAAAAAGAGAAAAGAAATTTCTTCCACAAGGGGCTACAATGAAAAAGGAGGTGGAGCTCATTTGCACCACATTCCTCATCTGAATCCAGAGGGGACAGCCAGCCCCTTCCACAGGTGTCTCTGCCCATCCCCAGACCACTAGGCTGAGTTCATGTAATTTTGGTAACATTGTTGACAATGCAGATAATTCCTGCATCTGCTTTCCTGAATGACTGGGGCTTCCTCGGGGGGTGGGGGTGAGTTGAGCTGTGTCTGTTTTTCCAGTCCTTCAGACATGCTGCACTGGGCTGCAGCACCTTTGGAGGCTGCTGGAAGCTGATTTCCATATCTACTTTTAGACCCTGGCCAGGTGGACAAAGACAAGTGTGCCCAGGCCCAATGTGTCCATGGCCCAGGAAGGACCCAGTGGTCCTGCTGTGGTTTCTGTATTTTCAACAAGGACACCCCACAATGGACACAGCACTGAGTCATCAATCACATCAGCCACCAGCCCTTCCCTGGCCTGTTGAGCCAGCTGGTAACCACAGAGGTTCTTGGGGAAAGAACTGGGCCTAGAGAACAAGTTTGGGTTTCCACGGCTAGCCTGTCTACCAAGTGCTGTGTGTCCTTACACAAGTTACTTGAGCTCTCTGAGTCTCAAAGGTCATTTCCTGGTTTTACCAGACAGAAAATAAATGTGCTTTCCTACTTAAAAACAGAGGCAATCCACAGTAGTTTGGTAATGAGGAAGTGGGGTCAGGGAAATGAAATTAATTGTGTTTTCCTCTTGGGTTGGACAATCCTGAGGCATGACTGGGCTTCAGCATGGGTTTCCCATCAAGGAAGGGGCCTTTGTCATGTGCTGAATCCTGGAACAGAAGGTAGAGACATGAAGGGGATGGGGCAGGTATCTAGAAACATTCCAACAAGGCCCTCGAGGGAGCAGAGTGGCAAGACAGAGGTCAGTAAGGACCCATGGGGCTCCAGCCCTGACTTCAAACCTCTGGGAGCCTGTCCCCTAGCAAGGGGACCCATAGGACAAAAATGAGAAAGAAGGAAGAACTTTCTAGCATCTGAGCAATGTGGAGTGGGAGGAAGTGGACTTAGGACAAATGAGGTAGGGGACACTTACCTAATTTTTCTGATGTTTAGGAAGCAGCTCGACCTAATGGTGCACATGAGGTCCTTACCAGAGTGGCAATGGAAGCTGCTGTGGCTGAGGGTCCTGTAGTGAACATCAATGCTATTGTAGGATGCTGTAGTATTAGAACAAGTCACCCTTAAATTTTATCCTAAGACTCAGACAGGTTGCCAGTGCTTGCTGAGGCTGACAGTGCTAAGTGACAGAGCTCAGCAAATGAGCCACAAATACCTGGAATTGAATACCCCCACACCCCTCCCATTCTCACCCCCACCTCCAGGAGCTTCATGCCCTACCCAGGCCCTCAGAAAACACTCAGCAGTGCATTTTATGCTCTCACCCAGGTTCTAGACACAGGGTCCTGTCATGAGTGACAGAGATACTGTCCCTGCCCTCAGGGAGTTTCCCTGGTGTGGTGGTATAAACAAATATAGATGGGGTAGTGTCTCCATCCCACTGAGGCAGAGAGGCTGAGAAAATGAGGTGGTATTTGTCAGTACCCACCCTGGATCTAATGAATGCTTGATGCTGTTGTGAGAGGGGAATGCCCAGTCTGGGAGGGGTGGGGCCCGTCACTCCCCATGCTTCTTCTAGTAAGTCCAAGAAGCAGCCCTTGAATCCCAGTCCATCAGACTCCAAAGCCTTCCACTGACCAGACTGCCACATATTAGACACAAAGGCCCCCACCCATTGGTTGTGGGCTGGGAAGGAAGGGAAACGGGAGCAGGTGAGCATATGACTAGCCCCTGACTTTCTCTACAAGGGCTCTCCTGGCCCACTGAGTTGCACCTCTGGGACTGGGAGGGATCCCTTTCCATCTCCTAGCATGTGCTTGATTCCTCACCTCAGCTATAAGGAACAGGGTCTGCTGTGACAGCTGCATGTCCCACAAAGAATTTGCATTCTAGCTGTGAAATTCACTGAGGGTTGTTCACGCTGACCTCCACCTCAGCCCGTAGTCTGTAAGACCAAGCTCAGCATACACACATGGGCAAGCTGCAGAAAGGCTTGAGTGAGGTGCCAACCACTCCAGCTGGCCTGGAATCCAGCATACATCCAGTAGATGCTCAAGAAATGTCACCAACACTCACTGCCACCTGTCCAATGACAGGAAGCTCCCTCCATTGACAGAGCCACCATTCCAAATTTTACTCAATTTCAACTCTTAATGACATCACTGAGCATAATAAGGGGCTTCTCTATCTTTTGCATGGCATATGTCCCTTGAAGACAGAATCCTTCCCTTTACCCTATAAGTGAAAGGCAGCATAGGGCTTGGCTCCCCCAGTTTCAGCACCTGACCACCACCCCTGGCTAAACATCCCTGAATCCTACAGGCCTCCTTCAGCACGTTTTTTTTGGGGGGCTTCATATCTGCATGCCCTCCTACCTCCACCTCCCCCCTGTGCCCCACATGTGAGTGGGGTTGTTAGCCTTAATGCCTGCTCCACACCCAGCCTTCCCAGAGGCAAGTAGAGAGCAGGACCTGGGAGAATGCCTGCAGGGAAAGCTGAGAGATCTCACCATAGCCCCAACTGCTGGAAAGATAGAAATCACCATGCACTCCAAGAGCCTGTACACACTCCTAGCGTCTGGAGCCATGCCCCCAAGTCTCCACACAGCCATCTTTCTGAGAAGCCAGATGCTCTGCTGCCTGCCTGCCTGCCTGGACTTCATCAGAATTCAGCAAGAGGGACATAAATAAATAAAGGAAACTCTGCTTAGCTCTTTCCTCCCAACTATCGCCAGCGTGCGGATGCTTGAAGAGACAACATTTTTTCCAGAGGAACAATGGGAGAGAGGCGGCCAGACCATGGAAGAATTTTCTGTCAGATGTTATTGTTAGCTGCATTTTTTTAAAAACAAACCAAAGCAGAGGGGATGTCATTGAGATTTCTGTCAGACCCAGAAGGCCTCCTGCATTTCAACTTTTGTTTATTTATTTGTTTTTGTCAATGCGTTTGTGTCTGAAATTTTTAATGTGCTCATTGCAGCTAGAAAAATTCCCCTGTCATAGGGCAGCGTTTGAAAACACAGTATTGTTAATTTCTTTCAGCTGGGCTCCTATTGCTAGCTCTTTGGTTAATATGGATTCCTTATCCATGATCTTACCCCCTCCCCATGTCTGTGTGGCTAATCAGCCCATTGGACATATGGAATTGATCATGCTCAAAACAGTTAGCAACACTCCAGGCCAGATTGGCTTCAGACAAATGTGCCCCTCACCTTTTGGGCAGAGCCCCCCAACTCCATTAGTCCTTGGGCAGAACCCCCATGGCTACAAGGATAATCTTCAGGGAACATTATGCAGGGCCACCAGTATGTTTTCCTGGGACCGTAGGGCAGGGAGTTGAGGGCCTGGAGGGCTGTCTGCCTCCCCATTATGTGTTATGTGACCTTGGCAGTCCACTTCCCCTCTCTGGACTCATCTGTAGTAATCAAGGGCAAGGTCAGACTAGAAGCAGGAAAAACACTGAGATAGGCAGAAAGCCCCAGACCTTTTTGTATGTGGATCTCTGATGACCCAGGACCATCTCTAAGCTGCTGTCTCATGCAATGGCAGCCAATGGTTGACTCCGGTTGACCTGTTCAATGGGGACAAGAGGAAACTTAGGTTCCATAAAGCAGGCCTGACTCATCAACTACCCAGACTCACCTCCACAGACTGTGGAGATGTCTGCCTTGCCCAACAGTGAGCCAGGAGTTAGCATGAAATAGGCAATGCCTACTGCCATGGAGGTAGAGGGTCATCAGCTCACATTGGCCCTGCTCCTCACCTTTGTGGTGCAGATGAGACCCCAGAGGCCCAGAGAGGGCTTGCCACCTCACTTGCCCAGGTCATAGGATTGCCAAATAAAACTCAGAGTGCTCAGTTAAGTTTTCATTTTAGATAAGAAGCAAATTTTTTAGTATACGTATGTCCTAGATATTGCATGGGACAAACGTATCCTACACAATTTTCACTGCTTATCTGACATACAAATTTGACTGGGAATCCTATTTTTGTTTTTACTGAATCTGGCAACCCTACCAGGACATGGTATATAGACACCAGAGCTGGGACCAGGGCGCAGGCCCCAACTCCAACCCTCACCTCTTACTCCAGCACCTCCTACCACCAACCCTTATGATAGTCTGCCTGCAAATCTGTGCAGGAACAGGGGTGACTCCAGTAATGATTTGAAGGAATTGTCTGCATTTTCCCAAGCCATCAGCTCTTGAAACTCTGGAGGCAGAAGTGGGTTCTGAACAAAATCAATGGCTCTTCATTCATCCTGGTGGCCCTGCCAGGGGCTAGAATTGGTTCTAGAATGGATGAATGAATGAATGAATGAATGAATGAATGAATGAATGAATGAATGAATGAATAGTAGAGGAGCTAAGCTCTAATCCCTCTGATTGAGTCTTAGGCATGGAATTTACAGAGCCATGGAGGATGCTCAAATGAGTGGAATTTTCCCATCAGGAGCAGCACCAGGGCTCCCTGCATTTTGCCTCACAAGCCTCAGGGTTTTCTTCAATGAGAGGCTGATCAAGGGTGGGGTGGGGAGCTTTACCCTGGGCCACTCTTGTGCCTGAACCCCCTGCCCACCCACCCCCAATGCCTCTCTGTCCTGGCCTAGTCACTCTTTTGCAGAATCAACAGAGCCACTGAAGCAGAGAAGGGTAGGGGAAGGAGAAGGTTGCAAGTGAGCACTGGGCCGTGTCCTAAAGTGCCAGCCAGATGGCCATCTGTGCAGTTTGGCCTCCCCAGGCCGGCTGGGGAAGGAAGTGTGAAACCAAAGCCAGATGAGGATGGGGATCCAGCCAAGTGCCTCTCTGCAGACTCCTCCAAGCACATGGCACTTGCTCACCCAGCAGACGTGTATGCACACGTGCATGTGTGCACCCTCTCATACACATGAATTCTACTTAGTCATGTAGGTGGTCAAGGCTGCTGGACCTGGGGGAAGGGGAGCTGATCTGCCCAGACTCACCCAAAATCACTCTCCACCCTCCAGAAGTACAGGGACAACTCAGAGGACTTTTGAAAGCACTTCCTGAACCCTGGGCACTGCTCACAGTGGTCAGAGATGAATCAAATATGGAAGAACAGGCCCCCAAAGGTAGGATAATATCATGGGATAGCCCAGAACTCAGATGTTGGAAGATCTGGTTCTTTCTGGGATCATCTAAGCTCCCCAGAGAAAGCTATAACCCCTTCCTTTTTCAGGCTTCAGTTGCCAAATCTATAAAATGAGGCCCCCAACCCCTATCCAGCCCATCTCATTAGAAACAAAGGCTCCTTGCACACAAGAAAAGGTCAGGCAGAATTCACAATTTCTGCCTTCCATGTGTACTTTCAAGATTGAAAGGAGCCTTTTCTGTTTTCATGGGGTGTGCTATGTCTCCACACAGCCCAGGGTCCGGTGTTTGTACAGACAGGGCCTGAAGAGATCAGATGCTGGAGAAGTTGCTACAGGCTAGTCTCATGTGTTGTTCCAGCCTGACACCTCCCTCGTTCTGCCCACTTGACCTCTATTAATGTAGCCCCTGACTCTGACAGAATGTACTGTCATCTTTAAACTTGGGCTTGTTTCCATGCTCTGCTGCCAGCATTCCAGCCCTTGCCTGGGTGGGCCTGGGGCCACATGGTGCCCTGTTCCCAGGCCTTCAAAAATCCTCTCTCCGGGGGTACCTCCGCCAGACCTGGCTGAACCATGTTCCTGAGCCAAGAGAGGATTAGAGGCCCCCACTGAGCCGGAGCTGGGGATTTGGCACAGAAAACCCTTCCTTTTCAGCTGGGCAGAAAGGAGAGGGAACAGAGCCAACAGCCCCAGGGCTTCCTGAAGAAACTTTACCTCCTCTTTCTTAAGCTTCTACTGATGAAGCAAACATCCCCCAGCCCTTAGCTGGCCAGATCCTGCAACAGGCTACCCTGCAACCCAGCATCACATGAGGGCATGAGAGAGAGCTGGGGATGGCATGGACAAGACTCCCAGCCCAGGTTACTTCCCCGACCTCACCACCCACACAACTTGCTCTGTGACTTCTGACAAGTCCCTACCCTTCCTGAGGCCTTAATTTCCTCAGCTGTAGAATGGAGCAGGGAAATAGAGTTGGTTCAATGAAACTTCAGAGCTGAATGGGTCTTAGAGAAGCAGATTCTAGGTGGAGAAGAGGTTCCAGGCACCACTACCTCTCCTTTCACATCTCTCCCTTCAGCATACTCACACTGACCCTCACACCAGCCCTCACTGCCTTAAGGTGAACTCTGGGCTCACCAGAGCCCACTCACATGTTAAATTGACATGTGAGCCAGTAAACCCCACTCACATGTTAAAAGACAGAGGAAACAACCTTGAAAGGCCCCCAAAAGCCAAGGCTGGAACAATGTGAGCAACAAGATAAATAATGAGAATATCAAATTATAACTCACAAAATAAATATTCACAAGTCCATATGGTTATAAATAAATAACTGAACAAATAAATGTATGGGTGCAGCTCTTCCTTATGGAAGAATTCCAATTAATAAATGTAAAATTAATGAGGGAAATTAAAAAATTTGTCTTTACAATGCCACAATAATAATTGTTGCAGACAACATGCTAAAATTAATGTGTAAAAGCTTGAAGAGAAACTGAATTGTCACAGTGTCTCCCCAAGATTTTATCAGTTATGAAGGGGGGTGAACATAACAATCTACAGTGGAGAAATCCATCAGACTGTACTTCAACCAAAAGATCAAGGTTAACATCAGCACAAATAAGACATTGACATCACCTGATATGACGCAATGAAAAAAACACATCTCTTATATGGTTCTCTTGCTCAAAATATATAACCTCAATCTAATCATGAGGGGAAATATCAAACAAGCATAAATTGAGGGGCATTCCTGCAAAATAATTGCTTGGTATTCTTGGAAGGTCACAAACAGCAAGGGCACAATGAGTCACTGCCACAGATTGGAAGGGATGGAGACGAGACAAATACAACGTGGAGTCCTGGATGAGATCCTGAAACAGGAAAAAGACAATAATGGGGAAAAAATTAGTGAAATCTGAATGAAGTAGATTGTTTATTTTTATTATTTTTTATTTTATTTTATTTATATTGTTGTTCAAGTACAGTTTTATGTCTTTTACTCCCATCCCAGCCCACCTCAATTTGTTTATTATCAGTATTTCCCAACATTAATTTCTTGGCTTTAATCATTGTGAATTATATAAGATGCTAACACTAGGAAAAGCTAGAAGAATGATATACAAGAACTCTCTATAGTCTACTTGCAAACTTTTATTTCAAATAAAACATTCAAAATAAAATATCTGCCCACATGGAGGATTATCACCCAGGAGGGGGAGGAGAAAGTGAGGGAAAAGGCATAGGGAATAAGAAGTATAATTGGTAGGTACAAAATAGACAGGGGGAGGTTAAGAATAGTATAGGAAATGGAGAAGCCAAAGAACTTATATATACAACCCATGGACATGAAATAAGGGGAGAGAACGCTGGAGGAAGGTGGGGTGCAGGGTGGAGGGGGATAAAAGGAAGAAAAAATGGGACAACCATAATACCATAATCAATAAAATATACTTAAAAATAAAATAAAATATCTGCCCATATTTCATTCTTAAGGCTTTTCATTGGTGCCCATCAATAGACTACAGCGTTTCCTCCCATGGGTCCATCCCTTAATAAATGGCCCTTTTTGCCAAGTGTTTTACCTATGCAATTTTAGTGCATCCTCATAAAGACCCTCTGAAAGAAGTTTTAGTAGCCCCATTTTACAAATAAGGAAACTGAGGTCCAGGGCCACCAAGTATAAAGCAGAGGCACTAAGAGTCAATATGAATAGTCTGCCTGATGCAGAACTCACACAAGTGAGGCCTTTGCTCAAATGAAGCTCACAGAGGAGGTTGCAGGCATATTACAGGGCATCAAGGGTAATGCTTTTTGGTCTTCTGACGTGTGGCACTCAGATGCCACCTATCCTAATCCAGACACAAAGCTGGTCCTTTAACAGTAGGGTACTGGTTAAGAATAGGCTTCTAGATGGCTTGGGTACAAATCCCAGGTGTGCTACTCATTTAATGTGTTCTTTCAAAAGTTACTTATCCTCCTGTGCCTAAGTCTCCTACTATGTAAAATGAGGCTAACATTTAGTATCTATCTATAGCCTGGCTCTTGTGGTCAAGCAACAGGGATAGTTATACACACTCCATAAGTGTTAACCATCACTTTTGTCTTCACTTTCTGCATCCAGCCTCAACCACCTGCAAAATGCCATCTTGCTGAATGGAGTTCTCCAAGCTACACATTGAGTGAAGGCCCAAGCAAAAGCTAAGAGTGCACTGTGGAGCAAGGAGCATAGAGGGGAGTCCTTCAGCTGTCATCATCAGCCAAAAATCCTAAACTGGGTAAGGGCCACAAATCATCTTTGGACGTTGTAAAATTTAAAAGATGTCAAAGCAGGGAAGGAGCCTAGAATAATCTAATCCCTTATTTATTTTTTTATCTATTTGAAATTCATATAATTATTTTCTATAAGTAACATGTTTATTGTTTTTTTTCTATATTATTTTGTATTAGTTTCAGGTGTATAGCACAGGGGTTAAAATTATATGTATTTTAAAGTGATTCCCCCCAATATTTCAAGTATCCACCTAGCACCATACATAGTTATTAAAATATTGTTGACTACATTTCCTATGCTGTACTTTACATCCCTGTGACTGTCTTATAACCACCAATTTGTACTTCTGAATCCCATCATCTTTTTTGCCCAGCCCCAATTTCCCCCAGCCCTTGGGCAATCATCAGTCTTTTCTTTGCATCTATGAGTCTGTTTCTACTTTATTTGTATGTTTATTTTTTCTATTTATTCCTCAGATAAATGAAATTATATGGCTTTCTTTCTCTGATTTATTTCATTTAGCATAATACCCTCTAGGTCCATCCATGTCATCACAAATGGTAAAATTTCATTATTTTTACCCCCAAGTAGTATTCCATTGTATATATGTACCACCTCTTTTTTATCCACTCATTTATTGATGGGCACTTGGGTTTCTTCCAAACCTTGGCTACTGTTAAATAATGCTGCAATGAACATAAGGATGCATATATCCTTTTGAATTAGTGTTTGGGGATTCTTCGGATATATGTATACCCAGAAGTGGAATTGCTGGGTTATGGAAGTTCTGTTTTTAATTTTTTTGAGAAACTCCATACTGTCTTCCACGATGGCTGTACCAATCTGTATTCCTACCAACAGTGCAGGAAGGTTCCCTTTTCTCCACATCCTCAAAAGCACTTCTTGTTTGTTGATATATTGATGATAGCCATTCTGACAGGTGTGAGGTGGTATCTCATCATGGTGTCAATTTGCTTTTCTCTAATGATTAGTGATATAGAGCATTTTTTTCATAGATTTGTCATCTGTATGTCCTGTTTGGAAAAGTGTCCATTCAGGTCCTCTGCCCATTTTTTAAAGTGGATTGGTTATTTTGTTTTGTTTTGTTTTATTTTTGTTTTTTTGCAGGGTCAGGGGTGGTAGGTACTAAATAGTATGAATTTTTTTATAAACTTTGGGTGTCAACCTCTTATCAGATATATCATTGGCGAATACCTTCTTCCATTCAGTAGATTGTCTTTTCATTTTGTTCATGGTTGTCTTTGGTGTGCAAAAAACTTTTTTTAATTTGATGGAGTTCCATTTAATTTTTCTTTTGTTTCCCTTGCCTGAGGAGATATATCAGAAAAAAAAATATTGCTAAGAAAAGTGTCAGAGCATTCACTGCCAATGTTTTCTTCTAGGAGTTTTATGGTTTGGGGTCTAACGTATAAATCTTTATCAATTTTTAGTCTGTTTTGAGTTTAATCCATTTTGTTTTTTCTTAAGATTGTTGTAGCTATTCAAGGTCTTTTGTGATTTCATATAAATTTTTGGAATTGTGTTGAATCTATAGGTTGCTTTGGGTAGTATGGACATTTCAACCATGTTAATTCTTCATATCCAAGACCACAGTGTGTGCTTCCATACATTTGTGTCTTATTCAATTTCTTTTTTCTGTATCTTATAATTTTCTCAGTACAAGTCTTTTACTTCCTTGGTTAAATTTATTCCTGGGTTTTTAAAAAGATTTTATTTATTTATTTTTAAAGAGAGGGGAAGGGAGGGAGAAAGAGAGGGGAAGGGAGGGAGAAAGAGAGGGAAACAAACATCAATGTGTGAGAGATACATTGACTGGTTACCTCTTGCACAGCCCCAGCTGGGGTCCTGGCCCACAACTCAAGCATGTGCCCTGACTGGGAATCAAATCAGCAACCTTTTGATTCCCAGGCCTGTGCTCAATCCACTGAGCCACACCAGCCACGGCAATTCCTGGGTTTTCTTTTTAATGCAAGTGAAAATGGGATTATTTTCTTAGTTTCTCTTTCTAATAGTTCATTACTGGTGTATAAGATGAAACCAATTTCTGACAATTAATTTTGTATCCTGCTACTTTACTGAATTTATTTATTAGTTCGAGTAGTTTTTAGTGGAATCTTTAGGGTTCTCAATATACATCATCATGTCATCTGCAAATAATGACAGTTTTACTTCCTCCTTCCAATTTGGATGGCTTTTATTCCTTCTTGTTTGATTGCTGTGGCAAGTACTTCCAATGCTTATTTGGGTCCTCTCTCTTTTTTTCTTGATTAACCTGCTTAAAGGCTTGTCGATTTTGTTTATCTTTTCAAAGAACGAGCTCCTGGATTCATTGATCCTTAGAATTGTGCTTTTAGTCTCCATGTCATTTAATTCTGCTCTGATCGTGGTTATTTCCTTCCTTCTACTTGCTCTGGGCTGTCTTTGTTGTTGTTCCTCAAGTTCTTGTAGGCATAGGGTTAAGTTGTTTGTTTGAAATGTTTCTATCTTTTTTAGGTAGGCCTGTATCGATATGAACTTCCCTCTCAGGACTGCCTTTGCTGTGTCCCATAAGTTTTGAGTCAGTCAGAATGGCCATCATAAACAAAGCAACAAACAACAAGTGTTGGAGAGGTTGTGGAGAAAAGGGGACCCTAGTGCACTGTTGGTGGGATTGCAGACTGGTACAACCACTATGGAAAATAGTATGGAATTTCCTCAGAAAACTAAAAATGGATCTACCTTTTTATCCAGCAATTCCACTGCTAGGATTATATCCTAAGAACCCTGAAACACCAATCCATAAGAACCTATGCACCCCTATGTTCATAGCAGCACAATTTACAATAGCCAAGTGTTGGAAGCAACCTAGATGCCCATCAGGAAATGAATGGATCAAAAAACTATGGTACATTTACACAGTGGAATGCTATGCAGCAGAAAGAAAGAAGGAGCTCCCTACCCTTTGAGACAGCATGGATGGAACTGGAGATTATCATGCAAAGCGAAATAATCCAGGCGGTGAAAGACAAATACTATATGATCTCACCTTTAACAGGAACCTAAACAACAAAACAAACAAACAAGCAAAATATAACCAAAGAAATTGAGAACAGGCTGACAGTCACCAGAGGGGAAAGGGGAGGGAATTTCAGGGGAAAATGGGAAGGGTTTACAGGAACAAGTATAAAGGACACATGGACAAAAACTAGTGGGGGTGGAAATGGGAGGGAGGTGGGGAGGGCTGGAGTGGTGGGCTGGGATGGGAGTAAAAGACAGAAAACTGTACAAGAACAACAATTAAAATAAATGTTTTTTAAAAAAGAACTTCCAATGCTATGTTAAATAAGAGTAGTAAAAATGGACATCCCTCTCTTGTTCCTAATCTTAAGAAAAACACTTTTAGTTTTTCACTGTTGAATGTGATGCTAGCTATGGGTCTGACATATATAGTCTTTATTATTGCTGGGAGTTATTATCATAAACACATGCTGGGTTTGATCAAATGCTTTTTTTGCATCTATTGATATAATTATATGATTTTTATTCTTCATTTTGCTTATGTGATGTATCATGTTAATTGATTTGCAGATATTGCACCAAATTTGCATCCCAGGAATTAATCCACTTGATCATGATGTGTGATCTTTTTAGTACTCCTTTTAGTAAAGGACACATGGACAAAAACTAGTGGGGGTGGAAATGGGAGGGAGGTGGGGAGGGCTGGAGTGGTGGGCTGGGATGGGAGTAAAAGACAGAAAACTGTACAAGAACAACAATTAAAATAAACTGCACAATTCAGTTTTCTAATATTTTGTTGAGGATACTTGTATCTATATTCATCAGGGATATTGGCCTTTAATTTTCTTTCTTTGTAGTCTCTTTATCTCATTTTGGAATCAAAATAATGCTGGCCTCATAAAATGAGTTTGGAAGACTTCCTTCCTCTTAAATTTTTTGGAATAGTTTGAGGAGCGTAGGTGTTAATTCTTCTTTAAATGTTTGGTTAAATTCACCTCTGGAGCATTCTGGCCCAGGACTTTTGACTGTTCGGAGTTTTTAAAATTATTTCTTTGATTACATTGGTTGTAATCAGTTGGTTCACATTTCTGTTCCTTCTTCAATCAGTCTTGGAAGATTGTATGTTTCTAGGACTTCATCCATTTCTTCCAGGTTGTCTAATTTGTTGTCGTATGATTGTTCATAATATTTTCTTACAATCCTTTGCATTTCTGTGGTGTCAGTTATCACTTCTCCTCTTTTATTTCTGATTTTCTTTACTTGGGTCCTCTCTCTTTAGTTCTTGAGGAGTCTAGTTAAATGCTTATCAATCTTGTTTATCTTTTCAAAGAATCAGCCCTTGGTTTTATTGATCTTTTATATTTTTTAACTCTAATTTGTTTTAGTCCACTCTCATCTTTATTATTTCTATCCTCTTACTCAGTTTAGGCTTTATTTGTTGTTATTCTTGTAGTTCTTTTGGGTGTTCCTTTTTTTCTTATCCATTCAGCTACCCAATGTCTGTTTATTTGAGATTTTTCTTGTTTCTTGGGATAGGCTTGTGTTTACCATGAATTTCCCTCTTACAACTGCTTTTTCTGTGTCCCATAGATTTTGGGTAGCTCTGCTTTCATTTCATTTGTCTTAAAGTATCTTTTCATCTTTTTTCCTGATCTCATTATTATCTCATTCATTGTTTAATGACATGTTATTTAGCCTTGATGTGTTTGTAGCTTTTCAGGGTTTTTTTTATAGTAGTTTGATTTCTAGTTTCATACCATTGTGATTAGAGAAGATGCTTGATATGATTCAATCTTCTTAAATTCATTGAGACATTATTTGGCCTAATGTGTGGTCTAGCCTAGAAAATGTTCCATGTGCATTTGAAATGAATGTATATTCTGCTGCTTTGGGGTAAAATGCTCTGAAAATATCCATTAAAATTTATCTGATCTAGTGTTTCATTTAAGGCCACAATTTTCTTGTTTTCTGTCTGGAAGACCTATACTTTGATGTCAATAGGGTGTTAAAGTCCCCTACTATGACTGTATGACTGTCAATCTCTCCCTTTATGTCCATTAGTATTTTCTTCATATATTTAGGTGCTCCTATGTTGGGTGCATATATGTTCATAAGGGTTATACCCTTTAGTTGGATTGAACCTTTTACTATTATATAATGTCCTTCTTTGTCTCTTATTATAGCCTTTGTTTTAATGTCTTTTTGTCCATTGCAATCCCAGTTTTATTTTTATTTCCACTTTCAAAAAATGTCTTTTTCCATTCTTTTACTTTTAGTCTGTGTGTATCTTTTGTTCTGAAGTGGGTCTTGTGCAGAGAGTATACACATGGGTCTTGTTTTCTTATCCATTTAGCTACCTTATGTCTATTGATTGGAACATTAATCATGTTCATTTAAAATGATTTCTGATAGGTACACAGTCATTGCCATTTTATTATTCAAACTTACGTTTCTTTTTTATTTCTTCGTCTTAAAGAACTCCTTTTAGCATTTCTCATAATATCAGTTTGGTGGTGATAAAGTCCTTTAGCTTTTTCTTGTCTAGAAAGTTCTTTATCTCACCTTCATTTTCAATGATAGACTTGCTGGGTATAGTAGTCTTGGTTGCAGGTCCTTGCTTTTCATCACTGAATATTTCATGACAATCCCTTCTGGCTTGAAAAGTTTCTGTTGAGAAATCAGCTGGCAGTTTTATTGGAGCTCCCTTGTAGGTAACTGTCTTTCCCTTGCTATTTTTAAGATTCTCTCTTTGTTTTTAAGTTTTGCCATTTTACAATAATTATGACTGTCTTGGTGTGGGTCTCTTTGGGTTCATCTTGTTGGTACTCTCTGCATTTCCTGGACTTGTGTATCTTCTTCCTTCCTCAGGTTAGGGAAGATTACAGTAATTATTTCTTCAAATATGTTCTCTATCCCTTGTTTTCTATCTTCTGATATCCCTATAATGTGGATGTTGTTACACATGTTATTATCCCAAAGGCCCCTTAAACTATCCTTACTTTTTTCATTATTTTTCTGTTCTAAATGAATGTTGTCTGCTACTTCATCTGCCAAATGACTGATTCCATCCTCTGCTTCATCTAATCTGCTGTTGATTTCTTCTAGTGTATTCTCATTTCTGATACTGTCTTCTTTGTTTCTGATTGGTTCTTTTTTATGGTTTCTATGTCCTTTTTTATGCTGATAAAGTTCTCACTCAGTTTTTCTAGCATCCTTATAATCATTGTTTTGAACTCCCTATCTGATAGAGTGCTTGCTTCTATTTAGTTCTTTTAGTTCTTTAATTCTGGGGATTTCTTCTGTTCTTTCACTTGGGGACATGTTTGTCTCCTCATTTTTACTGCCTTTCTGTGTTTGTTTCTGTGTATTAGGTAGACCTACTATGTCTCCCAGTCTTTGTAGAGTGACCTTATATAGTAGGTATCCTATGGGGCCCAGTGGTGTAGTTTTCCTGATCACCTGAGCTGAGTGCTCCAGGAGTGTCTCTTGCATGGGTTATGCAAGCCCTTCTGTTGTAGCTGAGTTCGATTATTGTCGGTGCATCCATGGATAGGGTTGGCCCTCAGGCTGGTTGGCTGTAAGGAATGGCCACAACCACAGTGTACAAAATGCTATGAAGGGGCTCACCCTATGAAGCAGAATTTACTCCAGCAGGGCCAGCAGCCTGCTAAAACCTGCCCTTCAGGTGTACTTCTTGTAGAGCTAATTGGGTCATGTTCTATTGTGGTCTGAAGCCAGACACTAAGTATATTGGTTGTGGGGCTTCTTAGAAGACACTGCAGTCAGGTCAATGTCAGGTGCTGCCTGTGACCAGCCCTCTGATACTATTAGGAACCACAAAGCAAACTCATATTTGGTAGCTGCCTCTGCTGGGCCTGGATGTGCATGGTAGGAGCACAGCTGCATACTGAGACCAGTTGCCTCCGGTACTGGGCTTGGGGTGAGTCAGAAAAAAGCTCAAGGAACCCTAAGACCTATTGCTGCTTGTCAGCTGCCCATTAGACTCAGCCACTGAAAGTGCCTCAGGAGGTACACCAGTTGTGTGAAGTATGTTCTCAGGGAGTCACCAGGTAAGGGTAACCAGTGTTCACCAGGTTAATACAGATTCAAATTCAGTACCAGTGCTGGGTCTGAAGCCACTCAGCAAAAGTGTCAGGCTACACACAGGCCAACTACCACTACCTGGGCCCTATGTACAATCCATTCCTTAATTAACCTGCAGGTGTTCCACAGGCAGAGGCAGTCAACTGCTTCAGGTGTGACCAACCTAAAGTTAATTTTTAAAAGAGAAAGAAGGAAATGGAGGGGGTGGAGAAGAGTGGAGAGGGAAGGAGAGAGGGGAGAAGAAGGGAGGGGAGCAGAGAGGAAGAAAAGAAAGAAGGAAAAATTTTTTTCATCTGATGATCTCACCAAGGAATCCTAGAATCCCTGAAATTTTGAATATGAATCAATACCTCTCAGAATGCTACCGAACATCAAAATCTAGGCAATGTTTTGTTCCTCCTGGCTCAGTGAAAGTACAGGTTTTTTTAATGCATGGGATGAATGAAAACAAGCTGAGACCCATGCTTGGTGATGTCCACCTGGAGACGGAATTGATATGAGCACTGGTTCTCTGGAGTGTTGAAGTCTCTTAAACACCAGAATTCTCATCAGCCTGATCATAAACAATCAATAACTCTCTCCAGATCTATATGTGGACACTTTTGTGGTAATCAGGCTGTTTAAACTGATTGTAGCACCACAGAAATTCATAGTTTTGCATAGGTAATGGGTTGGCCTTAGCTACTACATTTTGAGGATGTACATCTTACATGCAAGTGCACGCAGACCTCCTGCCACAAATGCAAATACCTGGATGCCAAGAGACTGCCTCTGGAGGATATAAGGTATGTATCTTGTGCACCTTGTTTTAGGTGGGCTTTGCAACACACTGAAAGCTCACCTGCATTTGTCACTAGCCATTCTTTGTTTCAGTGGCCTGAGCTATAAAGTGGGAAAGTTCAGTGAAGTCAGTGGTTTTTAACCCTTGGTGCACATTATAATTATCTGAGAAAAGAAAAATTTCTTTTAATACTAATGCCCCTACTCTAGCTAATTAAGTCAGAATATCTAAAGTGGCCCCAAGTATTAATTAGTCTGCTTTAAAAACATAACAGGGAATATCTCCTTCTAGTCATGATAGATTGACTGGTACTGTAACAGTTCTCCCATAGTACAAGCTTCTTATTGATGCTGTAACAAATTACCACAAACTTAGTGGCTTTAAAAAATGTAAATTTATTATCTTATAAATCTGTAAGTTAGAAGTCTAAAATAGGTCTCAGTGGGCTAAAATCAAGGTGTCAGAGAGCTGCATTCCTCTGCAGGGACGTCCAACCTTTTGGCGTCTCTGGGCCACACTGGAAGAAGAAGAGTTGTTTGGGCCACACATTAAATACACAAACACTAATGAAAACTGATGAGCAATAAAAAGGTTTTAAATAAATTTATGACTTTGTGTTGGGCCACATTCATAGCCATCCTGGGCCACATGCAGCTCACGGGCTGTGGGTTGGACACCCTGCTAGAGGGTGTAGGAAAAATCCAATTCTTTGCCTACTCCACCTTCTACAAATGCCCTGCTTTCCTTGGCTCACATTTCCCTCCTTCCATCTTTAAAACCAACAGGCCAAAGCCTCTCATGCTGCTACCTCTATGGCTCTGGCTCTTCTTCCTCCCTCTTCTACATTTGGGCCCATCTGGATAATCCAGATAAACTCCTTATTTTGAAGTCAGATAATTAACAATCTTAATTACCTTTTGTCATAAACCTAAGACATCCATTGGTTCCAGAGATTAGGAGATGGACATCTTCAAGGGACCACATTCTGCCCTCCACACCATTTAAAACAATTAGAACAGAAGCATGGAAAACATGCAGAACAACTATTTCCAGACATTGTACAATGGGCTTCACAGTATTTTAGTCCCTAAGAGAAGAAAACAAAGAAGGTGAGCCCTGTGGTTCCAAAGATGTCTGTCCAGAGGCACTTGGCAAATGTTCATGAGAATCCAAGCAGAGCAAGTAGTCTCCATGAGCTGAAAAGAGAGAGATTGGCATTTGAGAAAGCAGAGACTGCTGGATTTTGTGGGACAAAGGACTGAAGAGAAAAAAGCTATGCAGAAAAAGAACTCCAGTAATCTACACAGGCAACCCCTGAGTCTGACTGAGTTGTGGATGTGTAGGGAGATGTCTGATGAGGCAAGAGAGAACAATTACCAGAGAAGGAACAACTGGGAAACTGCCTGCTAAACAAATATTGAAGCTCAGTGGGGTTGAGAGACATTTGAGTTCTAACCAAAAGGAATAGAGAGACCTCACTGAATACTCAGGGCATTCAGAAGAATTAAGGGCACACCTTAGTAGCAGAACTGAGCTATCCCTAGAGTAAAGGCTGATCTGATGCTTCAAAGCTAATAAACAAGTCTTATAAATATAAGATAACCTGCAAGTACACTAGCTTCCAGCATAAGACTCAGTGCACTTTATGGAAGATAACAAAATCCAGACACTCAATAACCTAACACACAATGTCCAACATCTAATAAAAAAATAACCAAACTGCAAAAGCAGAAATATATAAACCAGTCAATAGAATGTTTATAGAAGCAAACCCAGAAATCACAGAGATGATGGAATTAGCATAGGAAAACTTTAAATCAGTGATTATAAATATTTTCAAGCATTTAAGAAAAACATAAGCATAATAAAGAAAAATGTTTTAAAGAAAATCTGGAATATCTTGCACCCAAATTTGCAATACCTGAAATTAAAAATTCACTGGGCAGGCTCAAGAGCAGATTAGACATTCCAGAAAGAAAATATAAGTAAAATTAAAGAAAAGGTGTGAGAGACTATCCAAACAAAAGCAAAGAGAGAAAAAAAAACTAATAAATTAAATACAGCCTCAATGACATGTAAGACTGTACTAAGTGGTCTATCAGATGTGCAATTGGGAGACAATTGAACATATGATAGACCACTGCAAAAGAAAAAGAAGAGAATATAAAAATTATTTGAAGAAGTAATAGCTGAAAGTGTTCTAAATTTCATTAAACATATAAATTGGCATGTTCAAAAATTTTAAAAACCCCAAAGCAGGATAAATACAAAGAAAATCACATCGAGGCACTTTATAATCAAGTTTATAAAAACCAATGATAAAAAGGAAATATTAAAAGTAGTCAGAGAAAAAGTACTCTTCATGTGTAGGAGAATATAACTAAAAAATTTACAAGGATTACATACCCAAATCTATGCAAGCCAGAAGACAACGGAACAATATCTATCTCTAATGTATAGAGAGGAAGGGGAAAATGACTATCAATCTAGAATTCTATAGGAATTGTATATCAGTAAAAATATCCTACAAAAGTAAGGAAAAAATGAAGAATTTTCAGGCAAATAAAAGCTGAGAGAATTCATTACCACTAGCGGACTTGTATTGTAAGAATTATTAAATAAAGCTCTTCTGGCTGAAGGAAAATAACTGATGAAAATCAGGTCTATACAAATGAATGAAGAGTATTGGAAATGCGAAATATGTCAGTAGATTTTAAAAACTTATGCATTTTTCTCATTTTCTTTAAAAGGAAGCTGACTACTTAATACAAAAATAACAATGTGCTGTGGGGTTTATAATGTTTGTGTAAGTAACATATGTGACAACAATAGCACAAAGGGCAGGAGAGGAAAAGGAATTACACTGCTGTAAGATTCTTACATCATACATAAAGTGGTCTAATATTCTTGGAAAGTAGACTATGGTAAGTTAAACATATATATTATGAACTCTGGAGAAATTACTAAATCATAAAACAAAGTGGTATAACTAACAAGCTTAAAAGAGAATACTAAAAAGTACTGAATTGAAACAAAATAAGGGAGGGAAAAGTGGAACAAAGAACAAATGGGAAAATAGAAAATAAATATCAAGAGGATATATTCGAATTCAATGTATCAATTATCATATTAAATTTAAATTTTATTTCCTTTTTTTTTTCAGTAATATCCAACTTTGTCCCAGGTTCCCTCCCACATTGCCTTTAGTCCTCATGTCTCCCTACTCTGGTCTATAACAAGAAAACTGACTTTTCAACTGATGATTTTCATATGGGAAACAGGAGAGAATTTTTTGTGCCTCCCTTCAATGACACTTTCACAATGTCACTTCAGGAAATCTCCATCAAACAGGACTCTGTTCCCTGAAGCAGCCCAGGCATTGTGATACCCCTCCCAGCTGTCACCCCTGGGACTCTCCTCAGGGGCTCTCACCCAGCTGATGTTCATGTCTCTCCTCCCCGCCCCCACTTTCTTACTGCAGCGATATTTCATTCCACCTCTCCACTCCTACTCACCATTTCACCTCAACTCTAAGTATGCCAATGGCTATTATTCTAAGAATTATAAAAAACTTGAAATTTTAGTTTCAGTCCTACTTCCCTCCTGGGTAAATACAAATTTTCTCAACATTCTAAATCAAAGGCCTCAAATTAATAGATGAAATAGAAAAGTAAGACCAAACTATATGCTACTTCAAGATATCCACTTTAAACATGAAGACACAGGCAAGTTGGGAATAAAGGATGAAATAAAATATACCACACAAACACTAATTATACAAAAATTATGCCAATTATACATCAATAAAAATATTTTTATTGAAAAAAGAAAGTTGTATTGACTATATTGATACAAGTCAAATAGACTTCATGAAAAGGAATATATCCAGGGATAAAAAGGAACATTACATAATGACAAAAGATATGATAATGATAAATGGTACGAAAAATTTTTGCCGTAAAATCAACTTAGACAAAATGTACACACAAATTCCTTGAAAAACACAAATTACCAAACCTCACTCAAGAAGAAATTTAAAAACTGAATAACCTACATCTATTAAATAAATTTAATGTGTAGTTATAAATCTTCCCACAAATAAAGCACTAGACTCTAATAGTTTCATTATTAAATTCAATTTTTAACAATTAGGTGGAAAAAACACTGTACCTATCTATCTCTTTCAGAAAACCCTTCCTAACCCATTTTATAAAGCCAACTATCCTGATACCAAACCAGAAAGAGATATTAAAATAGAATACTATAGACCAATACTCTTTATGAGGCAAAAATACTTTTTAAATATGAGTAAGTTATATTCAACAATGTACAGAAGGGTAATACACCATGACCCAGTGAAATTTATTCTAGGAATAAAGGCTGGTATAATCATTCCAGTATCAGTGAAATCATATGATTATTCCAGTGAAATCCTCCTCCCCAAATCATTTGGCACAATTCAACTTAATTTATGGTAAAATCTCACAATATAGTAAGAATATATACATTCACTTCCAGGCCACTCTTCTTTTCATGAGGCCCAAGGCCTTGCTCTTCTCTCTGAACTTGCCCTTCTCTCCAGGTTTCCAACCACAATGAGGCCTAGCAGTCCAAAGTCAGCCCCAAAGAAAAGAAGGCAGTCCTGAACACTTGCTGGGACCATTTTCCAAGTCAGTGTCTGTGTCCTGGACCAGTTCAGAAGTGGCTCCTTGACCCCCAACTCCAAAGAGGGCAATTGACTGGAAATTCCAAAACTATTCTTATTGATGCACAGA
The DNA here is from genome assembly GCA_039655065.1 of Glossophaga mutica. Classification (NCBI taxonomy): domain Eukaryota; kingdom Metazoa; phylum Chordata; class Mammalia; order Chiroptera; family Phyllostomidae; genus Glossophaga; species Glossophaga mutica. The sequence goes on from CM077307.1 coordinate 120,912,372, forward strand.
AATTTCCACCAATTTTTGGAACTATTCACTGACCACACGGAGCCTCAGAGTATGGCAGCTCTCAGAAATGTGGAACAACCCTATCCTTCATTTTTAGTAGAGACTGAGGACCTGTCACACAACCATTTGAAGGCCAGGCCTGAACTGCAGCCAGACCACCTGGCCTTTGTGCTAAGTAAGCTTCAGGACAGGCAGAAACATGGAGAAGCAGCCACCAGCCAATCACCAAACAAAAACAGAGCCCAGCATCACCCTGGGTTTTTCCTTTTGGTTACAAACATTTTCAAACTTACCGAAGGTAGAAAGAGTAGAACTAATGCCCGTAGAGATATGTCTGTCACCTAGATTTAACAGCTTTTAACAAATGCTAACATTTTGCACTATTTGTTTCATTAGTTTTTTTGCTATTAAATTATAATGAAAATCACAAATATCATGACATTTCACACCTACATTCTTCAGAATATATTTCTTTAAAAGTAGAGCATATATTTATGTTAATTACAAGTCATTAAGGTACCTAACGAAACTAATAATTTCTTAAAATCTAATGTGTTTCTCACCCTGGCTTGGTGACTCAGTTGGAGCATCATCCCATACACCAAAAAGTTATGTATTCGATTCCCAATCAGGGCGCATACCTAGGTTGAGGGTTCAGTCCCCAGTTAGGGTGCACACTTGAGGCAACCGATCCATATTTCTTTCTCACATTGATTCTCTCCACCTCCCTCTCTCTCCCTTGCTCTCTCTACAAGATCAATAAACATATCCTCTGGCGAGAATTTTAAAAATCTATTGCCCATCTTGATTTGTAGCAGATGCTGCTGACACTGCTGGCATTCCTCCCTGGAAGTCAGCCACAGCTGCAGTGGACAGTACCCTTACACACCAATACTTCCGACTCAGGCGGTTACATTTCCATCTGAGAGCAGGTTAGCACTGCAGAATCCTGCTTTTCCCCTTAATGGGGTAGACACAAAGGGCCAGGCAGTTCAAACCCAGGCACAACCCTCAACCAATGAGAGGGAAAACTTGATCAATAGCTACCCAAGCTTCCTTGTACCTTGGAGGGACATTTCTGAGTGTTTCTTTCTACACCATCACTAAGAAGGCCCCAATGCAACTGAACCCCTGTGACCCTCAGCAAGAACCCATTTACTCACTCCGCCTGCACTGGCTTTCCTCCCTTCTTTGTTAACACTCTGTAGCCCTAACTGTGCTTCCTGGGATGGCCTGCTAAATACACATCTCGCACCCTGATTCTAATCTCAGCGTCTGTTTTGGGGGACCCCGAACTAAGAAAATATTCCGATTTTTCCAGTTGTTGATATTACCCTGTGTTTTCAAAAGGTTAAACCATGAGCCTAAACAATGTGTTGTTGGGGGTGCGGTCCAGAGTGATGAGAATGTACCCTCAGTTCTGCCCCTTTTCTGGGGCTGCTTGACCAGTGGGACTGGACAGCTCTTGGTTTTACCCACTCTGCTTCTCAGCCCCCTTTCTATAGGAGCCACCCCAACCTAACTCTCCACTCCCAGCCCTGGTGTGGGCAAGAGAGTCAGGCCTGGGTGGTCAGTGTCCCCCACTCCTCTGGCCACAGGCTTTTGTTTAGGAGCAGGCACATGATCCCGGTGAGCCAGCACCAGAATTTGGCTGAAACCATTAGAGGAGAGGGGTTTGCTTCCTGTTCCTGCCCATCAGGCAGGAGGTGAGCCTGGAGCAGCTCAGGGACATTTCTTTCTCCTTGTGGACATTGCTAGCCTGAGGATGAAGTCAGTACAGAGGAACGAAAGCTGAGACATCAAGCTGAAAATTCCATACAGGATCTAGGTCCAGTCATGCCTGCCTCCTGCAATGTAAGTTGATAACCTCCCTTTTGGCTTGAGCCAGGCTGAGTTGGATTCTGCTCATTCCCAGACAAAAAATAAGTGCTGACTAGCACAAAGAGTTCACCCTTTAATGGAAAACCTCGATTCCCCATCTTGGTGACTCTGCCTATATGGGACTCAGATGTTCACTGAACTGCTGTAAAAGACTACCTTGGCTGGACACAGGACTCACAAGAAAGCCAGGCTAAATCCACTCCATCATTGTCTCTTGCCTCCTTCCAGCCTGTCTTCCACACTATCTACAAAGAATGACCTGTGCCTAACACTGTGCTTTCCAAAAAGCAGAATCTTGACACCAAAGGGTGTTATATTCATTATTTTAACAGTTGTGAATTCCCGAGCTCTAGAACACATAGTAGTTTATACTATGCTGAGGCCCGAAATGTAATATGAGGCTAGTGAAAGGAGCAAGTCACTTCCCCAATGAGTAAGCCTAGTCTACTACCTAGCATCCTCCTGCCTCCAAGGGGAAATTATAAGCTATGGGAGAGGCCAGCTACTTGGAGATTCACAGAAGCCTCAGAAAAGTCCCCTGAGGGGTGCCAGGGGTTTCTTCAGGTAAGAATATAGAGACTGCTAGTTGAGCACTGACTTCTGTGCCAGGCATTGTACCATGTATTGTGCCTGCATGTATACCACATATGTCTTCCCAAGACAATCCAGGGAGAGGGACCATTGTTCTTATCTGACAATTGAGGACACCCATGTCCTCAAAACATGAGGTGAGTTAAATGACTTTTCAAGATCACAAAACATTTGTGATGGAGCTGGTATCCAGTTTTAGGGCTAGAAAACATGCTTTTCCCATAATGCCTCTATATTTTCTCATTAACTTTAGTAGAGGTTCAATAAGTATGTATAAGATTGTGAACAGAATTTAAACTGACTGCACAGTGGCCCTCAGGCCAGTGAATTAGAAGGTAAGACCACAAGGACACCATCCACATAGACACATAGAGCATGTTTAGAGAAACAAGGGTTTCCCAAACTGGTTGGAGTTCTGAGCGAGCACTGAGCATCTCTACTTTTTTAATGAGAGTCCTAGGTGTTCTCATTATTAAGCACTGCTGATAGCTGTACCATGGGGACCTAAAAAAGATAGAAAACCACTGTAACACTCAGACTGAAGTGGAGGGAACAACACTATCTTGTTCCTGAACACCAGGTGAGTCCACCAGGAAGCACCAGATGGTGGGACCCAAAGAGTTGAAGGATACTTACTCCTGCCCACAGCAGCAAGCCAAGTGTTTTCTTTTTCCTCAAACCAAGCCATACTTTTGGAGTGTTTTTATCTATGCCAGAACCTTATGTGCTGTTGAGCAGTTCACACTATCCAGGAAAATGAGACATTCACATCTTTTATTATTCTTTCACTTCTCTGCATCACCACTGCCACAAAGTTAATGAATAGAGTTTTCAAGACATCAATGAAAAGCACAGAGCCCTGGCTGGTGTAGCTCAGTGGATTGAGCGCGGGCCTGTGAACCAAAGGATCGCGGTTCGATTCCCAGTCAGGGCACATGCCTGGGTTGCAGGCCAGTTCCCAGCATGGGACACACAAGAGGCAACCATACATTGATATTTCTCTCCCTCTTCCTCTCTCCTACTCTTCCCCTCTAAAGATAAATAAATAAAAATCTTAAAAAAAAAAAGAAAAGAAAAGCATAGAGAAGAGATGGCCCAGGGACATCTTAAATGTCTGCTGCCAACGTCCGCTGCCCTGGTTGGCCAAGTAGTAGTCATGTGCACAAGTATGACTCCCCTGTGAGAGCCTCTACTGGACAGGTCAGAGTAGCCTTTACCTGGAGCTAGTCCCCTGGTCATGGGGCGAAGGCTTCAGGTCCCTGGGCTGGGAATCATGGCACTGTGCAAGGGGTAAGCCTCTATTTCTACATCAGCAAATGGGGATAAGAACGTATCTTCTCATAGTCTTCTCGCAATGAATCAGTGGATATAAATAATGCATATAAAGTGCCTGGATTTAGCTAAAAATATTCCCGAATGTGCTGTCTGTTGTTAGTATTCTTCCCTCATCTAAATGCAGATTCTACCTGCAAAGATCAATTCATTTTTTTTTACCTGACTCAGAGTACATAATTAAATAGTGGCAGAGCCGGAAGAGCCTTCTTGAGATCCCCATCCAGTCAAATCCCTTTATTCCACAGATGGGAAAAAAATTAAAAGAGCAACCCAGAGAGGTTCAAACACTTAGGAAGGTCACACAGGAGTTAGTCTAGAGACAAGACAAGCTCCAGCCCAAACTAGCAACCTGATCCTTATCAGCACAGTAGGCAGTTTCTCATACTGCAGACGTGGTGAGTCCAACGAGAATTTTGGTGTATTTTTTTTTTAAGATTGATTTTGATGTTTTGAGGTTTGTGAAACCAGCAATTTTAATCAATTTTTCAAAATTGCTAATTTCATCTGTCCAAGGAACTCTCACACAAACAGAAAGGCTGATTGAAATTTAAATGGCGGCTGGCTTGTTAGCTGCAGGCACCAGGCTGGGTATTTTCATATGCAAGTCTGCAACTGTGTCCCGGCCTGGCAGCAAGAGGAAGCAATCTCCGTGAGTCACTCGGAGGCATTAAGAATTCAGGCAGCCAAAGTGAGAGGCAACAACTCGAAATGATAAAACAAAGACAGATCATTATTAGCACCAACATAATGTGTTCCTGTGTCCTCCCGATCTCATTTAGAGCCCTGCCCGTTGACTATTGAAACTGTAATTAGGCTGATAGGAACCAGAGGATTAAAGTAACTTTCTCCCCGAATTGCGGGGATTTCAAATGAGCGAGATGAGGAGGAGATAAACCTGAGAGAAATTTTAATATTCTGGGCTGCAGCTCTCTGGACAGCACAGGCTGACAAACAATAGCTGGTTCTGCCCACCCTGGGCAGCCCAGGGAGTAATATTACAAGGCTGCCTGCCCACCTTGGTGATGGCAAGTCCTCCTCCCTCCCAGACAAACCTGGCCTTCGTCCTTGACATCTCTCACTCCTCCATCTCTTCTCAGGTCTGACTCAGAATCCCCTCACCACTCCATCCCACTCCAGCTTCCTCCAGCCTCTGCTAGCCCAGACTGCCTCCCTCCATATCTACCCCAGCTATTTTGACAACCTCCAGTCTGGTCTGGAAGCTCCAGGAGGACAGGGACTCCCAGGTTTCTCACTTCCACCTCTGGTGCCTTTAGTTAGATGCCAGTCTCCTGACTTAAATGGGCCCCTGGTCGCCACGTTTCTTACCCCTTCTATCTTCAAACATGTTCTGGAACCCACTCCCTCACCAGGAGCCACTCCCTCACCCACCAAAGGCAAACTGGCAAGGCATTGATGTCTTTTCCATCAGTCCCCACACTGCCTCTCTGTCCCCTCCTGTCCCAGGTTCTGTCCCACAGGGGGCCACTTGCCCATGGTAACATGCTGCATACTCCACCCTTCCAGCCGGTAAGTACATTACTCCAGCCTACTGGCTACTTTATTTGGCAAAATTCTACATGTCCATTGCTATGCTCTGAAAGGTCTTAGCCAGAGCCCATGTGCCCAAAGGACCCTGTTCAGACCTATGTTGTAGCCCTCCTCCAAGCTGTGGCCCTCTGTTGGTGACCATGTGGTGACCTGTCACTGCACTTTAAGCTCTACAAGGGGAGGGACCTACCCATAGGTCATCCTCATATCAGCAGAGACTAGACTAGTGCTTGGCCAGAAACATGGAACTAAAATTCATTTTAACACTGATCAGCCCAGAAATGTCATTTGGGACCCTAGGGGTAGCCAGGCTGGGGAACTCTCACTGCCACTCCCTGTTTCTGCTTTTCTGTGATGATCTCATCAACTCAAAGAGGGTTTCTTGTGTGAGTGCGTGCATGTGTAAGAGTGAGTGTGTGAGTGTGTGGGTATGTGTGCATGTACACCTGTGTACCTGTAGCAGGTGCACAAAGTCACACAGCAAATCCTGAAGGGCTAGGCAAAGAAGAATCCTCATGTCCCAGGTAAGGCACCCCAACGAGGGGAGGAAGAGCAGTCACCCTCACCTGGGAGCAGAGGAACAGCAGATCAGCATTCAAATTCCCCACAATCACTTGCACAAAATTAAATATTGCTTCACCTGGACCCTCATATTCCCTAAATACTCAAGTGCCGCAAGAGCAGATTCAAAACTGGCAAAAAAGCAGCATCTGACAGTTGTTCACCAAATGTCCACTGGAGAATTGGGAAGTGCCAGACATGGTGCTAAATGCTCGGTCATTCCCTTTCTAGACTCAGTTTCTCTACCTGCAAAATAAGAGGGCATCTCAAATGACTAAGAGACAGTGCAGCTCTGACACTGGGATAACTAGTTAATGTCCCACCACACTCCACCACCTGGGCCGGTACAGAAGGTGGGGGCAGCAGGGAACAGGCTTCGTGGATCATAACGGTAACTCATCTACATGCCCGCATTGGGCTTCCAGGGGCTGAGTGAGGGAGCTGGAAGGTGCTTCATCCCCACTTGACTGATGTGGAAACTGAAATCCAGGAGGTAAAGGCATGGACCAGTCCCTCCCTGGAGAGATACAGACCAGGAACTTAAGCCCTGCCAACCCACCCTCTTTCTTTTGTTTTCCTGTATAAAACTGCTCTTTGTCTTTGAGAGCTGCTGGGCATAGCAGAAAGCAACTGAGTACTCTTGGCTCACTTTCCTTGTTCTTTTCTCCAAAAGACAGAATTTCTTTGCTCAGAGAAAAAGCATGTGCAGATGTGTTTTCTGTCTATGCCTGCTGTGTATGTAGGTGAGTGTGTGCATGTGAGGGTGAACATGTGTGTGAAGCAATTTGAGGTGGGTTTTGTACCTGCAAGTTAATGAAGCCATGTGGATACACGTGCGTGTGTGAGTACACAAACAGGTGTCTGTGGGCATGTTGTGTGAGCAGTGTCATGACTGTGTATTCATACATGTGAATATGGATATGTGTATTGAGGTTCATGGGGTTTTGGGTGTGTAGTCATGTAGGCATGTGTGTGTGTTGTGTTTGAGATTGAGGAGAATAAGAGGCCATAAATGCATATCTTCCCTAAGAGAAAAACCACATAGCCTGATCTCAATGACAAGTGTCAATGGCCTTTCCCAAGACCTCTGTCAAGTAAAATTGTCTTCATTTAGGTTAACTTGTGCTTCTCATGACCCCACAGGTCAGACAAGTGGCATCAGACAGTGTCACATGCAGGCTCCCACTGCTTGGGTGGACTCATTGGATGCAATATTCTTAGAGTTTTATTAGAAGTAGACTTGCTTAGAGTCAGGTCAACTTGAAGCAGCTTACTTGTCTGTAAAGTGGTAGGGCTGTTGAGAGGATGGAGTTGGAGGGACAGTAGATGCGTGAGGCCCAAAGCCAGCACCTTGCACACAGTAGGTGCTCAGCCCACATCAGCTGTGCTTTATTCTGACAGCTGCAGGGCCTGTGCTTTGGCTGTCAGACACTATTAATGTCCACTCCTCTGGTTCTGGACCAAACAGACATTGGCAGGGTCACCCCCGCCCAGTGGCCCCTCGTCATACATGCCCCATTAGTTGCACGGTGCCCCAAAGTACAACAGGAACGTTTCCTATGCCGTCTCCTCTGCTAAATACCTCTGTGACAGCTTCTTGGCAGGAGCACAGCGCCAAGGTTAACATATGTTAAGAATATGTGCTGCAGGCATCCCACCTTAACATGGGAGCAAGAGGAAACCTCACCTCAACAGGGCCTTTCCTGAGCCCACAGCCCTGAGAGCTGGCTTCACAGATGTCCCACCCAGCCTCACCTAGGAGACCCCAGGGAATTGCAGCTGGACAAATACACCTGGTCATCTCATCTGCCCTTCTCACAGTTCAAGACACCCTCCTCTGTATCCCTGCCCAGTGGCCATCCAGCCTCAGCTTACACCCCACCAACAGGGCATTCACCACCCCAAAGAAAGTAAACTGTTCTCCCAGTACTTTCTCTGGGCCAAGCCCTGAATAGGACATGGAGAATGAGATTGTGAAAAAAGACATAGCCATGCCCCACAGGGGATGCCCCTTGGTGGAATGGGAAGTTCTAACTGATATCATGGTGGAGGCAGGGCTTTCCTGTGCACTCTCCCTTCAGGGCTCCATGCCCACTTCGTCCTCCAACCCAAAGAAAGGCAATGACCAGACACATAGCAGGCCATGGCATGGTCTGCAGTTCCATGACCCCCATCAAGACCTCTCCCTGCTGCATCACAATTTTACCTTCTTTACCTCAAATATCCAGCAGGTGGGGAAGGCTGGGCATGGTACTTACACAACCATAGCTATGTTTGGCCTCAAAAGCCTCTGTCTCCTGGGGAACATGCTGGTTTTCCTAGAAGGGCAGAGCAGGGGGGTGCAGTGGTCCTTGAAACTGACATTATTTGTCATTGTGCAGATACATAGCTCAAAGCTCTGAGAGGGCATGTGATTATTCCAAAGTCACACAGCTATGGGGGACCCTGCTCTGGTTTTGAATCTAACTCAGAATGCTACAAGGTTCTAGGTTTGGTCCATGAGGTCACGCTGAATGGTGGCCTATACAGGGGGCCAAGTTCAAAGGTGGTTTTCATTAGTTATACTGGTATGGAGAACATTCTCTTAAGTTGTTTCGTTTATGAGTTCCATGTCCCACTTACCATCCCATGAAATTCATCATTTAGACTAAAAAGCCTTAGTTACTGAATCTATACTAGCTGTCCAGTCTGTGCTCAGGGCTTCCAGAAAGAGGCAAGTGGAGATAAGGAGACAAAGGGGATGTTGTATTAATGTTAAACTATATCAACTGCTGTGGCAGGAAAATCCCCAAATCTCAGGGTCTTAACAGCACAAAGTCTGTTTCTTGCTCATATTACATGTCTAATGCAGGGTAGTGAGAAGCTCTGACCACACAATCATGCAGGTAACCAGGCTAACAGAGGATCTGTCATCTTGTAGCTGAACCATCTGGATCACACAGCATCTGTGGTCACTCCAGGAGGGGATGAAAGGCATGGAGGAAGACTCCTGCCAGCTCTTAACTGCCTCAGCCAGGAAGTGACACATGTCACTTCTGCTCACAGTCTGGAAGTAGTCACATATCCCCACCTCCCACCAGCAAGGGAGGCTGGAAATACAAGGGATAACGGATCTCTGGTGAGCACTCACTGTCTCTGACACAGACATATGGTCTCAGTCCTCTAGGGACTTACGCATTGGTCAGGGAGAAAAGAAGGGCTGCTGGGGAAGAGGAACTGGTCTGTGAATTTGTGTAATACTAGAGACCAGAGGAGGAAAAGATCTTTAAAAAGGATAAGGATAATCAGGGAAGATTTCCTGTAGGAGGTTGACCTAGAAAGAGGTAACCATTCAACACCAAGGTGGGAACGGTTAGAGTCTCAGATGAGGAAAAGTAGAGGCCAAGAAAGGAGGGAGTTTCATCAGGGAAAGGGGGTCAGAGAATGATGCCTTTGGAAGACAGCCTGGGAAACTGGGTTGGGAGGGGTGGGGCAGTTCGTATGAAATGGGCATTTGGGGAAGGAATGGAAGCAGGGGGAATGTTAAAGCATTTTGCAAATCCTTGAGCGAGAAGAGGAAAACACCAAGGATGGCACTGATCAGGGATCAGACAGTAGATACATCTTAAATGGAGCCAGCCTGTCCCCAGATAATCACCGTGCTAGTGATGGAAACACATCTGAGTCCATAAAATCTTGACCTCCAGCCCACACAAGAGTTTCCGGAAAAGCTGCAAGATTAAACCCAACGGAATTTCTGTTCAACAGCTATACTGAAAATAAGATGATTTGATTTGGGGAGGTAAAGTACATCTTGACGTTAAACTCTTGGCTCTACTTTGAAATCCTCTCAAATGGGATCCAATAGCTGATTTCTCTTTAATGGGTGGAGCTGAGCACTCCCTTTCCCTCTCAGCCACTTAAGAGGGTGTAAGGACACAAAAAGGTCTCCCTTTTGATAGCACAGTTCAGCACAGGGGTCAGGTGGCCCTAGGCTTAGAGATTGTGTTCATGCCTGAGGACCTGGATTCTAGGAGATAGAAGGGAGCAGGCTCATTCCCACTGCAGAGGACTGAGTCTCTCACATCGAAAGTGAGGCTTCTGTCCTAGTGTGTGTTGGCTTGGAGGGCACATGGTCAGGTTTAAGTGACTTAAGACCAACATTATATGCTTGGCTCTGTGGGGTAAAATTCCAACTGCGACAAGTGAGTTCACAGGATTTACAGAGAGGCCCAATAATTTAACAAACTCACTCACCAGTGCAACACGTCACCTTCGAAAAAGGACTGGGGTCCCCATCACTGGAAAGCCCGGACAACCACCAGTTTCTCAGCTGTTTTAAAGAGGGGTCAACCAAGACCAAGGCTAACACCTGAGCAATTCTGACACACTAAGGGACTGGTTTACAATCCCAGTGACCAGGCAAGTCTGCATGTTGTCATAGGGTGGCTAATCAGCCTTGGTTTGTCCAAGACACTCCCAGCTGTAGTGCTGAAAGTCTCACATCCCGGAAAACCCCATAGTCCTAATTAGTCACCTTCCTTGTAGGCTCCACAGGTAACAACCATGAAACTCACATTGCATCCTTAAGAGTGGGGAATTCAATGGTTCAGTGTTGTGATACACATTGTTTCATCATCAATTTTTATCGATACTAAGGTTTTAAAAAAGGATCAAAGTTTGAAAATATTTTTTTAAATATGAGTGGATTCAAGATTGTTTATATATGGACTGACACTGTTCCAGCCTACATGCATTTTACCAAGCCTACTTGTGTGGATTGAAAAGAAGTGGAACTATAGTTAGCATGCCAGGGAACTACAGCTAGCATATAGTTAGCACTCCATTACTAGCAGCTGAAATGAGCAACAATCCTGATGAGCCAATTGTGAATTACTACAGAATAGCATACCTCAAAAATAAGATAGCAAGCACCCTCTGCAAAGGGTTCTTGATAGAAGAACTGAACCCGAATCTGGTGGAGGCTTTAGATCAAGCCTTTGGTACAAGACATGCAAGGAGAGAGGAGCTGGTTCAACACCACAACAATGGGGTCAACCAAATTCCAAAGGAGACATTCTATGGGACAACGAACCCATATTCTTCATGGATTAGAAAGCATGAGAAATAAGGGAATCAGAGTGGGGAACAGAGAGGCTGTTCTATTTAGAACCATGAAAACCAAATCGAAGAGAGGGGCCAGTTTGGACATGACTCAAAAAAAAGTAACTGAAAACAAAAGATGTTTGGAGGAAAGAGGAAGAACTAACAGGACCATTCGGATATGGACTGAGCATTAGGGTGACATACTCAGTGCCCTCTGGAGTATGAGTCTTTCAGTCTGGTTGGTGGAAACAGAAACTATAACCATCTCCAGTTAAACTCCATGCTCATGCTCTGTCCCCTCTGATCCTTTGGACTGGTTTTTGCCCTCACCACAGGTAATTTACTCATAGGCATGTGCTGATCAGGACTCAACTCTGACAAGTGCTGAGGGGGACCTTCAGCAGTCCTCAGGGGTACTCTCTCTGTACCTCCCCTCTGTGTCCTGTGCACTCTTAGCACCATGGTCTCCCTATACTCTTGGCTTCATCTCCATAAATTAGGAGGTCCACCAGGCTCCTTGGTTCTCCTCCCTGACCTGCAGCCTGGGAACTCTCTACCCAGGCAGGTAGCTGGGGGTGAACACAGGGCTCCCCTTGTATGTCTCCTCTCATAGGTCATGACTCTTCACTTCCTGATGCCCACTGTCTTGAAAACTAGTTTCATATATTTTGACTACTTTTGTTGTTATTGATGTTGGAAGGTAGACCTGGTCCTTATTTCACAGTGGCCAGAAGTGAAGTCCTCCCAATAATTTGGAAAGGTGGACCAAGCAGGAATAATATTTCACTTTGTCCATTCCATGGACCAGGACCCCGAGGTCTGAGAAGTGGTCTGGCCTGTCAGCCCTAACTCCCTATGGACTTCAGCCCTGATTCCTATTTCAGGGCACTTTCTCCTGGAGCAGCCTCCTCAGGTAGGCTGTCCTGGCAGGTGTCATGCCCTTCTGGGGTTTGCCAACCAAGTTGGGGTCAGCCCTGCAGGGAGGAGGCACTTTCTAGTGCTTTCAATTGGGGTCTGAAGAGCTGGCACTAGCCTGTGCTAGTTGTGAGTTTCTGTCAACATTTTTCTCCTGTTATTAACACTAAATAAAATAAACATTTGTCTTACTTGAGGTTTTTGGATCTAACTAACTGTTTCCCATCTGTCCCTTTCTTTCCTTCTCTCTGCCCCACCTCAACTACCATCCTTACCTTCAGCCTTCCCCCACACCACAGTGCCATTCCCACTCACCCCCTAACACTTACGAATGCATACACACACTCATGTTTGCAAGCCCAAAGTGTGTTCTTTGTTCCAGGAAGCACTGTGAACTCTTCTTCTCATTTCTTTTCTTTCTTTTACCCTTTTCTGAACACCTTTCTATTCTGGCAAGGAACACCAGAACCCTAATTCCAACTCTGCTCCTTGTTGTGTGACCTTGGACAAGTCGCAAAACCCCCTAAGCTTTTACTCTCTCTGAGCTATAAATCCCCATCAGGTACTGAGGACATGGGTCCAGAAACATGTCCCAGAACAGCTTCCTGCTGACCAGCAGACGTGGTGTGGTGTGATGCAAACCTGGGCTGGGGTTTAAGGCCCTGACTGTGTGGCCCCACACAAGTCCCGAGACCTCCCTGAGTATCCAGTTTCTAATCTGTGATCCAGAGACAATAATCCCGCCACTGCCAGCATTGTGGGGTGAGTGTGTGGGCTCTGCTTCTCTGAAGGGACTCAAAGTTCATGGGGTCCTGGGTACACATGGAACATGTGGCAGGGAGATGGCCCTACCCGAGCTCAGGGAAGGGAAAGGACTTGCACAACACAGACCTTGGCCTAAAGCCTTCCAGGCACATACCACGATTTACTGGGCCAATTTTTCTGACATGAAGAACACAGTTCGTAGCTAAGAACACAGTTTACAGCTATGTAATTATTTTATCTTTCTGATCATGTTTACTTTAGAAAATTGGAATGATACAGTAAATTAAGGGAAATTAAAAATAGCTCATATCTCTTTATCCAGAAGAAACCAAACCCTACACAGAAGTGCACCCATGAAGTTCAAACCCATATCATTCAAGGGTCAACCCTATTTTCAATTTGTGGTTGGGAATCCACATATGAAGAGGACTGACTTAAGTTACATGCAAACTTTCAACTGTGTGTGTGGGGGTCAGCACCCCTAACTCCCATGTTGTTCAGGATTAACTGTGTATACATCAATATGAATCAGCACACATACTGGCACACATATTTTGAAATTATATACAGGACGTATATGGTGGTAAGAATTTCATAAGCCACATAGGCATGTATGGAAGAATGTCATTTTGATTATTTTTCTGTAAGTAAACTTCATTTCCTTCTTTAGTCCCATTCTCCATAACAGCAAAAATGCTAATCTAGTCAGTCCCAGGTAAATGCAAGCACTTTGAGTTTTCTCCTCAGTAAATGCAGGTTTCAGTTCAATCAGCTCAAGAAACTTCTCTCCCTCCTTCTCACCATTCCTGAAAGACTGATCTAAGCTGCCCCTGAGACTGGGATGGGGGCTTTGGGCAGGGGTAGAAAGAAGACCCTGGCCAGCTGTCCTGTACTGGTGTTCAGCTGTGGACATCCACAGGGCCATCTGTGTCCCCCACCACCGGCCCAATGCCTCATCAATCCCTCATCACACTCAAAAGGTCCCTTCATGGGCTGCTACCTCCTCACCTTTCCTCTCACCTGATACACATCTTTCTTGAGGGAACTGGACAATCCAGCCACCCTTGGATGTCACCCTGGGCTCTGGGAGAGGCCAAGAAGTTGAGGTGAACAGAAAGAAAATACACTACTTACTATGTCGTCACAAAGCCAAGTGGCCAGGCACCTCTAATGATATCCCTCCATCCCTAACTGTCTACTAATTACTATAACAAACACTTATTTAGTGCTCACTGGGGTAGGAGTTTCTAAGAACTTTATGTGTGATAACTCATTTCAACCCCACAACCACCCTGTCGAATAGATATGACTGTTACCCTGTGTTATGCAAATGTAATGGAGCCCCAGAAAGTTAAGATATCTTCCAAATCAAACAGTTGGAAAAGTAGAGAATGAGGGGTACCCCTGAACAGGAGGACCCAGAGCTCACACTCTAATGGCCAACATGCCACCTTCTCTGTGCATCCCTTGCACTGACAAACACCCCACATTTCAGATCCTGCTTTGTCATGTGAGGTTATAGCATTAGAGCAATTGTTCTCAAATCGGGCCCATAAGAAGGGCTGGGGTAACAGAGAGTCACTCATTCTCCCTTGGTTTGACCACCCAGCACAGAGCATCCCCTTTCTGTCAGAGGTGTGCCAGGTTCCATAGGCACACAGCAGGATCCGGCATGGTCCTTGCTCACCCAGGAAATCCAAGCATCCCATAAGGGGGCCAGACATGAAGACAAATGAGATTTCCCCTGCTAAACCAGGGTGGGTGATCATTGCATCTCTTTCACAGGACTGGTGTGGAGATGAGATTAGATAGAGTAAGTGTTCAGCACTGTGCCTGCATCTGGCATTGGATAAATGTCAGCCATTAACTGTATTTTAAAATGTCACCACCCCACGACCCAGAGCAAAGGAGAAGGGCCATGCTTCCCTGAACATGCTCCGTTGAGATATAACAAAAAGAGGGCTTCATGGGTGCTAACCACTGAAAGCAGAGGCTCCCATCCAAGGGAGATGCCCAAGGCTAATCCCTTCCCACCATGATGTGAGCAAAGGACAGATAGCCCTCCACTCATGATCTTCCCCAGCACCAGAAATCCCACTGTCACTGGTGGGTTCCTCCTCAAGACCCTGTTAAAATGCAAATGTTCTCCAGAAGGGTGATACATCAAGGCACTGAAATACAATTATCTTGAGATGTGTGGCATCTTCTCTACTCTCCCACTGAGACGGTAAAGGAAAGGGAGTCCAGTATGCTGGTTCCCTGTCCAATCCCGGAGTTCCTACTCTGGGTTCATGTATCTTTTCCTTTCTCAGTATAATCCACAAACATCCTGAAAGACTATAAAAATAAATCTGCTATAGAATATGCCCTCCAGGGTCTCACAGTCAGGGGAGGTAAAGAACAATCCAGTCCCCTTCCATGGTGCTTCTTTTGTCACTTCCTGCCTTGTGTCTTAGGATGCTGAGAGTTCATGGGAAGGACACCCCCACAAACATGGTCTCAGACATGGTCTGACTAGGGAAGCAGCTGGAAACAAAGCACAGAGGAGGGAAAACAGGGGAGTGGATGGAGATGGAAAGACTGGAGCAAGGAAGGAGTGATGGGGAATTCAGTTGCAGGAGGGGGTATGGAGAACCAAGAATGTCATGCAAAGATGCTGTGTTATCAAACATTCAAGTAAGGAAATGATCAGTTTTAGAGAGCTGGGCTTTGGAGAGAAGCTCTGCCTGGGGAGGTATTTTTTAAAGATTTTTTTAAAATTTATTATTTACTTATCTTTTAGAGGGGAAGGGTAGGAGAGAAGGAGAGGGAGAGAAATATCAATGTACGGTTGCCTCTCATGTGTCCCCTGCCGGGAACTGGCCTGCAACCCAGGTATGTGCCCTGACTGGGAATCGAACTGCGATCCTCTGGTTCGAAGGCCCACGCTCAATCCACTGAGCTACACCAGCCAGGGCTGCCTGGGAAGGTATTTTTAAGAGCCATGGATGAAACACTGGAAACTGACATCCCCCTCACCTTCCTGGCCTCTCACGTCTACTAATGACTCTACCAATCCAGACAGGGGACTGAGAGAGAGGGCCCAGTCCCTACCCCTCCCCAAGACCATCAGTTTAGCTAGCACACATGGCTCTCATCACCCATCTATGCCCCTGCCAGGTCCTACCAGACACTCCCACCCTGGCACCTAGGCTCTTTACCTGAGTGCCCTGTCTAGAATAAACTTGCTTCAAGTCTGCATATACATTTGCTGAGCCCCTCCCCCTCTGTAGGGTGGAGATGCACTCCTGGGGGAGCTGGGGCAGAGAAAGGCATGGATGGAGTTCATGGATGGGAGAACCTAGGACTCACCCTGCATTGCTGAGGTAGGAAGAGGGTTGTGGAACTGGCTTGCCTAGGTTCCAACCCAGCTCTGCCAATATAGCTGAGTGACCTTGGCAAGTTCTTAACCTTGCAGCACCTCTGTTGTCTCAACCTTAACTAAGAATCATGCCCAAATTGTGGCCCATACCTTACAGAGATGTGGTTTCACATGGCATGACAGTGCACTTATGAAGTATGGGCAGGCAGGTAAGCTTGGCCCATGGGTATTTCCTCCTGTCCCTGGGTGGTATCATCATAGAGAACATATGTGGGAGTGCTCCCCAAAGCTACGGGCTCCATCTAGATTCCTTCCCTATAGGTAGCTAGCTGGGCACTGGTATAGAGGGGCTCCAGACCACCCAATACTAGTTGGACCAGTGGGTACTCTGTGTGGATTTGGAAGTGCTAACCATGCACCCATTTTATAGCTGGAGCAAAGTAGACACAGGCCTGTTGCTGGTTCTCTTCCAGTACTGGTGAAGTCCATATTCCCACTGCTGCTGAGAAGTGGTCAAGACAATGCCTGGAGTCCTGCCAAACAGTGAGGCCGGGCCTGCTTGGCACCAGCTCCTGAGAAAGAAAGCTGCAGAGTGGATTCTCAGACACGGAGGCTGGGGTCCTCTGATCCTGCAGGCCTGAGAGGGCAAGTAGAGGCAGGGGAGGGAGTACTGTGTGTGACACATCCGGGCTGGGAAAGGCCATCTCAGACCCCTCAAGAGCTGAGTACTCCAGCCATCCAAAGAAATGAGAAGCTTGCAGACTGGGCAGGACTCTGGGCCTGGGGTGCTGGCCAAGGATGACCAGGGTGTGGGGTGTCACAATGGAAAAGAAAAGCTGCCCCTGCCTATCTGCAGAACCAAGACCCATACTGCATCTTTGTCCTTGAGGAGAGCTGCACACACAAAAATGGGGAAACTCAGAGGGCAGAAGTGAATTGCCCAAGGACACAGTAACAGACAGGACTTGCAGCCCAGCCTCCTGCCCCGCCCCTCACTGCCCTCGTTATCTTGCGGTCAGTCCACTCTATGCTCACTGGGTGTTATGGGCACACAGTTAGCTGCAAGTAGCACACAGTGGAATGAGCATCTGAAAGGAACTCAGTGAACCTAATTCCAATCCTGGTTCTACCACTGAACAGCTGTGTAGCCCTAGGCAAGCTTATTTCCGTCTCTGGTCTGACGCCTCTTCTGTTATTTGGAAATGATACCTGAGCTGGGCACATAAACTAGGCTGCAGCAGAGGGTGAAGGAGCCCAGGAACAGAACATGCCTGGCAGCATCACTTATTCATGCTCAGTGTTCCTTATCAGAGGCAGGACCCTCCCAGCCCAAGCCTGCTGGGGCCTAAGCCAGGCAAATGGCAGAGCTCCACTTCCTCAGTGTGAAATCATGAGCCTAGCCACTCACCTTTTGTGCATTGGTTTTGTCATCTCTAAATGGATACAGTAATATTCAGAAAGCCATTGTTATGATTAAGGAGGGAGTATGAAACACCATCAAGAAGGGTAGCTAGTAGCATGAATATTTCCCCATTTGAGAAAGATGAGTAAGCCCCATTTGACTTCTTGAGGCTCTGATTATAACAAACATCTTGTGGCACTGAGTTTAATATTTAAAAGATTGTCTTAGGCCAAGGCCAAACCATAGCCAACCGATAAGCAGGTAGATAAACATGACCATCTTGCATTTCCTCGGTTTATAAAATAAAGACTGAAGCCTACACCCTAGGGGATGACAAAGTAAGTGCCAATACTAGGACTCTCTGCCTCAGGTCAGAGGACTGAACCCAGGGGTGCACCCACTTCATACAGACAGGGAGGAGGACCCAGGGGAGCACTGGCCTCATGCACACAGGGAGGAGACCCAGGAGTAAGATGACCTCATGTGGACAGAGAGGGAGGACCCCGAGGTGCACTGGCTTCACGCAGGCCAGTTGCAGAGGAGAGGAGCTGTTCAGAGCAAGTATACCATGAGCTAAGCTGGAAACAGAGCCACCGGATCCCCCAAGTCCCATAAGCAGGCCCAGCCAAAGACCTTCCCCCAATCCCTGTGGCTCAAGCCCATCTGGCAACCATCTAAATGGGGCATGAATGCTTACAGGCTACAGCCCTGGCCCGGAAGCCTGAGACTCCCCTGCCTCCCAGAGGCATCTGGTGGCCAGGTGGGGTGGATCCAGGGCAGCAGGAGGCGATGAGAGGACTCAGCTGAGCCCAGGCCCTCCCTCTTCTCCCTAGGTGGAAATCAGGTCTGTTATTGCCCTCGACGTTCCTGGTATTTTGATATCACGAGGGATCTGGGGAGAAAGAAGCAGAAGAGGGTTGGCTAGGAATGAGGAAAACCTCGAGTAGTGGGCAGACCTAGGCAGCTCATTGGCCTTCTGGTATATCATTCATCACTGATCTGCAACGATGAGGAGGGGAGCAATAGGAAGGAGGGAAGGCACCTGGGAGGCTTTGCAAAAAAGAGGCTTCTGGGAGCTGTGGGGTAGGCTTCTGGGAGCAGTGTTTCACCAGATGAAACACTGGTGCAGAGGCCTTCACTCGAGTATGGGGGCAGCTTTGCCAGCCAGGGCCCCAACAGAGCCAGCTCTGCTGTGAGGTGTCCAGTGACTGGCACATTCAACTCACCCAGGTGCTCGAGCCAGTGAAGACAAAGTCTGCCTTTGATGCTTTCCTCTCCCTTGCCTACCTGCCACAGCCTTTATCAAGCCCTCCTGAGTTTTCCTACTATCTGCTTTTTTAATCTATCTACTCTTCCTGGTTCCACTGTCACCTTCCCTGCCTACCCCTCATCCTCTCCAAGCTGGATCTTGCTCTCATTTCCCAACAACTGGTCTTCTAGCTTTTTTTCTTGACCCCCATAATCCATCTATCACTCCTCTTCCACCCTACAGGAGCTCCTCCTGATCTGCCATAAGGGCAGGGACTACATTATTTTGCTTACCCCTGGGTTTTCCAAGACTTAGCATGTTTCCCAACATATTAAGTGCTCAATAAATATTTGTTGAATGAGTAGGAGGAAGGAAGAAGGAGAGTAAGAGAAGACAAATAAGGCCTCCTTGTCCAAGGGAAGTCAGACAACCAAAGGAACAGAGAAAAAAAAAAGCTGGGAAGGTTGAGGTGAGTGCCAGGACAGCCAGGATATTTTGTTCCCCTTGTTTTAGCTTAGGTGGTTAAAACCCTGCTGGGCCAGGCTGGGCTTGTCCCTCTCAGAACGTGGGAACCAAGCATTGTAAGTGGCCCCTGAGATTACCTGGTCCCTTCTCCTTCTGTGGCAGCCCTCTCTGCAGTGCCAGAACTGGCAGTCAGGCCATCTGCTCAGCCACCTCCAGTGACAGTACCCACTTCTCATAAGACAGCCCATTTTAAGCAGCCTCTGCCTCCCAGGACTTGGACACTCCCAAAGAGGGTTATTAAGAGCACTGGGCAAAACCCAGTGACACACTCAAGCAGACCAGCACCCTCAGGGTAGAAGTCGGCCCTCCATCCCCCAAGGTCCCCTTCCCCCAGAGACCTCAGCTGCTGCTCTGCCAGGAACTAGCACCCCTCCCTCCCTGCCCACCCTGGCTTACCTGCTCTGGCCTCACACCAATTGCTTAATACCGCTTCTTGCGTTCAGATCCCAGAACCAAACACACCTCTTCCAGGAGCCCTGGAAGGAGGCTGATGAGAAAAATGAATGTGCCCACATCTGTGCCAGGGATGGATGCCATCAGCTGGAGATTTAGAAATTCTCTAGAGTTGCCACTGGGCATGGGGAAGCTCAACCTGAGACAGGGGGTGGAGCTGGTCCTGTACCAGAGCTGAAGGTCTACCTTCTCTGTTTTCCAACCCCATCATCAAGCTCCATCATGAAAGAATGGAGAAGAGCCTGGGCTACAGCCCTTCTCAGGTCCCACAAGTTCTCTTCCACCTCTGGAGGTCATCCCCCCACCCCACACTCCCTCCCATTGAAACAGCCTCCCAGGGGATACCTCACTCCAACTGGGATGAGTGGTTAATAACATTTTAATGCATCACCTTCCAGGGGGATTAGCATTAGCAGGAACCTGGATTTAAGCCAGAGCAGCAAAGCAACTAGGAGGAGATTTCAGGGCTGACCAGCAGGCTGGGGCTGCAGAGAGGACCTGGAACGCTCCCAGCATCTTTGAGACCATTCCAACATTATTAACATTAGTGATGTAGGCCTGGGCTTTGTGAGCTTTGCCGCTTGCTAGATGTGTGGACCCATCACTGACTTTCTTCTTAGTTTTTTCATCTGTACAGTGGGGATAATACTGTCATTCTCATAAAATTGTTGTGAAGGGCAAATGAAGTAATGGAGGTTGGCTACCTGGCACAAAGTGGGTGCTCCATCACCACTCTTTTACTTTTTTCCCCATGTATCAAGCATCTTGGCCATTTTCCTAGAGGAGTGGTCAGAGAATGGACTGAGTCAGGATGTGGGTAAAGGCCTTATACCATGCCCTTGGATCTTAGTTATTTCCTATAGCCTAAGGTAACTGGACTGTGAAAGTAACCCAACCCTGTCTCTACCTTTTGCTCTAGGGTAGTCTAAAAACAAGAGAAATCACCACAGAGGCTAACAGGACCTTAGAAATCAAATGGTTCCCATCCCCAAGTCCCTTTCTCCATATTCTAAGAAATCATAGGAGACAGGGAGTTCAGCAGTCACATCCTCCTTCAGTTGACACTGAATCCAACACTATGTTTATCTATTGCCACCCCAAAGTTCAGTAACTTAAATTAAAACAAACATTTATGTTTCATGGGTTGACTGGGCTCAGCTGGGCAGTCCCACTCTGGGTCCCAGATGGGAATACAGTCAGATGTCCTCTAGGGCTGAAGGCATCTGGAGGTTTGACTGCTCTGAAAGTTCCAGGTAGCTCCTTCCTATGGCTAGGTTGTCATCTGGAAGCTCAGCTGAGATTGTCTTCTAGAGCACTACATGTGGTCTCTCCATGTAGCTTGGCTATCTCAGAGGATGGCAACTGGCTTGCCAAAGGGAACATCCCAAGAGAGAATTCCAAAGGAGCCGGGCAGAAGCTGCAAGACTTCTACGGCCTGATCGTGGAAGTCTTAGAACAGTACTTCTGCTGCATTCTATTGGCCAAGTAGGCTCAAGCCCAGCTCAGATTCAAAGCAAGAGGTATCAGAGTCCACCTCCTGATTGGGGGTGGGCTAGGTCACACTGCAGGAGAGCATGTGGCATGAGGATAGAGCAATGGCTGTCTCTAGCAAATACAGTCTTTCACACACACCAAGCAATTCTTCCCAGACAAAAGAATTTATGCTAATGGAGGAGGGGAATGAGCACTGAACCAGTGTCAGACAGATGTGGGCCTTACTTGTAGCCCCCTGGATCACCAGCTGTCACCTACATTAGCAAGGCAACAGGTCTTTCTTAGCTGGGTTTGACTGTCCCTCCATCTGCTTAACTTGACTGTGTTCATCAAGCACCTTGTTTATTCATTCATTCAACAACTATTTGCTGAGGGACTAATTGTACCAGCCCAGAGAGATGGCCAGGGGACACAGGGTTTGATGAAAGACACATGTTAGCTTGGACGGTTACAAAATACTGCTCAGTGGTGTAGACCTGGGGTGAATAGTCAATGGAATGTAGGCAAGAGAGAGGCTGGCTTTGACTGGGAAAGGAGAAATGGAAGAGGTCTTCAAACACAGGTATGAACCTCCTCTTGAAGGACCCATGCAAGTCTCCTGGGAGGTAAGGAGGCAATAGGAAAGGTCCCCCAGATAGAGCATCATATGAGGAAGAATGGCACATTTAGCAAATGACAGGTGACCTAGATGGCTGCAAGGCAGGGAGAGAAGAGGGTGTGGGGGAATGTGGTGGTGTGGGAAACATGACGGTGAGGGGGTAAGGTGTAGAGAAGCAGGGGTCTGAAGGCCATGGAAAAGTTTGGACTTTAAACCAAGAGGAATCTTTGAATGACATTATCATGATTAGACCTATCATCTAGAAGGACTAAAACGGTATGTAGTGGAGAACATATTAGAAGAGGGAAACACAAAAAGTATCTTAACAGTGTTATTTATTTTTCTATTACTATGTCCCAGGCCCAGTTCCAAGGTCTGTACACTCATTAACCTATAAATTTTATAACAACTGCATAAGGTAGATACTATTCTTACCCTCATTTTATAGATGAGAGCTTGGAAAAGGAATGTTTCTTGCCCAAAGTCACCATGAAAGCAAGTGGCAGAGCTGAGAGCTGAGTCCAGGTAGTCTGGCTCCAGGGTCTGCCTGTTTTACCCAGGGCTTGCTCTGTTTGTAACCCAGGTGAGAGACAAGGCAGGCTGGCAACAATGGGATTGGGAGAGGCAGAGCCAGGTGTTTCCTGCTTACTAGTGAGTCCCCAGGGGTCCCAGAGCCTGGTAGTGAACAGGTGCTCCATAACTACTTGTGAGCACATGAATTCAGGAGAAGAAGGGACCATGGAGCCCATTCTAAGTCTCCACATCACAGGATTGATTAATCTTCCTCTCAGGAAGTAACATGACCATAGCTATCTGGCTGCTCATCTTGGTGGCCATACCCATCACTAGTCAAGCACACCGAGTGACAGAATGCTGATTGAGAAATAAGGCGCTGAGCTAGCCTGCAGACTGACAAGTAAGGTCCCTTAGAGACCTGTGCAGACAGAGGCAGCCTTGTTGTGCACTGTCTGACACAGTATGCAGGGACCCAGGACCAGGCTGCACCTCCATAGTATGTCCCAGTCCAGTTCTCCTTCACCCCCTTCCCCCAGCCACCTCCATGTTCCCTGCCCTAGCACTAACTAAAGCATTTAAATGAAGCATATTTTAGGATTCAGAAAGAGTCCCCTGCTGGAAGGCTGTTTGCAGCCAAGCTGGGAAGGCATCACTCTATACCACACACAGAGGGTCTGCTGGGAATTTCCTGTGGGGCTGGTGCTGAGAGAAGCAAAACAGATGCTCACTCAGGACAAGTTGCACTTCACAAACAGCACTAGTCCTGGGTACAGAGACAGGCTCTCACTGGCATAAAGACCTGGAGGCGCCTGACTTCTCATCTCACTAAATCCTCAGTCATTGTCCCACTCCTCATGGCTCCAGCAACAGCTCAGCTCTGGTCCTTCTGTGATGCTTCTGCGTAAGTGCCCGTGGGTAGCCCAGTGCATCAGGTGCTGGTCTGTTGATCATTTCTAGAGCTTTTGCACACCACCTCACCTCCTACCCCAGGCACCTAGCCCTCCTAAGAAGCCCCCATGCAACAGGCAAGGGAGCCAAGGAGGCGAAGCAACTTGACTTAGTGAATACATAGCCAAGTCAGAATTTCAAATCCAAGTGCAATGCTCTGTCTACCTCTCCCTTTTTCTTCCCATGTATCTTTTTTGGATCCTTGTGTGAATCATATCTTATTATAAACCTCTAGAGAGACACCACTTCTGGCTAAAGACCTCACAGAAAGCCAGGCTTTGGGTATGGGAAAATGAAGGACACATGGTAGAAAAGACCCCAGTGAGGCAAAAGGCACTGATATGGTGCTTGTTGTCAATGAGCAGTGAATGCGAGGGCAGGTCAGAACTTCCTTCCATTCTGACGTCAACAGAATAGAGGAATGATGGAAGAATGTAGGGTGTGACTTTTCATCCTTGGCCAGTCACCTGGACTGGTGAAGAGAGAGCCTCGCAAAGCATGGCCCAGCAAAGGGTGTATTAAAAACTCCATGGCTTATTAGTTTAATCTCGTTGAGAATTACTTCATGGATCATTCATATATTATTTCTTTGAAGCAAGTTCTGTATTCACAAGCAAAGGAAGTCTAGGAGAGAAGACATACCTGGATTTTGTAGCTGAGCCCATGAAGCAGAATATAAATATTCAAAAATGCAAGTGGCAAATTCCAGAATCTCCTGCAAAGATGCATGTACCCAATCTAAGCCTTTTATATTTTAACTACACTTGGATAAGATGCCACTGAGCAGCATCCATCAAATCTATGGACTCCCACCTATCATCCATGTCTGACCCTGGAACACCATTAGGCTCCTGGGACCTTATCCAAGGTCACCTTCTGAGGATACTGATGAACTGGCAGGAAGCAGTGTGACCACCAGAAGCAGTGATGGGAGCTTCTGAACCTGGATTTTCTCACTCTTGCCATGACCAGCACACAGAAGTGCACGGCTACATGATCCTGGCCAAGTCTCTTTGTCTCACACATTTGTACCCTACTCAGGGTCTCAAAGATTCCTCCAGGCACTAACAGTCAGTGATTCTTACCACACAGTCCTGATCAACCCTAAATCCCTAGAAAGGTGTCCTAGAAAGAGAACCTATGAGGTAGAAAAGGCCCAGAGATCAGGGTAAGATACTGGGCCAGGATCCAGCCACAGGGGGGACCCATCTTATCCAGCTGGTCATTTGAGCTTAGTCTCTGTCTCCCCGTAGCCTGAAGGAACCAAGTTAACATTACCTTGATCCTCTATTTGTGAAATTGAGTTTTATTTCATCATAAAATAGAGGTATTATATGTGTCGAACCCCAGCAATTATGGTTCCCCACTCTTCATGTCCTTTCTAGGTTACCCATTTTTACATGGCAGGTGGAAGGTCTACCAGACAGGAGGGAGGGCTGGGGTAGTCTCCTTGATGGTCTTCTAGAAGACCAACCTGTGGCTGGCTATAGACCACAGGCAGGTCATCAGATTCTCCTAAGCCACAAGGAGGCCAAGCAAGGATTACCGGCCCCACAATTAGTCAGAGCTTCTTCAGCTCCTACAAAAACCCAAGGAAAACAGCTTTCTCAAAAAGAAGAGAAATTTGGATCCATGAACAGTGGGATCCAGCACTCAGTGCCCCAGGTTGGTCTCTTTCCATCTTTCATCTGTGTTTCTCATAATGTTGACTTTATTCTCCCACTTCTAGGTTTTTGGGAGAATGAAATACTGGTCACAGGCAACTCTGGCTTATATCTAAACAAATTGGTACCAAATAAAAGGATAAAAAGCTTTTTTGGACCAGTTCAAGTAAAATCCTACCAAAGGGCTCTGATTGGCCTAGCTTAGAGTATGTGGCTACCACAGAGCTCAGGAGGAGTAGATGGTCAGACACCAGGAGAAGGCAAAGTAAGGGGTCAGGGGAAAGGCAATAGCCACCACACCCCAGGTGGTTAAGGAGGCTTGCTAAACCCTAAAGAGAGTAAGAAATGAGGAAATACTCTAAAAAGTGGCAAGTGTCGCTTGGGTACCATTAAGCTGTGCTAGCAGGTGTCACATTTGGAATGGAGGAAGCTACTGTCTCCTTGGGTGCTAGGCCAGTCTGCTTCCCAGTTGCCCCCAATATTATATTCCCAAGTGGTAACCAAAAGGAGGGCAACCGATTTTTCCAATGTCATCATCTGAATACAGCAGTCCAGGGGAGAGGCCTCCCTAGGTCTGCCCTAGCTCTGCCCTATTCTGTTTAAAAATGAGTAAAAGGAAGGTTTCTAAAAAGACAACAACACTGTCAAGATCATGCAGGTGAGGGACTGGCAGGTACAGAGGCATGACACAGCAAGCACT
The DNA here is from genome assembly GCA_039655065.1 of Glossophaga mutica. Taxonomy (NCBI): domain Eukaryota; kingdom Metazoa; phylum Chordata; class Mammalia; order Chiroptera; family Phyllostomidae; genus Glossophaga; species Glossophaga mutica. Next base: position 120,937,963 of record CM077307.1, read on the forward strand.
GTCAGGCTAGCTCCCCAGAATTTTCTAGCATCTTTTACTTCTGGCCCTAGGGCAGACACAGCTAGATCCCAGTTCAGACAAGGGACTGCACTGTGCTGCTATGTCCTCACCAGGTAGAAGTATGGCTGCCACTGGGATGCTTACTTCTTGTTTCTCCTGCCATCTAACCAATGTTCACACACATTCTTCTTTCTGCTTCATGTTAATTCTTCTCCCGGTCCTCTCTGGGCCCCAAGTAACCAGGGGCAGTGGGGTATAGTGGAAAAACTATAGGTCTAGGAGCCAGGAGTCTTGTTTCTATTCTGCCTCCAATTTAGTGTGTGGCCTAATGCAAGAGTCATGACCTCTCCTGCTTCCTCTGCAAACCAATAGAGGTGGACCAGTCAGTGTTGGAGGCCCTTTAGGCTTTTCTGAAAGAATGTTATGCAGCTGATCCTGGCACTGCCATGCTAAACCTCTCTCCATCTCACTTCAACCCCACCTGTCAGTCACACTTAATTCCAGCCAACTAGCCCCTTATAAGCTAGAATACTTATAGACCAACCACAGGTTATGATATTGACTAGGCAATGATGAAAGGGAAAAACTACTTCATCCCTGCCAAACTTCTGGGCAGGAAGCATCTCAACTCTGGGCAGCCATAGACTAGGTAAGTTAGCAAAACGGGGTACCTCTCTCCCATCAAGACTCCCCTCCCAGGGTTTGATGCATCAGGATATGTAGCACAGAGCCCACCTACTTGGAGACCTACTTGCTCTAAGATGTCCATTGTACATAAGACAGCATCAAGCCCCAGGGAAGAAAGGTGACTTGCCTAAGATCATGCAGCAAGTCAATGTCAGAACCAAGATCGATCCCAGAGTTCTCAAGCCTTGATTCCACTCTGGATTAAAACTGATGCTGCCTTTGGATAGACCATGATATAACAAGAGCAAGCCAGCCCACTCCTGAAACCGGCCCCCTCTCCCTTTCTGTCTCGCTCCACATTTTTTCTAGTCGAGTGAGCCCCCATCCTGATGACTTCTCCCTGCTGTTTTTCCCACCTAACTTGCCTTTCCTTGGATTCTGTTTAGGCAGACTCTATCTGCAAGACTCTGCTCAACCCCTTGACTTTCAAGGCACCTTCCCTGACTCTTCCAGCTCTTGATAAGCTTTTTATTTCCTCTCTCAAAGCCTTCAGGTGACTTTGCATAACACTCAGAATGAAAGTCACAGTTATTTCTCTGAACCACCAACCCCATGGCCTGGCCCAGCTCCTCAGCTTCTCCACTACTCTCAGGCCCCTTCTACAGCTCCAGCCATGCTGGCCTTTCTACAGTTCCCCAGACTCTTGGAGTGCATTCCCACCCAGGGCCTTGCACCCACTATTGTCCTCCTCTAGCTCTTCACTCTCCTGCACTGCATTCTGTCCTCAAGTCACCTCTTTAGAAAGGCCTTCCCTACCACCCCATTAAATCTGCCTCTGTGTTTCTCAACTGTCTATCCTTAAGCTAATTCATTTTCTTTCAGAGCGCTTTTTCTCAAAGTGATTGCTTAAAATTATATTAAGTATTTAGTTAGCCAGTTAGTTTATAATCTGTTTTTCCCATGAGAATGCAAGATCCATAAGGGCAGATGCTTTGCCATGTCCACTGCTGTGGTCCTCATTCACAAAACAGTGATGGCCCAGGGAGCCTTCAACTACTAAATCAATGAATAAATAAATAAATGGCCTGTTGTAATAAAACATCTCAGAATTAGAAGGAGCTGGGATGCCCCCAGTGTGTGCAAGATAAATCTTTTCTGGACATCTTTGTCTATATAAACAATTTGAATCATTCAAAATCAGAGTGTCAGCACCAATCTGCTGACCCAGTCTCATGTAATAAAGAACCTGAAGATGAAACGAAATAAACAATTCCACTTACAATAGTGTCAAAAAGAATAATTAGAAATACATTTAGCAAAAGAAATGTTAGGTTCATACTCTAAAAACAGCAAAACGTTGAAGGAAATTAAAGCTCTAAATAAATGGAAAGACATCACAAGTTAATGGATCGATCATTAGACTTAATATTGTTAAGATAGAAACACTCCCAAAGTAATCTACAGATTCAATGCAATCCTATCAAAATCCCATTGTCTTTTTTGCAGAAATGGACATGCTGATCTTGAAATTCATATGGAAATTTAAGGGACCAAGAATAGAATAAACCATCTTTAAAAAGAAGAACAAATTTGGAGGATTCATATTTCCCAGTTTCAAAACTTACTTCAAAATTACAGTAATCAAGACAATCTGGTACTGGTATATGAATAAACACATAAACTAATGGAATAGAATTGAGAAACCAGAGATAAACAATCATATTTATAGTCAATTCATTTTCAACAAAGGTGCCAAACTAATTCAATGAAAAAAATAGTCTTTTCAATAAAATGGTGCTGGCACAACATGCAGAAGAATGAAATTAGATCCCTACCTCAAACCATATACAAAAAAAATTAACTAAAAGTTGGCCAAAACTTCAAAAGTAAGAGGTATGACTATAAAACTTACAAGAAAGCGTAAGAATAATTTTTTCTGATTTTGGATCAAGCAATGGTTTCTTAGATATTACCCACAAAAGCACAAGCAACAACAGAAAAAATAGAAAAACTGGACTTCCTCAAAATAAAAAAACTTTCTCTTTTAAAGGATGCCATCAAGATAGTGAAGAGACAACCCATGGGATGGGGGAAAATATTTCCAAATCATATATCTGATAAGGTACTTGTATTTGGATACATAAAGAATTCTTATAACTCAATAATAAAATGAAAAAATAACCCAATTAAAATAGGCAAAGGATCTAAATACACATAGACATTCCTCCAAAGAAGACATACAAATTGTCAAGAGACACATGAAAAAATCCTCAATATCATTAGCTATTAGGTAAATGCAGTTAAAAATCACAATGAGATACCTCTCCATTCCCACTTACATGGCTGGAATCAGAAAGTCAGGTAATAACAAGTGTTGATGAAGATGTAGAAACTTAGAACTCTAATACCCTGCTGGCAGAAATGAAAAATGGTACATTTTCCAAATAGCCACTTTGTAAAAAAGTCCGACAATTCTTCAAACAATTAAACAGAGTTACCATATGACCCAGAAATATTCCATTCCTAAGTATATACCCAAGAGAAATAGAAACAAATATTTACACAAAAATCTGTACATAAGTGTTCATAGAAACATTATTCATAATAGCCAAAGGCAGAAACAACCAAAGGGCCATCTATTGACAAATGGATAAACAAAATGTGTTATTTCTCTATAATTGAATATTATTCAACCATAAAAATGAATGAAATATTGATATATAATAAACCTTAAAAACATTATGCTAATTGAAAAGTCAGTTATAAAAGATAACTGACTTTATATGATTCCATTCATGTGAAATGTCCAGAACAGGGAACTCTTTAGAGATGGAATATAATTAGTGGTTACTTAAGGATGGGAGAGATAGAGAAGATGTGGGTGGGGGGGGGTGGATAAAAAGTACAGGGTTTCATTTTGGGTGATAAAGATATTCTAAAATTGCAAAGGGGATAGGATCAAGGGTGGGAAGTGGGGACACCTGGGATGGGGGTGTGGAGGGGGGGCAAATGGAGACAACTATACTTGAACAACAATGAAAAATGTGGAAAAAGACTTCCGGCCAAGATGGAGGCATAGGTAGACAAACTGCACCTCCTCACACAACCAAAATAAGGACAACAACAATTTAAAAACAACAATAAAAAACAATCAGAACTCACAGAAAATTGAACTGTATGGAAGTCCGACAACCAAGGAGTTAAAGAAGACACATTCATCCAGACCGGTAGAAGGGGCAGCATTCGGCAGCTGGGGAGGAGAGGGCTTCCAGCAAAGCGGTGGCTGCTAGACCCAGTAAGGCTGTGGATTGCGGAGCAGGGCATGGTGCAGAAGGCAGCTGGCAGACCAGGCAGTCCCACATTCATGCACAGATAAACTAGGCGAAACTGGGGAGCGAGACAGACTGCACAACCCAGGGTCCCAGTGTGGGGAAATAAAGCCTCAAATCACTGATAGAAAACACCTGTGAGGGTTGAGGAGGCAGCTGGAGAAACTCCCAGCCTCACAGGAGAGTTCGCTGGAGAGACCCACAGGGTCCTAAATGTACACAAAAGGACCAACCCAGAAATCAGCACCAGAAGGGCCCAATTTGCTTGTGGAAAGTGGGGGACGTGACTGAAATCCAGCAGAGAGCAGAGCGAGTGCCACTGTTTCCTATCAGACCCCTGCCCCACATACTGCGTCACAACCCAGCGACTGGGTTGCCCCACTCGAGTGAACACCTAAGGCTCCACCCCTCACTACATAACAGGTGCATCAAGATAAAAAAAAAAAAAGGCCCAAAGGAAAGAACAGATCAAAGCTCCAGAAAAAAATACAACTAAGTGATAAAGAGATAGTCAACCTAACAGATGCACAGTTCAGAACACTGGTAATCAGAATGCTCACAGAATTGGTTGAATTTGGCCACAAATTGGACAAAAAAAAAATGAAGGCTACACTAAGGTAAATACAGGAAAATATACAGGGAACCAATAGTGATGGGAAGGAAACTGGGACTCAAATCAACGGTGCGGACCAGAAGGAAGAAAGAAACATCCAATCAGAAAAGAATGAAGAAACAAAAATTCAAAAAAATGAGGAGAGGCTTAGGAACCTCCAGGACATCTTTAAACGTTCCAACATCTGAATTATAGGGGTACCAGAAGGGGAAGAAGAAGAGCAACAAGTGGAAAACTTATCTGAACAAATAATAAAGGAGAACTTCCCCAGTCTGGCAAAGGAAATAGACTTCCAGGAAGTCCAGGAAGCTCAGAGAGTCCCAAAGAAGTTGGACCCAAGGAGGAACACACCATAATTACATTACCCAAGATGACAGATAAGGAGAGAATCTTAAAAGCAGCAAGAGAAAAGAAGACAGTTACCTACAAAGGAGTGCCCATAAGACTGTCAGCTAATTTCTCCAAAGAGACCTTCCAGGCAAGAAGGGGCTGGAAAGAAGTATTCCAAGTTATGAAAGGCAAGGACCTACATTCAAGATTGCTCTATATAGCAAACCTTTTTCATTTAAAATGGAAGGGCAGATAAAGCACTTCTCAGATAAGGTCAAGTTAAAGAAGTTCACCATCACAAAGCCCCTATTATAGGAAATGTTAAAGGGACTTATCTAAGAAAAAGAAGATAAAAAACGTGTACAGTAAAATGACAGCAAACTCACAATTATTAACAACCACACCTAAAACAAAAGCAAACTAAGCAAACAACTAGAATAGGAACAGAACCATAGAAATGGAGATCATATGGAGGGTTATCAACAGGGGAGTGGGAAGGGGAGAGAGGGGGAAGAGGTACAGAGAATAAGTAGCATAAATAGTAGACAGAAAACAGACGGGGGAGGGTAAGAATAGTATGGGAAATGTAGAAGCTGAAGAACTTATAAGTATGACACATGGACACGAATTAAAGGGCAGGAATGTGGGTGGGAGAGGGTGTACAGGATGGAGGGGAGTGAACGGGGGTAAATGGGACAACTGTAATAACAGAATCAATAAGATATATATTTATATATTATTTATATATATTATTTATACATTATTTATATATAAATATATAATATATGTATTTTATTTTATATATTATATATATATTTTAAAATGTGGAAAAATAAAATAAAATTGGGAGACAACGAACAAAAGATATTCTAAAATCGAGTATGGTGATGGTTACACAAATATGAATATACTAAAACCCGTTGAATTGTACATTTTAAATGGGTGAGTGTATGGTGTGTCAACTGTATCTTAAAAACACTACTATTAAGAAAGGGAAGGAAGGAAGGAAGGAAGGAAGGAAGGAAGGAAGGAAGGAAGGAAGGAAGGAAGGAAGGGGAGAAAGAAAGAAAGAAAGAAAGAAAGAAAGGAAGGAAGGAAGGAAGGAAGGAAGGAAGGAAGGAAGGAAGGAAGGAAAAGAAAGGGAGGAAGAAAGGAAGAAAAAGAGAAAGAAAAGAAATCTCACATCGGCCAGCATAAACGATCTGCTCAACGAACTGCCTCCCCCAGATTTAGGCCCCAGTCAACCCCATAGGCTCATGTCCTGCAGCTTACCTGACCTACCTGAGCTGTGGGGAGAGAGCCCCAAGTGGAAAAATGGGGATCAAGACTAGTTGTACATTTTCTGAAAACTTTGAGGAAGATATTGCAAAGCATTAGGGCCTGAAAAGGAGCCAGGTTTGTCCAGGTCTAAGGACAGGAGCATCTCTAGAGTTCATCTGGTCCTAGATAACAATCTCATCTGGCCAGTCGGATAAACTGCAAGTTTCACTTGGAACCCATATCAAGGAGACTGAACAAGACAATGTCCAAGTTCCAGCAGAAACAGTGTCAGTCAGGTCTAGTCCTAATGTCTGCTATGGACAGGGACTGACAGTACCTGAGCCATGCCTTTGCCAACTGTGATCTTATTCACCCCCTCCTTGCAGAAGCAAGAGAAACAAAGCCAGAGGAGAAGGGAAGCTTCCAGGGCCTAGAGCCCAAAGTGGATCAAGTTCTAGCCACTGAAGACCTCAGCCATCTGGAGGCATTGACCTCTCCAGCCTCACATCTCATCATACCCCTATTCTCACCAATGTTAACAGACATTTTACATATTTCCACCAGTGCCTGGACCAGGTTGAGTAAGGATCCAAACCCAAGCACAGGGCTCAAGAGTACATGATCTTAACCACCATGCTCATCTCAGGTAATGCTGAAGACTTCACCCCATGGTAAGTCTGAGCTTTCCTCAAATTTTTTCTCATCAAAGCCCACAGCTGCCTAAAGAGAGAAGCATGGTTGTCCCCATTTTACAGATGACAACACTGAGGTTCTGAGGGGTTGAGTACTTGCCCCAGGTCACTCCAAAACAGAGCCAGGATTCTCCACTGGATCTGTCTGACTCCAGTGTTCACTACCCCAATGCATCTCTAACAAAGAACAATTTCTCTCCTATAATAGTCCCAGCCAAGACAAACCAACAAAAACAATGTCTGAAGGAAAGAAAATAAGAAGGAAAACCCTGAAGTTCCTCAAGTTCATCATCAGGACTCTGAATACCTTTACCCTTAGGCAGGTTCACACACAGCACCTCCAGTTATTGCTGTATCACTTTCCCTTCCTTCATACCTAATGGTCTAGGGGGGAAAATAATTTACACCACTGTCTCTGCCTCTTTGCTGTCTTCTCATTTCTCATGCCAGTGTAACCTTCCTCTGTCTCCACTCTCCAACCTGAACATCACCAGGGGGGCCTAATAAAAATCGAATGGACACTCTTTGGACCTTTTTATCCAGTAACCACTGACTGTGCTAACCAGCTCCTTCTTGAAAGTCACTCTTCTCTTGACTCCTTTAGCAAACACGTTTTGTCTTCCATGTCGCATCCCCTTGATTCTCCTGAATTCAACACAGCACAGGAGCACAGTCTTGTACTTGCTGCTGGTGTTTCACCTCAGGTGAGCTGAGATGACTCCACCTCTCTGTCCTCTGAAGCCAGACTCAGCTCAAGTGCAGGCATGACCAAAGCATGGAGCAGCTAATGCCCCCAGGGGCAACCATCAACCCCTGGAAGATGGGAGCATGTGGATGAATGTCCCATTCTTGGGAGGGGGAATTCTAAGGCATGTTCTCCCCAGTTCTTTAGGGGGTCCTAAAGGGTTTGATGGGCTTGAGCCCAGTTGTCTACAGCAGCCACTGGCTTGGTCATACACTTTTTGTTGTCCTTCCTCCCTCCCCTCTCCTCTTACCTCCCCTCCTTCCCCCTCTCCTCTCCTTCTCTCTCTCTCCTTCCTCATTCCAGCCTCTTTCAGAATCACCTCACAGATAAACCACCTGTACCCAAGTCCTTGTCTAGACTCTACTCTGACAGCTATTATCTCATTGTCTTCTTTTATCTTCTGACCCTTCATTTTCTGTCCCTTCATGAACTGCTCCTTTAAGGATGAAGCTTACACTGTTGTTACTGCCCAGCGCCTCCACAAAGCCCTGCCCTGTGCCCTTCCACCCACACATTAGGCATAGATTGGTCCTCTCACTTGCATCTGTCCATGCTGCACCTCCTGCCTTAACTACATGGCGAGCACCTGCTCACCTTGCAACCCACAAACCAAGCACTGCCCCTCCACAGAGGCTTTCCCAACACTCCTCACTATCAATAACCCCCACCTATGCAGGTGAGACTGGGCGAGGGCTCTTCCACTATGTTCTCTGTTTCCTTTTATAGTCATATAAAGTCCCTAAGAGCAAAGGCTGTGGTGTTTTGTCTGCATATCCTCAGAAGTTAACACAATCCTGGCCCATGGTTCAAGCTCAATAAACATGGATAAAAGAACAACGTATTTATGCAAATCTCTCTGCTCCTCCCTGCTCACTGCTCCCCCCTCCACCCCCACTGCAGGATTTGGGTGATAGTTAGATCCCACGTGACTTTCCATACATAGAGCTGGCAGCTCTGTTGGCCTCAGCAGAAAGATAAAAAGGGAGCCACCCTTTCTGCAGCCACTATAAACCCAATGTTGCAGGGCATTAGCTAACCTTGCAAACATCCCTGGTCTCTTTCAGGGGCAACGAGCAGGCAGGGAGCCCGAAAAAATCATCTGACTTCTGTCTCAGTTCAGTACATGAGAATGGGGCCCCCCATGGCACACCTTCTTATAAGAGTTTCCAGACAAGCCCTGGAAAAGGCCAATGGCCCTGCCTGACAGCATCTGCAGCTGGTAGTGTCAGCAGGGATCCAGGGATGGCCATGGTCAGCCAAGATGAAACAATCACTCCACCCATCTCATGTAGGAAAAATACCAACTTGGCCAGCATCTGCCCAGTACCTTCTCCATGTCAGACCCTGTAGGAGATGCAGGACACCAAAGAACTGGACAGAAGCAGGTCTCTGGCCTAGGACAGAAAATCACCTAACCCCACCCCACACTGCTGGCATCAAGTTTCACTCAGGAGTAATAATAGTAAATATGAAGGAAATGACCTAACATTTATTGAGTGCTTTCTGTATGCCAAGGGGTTCTGAACATTATGAATATATTAAATTATTTATTATTCACAGTAACCCTGGTATAGCATAAGAGAGCTGGTTCATGTCAGCTCACAAGAGCCAATGGTCAAATTTTCAGGAATTTTACAGGATGACTATGAAATATGGCTCTTATTTTAAAAATTAAATTACATAAATTTATAGTTAAATAAATTATATTAAAAACAAAAATAATAAACATTCAAAACTCATTGCTTCCTAATTATCCACTGGATTTTACCGTTATCCTTGCTTTTCCTGTTTATTCACCTCTTACATCTGTGTGGTAGAAATAGGCTCTGACGGTGCTGTCAAGCATCATTCCCCACTCTGCTTTTGGTGACATCACATGGAAATTGTTGAGGACTCCAAATCAGGGCTTGATTTATTTCTTGTTGATTTCCTAGATTTAAGAAAATGACGGAGAAAATATTACTCATATGAATGAAATTTAAAGGTGTGCCTGAATCTGCAGCTGTTACTTTGTGAATAGTTTCCCCTGCAAAAAAAGAAAATATTGTCCTCTATTCAAAAATGATCATCCAATTCAGCAAAGAGGTCACTAACGCCTTTGAAGAATGAGTGAAGTTTGTATATACCTTTCATCACTTCATTCACCTTCTTTGTTAATGTAAACAAAAGAACCAATCAACTTTCTACTTCAAACAACACCTGGAGGGCTGGCTGTTCAGCTGTTTCCTGGTATACACTGCCTCTGAGGTAGGTGCTACCTGTAAGCCCATTTTACAGCCAGGGAAACTGGTTAGGAGGGGCAGAACTAGACTCCTACCAGGCTGCCTAGCCTCAGAGTCCAAGCTCTCAAGCACATGGAAAGGGAAAGGGCATTCTGGCCACCGCCAGTTCTCCCATACAGTGCTGGGCAAGCCTCCAGGGAGGGCCTGCTGCTAGCACATGTGTCTGATCCCCTCCACCCAGATAAGAGGGAGCTTCCTAGAGAAAGGAACAGACACAGGGATGGGCAGTGCATGCAAAGGGCCATGAGGGTGTCTTTGAGAGGAAAAAGGTGAAAGGAAGCCAAGTTGGGCAGCATCAAGCCTGGAACAAGAAGGCACTTGCTGGGACAAAGACTTGGGTATGGGTTTGGGGAAGCAGAGTGGGAGGTGGGGCTGCCTGAGGGTCCCAGAGCAGAGGCCAAGGACCTCAGTCACTCTTACAGGGCCTGTGGGCATAAGCAGGGGGGTTACTACGGTGATACCAACTGGACTCTGAAATTAGCCTGCCTCCTGCCAGATGGGCCATTTCAGGCTCCCATGATGGGCCCTCACCCAGAAGCACCCCTGCCCCCAGCAGGCTCATGAGCAGGCAAAGGTAGGGATAGTACATTTAGGGACATCTCAGAAGTAAGTAGAGCTGGTGCTGGCACCTCATTCTTGTGATAACAACGGAGACAAATTCCTCACAGCCTCAGGTCTATCCCTCACCACTCAGGTCCCTTTCCAGCCTCTGCCACAAGTGCATCTGACACTCCAGCCACACAACACTTCACACTGTCCCCCACAGATGGGGCCCTTTTCTGCCTCTGAGCCCTTATATAGGTTGATTCCTCTGCTGGGAGAGTCAAGGAAGGCTTCTAGGAGGAGGGTGTGTCTATGCTGGACAATGAAGCAGTGAGCTAAAGTGTTGGGAAAAGGTATTTAACATAGTCCTCTGTGCCCTCTTCCACATGCACACAGCATGTGGAAGAGGGCAAACAGCCCTCTGTATGCCATAAGTGCTGTAACAGAAGATGCACAGTCTTTATAGCACACAGTAGGCACTCAGTAAACATGCAGGCTGCATAGCTTAGGTGGGTTGCTCAGCTTTGAGACCGGCAGTTGTACTAGCTGTGAGCCACGCACACTTGCTGATAACAAAACTGTTTGACCTACAAAACTAGCAATTTCCTATGTTCCAACCTAATAGCCTCACTGTGACTCTGTAAATGGGGTTAATTGCAGTATCACTCTCACAGGATTGGTAGAGGATGAAATGAATTAACACCTGTGCAGTCACCTGGCCAGTATCTGGAATAGGGTAAGTGGGTACTGACAGCGGCTCACACTTCAAGGTTCCTACTATGTGCCAGGCAGGGTCCTAAGTGCTCTGCCTTTTTACTCATGAGATCCCCCAACACTCTCCATAAGCTCTATTCTTCACCCTTCTTCTCAGAGGAGCTTGCCCAGTTGTGAGTAGGGCTGAGAAGGTGGAAGTGTGCGAAGGGCTGGAGGAAGGCTCAACAGCCCAAAGCATGGGCACAGGTGGACAGGTGGATGCCAGCAGGAAACCCCAGCGCCTCTGGCCACTGAAGGGGGAGCTTGAAGAGAATTCTGCGGAGGCTGCTGCCTCTGAGGGATCTATTGTTACCGTGTCTGATCAACACAGCCCTCTAAGAATAATGAATTCTTCTTTGCTTCCACCTTCCAAATCTTACACAATTCTACTTTTGGCCCACACTAACTCAGAACTCCATAGAAAAGGGGATTCTGGGAAATGCAGGCCCTCCTTGGCCAAGCCGACAGGATCCAACCCAGTGCAGATGGTGTTCTAGGAATAGCATCTCAGAGAGAATGGAGGGGGTGGTGTGGGTCTGCCCGGCGTGCTTCCTGTTTCCCCTCTGTTAACAGAAACCCACTTCCTAGGGAGAGCCCGTTCCTCAGCATGGCACTCAAGCCTCTGTCACCAGGCAGCTGCTCTTAGCCCCTTCCACAGCTGCCCTTCGCCCGCCTGGCTTCTACCATGCCCCAAACACGTGGTGCCCTTCTGGGTATCACAACCTGGCAGCCAGAAATTCTCTCCCACCACCTTCCCCTTCCTCTGGGTGGGTCTTCTTCATTGCCTACCCATTATCCTCACCTCAATTCAGCCCTGGTATCCTCTCCTCGCAATGCCCAGTGGCTCAAGGGAGGTTGATCTCATCCTCCCCAGAGATGGGTTTTATTAGTCTAAGTCCTTCCACGCAGAGGATTACCATGGTTACTTATTGGTCCAGGGCAGGTTCTTCTCCACAGTTGCCCCAATCCAATTATAACCCATGCCTGGGGGAATGATTTCTCCCCCTCCCATTAGACAAGAACAAGGACACAAATAGTCACCAATGTTGCTAAGACCCATATTTTGATTGTAGAATGAAACCAGTGCAATGGGTGACCAGTGCAATGGGAGAAAGAGAAATAACCTGAGATGCAGGTGACACCAGAGAGCTGCTGAAGCAACCAGCCCTGAAGCCTGAACTAACTGTTGGAGATAAATTTTTCTTCTGTCTCTTGTAATTCTGAAAGCATCCTGATGGACAGACCCACGTCTTGACTAGATGCAATATTATTTATGCCCTCCCAGTCCAGTACAAATGTCATTCCTTCTGGGAAGTCTTTTCCAGCCTCTGAGTGGAGTCCTTCCCTTGCGTGCCCAGTGACCTGAACCTCTATCTAGTCCAGCACTTTGGTGCATTATTCATTTCAATCCCTGAGGTTCCCCTATGAGCTGCTGAGCTCTTTAAAAGTGAATTATCTCATTGAGACTAGAGAAGGTAAGTGTATCCATTTAATCTCATTCACTCCACATTCATTCAGTAAACATTTGCTGAGTGCCTCTAAGACAGCCCAAGCCAAGACTGCCAAGATGGTATCAGTTTTGCATATAGGAATAGATTCATGGCCAAAGAGAGAGAGAGCCTGGAGGGCAGGAGTACAGTGGGCAGGAGTTCGGTGGGCTGGACTTCCCTCTGTGGTGGGGAGGAGTTGCCCTTGGGACTTGCAGCCCTGATCCTCCTCCTGTGTGTCTCCTCCTGGGTATGTATGCTGGTGGGGCGGGGGGTGGGAGGGAAGGGCAGGGGGAGGTAGACTGACAAAGCTTTGGGATGAGAGCCAAGTGTTGAAGCCAGACTTAATAGCTTACTTCTGAGAGGTTGCATCCTTTCCCACAGCTCTAAGCTCAGAGGAGTTGATCATTCAGGTATTCATTCATTCAGCTCACATTATGCAGTACCTCCTATGTGCCAGGCACTATGCTTGGCACTTGGGATTAATACGAGAACACAAAGTCAATTGACCTTGCTCTGGCTCAAGTCGGGAAGTCTTTTCCCTGATATCTGGAGATAATCATGTTCACCCTGCAAGAGTCATTAGTCCAACCCCAGACATAGAACTAGGTGATATCTGGGGGCTCCTTCACATCTCTAAGAGTCTGTCATAAGCTCATACGTACCTGTCCTCTCCAGATGGATTCTGTCTGCACCATATATCTTTGAAGAGGCTCCCTATTGCCCTGACCCCTGCTCTCCCTTGCAGCAGTAAGAAATGCCAGGCACATGGGACAAACCCTGTAAATACTTAATGCCTGTAAGAACAGCAAATGCTCCTTTTGAGCACTGTGTCCATCAGGACTCAAGTTGTCAGTGATAGAAACCCAACTTGTACTAGCTGAGGCCAAAGGGGGAATTGACTCACTCACAGAATCCAAAAGAAGATTAAATGATTATACTGAGAAAAGGAAGGACCCAGCTGGACCTCAGAACAGTGGGAACAAGGTTGGACCAGAACCTTCTCTCTCCATCTCTCATCTCAGCTTCTCTCTGCACAGGGCTTCATTCTCTCCCTACAGGCCAGCTCCTCAACCTGGCATGAAGCCTAGACGTCAAGTGCACCTGCCTTTTACCATCCTAGATCCTGTACTGTGCAGGGAGCCTGCAGACTTCTTTTCAGTTCCACCTTGAAAAATCCCAGGCAAGGACTCCAATAAGCCCAGCATGGGTGCAGTGCCCACATCAGAGAAGTTAGTTCTCTAAAAACACAGCAGCATCTACAGGAGTCTAGCAGTGGGAGCAGGAAGAATAAAAACTTCTAGGGGGTGGAAAATGTTTACAAGGAGGGGAATATTCCAAATAAAGGGAGCAGACACTGGTGGATGACACAGTAGGTGTCAACTGAAGTCCAGAAGTTGAATCAGAGAAGACTTCTGGGGTGTCACTTGCAAAGCTGCTCTCCTCTCTTCTGGTTTCCCTGTCTATTCAGTATCTGATAACAGAGTTACATAGCTGGTTGTGTTAAAGACTGCCCTGAACCTATAGTCGAAAGGATTAAGTTTAAAACAGAATTCTGCCAGTTACTAGCTAGAGCAAGTCACTTCATTTCTCTCCACTTTGGTGTCCTCATCTGATAAATGGGTACCGGTCAATGTGGATCATGCACTTGAATGTTTCCAGCACAGTACTGGCTGGTGCCTCACCAATAGTGGTGAAAGACCGCAATCAGAACATCAGATCCTGTCCAGCCACATCGATTCCAAAGCTCCTAGTGCAAAATGTAGCTCCATTCACCCACAGTATCAGCCCCTGAGAGGAAGTATGGAAAACCTCTGCTCACTACATCTGGAACATCCCCCTTCTTCTAGAAGTTTCTGTTCTCCCTACTCCTACCACTAGACTCCTGCAGATACTGCCATGTTTTTAGAGGACTCCATTTCTCTTGCCTTACTCAACTGCTAGTGAATGGAAGTGGGAAGGTAGCTGATCAGCTGCCCCTACACACTGGGCCAGGGTATGCCCCTGCAGAGGGTCCTGTTTTCCTGCAGTGACCAAGCTGACCCAAACAGGAACAACACCTCCTTTGTCCTGCTCAGCTTGACAGCCTAAAATACAGATTTTCCCCTGTCACTCTCCTGCTCAGGGGCAACAGTGGTTCCCCTCAACTCTATCCAGATTCCCAGGCCCTCCACAGTCAAGCACCAGACTCGGCCCTCAGCTCTACCTCCCCACGTCTCCTCAGTCACACACCAAAGCTGCGCTCCACACCCTGCTTCCTGATATGTCCTTCTCCTGCCCTTCACTTGCCCCACCCTGTCATCCCCTAGGCACCCAAGGAGCGCTCCCTCCTGAGGAAGTTGGTGTCTGTATGCTTTGGTTGACTTCTGGCCCCCCACCCCTAGCCACTTGAACTCTGCACATAATTGAAGGCTACACTAGGTGATGCTGCCTCGCAGTCCTCACGTTTGAGCTCTCACACCTAGTGATTGAAATACCTGTTTTCCTGACACTTAACACTGAGTGTGACGCTGGCAACGTGGCTCGATTGGGTGGGTGTTGTCCCAGTTCAGTTCCTACTCAGGGCACAGAGGAGAGTCAACAGATCAATGTTTCTCTCCCTCTCTTCCCCCCTCCCTTTCCCTCTCACTATAAATAAATTAATTAATTTTAAAACTTAATCTGAAAAATTAGTTTCTTTTTACTGTAGCCTTTCTCCCATCTTTTCCTCCAGCAGTTAGTAAGAGCTGACCTCAGTGTAGACCCTTGGAGAAGTTTCATAGCTCAATCGCAGGTTAGAGGAGAAAATTCAGAAGGATAAGAAGATACTATTTGGAAAACAGGTGCCAGATAAAGACATTTCCTTTGTCAGGAATAGTCAATATATAGCATGTGATACTGAAGCCTCCTACATTTCCTGTGTCAGACATCACCAATGAATGTCTTTTTTAGTGAACTCGGACCCTGCTTCAAAATCTCCAAGTGGGCATCACCAATCAATGGGAATTGGCAAACGAAGTAAAATCCATTTGCCAATTATTGTAAAACTCTTAAAAATATTTGGTCTTTGTTCCTGTTTCTGGCACAGAACTTCAAATACTCTTAGATTTCCTAAATGATAGGAGTATCTTTTGTTATCCTGAGTTTATGCTAATGAGATGACTCATAGTAGTGGGCTTTTAGATAGTTTCTGGGGAGGGACTGGCCAAACCAGAAATATCAAGCCTATGATTAGAGGGCTGGCACTTTCAGCCCCACCCCCCAATCTCCAGGAAGGGGAAGAGGAGCTGGACATTGAATTCAATCTCCTAGCCAATGATTTAACTGATTGTGCCTACCTAATGAAACCCAGATAAAAACAGAAACAATGAGGCTCAGGCAGCTTCCGGGAAGGTACACAAATGAATGTGCTGTTCGGGGTGGGACATGCATGCTGGAATTCCTTAAGGAGAGAGCATGGAAACCAGCAAACCCCCTATCAAAGACCTTGCACCATAATTCTTCCTCTGGCTGCTCATTTGTATAATTTATAGTAAAATGATAACTGTAAGTATAGTTCTGTGAGTCATTCTACCAAATTAATGAATGGGCCGCAGGTGGGAGGTGGGTGGGGCATGGGAGGAGGGTGTCCTGGGAGCCCCTGAATCTGTAGTTGGCTGAGCAGAAGTGCAGGTAGCTTGGCAATACCTAAGACTTGCAGCTGCTGTCTGAAGAGAAGTCCTGTGACACTGAACCTTTAACCTGTGGGGCCTGTGCTAACTCCAGGTAGTTAGTATCAGATTTGAACTGAATTATATGACACCAAGTTGGTGTCAGAGGATTGGTGCTCAAAAGTTCCAACTCTACCCCCATACACGCTCTCATATTTGTCTCCTAGGGAACTTCTAAAGACAAAGCAGAGTGCCCACATAAACCAAGAGCAGGGACCAGCAACTCTGGCCCCCAGGCCAAGTCCAGCCCACCCCCTGTTTTAGGAGATAAACTTTTATTGGAACATAGCCATGCCCATTCCTTTACATGTTGTCTCTGGCTGCTTTCAAGTTACAATGGTAGAACTGAGTAGTTACAACAGTCACTGCATGGCCTGCTAACCCTAAAATAGTTACTATCTTGCCCTTCAAGGAGCACCAGGAAATGTTATCCAAACAAACCAGCACTGTAACCTCCAAAATCCTTTTCAAGTCTCATGTTTTATTTTGAAGACTCAGGTAAATATTGCCTTCTCTACTATTTTATGTCTATGTGCACATATTCAACATAAAAGTCATTTTTAAATTACCATCAGTTAAGTAAATATGCCAGTAAGTTGCTCCACATTTTTAAGATGTTCCAAATTGGGATCACATCACAGTTTAGGAGGTACCACCCACATCAATGAGTTGTTTGCTGGGTGAGTGGGTTATTCTTCATTTTCCGAAAAGCTTGTGATTCCAGGATGGTAAAATGCTGATGTGAGGTAGGGGCAGAGGGTATTAGAGGTTTGGACACACATTGGTAGCTTTACACTTAAGGCTCTGCTAGAAGAAATTTTAGGAATGACAAGAAGATCCAAACCTCAGGTTTAAGCACTAATTCACATATTCATTTTCCATGTGAGCTTGAGCCGGTCAGTCATCCTCTCTGGGCTTCTCCGATAGTCAGTCTCTAAGTGCTTCTCAAACTCTGATAGTCTTGACCTCCAAGGTGTTGGTTCTAAGCAAGACATCTTCTGTTGAGTTCCATGGCTCCTGAAGATGTTGCCACTTATTTTTTCTCAATGAGAATCATTTACAAATTGTGTTCTGTGGGACCTGGCATTGCTACCAACTTCAAAGACTGCTGGGAGGGAAGGTGTGGGGGCATGGTATCCCAAGTTCATGCCAACCTTAACCATGATACTTCCTATTGCCTGCTTTATAGTTTGAGAAAAGGGATCTGCTGATAAGGTTGAAGAATCACAGATCCAAATGACTCACTCAAACTCAAACACTAATGGAAATAGACAGGTAATATAAATGAGCAAATCAGGCAAGGCATCGGACAATAGAAAATAGTGAGGCCTGCGACAAAGTGTCTAAAAGAGCTGGTGCCCCTGAGATCTAGTTGTGTGGGACAACAAATTAGTGTGCCCAAGTCTTCTAATTTTTTAGTAAATCTGGAATTTTATGTGGCTATTTTCCAATTATTAAGACATATGCAGATGGCATAGATTCTTATCTGTGAACTAGATACAGCTGATTAATAGTCAGTCTGCAATTCCTGGCTTAGGCATTGCCTTTGACAAAACCCAGCCAGGAAGAGCTGCTATTTTCTTGAATTTATTCATAGGACAGTATAGGGAAATAAGAAGACCCATCAAAAAGACAGGCATTGCAGTCCTGGCGCTGGTCCTTACTAGCTGTATGAACTTGCACAAGGTCCTGAACCCCTTAGCAGACTTCTGCACAAATGTGATAATAGCACTTCCCAGGCAAGTGGCAGGGAGAGAAGAATAGAGGACACTGAAGGTGAAAACACCTTCCAGCACAAGTGGCACAGGGTGGGCCACAACAATGAGTATAGTTACTGTTTTCCTGTGCTGAGTGCAAAAGGGGTGTTCAGTGGAGAGGAAGAGGCGTGTGGTGGGGGCAGGGGAGGGAGACTCTCCAGATCAGCCCCAGGGGTGCTGCCCCACAGAAAGCTCTAGCCACACTACTAAGAGAGATGAGAAATGACCACATTCTGCCTCTGCTCTGCAGTGTACAGATGAGATACGAGAGCCTCACTGGAGAGGAGCCTGGTGCCTGGGCCCACGGCTGTCTGGTGGGATCATTAACAAGATAGATGCTTCTAATGGCTCCAAGAAGGATCATGGAGCTGCTCATTATCAGGGGTTGAAATTGCTAATTATTCGTTTCTCTGCAGCTGTCACTTGATGCACCCACCCAAACCATGGGGCCCCACACCGGTTCTTTCTCCCATGGCCCACACAGGGCCATGAGCAGGCACGGCCAGCCTCTGGGCTGGAGGCAAAGTCTTCTTCCTGCATTAAATACTTATTAAAGTTGATTAGAACTCAATGCACCATAAAATCTCTTTCAAGTCAGTGAAATGCCTTGGGCTATGGATTTTTTTACCCCTGAATTCTATCCAAAAAGAACTCCCAAGCACTCAGAGAGTACTGGAAAAATTAGATGGGGGTTGAGGAGGGGGAGTGTGGCATTCCAGATTGGGAGGAGGGAGGTGGTTTAGAACAGTTACAGAGTGATAGCAACACTGGAATGAGGGGCATCCAGGACCAAAAAAGGGAGTGTGGATTCCGGCAGGGCGGGAAGGCTGCCAGATGCACATATTTTTAGGAATGATATTACCCTGGACCTAAAAATATGAGACATGGCTTTCTTTAAAAGTGATCTAGGTCCTATTTACATTTCAGAGCAAACAGCATATTGTTTTCATCAGGGGGAAATAAGCACTCATGTTTACCTTATGTTTCCTTCAAAATATTTGCATTTCAAAGCTTTCAGAGCTTTAAGTTTCAGAGCTGTTCAAAATGTGGCACCTGGGCTTCTCCCAGATGGGCCGTGTTACCACAGAAATCCACACCAAGCAGCGAGGATGGCACCCAATAAAAGGGCAGCACCCCTTTAAGGCCCATGATGCATCCCCAGGGGCATGCAGCTTGGACAAAGCTGGTGGCCAAATGAGAAAGAAGAGAGCCAGGCAGCCCAGTCTCAAAGCTTCTGTGTGGGTTCCACAAGTCTTCCTCTTGTGGATTTCTTCACCCCCTTTGTGGACTGTGGATGAGGAGAAGACTGCACTGGTCTGCCCAGACCCTTGGGGACCTGTCCTGGACAGGGAGGAAAGGAAGAAAACCCTTGTGCAGCCCTGGATCCCTGATGCAATGTTATAAGTGAGGCCAGGACTGAATGGGAAGAATAGCAATTCCATTGCCAGAGGGCTGAACCAAAAGACCTCAACCCGAAACTCCTCACTCCAAAACTTTCATTCATTCATTTAACAAACAATTATTGAGGATCTGCTATGTGCTGGACCTCAGGCTAGGGACTGGGGCCACAGGAATGAACAAAACCAATCAGGGCTCACATTTATTAGACACTTACTCTGTGCCAGGCACTGTTCTTGGCTTCACATTAGAATTGACTAGAGAGCTTTTACAATCTTTTGGCTTGAGCCAAACTCTAGACCAGTTAGATCCTAGTCTCTGCAGGTGGGGCCTAGACACCATTAATTTTTAAAACTGCCTATGTGATTCCAGTGCACAGCCACATTTGAGAACCAGCATTCTAAGTGTTCCACGTATATGTACTTGTTTAATCCCCAAACAACCTTTAGATGCTGGTAAGAATTACCCTCTTTTTAATGATGAAGCACAGAGATGTTAACTCAGCCATGGTAGAGGAGCAGAGTCAGGACTTGAACTCAAGTGTCAAGCTCTAGAGCTCTGCCATAGTATCTCCTGGTACCAGCTGCTGTCTTCACAGAGCTGCTGCATGGGAGAGAAGCCAGAAGAGAGGTGAACCCAGTGTCAGAAGAAGCAGTACAGAGAGAGCAATGTGGAGAGCACTCACCACATTCCCAACTCATCTTCACCTACTACAGAGGCTGAAAAGCCAGAGGCTTTCTGTCCCAGCCTGCCTTGTAGCTGGGCTGCAGGCCAATGAGATGCTGTGGTCATTTGGCTTAGTTACTTCTGGGAAAAATTTTCCTCCAAGGTAGCAGGACAGGTGTGTGAGGAGCACACCTTTTTCCTTTTCCTTCTTCCTCCTTCTTTCCACCTGGGATATTGCTGGGTAAGGACATGATATTTGGAACTGCTGAAGCCATCTTGTGACCATGAGGAGAACGCTGAGAGAATTGCAAAGATAATTACCAAGACTATTGAAACAACCATGGAACAGCCTTCCCTCCAGATTTCTTGTTAAAGGAGATAACTAAAAAGTCTTCCTTGCTTTCTGTTCATTTAAATGCACCTGCATCAGTTAGAATGAGATTTGATGGTGATTAACAGTCAAAATACCTAAAATAATACTGGCTTATGTCAAGTAGAAGCTTATTTCTCTTTTATACAAACAAGTCTGATTTCAAACTATACAACAACACTACAATAATCAAAACAGCATGGTACTGACATTAAAAACAGACATATAGATCAATAGAATAGAGAGCCCCAAAATAAATCCTCACTTATATTGTCAATCTATGGTAAAGTAGGCAAGGATATACAATATGGTAAAGACAGTCTTGTTAATAAATGGTGTTGGAAAAACTGGACAGATAAATGCAAAAAATAAAATTGGACAATTTTCTCATATCATATACAAAAATAAACTCAAAATGGATTAAAGACCTAAATGTAAAGCTTGAAACCTAAAATTCCTAGAAGATAACATAGGCAGTAAACTCTTGAACATTGGTCTTAGCAATATCTTTTTGGATATATCTCCTCAGGCAAGGGCAACAAAATAAAAAATAAATGAGACTACATCACACTAAAAAGTTTTTGCACAGCAAAGAAAACTATCAACAAAACAAAAAGACAACCTACTGAATGGCAGTAGGCGGAAAAAATTGCAAATTATACACCCAATAAGGGGTTAATACACAAATATATATAAGAAACTCATACAACTCAACACTCTAAAACACAAGCAATCCAGTTAAAATATGTACAGAGGACCTGAAGAGACATTGCTACAAAGAGGACATATAGATGGCTAACAAGCATATGAAAAGACACTCGATGTCACTAATCACCAGAAAAATGCAAATCGCACCAACAATGAGATATCACCTCACACCTGCCAGAATGACTATCATCAAAAGCAATCAACAAATAAGCAATGCTGGTGAGGATGTGGATAAAAGGAATTTTTATAGTCACTATGGAAATTTGTATAGCCACTATGGAAAACAGTACAGAGATTCTTCAAAAAAAGTTTTTAAATAGACCTGCTATACCACCCAGCAATTCCACTTCTGGGTATTTATTTGAAGAAATCCAAAACAATAATTCAAAAAGATATATATATCCCTATGTTCACCACAGTATTATTTACAATAGCGAAGATATGAAAGCAACTTAAGTTGCTTAGGTCCATCAATAGACAAATGAATAAAGAAGATGAGGTACATATATACAATGCTATATTACTCAGCATTAAAAAAAGAATGAGATCTTGCCATTTATGACAACATGCACTGACTTAGAGGGTATTATGGTAGGTGCAATAAGTCAAATAGAGAAAGACAAATATTGTATGATTTCACTTATATGTGAAATTAAAAAAATGAATAAACAAAACAGAACCAGACCTACAAATGTAGAGAACAAACTGATGTCTGTCAAAGGGGAGGGGGTGAAGAGGTGAATTTTTTTAAATAAATTAATTTAAAAAAAGAAATAAAGATGAAGAAGGGATAGCAAACCTGATTGCAAAATAAAAAAGAAGGAAGGGAGGAAGGAAGGGAGGAAGGAAGGAAGGAAGGAAGAAGATTAGCAGTCTAGAGTGATGGGAAAGCTTTAAAGTTTTCAGAAAGCCAATCATTTTCTCTACTGTTGCCATGTCATTCTTAGCATGTAACTTCCATTCACCTGAACCAAAGGTAGCTGCCAAAGCTCCAGGCATCACATTTGCATCCCAGCTAGCAGGGGAAAAGAAAGGTAGAGGAAGGGTGTTCTCATCCTTTAAAGCACACTTTCCAGAAGTTCTTCTGTTTATTTTCCATAGGCTAGAATTTAGCGATATGGCTGCATCTAGCTGCAAGGGAGGCTGGGAACCATGTCTATTCTGAGTAGCCATGAGCTCAACCAAAATGAAGGATTCTACTAAAAATAAAGAAAGGAAGGCCATTTGGGATCAAGAAGCAGCTTCTGTCATACATCTGAGGCCAACCTGAATAATCCAGGTGGTTGACTGACACTTGGGCAAGGAGGGGCTCAAAGATGACTTCTCTGATGAAGAAGGGAGAGGACTTAGGTAGCAGCCAGGCCAAAGGAATGGAGAAGAGGGTTCCAGACAGGAACAACCTCTTGGACAAAGGCCTAGAAGTGAGAGAAAACTTGGTACATTTGGAAAACTGAAAGAAATCCTGCCACTAGATGATAAAAGCAAAGTGGGTGAGATGTGAGGCAGGAGAGGCAGCAAGAAACCGAGCTGTGTAGGACCCTTTCAACACGTGGAGGAGCTTGGGCTTAATCTAAGAGTAACAGAGACCCAATGGAAAGTGTGTGGCAAGAAAGTGAAATAACCAGGGTTGCATTTCGAAAAAATCATTCTAGTTACAGGGTGAAGGATGCACTGGGTTGGAGAAGACCAAACCTAGATGCAGGGACACCTAGTGGGAGGCTCCTAGAGACTGGTAAACAGCTGATCTTGGCTTGAAGTAGCACACCAGCAGGTTCTATCTCACACCGGATGGCTGATGAGGGATGGTTTCCAACTGTGCTGCTCAGAAGGCTTGTCTGCGTGAGCGTCCAAGCTTGCTCCAGAACCTAAAGTAATGCACTTCTTCCTTCACTGAGACAGTCTTGCTACAAAAATTTTACTTACGTATAAATCCACTGAATTACACATGTACTTAGTGTTGTGTTTGCTTTATACCCTGATGCAAGCTCCTTCTTTCTTTGTATACCAGTACATTTGCAGACCAACACCAATCTAAGGACCACACTTTGAATATTACTGGTTTCAAGGCAAGAAGACCCTGAATTCCCCATGGAAGTCTGCCTTCTTGGACCAGGGAAAAGGCTGATTTCCCTGTCTGCTGCAAGCCTTACTATTTCTTCATTGCTCCAATGTCCAGTGCCAAACCCACTGCACCCTTCCAGGGGTTACCTATGGCCTTTGGCAGAGGGACAGCTGCTGATCATCTTGTCCAAGAGTGGCAAACTCCCAGGTGACTAGCCTGTGAAAGGAGACTGGCCTCATGTCCCTCACCACCCACCTGGAGTCCTGAAAACTTACAAAGCCTCCCTAGCCAAGCTCTTTCCAGGAACAACGGGGAAGGCAGAAGGAGAAAACTTTTTCCAGCTCACTCCCTGGAGACAAGGTGAGCTGTGGGATTAACTCTTGTGGGAGCTTCTTAGTTCTTAAGCCATTCTAACAAGGAAGAATGAAGGGACCCTATGAAAATAATCAGCAAGCAAGAGCTCCTCTTAGACAAGAGGGCTCCCCAGGCCCAGCCCCAGGCCACTTTGAGCACCACACTTACTGCCTAGGCCAAGACTGTCCCTCGAAAGGCAGTCTCCTGCCTGCTGGGAGCTCTTCAAGGGAGGAAAGTATCTGTGCTTCATCTCAGTTTACCCAAAACCCTTCACCAGCCCCATCCCAGAGTGTGGCCAGAAGTATCTCTCTCATGTGCCAAGCACTCTTCAGGCAACTTCACATGTATTAATTCATTTATTACTGATCCCCAAGAAGCACTTGTGGAATCAATTCATCAATTCACCTCATGCATCAATGCATACAGGTTTTGCCCCAGCCACTTCATCAGCTTGGTCCACACAGCCTCTGGCAATGGCCAATGTACAAGGGTAGCTTCAAGGAATGCAGGCCCTGATTTGAGCTCAAAAATAAAGGCAACCTGTTTCTCAAGTATTGGTTCAACCCCATGCCAGCACAGGCTTCATTGGAATATGCCAGGGGGCAACTTATCCATCAAGGTATCTAAAAGAGGTGTTTCAGAGAGGCGAAGTGGACTCCAAGGAGATTCAGGGCCTGGAGAACCCGCTGGCATGTAGGGGACAGACTCTCAGAGCAGGCTCTTTTAAGAGCATCCAGGCTTATCTGATCATTGGGCGGATGGCAAATCTGAGACCAAGAAGGGAAGTAGTCCAACGTGACAAGTAGGACCCAAGATGACATCAAAGATGACAGAGCTGAAGCTGGGCATTATCTCCAAAGTACTGCCTGTCTTCATGCATTGCCCTCTACCCTGTGCCTAGAAAAAGTGCTCTCCACAAGGAAGAAGTTGATTCAGTTCTGCTGAACACATGAGGTACTTGTTGGACCCCAATGGGACATCAGCCCCTCACTGAAGCCCTTTGGCAGCACTGACCATGAAGTAAGGCTGGAGCATTCATGATCCTGCTTCTAAATACCACCCTGAGAGATCAGGTCAGTGTCTGTGAAACAAGCCAAGGGACATCAGAAGAACAGGCCAGCCACTGTCCTAGCTAGCTGACCTCTCAGTCAGAGGCCAGAGCACCCCCTAACCCCGACCTGGCCTCTCAGCCCCTCTGCTGTAAGGAAAGCCAGTTCTGAGCACTTCCAACCTGTCTAGTTGGGCCCTGCCCTCTACCCAACTCCTCATCTCCAGCTTCATGTTTTATGTAAAGGAGACTGGGACTCGGGAGGGTGGGTAGCCAGTGGCAGGCCAGAGAGGCAGTGAATGAAATTCTTTGTTTAAGAAAGGCATGAGCCGAGCGTCTGCAAGCCCGGGAGAAGCATGTCATTTTGCTGGAAATGCGATTTTCCCTAACAAGTACAGAATTCTACATGACATGTTGAAAAGTGTATCTCTTTGAGAAACTGCTCTGTATCTCAGAAGCATCGCCAGGACAGAACCATGTAATGTGGCAGTTGCCATGGTAACTCCTCGTTTTCCACAGACAGGAGAATCAGAGTGGCTAAGTCGATTGAGAGGCCCCAAATAACATCTCAAGAGCAGGCTGAGATGTGGCTCAGGCTTTCACAGTGCCTGAGGTACTATTTGGGGTCTCAGGGTCATCTCATATATGCTTCATAGAAAATCTCCAGGATAATGTTGCATGCCAACTCCTCTTTGTCAGAGGCTTGGTGATTATAGAATGAGATTTGCTCAAGGCCACCAGACAAGACAGTGACAGGGCTAGGAAGACCAGGCTCCTGCCTCCTCAGGCAGGTAATACTCACAGGTAAATTGACATTGGCCCCCATCCTCCCTCCTACCCCATTGATGGTGCCTCTTTCCCCAGTTTTCCTGACAGCAGACATTATCCCTTAGCACCAGCTGAGTTAGCTAAAAATGTGTGCCCAGCATCTATCCACATGGGCATAGCCCATTCATGCATGCCCATGGACACATGTGCTCCCAGTGTCAGCTCTCTAAGGACAGGGATAGGGCCACACAGAGTAGGTGCTCCATCTGTGTTTATGGGACTAATGTTATACACACACAAACACACCCATGGGTGCCTTTAAGCTCAGAAGCCACAGCTCTGTCACCCTTGGGCCTGGCACAATGTCTTGCAAGGGGTGGATATGACACTTGAACTCAACACACACACATACACACACTGCAAGGTTCTGCCCCAGCCCACAAGCATTATGCCCGGACTTGGCCAGGCACCAGCATAAAGCAGGGTAGCCCTTCTCCCTCCCTCGGCACAGTGCTTTAAGGTTTGCCAGGGGTGGGGCAGGATATTCAGAGGGAATTAGCCCAACTTGGAGCCCATAGATAAGGCACCCTCACCCCATATGGATTTCTGAGTCAGCATAGCTTGGTCTGTGGTCTTCTCTAGTCTCCAACCTCTACAATATCACGTGGAGTTCAGGGCTTCCTCACATATCTGTTGGTTTGTACTTCACCGTCCTCCTACCCAGGAGGTGGTTGGCAGCTAACATTGAGCAAAAACAAGAAAAGCATCCATCCTGTTCTTTCATCTTTCAGACACAGTTAGCAGGAGGACTGGGGAGTTATGGTAGGGGAGAGGCAGGTGCCCCCCTCAACTTCCCAGAGGAAAAATTTTATAAAACTGTCAGAGATGTAATAGAACTGTCAGAAGTACAGGAAATCAGCTACACAGATTACAAAAACATATGTCAGGGACCTCTTGGTTTCATGACAGTGTGAAAATCACAATTTTTCTGTCAAGATAGAAAATAGAAACAGAGAAAAACAGGAGCACTTTAGCATGTACCAGCCGAGACTGGCAAGTCCAACCAGCAGTCGTGGGCACAGATGCCCAGGAGTGGGAACAAGTGACCTGGACTCCCCAACCCCGAACTCCTGGAAAAGTGTCCACACTGCCTTCGGTCCCTCTGTCTGAGAAAGTAGAACTGTCCCTCTTCCCACTGCCAAGTCCATTTCTTCCCGGTGCCCTCCCCTCCATCTAGTAGCTGTCCTCCAATGATGGGCCTTTCAGGTTTTGGAGAATCCTAGACTGTGACCCAGTCATTGATGGCCAGGCTGCTCAGCAGTGGAAGAGCCAGTCACAAACTCAGGCCTCCTTGCTTTTTCCTCCTGAGGTCACAAGAAAGCCAGTGAGGCCCCGGCAGAGTGCAGAAGGTGGGTGGGGCAGGCCAAGGAACCAGGATTTGAGGGAACCAGAGTGCTGTAAAAGTGGCCCTCGGGTCCCTGGCCTCCCAGCTGCCATGAATGGGGCCTCTAATGTCCTCTTTTCTTGAGGATCTTTGCAGCCCAGGCCAAGCAGCCCACAGTTGGGGTTTTCTGAAGTGCTTATCAGAGTCTGGGTGGAAGCCTCCTCCTGTCAGTTAGAGCCAGAAAGAGGTGACAGATTTTGATTACCCATTAGCACATGGACAGTAGAGAAACCCCTCAGGTGACAGGAAAATACTAAGATGTGTTTTGGGGTCAGACAGACCTGGATTCAAATCTCAAGCCCAGAGTTTGTGTGCCCTTGGCTGAACATTCAACATCTCCAAGCCCTGATCACCTCGAATTTTCATGGAGATGAGAGCACTTACCTTATAAAATATAAAAAGGGCATTTAGGTCCCCAGGAGGTGCTTGCTCCATGCCTAACCCTTTCCACAGCAATCGATGTGGCCCCATCACTGCACGCCACATTGCCATTGAATGCATTTTACGTCTAGAACATTGCTGAGCACTTGTCTTCTCTTCTGTGAAATGGAATTAACAGGTCCACCTTCACACTTTCCCCTGAAACCAGAATGAACCCCCTCGGTCCCTGAAGCACTTCTTGCTGGTATTAGTCTCAGCCTTTCAGAAGCAGACACAAAGATGAGAGTTAATGGGAAAGGGCTTAATTAGGGGACCGCCCTTGAGAGAGAAAATGGGGGGGAGAGTCAGAAATGGCTGGCAAGCCCACAGCTCACAGTGTAGGTCTGACCACAAGTACAAGAGAGAAAGAGGGCACCTTGCCTACGAAGCAAGGATAGGCAAGGCCAAAGCCCTGGTCAGAGCACATGCCTTGTCTCCTGCAACATCCCTACCACACTGTCAAAAACACAGTGTGGTGATCAGAGCCCGGCTGCTGGGGCCCCAGGCTGCATTCTGTCCCCGCAACGGGACATGTGCAAGGCCTCTCCTCACCACGCTCTCAGCGCCAGCTCACATGCTGACATTCTGCCTGTAACACTCTGCTCCACTCTTGGCCTGACTGACCACAGCTTGTCCAGTGAGTCCCAAAGTAGAGACCCCTTCCTCCAGGCAGCTTTCTCTGGTTTGTGCCCCGTTCCCTGCCCCTTCCCCTTCTGGCATTACTGTCATGTACTCTAATTGCATAAAGAATCTTTGTCGCCCCCACTACACTGAGACCTGCTCATGGCTATGCCACCCCTCCTCCCAGGCCAGCCTGAGGCCCAGGACTGTGCCAGACCTCTTGAATGTTGAATGAAGACAACAGATGAGTAACTCAGGGGCTGGCAAGGGTGTTTGAAATGAAGAGTGCTAATTCCAGAATCTCTCACCCGTCCCATTACAAAGCCCCTGCTCAGGGGGGATATGTAAATTATTAGTGATAGGATGCGCTCAGTTACCAACCAGTCAGAAAGGCAGCAGACATCAGTAGATACCCACTCTGCCTTAGCCTAAGCCCAAATCCAGGATGCTAGGACCCATGAACTTGTGTGCCAGGAAACATGTAGTCAGGACACTTTTTTAAAAGGTTTTATTTATGTATGTATTTTTAGAGAGGGCAAAGGGAGGAAGAAAGAGAGGGAGAGAAACATTGATGTACCAGGGAAACATTGATTGGTTGCTTCTCATGTGACCCCATCTGGGTACCTGGCCCAAACTCAGGCATGTGCCCTGACCAGGAACTGAACCAGTGACCTTTGGGTTTGCAGAATGATGCCCAACCCACTGAGCTACACCATTCAGGGTTCAGGACAGTTCTTGTTGCCGTCTCAGAACAGACAGCCTCCAGGAAGCAAGTGTCCGTATAAATGGGCTGGGAGGCACTTTGAGTCTCCAAGCATCACCCAAGAGGGACATCTGGCTCATGTACAAGGGGGAGCCAAAAATAGCCCAGAATTTATTTATAAAAAAATTGCGTATTTATTCTTACATGTTTAAACTTCAGTCACATTCAACATATTCTCCATTTTATGCAATACACCTATGCAGATGTTTTTTTCCACTACTCAGAAGAATTTTTGAACTCACCTATTTTGATGCCTTTTAGTGCTTCTGCTAGTTTTTGATGGGCAAAATGTTTCCAACTGAGGACTTTTTTTCATCCAGGAAAACAAAAGAAAAGTTGCTCGGGGCCAGATCGGGTGAACAGGGAGGGTGGGGCACAGGGCTCATGCTGTTTTGGGTCCAAAACTGCTGAATACACAGCGCTCATAAATCACCCGCAATGTAATAGGCAGATGTGTTGAAAGAGTCTTCAAAAAAAAAAAATTCACTGAAGCCAAACACAGCCTCTCACAACAATGCCAGCTAGTACACAATGTGTTCCTAGAACACTCACCTAGTGGGGGGAGCCTGTACTACAATGGGCCTGCCCTCCAGAAGATAATTCTGGTTTTTTGGGGGGGCCCCTTCATACTTGACAGTCCCTCTACTGTGCCACGAGTGAGCAAGTTACCAGCTGGCTAAGACTTTGACCTCCTTCCTTTGTGATGGCCAGAGCAGCCCCCAGGGCATCCAGAACCTCTGAGCTGTCTCTCTTGGCTGTAAGCAGTGCTGCCTGTTGACCGTGGTAGACTCTGTGAAGTTTATCATTCTGTGTGCCATGACATTACAAAAAGGTCAGAAGGCACCAATTCTAGTCCAGCTTCACTATATCGATGAGGATGCTAAGGCCCAAGAAGATAAAAGGGTGCTTCCTCGGAGACATCAGATATGAGGAGGTCTAGGTTCTCATCCAGGGCCATCCTAGGACACCTAGCTCTGCTTTTACCAACCTCAGACCTTTCTCAGCTCCAGATACATCTGGCCTTTATCCCCAAAGCAGCTCCCCTGCTTCCATCAAGGCCTGGAGATCCCCAAGTCCCACCTGACAACCTGTGCCAAGAGTGAGCTCATTTTTCTGGCAGCTGTCTCCACCTCTCTGATTTCTGTCTCATTGGGGAAGGCATCATGCTGGAGTACGATGTTGAGCTAATAAATATGTATGCAGGATTTTTATTACTTAATAGTTGTAAGGTTAATCGTCGTGGTGAACGCCTATATTTAATGTGTCAATGGAGCTGCAAAATGCCAAACTGAATAGCTTTAACACACATTAGTTCTACTTGTGAATCTACAAATAGGAACCTTGTCAGAAAAGTATTCAAACCAAGATCAGTATTGATTTTGGTCCTCAGGAAAGGCACTGGACTGTGACAGTTTAAAATGATAAATGTCTAGAGAATTATTTGCCTGTATTGATAAAAAGAAGCAGATATAAAGCTGACAGTCTCAGAGGTGTTGCCACTGAGTGAGGGCAGCACATCTAACATTGTTAGGGCTCCGAGCTAATCTCCCCTTGGATGTGGAGAAGATCCACATCTGATCTGGCTCTGCCCTGAGCCTGCACTTGTAATTGCACAGGAGGAGCTCTGGGGGCTTGTGCAGTTGGCTCCCAGTCCCAGCCCTGACCACCCTCACCATGTGTTTGGAAGGTAGCATTCTGCAGGGACCCAAGAGCCTCTCATTCATCACTCTCCTCCTGCTCAGTGATGTTCTATAGTTCAGAAAGCAACACTGAAGCCCTCAGCCTAGCCTTAGTGCTCTTATCCCTAATAGCACCACCTCCCTCTCCACTCATCACACAAATCTCCCCTCACAGGACTCTGCACCAGCAAGATTGGCTGATCACAGCTCTCATGAGCTCCCCTCAGAGGCTTCACTCACACCATTTCTCTCACCTAGAATGAATGAACCCCTATCCATGTTAGCTGTCTGAAGCCGACACTTTCCTCAGGACAACTCAGCCCCACCTTCTCTTCATTCTCTACTCCGATGTCACTGTGACTTGAGCAAGAGTGGGGACCAAGCAAGTTTCTCTCCTTAAGTAGACTCTAGCCAGGCTCTTCTGAATCCTCTTCCCAACTAGACCTTGACTTTTGGGCTTCTGTGTTCATCTCTGCATTGTTCAATATTAGCAACAATCCTGCTAAGTTCAATTTAACCAGCACCCTCACCCTTCACCCTCCCCCAGGTGATGTCTTATCACCCTGGCCTTCCTTCAGCAAGAATCTTGTTAGGTAAGTTTAGCCAGAATCCCCCTTACCCCAGATGTTTCCTCTTAGTAATTTTTTATGCACTGAGCTCCACTCTGCTCCTTGTTGTACTGTACTGAGCCCAATCTCTATCCCCTACTACAATCCTATCATAGTAGCCACCCCCCTGAATAAGGTTTGACTAATCTTTAACAAGTGTCATGAGTAAATTTTTCTTTAACACTGGACCCCGATCTAAAAGAGCATCTCTCCATTTTCAGTCTCCTTACTCTGCTGTATTTTTCTTCTGAGCCTGTTTCACTACCTGGTAGATGTGTTTCTATGTTGGTTAATTTTTGTCTGCTCCTCCCCTGCCCAACCCCAGTGTAAAAACAGGCTGCTTGTTTTCTTCATCACTGTAGAATGAGATGAAGCATCTGGCACAAGGAAGGTGTGAAATAAATGTTTGTTGGGCAAATGAATGAATGAATGAATGAATGAAGTCTGTCAAGAAGCCTTCCAAATACCCTCCAGCTCCATGATTATTTATTCCTCTCTTCTCTTCAAGCTGACTCAGGACCGCACCAGTTCTCTCACCACCCAGTCCTCCAGTCAAAACCTCCCAGGGCTCCCTATGGCCTAAGGACCAGGTTTGAACTCCTCAGCCTGAAGGGCAAAACCACGCCCTACCTAGAGCCATGCCCCAAGCTGCATCTCTTCCCTTCTCTTCTGAATCTCAGGCTGAGTTTCCACTTCCCACCTGCTTCCCAGGACCTGGCTGCCCTCTCTCTGCATTGTACCTCAGGATATGTGGCTTCTTGTAGACATCCCACTTGACCCAAGTATACCTTCATGCTCTCTTGACATCATAAATGACTCCAAATGATGCAGCCAAAGACCTGTCCTGTTCTGTCCACACCCCCAGGCTTGGGCTAGCACAGCAGAATCCAGCCCATGTCTGAGCTCTGCTTGGGGCATGGGGACTTCACTCATTAACCTAGTCATGGGCACTCATGTTCATATATGTTCACACCAAATGGTGTACCTAGGTACTATTTCAAAATACCAACTCATGGAGTTGGTATCTCTTCCCTCCTGAATTTTCTGCTTTCCTTTCCCTGCCCTGGTCCTGTATATCCTTGCTTCACAAGGGGATTGCTATTCAGCAGAAAGCAGAAGGTGCCTGTAGAATTTCCTGGCTTTTGCTTCCAAAGCACAAATCTGTAAGAAACATGGGGAGGGTTTATCAAAAAGGAAGGTGAACCAAATTCTAAGCAAGAAGCAAGAGATCTTCAAAGAATCATGAATGGAGAAAGATTTCTCTCTAAGCCAAAAGAGATTTTCTCAAGCTGTAGGGAGGAGAGAAAGGAGAGATGTTCCTCAAGGAGAGGGGACCTGCCCGCTGCCCCCAGGGAACAAGTAAGAACACAGAGCAATGGCTCCATGGGGCCTCGAGGGGGTCAGGACTGTGGGCAGCCCCAGAAAATAATCCACACCCCAGATAGGACTGGAAAGTGGCAGAGAGCAGGCTGCACCCTGAAGGATCATACAGGAGGGTGAGTGGCAGGTCCTGGGGTCTGGTGAGTAACGACCAGGGCCCATCCCCCACCCTGATGTCCATACAATGCTAAACTGTGGCCCTAGCATGGAGGCAAGAGGACGATCCTGGAAGAGCTGAGGTGAAGGGTTTCTGTCAGCCTCGTAGGGTGGGCCATAGAGGTAGCAGCGACCCACAGGAAACAGGGACAACTCATGTCCCTAAACCTGGTAGACAAAGAATCGTAACCATGACCACAGTACAGAGCCTCATCAGACTAGGTGCTCTCTGAGGGCAGGCACCATGTTCCTTCCTTCTGTCACTTCATACCTGCCCAGGTAGATGCCCAGCAAGAATAAGTGGGGCTTTGCCACATCTGAAGAGCCAGCTCCCTTGCACTTTGGGAGATGTTTCATGCTCACTTCCAATCAAGAAGAGACTGAGCATTTGTCAGCAGCGGGTTCCCAGGAAGAGCAGTGGGAGGAAGATCCAGGGCAAGAGGCCATTCACTGTACAAGTGAAGGCAGTAGCAGGCCTTGCGTCACCGTACTCACTCTAGGGCCCCCAGGACTGGAGAGCAAGAAGGACAGGGAGCTGTCATGGACTATCTTCCACAGAGCAACTGGGCCCCAGTCTGACTCCACGTGTTCATGTCCACTTCCTAATGCTTTTCCCTCATGCCTCAGGGAAGACCTTGACATTGTCTGGGGCTGGGGTCCCTCACTGTACAGACCATGTACTGCACAACTGTGATGCAGAGGCCCAGAGCGGGCAAGCTGCTCACTTGATGTCACACAGTGGCCTAGCAGATCTAACACCACAAACCACGCCTCTTACCTCCCAGGAAGTTACTCTTTCTAGCACCCCCGGCACCTCATGGGAGTGTGTTTGTGTCTCCTTGTGACTGTCAGACCCCCATAGCCATGAAAAGCTAACACAACTGCCAAGGGTCATGCAACTTCAGCTGGACTGGCATGAACTGCACAAGGAATCAGAGACCTGAGTTCTAGCACCACCACCGGCTCTTCCCTTTCTGGGCCTCCAGGACCTCAGAAGGCTGATTTTCTCAAATAGGAAGGGAGGGTCATGAACTAGATCAAAGTGTGTGTGTGTGTGTGTGTGTGTGGCAGTGGAGTGTGTGTGTTTGGGGGGGACTGCTATAAGAAAGGAGTCCAGAATCCCACCCTCCTGCCTTCACCCAAGCAGCTCTGCTTTCAAATGTCTTTTATCTGGGGCCTCTACTCAGAGTTATCCAAAAATAAAGGAATTTCACTACTAAATGAATATATGATGCTCACCTGCCACCCTCAATCTCCATCCCCAAGGAGGCAGACTCTTTAAGAGGCTGTACTGTGGCTCAGTGACAGGCGCAGCAAGTGGGCAAAGGCTCTCCCGACAGCCTTTCAGCAGGACAGCCTCAGCTTCCGAATGAACCATCCATTGACCCAAGGCAAAGTTGTGAGAAGAAACTGAGACACCTGGTGCTCATTACGCAGGACACATGAGCTCCAGGGAGGCTGCTGAGCACTTTTTAAAAGAGATGGTGGTGCCACCTAGGAAGAGAGGTACCACTGTTTTCTTTAAATGGCTACATCCAGAGCCTTTGGCTGGGTCAGAAGCAGCCCCAGCTGCAGGGCGTACCAGGAGGGGCTGCCAAGAACAGGCTGGGTGGAGCCCAGCAAAGACCAGAGCAATCTGTCCAGGCAGTGGCATGAGGGGAATGGGTGTTCCCGTGGTGCTGGATGACCAGACTGGCAAACCCAGTAGGCCTGTCCTCAGCCTCCCCAAGGTGGAGCCTAAAACAGACTGGAGGTCAGACAGGCAGAAGTTTCAAAAACCCCACAGCTGGGAATGTAGGGAGCCTGAAGCCTGAAGTAAATTAGCTGAAGGACATGATGAGTCTTGTCATCCTGAGAGCCTGAGCCCCAACCCCAGAGTCAGGCAGGGAGTTGACAGAAGATCAGAGACAAACAGCCAGAAAACTTAAGTGGCTGACACCAAGAGGTCAGCAACAGAGAGACTGTAGCCAGTCTCCAACTGCTCAGGCAGGTGATGGACACCAGGAGAAGGTGTCCAAGGCTCACCTGAGTCTGAGGCAGGGGGGCCTGGAAAAAAATCAGCCCGACTAGATGAAGACCAGGATTGCAGAGCCTCTTGAGCAGTAAAGGGCATTCCTAATGAAGCCATCGGAGGACCTGGGAGGTAGGCTTTTGTCAGCTGGCCGCCAGCCCAGGACAGCACTTTTCAGGGGTTGTACTTGGTCCATCTGTGTCTGACCCTTGGAATCCTCAAGCCTCCTTTCTCTGTTGACACAGACCCAACTATTTTCCCAAAGGGAGGTTCCATCCAGCACAGGAAAGGTAGCTACAAAATAGTCATGTATTCAGAGGGGTGACCAAATCTGGTTTTCTAAATCTCATGCCAGTGGTGCATGAGTCCCCAGGGAGCCTAAGAATCCTTGGAGGCCAGTGAGGTCCCTCCCTTCTAGTAGCAGGGAACTGTTCTTCACACGTACTCTCCCTGAGAGCCATGAATAAGAATCAGTGAAAGCAAAGCTGCTGTGCTTGGAGTGAGGAGATGGATCTGATTCCTGCCTACCTCCTTCCCTTCCTAACCCTGCTGTGGAACCCTAAGTTCCACAGAACATAGTTTGGAAACCAATGGTCTTGTCCAGTCCCCTCATTTTACAGACAGGAAAATGGAGTCCCAGAAAAAGGGAGGGGGTTGTTCAAAGCCACACAGCCAGTTTAGAGAAGAGCTAAGGATGTAGAACACATTGTAAATGGAGGGTCCTGGGCATTCTTCTTCTAGTACTAGAAAACCATGGCCCATCAAGTATGTAAACAGGGGACTCAGTAGTTCCCAAAGTCTGGAGCAAGGCCTACACCTCTTGGAAAAGCTGAGCACTCCTTTTGGTAAAGAGAAAGTCCTCTTGCTGCTGCAGGCACTGCTCTTCTCCCTCCAGGCTCCCTTTCTATATCATTTCCTCCCTTCCTTTCTGAGTCAGAGCGGGCTCAGCCCCAAACAGTTCCCAGACACCAGCCGTGCCCTCGCTCCCTGCTCATAATTACCCTGTGATAGATGTTGGCGTTGCTGCTAAAGGTATCTGCGTGCAGGCTTTATAGTCATTTTCCAACAGCCTAGACCTTTTAAACTCTCTTGTGGGAGCAGGTTAAGATGATTATGCAGATGGATGGACTCTGGTGCAATATTATGTCAGCAATGGAGATGTAGATGTTGCAGACGAGGCATGATTACGGCCAAGAGGAGGCTGCTGCCACCAGTGTGAGACACAAGGGACTCGAGCAAGGACCCTGAGCTCCTAGAGCATTGTTCATGTGTGCGTGTGCATGGACACACACACACACACACACACACACACACACTTCCCCCTCAACCTCTCTAGTTAGTTGTCCATCTACAGACAAACTCTGTTCCCATGGAAACATACAATGTCAGCCACGTCTGTTGGGACACAAGGAAGGCACAGGTATGCAGGGAGGAGAGGCAGCCAGGACCCAAGGCAGACTTGCTCCCAAGCTTGCTTAACAGGAATGAGACAATCTACACCAGATGCAGAGGCGGACCTCCAAGAACAGCCCAAAGACTGGCCCCAAAAGACCAACACACTCTGGTTAAACCTTGGACAAGGGTGATGTTGGCACATAGAGGTGTTGATGCTATATGGTCCTGGGAATCTTCTAGCGATGGCTACACATTTGACTCTGTCCTTCCCTGACAATCAAGGCAGAAGGAATAATCAACTACACATTTTCACTCGATAAAAAGAAACTCCCCCTTCTCATTCCTTCTTCCCCCATTAGGTTCTGAGGGTGAGAGGAATGTCTCCCAATAATTTCCTTGGCAGAATCTCTCCTATAAAAGACACAATAAGTAGCTTCTTAGGGATGATTCACCTGACCATGCATCTTCAGCACAAGCCAATGGCATAAGGCCAAAATGGGGCTCAAGGAGATAGTTCTGCCAGGAACAGGTCAAGCAGCAAGGTGAGGAATGGCTAACTCATGAAGGTCAAGCACAGATGCTCCTGGGTGACAGGTGGATAGCCACAACCTTCTACAACCGTTTAGAAACAGAATTTCTTCTTCTACAGACTGCAGAGAGTTGACGATTGTCACCTCTGAAAGTGGTCAGCAAGGAAAATATCCTGTGTGTGGATGAAGGGTGGAAATACATGCTCAGGCAACCACCAAGCACAGTAGGAGTTATCTGTGTAAAGTACCTGGTAATAATAGGGGTCCAAACACCAATGATTATGAACAGCGGAAGAAGTACTTACAGGCTTGGCTGCCCATGGCTCCCCTTGGCCTTGGTCTTGGTAACCAATCCTAAGATCACAGTGAATGAGGTGTAGGTTGCTGCTATGCTGACAGCCTATGTCTCAGCTGGCTCAGGGCCAGGTTGAGCCTGGGCCTGAGGACAAACATCCATGGGAATCTGGGGACAGGAGCAGGAGAATGAGGATGGGTTGGCATACCTTTCCCATAGGATTTCATTTCATGTTTGAGTAAAGGGGCTCAAGCCACAACCTATGAGAGAAAAAGATTCTCTGTTGGCAAAGGAAGCAGGAAGCCCATCTCACGTCACCATTTGCCATGATTAGCATCTCTCATGGGTTGAGCTTCCACTAGTGCCAGGCACTGTCTTGAGTAATTTACATTCAGTTCATCCTCTCTGCTCCTTACAACAAACCTGCAAGGCACATGTGATTAGCCTCATTTTACAGGCAGGGATACTGAGGTTAGGACAAGCAGTGTAACTTCCCCAGGGCCACCCAAGGAAGAAGGGGCCTGGCCCAGCACATCAAGCTTGTGTAGGTTGCTGGTAGACCAAAAGAATCTGAATCAGAGGGCCCAGCATTTGGAACCAAATGAATCTGGGCTTAAATCCCAGTAAAACTGCTTCCTTAACTGTGTGACCTAAGCTGAGAGAGTTAACTGCTCTGAGACTCCAGTTCTTTATCTATAAGTTGGTGTTAATTGTGACCATCTGTAAGAGTCATTGTGAAGACTAATGAGGCTGTGTAGGATGTGCACCCAGACCATGGCAGTACCAGCTAACTGGGAGACAGGATCACCCTCTGGGAGGGCAAGGGCCAGCCTGTCTGGTGTGCTGCTGGACCCACAGGGTCTCAAAAGGCCAGGGACTGAATAAATAGCTGTGGAATGAATGTGGGCTTTTCTCTACTGAAAAGAGCATACACTCATGGAACACATGAGAAATGAAAACAGCCATTTTTTAAATGTCATGCCTAAGTCCCACCTCTGAAAAATAATCGCTCTTCTGCTTTTTCTTTCAGGTAAATCATTCGAGTCCTGTAAATTCCTCTCCTCCCAGCCAAGATTTCTGCCTCTCATATTTTAGCCAAAGGCTCCCAGACAAACTGGGCCTCCTGCCTTGGGAAGCCATCCGACTTAGGACATAGGGGGCTGCCTCCTCTCTGGCCCTGCCCTTTCCCTGCTGCCCACTCTTGCTGCTGCAAGCAAGATGTCTCCTTTCAGGAATGGTGGCCACTCAAGCAATAGAGGCTTTAGCGCTGACACATCTCATGAAGAAAGTGACAAACCAGATCCTTCAAAACAGAAGCCTTGTGGTGGGGGAGGGGTGCTTAACCAGATCACCCTGAGATGCTTCTGAGAAGGGCTCCTGGCCCAGAGCATAGCCTCCAAGGCCTTCATGACCTAGTCCCTGCCTGTCCTTCACTCCTCCTGCCACCTCCTCCATGCTCCACTCACACCAAACGTCCACCTAGATCCCCAAACAATCAGTCCCTTTTTCATGTTTATCCCCTCAACAGGAAGTGTCCTTCTCCCTTCTGAGTGGTGAATTCTCATTCATCCTTCAGGATCTCCCTCAGGCGTCACTCCTTCCAAGTTAGGAAGCTTTCCAAGAGCCCCAAGAGCTGGTGCATTGGCATCATCATGTGTCCCCTACGCCTACTACAGTTGGATCACCCTAATATCATGCTCTGATCACCTGTCAGCCCAGGAGCTCCTGGAGGGCATCAGCTGCTGCTGGTGACAGTAGGACAGTTTGCCACCTCTCAGTAAGTCCAGTGGGGAGCTCTCCAGCCCCAATTCTTGATAATCCACATTTAAAACATGTCAAAACCTCTCAATATCTAGCATAGTGCCTGGGAAAGAGTCAGGCTCACTGAATATGCACTGTAGGAAGGGAGGGAAGACATAAAGGAGAGAAGGACCATGGGTGGTTAGATCACAGGATGCTGAATGGGACTTTCCCATGGATCCCAGGTGAGGAAGGAGTACCCTCAACAACACACCAAGCAAGCTGGGCTAGCCAGTGGCCCACAGGTGCTCCCCCAATCACTTTCACCTTCTTCTCTCTCTGCCCTCCATCTAGGAGCACTCAGAGAAGGGCTGGGAACTTTGGCTTGTGGAGGAGCAAAATCATGGTGATAGGATGCTCTCCTCTAAGTCACGCAGAAGAAAGACCTACAGGAGAATTGCGCCTGGAGACATGGATGCCCACAAGAAGGGGAGACCAGTCCTGCACCTCAAGCTGAATGCCAGCTGAATGCAGAAGTGTGAAGATGAGGTGGGGGGAATCCTTTGGATGACTTAAAACTACGTGCACTGGAATTTGAGGTGGAGGTGAACACAGGTAGTGGTGCCTTAGTGTCTGGCAGTTTCTCCAGGAAGGAGGCTTGCCAAAGAGCCCTGGGCTTGTGAATAGGAAAGGGACCAGGGCTTATCAGCTGACCACTGACACCATCATGCTTTTCCCAAGTCACAAGAACAGAAGAGGCTCTTGGGCCTCCATGTACATGGCCAGAGATTAAAGGATAGGGCAGCAATCATTGGCTGCCAACACCTGCCTTGTTAGAGAGATGGAAATGTGGAGCTCTGGTGACAGGATTGGAGGCAAAATCAGTCCATGTCACTGATTGAAGATAAACAAAGCAGGAAGTTCTCAGATCCTCCCACCCAGAAGACATAGGGGCAGAGAGGTGGAGTTTTGGGTGAGCAAGCTTTCTTTCCTTAACACCAAGGGGAGGACTCTGACACAGCTGGCACAGATATTTGAGACCAGACCAGAGGAGGTTCAAGCAACTGAGAGTTATAAGAAGCCCTGGGACTGCCCATGACATTGTAAGAGACAAAGGAGAGAGCCGGCAGTGTGAGAGGGACAGGAATAAAAGAAAGCCAAGTAAAGACTCCAGTGTCCACTGAGCTGGGAGCCTTCACTAAACTAGTCACAGAAGGAAGAAAGGGAGGCAGGTGAAGGAAGTGTGGAAGGAAGAAAGGAAGAGAGAAGATAGACTTCCTTGGAAGCCCAGGCTGGGAAGCAGGTACTTGGGTACCCCCACCCTGCCCACTCTCTTACTGCTACA
Source organism: Glossophaga mutica (assembly GCA_039655065.1). Classification (NCBI taxonomy): domain Eukaryota; kingdom Metazoa; phylum Chordata; class Mammalia; order Chiroptera; family Phyllostomidae; genus Glossophaga; species Glossophaga mutica. Next base: position 120,977,831 of record CM077307.1, read on the forward strand.
CCAAGCTCAGCCTCCCAGTAACTGGACAAGAGCTCCTCCAATGCCCAGAAAGTGGACCCTTGTCCCAGGAAAGGGCCTAGCCTGGGTTCCCACCTAAGCTACAAATTAGACTCACCTGGGGAGTCTTTTCAACCTATCCCCCTATACCCTCCCTTCAGATCATTAGGCCTCTGCTTGGAGAAGGGCCTCCACACTGATTACTTTAAAAGCTCTCCTGGTGATGTGCAGCCAGGGGTGAGAACCAGCAGACAAGGCAGTTCCCAGACAGTGGTTCTTGTACCAGCAGCAGCAATATCACCTAGGAACTGGTAGAAATGCAGGTTCCCTGGCCCTGCCCCTCCACCACAAATCAGACACACTGAAGTTTGTCCAGCAATCTGGGCTGACAAGTGTTCCAGGTGATTCTGACCCAGGTCAAAGTTTGAGCCCCCAGGGCTAGAGTATATCTGAAGAGAGAGGGTGAGGGAAGCAGAAGGTGAGGCATGGGTGGTGGGTGGGGTAAGGAGAATCAACATGCCATCTAGGCCATGTCCTCCTCTCCCCAGCTCTTCAGCTCCCAGGAGACCATCCTGCAAGCTGGGAGCACTAGGTGTCACATGCTAGAGAGTGGCTCATTACTGCACAAAATGCTGAGCTCCCATGAGCACCATCTATTTATTTACTCTGGTTTCCCAGGCACATGGGGAGTGAGGAGAGCTGCTTGTGCTCCCATTAACCAGCCCTGATTAAACCAGCTGGCTCCTCAAAAGGCAGCACCACACAAATGGAAACTAATAATAATAATTTACTAATTGTCTCCAAGCTGGAGTCGCCCTAATCATCTGTGGACAAAAGAGAGCAATTAGAAGTCTCCCAAATTCTGGGAGCTAAGGCCATGCCCTTCCTCTAACTAGACAAGCTTCAGGGGGAGGGTGCAGGTGGTAGGGATGCTGTGTTGAGAAGCAGAGATGCAGAGCAGAGGGAAAGGGACAGGGACAGGGGTAGGTGCCCTCTGAACAGTGAAGCCAACGATGATGAGAGAGTCCAGGGAACTGGCTTGCCGGTGGTGGGAGTCACTCAGAAGCTCAGCCTGCAGTGATGAACTCCCAGCTTCACCTTTTATCCAGCAACCCTCTTCTGCATCACCTCCTCCAGGAAGACTTACCAGGCTGCTATGTGAGGACATGGGCTGGGCACATTAGTGTGATGCTAGTAATGATCCATTCCTATGCACCATTGAGACTTACCCCTATTTTACAGGTAAGGAATTGGGGGCTCAGAAAGGCGCAGTGGCCAAGGTCACACAGTAAACTGGAGAGGCAGCAGGATTAAAATCCAGGTCAGTCAGCCCAGGGCTTTTCCCAGATGCATGCAGGGAAGTAGCTGTTCCTTCTGAGCACTTTCACCCCAACTGTCATCTTTTCAACTGTTTTTAAGGGAATAAGTTGACAGGAGAGCTGTTCTGACTGGGTTGAAAAGTCTTTAAAGAAAACAGTGTAAAAACAAGCCTGTAAGATATCCGGAGTAGGCAGGCAGAAGGAAGGGGGCTTTTTAATGTTCTCTCCCTCAAGCAATAAACAGGCCCTGGCCCTTGCCACCTGGACCAGCCCCAGGCTCCCTCCTACCATGTCCAAAGCAGCTTCTCTTCCCTAGGAGCCCCCTAATCTCCTATTACCAGCTCCCAGACCCACTTATGTAAGGCTTGACAGCTCCCTGTCTAGACTGCAGGCTCCTAAAGTCTTAATTGCTCTTTCATCAACAGAGAAGGACTGATTCTTCATCAAGCAGCCAACCACTCAGCAAGCCCTTGTCGAGCTCCTGCAGGGTACCAGGCCGTACAGGGGAGTCAGCAATGTCTGAGGATTTGATGGATCATCTGGGGTCAGAGGAGGACAGCTCAGATGCTGCCTGAGCTGGGCCTCAGGCCAGATGCTAGGATTCCAACAAAAGTGAGACCCAAGCTGTCTGGGTGCTCCGCCAGTCCCCTGGAGATAGAAAGCAGGGAGGGAAACCCAGGTTGTAAAAAGCCTCTGTGCATTGCCTGTCAACAGTCTGGTTCCAAAGTGCCATGGCCTCCAAGTGGTCTAGACCTATGCTTTGGACATGCTCCACTCCACACGGATTCTCCTCCCCTCCTTCACTAAGCACTTACTACATGCTGGGCACTGTGCTTGGAGCAGGGAGAATGGACATGATGCATGTGATCCTTAAGTGGGTGGAGTTTATCCTCTGATGTTACAGCACTGGACTAACTTGTCCTCACTCTCATTCCTGCCCTGCCCCAGTGATGGGTGAATTTAAAGGTAGGTGTTAGCAGGTAACAATGCTCTGTGGGACCAGCCCCCACTAGTCTGCTCTCTCCCTGACATCTCCCTGTGAGTGGGTTCTGGCCTCTCCTGCCCTCTGAGCCTACCTGAGTGACTCTCCTCTCACAGCAGCTCCTCCAGGGTTCAGTGCTACCTTTTCTCCTACTGGGCCCCTCAGACACCACTGGGCCCCATGAACTGTAGCCACAGCTGAGTGAGGTTCCCATGTCACCTGGGAACAAATAAAGCAGGGTGTCCATGGTGCCTTTGATGCCTATCCCCAAAGACAGACAGTTCTTTGGGGCTCAGTGGAACCACAGCCCCTCCTTGGCATTTAGGGCAGAAGAGAAGAGCTCTCCTTTGTCATCATTCTGAAAAGAATGGCTCCCTGGGGGCAAGGCTCTGCACTGTCACAAACGGATTGTCAAACTGAGAGCCATTTATTCATCTCACAATTGCCTAAGTGCCTCTGTTTTTTGTTTTTTTTTTTAAATTATCGATTATGCACAACATGCCAACCCTGTCACTTGCTTCTGCCTTCAATCCCCACCACCACCCTCTGAGGAAGCTGGGCTCAGAGAAGGGACTCATTCAAAGTCACCTATCAAATCAGGGCACCCTGGAATCCAGGCCCACCTGGCTACAGGTCAAGCCCCTGGGCACCCTGCCTGCAGGGGCTTCCTCTGCCTTTGCTCCTCTGCTTCTTCAGACAGGGGAAGGCATTAGCCTTGCTGCAGGCACCAGGGACCCGGCTGTGGATTAACAACCTGAGGCTGGGCCTCACTCTACCAGCCACCACTGCAGCAGCAACTGCAGTCAGGATGAAATAGAGCTGCGGAAAAACCAGCAGAATGCCATGGCCATAAACCATCTCTCTCTGCAGGAATGGCCTGGTGCCTCTCACAGGAGGTGCGAATGACAGTGTAAGGATATGGCAGCCAGGATGAAAGAGAGGAGGAGGATGCTTCCTTCTAGTACCACATTGCACTCTGGGGGTGAGGGAGAGGTAGGGGAGGAAGGATGTTCTGCTAGACAGAGACCAGGTGCTGTTCTACAGACGGAAGGGGGGTGCCCAGTTCCGTCTGCATGGGGACCCTATTTTCCCCATGACATTGGCTCTATTTCTGGAGGAGAGCCCCACGGTGGCCCTGTAAGGGAAAAGTTAGGGCACTACTGTGCAGAAATATCCATCCAATGTGCCCCTTAGGGGAGACACACCATGCCTCCCAACTCAGAGAACAATGGACACCCAGCTGAGGGTGTGTGTGTATACATGTGAGCACTCTCCCAGACACCACCAGAGGAAGAGATCAATTTAGAGAATTAGAGGCCAACACACTTCACATGGCTTCTAGGAGGCATACACGGTAAATAAGGATGCAAGAAAAGAAATGTTGTATCATTCAATTAATTTTAGCCTTGAATCGCAGTGGCTAGGGTAGGGGGGAGTGTAATCAATACCAAGCATTCAGCTTCCTAACGTGAAGCACATTTCATACAAAGCTGGACATTTTTCTCCTTGTCATACAGAATTATCTTAATTATTGTTTCAAGGAACAGCCTTATATAGCATCATCTAGTAGTCCGGGAGGCGGCTCAGAAACTCGTCACTGAAATAATTTATGATTTTTCTTTCTAACATCTTGGTCTTGTTTGATATGCTTGCCATTTCTCCCTGACAGGGAGGTCGATTAAATCACATTTATATTGTAAACGTATGCATTGCTTTTTACCCAAGGCGCTGGATGAAGAGATACAGGGGCCCCAAGGGAGGGAGAAGCCAATCCACTTTCATATTGCAAATTTCTGCTGTTCGGAAGAAATGAATGGTTGCCAGGGAGAACTGGGAATTACTTGAGGATGCAAAATGTTATTTTAGAATCCTTTTGAGAGGGCTTTTTTCCCTCCCCCACCTCCTCCAGCATTTTCACTTCTCCAGCTGCAAACGCCAAAGGAATGCACCTTACCAGCATCCTTCAGGGCATGGGCCGAAGCCAAATTTTGAGCTGGCGACCTGATACAGGCTGCCTCTTCGTCTCAAAGGAGGGTGAGGGACATGCAGAGAAAAAAGGAGCTATTCACATTTTCCAAGGCATTTCATCCTCCTATCAGGAGCTTGACAGAGCCACTCTGGAAGCTGGTAGCTGGATTTGGGAGTGGGGGTGGGGCAGGGTTGTAAATAACGGAAAGTGTTGAAAATGAAGAGGGGAAAGGTCATTAGCAGGGACCAGGAAGAAGTGGCGCTGCACCATCATTAACCTAACCGAACTAATTAGGAAACATTCAGGTTTTATAAATTATGCAAGACGCTCAATTTATACTTTTTCAAATTCCTACCATAACATAGATAATGAGGGAACATTTACAGTAACAGCATAACCTAATCAAGAAACCCTTTCATTAGCATGAAATCTTCCAACACGGTGTTTGCGAGCACAACAAACGGAATTATAGATGCCAGGGGAGGCTGGGGAAAGACTGGGTTGGGGAGGGTAGGGGGGAGAATGCTGATTTCAAATTCAGCAAGGCCTTCCCCTTCCGCCCCTAGCATGAAAGAGAGCTTTCCCAGGGCTCAGTCTCGCAAAAGGGCCAGGGATATCTGAAAGGTCCCTGTGACTTCCCAGCCCATTCTCAGGTGTGAGTTAGCCAGTGGGTGATTTATAACTGCCTCCTCTGTCTTGACCCTCTAATCCTAGAAGGCTGATAACCAGGTACAGACCAGCCCTTTCTACAGTTGGAAATACCCACCAGAGGTGATGAATCAGGTTCTTGTTGAAGGTGTTTTCTCCCCATAAATGTTGGACAGATGCCTTAAGTTCCACTGACAGAGGTGACTTGACCTGGCAGTTCTGAGCTCACTGCTAGTGGACAGAAGGCAAGGAGGGCAGTCCAGCACTGTCACAGATTCCGAGGTCTCAAAAAGGGGTCCCGCCACATTATCCAAGATCAGTAGAGCCAGTTGAACCCCCGAGGTAAGAACTCACTACTTCCTAGGGAAGGACCCTCATGAAAATAGTTACAAAGCCTTTCAAAGGCTCTTATATGGAAATGGCAAAAAGCTGAGGCTTCCGGTGTCCTCCACAACTGCTGGTCCTCCCAGTAATGGGTTGGACGGTGGCTCCTGTCTCAGTCAGCTCAGGCTGCCATAACAAAATACTACAGACTGGGTCCATAAACAACAGGCATTTATTCTTCATAGTGAGGAGGCTGGGAAGTTTGAGATCAAGGTGCCAGCAAGGTCAGTTTCATTCCAAGGCCTCTTGTTGTGGCTCATAGGCACCTGCTGTCTCACTGTGTTCACACACCTCTTCTTTCTGCGTGCAGAGAGAGAGAGACAGAGGGAGAGAGAGCACCCAAGCACTCTGGTGTCTCTCCTCATAAGGGCACTAAGACCCTCCTGAGGACCCACTCACCCCTAACCCTAATTACTTTCTGAAAGCTCCATCTCTAAATACCATCACAATGGGGATTAGGCTTCAACATATGAATTTTGGGGAGACAATTCAAACATTCAGTCTACAACACCCCCAAATGGTATGTCCACCCAGAACTTGTGAATGTGACCTTACTTGGAGTAAGTCTTCACAAATGTAATTAAATTAAGGATCACTCTGGCTTATTAGGGTGGGCCTAAATCCAAACCAAGACACAAAAGATCAGGCAATGAGGGTGGAACAATGTGTCCATGAGCCAAGGAACATCAAGGATTGCTGGCAGCCACCTAAAGCTAGAAGAGATAAGGAATTCTCCCCTAAAGCCTTTGGAGGTAATGTGGCCCTATCTACTTGATTCTGGACTTCTGGCTTCCAAAACTGTGATAAGGTAACTTTTTATTTTCACTCACCCAGTTTATGGTAATTTCTTATAGCAGCTCTAGGAAACTAATAAATTCTCTGAGTGTATTGATCAGGCTTCTCCAGAAAATCAGAAGCAATAGGGTAGATATGTGTACACAAAGAGATTTATTATAGGGAATTGGCTCGTGTGACTATGAGGTTGAGAAGTCCCATGATCTGCCATCCACAAGCTGAGGACCTAGGAAAGCCAGTGGTATAGTTCTAGTCCAAGTCCAAAGACCTAAGACCCTGAGAGCTGATGGTGCAAGTCCCCAGTCTGAGAGGAAAAGAAGGTGAATGTTCCAGCCTAACCAGTCAGGGAAAAAGAGAGACTTCTTCCTTCCTCCACTTTTTTTTGTTTGTTTTATTCAGGCCCTCAATGGATTAGATGGGGCCCATTCACATTAGAGAGGGCAATCTGCTTTACTCAGTCTACTGATTCAAATACTAGTGTCTTCCAGAAACACCCTCACAGACACACGCAGAAGTAAGTTTAACCAAATATCTGGGTGTCCTATGATTTAGTCAAGTTGACACAAAATTAACCATCACACTAAGTCTTCATGTCCACATCTGAAATAGCAACAGCAACACTGAGCCCTGCATGTAGTAAGTGCTGAATAAATGTGGGCAACCAGTATTAGGTAGACCTGAGAGTTGCCTCTAGTTCTACCCATTGGTCCTGATTTTTACCCTCTAGTGCCAGGGAGAACAGCCTGATCCCTACAACCCCTACCCCAAAACCTGAAGACAGGGCTAGATACTCTTCATTCTTTCTGCTGCTTCTTATACAACATAGGCGTGCATCACCTCCCCTTTCTGGTAGTGAGACACTATTATCTCTTTTGGTCAAACCAAGGCACAAGTTATTGAGAGGAACATAGGTGAAATAGAATGAAACTGTCACCTTACTTATTCTAGAACCATTCATTTATTCACTCATCATTCATTCATTCATTGAACAAAATTTTAAGGCTCTCTGAAACACCCAGGCCCATGCTTGGAGCTAAGGATATAGTGATGAAAAGACAAAGTCCCTATGCTCATGGAGATTTCAGACTAGCTTTCTCCCTATTTCTACCCACCCAGCCAGGACCCACATGTGTGGGATAGGGTTCCCAATGGAAGTAAACCCTGCCTTAATTCTGAGCTCCCTAAGACCCAAGGTCCATGTGTGAGTCTAAGCCTAGGGTTCCCTGGTTCTGTCTTTCATCAAATCTGGCTTCCCCAGCATCATAATCTTCCCAGGCAATGGGTCTACTTCAAATGCCATCATGGAGATTACCTTTGCTATAGCCAATCAGAGTGTGAGCTTCAATTACCCAATCTCTGGTTCTCTGGTTCAGGGAAACCCACGTCAACGCCAGGGAATGTTCTCTCCCACATCATTACCCAGCTTTTCATATTCCCTCCAGTAAGTTGCAGACTGTAAATTCTGCCAGGAAGAGACTAGGGACAGCGGTGTCCTGCTTTACTTTCATAGCCAAAGTGGGAGGGATTGTTCTTGGGCTGCTCACCCTGTAGTTTTACCAAGTACTAAGGAAAGAGAAAGAAGCAAAACATTTGCAAGATTACTCCCAAATGTTCTTCTGAAAGCCTTAGGCTGACTCTGGCTGCCAGTGAACTGTTCATAGGGTGACAATTTAATACATCTTGTCAATGAGCATAAATCTCTGGATTGAAGTGTGGTGATGATGGCCCCAGTTTTGGCAAGTTGTCATACAGCTGTTCCCAAACATCTAGCTGTTTGTCACCAGAATGGCACATCTAGGTAATAAGCTAGAGTTCTCACATCCAGAGATTTAGGGGTCAGCCAAGATAGTGCAAATGTGGGGCTGAGATTACTGCTTCCTACAGACAGTGATGGGAGAAGAACACCTGAGATTCACAGGCAGCCCCAGTTCCCACAAGCCCACAGAGCCAGTTAGCAGAAAGAGACCACTCCATTTTATCGATGAGGGAACTGAGGCCCCCAGAGGCTGTAGAAGGAAAGAGCTTAGACTTAATGGATTGTTTGATTCAAGTATTTTTGAGGCTAAATGGAATGACTCAAATACCATCACTCTCCAATGGGGCCAGCAGAACACCATGGTCGTCTCCGTCCTAGGGCAGGGCAAATGGGCCTGCATTATGCTCAGTCAATGTAGAACCAGGTATTTGGGCTCCAGTCCAGTGCTCTTGCCTACACACCCTAGTAGCAGCCTTTTTACCCACCAAGCTAGGTTGAGCTTAAATCTGTACCTAGTATACAAAAGATAAGTCATGTCTTGCATATTTCTTGACATTAAGTAAAAATTCAAGGGGAAATATATGTTTCAGTTGCATCATTTTAGTACCTAAGACTTAATAAGATTAGAGGTGAAGATGTGTGGTGGGAGGCAGTACAAAGGAAAGAGGAGGGCAGAGCCACTATGTGGGGAGAAGCCAGAATACCTTTACAGAAAGAGGCTGCTCCCTGCAGCACCATATTACATACCATTACCCTTTGGTCCCACTTTTCCATGACACCACACTAGGGAGTAAATCCTGTTTCTGAAGCTCCATGAAAGCCTTGTATTATTCAATAAACCTTCTTTAAGAGGTGCTTGAGCAGGCATTTATTCTTGGCAATTAAATGAACCCAAATGAAGGTGTCTATGACCATCACCCTAAACCGCCTTTGTCAGTGCACAGGTTTCATCCTTTCTTCCTCCCAGATGCACATAAGCATCGATATTTGAAGGCACAGCCCTCTCCTATAATGGCTGGGTCCTGGCTACAGAAATGCCCAGGTTCACTCCAAAGTAATTAGCTACAATGTGTCATTGGCAGGAACAACTAAATCAGGTCAAACTTACGTGATGGTCAGTTGCTAGTTATTGCACCATGTTGGACATACTCTGTGCTACTGAATTTTCGTTATAGGTCAGGGACATGAAGATAAACAACATTAGAGATGGAACAGAGGAGCAGGTAGAGTTTATTGGGAATCAGGAGAAATGACAGACAGGGGAGTCAAGGAGGTTTTCCAGAGGGGATGCCACTGAGCAGGACCTTAATGGAAAGTCTGCTTGTAGGAACGGTGGGGAGAGGATGGGAAGGGCATTCTAGGCCATGGGAATGGCTAAGGGTGCAGGGGCATGAACACATCTAGCTCATTTGTAGAATGCTGATGTATCCTACTGACCTCAGCTGGTCCCATCAACTATCAGTCATGGCCATTAAGACCTCTGGCAAACATGGGTGATAGGGGACAGGGAGATAATACAGAAGTATTTCCTTTCAAATTTCCCACTTTTCTCCTAGCAATGAAAGGCCAGTGATGCCACCAGATGTTATTATTGTATGATGAGATATCCTGGGGATGGGGCCTTCTCCAAATTTCACAGATGAGTCGCATGTGGTCCAGAAAGGTGAAGTAATTTACCTGAGGTCACCCAGCAAGATAATGAAACAGCCATGACAAGGATCCATTTTTGCTGACCCCAGCCTCCTGGCATCTTCCACTAGAGCCTTCAGGGCAGCCAGCTGTGAACATCTTTTGATTCTCTTCCCAGTGGACTCTATCATGAGGCCTTCCAGGGCCTGGCCTTTCATTATTTTTGATGCTGTTTACATATGAGACACAAGATGTGTGAGGCAGTCAGAAGGTATGAAAGAATGCTGATTAAATGTAAAGTCCTTGGGGGCCACAGTGCTCTTTCCTCCCACCTCTACCTCTCCACCAAACCCCTCTGATTGTTAGGAAAATAATTGAAGCCTCCATCTGACTCCCAGCTGAGGGGCTGAGGTTGGGTCAGGGAATTGATGGCCTCTCCTGGCAGTGATGGAGGGGCTGGAGGCAGCCAAGGTTAGAAATGCAATTTCACAGAGGAGTTGAAGACGCCATGGGGGAGGGAACAAGGGTCAGAGAGGAAGGAGGGATTAGTGTGGAGAGCTGCTGAGGGCTGGTGGCAGGCTTTCACAGCCAAGCAAGGGGCTCCCTGGAGCCGCAGGGAAGTGAATGCTCTCTGCTGTTTTCTACAGAGTTACTTATTAAGAGACTAGCTTTTCTGCCTTCTAAGTCTCCCTGCCCTTTAAGATTCAGCTCACTTCCCCCAGGAAGCCTTCCTTGACCAAGCTCAAGGATGAGCTATAAAACCCTTCTCTCCTATAACTCTATACCATGACTCTATGACTTGGTATTGGGCTCTTAGCTCTTATGACTTGGTACTGGGATTGTGTATGTGTGATGTGTGCTTGCGAATGTGTTACTGTGTGTACGCATGGGCGTTTGTCATACATGTGTTTGTGTGCATGTGTGTGCACTTTGTGCTTGTCTGTTTGTGTGTGTGTCAGTTCCCTGCTGGATGTGGACTGCTTGAGGGCAGGCATCAGGCACATAGCCAAATCTCAACACATGAAGGTTGAATGAGTAAATGAATGAATTCACTGAATGAACTAACAAACGAACAGTTTGGGGAACACAACATGGAGACAGAGGCCTGCTTTGTTGAGTGTCCACTCCTACTAGAAGCGAGCCTCCTTGAAGGCAGGGATATGATCTAGATTGAGCACCACTGAGAATCCAGTGTCTACAGCAGGGTTTCTTGGCCTCACCACTACTGACATTTGAGGCCAGATACTTTTGTTGTGGGGGCCATCCTGTGCATTATAGGATGTTTAGCAGCATCTCTGGCCTCTACACACAAGATGCCAATAGCAGACCTCCCAATTGTGACAACTTAAGTTGTCTCCAGAGATTCTCAAATGTTCCCTGGAGGGCAAAATATCCCTCAGTTGAGAGCTATGGACCTACAGGGATGCTTGGCACAGAGTCAGATATAATTACCATATTTTGCCATGTTTAATGTGCTCCTGTATATATTCCACACCCATGTTTTGGGCCCAAACTTTCAGGAAAAAATCTTTCATTTTAATTTTTAAATTCAATTATTTATTTATTTATATTTAGAAACAAAACCGATTATTATATTCCCGAGTATTATTTTGCATACAGATATTGTTATTGATTTCTAGAATTAGACTTTTAATGCATAAACATAAATCAAAGAATTTATTTAGTTACATAAATAAAAACATTTATATAGATACAGAATTAGTGCTACCCATGTATAATGTGCATCCTTATTTTCACCTCAGAAATTTGGTGAAAAAAGTGCACATTTTACATGGTAAAATATGGTAATGTCCCTGGCTGGCGTGGCTCAGTGGATTGAGTGCTGGCCTGTGAACCAAACAGTCTCTGGTTCAATCCCTAGTCAGGGCACAGGCCTGGGTTGTGGGCTAGGTCCCCAGTGTGGGATGCATAAGAGGCAACCACACGTTGATGTTTCTGTCCCTCTCTTTCTCTCTCCTTTCTGCTCTCTAAAAATAAATAAAATCTTTTTAAAAAATACAGTAATGTACTTGACTAACTAGCTGACTTTTCAAAGCCTTACAGCTACCTCTGGCTTGCCCAGGACAACAGCCAGCCCTAGAGCACTGGCACTTTGATGAGGGCTGAAAAACTGAAAGATTGTGAGGGCAGAATTTCCAGACCCCATCTGCAGGATGAGTGACAAGATATGCTGTGGAATACGAGCTCACTGCTTTTCCCTCCTGCAGGTAGGCACCATCCTTAAGATCTTTGCATCCCAGACCTAGATGTTCATGATGTTGCTCCCCACCCCATCTGCTCAGCACCCATGCACCTGATGGGGATTTGATTCCAGTTCCTGAACAAAGAATAACTATCCCTCATGGCTCCTCTGTAGAGCCTGTTTATACAACAGTGCCTGAGATAATGCCCAGCTCCCACATGAACTTAGGTAACTAGGCCAAATCTCTTGGCCTTTGTCCCAAGTGGCCCACCTCTAAGATCAATATGGAAATGTAACCTTGTGAAGAGATTACCACATTCTCCAAATACTAAGCCCCAGTGGGTGATAGGGGACATGGTCTGGAGGTTCTTCACTGGCAGGAGAATTGTTATTGTATGTGCAGCTTGTGTGTGGCATGTGTGTCCCACCTACCTTCCTCTGTGGGGTTGGTTTGGGGCTAAAACCAGAAGCTCACAAAGGCTGCCAGGTTAATGTCCCAGGGGTCTTGCAGGAGGTAAGGGCAGGTAGACAGTTATGACTTGGCTGAGGCAGACAATTGCAGGTATACAAGGTCAAATGTAACTGGGCACACTTCAGACACTAGATCATCCACCAAAAAGAGCAGAGAACAAGAGAAGGCTAGAGGGCCAACAGGGTTTCTTACATATTCCTTACATCAGTTGGCATCAGCATGTTGGGCATTCATATTGGAACAAAAAATGTAAGGACAACAATAGTAATCATTACAGGGTTGAAATAGTGAGAACACTGGAGGACTGTCACTATTTTTACTGAATGCACTGTTTTGGGGTTGTTTTTTTCCCCACCAACTACATTGTCAGTGTCTCAGGGCAGGCACCAAGAGCCTTGTGTTTCATTATCCTCCACATTGCCTTGCATATAGCACAGAGTGCAATAAACGTGCATTTGTGGCTGATTTTTAAGACACTTGATGCACACTGACTTATAGAAGTGGATTTTCAGATAAAACAGTTTGGCCCCTTTGGTTCTCTGGCTTCATACCAGGTCTGCCTGTTGGTTGTCTGGAGACAAACTCTGTTCTTTCATTCAATGAGTAAGCCTGAGAACCCCAGGACCACCCCAGCCCCCTTCCATACAAATCCATGCTCTACAGGGCACTGGGGATATATGGTAATAAGACAGAGAGGTTTCTTTCCTTTGTGAAGCTAAACAAGATCCAGAGCCTTAGGGACACAGCCACCATTTGGGAGGATGGGTGGGAAGGATGGAGGAAGGGCCAGAAAACACTGGCTGGACTAGTGACTGGAAATCCTTATGCCCAAAATTGGTATATATGCCTGTCCCTCTCACTTATGCAAACCTACTGGCAGAGCATTCTTCAGCCTTTGGTAGACTGACCTGACCATATCTCAGGTTGCCTCAGCCTACATCATGTGTTTGCCCAATAAGAAGTCCCCTGGCATGGCACTAAGGATTCACCAGTGACCACAATCACCCACAGAGCCTTTGGCCCCTGAGATGATGTTAGCTGAGGAGAGCCCTCCTATATAAAACTACATCCCCTCTATAGTCAATCTGAATAGACCTGTAACAAATGATGAAGTTGATAAGTGTTGCGGACCGTTCAGCCTGGTTTCAGGAGTTGTAACCCTCACCGCATGGTGGGCTGTGTAAGAGCCCAAGGGACCCACTTCATCTGGGTCTGTTATGTCACAAGGATGTGACCTATTAAGGAGACAAAGCTTATCTCCCTGGCAGGAGCACTGCTTCTGCCTTACCCATCTCTGGCCCCATAGCTTGGTTGGCAGTCAATGACGGGTAAGACTCCTCATGGGAGGGGCAACCTAAGCCAGACGCGACCACTTGGGAGGCCTCATGGAAGGACTCGGGGGGTTGCAGCAAAGAGGATGTGATGGACCCTCGCCCCCCGGCTATTCTGACATAGCCCGAGTCCTCGTTTCCATCTGGGAGATGTCTCCTGCTTCCTAATTGCCTTAAAGCCTGAAACTGTGGGGGTGAGCGGTGCAGCCCTGTCCTGGCCAGAACGGCTCCTTGGGTGATTGGCATAAGAAAGAATTCCTAAAGTCCTGGAAAGCTGCTTTGCTAAGAGTGCTCTTCCTGAGGTGACAAGTGTCCCAGGAGGAAATGAGCATGTCTCCCAAAGTCTGGCAACCCCCCTTCCTGACAAACACTGGCTCCGATTAAGCCCTCAAATTTCTTTGACATGTTAAACTTGTATTCCTGTGTATTGGAACCCAATAAAAGCCTAGTGAGGAAGGGGCTCTGGGTCATTCTCCTCTGAGAGTTTGACCCCTTTCCTCCCCAAGCACAAGATGTCTTGGTAGTTTTTACTTTCATCCGTGACGGAGGGATGGGGCTCTGCGGGCGGAGCCCCCCCACATCTGGCGCCCAGGACAGGGCCCCCAGCAGATAAGTAATTTTAAAATTACTTCACAAAGAAAACCTCAGGCCCTGATAATTTCGCTGCTGTACCCTACGAAACATTCAAAGAAGATCCAACACCAATTTTTCATAAACTCCTCCAAAAGATAGAATAGGTAGGAACATCTCTCAACTTTTTTATAAAGCCAGTATTACCCTGATACCCAAAACAGACAAAGACATCACAAAAAAACTACAGACTAATATATCTTATGAATATGGACACAATAATCCTCAAGAAAATAGTAGCAAACAGAATCTTGCTAAGTCAAATCCATAAATCTAAAAAATGTTATATGGCATAACCAAGTGGGATTTATCCCAGGGGTAAAAGGTTGGTTTAACATTTGAAAATCAATTAATTATCATATCAACAGAATAAAAAACAAAGATCACATGACTATCTCAATAGATGCAGAAAAAGCATTTGACCAAATTCAGTAAATTTCATGCTAAAAACAGTCATCAAACTAGAAATATAAAGAAATTGCCTCATCCTGATAAAGGGCACCTATGAAAAATCCACAGTTAATACCACACTTAATAGTGAAAGACTAGATGCCCTGTCCCTAAGGTCAGGAATACGACACAGGCATCCACTCTCACCACGGCTATCCAGCATTGTGTTGCAGGTTCTAATCAGGGCAATTAGGCAAGAAAAAAAAAGAAAGAAAGGCATCTAGATTGTAAAGAAATAGAAAAATTATTTCTATTTGCAGATGAAATGATCTCGTATATAAAAAATCCTAATGAATCCACTACAGAACTATTAGAAATAATAAAGAAGTTCATCAAGGTTGCAGGGTACAAGAGCAATATACAAAAATCAATTCCATACTTGAAATGAACTATCCAAAACTAAAATTAAGAAAACAATTCCACTCATAATAGCATCAAAAAGAATAAAATACTTAGATATAAAGTTAACAATAGAAATAAAAAACTTATACTTTGAAAACTACAAGAGTTTCTTGAAAGAAGTTAAGATAAATGGTAAAAAAAAAAAGTCCAATGTTCTTAATTTTGTTAAGATGACAATATTCTCCAAACTTACCAACAAAATCAGTGTAATCCTGATCAGAATCCTGGCTGACTTCTTTGTAGAAATTGACAAGCTGATT
This sequence comes from Glossophaga mutica, assembly GCA_039655065.1. Lineage (NCBI taxonomy): Eukaryota > Metazoa > Chordata > Mammalia > Chiroptera > Phyllostomidae > Glossophaga > Glossophaga mutica. The sequence continues at coordinate 120,993,058 of CM077307.1, forward strand.
CTAAAATTTATATAGAATTGCAGGAGACCCAGAATAACTTAAATAATCTTTAAAAAGAAAATCAAAGTTGAAGAATTCACACTTTTCAATTTCAAGGCTTACTACAAAGCAACAGGAATCAAGACAGTGTGATATTGGCATAAGGATAACACATAGCAATGGAATGAAGAGTCCAGAAATAAATTCATATGTCTGCAGTCAAATTGTTGATTTTCAAAAAGAGGGCCAAACCATTCAGTGAGGAAAAGAATAGTCTTTTCAACAAATTATATTGGGACAAGAGGCAGAAGATCTAAATGTAAGAGCAAAAATTCAAAACTCATGACAAAACATAGGGATACATCTTTATAATCTTGGATTTAGCAAAAGTTTCTTAGGCATGACACCAAAATCACAGCAACAAAAGAAATATAGAAAATCTGGACTTCTTCAGAATTAAAAACTTTTATTCCTCAAAGAACACCATCAAGAACATAAAAAGACAATTCACACAGTGAAAAGAAATATTTGCAAATTATATATCTCATAAGGGTGTGTATTTAGAATATATAAAAATATCTTTAAACTCAATAATAAACAAAAATATCCCAATTTTTAAATGGGAAAAGGCCCAAAACAAACATTTCTCAAAAAAAAAAAATACCTAAACAAGTGGCCTATTGGTGCATGAAAAAAAATCTCACTTCCAGCCAAGATGGAGGTGTATGTAGATACACTTTGCCTCCTCACACAACCAAAATAAGGATAACAACAAATTTTTAAAACACATATAACCAGAACTTCCAGAAAATTAAACTGTATGGAAATCCAACAACCAAGGATTTAAAGAAGAAATATTCATCCACATTGGTAAGAGGGGTGGAGACAGGCAGCCAGGGTGGAGAGGACTCATGGAAAGGTGGAGGCTGGAGGACCTGGGTGAGCAAGGCAGCAGTGGAGCAGGTGGTCATACATTTGCACACAGATAAACTGGGAGGAACAACTGGTGAGTGAGCTACACCACACAACCCAGGGTTCTAGCATGAGGAAATAAAGCCTCAAAACCTCTACTTATAAGAACCTGTGCAGATTGAGATGGCAGGAGACACTCCCAGCCTCACAGGAGAGTTCATTGGAGAGACCCACAGAGTCCTTGAACATACACAAAACCATCCACCCAGGAATCAGCACCAGAAGCACCCAATTTGCTTGCAGGTAGCAGAGGAAGTGACAGAAAGCTGGCCAAGAGATGAGCAAGTGGCATCATTTCCTCTTGGAACCCTCCCCCATATACAATGCCACAGTTGTGTGGGTTGCCCCGCCCTGGGGAATACCTAAGACTCCACCCCCTACTACATAACAGGTGCAACAAGACAAAAAAAAATTACCCAAATGAAAGAACAGATCAATGCTGCAGAAATAATACAACTAAGTGATGAAGAAATAGGCAATCTATCAGATGCACAGTTCAAAACACAGTTCAAATCAGGATGCTCACAGAATCTGCTGAGTATAGTCACAAACTAGAGGAAAAACTGAAGGCTATGAAAAGTGAAATAAAGGAAAATGTACAGGGAACCAACATTGATGGGAAGGAAATCTGGCCTCAAATAACAATTTGAACCAGAAGGAAGAAATACACATTCAACCAGAACAGAATGAAGAAACAAGAATTCAAAAAATGAGGAGAGGCTTAGGAACCTCTGGGACAACTCTCAATGTTCCAACATCCACATCATAGGAATTCCAGAAGGAGAAAAACAAGAGCAAGAAATTAAAAACTTATTTTAAAACATAATGAAGAAAACTTCCCTAATCTGGCAAAGGAAATACACTTCCAGGAAGTTCAGGAAGCTCAGAGAGTCCCAAAGAAGTTGGATCCAAAGAGAAATACACCAAGGCACATCATAATTACATTACCCAAGATTAAAGATAGGGAGAGAATCTTAAAAGCAGTAAGAGAAAAGGAGACAGTTACCTACAAAGGAGTGCCCATAAGACTATATTTCTCAAAAGAAACCTTGCAGGCAAGAAGGGGCTGGAAAGAAGTATTTGAAGTCATGAAAGGCAAGGACCTACATCCAAGATTACTCTATCCAGCAAAGCTATCATTTAAAATGGAAGGACAGATAAAGTGCTTCCCAGATAAGGTCAAGTTAAAGGAGTTCATCATCACCATGCCCTGACTATATGAAATGTTAAAGGGACTTATCTAAGAAAAAGATCAAAAACTATGAACAATAAAATGACAGCAAACTCACAAGCATTAACAACTGAACCTAAAAAAAAAAAACAAACAAACAAACAAACAAACAAAAAAAAAAACTAAGGACTTCCAGCCAAGATGGAGGCGTAGGTGGACACACTGTGCCTCCTCTCGCAACCACAATTAAGGACAACAAATATTTAGAAACAAGAAAACAACCAGAGCTAATGGAAAATTGAACTGTAAGGAAGTCCAACAACCATTCATCCAGACCGGTAAGAGGGGCAGAGTCGCAGCAGGAAAAAGTGTAGGTGCAGACCCAGGAACACAGGCAGCAGTGACTGGCAGTTCCAAAGTGTGCAGGCGGCTGGCAGGCCCACAGGTGGCAGCTGTCCCACGGGGTAGCAACTCTGCAGACCCAGTGAGGCCTCGCAAGGCGGCTGGCTGACCAAGTGGTCCCACATTCGCGCGCACAGATAACCCAGGCGAAGGGGAAGCGGCAGAAAGAACGGGAACTCAAGAGAGAGCAGAGCAGGCACCATTGTTCCCTCTCAGACCCCGCCCCTCACATAGAGCGTCACAACTCAGCAACAGGGCTGCCCCACACTGGGGAACACCTAAGGCTTCACCCCTCACTACGTAACAGCCCCAACCAGACCAAAACCAAACCAAAACAAAACAAAACAAAAACACCAAAAATGGCTCAAACCGGCGAACAAAATAGAGATCTAGAAACAATTCCCCCAGAGACAATTCCTCTAAGTGACGAAGAGATAGCCAACCTATCAGATGCACAGTTCAAAGCACTGGTCATCAGGATGCTCACAGAACTGGTTGATTTTGCTCACAAATTAGATGAAAAAATGCAGGCTACAATACGTGAAATGAAGGAAGATGCATGGGGAACCAATAGAGATGGGAGGAAAACTGGGATTCAAATTAATGGAGTGGAGCAGATGGAAGAAACTAACAACCAAACAGAAAAGAAGGGAGAAACAAGAATTCGAAAAAATGAGGAGAGGCTTAGGAACCTCCAGGACATCTTTGAACATCCCAACATCCGAATTATAGGGGTACCAGTAGGAGAAGTAGAAGAGCAACAAGTGGAAAATTTATCTGAACAAATAATAAAGGAGAACCTCCCCAATCTGGCAAAGGAAATAGACTACCAGGAAGTCCAACAAGCTCAGAGAGTCCCAAAGAAGTTGGACCCAAGGAGGAACACACCAAGGCACATCAGAATTACATTAGCCAAGATGAAAATGAATGAGAGAATTCTAGAAGCAGCAAGGGACAAGGGGACAGTCACCTACAAAGGTGTTTCCATCATACTGTCAGCTGATTTCTCAAAAGAGACCTTGCAGGCAAGAAGGGGCTGGAAAGAAGTATTTCAAGTCCTGAAAGGCAAGGACCTACATCCAGAATTGCTCTATCCTGCAAAGCTGTCATTTAGAATGGAAGGGCAGATAAAGTACTTCTCAGATAAGGTCAAGTTCAAGGAGTTCATCATCACCAAGCCCTTATTCTACGAAATGTTAAAGGGACTTATCTAAGAAAAAGAAGATAAAAAAATATGACAGTGAAAAGTCAGCAAACTCACAGATAGTAACAACCACACCTAAAACAAAAGCAAACAACTAGAACAGGAACAGAGCCACAGAAATGGAGATCATATGGAGGGTTAGCATCAGGGTAGTGGGAGGAGGAGAGAGGGGAAAAGGTACAGAGAATGAGTAGCATAAATGGTGGGTAGAAAATAGACAGGGGGAGGGCAAGATTAGTGTGGGTAATGTAGAAGCTAAAGAACTTATGACACATGGACATGAACTAAAGGGGGAATGTGGGTGGGAGGCGGTGTGCAGGGTGGAGGGGAATGAAGGGAGGAATGGGACAACTGTAATAGCATAATCAATAAAATACTTTTAAAAAAACAAACTAAGCAAACAACTAGAACAGGAACAGAATCACAGAAGTGGAGATCATATGGAGGGTTATCAGTGAAGCGGGGAAGGATGGGGGAAAAGATACAAGGAATAAGAAATATCAATGGTAGGTACAAAATAGACAGGGGGAGGTTAAGAGTCGTATGGGAAATGGAGAAGCCAAAGAACTTATATGTATGACCCATGGACATGAACTAAGGTGGGGGAATGATGGTGGGAGGGGGAGTATAGAGCAGAGGGGAATACAGGGGAGGAAAAAAATGGACCAACTGTAATAGCATAATCAATAAAATATATTTTTAAAAAAGAAACAATCTCAGTATCATTACTCATCAGGGAAATGCAAATCAAAACCCACCAGGATGATGGCTAAAATCAAAGTCAGATAACAAGTGTTGGCAAGGATGTGGGATAATTAGAACCCTCGGACACTGCCGGTAAGAATGTGAAATGGTGCACCCACTGTGTAAAACAGTCTGGCAGTTTCTCAAAAACTTAAACACAGAAGTGCTTTTATGATCAGAAGTTCTACTCCTAGGTATATGCCCATGAAAAATGAAAACATATCCACACAGAAAATGCACACCAATGTATATAACAGCATTATTTACAGTAACCAAAAGGTGATACAACTCAGAGTTCCATCGACAAACAAATGAAGAATAAATACGAAGACATGCTACAGCATGGTAGAACCTTGAAAATACTGTGCCAAGTGAGAGAAACCAATCACAAAGACCATATACTATATGACTCCATTCATGTGAAAAGCAAAAGTGGGCAAATCTATAGAAACAGGAAGCAAACTAGTGGTTTCTTGGGTTTCTTAGGACTGAGAGAGCAGGGAAAGTGACAACCAAAGGGTATGGGGTTTCTTTTTGAGGTTATGAAAGTGTTCTAAAAATTGACCGTGGTGATGGTTGCACATATTTGTACAAAACCACTGAAGTCTGCACTTTAAATGGGTAAATTTTATGCTATGTAAATTATATCTCAATGAAGTGGGATTTTATCTTTAAAAAAAAAACTATATGCCCTCTAAAACATTGGCTTGGTTAGAATTTTAGAAAAGACATGCCCCATCTTAAGTCTCTAATTTTACAAACACAGAAACTCTGGCCCATAAATGGATGTTAACCAAATCCAGGTCACACAGAACACGGATGGCAGGGCCAGAACTAGAACTGTTATCCAACTGCTGCAGACTTGAAGCATCATTGAGCCACTGACACTTTTTCTATCTGCAATACATGTGCTTCCTCTGAGCCATTAGTTTCCAAACTGCAGCCCTAGTGCTAAAAAGGGAGAAGACATACACAAACATTCAGGAATTCCAGGTAAGAATGAGAGTTTCTCCCTGCACCATGGTTTGGGGTATCTCTCTTATCTCTGGTATATCTGACAGCCTCATCAGCAGGCCCCTCTATCCCAGCCCTGCTGCTCCCTGGGATCAGAGCCCAGGTCTGTTTAGCAGGTGCCTGGCTCTCTCCATCAACATCTCAGACTCACTGAGTTCCTGCTTCTGGAGAAGGGCTGTGATGGATTAGTGATGTCTGGAAGCACTTTACAACCAGCGACAAATCATCCTTAATTCCTCTTGCATTCATTAGCATGATATTAATCCTGTTGGACTCATTTTAGGACATAAGGTGAGAGAGCACTATGTATATACCCAGTCTCCCCAAATCACTCAGGCTGTTGAGTCTCAATCTGATATAGCTGGGGCACTCTTTTTTAAAAGCCACCAGGAATTCTTTGTCAGGAAGTGGGGATGTGATTGGAAACATGCTGGTGTCTCAGTGTACCACTAGGATCAGAGCAGAGGACAGAGGCTTATGGCTTCTAGTTGCATGTGGAAGGCTACATTGGATACAGTGAGCCAGCCACTCATCGAGGAAGCCTAGGTTTCATGAGGTGCAGCAGGTTTCATGAGGTGCGGCAGGACTCTGGTGACTGGACAGCAGTCTGCACTCAAGCCACAGTGTCAGCTGCACAGCCCATGGCTGTATGATGCCCAGGCCCTCCAAGACCTCTCTGCCCTGCTCTGAGGCCTACAGGGCCCCATTATCCACAGGGCCCCATCCAAGCTCTTCCAAGGGTCCTGGGTCCAGGTGACAGCAGCCAGCATGCAGCCTAAGCAAATGATTTCCCCTGTTGAGACCCCAGTCCCCTCATTCTTAAAACTGAAAGAGAAACTTGGTTGAGAGCAGGACCAGGTAAGTAACATAAATGAGTAGAGTAGAAGGGACTGAGGGAATCTGGAAAATACAGGCTGTATCTACAAAATTTTAAAAATTAACAAAAGTAATGATTATAATTAACACTCTATGGACAAAACATAATATCTACAATGTGCATCTGGCCCACAAGCTTATGCTCCCCCTAAACATTTCCCAAGGTCCCTTATACCTGTGATATTACATGATCTTCAAAACATCTGTCATCCAGACAACTTTCTCCCACCTCTAGCCTCCTGCCCCACCCACTGCCTCACCCCCAAGTCACCGGCTGACTCTGTGCTCACCAGCATCCTCCATGCCAACCTTGCCACCAGCCCTGTGCTTTTGCACATGTTGTATACACCCTTCTCTCTAGAGCCTCTCTCCAAACCCTCCCACCCATCCAGTCCCGGGTCTAGACTGGTCTTGTCCCATTGACCTCTCAAGGCCAGAGTGGCCTTTCCCTCACCTGATCCACATAGTTGTGACTCTGCAGGTGTGGCCTCCAGGGACAGGTTCATTCCTGCATCCTTCTGACTGCACTCATGTGAACTGTTGGCAACGTGACGGCAGGGACCAAGTGCTGGGATGTGCAGCAAAATGGCACTGAGGCCTGGGGCTCTGCTCATCCCTGTGGCAGGAAGAGGATGGGGCATTAAATTCCCAACAGGAAACTTCCTCATATGAGAACCAGGTCTATAAGGTCCTCCACATCAGCCCCCTTCACCCTCAAGACAATCTAATATCATTTGTTCCTTGACCCCATTTTACTTATGAGAAAACCAAGATCCTAAGGAGACCTAATAAAGATAAAATGGTGTCTTGGTTTGGATCAATATTTGCCTCTTTTTTTTTTTGTAAAAACAACATGGCCATAATCTTCTCTTCCTCCCTAGAGTAGGGACAGGGATGGGAACAGGGGAATAAAATTCTCACTGGGGCAGCCAAAGTCATCAGTATCCTATTTAGGAGGAAAATATGGTTAACAATGTATAACATATGAGAAAGGAATGGAAGCAACAGCACCCAACTCTCCTTAGCAACCTCTTCACCACACATCAAAACGTTTTGGCATCTCTAAGATTAAGGCAGGAGACAGCCCCTGGCCTCTAATTGCTCTCACTCAAAGGCTGTAGCTAACATGTTATTAAATATGTAAATAATATGAAAGCCAGAAGAGAATTAATATTTCATATATAATGAGTTAAGATGAATTCTCCTGTGTCTAATTTTCTGTTTTTAAATACATAATGCACTGTGGAGTCCAAAGTGATTTATGGTATTTTATATTGGTTAAAGACATTCGGGGTTTCTCTGAAGCAGCTTCCTAAATGATTAACCTGAATATTATTATTACAAATAGAATTTGTTTTTTAAAAAATTAATTCTGTGGTTAATCAGAATAAAAAGCATGGAGTTCTTTGCTGGTGGGCCAATTTTAAATGAGGAAAAGGAACTGAGAGGAGGGTAACAAATCCTAATGCCTCCAGGGCCTGGCAAGTAAATGAATGAAGCAGACCGTGTGGCAATAGGGAGAGTTGGGGACTGCAGCAAACTGTGAGAGTGCAAGCCCCATCAGAAAGAGAACCACACATAGAGGGTTAGCAACAGGAGAGTAGGAGGAGGAGAGGGGAAAAAGTTACAGAGAATAAGCAGCATAGACGGTGGGTAGAAAATAGACAGGGGGAGGGCAAGAATAGTGTGGGAAATGTAGAAGCTAAAGAACTTATGACACATGGACATGAACTAAAGGGGGGAATGTAGGTGGGAGAGGGTGTGTAGGGTGGAGGGGAATGAAGGGGGAAATGGGACAACTGTAACAGCATAATCAATACAATATGTTTTAAAAAGGTGTTACATAAAAAATAGGGTCTGTCACAGCAGAGAAACACATTTTTCTTGTTCAATATGCTAATCTTAGGTTGGAAAATGGGGTCTGGTATAATATAGAGCTCAAAAATATCAAATAAATGAATAAATGCAAAAAAAAGAAAAAAGAAAGAGAACCAGTTGTCCCAAGCCTCAGGTTCAGATTTTTATGTGAAATTTAGTGATGTATAAAGTTGGTTCCTAGATACAATATTTTCAAACATTGCGGATTCAACATGATCCAGGGGACTGCCAGGTTGCAACCGCCAGGCTGAGCCATGTGGCTTGAGGAAAGTTGCCACCAAATCCACGTTGTTCAGTCCTTAGTGCAGTGGAAACAGTGTGCTCTCACCTTGACTAGATGGTAAACTGGTGAAAATAAAATCTGATTAGCCAGGCTTTTTGGAGGACAATTTGGCAAGATGTGAGAAAATGCAAATCTCTCAGACCACCAGTTCTACTTCTAAGAGTTTATCCTAAAGGAATAATTAAGAATTATTTAAAAATTACACTGTGATTATGTTCTGCATAGTGCTATTTAAAATAGCAACAAAAAATGGAACAAATCTTAAGGTCCAACAGTTATATATAATTACTGAATTATATTTTGATGCATCTAAAAACATCACAACTCTGCAGTCTTCGACAAATATCAATAGACATTCAAAAACAAATGTAAGGAAAGCATGGATGAAATATACTTACAGTATGATCATAATATTGGGGGGGGGGGTTTAATGCCCAAGGAAAAGGTGGGAAGGTGATACACCAAGTAGGTTTAGCAATGGTTATCTCTGGATGGGTGGTGAAATTTCCAGGTAAATTCCATCTTTTTCTTTTTGCTTATTTCTGTTTTTTAAATGACTTCAAATGAACTCTCAGTGCTTCTATATAAAAGCAATAAAAGAAGCCAACTTGACATGATGTTATGCCTTGTATAAAACACTGGCTTGTGGAAGTTCACCCATCTGGATCCCCATTTTCAGTCTGTTGGTAACTCTGTGTGGGCTGATGAGGGCTTTCATCTCCTGAATCTTACAGTTCTCATCTAAGGAATGAATGATGGTGCTACATAATTTTTAAGGTCACTCTATGATTTGACACCACAGTCAAGGGACTTGGAGGACATGGCAGCTCATCTATTTATTCATGAGAATTGATTGACTGCCAGATGGATGCCAAGGTTTATGCCAGACTCTGAGCCTGACACTATCCTCCAAAAACAACCAGGGTGAGAGTCAGAGAGGTACAGGGAAGCAGCATTCACCACTACCTTACCTCATCATGTTTAAATGCAGGACTCTACAGAACACAGAGGAGGGGCACCTACTTTAGGGACTAACTAGAGATTTCCTGAAAGAAATGATACCTGAGCCGAATCATAAATGATGAGCAGGAATTAGCCATCCAGGTAAGGAAGAGACAAGGAAAGGCTTTCCAGGAAAAAAGAGGTATACAAAGGTACAGAGGTAAGCACTGGGTGTTGATGTCAAGGGGTTAAGAGGTGGGGACTAGATCATAAAGGTGCTGTGTTTCCTGCTTAGGAGTTTTGACTTTAAACTGGAGTGAAGGGAGCCCTGAGGATTTTAAAAATTAAGGAATTCACATGGCCAGATTTTTAGAAATCTCCATGGCAGCAGGAAGATGGATCGAAGGGAACAGGCACCAAAGAGCGTATTGTAAAAGTCTAGGTTGGAGATGGTGGCAATGGTGATGGAGAGGTGAAACTTCAGGACCTACTGTGTGGGTGAGGCAGAGGAAGGAAGCTAAGACGGCTCCCAGGTTTCAGGCTTTGACAGCTAGTGGATGGTTATGCCCTTCACTAAAACAGAAATTACTGGTCAAAAAACACATTTGAGGAAAGGCCTCAAGAAACACATTTGAGGAAAAGGCCTGAAGCTATAGAAGCATATGGAACATCCAACTGGATGTGTCAACTAGACAAATAAATGAATAAATCTGGAATTCAAGAAAGGTCTGGATTTGGAATTCATCAAAGGATCAGCTATAGTAGAAGCCAAGGCAGGAATGAGATGACCCAAGAAGAAAGATGAGTGAACTGCATGGAACCCTGGAAACCACAGGCACAGAGGAGCCACATGGAGACAGAGGAAGAAGGTCCCATGAAGGAGGTCACTGAGAAGGAGGATTCAGTGAGGCAAGGGGACAGCTGGAAGCATGGAAGGGCAAGGGAAAGAACACTGTAAGAAACAGGAAATAACTACCAGTGTCAAACCTTTCTGCAAGGTCACATAAGATGGAGCCATCAGTCCTGGCAAGGTGGCTCAGGTGATTGGCACATCATCCCACACACCGAAAAGTTGTAGGTTTGATCCCCAGTCAGGCACGCATAGGAGGCAATGTTTCTATCTGTCTGTCTGTCTCTCTCTCTTCCTTCCTCTCTCTCTAAAATAAAAAGCATATCCTCCAGTGAGGATTAAAAAAAAAAAGGTGGGGCCATTGGTGGCATGGGGAAGGAAGTAGAGTGCACAGGAGAGTGAGGACGACTCCCTCAAGAAGAGTGAGTGACAGTGTATGGAATGCAGTGGTTGAGTAGGTGTGGAAGCAACCAACAACTGCTGTGCTCCTCACAGAGTCAGACACAGAGTAGGGCTTCAGAAAAGGCTGACTTACTTCTTCTCTGCTGGGTTCCCTGCATAGAATCAAGCTCTTATTTCCTAAAATTTTGCCACTGACTTGGGGCGATGGGTACAGTAATTCCATCAGGATGCAGTCCGGATCACAGAAGGAGAAAGAGCCATGCTGCCAGTTCTCAGGCAGCCTGAGTACATGACCTCATCTGGCCCTTCAGGACACATTTCCCAGCCTGTCCTAGAGCACTCAAAGCTGGAAAGACAGCCAGGGAAAGGGATCCCACCTACAAAAACAGTGAAGGGTTTCCATTGTGGGAAGCAAGTCAAAGAAAGTAAAGGACAGAGAGCTAGGGGTCCTAAAGGCCAGAGAGGTAACAAACCCCAATCTCCTGCCCTCAGCACTGTCTCAGCTTCTGAACTTGCTCCCCCTGTCCAAGCATACTCTTTCCTGTCTTCCCTGGCATACTGCTTAGGTTATCCCAGAGCAAGACCTTCAAGAGATCTGAGACAGCTGCTGTGCCAGGCTTCTCCCACTCATCCATAATGCTCCACCAGCCTCTGCTGGAACAGGCCACACATGGAGCAGTAGAAAGAGCTCTGGACCTGGGGTTTCCCAGGCCTGAGACAGACCATAACTTATATAGTAGCTAGTAATGCTGTTCAAGAAATATTTCCAGCTTCTGGACAAACACTAAGATTGTCCACCCTGGCCCCCATGCTTAGATGGGGTCATGTGACCCCTTTGAGCCAATGAGTTGTTAGCAAAAGTAAGGTGTGCAACTTCTAGGCCAAGTATTTAATCTTTAATATGAGACCCACTGAAGGTCTCTCTTCCCCTCTGTGTCAGATGGTGGCTATTTTGACAGCCTGGATCTCAGAGGAACAGTGATGAGGAGCCCCCAGCCTACCCCAGATGGAAGTGTAGCAAGAACTAAAGCTTTGTTGTATTGAGCTACTAGGGCTTGTTACAGCAGCAAAACCTACCCTATCCTGACTGACACAGCCTGGCTCCAGGGCAACCATCAGCAAGCAACTTCAGCCCTCTGAGGCTCAACATCCTCACCACCAAGACTGGGAAGTAGCTATCAGTTTCACTTGATAGATTGCTGAGGATCAGAGGAGGAGCATGTAGACCTGAGCAGCAGCCCCTCGTACACAATAGTGCATGTTAAAGGTGCTCGGCGTCTCCTGTGACAGAACTCAGAGCCTGGGAAGCATGCCTGTTCCAGGACCCACGGAATCCTGACAGCTACACAATTTGTCCTCAGGCTTCCCCTTGGCCCTCCCAGAACATGTTTTCGCCTTCCTATGACAGCCTTCAGAGATCTGAGAAATGTGGGCTGTGTGTGAGTGTGTGTGAGACAGAAGGAGAGAGAGACAGGGACAAAGAGAGTCTGAAGCTGTCTGTCAGGCTATCGCACATCAGGGCCTGTGCCAGAACTTCACACTCCTTATCAATAATCCTCCTTCCAGGTGTGTGAGGCAAGTATACTTGTCCCCACTGTGGGGAAAGAAGGAGAGGTGTACTGGTTACATTCTGATCACCCCCTGCCCCCATCGATTACTCACCCCCCCCACCCCCCGCCATGCTCAGCCTGGGAGACAGCCCCTAATGACTGCATCAGCCACTGGCTGGCAGGGGTCTGAAGGGGAAAGGACAGAAAGTGGGTGTTTCTTCCGCAGTCTCTTCCTGCTCAGGGCACTTCCCCAGCCTGGCTGCAGGCACCCCTCCTCTGTGTGCCAAGCTCACACGAGGTTTTGCTAGCACTGTCCACATCACCTGGTCCCCTCAGCCTTGGGGACAGTCATCATGCTGGGCTGTTGCTAGTCACTGGGAGCACTGTTGTTTCTTGGCTATTCCCCTAACGCTGCCCACGCAGAGCGGTTTTCTCTTCATTGGAACCATCTGGGTGAATTCTGTTTTGTTTTTTTTCCAGAGCCCTGAACTCACACCCGGGTCTCTGACACAGCCCTGCTCTCCTATTACCCCACCCCACCCACTGCCTCCCCTCTCAGAGCCCCTGTGGAATATTCTCAGCAGACAGCTCATTGCTCTCCCCTTCTCCACATGACACAGCCTGGAGGTCCCTCACTTCTACCCCACTCCCTAGGCATGTCAGCTTGGGAAGGGGGCTGCACCAAAAGAGCCTGGGGGCACAGGCTCTGCTCCATAAACCTCCGCTGAACTGTTCCTCTGGCTGCTACCCTGGCTCACACCTAGACTGGCAAGTGGCCATGGGGCACTTCCACCACCCTGGCTGACCCCAGCACTTCAGGATGCCAGAATCCTCACCAGGCAGTGACAGGCTGAGAAAAAACCCATGGACACTGCTTGTTGGGAACCATCAGAGCCAAGACAGCCCAGGGCTGGAGAAGGCCAGGCATTTCCCATCTTGGGCTTCTTTTGTGTTGCTCTGGATTCTGCTATGGCAAGTGTGTCAGATCTTTGTCATCCTTAAACTAACAATGCATGTGAAACAACAGCCCCCAGGGGCCATCAATTACCACAGGCCCATCCCCTCTGAAAACATCAGCCAGGCCCATAGCATCCGCTCCTGCCACTTGCACCATGCAGCTGAGCAAACACGGAGTGACCAGAACTCTCCAGGGTCAGCCAGTGGTGGCTTAGTCTTTGTTCCCCTCCATAGCTGATCCCTAAACCAAGGGCACAGAAAGCTGGCCTTCATGTGGGAAAGTCCCTGAACACCTCCAAGAAAGCAGATCTCTGAGCCACGCTGGGAGTAGAGGAAACAGTTACCTCTGAAGAGGTTTCTGGGTCAGGTCCATCTCTGTGATTATCAGCTATGGGATCGTAGGCAAGTCCCTCCACTTCCAAACCTCACTCTCACCCCCGCTTCACTGATTAGGAAGCAAGTCCTGACTCCAGGCTGGTGTAAGGTACATGTGCATTAAAGGTAATAATGCAAATATTTCTGGAATGCCTCCTGTATGCCCAGCCCTATGCTAAACACTTTGATTCTATCATTTAATTCCTCTGACACCCTATGAGGTCTGACATAGTAAGATCCTCACTGGGCAGGGGAAACCAAGGCTCTGTGCAATTAAGAAACCTTTCCAAAGTCACACAGCTAATAAAAGCTAAAGCTAAAATTTGAACCTTAGACCTCTCATTCTATAGCTCTCCTTTGTTCTTTCCCTTATTATTTTTTAAAAATTTTGGATCTCTATAGCTTTACTTTTTCATTGTTTACTATGGAAATTTCCCAACATACACAAAAGTAAAGAGAAGAATACACTGAACACCCATAGCCTATCACCCAGCTTCAACAATTACTAACATTCTGCTGTTTTTGATTTACCTATCCCACAACTTTTTTTCTTTGAGAATTTTTGAAACAAATGCCAGGCACAGATTTTACCAGAAAATATTTGAGGGCAGATCTGTAGAGCCCTTATTCTCTATTCTCATTTGAACACCTTGATTGCACTTCATAAAGGGCCATGAACAATCTGAAAGGCTGGCCTTCCTTGAAAGGTAGGGCAGAAAAGGCATGGGCCAAGTGGGACAGGGGCTTAAATTCTGGCTTTGTCACCATGTCTCTGTGGGCCTTTTGATATGCCACACCTCTCTGACCATCCAGCTCTTCTGTAAAATGAAGATCGTGGTTGGAATTTCACTGACCTGTCATCTGAACAAGATAACGAGGGTTGATGGCCCAGTACCTGGGATGGGCTCAGTATACTGCGATCTCCTTCCTAGGCCCAATGTAATCATTCCCTGGGGCTGCGATAACAAAGTACCACAACTTGGGTGCCTTAGAGCAAGAGAAATTTATAAATTTATTTTTTCATAATTCTGGAGGCCAGAAGTTCAAAATCACAATGTTGGCAGGGTCGTGCTCTCACTGAAGGCTCTAGGAAGAATCTGTTCTGGGCCTTTCTCCCAGCTCCTGGTGGTTGCTGGCAATCCTTGGCATTCTTTGGCTTGTGGTAGCATAATTCCAATTTCTGTGTCCATCATACATTCCCTTCCCTTCTATGTGTTCTTGTGCTCAAATTTCTCTTTTTTGTAAAGACACCAGTCATTAGATTAGGGCCCATGCCACTCCTATGTGACTTCATCTTACCTTGATCACATCTGCAAAGACTCTATTTCCAAATAAGGTCACAGTCATAGGTTCTGAATGGCCATGAGCTGGGGTGGCACAGACACAATTCAGTCAGTTTCTCCAGACTGCTGCTTGCTACTCAGGCCTGGCTGAGGCTTTCCAGCAGGTCTACAGATGTCTCCTGCTGCTCACCTGAGGCTGAAGAGCCAACTCTAGGGGGAGAAGAAGATGCTTCCTGATACTCTTTGCCCTACATCAACTGCCCTGGCTCCTAGTTGCTCAGAAAGCCAGCACTGCTCC
This sequence comes from Glossophaga mutica, assembly GCA_039655065.1. Taxonomy (NCBI): domain Eukaryota; kingdom Metazoa; phylum Chordata; class Mammalia; order Chiroptera; family Phyllostomidae; genus Glossophaga; species Glossophaga mutica. The sequence continues at coordinate 121,008,238 of CM077307.1, forward strand.
CTGGCACTTCTGGAGAAGGAAATTCATCCTGTGGGGTGTCTGCCTGTCACCTGCTTCCTGCTGCACAGAATAAAATCCTGCTCTCACACCCTGCCACACCTTCTGAGTCCATGCCAGCCCTCCCTTCTCTCTCTACCACCACCCACCAAGCTCCCTCAGGAGCCTGGTGCACCAAGCCTGCCTTGGCATCCTCATCCATGCTCTTTGTCACAGTGACCCTTTGCCTAGGTCCCGTCATTATTAGATGTCACTTCCACCATCCTGAAGCCTTTCTGACCCCATTCAGAGAGTCCTTCATGTAGAGTCTCTCTTGTAGCACCCTGTTTTCCCCTCCAAAGCATCACGGAGAACAATATATATTTTTCCCATTGTTTGATCATCTCTGTCCTTACTTGCTCCCCCACTGTAAGCCCCACATGGGCAGTAACCTGATATATTTCATTTGCCTCTCTATTCCTAAGACTTAGTGCAGTGTCTGACACATAGCAGATGCTTCATGCATACCTGTTGACTAAATCAATGAGGTTACCTCTTCAGAGCCATCTGATTGTGCAAAAGAGAATTTAGATCAAAGAGAAAGGGCTCCTCTTCCTATGACAAGATAGGTTTCCCATTAAAAGTCATGTAAAAACTCCCATGTTAGAAAGTTCCTCCCACTGTGGCCCCCTGAGCTTGACCTCCACATCACAAGGAGCCTGCAGACCTCTGCCCAGATCTTCCATTCGTTCCCATGCTGTTGGTACTCCTACTCCTCCACGTGAGTCTTCTTTTTCCCCATCAAAGCGGCCCTAGGGTCTTCAGTTCCTCCCCAACAATCAACCCCGTCTCCTCCTCTGCTCCATTTCATTCAAGTCTCTCCTTAGGTTCCATCCCTGGGTCCAATACCTCAGAGGGAGCCACTCTGGTATGGGAAACCTTCAGCCTGAGTGGCAAATGCCACACCTGGCTGGCCTGGCCCTCATCTCAGGCTGGCCTCCCATTGCTAATGTGTGGAATTTGTGGCTAGGAGCCCTGAACCCAAAGCATGAAGTCAGCCCTACTGTTGGCCCATGGCCCACGCAGTCAAGGCGTGGGGCCACAATACAGTATGAGCCACCCAGGATGCAGCATAGGACAGCCTCTGTTCTACCTGTGCTACCTCCTCTGGAAAGTATCTACCCCTCCCTTGCAAACAGCTCAGCCCCGCCCCAGCAAAGAGCCTGACCTCCCCATGCTATAAAGGCAACCCCAGTGCTTCTCTCTGCCTGCAAACCAAGTTGACCACTGAATGTTAAGAATCTAAAATCTGACAAAACTTTGGGATCAGGATTGGGCCAGGGTTTAAACCAACAGAACTAGACCTCGCATCCTGGCCTCCACTGTTTCCCTCCACCCTGGAGCCAGCATTTCCAGCCCAGCTCTCTGGCTCATCCCTTGCCCTGAGTGGGCCATGGGCGGCACTGGAAAACCTGGGCTGCTTGGGGAAAAACCCAGCCCTCCCCAGTTGTACACCATGGAGCAGATATGGACGAATATCACACAGGCATCAGAGAAATGTCACCCTGCCAGCTGCGCCCCTCCTGTTCATCCCATGAGTCACGTCCCTTCTTCTGAAGGCCACTTGTCTGAAATGGCAGGCCAGCCCTGGAACTTCTCAATCAGAGAATTCCCGCTGCTTGGGATTTGTTTTATTTTTTTCCTTTTCCCAACCCCACAGCATTAGTAATAACTGCCTCAGATGCCCACATGAGTCAGCCTTGCTGAAGGCCCAATTAGCTGGCCCACACACACCCATTAACTCTCCCATGGACCCTGGGTAGCAGGCAGCAGGCAGCTCCCTTAATAAGCCAGGAGCCTGGCTCCTTCCTCAGCCCCTCTGCAACCATGGGCATCTACTCCATTCCCTTCACCTCCTGCCACTGCCCAGATCCAGGCCTCATCAGTTCTCTTGACTTTTTCCCACTTTCTAACAGGCCCCCTGTCTCTGAGACCATCCCCTGCAGGTCTATCCCCTCCTGGGCTACGTGCAGGATGATTATGTAAAACCAGACCTACTTGTGTCACAGCCATGCTCAATAACCTTCTGTGGCTCCCCATTGCCCAAAAATATAGCATTCACTCTCACCAGACTTGCACTTAAGGCCCTCTCTAGAGTCTGGCCTTTTCTTCCTTCCACAGCCCTCTTTAGAATTGTCCCTGGACAGAAGCCCTGGAGTAAACACCACCTACCCCTCACCCCCCAGGCTCTGTGCCTTTGCTGTTGCCAGTCTTCTCCCTTCAAATACACTCTCTTAACCAGTTATCCCAGCCCCTCCATCAAGGCCTGGTTCCCTCCCTCCCTACTACTTAAAGCAGGCTCCCTACCTCCGCTCCTCCTGCCTCGGCTCATTCAACAGCCACACCTTCCCTCCAGAAGCTCTATTGCATCTCTGTCATTCTGTCTCTTTGCATCTGGTAGGTTCCAACTCTATTTCCATGTAACTACTTTTATAGGCTTGTTTGTCTTCTCAACAACATTATAACTTCTTAGAATTAACCTAAGTACCCAATAATGGGGGGGGGGGGGCTGGATAAATAAATTATAGAACATCCACATAATGAACTGCCAAGTAACCATTAAACATAAGTGATAGACCCTGGCCAGATGAGTCAGTTGGTTGGAGCATCATCCAGTACACCAAAAGGTTGTAGGTTCAATCCCAGGTCAGGGCACATACCTGGGTTGTGGGTTGGATCCCCAATCGGGGAGCATACAGGAGGCAAACAATCAATGTTCTCTCTCTCTCTCCCTTCCTCTCTCTCTAAAAATCAATGAATATATCCTTGAGTAAATATTTTTAAATAGATAATAAACAAGTGATGGGAGAAAAAATTGATATAAAAAGATATTGATTATTTATTAATCTTGGAAAGGGGTGGTTAAAAAAACAAGTTGAACCTGAAGTGTCCATTTTTGATGCAAATATACATATGTGCACAGGAAAAGAATCCAAAAGGTTCTATAACAAAATGCTGAAAAGCGGGTTTTTTTAGCTTTATTAATTTATTTTTATTTAGAGAAAGGGGGAATGGAGCAGAAAGAGAGGGAGAAGAAACAAACACTGATTAGTTGCCTTTGGTACTTGTCTCAACCAGGGACTGAACTCACAACCTAGGCTTGTGCCCTGAAGGGGAATCAAACTGGCAACCCCCACTCTGCAGAACGACACCTAAACCAACTGAGCCACACCAGCCACAGCAGTGTTTTTTTTTTTATATATGGGTAGTGGGATTATGACTAATTTTTATTTCCCCTTCTTGCTTTCATGTTCAATAGTCAGTATGTATGATTATCTAATAAAAAGCAGTAAAATGTATTTTAATGATTCGTGAGTTATACATCTTAAATCACTGTGGAATTAGGCAGGCAAGTCCTTTGGAGTCTTTTGTGTTTACCAAGAACAGGCATGTAAGGTAGTGGGCCATGGGTGGCGCTGGAAAACCTGGGCTGAACAACGATTATGTAGGGGAGGAGGACTGAGGATTATGAAAATCTAGACTTTTCCATGTTCATCATTCTCAAATCCTTGCTTCCAAAGAAGAGGAAGCTGCCATTGAGACTTTCCCTGGGCCAGGCCCTTTCTGGGGACTTTGCCCTGAGTCCCGGATCACTACTCAGTAACCGCCTCATGGTTTTGGGAAAGCCACTTTCCTCCCCAACCTCCTTTGTTTTCTAATCTGTAAAATGGGATAGACAATGATTCCAGCTTGTTTTTAAGGATTAAAAGAAGCATCACAAGCAAAAGACAGCTGGTGCACAGTAAATGTGCACTAACTGTTTGCTATTGTTACTACCACATACAGTCCTGTAAGTAGGCACTATCATCATGTCCATTTTACACTTCAGGAAATTTAGAGGACTCGAGAAATTAAAACAGACATATATACAGAACAACAACAAAAACCCTCCTCAGAGCACTGAACTTGGAGATGGAAGATGCAGAATTCAAGCTCAGGTCTGTTCATGCTGTAGCCCATGCTTCCAACAGAAACTGCTGTGATAATGAGGGAGGTGACCTGTCCCAAGGTCACACAGCTAGTTGGGGCAGAGTTAAGATTAAACCCATCTACTTCAGAAAGTCATTGACCTTCATGCATCCTTTAAAGCATTAATAAAACAATCAAGGTCATCATTTTCACGGAAAGCAGGTCTTTCAAAAATATGGCCATAAAGAACTGATTCTGAGTTATCCAGGAATGGGTTTGAACTGGGCCAGATCCCCAAGGGCAGGGTCTCATTGGAAGGCTGTTGAGAGCCATGCCTCAGACAGGGCTCAAAGAAAGACTTCTTTGGGAAACACCAAGCCAGTGAATAAGAACTAGCAAGGATGGGCACAAGATGGCACTGCCAGGGCTGGACACAATCCTGCAGGGCAGCTTGTTCCTCAGAAGGTACACACACAGTTCAGAGGTTCATGCAGCTTGCAAGAAGTGAGGACCCCTTTGGGTCAAAGGGGCACACGTGCTGCTGTCTTTTGCACCACTAGCCTGGTGGAAAGACCATTCCTCCACTTGTTCCTCCACTCAGGAGTCCACCAATGGTTACCGTGAGAGGACAATCTTGTTCTGTCACAGTTAAATATACCTGCCCTAAGCTCCATCAGCCATAGCCAGCCTGGTTAGATAGAACTTGAGGCTGACTCTGCCATTGGAAATTTCAGACCAAGAGAAGAAAATAAATCCACTACACCTGAGATCTCCTGCATGAGAAACTGTGAATCAGAGAAACTGTTCTCTACACCCCAGTCGCTTCTCAGGACAGAGCACTGCACCCTCCCTGTCCTCCTTCCCTGTGCTTTTTCTCAGCTCACCTCCGAAAGCCACAGAGCAGCAGAGTTGCACGCACACTGTGTGATCCCAAACACCAGAGTTCCCAGCCCAGGGCCTGGGCCCACTCCTGAAGCTTCATCTCTCACCATTAAATGTCAGCCTGCCAAATAAATCTCAAATGTCAGCAAGCAACTAGAAGACAAATGGGTACATACAATCATGTGTTCCCTTAAAATGTCACGATAAACCAGGGTGCTGTACTAGGTTCAAGGATGAAACCATTCATTCATCAGACTTTATTGAGTGCCTGTTGTGTACAAGATACTGGGAGCAGCCATTCTTTTCCTGCCTCAGAAATCAAACCAGGAGGAAGTCAAATACATGCCTTCCCTTCCTACGCCCTCCCTGTCGGACTTGCCACTTCTTGGAGCTAAGCCTCAGTTATGAAAACAATGAGATGTCCACAGGGTGTGAATTGCCCTCTCAGCATTGATGATTTCCACTTATTAAAATGAAGGCTGTGCTTTAAGAAGGGTGTGCTTTGGTATTCAGGATGTGGGTAATACCTCTTGCAGTGATATCCTCAGCATTCTTGCATCTCTTTCTGATGGCCAAATTATCACATGATCATTCTTACCTGTGCCTCTCAGAAAGACAGGAGAGTCCTTCTGGGGCTAATAATTTCTGTTCACCCCCACACTGAATGGCCCCAGAATACCTGAAGTGCCCCTGTCTCCCCTCACTGTCAGATGGGTTTTCTGACACCCCATCAAGGAATCAAAATACAGAATCCACGTCACCTTCTGGTTATTCAAGTGCTACATTCATTCATTCATTCATTCACCAAAGGCTCTCTGAACACCTGCTCTGTGTCAGACTCTGGGTTAGGAACTCATACTAAGGGGTCAGAAATGAGTGAAGCCTCTCCCTTCTAGCCAAGTTTCCTGACATGGGGCAAACCCACTTCATCTCTCAGACACTCAGTTTCTTCTTCCATCAAACTGGGGAATTAGAGGTGGAACAGTCTCTTTTTTGTTATTTTTTAATATATTTTATTGATTATGCTATTACAATTGTCCCATTCCCCCCCTTTATTCCCCTCCACCCTGCACATCCCCTCCCACCCACATTTCCCCCCTTTAGTTCATGTCCATGTGTCATAACTTCATTAACTTCTACATTTCCCATACTATTCTTACCCTCCCTCTGTCTATTTTGTACCCACCATCTATGCTACTTATTCTCTGTACCTTTTCCCCTCTCTCCTCCTCCCACTCCCCTGTTGCTAACCCTCCATGTGATCTCCATTTCTGTGGTTCTGCTCCTGTTCTAGCTGTTTGCTTAGTTTCCTTTTGTTTTAGGTGTGGTTCTTAATAGCTGTGAGTTTGCTGTCTATTTACTGTCATATTTTTCATCTTCTTTTTCTTAGATAAGTCCCTTTAACATTTCCTATAATAAGGGCTTGGTGATGATGAACTCCTTGAACTTGACCTTATCTGAGAAGCACTTTATCTTCCCTTCCATTCTAAATGACAGCTTCGCTGGATAGAGCAATCTCGGATGCAGGTCCTTGACTTTCATGACTTGGAATACTTCTTTCCAGCCCCTTCTTGCCTGGAAGGTCTCTTTTGAGAAATCAGCTGACAGTCTGATGGGAACTCCTTTGTAGGTGACTATCCCCTTATCCCTTGCTGCTTCTAGAATTCTCTCCTTCATTTTCATCTTGACTAATGTAATTATGATGTGCCTTGGTGTGTTCCTCCTTGGGTCCAACTTCTTTGGGACTCTCTGGACTAGCTTCCTGGACTTCCTGGAAGTCTATTTCCTTTGCTAGATTGGGGAAGTTCACCTTTATTATTTGTTCAAATAAGTTTTCCACTTGTTGCTCTTTCTCTTCCCCTTCTGGTACCCCTATAATTCCGATGTCAGGACGTTTAAAGATGTCCTGGAGGTTCCTAAGCCTCTCCTCATTTTTTTGAATTCTTGTTTCTTCATTCTTTTCTGTTTGGTTGTTTCTTTCTTCCTTCTGGTCCACTCCATTGATTTGAATCCCAGTTTTCCTCCCATCTCTATTGGTACCCTGTGTGTTTTCCTTCATCTCACTTATTGTAGCCTTCATTTGTTCATCTAATTTGTGAGCAAAATCAACCAACTCTGTGAGCATCCTGATCACCAGGGCTTTGAACTGTGCATCTGATAGGTTGGCTATCTCTTCATCACTTAGATGAATTGCCTCCAGGACTTTAATTTGTTCTCTCATTTGAGCTTTTTTTTTTTTTGAGGGGGGGTCTGGTTGGCTGTTACATAATGAGAGGTGGAGCCTTAGGTGCTCCCCAGTGGGGGGCAGCCCAGTTGCTGAGTTGTGACGCTTTTTGTGGGGGTGGGGTCCAAGAGGGAACAATGGCGCTTGCTCTACTCTCTCTTGGATTCCAGTCCCTTCTGCCTCTTCCCCTTCACCTGGATTATCTGCATGCAAATGTGGGACTACCTGGTCAGCCAGCCGCCTTGCGCAGCCTCACTGGGTCTGCACCATTGCCACCACATGCCCAGGGTCCACTAGCCACCGCCTGTGTGCCTGGGGTCTGTTCACTGCCACCTGCGTGCCTGGGATCTGCCAGCCGCTGGTGCCTGCATGCCTGGTTCCACCAACCTCCACTTTTTCCTGCCGTGACTCCACCTCTCTTACCGGTCAGGATGAATGATTGTTGGACTTCCGTATAGTTCAATTTTCTGTCAGTTCCGATTTTTTTTTTGTTTGTTTGTTTCTAAATTTTTGTTCTCCTTATTCTGGTTGTGCGAGGAGGCACAGTGTGTCCACCTATGCCTCCATCTTGGCCAGAAGTCTTGGAACAGTCTTTAAAGATGATCCAGCCAAAGGGTGAGGAAAACATAGCTCTATGACCCAATCCAGCCCCCTCCCATCTGTTTTTGTGCAGCCTGGGGGCTAAGATGGTTTTTACATTTTTAAATAGTTGCATGGGGGGAGTCGTAGGGGAATAATGGTTTGTGACACATGAAAATTATGTGAAATTCACATTCCAGTGCTCATAAATAAAGCTTTATTGGCACACAGCCACTCTCATTCATGTACCTACACCTATGGCTGCCTGTCTGCCCCACTGCAACAGCAGGATTGAAGAGCTGCAAGAGAAACCATCCAGTCCACAATGCTGAAATCATTTTCTTTATAGAAAAAGTTTGCTGACCACTGCTCTAGTCTGGATTATATGATTTATCCACTCCACCTGATTCCAAAGCATCAGCTCACCCCAAAGTTCCCAAGGCTGCTCACAGCAACCAGGCAGCAAGCTACAGATCATGGCTACACATGAACAGACAGGCCCTGGAACTTGGGGACCACACTCCTCCCCAAAGAATCAAATGAATTTGCTAGTGACCCCTCTCCCAACGTGCCTGGAGACTCTCTGGTTTTCACATATTTCCTTCCTGGCTGCCCTTATGCTAGGCCTATCAGGACCCCTAGTCCCACAGCCCATGTCCAAGTTATCAGCCAGTTTGGCTCATGACCTCCTTGGAGAGTTCTCTGGGCACTGTCACCATTCCTGCCACAACTTCTAGTCCATGGGGCAATCTCCTTTAATCCCATTAAAGCTACATCAAGAAAAGTAAACAAGACTGACAATGTCAAGGAAAACATAGTTTCCCCTAACTCCTAGGTGGCCTTCAGGCTTCCTCTGTGGGCCTGGATGTGACAGCCCTCTTCCACGTGGCACTATAGGCAGGGGACAAGGAAGCAGGGGAGGCACTATGTCTTGCTCCAAAATGTATTCCTATAGCCCAGGGACCCTTGCCTCCCTGCTGAGGGCCCTCCACTCCTCCTTCTGTACCTTCAGTCTCAATGTCTGCCCCACAAATAACAACCCCAACACCCTCTTCCTGTCACCGAAGATCACACCCTTTGCCTTCGTCCCACAAGCCACATCCATTCTCTCTGGAATAAAACTGCAGCCAGAGAGACACAGATTAGTGATTAGAAAGGGTTTCCTAGCCCATGACATTGGGAATACCCCAGAGGGAGTTATTTTATAATCTCAACAACTAAAGAAACAGTGTTCTCCACCCCAAAACATATAGGCTCAGAGCTGGAAGAGAGTAGGTGAAAACAAAGTCCTGTGCTTTTGGCTTCTAGTAGTGTAGACAGAAATCAAATAAACAAATTAATGAATAAGGCAATTTCAGATAGAGATGACTTTGGTGAAGGAAACAAGGCAGATGGATGTGACTATATGGTGCAGATTACATTTAATTTGCTCATCAGAGATGGTCCTGTAGCAGAGTAGGAGCCAGCTTTGAGGACATCTGGGGAAACACCTGCAGACAGAGGGAGCAGAAAGAGGGAAGGCCCTGAAGTGATGCAGTGAATACCTGTTACTCTATTTAGGGCTCCTCTTACAAGCCAGGGCCCACTTCATTCCACAGGACTTAAAATGTCAGATACTTGTTTTGTCAGCTTCCTTCTCACCTAGCACATGGCTCACATCGGCTCTTCAACCAGACTTTTAGTCAGAAGTGACACAGAGAAGCAAGGGCTGTGCAGGCTGGCAAGTGTCCCTGGTGCAGTAGCCATATCCAGTCTGTCAGGGGAGGCCACGGCTATGGCTCTAGTGGCAGAGTTCCTGTCTGCTGCCAGCGCTGTTGGTGGGGGTGGCCATGGTGTCTGTGCCTACCTGCGCAGCATCTCAGAGGTGCTCTGCAGCATTGTGTGGGTGTGGGACCTTCTTTCTAGCTGCACAGCCTCCATGCTTGGTTTTCTGACCCTTCCAGAAATTCTCTTAACTCCATAATATTGTTTTGTTAAATTTCTTTTCTGCCTATAAACCTGAAGTCACTTTCTGTTGCTTGCTACTCGAACCCTGATTGATATGGGCAAGTATGGCAGAGACATAAGTGTCCACTAGATATACACATGCTCCTGACTCTTTTTAGCCTCCCTTGCATTTATGTTGGGTCCATGTGACTAGTTCTAGCCAACAGACTACAAGCACAAGTGACAAGTGTCACTTCCGGGCCATGTAAACTTCCTACCATGGCTACTTGGGAAGTACATATTGAGACAACAGCACTATGAAGAAGAGGGGGCCTCACTCCTGAGGTCAATAGATGGAGAAGAGGCCTGCCAGCCCACATCAGACAGTGCCTAAAGAAGAAACAAACACATAGGGACTGAGCCACTGAGACTTGAGGGTTTGTTTGTTACTGTGGCACAGCCCCGTCTATCCTATTACAGCAAGTTTGAAGATCAGAAAAAACTGCAAATGGCATGAAGCATAGTGAATAACAGGGAAAAGGGAATAGGAGAGAGAATGGTCTGGAATGATATTGAAATTATTAATAAGATGGGAAATTTTTAATGATTTTATTCTAAATGTGATGAAAAACAACTAGAGGGCTTTAAGCAGAAACAGACATAGCCAAATCACCAGGGCAGATTGCCTTTTCCACAGCTTAGAGACACACAAAGAGCTTGAAGGAGACCTCAAAGGGCAACTAATCAATGCGCAGCAATGGTCACACACTACCCCACTTAGATGCCTGTAAGGAGTTACCTGGCTTCTTCTTGCATGCTTCCATTGACAAAAAGTGCACTTCCTTCTAGGGCTTCTCATTTTACTTGAGGATTGCTCTGACCTTCCTCATTTTCCTAGAGCCTCTCTCTACTGGTAAGCCCAATAGGTCTGGACACATTCCCCATTCCTCAGGGGGCCTCCCAGAGCTTGCTGCCTAGTACTGCTCTGCTGAGCACATAGTCCCTGGACACTGGCCTGCTAAAGTCTATCTCTAGAGGAACTAGATTCTGAAAGCAAAGTGGAGTAAGGGAATTATGAATCCAGAATCTCTGCACATATAATTAGCCCAGCATGAGAACATGACCTGCCAGTGGTAGATTCACAGAATCTATTATGTTCTCATCACCCTCCTTTAACATCCCCCAGAGAGACCACAGGGGACAAATCTCTGGGCCTGGCTCCCTCTGCTTACCCTGGCCCGCATCCCTAGCCTGACCTTCAGCTCCATGAGCTGACACGGCAAAAAATTATTTACAAGCTAAATATCCCTGTGAATCATATCCAGCTTGAGTTGGGGCTTAACAAAGAGCTGAGGAGTGGTCCTTCAAGTAGCTATGTCCATGAGGCTTAGAAAAGGGATAAGCCAGGACAAGTAGGGCCTCACTGCACCAAGAGCCAAGGGGGTAGATGGAAGCAGTGGATAGGAGGTGGCTTGTGCCAGCCCTGGAGTTTCTTCTGGCTCCAGAAATTCTAGAGCTTTTCCAAACTCTGGCTTAATTCCAACACTGAGGTCCCAAATGGAAGATTTGGCTTGCAGTCTTTCTTGATTTTTAAGTCTCAAAATGTACCAGGCACTTGATAGAATAAAGAGGCAGTGACCACATCTTTCTGACTTCTATCCCATCAGGAAAGTTCCTGCCCCTGGCCCCTGCTCCACCAGACCCTAGAGCAAAATGTCTTACACTGTTATTCAAATGCAAGTGATGACCATTAACTTAGTCAAACTTCTCTCACAACCAGTACTTTATTTGAGCACTGCACATGAGTTCATCTACCTCCATTTGAGAGAAAGGCTTCAGGGTCAAAAAGATGAAGAGGCTGGCCCAAGGCTGACTTATAGTTTAGAGTACAGCTGAGGATGTACAACCAAATCCTTAAGTCCATGTCCACACTGAATCCAAATCTTAATACCTACTTCCCCTTTCTGGCTATCTTCTGATATGCAGAATAATACCCTATCTGTTAAAGTTTACTCAGGGAAACAGAAACAGATCTTTCAGAGTTCCAACCAAGATAGAGGTATAAGTAGATCTTTGCTTCCTAGCACAGTCAAGGAAGGATAACAACAAATTTAAAAGCAAAAAAAAAAAAAAAGACAGTTCTAGGACCCTGTGGGTCTCTCCAACAAACTCTCCTGTGAGGCTGAGAGTTTCTCCCACCATGTCAACTCTCACAGGTATTTTCAGTCAGAGGTTCTGAGGCTTTATTTCCCCGCACTGGAAGCCTGGGTTGCTCAGTCTGTCTCGCTCACCAGTTGTTCCTCTTGGTTTATCTGCACAAAAATGTGGAACCTCCTGCTCCACCAGCTGACACCTTGCCCACCCCAGTCCTCCAGCTGCCGCCTTGCTGTGAGTCCTCTCCACCCAGCTGTCCATATCTGCCCCTCCTACCAGTCTGGATGAATGTTTCTTCTTTAACTCCTTGGTTGTCAGACTTCCACACACTTTAATTTTCTGTAAGTTCTGATTGTTTTTTGTTTTTACATTTGTTGTACTTCTTTTGGTTGTGCAAGGAGGCACAGTTTGTCTCCATCTTGGACAGAAGTATACATAAACTCACCCACCCTGGAATCAGTACCAGAAGGGTCCAATTTGCTGGTAGGTAGTGAAAGGAAGTGACTGGAAGCCTGCAGAGAGCTGAACAAGCAGCATTGTTCCTTCTCGGACCCATCTCTCACATACAGTGCCACAACACAGCTACATGGGTTGCCCCGCCTTGGGGAATACCTAAGACTCCACCCCTTACTATGTAACATGCTTGTTGAGACCAAAAAAATGACCCAAATGAAAGAACATATAAAAGCTTCAGAAAACATACAACTAAGAAACGGAGAGGTAGCCAACCTATCAGAAGCACAGTTTAAAATACTGGTAATCAGGATGCTCACAGAATTGATTGAGTATGGTCACAAAATAGAGGAAAAAGTGATGGCTATAAAAAAGTGAAAAAGAGGAAAGTGTACAGGGAGCCAACAGTGATGGGAAGGAAATCTGGCCTCAAATCAACAGTTTGGACCAGAAGGAAGAAATAAACAGTCAACCATAACAGAATGAAGAAATAAGAATTCAAAAAAATGAGGAGAGGCTTAGGAACTTCCAGGACAACATTAGATGTTCCAACATCTGAATCATAGGGTGCCAGAAGGAGAAAAACAAGAGCAAGAAATTGAAAACTTATTTTAAAACATAATGAAGAAAAACTTCCCTAATCTAGCAAAGGAAATCGACTTCCAGGAAGTCCAAGAAGCTCGAACAATCCCAAAGAAATTGGATCCAAAAAGAAACACACCAAGGCATATTGTAATTATATTACCCAGATTAAAGATAAGGAGAGAATCTTAAAAGATTTTCTCTTAAAAGCAAGAGAAAAGGAGAGCGTTACCTACAAAGGAGTGCCCATTAGGCTATCAGCTGATTTCTCAAAAGAAACCTTACAGGCAGGAAGGGGTTGGAGAGCAGTATTTGAAGTCATGAAAGGCAAGAACTCACATCCAAGATGACTCTACCCAGCAAAGCTATCATTTAGAATGGAAGGGCAGATAAAGTGCTTCCCAGATAAGGTCAAGTTAAAGGAGTTCATCATCACCAAGCCCTTATTATATGAAACATTAGAGGGACTTATCTAAGAAATAGAAGAAGATGAAAACTACGAACAATAAAATGACAACAAACTCACGAATGTCAACAACTGAACCCAAAAAACAAAAATAAACACTAAGCAAACAACTAGAACAGAAACAGAACCAGAGAAATAGCTATCACATGAAGGGTAATGAGTGGGGAGGTGGAGGCGGAGAATAGGGGGGAAGGTACAGGGAATAAGAAGCATAATTGGGGGGAGGAGAGATGGTGGAGGAGTGAATGGAAGCCACACTAAACTCCTCCCAGGACCAATCTGGAATCACAAATAAATCTTGGAGAAATCACCCACAACAAACAACTGAGCAATAGTGAGAGAGAAGGCTTATAACCTCAGACAGAAGAATCAGCTTCAGCACAACCTGGCTGGGAAGGAGTGCAGTGGATACTCGAGAAGGCTGGCTGGGTGTCCATAGGTGGGTAGCACTGGAGGGATAATTTAGCAACCAGTTGGATCCCCTTGAGAATTGTGGGGTCTAAATCCTAAGCTGAGATCCCTAGCCTACAGCACCAGAGCCCAAAAAGTACACAGATAATAACCAGCAGTAAAAGGCAACAGGGTTACTCTCTGACAGAGGCAGACAGCTGGAAATACAATGAGCTGTTTAAAGGACCAATGCACACATTTTCATTTTTAGCCACTTAAAATGGGGCTCCAGCAAAGGTGGGGACAGAGTGGGCTAGAGACACATGAGAGAATGGGGATGGAGGCTTTGGGGAGAGAACTGAGAGAGCGGATGCTGGGATCCCAGTGCTGAATTACCTCCCATAAGGCAGCAGCCATCCTGCTCAGGCAGACCACTCCCCTCTGAGTGGGAACAGCCTGAGTGGAAACAATAGCTCCAACACCAGGATGGATTCTGCCCTGCCTCATGGGGCTTAAGCCTGACTGCTAAAAATCTTGGAAGCATTTGATAAGGAACAACACCCATTAATGATAAAAACACACAGAAAAGTAAGTGTAGAGGGAGCATGCCTCAACCTAATAAAGGCCATATATGAGAGACCTACAGCCAACATCATACTCAATGAACAAAAACTAAAAGCTTTTCCCTTAAGATGAGGAACAGGACAAGGATGTCTGCTTTTACCACTTCTATTAAATATCATATTGAAAGGCCTAGCCACAGTGATCAGGCAAGAAAAAGAAATAAAAGGCATCCAAATTGGAAAGGAAGAAGCAAAACTGTCATTGTTTGCAGATTGCATGATACTGTGTACAGAAAATCCTATAGACTCTACCATAAAACTACACAACCTAATAAGTGAATTTGGCAAAACAGCAGGATACAAAGTCAACATTCAGAAATCAAAGGCATCTTTGTGCACCAACAATGAAATGTCAGAAATAGAAATTAGGAAAAAAAGATCCCATTTGATATAGCAACAAGAAAAATAAAGCACCTAAGAATAAACCTAACCAATGAGATAAAAGACCTGTACTCAGAAAACTGCACAACGCTGAAGAAAGAAATTAAGGAAGACACAAGCAAATGGAAGCATATACCGTGTTCACAGATTGGAAGAATTAACATCATCAAAATGTTCATACTGCCCAAAGCAATTTATAGGTTCAATCCAATCCCTATTAAAATACCAATGATATACTGTCATCCCTCGCTATATCATGGTTCACTTATTGCGGCTTCACTGTATTGCAGGTTTTTTTAAACTGGTGAGTACCCATATAGAATTTTATATGTTATTAAAATTACGTAGGTTTCAGAGTGTAGAAAGTGTTTAAGAGCATATGAAGTGTTTATAAGAGTGTGGGAAAGGTGAATAAGAGAGTAGGAGAAGTTTATAGGAGTGTGGGGTTTATAAAGTCTTAATATGTACATAAATAATAAAATAAATATAATGACGCTACTTCACGGATTTTCACCTATCATGAGTGTCTCTGGAAAATAACTCCCATGATAGGTGAGGAATCACTGTATTTCACAGATATAGAACAAACATTTCAAATACTTATATGGAACCATAAATGACCCTGAGTAACCACAGCAATTTCAAGAAAGAAGAACAAAGTAGGAGGGATCACAATACCTGACATCAAACTATATTATAAGGCCATGGTAATCAAAACAGTCTAGTACTGGCACAAGAACAGACACATAGACCAATGAAACAGAATAGAGAGCCCAGAAATAAACCCAAGTCTCTATGGTCAATTAATATTTGACAAAGGGCACAGAAGCATAAAATGGAGTAAAAATAGCCTCTTCAGTAAGTGGTGTTGGGAGATCTGGACAGCTACATGCAAAAAAAATAAAACTCAATCACCAACTTACACCATACCCAAAAATAAACTCAAGATGGATAAGACTTAAATATAAGTCATGACATCATAAAAGTCCTAGAGGAGAACATAGGCAGGAAAATCTCAAATATTCCATGCAGCAATATTTTCACTGATATGTCCCCTAGAGCAAGGGACACAAAGGAAAGAAGAAACAAATGGGACCTCATCAAAATAAAAAGCTTCTGTATAGCTAAAGAAAACATCAGTAAAATGAAAAGGGAACCAAATATATGGGAAAATATATTTGCAAATGATACCACAGACAAGGGTTTGATCTCTAAAATACATAAAGAACTCACATGTCTCCACCCCAGGAAGATATACAACCCAATTAAATAATGGCCAGAGGACATACAGAGGGCCCAAAGACATATGAAAGGATGCTCAGCATTGCTAGCCACCAAAGAGATGCAAATTAAAACCACAATGAGATACCACTTCACACCAGTGAGTATGACCATCATAAAGCAACCAAAAAACAATAAGTGCTGGACAGGTTTTGGAGAAAAGGGAACCATAATATATGGTTGGTGGGAATGCAGACCGGTAGGTACAGCCACTGTGAAAAACAGTATGGAATTTCCTCAGAAAACTAAAAATGGAACTGCCTTTTGACCTGGCAATTCCACTGCTAGGATTATACCCTAAGAATCCTGAAACACCAATCCAAAAGAACCTATGCACCCCAATGTTCATAGCAGCACAATTTACAATAGGCTGTGTTGGAAGAAACCAAAGTGCCCATCAGTAAATGAATGGATCAAAAAACTATGGTTCATTCACACAATGGAATTCTATGCAGCAGAAAGAAAGAAGGAGCTCCTATCCTTTGTGACAGCATGGATGGAACTGGAGAGCATTATGATAAGCGAAATAAGCCAGACAGTGAAAGATAAATACTACATGATCTCACCTATAAGTATAACCTAATCAACAAAACACAAGCAAGCAAAATATAACCAGAGACATTGAAATGAAGAACTGACAGTAACCAGAGGGGAGGGGGGAGGGGATAACGGGAGGAAAAAGGTGAAGGGTCATCAAGAAATATGTATAAAGGTCACATGGACAAAGCCAAAGGGGGGAAGGATAAAGGGTGGGAGGTAGGGATGGGTGGAGCAGAGGGGAGTGGTGGGGAGGAAATACAGACAACTGTACTTGGACAACAATAAAAAAATGCCATTTTAAAAAAAGAAGCACAATTGGTAGGCATAAAATAGACAGGGGGAGGTTAAGAATAGTATAGGAAATGGAAAAGCCAAAGAACTTATATGTACAACCCATGGATATGAACTAAGAGGGAGGGGAGAATGCTGGAAGGAAGGCAGTCCAGGGTGGAGGGTGATAAAGGGTGGAAAAATGGGACAACTTAATAGCATAATCAATTAAATATTCTTAAAAAATAACATAAAAATAAATAAATAAAATCTTCAAATTTTTTTAAATGCAAAAAAAAAAAAAGAAAGAAAGAAACATTCTTTCAAGCAGGAAGGGGTTTAATACAAAAAATAAGTAGTGCTGCGGTAGATTAACGAAATTGACCATGATTATTCTCTTCCCTGTATCCATATAATGTGACTTGGAATTCGGGCTGAGCTTTCAGCTTACTTTGGTCAATCTAATACTGCAAAAGTTATGTTGCTCCAGCTTCAAGGCTAACCTTCAAGAAACCTTGTGTTCTTCCACCTGCTCCCTTGGAAGCCTGCACAGTCACCCCAGTTAAGGCCACTCTAGACCAACCAGGCCGTAGGCCACCTTGCAGCTGACTTCAGGTACATGAGTGAGTCTAATCAAGACCAGAAGAGCCACCCAGCTGATCCCAGCTCTAATTCTGATCCACAACATTGTGAGCTAAAAATATAATTGTTGCTTTTACATGACTAACTTCTAGAGTGACGTGTTATTCAGCAAAGCTAACCCATGCAGTACTTACAAAACTTTTGGAGCAGCTAATAAAATGAAGGTCATGATGTATTTAAAGAATAAATGTTCTTTGCAAGCCTTCAGGAAGAAAGAAGTTGCAGCATCTTCAGGAACTGCTATAGTGCTCACAGATGCTGCCAACATTGTTGACTCACTGGAAAATTCTGAGGTTGTTTTAAAAATCTCACAACTGCCAATCTACCTGCCGCAGCTGGAGGACACTGATATAGCTACTGCTTCTCTCCCACCTTCTGAATCTCATGCAATTGCTTCTCATTGAAAGAATCTAACCTGGAACCAGGATGACAAATGGAATGTAGTACTCAGGCTTCTTGCCCCTGCTATTGAAAGGGGAGCATGGAAGCAGAAGAGTGAGACTGAGTTGTCAACCAAAAAATGTACAGGCACAGGGGTTTACTCTGCCTAAGACATTACTTCCAGAGGTGTTTAATATTTGAAAAGACTTCTGTTTCCATGTAACTCCCTCCACCACTCCCCACTGGCACTGGTTTTACCTTTGGGACCACATGGGCATTATTAGCTCATTTCATTTTCATCTAAAGCCTGCAATGAAGGAATGGTTGAATGTTCAGGTGCAGAGGGTTTGGATAAGTCCCCGGACATGAGGACAATTGGCAGAACTTCCCAAGCTACCACTCTGCTGGCTCCATCCTTCTTTGGGATGGAAGCAGCTGACAAAAAATCCAATTCTTTCCACTGTTTTGATGGGAAAACTGGTCCAAGAGCACTGGCAAAGCATAGGGATGAAAAGGTAAGAGTAAAGAGCTTGGGATCCTGGGTTTCCTCTCTCTGCCCCTAAGTCATTAAGTCATGCTGGGGCCTAATCATAATATCCCAGGTTTAAGACAAACAGACTGGTTTTAGAAGTAGAGGAAGCTTCCATAGAGGAGGAAAACAAGTTTCTCTGAGAAGGTGATTTTATGAGAAATCTGGATTTCTAAGTGCCTATAGAATCTCTGTTCTACCAAGAGGATTCTCTTCCCAACCTATTCTCAGGGGTCAAGCTCCCAGAGTTGCTTTGATCCTGACCCTCTGAATAATCCCATCCACTCCTACAGATTCAGTTTCTATTGAAGTAGTGATGGCTCCCGGATCTGTTGTAAATCTTCGGGCCCATACATCTAACTATTGATTATTGTCCACAGGATCCTCTACTCAACATGACTCAAACTCAGGTCCTTCCCTTTAAACCAGCACTAACCACCACCAATTCAGCTGGTGCTGTCACCAAGTTACCCAAGGCGAGAATTTCTCCATCTCCCAGTGTGAGTTCCGTGACCAACTCCACACCTGGTCTCTTGGCCTCCAGGATTGTGCCTCTCTGACCAGTGAGTCTCACAGCCTCCATTTAGCACTTCCTAACCCCACCCCTGACATGATACTCTCTAGATTGAAACACAGCATTAGTCCCCTGTCATCCATAGGATAACATCCAGCTCTTCAGTCTGTTTCCTGCTAACATCTTCAACACCATTCACCTTCACATGATCCCCAAGCCACACAGAACTGCCAGTGATACCCAAAGCTGTCAGGCACCATCATGTCTTTCGTATGCAACACCCTACCCCCATAGCCCTCAGTTTGAACTTAGTGCTCTTCCTGTGGCCTGTCACAATACCAACAGTCTTACCATCCATTTTTGTAATGATCTCAACTTGTCTATTTTCCCCACCAGATTATTAAAAATCCCATGAAGGCTGAATCCATACCACCAGAATCATCTTTATATCTTGGTCCCCACTGCAAGTGGACACTAACGAATGATTGTTAAACAGAACCATGAGCTCCTCCAGATGCTGTAAAGCTCATGATAGAGAGTATGTTTAATCCATAGTGATTTAGTAACAATAATAATAGCTAAATATTTTTAGTACTTACTATGGACCAGATTGTTTGCAAGCATTATTAGCTCATTTAATCCTTATCATAACCTCAAGAGATATTACTGTTATTATCCTGATTTGTAGATTGGAAACCTAGATTTAGAGAAGCTAAATAACTTGCCCAAATCATTCAGCTAGCATGCATTGAAATCAGACACTAGTTTCTCCATTTGAGATCACATGGGCATTTTTAGTTCATTTAATCTTCATTTAAACCATCATCAGGCTCCAAACTTGGTTGATCCCTATGGAGATAAGATTTCACCTATATACTTGCTCTTCTCCAAGCTTAAGAATAGAAGGAAGGGACAGAGGACCTGGGTGTTTTGGCAAAATACTGCGCATTAAGATCTCCTCACAAAAAAAGGAAGAAATTGGCAGGAAGGACTCAAGATTGTCCACACCCTTGACCATTAGTCATGTGGCCTCTCTACTATAGCCCCTTCAAGGTGAAGTCAGCTCCATCAAAACAGGATGAGGGCCAGGGTGATGTTGAGTCTCTTTCTCCTTGGTCAGGTTGTTAACGATTGTATCTTACTCTACAGATATTTTGAGGAATTGTTTAGCTAATTAAATAACTTTCTTGCTGCAGGACTTACCAGAGCCTTTTCTATGTCAATGTGCCCTGAGTGTTTCCCAAAACTCATTGGACCACTTCATATCTTTAGGCATCTATCTGCTAGGACTAACAACCCATGGAGCATACTATGGCAAACATTGATTCCTGGGTTCCATTCCTCCAAAGGCCTGGCTGTACTTGTCTTCATGAGATTAGCAGATTCTTTCCAAAGGATTTTCTTCCCTGCTAAAGTTAACTCAGGTCAGTTTCCATTACTTGCAACAACAGGCCTTGACTGAGGCATGCCCTCACTTGCCCTCAGAAGGCCAAACCTCTGGAGCCTGCTGGGACTGACACTCAGGTGGAATACCAGAGCAGGGTTTGGGGAGGCCCAACCAGTCAGATGTGGTCATGACAGGCTTCGCTGAGGGAGTCACCTCAGAAGAGCATGTTCAAGTACTCATAGCTCTTTCTTGTTTTCGATTTCCTTCCTGATGATAAATTCGGTATTTTTAGATAATAGAGCTCTGACTTAGGATTTTTGGATTCTGTGGCTGAGTTTTCCTTTTTGATCCTTTGATAGTGTTTCTGACTGTTACAAAGAGTTCCCCTTCCTGTGGGATGTTGACAGAGGAAGTTAAATGTCCCTCTCACCTCCATTCACCCCAACTTTGACACATACACAAATGAGCACTCCACTTCTATTGAATTTCCCCCAAGTCGGTTCTCTAGGCTGAGGAGGGGTTTATGGGTTCCTTGGGTTTCCTGCCTATTCTTGACCAGAGAATGCTCCATATTGGCCTCTAATAGCACCAGAAGCCCTGGCTTCCAGGGCACCTTCCTTCTCCTCACCATTCCCCTGCCCCAGGTGAACTGAAGTTCTGTTCTGTTTAGCTGACAAGGCCTATTTAGAATATGAGTTGAAGTGGGTTGGATGCCACCAAAGGGGCTGCTCAGAAGTTCAACTAGAAGGTTGGACAGAATGGCACTAGGTTTCTCTAAGCTTCCTCCTGCAATCTGTTCTTACTGCCAGAGCCACACTACATGGCCACATTAGAGGAAGAAGGATGTGGAGATAGAGTCAGATTGGATCACCCCACCCTGGGGGAGGACATTGCTCCCCAGATCCCTGGGCAGTGAAGGCCACTCATTCCTACATTCCCCACACCACAGTTGGAAAGGGGTCCATGTCTCTCACTCCTCACCATGATTCACTACTACATGTGAAAGCCCCCTGCTCCTTGAGGCTCATGCCATCTGGCTACAATACCACTCCCCCACCCACAACCCCCACGCATCCTATCTGAGTCATTCACCAGTCTTCCAGTCTCTCCCCTGGATCATTGAAGACTTTTGCACCAGAGCCAAAGCCCTCATCTCCACCCAGACCTTACCCTAGTGATTTCACTTTCCACATAGATGTCCCATCCAACACCTTCAATGCTTAGTTCCTTAACTTTACCCATGATGATTTTTTCCTTCTCTCCACTCCAGCTACCCATGTCTTTCGCCACACTCTGGACCTTGTCATCACCTCGAGCTACTACTCTGAAATCATAAATGCAAATCAGCTTATTATTTTCTTTTTCACAATTTCTCTTATTTTGGTAAAATACAACATAAAATTTACCATCTTAACCATTTTTAAAGGTACAGCTTGGCGATAATATGTACATTCATATTGTTGTGCAACCATCACCACCATCCATATCCAGAACACTTTTCATCTTACAAAGATGAAACTCTGTCCTCATTATAAAATGACTCCCCACCCCCTCCTCTGCCACACTAAGTTTGGCCTGGCCATGTATAACTAAGAGAATACAATGGAAGTAACTTTGCATGACATCTAAGGCTAGGTCACAAGAACCCTGCAACTTCTGCCTTTGGCTCCTTGAATACATGATCTTGGGTACCCTGAGCCACCATATAAGAAGTCTACTACCCTGCAACCACCATGCCATCAGGAAGCCCAAGTTAGCTTTGTGAAGAGACCACATAGAGAATGAGTGATGCTGGCCAGATCCCAGCTCTTCCAGTCATCCCAGCCAAGGTGTGCCAGACTGTGAGTGGAGTGATCTTATATAGAGAGAAGGATGTAGGTCCCACACAGCCCAGACTGCTCCTGCTGTTGAAGCCACCCCAACAGCGGCTTAGACATCATGGAGTGGAGATAAAGTGTCCCTGCTATACCCTGTCAGAATTCCAGACACAAAGAAATACACTACTATGTATTCTAAAATAGTAGTGATTTTATAACTCTAAGTTTGAAGTGATTTATTCACAGCAATTGATAACTGACAGTCCTCTCCAACTCTTGTAAAGTCTACCACATCTTCCTCCTGACCTCCTATCTGTAGGGAAACATGCACAATTTGCTTCCATTTAAATAATAATGATATAATAATAGGGAGAAGAGAGGAAGAGAAAGATACAAGCATGGAAAAGGAGAAAATGACAACAAGCTATCCTATCTTTCTATCAAGCCAAGCTTCTTTCTCTTTTTCCTTTCAAAGCCAAGTTCTTTGTCTATACTATTGCCAGTTCTGCATGCATATTCCCTTCTCGCCTAAATGCTTCATTCCAGCTCACACATATACTCACACACAGTGAATTGAACCCACTCTCACCAAGCTCACCATTGCCTTATGAATACATTGACTGAATGTCTCCACATCTTTACATCCTTAATCTCTTGGTAGCATGCCATGCTGTGTGGACCACTACCTCTTTCCCAAAATGTCCTCTTTGCCTGGCACTTCCAGTGTCACTCTCCTCCAGCTTCTTTCTAAAGCTCTGATTGCATATTCTTTATCTCCATCATGACTTCCTATCTTCTGCCCACCCTCTGTTACTTTCCACCTTTAAAAGATGCGAAAGTGTGTACAGTGAAAAGTTTCCTTTATCACTCCTGTCAACAACAAAATTCCCCTCCTCAGAGGCAACCGATGTTATCAGTTTCTTGTACATTCTTCCATGGGCTTATTATGTATAAACATGCATATGTGCATACATACATCTACCAATTCCTCCACACACATTACTTTTCCCCTACAAGAATGGCAGAATTCTATGGACACTGAAGTGCGCCTTGCTTTTTTCACAACCTATCTTAGAAGTCTTTCCATATCAGGACATCACAAACTTCTTCATCCTTTTCACTGCCTATCTAGTATACATTTTTTATAATTTTCTTATTTTTAATTACAGTCAACATACAATATTATTAGTTTCAGGTGTGCAACATAGTGATTAGGTATTCATATAACTTACAAAGTGATCATCTTTTTAAGTCTGACACCATACATAGTTATTATAATATTATTGACTATATTTTTTTATATACTTGACAACCCATGACTGTTTTTATAACTGGAAGTTTGTACATCCTAATCCATTCATCTTTTTACCATCCTTCCATCCCCTCCCATTTGCAACCATCAAAATGTTCTCTGTATCTATGAGTTTATTTCTATTTTGTTTTTTAGATTCCATACATAAGTGAAATCATATGCTATTTGTCTCTCTGTGTCTGATTTATTTCACTTAGCTTGATACCCTCCATGTCTATTTTCCTCAAAAAATTAAAAATGGAACTGCCTTATGACCCAGCAACTCCACTTCTGAGTATATAGCCAAAGAAACTCAAAACACTAGTTTGAATATATATATATATATATATATATATATATACCCCTATGTTCATTGCAGCACTATTTACAGTAGCCAAGATATGGAAACAAACTGTCCATCAGTAGACAAATGGATAAAGACAAATGGTGCATATATATAATGGAATATTACCCAGCCATTAAAAAGAATGAAATCCTGCCATTTGTGACAAAGTGGACCTAGAGGGTGTTATGCTAAGTAATATAAGTCAAACAGAGAAAGGCAAATATCTATAGTACACTTTTGTATGCATGTACTTGGTTTATTTTATCATCTTTCTTCTGTTACTATTTGGACTGCTTTTCACCTTTTTCCATTACAAACAATGTTTAACAGGTAATTTCATATGCATAGCCTTTCACACGTGACAATCCTTCCATAGGATACATTCTTAAAAGTAGTTAGGTCAAAAGCATTTTTAAGGTCTGAAGATATTGCAAATTTCCCCTCCATTCAGCTGTACCATTTCCACTCCCATCAGCAATGCATGAGCATCTGTTTCCCCACACAAACATTTTGATCTTGGCCAAACTGAGAGATGAAAATATCTTAGTGAAACTTTAATTATATTTCTCTTATTATGCATAAGGGGAATCTTTTCTTAGGTTTCAGTAACTCTTTATATCTTGTATATCTTTCTTTCATGTTGTTCATCAGTTTCATATTGATTTGTGGAAATTTTTTATATAATAGGGACATGAGCTCTTTGTCAGTGGAGTTGTAAATATTTTTCAACTTTGCTTTTGATTTTGTGTATGTTGGGTTTTATCATGTAGCAGTTTTGTTCTAAGAGTTTAAATTGTTGGTCTTATCTTTTATGGCTTCTAGGTTGTGTCTCTTAGAAAGTTTTAAAATTCTCTTATATTTCTGGTACATTTGCAGTTTTATTTTGTTACAGATACATCTTTGCTTTGTATGGAATTTATTCTACTATAAAATATGAGTTATGCATCCAACTGTTTTTTTCTACGTTGTTCTCCAGTTACCCTGACCCCATTTACTGAATAATGTATTTGCCCACTCCGTTTGAAATACCATATTTACCTTAGACTAAGTTCTAATATATAATTTCTGAAATTATATTTTCTTTCATTGAGTCGTCCACTACTATCTTGTTTTATGTAATACAGCTTAGTAGTACAGTTTAATTTCTAATAAGGCTAGGCCACCCTCTTTACTATTCTTTTTTTAGTAATTTTGTGGTTGTTCTTGCTGTTAGGAAGTATGAAGAATCTGAGTTTTTACTCTGCTCATGAGCCAATACATTAATTAGCCTTCCCTGTTTCCTGGATGCTGGCAGAAGACATGAGACTTCTGGGTCAGAGACAAATGACTTTACTATTCTCAACACCAGCCAGAGTACTCAGCAATAGCTAGAGTACCAACATTTGTGACAGTTCCACGAGCTATAGTTCCCAGAGGATGACATGAAGAAGTTCAGGTGATGCCAGGCAGTGGGTTGTGTTTCAGGAGAAGAACCCTGAGTTTCAGGAACCCAAATATTTTATAATGGGCAGAAAGCCTACCTGGTTTTTGCCCAAGAGAGAGACATCACCTTTACTTTACTGGACAGTAAACAAACTAACCCTTTCTTCCAGAAGGAGACATTCATTATCTCTATTTTGCAAGTGTGTTTACTGTAGAAATATCCCTGAGACCATCTAGAACAAAGGTAGTCACTGCTTTTTCTCATCCAGAAACATGAGAGACCCATGGAGAATTGTCTCCCCATTTGTTTATTTTTCCATATGAACTCGAAAATTTGTTTAGTTAACAACAAAAGCTTCATTTTTATTAAATTCCAAATTATCTGGGGAAGAATGGACAATTTTATAATGTTAATTTTCCTACCCAAGAACATTATTCAAATGCTTTTTTTGTTCCTTGCAAGCATTTTAATTCTTTCTCCACTTAGATTTTTCATAGTTCTTGTTGCATTTATTCCTAGGGCTTTTTTTTAAATCTTCTGTTGCTATTGTAAATGTTTTCTATTCCCACTTTATCTCTAACAGGTTGTCATTAATTCCTGCCCTTTAAATGAGCAGTTTTCCTCCTGGGTCCCTCCTCTACTCTCTTCTCTTCTTACTCTAAGATTTCCCTGGATGTTTTTTCTCTCCCAAAATCTCATTGAGCATCTGTCAGCCAATGCCTCTCATACTGTCATCTTTGGCCCTGGTCTCTCTCAGGAGCTCCTGACACATATGTGGTGAATGTCCCATGAGTACATCATGCCCAGCCAACTTTGAAATTGAACTCCTCATCCTTCTCCCCAAACCAGTCCTCCTTTGTACTCCAACCTTAGTTTGTGACACCATCACTCACCCAGGTGATCCTGGCAAAAGGGGAAGGCTTTTTTCCACCCTTTTTTTCTAATCAGTCACCAAGTCCTATCTATTCTTCCTTTTGAATTTCTCTTTAACCTGCACCCTTACCTTCATTCTCTCTGCTGTGGCCTGAGCTCCATGCGAGTGAAGGGGGAGCACCCTAAGTAACCACTTGGTCTTGCATCTCCTCTCTGTTATCTATTTCTCATCCTGCTATATAAATGGCCCACAGTTTGGATCATGCCATCTCCCTGAGGCTTCAGGGAAAAACAGAGACCACTGCTTCGCACAACTCCCCGCATGGCACCCCTTCCTATTGATGACCTGGCCCTTCCCACCCTCTTGAACTTCAAGTCTTCCATTTCCACACTATCCTGCACCCATTCTCATGTACATCTATCTCTGTGCCTTCACTTGGAATATCTCAGTCCACCACAAACTTCCTTACCTGGATAACTCTGACCTCTCCTGAAGTATTCAACTCAGACAACTCCTCCAGAAGACTTCTCTGACATTGTCCTCTGCATAAGATGCTTTCATTCATTTATTCATTTCAGAGGCATTTATTCGGTTCCCTCACTTGCAAAGCTCTCAGCTAAGTACCAAGGTCACCAAAGTGAATTGGGTTCAAGCCACTACCCTCTAGGGACTCACTACCTAAGTTCTTGTTATTCAAAATATTGTCTGGAGCAAGCAGAATCAGCATATTTGCATTGTTAGAAATGCAAGCTCCATCCCAGACCTGCCGAGTCAAATCTGCATTTGGACAAAAGCCCTGAGTGATTCATGTGCACAATAAAGTTTGAGAAGCCCTGATCTAGGTGGCATGGAAACAGAGAAGTATAACAAATGAGGTAAATGCAACCTCAGAGGAAAGCATAGGGTGTTCTGAGAACATGGTGAGAGATAACTAATTGAATATGAACGGAAGAAGGGAGATGCAGGAGAGGGGAGTTCAGGGCAGGAAAGATGAGTCTGAGTTGGGGGGAGGGGCACAGCATGAGCAAAGGTGTAGGTGAGGAGAAGGTATCTATCTGTGCTGGACTGGGAATGCAGGAACCACTGTTGCTGAGTGCAAGGTTCTGACACAGAATCATGAGAGACAAAGCACATTCCAGGTTTATTTCCTAACACTCCACCCTACACTCACGGTCCAGCCCTTAAACCACCCATAGGGAGTGGACAGGTATCCACCTTTGATGGCCAGCCAAGGAACTTGGGTATGGTAAAGTGAGAGCCAATTAACACAGTTTGCATTTCAAAGGCAGAAGTGACATTGCATTTGAGTATAAATCACCTGTAGAGAGTTCTGGCCAAGATGTAGGCATAGTTAGAAACACTTTGCTTCCTTGCACAACCAAAAGAAGGATAACAACCAATTTAAAAACAATGAACAACCAGAAGTGCCAGAAAATCAAACTGCATGTAACTCCGACAACGAAAGAGTTAAAGAAACATTCACCCAGACCAATAGGAGGGGCAGAGACAAGAGATGGGCAGCCAAGTGGAGAGGACATGCAGCAAGGGAGAGGATCACGCTGGCAAGGCAGGGCTGGCTGAATGGGAAACTAAAGACTCAAAGCTAGCTGTAAAATACTGCTGAAGTCGAGAGGGTGGGAGAAACTCCCATTCTCACAGGAGAGTTCCTTGGAAGTGAGGTTAGAGCAGAGCAAGAGAGTGGCATTTTTCCCTCTCTGACCCCTCTCCCACAGACAGCACCACAACACAACAAAGAGGGTTGTCCTGCCCTGGAGAATACCAAAGGCTCCACCCCTTAAAACCAAACAGGTGCTCCAAGACAAAGAAATATGGCCCAAATGAAAGAACAGGCCAAAACTCCAGAAAAAAAGCGAAGTGATGAGGAGATAGACAACATATCTGATGCAGAGTTTAAAACACTGGTAATCAGGATGCTCACAGAACTGACTGAGCTCAGTTGCAAAATGAAGGAAGAAATGAAGGCTACCCAAAATGAAATAAAGCAAAATATAAAGGGAACCAACAGTGAAGGGAAGGAAACTGGGACTCAAATCAATGGTTTAGATGAGAAGGAAGAAATAAACATCCAGCTGTAACAGAATGAAAAAACAAGAATTCAAAAAAATGAGGAGAGGCTTAGGAACGTATGGGACAACTTAAAGCACTCTAACATCTGAATCATAGGGGTGCCAGAAGGAGGAGAACAAAAGCGAGAAATTGAAAATTTATTGGAACAAATAAAGAAGGAAAATTTTCCCAATCTGGTGAAAGATATAGACTACCAGGAAGTCCAGGAACCCAGAAAGTCCTAAAAAACTTGGATCCAATAAGGAACACACCACGGCACATCATCATTAAGTTACCCAAGATTAAAAATAAAGAGAGACTCTTTTTTTTTTTTGCTTTATTTATTTATTTATTTTTAAATACAATTTATTGATTATGCTATTACAGTTGCCCCATCTCTCCCCCATCATTCCCCTCCACCCTGCACACCCCCTCCCACCCACATTCCCCCCCCTTTAGTTCATGTCCATGTGTCATAAATTCATTAACTTCTACATTTCCCACACTGTTCTTGCCCTCCCCCTATTTTCTACCCACCATTTATGCTACTTATTCTCTGTACCTTTTCCCCCCCTCTCCTCCTCCCATTCCCCTGTTGCTAACCCTCCATATAATCTCCATTTCTGTGGTTCTGTTCCTGTTCTAGTTGTTGCCTTATTTGCTTTTGTTTTAGGTGTGGTTGTTAATAGCTGTGAGTTTGCTGTCTTTTTACTGTCCTATTTTTTTATCTTCTTTTTCTTAGGTAAGTTCCTTTAACATTTTATATAATAAGGGCTTGGTGATGACAAACTTCTTTAACTTGACCTTATCTGAGAAGCACTTTATCTCCCCTTCCATTCTAAATGAAAGCTTCACTGGATAGAGCAATCTCGGATGCAGGTCCTTGACTTTCATGACTTGGAATACTTCTTTCCAGCCCCTTCTTGCCTTTAAAGTCTCTTTGGAGAAATCAGCTGACAGTATGATGGAAACTCCTTTGTAGGTGACTGTCCCCTTATCCCTTGCTGCTTCTAGAATTCTCTCCTTCATTTTCATCTCGACTAATGTAATTATGATGTGCCTTGGTGTGTTCCTCCTTGGGTCCAACTTCTTTGGGACTCTCTGGACTAGCTTCCTGGACTTCCTGGAAGTCTATTTCCTTTGCCAGATTGGGGAAGTTCTCCTTTATTATTTGTTCAAATAAGTTTTCCACTTGTTGCTCTTCCTCTTCCCCTTCTGGTACCCCTATAATTCTGATGTTGGGACATTTAAAGATGTCTTGGAGGTTCCTAAGCCTCTCCTTATTTTTTTGAATTTTTGTTTCTTCCTTGTTTTCTGTTTGGTTGTTTGTTTCTTCCTTCTGGTCCACTCCATTGATCTGAGTCCCAGTTTTCCTCCCATCTCTATTGGTTCCCTGTGCATATTCCTTCATTTCATTTATTGTAGCCTGCATTTTTTCATCTAATTTGTGAGCAAAATCAACCAATTCTGTGAGCATCCTGATCACCAGGGCTTTGAACTGTGCATGTGATAGGTTGGCTATCTCTTCGTCGCTTAGAGGAATTGGCTCTGGAACTTTGATGTGTTCTCTCGTTTGAGCCTTTTCTTTTTCTTTTTTTTTTTTTTTTTTTTTGGCAGGGGGGCTCTGGTTGCAGCTGTTCCATAGTGAGGGGTGGAGCCTTAGTTGTTCCCCAGGGCAGAGCAGCCCAGTTGCTGGGTTGTGACACTTTATGTGGGAGTGGGGTCCAAGAGGGAACAATGGTGCTTGCTCCACTCTCTCTCAGATTCCAGTCCCTTCCGCCTCTTCCCCTTCACCTGGATTATCTGTGTATGAATGTGGAACCACCTGGTCAGCCAGCTGCCTTGCCTGGCCTCACTGGGTCTGCACCATTTCCACCCATGCCCAGTGTCCACTAGCCACCGCCTGTGTGCCTGGGGTCTGTTAGCCACTGCTGCCTAGGTGCCCGGGTCCTCCACTTTTTCCTGCCACGACTCCACCCCTCTTACCAGTCAGGATGAATAGTTGTTGGACTTCCGTACAGTTCAATTTTCTATGAGTTCTGGTTGTTTTCTTGTTTCTAAATCTTTGTTGTCCTTAATTTTGGTTGTGCAAGGAGGCATTGTGTCCACCTACACCTCCATCTTGGCCGGAAGTCCTATTTATTTACATTTTTTAATTTGAATTATTTTATTGTTGTTCAATTACAGTTGTCCATATTTTCCCCCACCCCTCCCCCTACCCCCTCCAAACCCATCTCCCTCCTTTACTTCCACCCTCCCCCTTGGTTTTGGCCAGGTGTCCTTTATAGTAGTTCTTGAAAGAACTTCTCCCCACTGTCCCCTACGCCCTTTCCTCTGGCTATTGTTAGATTGTTCTTAATTTCAATGACTCTGGTTATATTTTGTTTGCTTTTTCCTTTTGTTGATTATGTTCCAGTTAAAGGTGAGATCAAATGGTATTTGTCCCTCACCACCTGGCTTATTTCACTTATCATAATGCTCTACAGTTCCATCCATGCTGTTGCAAAGGGTATAAGCTCCTTCTTTCTCTCTGCTGCGTAGAATTCCATTGTGTAAATATACCATAGTTGTTTGATCCACTCATTTGCTGATGGGCACTTAGGTTGAAGAGGATGCAGAGAAAAGGGAACCCTAGTGCAGTGCACTGTTGGTGGGAATGCAGACTGGTGCAGCCAGTGTGGAAAATAGTATGGAATTTCCTCAGAAAACTGAAAATGGAACTGCCTTTTGATTGGGAAATTCCACTGCTGGGATTATACCCTAAGAGTCCTGAATCACCAATCCAAAAGAACCTATGCACCCCAATGTTCATAGCAGCACAATTTACAATAGCCAAGTGCTGGCAGCAACCTAAAGAGAGAACCTAAAGAAAGAGAAGCAGCAAGAGAAAAGGAGACAGTTACCTACAAAGGAGTGCCCATTAGGCTATCAGCTGATTTCTCAAAAGAAACCTTATAGGCAGGAAGAGGCTGGAGAGAAGTATTTGAAGTCGTGAAAGGCAAGAACTTACATCCAAGATGACTCCACCTAGCAAAGCTGTCATTTAGAATGGAAGGGCAGATAAAGTGCTTCTCAGATAAGGTCAAGTTAAAGGAGTTCACCATTACCAAGCCCTTATTATATGAAATGTTAAAGGGACTTAGCTAAGAAAAAGGAGATCAAAAACTATGAACAGTAAAATGACAACAAATTCACAACTTCAAGAACTGAACCTAAAAAAAAAACAACAACAACAAAAAAAAAAACCAAGCAAACAAGTTAACAGAACCAGAACAGGACAGGAACAGAACCAGAGAAATGGAGATCACATGGAGGGTTTTCAGTGGGGAGGGGGAAGGGGAGAAGTGGGGGGAGGTACAGGGAATAAGAAGCATAATTGGTAGGCATAAAATAGACAAGGATATTAAGAATATTAAGAGTATTATAGGAAATAAAGAAGCCAAAGAACTTATATGTACAACCCATGGACATGAACTAAGGGGAGAGGGGAATGTTGGAGGGTGGGAGGGTACAGGACAGAGGGGGGATAAAGGGAGAAAAAATGGGGAAATTTTAATAGCATAATCAATAAAATATACTTTTAAATAAATAAATATTAAAAAATTAAATCACCTGTAGCCAAGGAACCTGGTTAGGGATCATAATTGTGCAGGCTACGGGTGACACCATACTAAAGCACAGCAGAGGCAACCCAGGTGGAAAAAAGAGCACAGATTCCAGAAAGATTTTAGAGGTCAAATTGGTAGGACTGAATGTGGGGAAGATGCAAAGAGAGGAGAGGGTATCATTCTCAGGACCCAGACTTGTGTTGGTGAAAGTAAAATCCAACCAAGGAGGGGACAGTAGGAGAATGAACCAGTGTGGGAGCAAAGATAATAAGCAAAGAACTCAGTGTTTATTGAGCCCTAGATAGGCACCAAGTTCAGCACTTTGCATGGATTTCCTCAGTCATCTTCATCCAGAATCTTTCAAGCGGTTACTGTGATTGTCCTTAGTTTACAGAGGAGGAAAAAGGCACAAGAAAGTCTAGATTGCTTGCCCAGAGTCACATAGCAAGAAGTAGGAGAACTGGGATCAGAGCTCAAGCCATGACAACTTCGCCACCCCAATTTGTGAACTGGCTTTCGACATGTTGGGGGTTAAGGCCCTACATACTTCTAATGAAAGAAGCATGAGTGGGACCACTGGGCAGATGTCAGCCTGCAGAGGTTGCCAGAGCCCTTGAGTAGATGAAATGATCATGGGGGACAGGGAGTATAAGTGAGGTAGGGTTGCTGGGCAGTGGGGGTAGGGGATGAATAACCTCATAGCTTCTCACTGCCCTTTCGGTTGCCATTTGCTGGCTTAGCCAGAGCCCAACATTAGGAGGTTACCCCAGGAATCTTCAGAAACCAGGCCTCACATCAGGGCAGCGTCTGGCAAGAACAGGAGAGCCTTACCAGAAAAGGGAGACAGATGAGCCAGAGCCAGGCACATGGTGTCAGGGGGCATATAATGTCACGAAGTAGACGTCAGTATTCCCTCCTACTCCAGGAATTCCACAATAGAATAACCCTACCCCCACCCATCCCACCCCAGCCATATTGACTGCAAACCCTTCCTGTACCCTCTGACTCCGTAGGAATACCCCTCCCAGACCAACATCTTCTCAGCCGTAAAATGGAGGCAATGACACCCTCCTCTCAGAGCAATCAGTACGACCAAGTGTTCCTTATGTGAAGAAGGTACTGTGCAGATTACAGAGCCTTTCCACATCACTGCAGGACCCCCTCCCCGCCGAGCACCCCGCAGTGGGTGGGATCTCTTCACTAGGGGTATCAGGGCTAGTTAAGAGAACCAAGGCCCTCCCATGCCCAACTCAGTCTCCACAGGCAGGGCTGGAGGTCCAAGTTGGACTCCTGGCTAGCTGACAAGGGCTCCCCTGGGCTGGCAGCCTCCTGTCCATGGCAGGGTAGAGGGGACAGCTCGGGGGAGAGAGTTTTGAGCATGGCCTGAAGGTGCCCTGCTGCCCAGCCCAGCCCAGCCCAGCCCAGCCCATTATGGCCAGCTGGAAATAGGCCTGAAATTGCCAGAGCTTCCAATTCTGCAAGAGAAGGCAGAAATCAAAATCTTTATGTGAAATCTCCAGGTTTTTAAATATAGACAGCTAATTTATAACTAGTGTAAAACAATGGGGTGGCTAATAGACATAATCTATTATGTCTAGGATTAGAATTAGGACTTTTGTCACCAAGGCCTTTGGCATGGACAACGACAGCACGTGCTTATGCCTCTGAGTGTGCCTGACATGTCCATGTGTAGTTCCTACACGTAAGCATGTAAGCAAGGCATGGCTGTAGGAGTCCACAATGATTTGTATGCCTATGTATGTGAATACATGCATAGATGTGTTGTAGGTAAGTCTGTGAGTTAGCACATGTGCATGGTCTCATGTGTGTGTTCGTGAACATGCATAAACGATTATGGGCATATAATGTGTGACAGCACATGTGATCATGAGCTCTTATGTTAGTGTGTGTATCCAAGTGTATGTTAACGCACGTGCCTGTGGGCTTTCAGTGTGGATGGGTGTTTGCAGGAGCGATTAAGCAAGCCAGTGGCACAGCAGTTTCCTGCGACTGCCCCAGAGGCGACCAAAGGGACAAGCATGCGCGTTATGGAGTTGGGGGCCGCCGGGACAGCAGCGCCTGGCGTGCTGGAGGTGGTGGCCTTGGCCTTCCGCACACCAGGGCCTTCATTCTCCCTGTCCGCCCATCGCGACAGCCCGCAGAGCAGAGGGGAGGGGTGGGCGCGGCAGCTGCGCCCGGGCTCTGCAGGAGAGAGGAGCGCGTTGCGCAGCCGTAGCCATTAGTCACCAGATGTCACCTTCTGCTGCCAAGGCGGCGCCGGGAGCAGACAATGGCCACGCAAGCCCCGGGGGTGGGAGGGGCTGGGCCCCGCGGACCCCAAAGCCGCGCCTCTGCTGACACCTACAGCCCCGCGCCCACACTCCGCCTATCTCTGTCCTCTCCAGCTACACCAGGCTGCTGCTGCCATCCCCTTGGCTCTTTGCCTTATCGACATCATTTTCTCCACGTCCCCTTCTGTTATCTGCTTAACACCTCATTTTTCAGAAGGCAGGGCAGGCGTCACCTCTTCCATGGAGCATGCCCTTCTCTAGTTCTCATAGCCCCCATCCCCCAACTGGATGCCTGTCTTGAGGCCATTTCGGTCCTACCAGACTGGGCTCTGTGAAGTTACCAGGGGCTATCCTTTCTTCCCCTGGGTCTTGCATAGTGTCTTCACTCAGAGCTGAGTGCATGGAGTGGCACTGGTGACTTCTAGTTTGCAAGGAAATCATGTAAGTTGTTGAAGATCATCGCCACACACACACACATCAGTGCACTTAACCCCATCTAGAGGAAAAGGCCTTTCACCGGAGGGCCAAATCCAACCTTAGAACTGGAATTCAGGCTCTGAAATAAAGAAGATCTTTTTTATCCAAGGACCCAAACCCATGGTTTTCAGTTCCACTTCATATTTGTATGTTTAAAAAAACCAGGCATGGGGGTCACAGCCCCTAGGTTCTAGTCCCTGATTTGCTGTGTGACTCTGGGCCAGTCCTTTCCCTCTCTGGGCTTTGGCTCCTCATCTGTAGAAGGAGCCAGTTGGTGGGTGGTGGCTGCAACAGTCATTCTGTCTGTGCCAGCAGGGTCCATGAACATCTGAACTGCAGTCATGTCTCCTAAGGTCATTACACTCCTCCTAGACACCTAGATTGCACTGCACAGTGGCCTCTGAGCCCTAGAGTGGGAAGGTACAGAGCAGACTGTCTTCTTTGATAAGCCCATGAAATTGAGAGTAGCTCTAAAGGATGAGGTCTCCAGAACCCACTGCATCACCAGCATGTTCAGGAACCTTCTGAACTAGGACTGGCTTCTGAAACTGAGGCACAGAGCATGAAAGATAAAAGGAGAGCGCAAAGAACTGAGCAGATACTCCAGAGAAGCAGGGTCTGGATCTGTGACTGAGGCACTCCCTGAAGGCCTCCACTATCAGAATCCAGGGTGTGGTGTTCTTCCCAAAGAAGCCTATGTGCCCTTCTTCGCAATGCTGGTGGCTTACCAGAGTTCTTTCTGCTCCCGAAGCCCTTGGACCTCTCCAGAGAGGACCGCACTGGCCCTGGAGAGAATAGGCACTCCTAGAATCCTCAGGGGATGTGGAGGACACTGTAGTTGGTT
Source organism: Glossophaga mutica (assembly GCA_039655065.1). NCBI lineage: Eukaryota > Metazoa > Chordata > Mammalia > Chiroptera > Phyllostomidae > Glossophaga > Glossophaga mutica. The sequence continues at coordinate 121,043,425 of CM077307.1, forward strand.
TTCTTTGTTTGGTCCCTTTTGAAAAGAATATTTATTTTTAAAATTTGGTTACAAAAGTAATGCATATCGTTTGAAACAATTTGAAAAATAGGAATTTTTTAATTACCCTTTATCCCATCATTATTGAGAACAGATCTTGCATAAATTTCACAGGCTTTTTCCTATGTAAAATATGCATTATCTATTTATGTAGGTATATATATTTTGCAGAAAAATAGGAACATATGCTATATTGAAATCTTTTCTCTTTTCATTTAACAGTATAAACATTTCCTCATATCCTTAACTCTCCCACCTCACTGGTTTTGATGCCTATATAATATTCTATAGTAAGGATAAACTATTTAATAAACTAACCATCTATTACTAGAAACAATACTGACATTTTCAATAGCTATTAGTCAAGAGCATTGCCAAGTCTCATGAGGACTTTTGTCAAGGAAGATATTCAGCCCACATATGGGGAATGAGAAAGAGGCTTAGCATGTAGATAGAGTTTTTATCACCTTCTCCTGAGGGCCTCAGGCTCCTCTCCAGCAAGGGTTTGGGTCTGCCCTGAATGTGCCCTGTGGACCCCAACAGCTCAGCTGTTCCCTGGGAGAGACTTGTTGGCCATGAATAGAAAGTTGTGGCAGAAGGGAAATGAGAACCAGGTCTCTCACATTGGGGCCCAATGGCCATACTGCAGTGCCACACAGCCTCAGTGCCTTGCCCCACTGCCACATAAAATATGGTGTTCACATGAACCATTCCCCGTCAACTGACAAGGAGAGTCTAGTTTTGAACCCTGGGAGAAAATGTAAAAAAAAAACCAAAACCCTCTCCTGACCTTCAACAACTCTGCCATCAGCCAGTACAGCAAAGAGGAAGTGAGACATAAAGGCTGAAGTTAGGTACAGTCAAGGTGTCTCTCCCCGGTCTGAGCTCCCACCACGACATTCTCAGCTAGAATTTCTAGTTCTGTGACCTTAGGCAAGTCATTTCTCCTCTCAGAGCCACCCTTTCTTTAAAAGTAGCAAAGAGATGCAATACCTGCCCAAGGTCATTGTCAGGATATGTACACAGTAGAAACTCCAGATAGGTTACTGGTCAGCAGCCTCTAACCCCAGCATGGGTCCTGACAACCAGTTGCTAGGTACGTATTGAGCACCTACTATATACTATATGCCCAGGATACAGGAATAAGTAAAACAGATGGAACACCTGCCCTCCCAGCCCTTAAGATTAGTGAGAAAACAATAAACAAACAAATGATTTCAAGTGTGAGGTATGTGTGAAGAAGTGTAAAGTGCCCTGAGAGAAAAATCACCTCACCTAGTTGGGGGCAGGATGATGGGGGATCACAGAAGAATTTTCCAAGGAGCAGTCATTTCCATGAGAAGTAAGCATTAGAAAGAATTACACAGAATAAAAGTGGAGGAAAGGGTGCACAGGGAACAGCCTTGAAGTGGAAAAGAATATGCCATGACTCAAGGCTGACCAGGGGTTAGCAGGGCTGGACTGTCCATAGTTAAAGGCGAGGCTTGAGGACCCAGGCAGGGATCAGCGTGCAGGGCGTAAGAGGCCCTGGAGCTCTCTTGTGAGAGTGTGTATGAGGCAGGCATGTTTGAGTGGCAACAAGGCCACCATTTGGGCTAGAATAAAGTGAACAAAGGTGGGCACAAAGTCATAAACAGTCTGAAGCTATATCATCAAGAACTTGAGGGTCTTATAAGGATTTTGGCTTTTGAATGAAATGGGAGCCATAGGGGTAGAGTGAGTTGAGAAGAATGATATGGTCTAAGAACCTTTTAAAAAATACTCCAGGCATTCCACTTTCAATTTAGTGATGTAAGCTTTTAACAGATCTACCCTCCCACAGAAGACACCTATAAACTCTGAATATCATACAGAAAACAACATTAGAAGGCTCTGGAAAATGATCAACAATAGGCAGACTTTGGAAAGGTGTCAAGACTTTGAAGAAGGGGCCAGCATGTGGTAAGATTCCCTCTGTTATGGATTGATCCAGAAGGCAGACAGCAACTGTGGCACAGTGCAGGACAGCTAGGGCAACCAGAGCCGCTGGAAAGGGAAGGGACTCCTAGAAAGGGAAGCACTAGAAAAGGTCCAAATTCAGCTGGTAAATTCTGACAACACTCTACTCAACTCTTAGACCATACACATGAACACACACAGGAAACACACAACACAGAGAAGACTCAAATAGCCTTCAGCTGAGACTGAAAGAACTGAGCTGTGACTTGAAATGTTGCCCACTGTGGGCAGCACAGAGTTTGTAGTTTGAGTCTAACCAAGCAATTGCCTGCTAAAACAAAGGCATCACCCCTCATTGGAACAATATAACAAATTCCAGAAACTCTAAGACATAACATTTCCAATGTCCAGGATATAATCTAATATCAACATATAAAGAGTCAGGAAAATATAATACATTCTCCAGGAAAAAGATAAACTCTGAGATGACCTCGAAGCTGGAATCATCAGACAAGCACTGCAAAGCAGCTGCTAAAACTACACTTAACAAGGTAAAAGAAAATACACTCTTAATGAATGAAGAGTTAGGAAATCTCTAAAGAGAAATAGAAAATATGAAAATAACCAGGTAGAATTCTAGAACTAAAAAATTCAATATCCGAACAGTTTTAAAACTTCATTGTTAAAGCTTAAAACAGAATGGAGATGAAAGTGTGCTAAAGGTGATTAACAGAAACTAGTAAACTAAAGAACTAAGGGAGGGAGGAGAAGAGGGAGAGAAAGAGAGACAGAGGTTGAAAAAGAGTCTAAGAAATCCGTGGGATAATATCAAAGGTCTAACATGTGCAAAATTGGAGTCCTAGAAGGAAAGAAGAATAGAGCAAAATTCTGAAAAAATAATGGCAAACAAACCCTCACTTTCCAAATTCAATGAAAGACATAAACTGACATATACCCTCATGTTCAAACTGCTAAAAGTCAAAGATATGGAGACAGCCTTGAAAGCAGCCAGGGAAAAAAGACATTACATAGAGTAACAAAGATTCAAATCACCACAGACTCATCAGAAATCCTGGAAGCCAGAAGACACAAAACTAAAGAGGAAAAAATCTGTCAATATCCAATGAAAATATTTTTCAATAGGAAGGCAAAATAAAAACATTTCCATTTAAAAAAAAAAGTTTAGAGAATTTGTCAGTAGAAGACCTGAACTATAAGTAATACTAAAGAAAGTTCTCCAAGTTGAAGGTAATGACAGAAGAGGGACACTTGGATCTTCAGAAAGAATGAGTAGCATCACATGGTAAACATCTGGGTAAATATATAAAATTGTAAGAGTGTATTTCCTCTTAATTTCTTTAGTATGCTTATGATCATTTAAAGCAAAAATAGCACTGTATACGAGGTTTATAATGTATGTAGAATAGTACCTATGAAAACTATAGCAGACAGGGTAGTAGATGGCAAAGGTTTGCCGAAGTTTTATATTTTATGTAAAGTAATAAAATATCAACTCTAAATTGGCTATGAAAGGTTAAGAATGTATATTGTAATCCCTAGGAGGAAAAAAAAGTACTTTTAAAAATGCAAAGCAGTATAGCTAAAATGCCAAATAATTACATTAAAATCAAATTGTGAACAGTCACTCTGGCTCCTGTGTGGACTAAAGGACAGAAGGGTGAGATCATGGACCCAGTCAGGATGTCACTGACGTAATTCAGGTGAGTGATAGGTCGGCTTGGGCTAGGATGGGAGCAGTGGGGATGGTTAGAACTTTGGATTCTGAGAGTGCTCTGAAGGTAGAGCCAAAAGGAATTGTCAATGGATTGCATTTTTGCCGTGGGAGAAAGCCTAGGATGACCCTCAGGCCTGTAACCTAAGCTGTAAGAATGGAGTTTGCCAGTTACTGCGATTACAAGGAAGGCTTTTCTCCACCTGCTCTCCCCACTTCTCTGTGGTTTTTGAGATCTGCGGTGGCCTCTGCATTTGGAAGCTGAGCAGAGCTGTAAGCCAGGTGAGGAAGGAGAAGACAGAGCCACATGCCACCCACCATAGCCTTTAAGTCGGAGCAGGGACAATGGAGAACGTGTGCTTTCTGGCAAGGTTCATGCCAGATCAAAAAAGTAATCCTTATGGCTTCTTCCAGCTTCCAAAGCCCATCTCCAAGTGTTGCTTTCCAGTTGGGAAGTAATTGAGAAATAATTGTTAATATTTCACAGAGATGGCAGAAGTCTCAGCCCCAGCCTCTGGAAACAAATTAAAGATGAGGATGACGTTTGGAAATGGAGAACAGCCCTGCTTCTCATTAGCAACTGCAAATAAGATTACAGAAAAATATTTCTGCCATAAGGATAGTATCTGGCTGGAAAAAAAAAAATAAACCAGTTTGGGGGCCAAGTATATACCTTGGACCAGGATTCAGGAATCTAGGTCTAGGGTAGGGCTTTAGGATCGCCTCGTTCAAAGTCACAGAGCAGATTTGTGGCAACTTGTCTGAACCTCAGTTTCCAAGTCTGTTAAATGGGAAAAGGCTGCAGGACTCAACTTTGGAGATGGAATCTCTTTTCTCCTCCAGGTGAGAAACTCATGGAGCTGCAGGGGGCGGTAGGTACAGAGCACCAGCTTTGAGATCTGCACCTTGCTGTGGCCTTTTCCCTATATCCCGGTTCCATCCCAGGCCGTGATGGCTGGCACTCATTGAGTGCCAGGCACTGTTCTAAAATGATCTCTGTGTACATTCATTTAATCCTCCCAACCTCAATCCTATGAGGTAAGCACTACTATTACTCCCATTTTACAAAGAAAGAAAGTAAGGCACAAAGATGTGAACCAACTCGGCCAAGGCCACAGAGTGACAAGTTGCAGATCCAGGATAGGGAACTCAGTCTGATTTTAAAACCAGTAAGTGCTTTTAACCAGCACATATCTGGCTTTCAAGGCTTGTGGATCTCATTGACTCAGCCCCTGAATTCCAGAACTATAGAAAGTTTTCAGCAATTAGCCCATGAAAGGATCAGCAGTCCCTCAGACCTGGGTGTGAATCCTTATCTACCGCTGATGGCCGCATGACTCTGAGCCTGTTTTGCTTATGTGTATGTCTTTAAATTGATTATAGGTTTGGCACAGATTTGCTCTAAGGAAGAAAACAGGCCTGGACGTAAGATGCCAGGCCCTTTCTGAGGGTCAGTTCTCCTCCCATCCTGTGCAGCCTCATCTCTGGCTAAGAGACCTCCAGGCTTCTCTGTTCTTAGACTGACCCAGCTCAAGGTCCTACTGTGCTGAGAAGCCCTCCTGCATTTTCACTTGGCTCACCAGTGTACCAGTGCTCCTTCCTAGCCATCTGCGGCTCCAAGTATTGCCACCTGAGAGGCCTTTCTCTTCCATCCATAAATGTAGCACCCCTTGGCCTTAGAGGGGTCTGCCTTCCCCCATTGCCAGTACAGGTGGTGTTTGAGGAAGAACAAATCCTGCCACCTGGCATTCAAGGCCCTCCCTACCCCTGAGTTCTGGAGATGCTGACCTCATTTCTATAACCTCCCCAGGCTCCATTTTCCCTCCACACACAAGACCTTTTGTCCAAATTCAGCTCTCCAGCCCCCATTCAGGGGCCAGGGCAGAGGGTTGGATTCTGAAGTACAAGGATATCCTGGCCAGAGCTGCCCTGGGGATAGGCCATGAAAGGGAGTCCTGAGCCAAGGCAGAGGGGTCAGGTTACTGGATAGATAATCTGATTAGAGTTGATCGAGGGAGGAGGGGGTTTGTGGGAGGAAGGGGAGCCTTAAGCCTGGAAAACTAGAGAAAAAGACAAACCAGGATGCTGAAGCCAAAAGTGATAGCAAAGAAACAAGAAGACAGGACGGATGCAGAGGGAAGAAACAGTCCTGGTTCCAATCCCACTCCACCACATTCTTCCACCTGCCAGCTGGGTGACCCTGCATAGGTCACCTAACCCCTCTGGCCATCATCACCACACTGTTGTCTGCGTCTATGGGTTATGCATATATGTTCTTACGCTAATCCCCTCACCTTCTTTCATTCAGTCCCTCTCCTCCCCCCACCCCCCCCCCCACTTTCCCCCTGACAGCTGTCAGTCTGTCTCATGTAGCCATGCCTCTGTTTCTATTTGGTAAATCAGGCCAACCCACTGCAGTGTCCCTGACTTGTTGAAACAATTCCAAGAGGAAGCATAGGAAAAACAAGCCAGGGGCTGTACTTTCCAAGTGTCCTTCCCCTCATCTCTTCATGCACAGAGCCAGGCAAAGTAGCCTCCACCCCACCCTGCAGGCTGGCAAGAACCCCCACAGCGCAGCCTGCAGCTGGTCTGTCAACCTAAGAGGGAATCTGCCCCCAGGGAGGCTCCTAATTTAATCAGCCTCACAAATCAGCTCGATGGGCTTAATTGATCTTTTTCACTCCTAATATTGTCACTGTCACTTTCTGAGCTTGCCTCCTCCAGCCACCCCATGCACCGTGCTCAGCCAACTGGAGAGAAAGAAGAAACACTGTGAGATGAAAAAACATTCTGAGTGTATAGCCAAGAAGCCTGTGGGAGGGAGCTGGTACACAGGAAGGTGAGAAGAGCAGGGGGAGTTGGGAGGGTCAGGACTGACACCTGAGCCAGACTTTAGGGACCACACACAGTGCCCTTGGTGCAATCAGCAATTGCGAGAGTGTAGGGCAGAAGGGCTCCTAATGAGTCATCTGCCTGGGGCCTGGGGCCCTCTAAACCTCAATTTCCTCACCTGTAAATATCACAGCAATACTCTGCCTTTGACAACAATACTCATTCCATAAGTGCTTATGAGTGCTTGCTGTATCCCAGTCATGGTGCTAGGCATAGGGAAGATGGGAAGCACAAACCTGTTCTCGCCCAAACCTCTCCCCACCCTCCTGGGGTACTTTTGACAGGCTCTCTCCCCTGGGCTATGCCCCTGACCTCCGACCAGTGGAGCATTTGGCCCAGAGGGATAGACTGATGTTGACTGAATAAACATATGGACAAATGTCAAATGTCAACAGTGATAAGTGCTAGAAAAGGAGGTCCATGGTGCCATGTGGGCAGATAACCCAGGGGCTCCCTGAGGAAACAGCGCCTGAGTCAAGATGTGAAGGATGAATTGATCGAAATGAAAAGGAAAGAAGAATATTCCAAGAGAAAGTCTTGTACTTTGATTAAAAACTGTATTGCTTACAGCTGACCTCTGTGGCTAGCGGTGGAGCACAAGAGGGAGTAGGCAAGATGAGGCTAGACCAGGAGATGCTAACCAGTGGCTCCCCAAGTGGTTAACACAGCCACAGAATACACATTTTGCATGGTGACCCGGAACACACATGGGCACACACATATTATTACCTGCATACGTCAATTTTAAAGATTGGTGAAACAAAGTTTCTCTTGCACCTTTAAATGAGATCCATCCAGAGTTTTTTCTGTTTCTATTCTAGCCTGTTCTATTTCTTTCATTTAAGAAAATGTGCAGGTCACCAGCCACTGCATTGATTTCCCAGCCCCCTAAAGGGTCATGCTGCAAGTTAAGAGGCACTGCGCTTTGCAAGGGCTTGTGGGCTGTGTTCAGGAGTTGTACCATTACCCAGTGAGAGATGGGAAGCCCCAGTTCTCTTCAGCAGAGACTTGCATTTTGAAAAGGCCACCCTGGCTGCTATATGGGAGTCAATCGGAAGGGCAGGTTTAGAGGCAAGGAGACCAGAGAAGAGGCTGCTGCAACAGCCAGGCAGGAGACGGTGGCAGCCTGCCATGGACAGTTTTGCAAAGCAAATAAGGTAATAGGTATGAAGAATTTTGTGCCAATTCAAAAAAAAATGTTTTATGAAAAGTTCCACTATGATACTGCAAGATTTCCAAATCTAGATCCAGGCAACCAGCTGCATCTCTTACCAGCTGTACCACCTTGAAGGAATTACTTTTCCCCAGTGGGTCTCAGTTTCCTACCTGTAAAATGGATCCTACCTCTGAGATCCATGGCCAGGTTTGGATACAATGGAGCATATCCTCAGACAAATGCCTGACCTGAAGTGAGAACTCAATAAACCAATTGTAAATATGAAAATAAATGTTAGAACTTATTCACTCACCAATACACACTCAGTGCCCACTCAGTGCCAGGCATGGGGAAGATAGTGGGAACTCCTGGTTCAAGAGAAATTTCTAGAGCCAAATCATTCTTGGTTGAAATGGATTTTGAATGTGACTGAGCTGCCCAGCTCACCTGGTCAAACTCTCTCATTTACACAGAAATAAACTGAGGCCCAAGACAGCTAAGGATCACTTTGAAACGGATTGTACCATACAAACCTTTACCTAGGGCCTATTACCTGAGTTCAGTTCCTCTCTGCAGGGAACTGTGCCAGTCCTGGTACATCTGCTATGTCTGTGTGGTACCTCTTAAATATACAGCTCCCCACTCTCCTCTCTCCTGCAGAAGCTTCCTTGGGACAGATTTATGGAGAGGCCAGAGCAACAGCAGACTGTGCAGCTAGAAGCTGGCACAGCCAGGGCAGGCTGTCTGCTCCATGCAAGCCAAGCTAGAATGAGCAGATGGAGATGATGGCTGGGACCTCCCTGCCGGTAAGCATTGCCACCTCCCTTCATACCTCTCAGGCTCAGTTAAATGGCCATGGGCTGGTGGGCACAGGTACAGGTACAGCCCACCCTTGTGCTGGGCATGTGGCATGCATGCAAAGAGAAGGCGTGTCCTTGCCCCAGCATCTGCTCAGCAACCAAGACTCACTGGCCCCAGTTTTGGAGCCATGTGGCCACTGACCATCAGGGGACTCTGAGAGCCTGCCAGGTCTTCCTCCAACAAGCCACCCTCTCTGCTCTTGGCCCACTGCCTAGGAATAGGGGAGTAACTCTCAGGTTTGTGCAGCTGACTCTGTCTTTCCCTCTCCTGCTACCTTCACTCCCCTGTATCCATGAGTTAATGTTCCTTCTGCGTCTCTGCTTCCTTGGGCCTCTGTATGCATCTCTCTGGCCTGTCTCCCTAAGTCTGGGCAGATCTCTTGGGCTCTGTCTGCCATGAGGTTTTTCTCTCGGTGACTCTGGCTTGCCACTCTATGGATGTTTGAGAACCTTCTTTTCAGCTGTCTCCAGGAGTTGTCTCTATGTATGTTTTGGATTGCCCTTCACTTTTCTTTTGCTTTTCCTTGTCTCTGTGTTTATCTCTTTCTTCAGCTCTGTGTGGCTGAGTATGTCTCTATTAACCCACCTGGGCCAGGGAAGAGGAGGTTTCTCTCCCTGGGCCTCAAAGCACCTGCCTGCTGGTAAGGGGCTATCCTTGGAATGAGTCAGTCAGACTGCAAAAGTCACCTTCCCCTTCTCATCCCACCCTCCAGCCCCCACCAACACACACGTAGACACACCTGCTCCCTAAGCTTTGTGCTGGTAAAATGCCCAGGAGACCCTGACTCTGCTAGGCAAGTCTCCCCTCTACACTCCTCACAATCAATGGAATAACTCTACTGCCCTCAACCAGCCCTTAAATGCTGTTCTTGAACTCCTCAGCTGTGTGACCTTGTGCCAGTCACTTAACCTCTCTGTGCCACACACTCCCAGAGGTTCCCTACACAACATCACACTGCCTTCTCAACTGACCCCTCCTGTAGAGAATAACTAGGACTAATTACCCTTGGAAGGCCTTCCCATTACAGAAGGGAAACTCTAATTTGCCATTCTGTAATCACTTCCTCCCTCCCCAAGAAGACTCTCTGCCTTGAGGCCATAAGGGCAAAGCTCTCAAATCAGGTATAGAATCAGCCACTTTACCTGGAGAAGAGCCAGGTTGTCTTTTAGCTCCGTTGTAGACAAGTGGAAAAGAGACTTGCTCCTTAAGTGGCTGTTGCTCTGTGAAAAAATAAAACTAAATCCAGCCCTAGATAGCACACTGGCAGTGGGAAAATCTTATTTGATCACCCCAATTTCAGTGCCTTACTGAGGGCTGGAGGAAAACAGGAACAGCCTTATCTGAAGGTTTGTGTCTAAGGAGAGGAAAACACCAGCTGGTAATAGGCTTTTACCTCTCTACAGACAACCCCACGGATGTCCTCAGCATCCAGAAGAGGCTGCAGGGGGTGCTGTGCATGGTATCCATGGGCAGGATTTGTGGGCAGGGTTTCTGGATGAGGGGGCCTGGACCACATGGTGAGCAGAGCTGTGTTGGGTGTTTGCAGACACCGTGCTCTGGACCAGGGGCTGCACTGTGGCCACAGACAGACGAGCTCCCCTTCCAGCCATGATAAAGTTTTGAGAGTACAGCCTCACACCAGACACTTGACATATGATGCTTCATTAGCGCTCACAACCTCCAATGAGGTAGGTGCTGGTATTTGATCTCATTTTACAGATGGGGAAGGTGAGGCACAGTAAGGGTATGTAAATGGCCCAGAGTCATCCAGTCACACAGCTAGACTTGAACTCAGGTAGTCTGGTTCCAGAGTCTGTGATTTTTACCTACTGTGTAGTATATATAGAACAGAAGGTAGAGCAGATAAGTGAGCAGCAAATTCACTGTGTGTGCTTCAGGCACCTATCAGGACTTCTTGGGGATAAAGGGAGGCCCCAACTATTCTCACATTTTCTTTCTCCCAAAATGTTTTTTTTTTACATCAAAATAGGACTACCAACACTGCAGGTGGTTTTAAATGTTTACATTTCACAAATTAGTGCTTTTAGTCCTCAAAATGCAAGGCAATAATGTATCTGTCCAAGATAGCTACATTATTTACAAATATAATGTGACTTCATAGTGCACTTACAAGTCGTGGGTGACCAGTTCTCTCTGAGTGCTGCTTTGAGGCTGCAAGTCTAACCTTTTTAGCAGGCAACATCAAAAATCTAATGTGGGAGCAATTGGTCCAATGTTGCTAGCTTAAGATGGAGAAAGGACGCCATGAGCCAAAGAATGGCTTTTTGATCTACAGAACTGAAATATAATAAATGTGTTGTTTTAAGCAAAAACTAACAAAAAAAAAAAGTCTAATCTGGAGACCCTTCTTGAACGTAAGACCTTCCAGCCCCCTTTCTCCCACTCCCTTGGGAGTACTAAACACCTACAAAGAACAGAAGTTGCAGGGGAAGAAGATGTGATCAATTCTCTCCAGGGGTAGGTATTGGTAATCAATCAAGGATGGCTTCACAGAGATGAGGACCACTGAGCAGGAATTCTGAAGGATGAGTAAGTAGTTCATTGGGCAGATAAAAGGGAAAAGAGCATTTCATGCGGAAGGGAAAGCCTGTGTAGATGTCCAGAGTTAGTAGATAGTTTGTGTAGGGACACCCTCCATGGTTTAGGGTTACCTGGAATAAAGTGGCTGATGGGGAAGATAAAGCTGCGAAGGTAGATAGAGACCAGATTATGCAGGACCTTAGAGGTAAGACTTTCTCTACAGGGAATAAAAACAAAAGTGAAGAGCCTGGAGTTCATGCTCATGGAGAAAGTTTCAAATACTCCAGAAATGTTTAGTCTGGAGACAGAAGACTTGAGGGAAAAGCAAGAATGTGATAAAATCTACAAGATAACTTTTCCATGATTGTGAAGTCTTTTTTATTCCTTTCCCACTACAAAGGACTTAGGACACACATGGAAGTTAGAAAGTGATGGGCACAGTTTAAAGAAAAGGATGACTATCAAAGTTTCCAAGAATAGAATGGGCCACTGAGGTGGCAATGAGTTCCCCATCATTGGAGGTATTTAAGCAGAAACCAAAGGGCCACCAGGCAGAGATGTTGACAGGAGATTCAAACATCAGGTAATAGCTGGCCAAGTTAGTTTGAGTTTTTTTCCAGCCCTGAAAATCTCAGATACTATTTTGTCTTGTATTAGAATAGTTCAAGACATTGCCTTATTTTTTTTTGGGGGGGGGGGATGGTAATAGTAATCAAAATGTAAAAACCATGGAGATAATAGATTTGGCCTAATTATCAACGATTACTCAAAGTTTGTCATTATTTCCATACGATCTATCCCAAAGTTCCAGAAAACAAATCAAAGAAAGTACCACGGCCAATGCCATTAATAGAAGCGAAACATTTCAAGACAAGAATTTAATTTACTGGGTGAGTTCTCGAGGCACGTTTTTGTTGATGAATATTTATAAAAGTGGGTTAGGCTGGACCTGGTAATGATTGCGAAAAATTTTAATGCTGTCCCCCTCATTAATTTACTTTTAATGAATGACTTGGTAAAGCGTAACCATTTGTACATAATGATTTCATTAATGGCTATGGCATATGCAATCGTTTTTCACACGTTTGAATGTCACTTGAATAAAATGATACCTTAAATTATACAGTATAATAAAGTATGTTTGTTGAAACATGACAAGCTTCTGCCTCTTGGTACTCAGGCTCCAAGAATTCGTTGCATTTGGGAGAGCAATAGTTTAATGGGACTCGAGTGATGGATTTCTCCTTCCAAAACTGAAGTTTCTCTCAAAACTAGTACCTGGGCTTCTGCCTGAAAACTCTGCACGTGAAAACTTGGAGCCAGAGAACGCAGTATGCTTTTCAAAACCCCAGCCTGGCTACTCACCTCAGCCTTACAGATTCCATAAACACGCTGCTCCAGGGAACAGAGGTTCAGCCCAATTATCCCATATAAGGAGAGGGCCTGAAAGCAGGACCAGGCCAGGGGTGGGGCTGGCCCAGAAGCAAAGTGGGCCAGGGGCGGGGCCTGTCAAGGGGGTGGTGTCTGGACCACTGCCTAGTAAGGGAAGAAGCAAATGCAAAAAGTACCCTGCTGTCTGGCTCTCACCTGCATCTTCTAAAGATTGCCCAGTGCTGGTCATGAGGTCTGCCATGCCAACATGCTTCCTAAGCTTTGTTGAAACTGGTTTGCAGAACAGAGAGGCCATGCCCTATTTAAAATGAATCCCTGTGATTATTCCTTAGCTCAGTCCTGTGCCTGTTTCCACGCAGTGCTTATCCAGTTTGTAACTGTCTATTTGTTATTTGTTTAGCACAGAGACCACACCGCTAGTGTTCACTGTTGAATCTCCACTTCTGGAACGTTAACAAGTGATGAGGAAGTATTTCTTGGCAGAGAGAGAAAGGGAGTGCGGGGAGAAAGAGAGAGACAGAGACAGAAAAGTGGGGAGGGAAGGAGGAAGGGAGAAAAGAAAAGGAGTGGAAGAAGAGAGGGAAACGAAGCAGGGAGAAACACTACTGAGTTAGATTTGAAACATAAAGCAAAGCAAGCCGCTGGACAAAAAGAAAGAAATGTTGGGATCAATGTCATGGGCTCTGTAGAGCAGCCATTTCCCTTCCTGCCCCCCAGCCCCACCCCCACCCCAGCAGGGCTCCTGCCTCTGCCCAGGTCTCATCACCCTGCTTCCCTTGGTTACTTATTCCATCCTGTCATGAACGTGGTCTTGGAACTGTATAAGGTGTTTGGACAACAATGAAAGCAATATATTCCCCTGCAGGTGTACTGTGGTATGTGGTTTTCAAAGTGTTTTCCTATCTTTGATCTCCTGAAATTTTTGCCAATCCAGTCTGTCTCACAGGGCTGTTTCATTATTCCTATTTTTTTCCCCCAGAGAAAACAGACTCCATGGAATTAAATGTTAGCTCAATGTCACAGAGCCAGGAAATGGCTGAGCTAAGAAGACTTCAACTCAGGTCCTGGATTATGCGGCTGAATAGCTTTTAATGTTTCTCAGCCACTTAATAGGTTACCTCTCTCAAGGGTGTTTGCATTTTGAAAGAGAACTAAAAAGAGAGGGAAATGTATAATCCCAATGAATGAATTGTGAATAGCGAAATGTGCAGTACAAAAGCACGTGCACAGGAAAGACTGGTGCTGGGGCCAGAGGGAAAAGATAGTCCCAGAAGATTCTCCAGGGTCAAACAGACCTGGGTTCAAATCACTTCCATTCCATTTACTAACCCAGTAATCTGGAGCCAGGGGTTTCCACTCTCTATTTCCTAATCTGTGAAATGGGACTGATGTGAGACTGTCATACATAGAAATGTGCACGCAGTATGTGGTCAGCATAGATTAGCAGCAGTACATGGAGGACCCCATGTGCAGTTGGCCTCAGCAGGAATCAGGGTGCTGAACAGAGCTGGTCCTTGCCCTTCAGCTCCACAGGGAAAGGGGAGGGAAAGGCAGGATAGGGAGCTCAGGCCTGCTGCTCCAGGCCCATCTCTGCCCAGCACTGGGCTAAACTCACCTAATTTCATGTTAATTACTCAGCCTTTAGGATCAAGCCCCAATAGGAAGGGCCGGTACCGACAGCTAACTGCAGTTGTCATCTTTTCTGAATCTTCCCCCACCTCCTCGGAAAAGATTTATGGAAAGATTAAGGGGCTTTTTTTTTCAATATCTATTAATATTCATGGCAGTCTTCACAGCCATCTGCTTTTAACAATTTTGTTTGCAAAGACCTGAGATTAAAATATGGCCTGCTAGTGCTCTGAAGCATCTGAACTGAAGGCGATAAAACAAAGGCCTTTTCAGGAGCTCTGAGCCGGCCTGTCACTTCTACCTGCAGTGGAGGAGACTAATGACTAGTGGGAGGGAGGGGCAGTGGAGGGGCGCCTAGACCTGGCTGAGATTAGATCTGGGGGCCATTGCTCTCCCTAGACCTGGCAGGGTTAATTGCGGGGAGGGGAGGGAAATGAACAGCCCATCTCCCTCCCCCCATCTTGTGCAGGGGCCCTGGGGATGAGGGGGCTTAGCTAGGGCAGGAGGAAGATGCTAGCTACAGTACAGGGTAGACTCAGGGCTTTGAGGACTCCGAAGCCCTGGAATCAGCACCCTGGAGAGAGGGTTGCCAGCCCTGGAAATGTCCAGGGGTCTGTAGAGGATGGGGATTGGGGGAGCCCCACACTGTGATGCTGTGACCCAAACCCACCAGCATCACTGAACCTCTTCTATGCCTCAGTACCATGTAATCTAAAGTCCAATGTCTTTGCCCAGATTTCCAAAGTCAGTCGCTTCAACACTGCCTCGGGTACAACCCCCATTTGACAACCAATATCTTGAGGTGTTCTTGACCAAGTTGGTGTCCCTCTCTTAGCCTCATCTGGGAGTAGAGTTTTTGGTGAGCTCTTAGGAGATGGCTTGGGGACAAGGGAGGGACAGGCAGTGGGACACAGAGCAGCATATGTGGCCATGCAGATTTTGCACAGCTCCAGTGGGCACTTTCTGTCGCCCTCTGCAGCGATCCTGAGCAGTCCCCAGGCCTCCCATGTCAAACAGCCCCAAGTCTCTGCTTTACATGAGGCTCTGGCTCAGTGCTCATCGGACTGAAGGCACCTGCCACTGAGGAATGTTTAAAAACCAGCAGAATTCCAGTCACTTCTGTCATTAGATGGCACCTCTCCTCTCTGGCGCCTTTGATTCTAGGTTCCACACTTCCAAAACATCCCCAGAGGGGCACACACCTGGTTCCTGGGCAGGAAGCAGACAAAGATGAAGGAGGGGTATCCAAGTGCCTGCCCCAGCCTCTTCCCTGCTGCAAACAGGGTGGCCTCTCAGTCTAAGTGTCAAGCTTCCTATTCCAGCCTCCACCCTCCAGGTGTGGAAGGTCACCACCTTTGTCTCCCCACTGCCTCTATGGACCAAGACCCAACCCATCTATACCAGAAAATAGCCCCTAGCTGCTCCTCACAGAAAAGGGGAATTTTACAACAGGATCTTCCCCAGGGACAACATCAGGCCAAAGGAAAACAATTCTGTCTTAAGCCTGTCTCACAGGCTTAGGAGATCCTTCCTTTCATTCCCACTCCAGTCCAGCCTTTCTAAAATGCAGCAGCAGACTAATGTGCCATGGCTCCCCCAGCCCACCAACATAAATTCTATCTTCTACCAGGCTTTCCAGGCCCAAGTGAGGGGGAGAGGTGCTGGCTGGCCAAGGTGCATCCCCTTCTTTCAGAACTGCTTAGCACCCCCAGTCCCATGAATGGGTGGGCCATGCCTTGTCCACCGTGGGGCCCTACCTTGCTTGTCCCAGGCGTTCCTCTGTTCCAATGGTATTACCAGTCTGTAATCTTCAGTGGCTTCAGCTTCTACAGGAAAACCACAGCCTATCAGATCCTGCCTATCTTTCCAGAATCTTCTCCCACCTAATCTTCCCTGACACCTCACATGATCCTCCAGTCACAACAAACACCCAGCATTCACGGGACATGCACGCCCTGCCATGCCTCTGAGTCTTTGCACATGCTGTTCTCCATGCCTGGAATGTGTTCTTCGCTTCCAGACTTCAAGGCCCCAAGCTCAAATAGCACCTCCTCCGTGGAGACGTCCCCTCAGTGCTAGGCCCCTCCCCTGCAGGCAGAGTGGGGCACTCTGCATGCCCTGAAATAGCAGCTAGCACTTGGGGAACACTTTACCTGTGTCACCTCATTTAGTCCTCACAAGTCCCTGTACAGGATGTCCTATCATTATCCCTATTTCACGGGTAAGGATATTGCAGCTGCAGAGGGGTAAAATGATTTTCCTGAGGTCACACAGCTACAGTGTGATTGTGCCAAGATTCGGATGCAGGAGTGTGTATGGTATGTGTGTGTGTGTGTGTGTGTGTGTGTGTGTGTGTTAGGGTATGTGTTATATGTGTGAGAAAGGGTGTGTGAGGAGGATTATGAAAGTGAGAGTATGCAATAGTAGGTACAGTTTGTGAAGGGGTCTGTGTAGGCAGGGAAGAGTGAGCATGTGTGCGTGTGTGCATGCACACGCACAGGCGTCCTCAGACACTCCCAGACCCTGCATGGGTGGGGGGAGGCATGTTCTTGGCTGCATGAATAGTTAAAACCCTTAAACTGTGCCGCTTCATCATTGATATTTTTACAAAGTTGTCACAGAGAAATATCATTTTTCTTCCTCCTTTATTTCATTTTCTTTGGGATATAGTAATTAACAAAAGCCGTTAGATGCCAGCAAAACTGTTTCTTTTGAAGTTTCTACATGGCTGTCACCCGGGAGATAAAGGCAGATTATTCAATCTTGACATTATAATTGTGGATGCCAGATAAAAGCCTGGATTAGACACTTCACAGCCCCACTCAGAGAGGCAGATGAGCTCACCAGGAGGGAGCCTCCTTCAGCCTTCAGCCCTCAGCCCTCAGCCAGGAGGGCAGGAGGGCCCGAAGGAAGGGCACCACTGAAATGGGAGGGGGCAGCTCGCCACCTGGTTGGCTTCTTTTATTCTGAGTTGTACAGTCCCCAAATCGAACAATGTTAGACAGAAAGAAAGCATATTCCAGATTGAGGTGGAACAATCTAGAAGTCAGGAGCTAAGCTCCCAAGCTTGGTGACTCCCCTGTCATAACTTATCCCACCTTGAGTGGCAAGGTACTCCTTCTTCCCCTCTACCATCCTCAGCTCCCACCACCCAATTCCCCCCTCCACACATCATCCCTGGGCTGGATGCCTAGCTCCTCGGCGGGAGAAATGTCAACGGCAATGACAAGGACAGGACCTGGAGAGCAGAGGCTGTTCTGAGCCTGACGCTGCCATTCAATTGCTATGTGACCATAGCAAAGTCCTTTTCCATGATTTACACCGCAAGAAGGCAAGATCAGGCACCCTCCTGGAGCTTTCTCCACTCCACCAGGCTGGACCTCTATTTCCTGAGAAGAGGTGGGAGGAAACCATCCTCCCATAGAAGCCAGCTGAGTGCATGAGGGTCCTTATAAAGGAAGGTCGAGGGGAGACGCTGGGAAACATAAATCTGCCAGCACGACTCTCTCAGAAAGGGTTTTAATTAATTGTTTTTATACGACATAAGAGCAACTCATTACCGAAAGGCTTTGATTTGTGACACCTGCATTATAGATGATTTTTAAATTAACATTTCCCCAATAAAAGGTGTCAGTAGAGAGCTGAAGGTGCCCAGAGAGGTATAAAAGGATAATAATATGAAAATACAAATAAACACCAGCCCAGTCCAACAAAGGGGGCTGCTTAATCAATTTTACAATTAATTAAGGCTGCCTGGGGTAACCAGGGCCCTGGAGGCAGTTGGAGGTACAGGGTGGAGGCTCAGGCATCAAATGCTAGGAGGAGGGAAAGAGTTTGAGGCTTAAGAGAGAAACGCTATGATAATGAAAGATGCTCTGCCAGGCTTTCCCTTAAGGGGAGGGAAATAGTGGGCCGATCTGTTCTGGTGAGGATTTTTCTCCCTTTGTTCTCCTGGATTTGTCATTTACTCGTTCAGTAAGTATTTATAGAGCTCCTGGTGTGTGCTCCAGGAAGAGCAACGAGTCCAGATAAAGGCTCCAAGGTGAGGGAGAGGGAGTGGCACTTTGGAGAGGCTGAGCGCCCCAAGTGCCTGGTCCAGAAGGAATGAAGGGCAAAGTGGTAGAGAAAACTAGAAAAGTAAGCAAGGGTTAGACTACAGAGGCCTCTGGAAAATGTCATACTGCATTTGGAGTTATTTTCAGATGCCCTTTGAAAAGTTTCAGGTAAAAGAACCACATAAGAACCACATTTTAGACAGATGGAAGTGGATGCCACATGGAAAGGTAGAGGGAGGTAAAGAAGTCACCCCAGCAAGACCTGTTGATGAATTAAGCTCTGAGAGAGGTGGCTGAGGTAGAGAGACAGATCATTGGTCCCAGGGAGACTTCAAAGTTAGAGCCCGGGTGTCACCTCTGGGGGTTGTGGGGTGCTGGGGTAATGGAGGGACGAGAAGGGGAGCTGACAATAACCCCACCAAGGAGGATGCTGGAGAAGTAGCTGTGCACAGGACATGGACAAATTCCTGACCATGGGAGTGTTATGTTCTGGCCAGAAGAAAGCGGAAAAGAACACAAAGGGATGAACAAAGGACTTCAGAGTGTGCTGGGAGAGGGGTTGCTAAAGAAAATGGACCCAGCTGCTGCTGTGGGGTCTACTCAGTGGTTGGGGAAGGCCTCTCTGAGGAGGCAATGTTTGAAGTAAGACCTCAGGGATGAGGAGCCAGCCAGGCCAAAGTTGGGATGAAGGTGGTTCAGGCCTCAGTTCAGCACTTGCCAAGGCCCTGACATGGGAAGGAAGGGTGGGGGAGGTACCAGGACTGCCCTTGACAACCTGCCCATTTTACTGTTCTTAGTTCTGTCTTTGCTTTTCCTCTGGTTAACCAAGATGGGGTATTTATATAACTGGCGTATAATTGAGGACTGGTCTCATCGACAGAGACCATCCAGCATCAAGAGAAGTTTCCCATGCCCCACCCCAGGCCTTTATACTCTCTTACCAAGTGATTCAACCCCTCCAGGGGAGTCAGCCTCCTTCTCCGTGCCAAAAACTCCCCATTTTTATCAATACCCCAGAACTCTCTCTTTAACTCTGGATATACTTGGATGTCTTTCAGGCATCTCATAACAAACACATTTATCACCTTGCTCTACTTTTCCCTTGTGTCTCAATCTCAAAGATGTTACCACCCATCCAGTTGCTCAAAACAGAGACCAGGGAATCACCTTGATGTTCCCTCTTCTTCTCCCTCATCTCCAGATCCTGCTGGCTCTTCCTCCTTATAGCTCTTGAACACATCCTCTTCTATACATTACCTTCCATTCTACCTGTTCCCCTCTCCCCCATCCTCCTCGCAACAGTGTACCCTGCACACAAGGTCAGGAGGAATTCTTCTAAAATGAAAGCCCAAAACATGTACTGCTGCCCCAGAAGCTTCCAAGGCTTCCTGTACCCTCAGGCTAACACTGAAACATTGTTATCATGCTTATTGGGGGCCTGTAGAGCCTAGCCCCTGCCTGTCCCCTGCAGCACCACTTTGTCCTCTCCTCCCTCCATGCTTTGCTATCAAGACACGGGGCCTCCCCTCATCTCCCCAGACTAACATTGCTTCCCTCGCCTATCTTCTCTCACACCCATAGTCCCTCTTCCCAGATACTCCAGGCATCGTGCCCTGAGCCGCCCTACCCCACCTTTATCTGTCCACGTTCAACTCCATAATCTATGCTATGGGCTCATCAAATACTTTTTTTTTTAAATATATTTTATTGATTATGCTATTACAGTTGCCCCCTTTCTCCCCCATCATCCCCCCCACCCTGCACACCCTCTCCCACCCACATTCCCCCCCTTTAGTTCACGTCCATGGGTCATAAGTTCTTTAGTGTCTACATTTCCCACACTATTCTTGCCCTCCCCCTGTCTATTTTCTACCCACTATCTATGCTACTCATTCTCTGTACCTTTTCCCCCCTCTCCTCCTCCCACTCCCCTGTTGCTAACCCTCCATATGATCTCCATTTCTGTGGTTCTGTTCCTGTTCTAGCTGTTTGCTTAGTTTGCTTTTGTTTTAGGTGTGGTTCTTAATAGCTGTGAGTTTGCTGTCTTTTCACTGTCAGATTTTTTATCTTCTTTTTCTTAGATAAGTCCCTTTAACATTTCATATAATAAGAGCTTGGTGATGATGAACTCCTTGAACTTGACCTTATCTGAGAAGCGTTTTATCTGTCCTTCCATTCTAAATGACAGCTTTGCTGGATAGAGCAATCTTGGATGTAGGTCCTTGACTTTCATGACTTGGAATACTTCTTTCCAGCCCCTTCTTGCCTGTAAGGTCTCTTTTGAGGAATCAGCTGACAGTCTGATGGGAACTCCTTTGTAGGTGACTGTCCCCTCATCCCT
Organism: Glossophaga mutica; assembly: GCA_039655065.1. Lineage (NCBI taxonomy): Eukaryota > Metazoa > Chordata > Mammalia > Chiroptera > Phyllostomidae > Glossophaga > Glossophaga mutica. The sequence continues at coordinate 121,064,001 of CM077307.1, forward strand.
TGGTACTTCTAGAATTCTCTGCTTCATTTGAATCTTGGCTAATGTAATTACGATGTGCCTTGGTGTGTTCCTCCTTGGGTCCAACTTCTTTGGGACTCTCTGAGCTTCCTGGACTTCCTGGTAGTCTATTTCCTTTGCCAGCTTGGGGAAGTTCTCCTTTATTATTTGTTCAAATAAGTTTTCCACTTGTTGCTCTTCTTCTTCCCCTTCTGGGACCCCTATAATTCGGATGTTGGGACGTTTAACGATGTCCTGGAGATTCCTAAGCCTCTCCTCATTTTTTTGAATTCTTGTTTCTTCCTCGTTTTCTGTTTGGTTGTTAGTTTCTTCCTTCTGGTCCACTCCATTGATTTGAGTCCAAGTTTTCCTTCCATCTCTATCAGTTCCCCATGCATCTTCCTTCATTTCACGTATTGTAGCCTGCATTTTTTCATCTAATTTGTGAGCAAAATCAACCAATTCTGTGAGCATTTTGATGACCAGTGCTTTGAACTGTGCATCTGATAGGTTGGCTATCTCTTCACTGCTTAGAGGAATTGGCTCTGGGGCTTTCATTTGTTCTCCGGTTTGAGCCATTTTTGGTGTTTTTTTTTTTGGTTTGTTTTTGTTTTGTTTTGGTTTGGTTTTAGTCTGGTCACGGTTATTACGTAGTGAGGGGTGGAGCCTTAGGTGTTCCTCAGGGCGGGGCAGCCCAGTCGCTGGGTTGTGACGCTATAGGTGTGCTTGGGGTCCGAGAGGGAACAATGGCGTCTGTTCCGCTCTCTCCTGGATTCAGTCCCTTCCGCCGCTTCCCCTTCGCCTGGATTATCTGCGCACGCTCGCGTGCTGTTACGTAGTGAGGGGTAGAGCCTCAGGCGCTTCCCAGTGCGGGGCAGCCCAGTCGCTGGGTTTGACGCTGTATGTGGGGGCGAGGTCCGAGAGGGAACAATGGCGCCTGCTCCGCTCTCTCCTGGATTCAGTCCCTTCCGCCACTTCCCTTTTGCCTGGACCATCTGCACGCGCAAATGTGGGACCACCTGGTCAGCCAGCCACCTTGTGCGGCCTCACTGGGTCTGCACAGTTGTCCCCCTGTGCCCGGGGTCCACCAGCTGCTGCCTATGGGCCCGGGGACCGCCAGCCGCCACCTGTGCACCTGGGAACTGCCAGCCGCTGCTGCTTGCGCTCCCGCACCTCCACCTTCTCCCGCCGCGACTCCGCCCCTCCTACCGGTCTGGATGAATGCTTGTTGGACTTCCGTACAGTTCAATTTTCTATAACTTCTGGTTGTTTTCTTGTTTCTAAATATTTGCTGTCCTTAATTTTGGTTGTGAGAGGAGGCACAGTGTGTCTGCCTATGCCTCCATCTTGGCCGGAAGTCCTCATCAAATACTTTTGCAATTATTTGCTTAACTGTGTAGATTCCCCCCAGGTTGTAAACTCTACAAGACCAGGAAATATTTCCACCTTGTTTTCCCCTGTATTCCCAGAACCCAGTAGGCAGATCACATTGGTGAATGAATAGGAAAAATCAATGAATTAATGGATGAATCAAATAACATCACATAACACAACATGCTGCATGCTTGCTAGAAGTTTTGGTGTTCAATGAGACCAACAAAGACAAGCATCTTTAACTCAGTGGCATGCATTTCATTGGCCAGTTTGTGTCCTCTCATGTCCCCAGATGAGGTCACTCTCCCAGGATGGACATTGGTATTGTGATTGGAGGAGGGGACAGACCTCCACTTGAGGTGGTACATCTCCTGGTTCCAAGAAGCCAGTGGGAGTCATGAGGCCAATGGAATGTCCTCACAGTCTGTGGGCCAGCTGTTTTCTGTCCTTGATACATTGCCCCAGGGCCCAAGAGGTTATTGCTATCAACAGCGGCCCCTGACTCTATTTGGGTGTTTCAGGTCCGCTTTGCCTGATAGGTATATGATATCAGTGGTTCCTGCCAGGTTAGCCCCACAACAGAGTGCCTCCAGCCCACACTTACAGGATGGGCTCAAACTATGTCCATAACCCAAGCAGACTAGTAAGTGTGTCTGAATGGGTTGTCTTGGCAAGGACACCTTAAGGCCAATGTTAGGACCTGAGGCTCAGGTTAAAACCAGTATGTGGCACCAGTGTTACTGTCAGAACTATGACGTGTGTGTGTGCATGCATGTGTATATAAGAACACACATGTGTATGCATGTGCATGTGTGTGTAATAGACCCATTTACAGAGCTCAGAGGTAGGGTTTAGGTCAGGGTTAGTGTTAGGATCAGGTTACAGAAAAAGCTATAGGGAGTCTATGGCCTTCAAACCCTCCAGGCAGACCAGAGAGTAGGGGAAAATAGTCTGGAATGGAGGTCAAGGTCAAACACAGATCCTTCAGAAAGGGGGAGATGGCCCCTGCCTGGAAGAATCCAGGTGGGCCCCCTGGAGGAGGTGAACTTGAGCTGTGCTCTGACAGCTGAAGAGGGTCGGAAAGCCAGATGTTCTTAAGCTTCTGCTTCCTTCGTCTTCAAAACTTCCTTCCAGGAGGAAGCATCTCCAAAGGCAGCTTTCTCCTTCTGTAAGTCATAGACTCATCCATAGGTGACACAATTACTGAATGTCAGGACAGAAATTGCTCAAGAGTCCAACACTTCCATTTTATAGATGAGGAAACTGAGGCTCAGAGAGAGAATTAAAAATCATTCTTTACATTAGAAATGGCCTTCTCGCAACCCATCTGCACGACAGGCATTATTTCCCTTTACTTAACAGATGAGTGGGCCGAGTCCCAGAGGAGTCAAAGGGTTTATGGAGATCACACAGGATGTGACAGAACCAGGACTCAAACCCAGGCTGGTCTGATTCCAGATCTAACACCCTTAGGTGACTTTCTCTGTCTTTGGTTCTGATTCTTCTGAGGCACAGAAAGAAAACTGGCAGTTGATGTCAAAAAATATATGTATCTATTTTGATTGACAGTAGAAACTCAGTGATGTACAAACAGAATGATTTTATTTTTCTCAAATACTGATATCAGCTTTACTCTGTAAGCCTCAACCCCACAAGCTGGTAGTTGAAGGAGACCGGGGAGGAATGGAAGAAAACAAGCTTGCCATATAATAACATCTTCATTCCTTCTGACAGTTTTCCTGGTCACATTTAATATCTGTAGCTGTCGCTTTTCTAATTATTAAAAACTATCTTTGTCCAGTTCAAAGACACCCCAGCAGCAAGGATGGGAGTGTCCTGCTTATGAGAGATTGGCTTTCCCTCAGTGGGGCACTGCCTTCAGGGCACTGCCACCTAACTCTGGCCATGGATGTCCTCACCCTGGCTGGCCTCTGAGGGCCCTGGGGGAGGCCAGTTTCCAGCATCTTATGTGACACCATAACCCTCTCCACAGTCATTGACATCGGGACCTCTCTTTGTTCCTGGTAAGTGTGGCAAGAGGGGAATGGCTGTTTTCACCCAGCTTTTCTCTTTAGAAAGAAACAGGACAAAGGAAACCTTGTTTCTGCTAAAATGCCCCTCCTTAGCAAAGCCTCAAGTGGCATTGTGGTGGAGACCACTCGCCCTCCACTACAGTTCAATCTCCCCTGACAAAATGTGGCCAAGCAAATCACCACCTAGGCAAGGGGTCCACATACTGTGACCCACTGGCCAAATCCTATTACCACCTATGTTCGAATGGTCTGTGAGCTGAGAATGGCTTTTACATTTCTAAGTGGTTGAAAAAAATTTAAAAAGTGATAGTCATGACACATGAAATTATATAAAATTTAAATTTTTGTGTTCATAATAAAATTTTACTGGGACAAAGCCATGCCCATCATTTACAAATTGCCTAAAGCTGCTTTCAAGATACAAGGGCCAGATGAAGTACTTGCAACAAGAGTATTTTGTTCACAAAGCCAAAAATATTTTCTGTCTGGCTCTTTACAGAAAACATTTGCTGACCCTAGATCAAGACTACATTTCCCAGCCTCCCTTGCAGCTAGGTGGGATCAAGTGCTAAATTCTCAGTAGTGGAAGTGGAAGTGATAGAATGCCTCCTCAATGCTCTCTTCTGTCTCTAGCTGGAGCCAGGCATGGCAGCTCTCAGCTTTAACCAATGAGGCCACAAAAAAGCTTTCAGTGCTTGGGGAGATAATGACATGAAGGACCACAGTTCCTAAATGGTTATGTAACTCAAAGCTGCCCCAACAACCTGGGTCATTCATCTAGAGATGAGAAAGAAAGAAAAACATTAATGAATTCAAAATTAAAACAAAAAAGAGACTTCCGGCCAAGATGGAGGCGTAGGCGGACACACTGTGCCTCCTCTCACAACCAAAATTAAGGACAACAAATATTTAGAAACAAGAAAACAACCAGAACTAATAGAAAATTGAACTGTACGGAAGTCCAACAACCATTCGTCCAGACCAGTAAGAGGGGCGGAGTCGCAGTAGGAAAAAGTGGAGGTGCGGACCCAGGAACGCAAGTAGCAGCGGCTCGCAGTTCCCAGGTGCACGGGCGGTGGCTGGCGGTCCTGGGGCACACAGGCGGCAGCTGGCGGACCCCGGGCACAGGGGGGCAACTGTGCAGACCCAGTGAGGACGCACAAGGCAGCTGGCTGACCAGGGGGTCCCACATTCGCGCACGCAGACAGTCCAGGCAGAGGGGAAGTGGTGGAAGGGACTGAATCCAGGAGAGAGCGGAGCAGACGCCATTGTTCCCTCTCAGACCCCGCCCCCACATATAGCGTCACAACCCAGCGACTGGGCTGCCCCACATTGGGGAGTGCCTGAGGCTCCACCCCTCACTACGTAACAGCACGCGCGCATGTGCAGATAATCCAGGTGAAGGGGAAGCGGTGGAAGTGACCGGAGTCCAGAAGAGAGCAGAACAGGCGCCATTCTTCCCTCTCGGACCCTGCCCCCACCTATAGCGTCACAATCCAGCGACTGGGCTGCTAAGGCTCCACCCCTCATACGTAATAGCTGCGACCAGACTTAAAACCAAAACAAAACAAAACAAAAAACCCCACCAAAAATGGCTCAAACCAGAGAAAAAATGAAAACGCCGGAGTCAATTCCTCTAAGCAGTGAAGAGATAGCCAACCTATCAGATGCACAGTTCAAAGCACTGGTCATCAAAATGCTCACAGAATTGGTTGATTTTGCTCACAAACTAGATGAAAAAATGCAGGCTACAATACGTGAAATGAAGGAAGACGCATGGGGAACCGATAGAGATGGAAGGAAAACTGGGACTCAAATCAATGGAGTGGACCAGAAGGAAGAAATTAACAACCAAACAGAAAATGAGGAAGAAACAAGAATTCAAAAAAATGAGGAGAGGCTTAGGAGCCTCCAGGACATCGTTAAATGTCCCAACATCCGAATTATAGGGGTCCCAGAAGGGGAAGAAGAGCAACAAGTAGAAAACTTATTTCAACAAATAATAAAGGAGAACTTCCCCAATATGGCAAAGGAAATAGACTACCAGGAAGTCCAGGAAGCTCAGAGAGTCCCAAAGAAGTTGGACCCAAGGAGGAACACATCAAGGCACATCATAATTACATTAGCCAAGATTAAAATGAAGCAGAGAATTCTAGAAGCAGCAAGGGATAAGGGGACAGTCACCTACAAAGGAGTTCCCATCAAACTGTCAGCTGATTTCTCAAAAGAGACCTTCCAGGCAAGAAGGGGCTGGAAAGAAATATTTGAAATCTTGAAAAGCAGGGACCTACATCCAAAATTGCTCTTTCCAGCAAAGCTGTCATTTAGAATGGAAGGACAGATAAAGCGCTCCTCAGATAAGGTCAAGTTCAAGGAGTTCATCATCACCAAGCTCTTATTATATGAAATGTTAAAGGGACTTATCTAAGAAAAAGAAGATAAAAAATATGACAGTGAAAAGACAGCAAACTCACAGCTATTAAGAACCACACCTAAAACAAAAGCAAACTAAGCAAACAGCTAGAACAGGAACAGAACCACAGAAATGGAGATCATATGGAGGGTTAGCAACAGGGGCGTGGGAGGAGGAGGCGGGGGAAGGTACAGAGAATGAGTAGCATAGATAGTGGGTAGAAAATAGACAGGGGGAGGGCAAGAATAGTATGGGAAATGTAGAAGCTAAAGAACTTATGACACAAGGACATGAACTAAAGGGGTGAATGTGGGTGGGAGAGGGTGTGCAGGGTGGGGGGAATGATGGGGGAGAAATGGGACAACTGTAATAGCATAATCAATAAAATATATTTAAAAAAAAAAGAGAGAAAGGAAACAACTTTAGACCTGTTTATATCACTGCATTATCATAATACAACAGCCCATCCTTACCCTGACGAGTATAGATATTTACCTACAAATGGGAACTATCTCTAGAGTTCTTTTCCTACAGAACCCAGTCATGTTATTTTAGGCTATTGTTCTTGTGCAGGAGGCCTGCTTAACAGATGGATTGAGCCCCTCCTCACATCAGCATTATCCTATTAACCTAATAAAAGAATTGTTCACTTGCAGTTCTGTTTACAAGAGAACGGCACGGCACGAGCTCCAGGAGAGAGACTAGTGTAATATAAAGCAGATCTTCATCAGAATCCCAAAACAGAAGGCCAGAACAAGTCAGAGTCCATGGGTACCAGCACCATGAGGTGCTCCCCCAAGACCAGGGGCCTCTCTCATGACATCTATGCAGTTCTCTGTCCCCCTTCTTGGCTGGCCAGCTCCCTCTGGTCATACCTGGTGACCAGGATAGACCTCACCAACAATTCTCACTCCCAGGCTCAGCTTCTTTCTGATACCTTCCTGAGGAGTCAGACTGGCCCAGCTCATACTTTTGAGCCAGACCACCCAAAGAACATAATGTGGGGAATCTCTGCTTCAAGTGCCCACTCCAAATTAATCAAATCTTATCAAATCACATGGCACAAACACAGCTTCTACCCACACAGCACACACTTGGAATAAGGATATTCCTTAGCCTGGAAATCAACCTATTTAAAGGGGTTGAGTAGTCTTCTGGCCAAGGGCTTGGACTCAGAGCTAGAATGCTGACTTCAGCTACACCTCCTTCTTTTGTGACCATGGGCAAGTTTAGTACATTCATCTCCACTTCTATGAAGTAGGAATCATAATACAAAAACACTTGCCTCACAGGGTTGTCAAGAGGATAAAATAAATTAATCAATGTAAAGCACTTAGAACAATACCTCCTGACACATAGTAAGCTTTCAGGGAAGACTAGTGATTAGAATTATTATTATCTCTAAAACAAGAAGGAATTAATAAGTCAAGGCTCTATTCCTTTTGCTGTAAAACACTTCAGTGTGTGCTCAGTGAATGATTCATGACAGCTTGAGAAAAGCACTGTAATTGGGCCACAGATACACCTTCCTAAGGAGCAAGGGCACAATGGCTACCATCTGTTAAGGACCCATCTGTTAAGGTGCTCATCCTGTGTTGGCCTTCTACACACAGCCCACGTGATCCAGTGAGGATGAAGCTCTGAGAGGGTCAATAAATTGTATAAATTCACATCCTTTAGGCTTATTTCCACTCACTGTATTTTCATCCAAATGGATAATCCAGAGGATCCACTGCAGGCCAATTGCTGAGTCCTGCCATTTGGAGATATATACACCAAAGACAGAGAAAGGGGCAAAAGGAGCAGGCATACTGGACTCCCACTGGGAGAGGAAAGGGTGGAGTGATGTGGATGAGATGGCAGGAAGCATCTTGGGAAAAGTACAGCAGGTTTGGGGCAGGAGGGGGATGAAGCTATGTGTTTGGTCAAACCTTCCCCATTAAGCTATCCAAATACATGCAGCGGAGTCCCCATTTAGCAAACAGAACCCTGGCCTACAACAAAGCCAGCAGCCCTGGGTGCTTGTCCTGGGTCTGCCTTCCTGTCTCTCTGTTACAATGAGAACACGGCCCTGCCCCTCTCTCAGCTACAGTAGTTGTACGAGGCAGGCCAGGTGCCTGACTGTAAAGCCCTTCCAACTCTGGTCCCACTGTGGTGATTTTCTAGTTTCTGCTGTGTTCTTGCAGGGAAGCCCTGAACACAGGCCACCCTGTCTCTCCCATCCCAGCCTGGGACCATTGGTGGTGCACTCCCCGATTTATTGTACGCTTAGGAGTCATGGTGGGGGGGTAAAACTATTATCCTTAAAACCCCGGTAGGTCTCTTAATGACTACTCCACTAATTAGTAGCAGCTGTTAATGAAGTGTGCAGGTACAAGCCTAGCCTCATCAATTAATCCATACATGCTCCTGGGCTGCAGTAATATTTAAAGGGGAAATCAATACCTGGCAGCTGGGCCTGAGGAGACCAGTCTGGGTGGGCAGGGAAGGTGTAGCATTTCAAGGAATGTATAACTAAAATAGCTCATGCCTGGAGCACAGTGCAGAGCAGCAATAACTAGGATAGCCCTTAAGGGGCACAGAGATTCAGGAATGCCTGCAGGGTGAGGGCAGGAGGGGCTGGGTGGGCAGGGCAAAGAGTCACCTGCTCCATCCATGGGTGGACAGAGAGCTCCATGCGAGGCCACCAGGGGGATGTAGGGATAACATCTCTCTCCAGTTCATATCATAAAATCCACTTATTTGTGTGGGGTATGGAGGCTGAGGAGTTTACTATTACCTCCACTGAGCAAGTATGGAAATCACGTCTCCATGTGAGATACTATCTTGTCCAAGGTTGCAAAGCAAGTAAAAGTAACAATCACTATCCTGGCCCATGCTATACCAAACACCCTACATGCATCATCTCGTGTACTCCTTACACTAGCCCCGTGAGATGAGGACTTGTTTCCTCATTTTGGAGATGGAAACAGTACAGCTTTGAGAAAATAAAACATCTGCCTAAAAAAGCTGGTTATTGGCACAGCTGGTATTCAAAGTCACACAGTCTGACTTCAAAGTGCATATGTTTAGCATACATGACATCTAAATGGTGATAAGCCTTCAACCCTATAGAAAAAGATCCAAGCTCCTTTGCATGATTTATAGCATCTTGAACTCTGGCCCCCATGTTAGTTTCCTATTGCTGCTATAACAAAGTACCACAAACTCACTAGCATAACACAACATAAATGTATTATCCTTCAGTTCCACAGGTCAAAAGTCTAAAATGGTTTTCACTGGTCTAAAATCAAGGTGTTGGTGGGGCATTCCTTTGGGAGGCTCTAGGAGAAAGTCTTCCCTGCCTTTTCCACCATCTAGAGGTTATCTGCATTTCTTGGCTTGTGGTCCCTTCCAATATCTTGAAGCCAGCAATTCAATCACTCCAACCTGTGTGTCCATTATCACATCTCCCTCCCTGACTCTCTTTCTCTGCCTCCCCTTACAAAGACACTTGTGCTTACCTGGTAACCATTCAGATAATCCAAGATAATTTCCTGGATGATCTAGGATAATCCACTTCCTTTTGCCCTGTGAGGTAACATAATCATAGGTTCCCGAGATTAGGTCATGGACATCTTTATGGGGGATATTAGTCTACTGACCACACCCTCTCACTTTCTATTGCTTCCCCTAGGGCCACCCATGTTCCACCCTCATCAAATACCTGTATCAGTCAGCATCCAGTCAGAAAGACAAGACCATTCTCAATATTTCAAACAGAGGGAACTGAACAGAGAATTAGTTACACAGGCAACAAAAAAGCTGTGAAGCCACATAGGGGCTCTGGAAGTAATCTAGAAATTTGTACTAACAGCAAATAGTCTTTTCTACACCTCCCCACTCCACTCATAGAGACATATGAAGTCAAGGTCAATGGCCCCTCCCTCCAAGCTGTAGTGACACCAAGTACCAAAGAAATGGCTGAGGTCCCTGAGCCCCTGTCTGGTCTATAGCATGTCTCCAGCACTGAAACCAGAATCTTTCATAAAGTAGGTGCTCAGAGAAAAGTCATCCAGGCCAGGGGTCTTTCTTCCACACCAGAGGCGAGGGCACAGCCCCAGCTCAGGGCTCCCAGAGAGGTCATGGTACAAGTGAAGCAGGTAGATAAAATGCAGCTGCTCAACAGCTGACTGTCAGACACTGAAAGCAGGAGCTTGTGTTGAGTTCATTTTGCTGCCCATCACAGGCTTAGGCAGCACTGATCTTACTTATTAAAAAAAACAAACAAACAAACAAAAAACATTGAGAGGCAGACAGATTACTCCTCTCAGGGAAGACAGGGGCTTGGGGTCCGAGTTCCAGGGGATGGGGGAGAGAGGAATCTGGGAGCCACGGGCTGCCCTGCTGCTTGAGAGATGTACGGAACTTACTTTTACCTAAGCTGTAGAGTCTGGCTTCTTACCATTTCAGAGACACAGGGAGAGACCACGATTATCATCCTGGGTGAACAACCTTTCCCTGATTGGACATTATTCTGTGGCTCTTCTCCCTCAGAAGCTCATCCTGAGATGTCTGAAAAAGGGGGAGGGAGGAGATTGAAAAATATACCAGGGAGGAAGGAAAGGGAAATAGAGGGAAAGAGGAGGGGAAGGATCCCAAGAACAAGCCTTTCATGAGTAGGCCTGGTCAGGGACGGTGGGGACATGTAATTTTACCCAACAACCACCCAGGGTACAAAGCATCCCTTTCCCTAGCCAGATAAGGTCTTCCTCCAGAAGCCCCTATCCTGATGAATGACCCCACTCACCCCTCCCACTGCCCAGCTAGCAGGTGTATTCCATACTTGCTTCTTCCCTAGGCCTCCTCTTTGCACACCAATCTATTCGTCACCAGGCCCTGGTCAGTCTACCTGTGCCTTGTCCTTGTCCTTAGTGACACAGCCTTAATGAGGCTCCTTCAACAGCCTCCTAACTAATATTCTGCCCTCTGGCCTCATCCCCTAATCTCATCTACACTCCTGCCAAGACTGTTTTTTCTGAAATAGATCTGGTTATTTCACTCCCTTACCTAAATCCATCAGTCACTTCCTACCAGGTCCAGGGAATTCAAGGCCCTTACTCCCTCACCGGGCTCCTCTCCTCTCACCATCTTCCCTCCTCTTTCCTATCACTCTTCAGATACCTACCTAGAAGTTCACACACACACACACACACACACACACACACACACACACCATTTATACCTTTATACTTCCTCTCTGCACCTGGAATTCTCCCCTCCCCACATGCTGTGAATAAGCTCATAGACTTAGGAATCTTTAGCATCCTGTTCTCTCTGAGTCTTTAGTCTTCAGATGCAGAGATCACCCTTCAGATGCAGGGTGATCTCTGCATCTGAAGACTCTCATGTACCATCCCCACCTGACCCCACCCTCTCCAACTGCCTCTGTCCTGCTTCTCCATCTGGTCTATACCTGGTCCTGGCCATATAGTTGTACTCCATGACTGTCATGGGGCTAACATAGCATTTAGGGGAAAAGGAGGGAGAGGCAATCACTGACAGTGCCCACAGACATGGTAGGGGTAGGAGTGGACTGTGAGCACTGGATATTCATTCATAACCAGGACCCTACTTCCTTTTAATATCACTGGTCCTGTGAGGACCTGAGTAACATAAAGAAGACAGAAACCAATCTGGCTGTTTGCTGAAGATCAGCAAATGTTATTGACATCATGACACCTACCAACACCATGGGGAAAAGATATACCTCTCCTCAATGCTATTTTGAAGAACTTCATTTGAGCAAACTGTCAATAAGTCAAAAACCCATTCTCCCTTTGCTGTATTCTGCCATTGCCACCCAATTCAGCTATGTCCTCACTGTAACAATCAGCACTGCACGACAAGCAATGATTATCAGGAGAGAAGAGAAGAGCCAGACTGCTGGCATGGCCCTTAGTGTAACTTCAGGATCATTTTATCACCTCCTTGGGAACTTTGAGCTCCTATAATATTTACCACTTATCTTGGAGCATTGCAAGGTCTTAGATTGCAAAGTTGCAGATGAATCTGGGCTCAAATGAATTACTCAACATCTTCTACATGAACCTGCCCCATCACAAGTGATCACAGAACCATCAACCCAGCTGCCATTCATTCCTTGATTCTTCAATACTTACTGAAAGCCTGCTGATTACAGCAGTCCTCTAGGGGCTGGGGGAATAATAATAGCAAACCAAACAGCCAAGGTCCTTGCCCTCAGAGAGCTAAGTTTCTAGTGTGGGAACCAAAAACAAAGTAGTGGATGTGTGGTGTACAAGATAAAGAGAAATGTTATGAACAACTATGAGGCAGAGAAAAGGTGGTGAGAAGGCTGGAGCTGGATGGTTTACTATTTTGCAAGAAGAAACATAGGTCAAGTTATTTCAAGACCAAGCAAATGGCAGTTTTCCACCTACTGAAGAGCTAAAGGAAAGTGAAATAATAGAGAACAGAGACCTGCATTAAGAGTGTCTAGTACTGGAGAATAAAGGGGAAGGAACTCTTACCCCAAGACTACTTTTCTGTGAGTGGGAAGCCTAGAAGAGCTACTCAAGATGCCAGTCGGGCAACCCCAACTCTAAAGACTACGTGGTCTGAATGCCCCACCTGCAGTGCCTACACAGAAACACCATCATGCACAGAGTGCTTGCCATCACACACCCCAGCACACAGGCTTCTTTCTTCTCCTCATCCCTCCCATGTTCTGTGCATCCGTGTGTTAAGTCAAGCTATTCCCTGCCCCTGCAATGACCCACCTCCCTTCTCCTCCAAAGGCCGACCCTCTCCAGGCTCAACTCAGCGTCATCCTGTGAAACTGCTTCTGGTCACATCCCTCACTCCTCTGAGTCCCCAGCCTGCAAGACACTGTTACCTACTCTGTATCAAAGGTACTTCTGGACACGCCCTGACTTGGGTCTAAAGGACTGCATGCACTAAAAGGCTGGCACTTTCTGAACAGCCTCAGTATCTTCCATGTTGCCTGGCACACAGCCATCTATGGAGAGGAGGGAGAAGGAGATGGCATAGGGTGAGGCCCATTCCGTGCCAGGAGCACCATTTCAGTCCCCCAACCCTCACGCCATGCTGATAGCAAGGGGCAGACAGGGTACACAGCCACATTTCCAGGGCCATGAACATTTTGTCCAGGACACACTCAAGAAAGAGGCTGAGCTGGCTGCCAATGGGGCTCCAATTCACCATAGACTTTTTTCCACTCTCCCCTGCTGCCTGATCACAGGAGACTCTCAACAAATATTTGATGTGTAAGAGTGTCTGAACAAAGAAACACACACACCCTCCCCTCATAGCCCCAGACACCCTCCTCACACATCCCAGTAGACATGCAGGCCAGGCTGGGTTTTGATGGCAGCCCACTGTCTTGCCTCCAGGAAGACCAGCCCTTCTGGCACCTTCAGCAGCATTATATCTTGGGAGAGGACCTTTATTCAACCACTGATCTGGCTTCTTAACTCAGCCTTCCAAAGAACTGGCTAGACCCTTCCTCCAGCCCTGAAAATGGGAGCCTGGTTTTGGAGGGTTCTAAGACTATACTCAGTGATAGCCTGAAATCAACAAGTATTAGACTCCAGAGCCCTTCAGGTCTAATGGGTCAGTCCTCTGCTCTCACAGAAGGGAAGGGACCAGCCCCAAACACACAGCTAGCAAACAACAGACTGTACCCAGGCCACCCAACTCCCAGCCCAATACTTTTCCAGCCACTACTCTGAATGACTTAGCCCTTTCACTTCCAGGGCTGCTGGGCGTGTCCTTAACTAGCTGTGGTAAGGTGAACTAGAGCTTCTTCCTTACCCTGTCAAGTGGGTGAGAGGAAACGTGGGCATTGCCTGTGAATTACAGTGAAGATATGGACATGGCACCACTCATTTGTCAGTTAATGTGAGGGAGGCTTGTGTCATGCAGCCCAGGGCACAGGGCCAGCAGGTGGAAATGCTCCATGAGCATACAGACCAGGGTTGTCCTTGCACAAGAAATGTGGTCATGCTCATGCTAATAGGAGAGGAGAGCATTTCTCACCTAGCTGAAGGGGAGCTTGAGAAGGGAGTTAATTCTCACAGTGGTGAGGCAGGATTGCTGCTGGTTCAGAAGAAATCAGTTGCAGCCTGGAGTAAGAGCCGCCCCACCTCTCCCTGGCACTCTCCACCTCACCTCCGATCAGAGCAGGTCTCAACCCTCCCTCCTTCCTCAGAGCCAACAGGAAATGAGCAGAGAGGAAAGCCACCAATGGTCAGCAGGTGGAAGAGGCAACAGAATTTGCAAGATGCAGGAGGAAAGGAGGGAGAAGGGACTGGAAGCCTCTAAAGATGGAGGGAGTGTCCATGTGCTTGGGCACAGGTGCCTGAGCCAGGGCGCCGCAGGCCTGGCTGCACCCTCTTTGCACCCTCCTTCCCCAAGACCCTTTAGTAATGAGCCAATTAAACTGCCATCATGGGCAGAAGTCCTGCTTCATTTGGAGATAGTGGCAGAGGTTGGATCGGGACTGGTAGGGGTGACTTTTCACTGCTACCTCTCTAGTGGGAACTGAAACCTCATCACTATGAACTATGGGTGGTGAGTGCTTCCCACAGACAACTGGGAGTAATACCCCCACCCCCAACCAAAACTGTCTCCAGAGGTTCTTAGAGACATGCCCTGTGGAACAGGAGAGTAATGGACTGGCTGCATAGATCACAGCACTAGTTTGTTGTAGGGTTAACAGATCTGGGTGAAGCCTCTGCCTCATGCAGAATACAAGACAGCATCAGAGGAAAGAAATCTTGTGAAAACCTGCCGAACCCTCTGCCTCCGCCACCCCCAGAGGCAGAGCACATGCTGTGCCTCATTCCTGCAGAGACTGGGGAGGGCAGCTGAGGAAGGGGCAGGGAAGGGGACTTTTATCTCATGCTAATTGCCAAGGCTTAGATCAGTTTCAAGCAGCCCGATCTTTAGTGCCCACTGCCAAACTCACTCAGGCCTTCATGGTCCAAAGAGCTCATTATACTACAGGAATTCCAATAAAATCAGACCTCCTTAAATATGGTCAGAAATCACAGGCTCAGAGGCTCTTCCCACTTACCACCCCCCATTTCACCCTGCCCCCAACTCACTTGATATGGGTGACCTGCTCTATGAGGTATTGCTCTAAGCATGGGGGATCCAACCAGGAACCAGCCATGGCCCCTGCCCCCTGGTGCTCACAACCCCATGAGGGAGTCTCAATACATGGCCTGGCAGTGACTACACAGCTGGAAAGTGCTCTGATGGGGAAATGCAGAGCATTTCAAGAGCATAGGAGATGGTTAGAGGGTTCACAGGTAGAGGTGAAAGAAGGGAGACGAGTCTTCCAGGGAGTGGGGAGAGCATCAGCCAAATTCTGAAGGTCAGAGGAACCAAAAGCTCAGCATCCCATTGGTTAGACTTTGGTGGAAAGTCGCAGGGATAGGTTACAGTCAGATCTTATCCAGCCTCCTAAACCACCACAACACATTTACAATTTATCCCCAGAGTACCACAGAGTCTCCCAAAGCAGTCACAGAATCAGATAAGTGACCTAGAAGAACGTCTCTGGAAATGGATTAGAGGGACCACACAGCAGGAGTTTAGACAGAATGGTGAAAAGGGCACTTAGAAGGCAGAACCTATGGCATGTAGTAATGAGTAGAAAAAGAAGTTAAGGACACTTGCTTATAATTATTAAGCACTTACTGTGTGCCAGCCACTATGTTAAGTATTTAGCTACATCACCTCATTCAATCCTGCAATAGCTTTGTGAAACAGATATTCCTACCATCCTCATTTCACACATGTGGAAACTGAGACTCAGAGAGGTTATCCACTCTGACTTACCCTTAGTTAAAGAGCAAGCAAGGAGGGGGGCCAGGATAATGCAACGTTTCTGGGCAATCAGACAAATGCAGGTCCTATTGCCCAAAGACGGAAGCCAGAGGAGGAGGAATGGAAACAGAGATGTCAGCAACACCTTTGCTACATGGGCATGTAGCTTGGACACCTGGAGGATATCGAGGTGGTGGTGTCTGGTTGGCAATGGAATATGGGTCTGCAGCCCAAGGGTATATGATATGGATTTGGGAGACTATGTTTAGAGAAAGGAAGCCACAAGAGTGAAGGAGGAAGGCCCCCATGCCCATGTGAAGAGGACAGAGCAAGAAGTCCAAGGACAGAGCTCTGGGAACAGAGACATTAAGAGGTGAGCAGAGCAGGACTGGGGAGGAAAGGGTTAGCAACATTCTCTACCTTTACTGCAGAAGAAAGAAAGATAACCTGGTCAAATCCCCTCATATCACACTAGTGACAGAGCCAGTGGCAAACACAAGAATGATATTGGCTAGAAGAATTCGTATCCCTGGAATGCTTTTAGCAAGATACACCCTAGCTGTCCAGGACTGCTGATGGTAAACAAACATGCACCCTACGTATTTATGGAGTACAGCTCCCTGGGAAATGTTGTGCAAGCTATGTAACTGTTAGAGAACAAAATGGAGATATTTCGTGACTGAAATAGCTTCTTTTTTAGTAAGAGATGCCTCACATTATCACATAGAGAACTCTTTATAAATCCAAGCCAGAGTACTTCCTAATGTCACAGGAAAGATCTTAGGAGCAATATTGATGGGTCTGGACCACAGGCTTTCTCTGTGCCTCACAGTCATTTGTACGTATCCTTACAATTATTAGGAAAGCTTAATACTGGCTAAGATCTCTGATTCTTAGGAATCTCATTTGACACTCTGAGCCTTTGTATTTTATCTCAAGGATAGAAACTTATTAAACTTTGCCATGATCTTTTCAGTATTCTGCCCAGCTGTTACAAGGAGCCAAGCTTGGGAAGAAGGTACTTGATCTTGCTAATGGATGAGTATCTGGAGGCAGGATGGGAGCCATGAAAAGCTTTGTATGCCAGGCTAAGGTGGCATTTTGTCCAAAGAGAGGCAGTCAGACATTACTGAAGGCCCAATTGTTGAGGAATGACAAGATCAGGCCAAAGCTCTGGAGAGGCCCATTGGTCATTGGGAGGAAGCAGCTTGGAGGCAGAAAACCCAGGTAGGGGGCTCAAAGATAAAAATTATGAGGTCCTGGAAAGGGTAGTGGCAGTGGGAATGAAGAACAATGGGTAAATTTAAGACCTATGTAAGAATTAGAGTACACAGGATTTGGACCTTGATTGGTCTTTTGGTGAGGAGCAGTGAGAAAATGGACTCAAGTCTTCTCACTTGGATAACCAGGTAGGTCATGGTGGCAGTCACAAGGAAGGGAACATGAATACGGTCAGGCTTAGAGAAGATGAGAGGTTCTACTTTGAAAGGTTTCAAGTGTCCTTGGCACATTCTCATGAAGTTCTCTTATAAGTAGTTGGATATGTGATTATGTAGTTCAAGAGCAATGACTGGGCTAGAGATAGAAAGTGGGTTCTAAGTTGTAGCTGATGCCTTTGGCCAGATGAAATTTGAAAAGCAATGTGCTGGGTGAAGAGTCAAAATGTCCAAGCCAAGGACCACCAACAATTAAGGCAGTTTTAAAAAAAGGAGTCCAGAGACCATGTGCATCAGATGACCAGGAGGGTTTGTAAAATATGGTGTCCTGGGCCTGCCTGAAAACTACTACATCCAAAATGTGGAGTGTAGGACCTGAGAATCTGATCTGCATTTTAACAAGCAGCCTAGGTAATTGTGAGGCACCTCCAAGTGTGGAAATTACTGAGGTAAGGAACTAACAAAGAATAATTCCCAAGGAAACTGAGAAGGAAAAGAAGAGAAAAGGAAATAGGATAATTCAGTGTTGTGAAACCCATGGGAAGAGGTTTTGCAGGAGGGAACTGTTGAAAGTGTCAAATATAATATTTCTGCAAGTTTGAGGGAGGTAAGGACTGAGAAATTTCCTTGGATTTGGTTAAGATGGAGGTCACTGGGGCTTTATTCAGAATGCTCTGGGAAGAGTATAGGGACAGAGACCCTACTAAAATGGACTGAGGGTAGGTGAGAGGTGAGATAGTAGGAAGGAGAGTATAGACTATTCTCTCAATAAGTTTGGCTGTGAATGGAGATAAGGACCATAAGACAGAGTGTCTGATGGGGAAGGGGTGGAAGAAGTGGAAGGAAAGGACTCCTTTGTAAATATGGAGAAGACACAAACATATCTTAATGCTGACTGAAATGGTTTAAAAGGAGAGCATGAAGATAGAGCAAGGAGGGGCCCTTAAGTCAGCAGCAAGTGATGGCATTAGTGTTGGTCAAGAGCAGGCCTGGAGAACAAAGACAGGATGGCAGGCAATGGCTTCAAACTTAGAATTTTGATGGCAAGAGACTGGCATTTCCATCTGACATGTTCTATTTTTCTGTGAAAGGCAGAGCATGGGGTTAACTGCAAAAAGCATGAGTTCAGAGACTTGGAGAAGAAGAAAAGCAACAGGAATGAGCCCATCTTAATGACATCTACAATTCCAATAGTGAGTATACCTTGGCTCAAAATGTACCATGGAGTTGATATGATCTTGTCCAGGTCAACACAGCTCAGTCAGAGAAATGTTCTACTTTCTACAATCACCATGCTTGTGTGCTTCTAAGTCACATAAAGTAATAGAACCCATAGTGAATAGCGCTTCGCTTGTCCACTTGGCTCTAAGGTGGGGCCAGATGAGTTACAACTTGCCTGATCCGGCAGTCTCAGGAGAGGCACTGGAGGATGACTCACTGCTCTGGAGCACAGGAGTGGGGTTACTGCATCTACTCTCAGCCCAGTCACTCAGAATGCTTCTGAGAGATAGTTCACAACCTCCCTGGTATCAAAAAATCATGTCACTGAAAGTGGGCAGTCAAGGAGGCAGGTGGCATGCCAGCCAAATCCCAGCAAGCAGAAGATGGCAACAGTCTCATCCACTTTAAGTCACACCCAGCTGGGGGAACAAAGCCCAGGTGGCACAAGACCCAACCATGGGCTGAGAGGTGAAGGATGCAAGGAGGGGCAAGTGCTGACATATCTTTTCCCTTTGTGCTTACAATTGGGAAAATTTTAAAAAATAAATAGAGACAAAAAAAGAAGGCATTTTTCCTTTTCTTCTTGCATGTTTAATTTCAACAAAGCCTGCAGGGGCCTTAGAAGAATTAATATGTGCTCTGTGTACATTATTTAAGTCAACCCCCAAGCCAGTCAGCAGCACCCAGTGTAGAGGTTCAATTGAGGCAGAAAGGAGGCCAACAGGCAGCCTGAAGTACTGTGTTCACCATGCTTGGGCAGCCAGTCAAGCTTTGCTTCTGTTAATCTCCTGAGAAGTTAACAGAAGGGCCTAATGAGGCTCCAACCTCATCAATCAGTATCTCTCGGGTAGGACCCAAAGGTTACGATGATACTCTCCAAACCTTGAGAACCCTGGACCAGGGCCTGACTGCATCCTGCAAACCAGAAATGCAGAATCATCAGTGACCAGACTTGACAGGCTTCAGGATGCTGAATCACAGCTCACGAAGACAATGACCAAAATCCAAACAATAGCATATTCATTTGCAGATGCTCTGCTGTTGAACTCCAGTGGCCAGCAACATGGGAAGAACATGGGAATGCTCTAAGCCAGAGCATTAGAGCATTGCTAAGAGAGCCAGTGGCATCAGGCTATGATGTATCCTTCATGTCAGAGGCCCAGTCCAGCCATCCAGGGTGCTACCAACATGTGCCTCTGGGCTACCCCATTTTCTCTGTCCTATCAGCTGATGAGACTCCCTTCTGATGGGCACAGCCTTCATAAGCATTCAGTAAGTCCTTTTTAAGCTTTCTTGATCCGCTGCCTCTTGACAGTGACTTTGTGTCTTTGTTCCATTCCATTTTATGGGTTAATGTCTTAGTTGAGTGCTCAGGGCCATTGTATTCCCCTTTCATCAATCCTTAGGGACATTCATATTTTCAAGGTACTACCTCATCCCCAATCACCCAGGTCAGATCCAAAGCCATATGCCTTCCTTCTGGGAAAGGGTGAGGTCTGAGCCAAGTAAGTAGAAGCAGAGATAGAAAAATGGGAATAGGCTGGAGCAGTATTAATGAGAGTGAGCAGACAAAGCTTCTAGCTTAAAAACTGGGCAGGTGGAATGATACTAAGAAGACTGGGAAGGCAGGAGCGTGTCAAGTGACTGGGTAGTGATGAGGAGGGGCATGTTGCTTTTGAATCACCCTATCAACACATTTACTGAGGACCATGCTGGATGCTGCAAGAGGGGCTTGTACAGAGACAGAAATGAATGTGTGCATATCCTGACAAAGCTTTCAGAGCACAACAGGCCTGTGATTAACCTTGTTATGATAAACTGTCTTGTACCTGTTCCTGATGAGCACTAATCTGGGCTGTTCTTTTAGAACAATAAGAAGTTCACAGCTGACTTCAGTAGTCTACCTGTATCTCAGGCATTGCTGTGGAGGGACCCACCCTGCAGCATCAAGTAAACTATCAGTCAAGACTCTCTTAGTTGAAGATTAAACTGGCTTAATTTAAAAAGAGAATGTGAGACTCACATAGTGGAAAAACCTACAAGTTGTTCTCGTTTCAGGACTAGCTGAATCCAGAGACTTGAACCATATCCTCAGGACCTGCGTTTGCTTTCTTACTCTTTGGTCCTCTCTGTGGTCCACCTCCTTGACTTCGTTTTTCTCTGTGCTACATTCAATCTCAAGCATATACTCCCTACTTGGAGGACCCCAGAAGTTCCAGGTTGCCAGCATCACAACCCAAATCCAGAGAGAGAGTTGTCTTCTGTCCATGTCCCCACACAAGTGCCAGCATTAGAGTAACTTTGCCCATAGACCCATCTCTGCATCAGTTATTGCGCTGGGACAACCTGACCCACTGATTTGCCAGGCTTGGGTCACATGCCCACTATGGAGTTATCACACCCAATCCACTCAGAATATGCATGGAATAGATTCCCAAGGCAAAGGATATTCAATTGCCAGAAAAAGGAGATGACTATGGGGCAGGAAATAGGTGCCTACTATTATAATAAGCAAAGCTCCCTGTCTGGTCTGGAAGGAAGCAGTCATGGCCAGAGGCCTTCTGGGCCCAGGGCCACATCCCAGGAGCAAATAGCCCATTCTGTTTGTGATGGAAGCTGCTCTACTATCACCTATAAGGTATACGCCCCTTCCAGCAAAAGAAACCCCAAAGGGTTTAGGTGTGGGTATTTGTGGGGGGAAAGACATGAAAAGAAGACAGAAATGGGAGAGAGCCACCCTCATAGCTCTTAGTCCCATTAAAAATTATAGCAAGAAGGAGCTGAGTTTGTCAGCACCAGAAAGATGCACAGGTGGGTATCATCTGGGATAAAACAGAAAGGGGGTTTGTGATCAAGCAGGTCTGTAGGGAAGCAGGACACAATGGCAAGGGGAAGAGGAGCCTTTGAGGAAAGCCAGAATAATGAGGCTGGGCTATGAGTGTAGCCCCCTCCCCCAGAACAATGAAAATAGAAAACTGCTCTGAGACCTCGCATCAGGGAAACAAATGTCTCAGGTTTAGCACCTGGACTTTTAATCAACTCCCCTCCTGGCTAATTAATATCCAAGTATGTGATAGGGAAAAAGACTGACAGCTAGAGAAAGCTATGTTAGTACAGTGACAGCTCAGACTTCCCTTCAGGGACAGCTTGGTCTCTCCTCCTGAAGCCTGTCCTGCACTCACGCACTCTCCCCGAGCCTTCTGGGGCCTCTCCTTCCTCTCGGTTTCTCAGCACCCATCCTATCTCATTTGTTAGTTTCATATTTCACATAAGATGGTCTTGTCTCCTTGACTGCTTCTTTGCACTTCATAAGTCGGAATTACCTAGAGCACATGTTAAAAACACAGATCCCTGGGCCCATCCTTGCAAACACTGATTTGGAAAGTCTGGGGCGAGCCCAGACATCTGTATTATCAACAGGCTCCTTGGGGAATTCTAGGAAAGCCAAGTTGGAGAGCCAGGGTCTTAGAGATACATGGATTACAAAAGAAGGGAGGGGCCTTCTCCTCTGTGAAATGAAATCAATCAACTAGAACAGGGACCAGCATATGATGACCCAAAGGCCCAACTCAGTGGCTACTTATTTGTGTAAATAAAGTTGTATTGGAATGCAGTCACACCCATCATTCACGTATTGCTCTGACTGCTTTCAGGGCATCATGGCAGAGTTGAGAAATTAGAGCAGAACCATGTGGCCCATAGCCAAAAATAGTTACTATCTGGACCTTTTCAGAAAACATTTGCCGGTCCCTGAATTAGAAGGCGACCTCTGAGACACAGAAATATGTCTTTTGGTTGAAGACTTAGAGCCAGAAAGACCTGCTTCTTCCTCTCTTTGTCCAGTGGTCTCACAACCTCCCCACTGTTTGTGCTGTGGAGTGGGCATAGGTTGCTCTACCTACTCAGAATGAATGACCCTTTTTCTGGAAAGATCTTATTTTTGGGAACTCCTTGCCCTCATTGGATGAAATTTTAATAAAACTATTAGTCAGAATACCCCAAGGAGAAGAAAATTTTCTCCTTGGGCATGTGACCCAAGCGGAAGCAATCCCATGTTCTCTCCCTGCAATTTGAACCTTGAGCTGAGAAGAGAACCATTGCCAACCATTAGCTCTACCTCCCTCCCACAGAGCTTAAAGACACAGCCTGGGACTCTGCTCCCAGCTCCTCAGACCTGCTCTGGTCTGCCCCGATCAGGACCGATTCTTCAGCCTTTTCAATGTTTCTGTGGGTGGCCTTGTCTCCTCCCAAAAAGTCCTTTCATAGTAAGTTAGACAGAGTTTAAACCACCTATTTATACTAAAAAACAAAACAAAACAAAACAAAAAAAAACAAACTAATGCCAAATGTGGGGGTCAGACTAGGCCATGGACTATGGATCTGCCCATTTCACAGATGGACACCTACAGAGTGGCCCACTACAGAGAAAAGGTGACAGTGTGAATGAGAAACCAGAACTTTGTCCTCTGTTACCAAATCTCCTCCTACAATGTCACTCACTCCCTGCAATCACTACAAGTCAATGCCATCAGGCATCATTGATCCCAAAATACTGAAATCTTTTTTAGAATTTAATAAACACATAACTAGGAGCACTACTCACATGGAGAGCAATAATGGCAAGTCTGTAGAAAGAACAATCCCCGTTGAGAAGCGGTGTGTGCGCCTTGTAATATCAGGAATTAAAAACCATCAGAAGATCAAGTGGGAGGAACATGAAATATGAATGGGATGAAAGACACACTTCTGTGCAAGGAATAATGACTCTAATGAGTTTCCTCACCAAAGTCCCTGCATCGTAAAGTACAAAAGCCAGGGAAGGGGTTGAGAAGGGAAACAAGAGTTCAGGGAAGGCTTTGTGTGTGAAAGTGAAATAAGCAAGTGGGAAGGGGAGGAAAAGACAAGAGCAGAAAGAACTGTCAGTGCCAGGGTGTGGCTCCTGACACAGCTCACTGGTCTCTCAGGAGGAGCCTTCTGGGCACAGCAGTAGTCAGATCCTCTGGTCCCAGGGAAGCTGACAGGCCACAGAGCACACTGGAGTCCCACAACCCTGTGGCAGAGCACCTGGGCCCACCCAAAGCCCATCCAGACCAAGGCAGTGTAGGTGCCTCCCAGCCGGCAAAGCCCTTCTGCTGACTCTGGTCACGCAGATGGGGAACCAGTGTTGGCAATTCTTGGAAGACATAGAGTTTTCCCAATGGGACAGAAGCAACTACACATGCAAGAACATGCCATGAGCTTGAAAGACAGACAGATCATGACTACCAATCCTGGGCTGTCACCTCCAGGTATGAGACCCTGAGCAGGTAACTTAATTTGTCTACATAGGAGCTTCCTCGCCTGTGAGGTAAGGACACTCAATCATCCTCAGTGTTATTGAAGGGTTAAGGGAGACCATGATGCATGTAAGCCCTTTAGCTCAGTAAAGAGGATGACCCTTCCCCTCACCTACCACATGGTAGCCATTCAGTCAGTACTTGCTACTAATGTTATTCAGAGCCCATTATCTCATGTGATGCTCACGGTAGCTCTGGGAGACAGCAGAAGGTCAAGCTACTCTTCACACTGGACAGAGAAAGCCACAGCAACAGAATGGTCAGAAGAAAGTCATCTATCCTAGTTCATCATCCCCCATGACAAATAGTGAGGCTGAGACCCAACACAATGCATGCCCGTGCAAAGCCAGCCCAGAGCCCAGGTTGCAATGACCTGAAACAGGTGCATTTCCATGACAACCTTCTGCTTCCACAGTCATTGTCATCTTTCCCCTACACACACACACACACACACACACACACACACACACACACACAAAACATTGAAAATGCCAAGGTAGAGTCCACATTGACCTCCCAGCAGCCAGAAGGGAGGTCTGTGTCATGGCAGGTGTGGCTGAGCTCCATGGAGGTGAGCAGACAGCCATGAGAGGCAGAAACAGAAGCTTCTGCTTTGCTTGTGTCACCAGGCCAACATGCCAGGAAAATAGGAACAGGGATAATGACAGCAAAATGTAAACAGTACTTGCTATGAACGAAGAACTCCTCATAGAGTAACTCATTTCATCCTCACAATAACCATATGAGATAGATATTAGAATTATTTCCATTTTACAGAAAAAGTAACTGAGGCCCAGAGAAGTTAAGTAACTTGTTCAAAGTCACACAGCTAGTAAGTTGTGGAGGTGCAATTCAAAGCCCCACCATCTGCTTCTAAAGTCCATGCTACCAATCCCCAAGCACTGCATGGTATGAAATGAGCCTATCAGAGAAGTGGGCTGGTTAGAAGAAAGCTGGCCAGTTAGGGTTGGTGAGTCCCACCTAGAAACAAAGCAGAGGGTGAACTAGGAGGTAGTTTTAATCTGCCATCCTAGATGCCATTCAGGAGATGTCAGGCACTGACTGGGGCTTCAAAAGATGATAGAATCCCAGAGTGTCAGTGACATCTCAGGGTATGTTTTCATTGTCACCTGACTGTTCTGTAGTAATCAACAAAAAAGCATTTAAACAAGGAGAGCCTGTGGCTTGTCCAGGAAGGAAGCCATGCGGCTGACTACAACCTGCCTGCAGCCAGGCTTGGTGGGGTGGACATTGGGAGACACTACCCCACCTAGGAGCCAGAACATAGGGGGCTGGAGCACTGGGTGGGCCTCAGAACTAGAGCAGGAGATCTCTGCCAGATCAGGATTCCAGCTGGAATTAAATAATTTAGTTGTATAACTATTTGTTTAATGTCACCCAGTTGGCTATAAGTGAGAAAGTGAGCAAATTATGTCTGTCTTGTTCAACTCATGTTCCTAGGTCCTGACTTAGAGCCTAGTGCATAGTAGGTACTCAATAAATATTTATTGAGTAAGTGAGCAAAGAGATAAATATAAGCCAGTGTTTGTCAATCTTAGTACTACTGACATTTGAGGTTGGATAATTATTTGTTGTGGGGGCTGTCCTGGGCATTACAGGATGTTAACAGCATCCTGGCCTTAGACTACTAGATGCCAATAGTAACGCTTCCCAGATGTAACAACCAAAATGTCTTCAGAGATTGTCAAATGTCTCGGGGGTGAGGTTACAAAACTGCCCCCAATTGAGAACCACTAATATAAGCCAATATCCTTGGCTAGTTCCGCTAATGGAACAAAGGAAGACAAATTGAGTCTACTCACCCAGTGGGCAGGAGGGGATCTGAGCACTAGAACTCAGAAAGGCTGGAAGAAACAGGTGTGAAATCAGGGGCAATGCACAGAGTGTTGAGATGGATCATCAAGAACAGAGCTCAGAGCCACATTTGCCTTTTTGGCTTTGAGGCTAGAGGGTGATCTGTGCTGACTTTAACATACAGAATCAGGTCAGGCGGGGATGAAGAGGGTGCTGGCAACAATCAGGAGGAGAGAGAGGCAGACTGACATCAGACCCTGGAGTGAGGACAAAAACAGCCCCAGGCTCGGGCAGAACATACTGGGCAGCAGAAATCCTCATGCAGCTCCCCAACATGGGGCCCTTTGACAGATGGCCCTGCGACAGAGACCCTTTCTTGTCTGAGCTTTGAAGTCTGCCTTGGAAAACGTGGCCTTGCACCCAGGAAGCCTGTGGATCAAGGTGGTCTCGACAGATCTACTCGAAGGGATTAGCCAGTGACATTACAGCTACATGACGGCCTCGTTATTATTACAAACACACTCTCCCTGTCTAAGCTTCCAAACCCTGATTTGTTTATTTCTGAAAACTGTTTCCACCAAGGCATCAAGCTGGGCTACGAAAGATAGCACTGACTCAGCCATTTCCCCATCCTCGGCATAAAAGGGTCTAAAAAGAATAATTTAAGCTTCTCTGGAGTGAGATCATTTAATGAATCTTCTCGATGCTAAGAGGTTTTATATGCCTTTTTAAAAACCCTTCCCCAAGCGTGGGGCTATGATATTACCTTGGAGAGTGAAGAGATGAAGTGATACACGTATGCACAGCACACGGGAGGAAGGAGGTGGTTTCCTTGGCAACAGCATCCATGTTCTGGCTTCCCTTGGCTAAATTGGAATATATTGAAGTATCTGCTTTGGGCGTCTCTCTTGCAAAGGGAAAAAAAAATAGCTGGCAAAAGTCCTCAGCCCTCATTTGCAAAACTAAACCATCCTTTCCTGAGCCAAAGGAAAATGAAAGCAGCAATCATGAAGGCTCGACCAGCCCAAAAGATAAGCCTCCATCTCACACGGTCTTCCTACATCCACTGTCCTACAGCTTTCCAAACATACACAGCTCAACAGATCAGACTCCATAAGTCCACACACATGTGCTTAAAATGGAGAATGGCTCTAAGAAAAATAGACCAAAAAATGTCCTTAGCTGATCAGCTCAAACCCTTGGCAATAAGGAGATAGCTATGAACCCAAAGCACAGTGCAAGGCACACAGTAGGATGCCAGCACTACATTTGAAGAATTGGACTTGGAGTCACACACACCTGGGTTGTGGCCCTGGTTTAACCATTAAAGTGCCACATGACTTAGTGCAAGATCCATAAGTGCTGTGGCCTCAGTTTTTTCAACTATAAAGTGGAAAAAAGCAATTCTTCCTATTGGGTTGTTGTGAAGATTAAATTAGGCGACCTATAAAATGCCTGACACAGAGAAGACATTCGTTTATGTTTTCTTCTCACCACTGAGAAATAAGTAGCATTCTGATTCTTTCAAATAGTTAAAATTTGCCAAAGGAAGAACAAGCCTTGGGGGGCAGGGACAACTTTACCAAAGAACCCACCTATTTCTTATTTGTATATCCTTGTTCCCAGGGTACTTTTACAAAGTTGAGATGGACCAGGCTAGGAAGGAACAGTGTAGGGAGGACAGAAGGTCCAACTCAGGCATAGCCAGAGAACCAGCCACAGGCCTAAGAGGAGGTGGGCCAAGAAGACTGCAAGGGGCTAGGTTGGAGCAGGCCAGTGGCAGGCAGCACAGCAGAGGCCAGCAGTGGGTGCCAACAGGAGCATCAGTCATCAGGAGGGCCCAAGATGGGGGTGCAGCTAAAAGAGTGGGGAGGAGGATTTAACTTCGTGTGTCAGGAACATGGTCTTTAGAATCAGGCGCTCTATTTAGAGACTCTCACAGAAGATGCCCCACTATTTTGTGTTCTGATATTTTATACCCCTCACCCCTTGGAAGGTCTTCCCAAAGCCTCACTTAAAATCATGCTTCAGTTTGAACATATCAGGACCAAAGATTTTCTATTAGAAGCACAGATTGCAGTCCTGATTACTGGACTGATGCTCTTTCTAAGGAGCCTTTGTATTCTAAAGAATACCAAACTGCATTTTAGTCCTGTTTCTGATATTCACTGTGAGACCTTGGGCAAAACCTTTCTAAAGTTTTGTACCTGTGATCTACAGAATGACCACCCCTTCCTAAAGTGACAAGATTGCTGCGAAGGTCAAATTAACAGGCAGGCAGCACAGTGAGTGGAAATACACCACCTGTGTCTTTACATCTTCTGCTTTTATGTCTTCTGGCCATCTGTGAAGTAGGGTTTGCTACTTAGCTGAAGAATGTGCAAGCACAGGGCTTTTCCCCCAGGGAAAGGTGGAAACAGGATAATAATTCAAAAGTTCCTCTGGAAAAATTAACGACTACCACTCATTAATAAATTTATGAAAAAAAAACACTACAGGGATATTTGCTCTTCGGATATTAAAATGCATTCTAAAGCTATAATAATCAAAACAGTGTGGTACCAGCAAAGAAACTGGCAGGCAAAGCAATGAAACAGGCTCAATATACTTGAAATTTTTATATATTTTTAAGACAATTTCATATGATTGTAGAAAAATATGGAATAGTCAATGAATGTTGGTTAGGGTTTAACTGACCAACCCATCAGGAAACAAATTTAAACTCTGTCCTTAACTCACACTATACCTCAAAATAAATTCCAGACAGGTTAAATATTAAGGTAAAAAATATGAGTAAGCTATATTAAGAGAAAATTAAAATTAATCTTATCTCTGTGTTGCATGCCAAATATCTTTTATGCCCCCTTGCATATCCTTTCAGCCCACATTTTGCTCTGGCTATTGCCATAGTAACCATTGCACTAGATATGATTGGACAACCTCTGGCCTCTGCTACACCACACCTCTCTTGCTTCTTTCCCAGCTTCTCGAACACAGTTCTGTGGGACACCTGCAGCAGCCCACCTTCCATTCACGTGTATGCACAAATGTTGGGAACCACACCTGCCTGGTTTCAGGAGTTGAAACCCCACCATGGCTAAGGCTGAGTGAGCGACCTTTGGACTGTAAGCCACCAAGGAAACAAAGTTTATCTCCCTGTCAGGAGCGCCACTTCTGCTTCATCCATATCTGGCCCCCAATGCTTGGTCGGTTAGCCAATGATGAGTAAGATTCCCTCAAGGGAGGGGTCGCCAAAGACAGGCACAATCACATGGAAGGCCCTCAAGGAAGGACTCGGGGGACCACAGCAAAAGGGGGTGATGGACCCTCACCCCCCAGCTATCCTGACATAGCCTGAGTCCTTAATTCGTCTGGAAGAAGTTTCTTTACCTCTTGGCCTCCTGGCTCTGCTCCACTTAAGCCTGAAACATTGACAGAAGGCGGTGCAGTTCTGTGCTGGATAGGGTGGGCTTTTTGGGTGATGGGCATAAGAAAGAATTCATAAAGTCCTGTGAAACCTGCTTTGATAAGAATGCTCTCATTTAAATGATAAGGGTCCAAGCAGGAAATTAGTTTGTCTTCCAAAGTTTTGTAACCTCTTACTGACAGACCCTGACTCAGATTAAGCTCTCAGATTTCTTTGCATGTTATCTGCTGTTTGATCCTTGCCACCTGACAATGATTGATGAGCTTTACCTGTATTCCTGTGTAAAATGGACCTAATAAAAGCCATTGAGAAAGGGGTTCTTGGCCCTTCTCTTTTGAGAGATCAGCCACCTCTCCTCCCCAAGCAGATCATGTCTTGGTAGACTTATTCTCACCTGTGGTGGACAGGTGGAGCCCCCCCCGACACACACACACACAAACATGCAAGTATAGGAGATTTACACATCCTCCACAACCCTTGGTTTCAGGGGATAAAAGCCTAGGGTGAATGTTTCCCACTTCCATCATCAATCAAGAAGACAGTTCTGGCACATTGCACATGGTGCCAGGTGAGGTCCCAATAAGCATCCCTCTCTCCCTGTGTGGGCTTCTGCTCCTTTCCTATTTCATTCATCTGAGTGCCCCCATTTCTATACTCTGGGATCACTTAACAAAATAAACTGCACACAAGCCCTTGTCACATATTTTGCTGTTGGGAGGACCCAGCTAAGATGAGTGGGGTAAGACCGAAGTATGGTACTTAATTGAGTAAACATTTAAAAAATGTGACTTCCAGCCAAGATGGAGGCGTAGGTGGTCACACTGTGCCTCCTCCCACAGCCAAAATTAAGGACAATGAAGATTTAGAAACAAGAAAACAATCAGAACTGTCAGAAAATTGAACGGTATGGAAGTCTGAAAACCATTCATCCAGACCGGTAAGAGGGGCGGAGTTGTGGCAGGAAAAAGTGGAGATTGGTGGACCCAGGTATGCAGGAGCCCCAGGCATGCAGGCAGCGGCTAGAGGACTCCGAGCAGGGGGTGGCAATGGGCAGACCCAGTAAGGCCGAGCAAGGCAGCTGACTGACTAGGTGGTCCCACATTTGCGCTAGATAATCCAGGTGAAAATGGGGAGTGAGACAAACCTCACAACCCGGGGCCCCAGCCGCCAGGAAATAAAACCTAAAAACAGCAATTGAAAACACTTGTGGGGGTTGAGGTGCCAGGAGAGACTCCTAGCCTCACAGGAGAGTTTGTTGGAGAAACCCACAGGGTCCTAGAACATACACAAGCCCACCCACATGGAAATCAGCACCAGAAGGGCCCAATTTGCTTGTGGAAAGTGGCGGAAGGGACTGAAATACAAGAGAGAGCAGAGCGAGTGCCATTGTTTCCTCTCAGACCCCGCCCCCACATACAGAGTCACAACCCAACCACTGGGCTGCCCCACCCTGGGGAACACCTAAGGGTCTGCCCCTCATACATAACAGGCGCAACCAGACCCCCCCCCCAAAAAAAATGGCTCAAACCGAAGAACAAATCAAGCTCCAGAGCCAATTCCTCTAAGTGATGAAGAGATAGCCAACCTATCAGATGCACAGTTCAAAGCACTGGTGATCAGGATGCTCACAGAATTGGTAGAATTTGGTAGCAAATTAGATGAACAAATGAAGGCTATGCTAAGTGAAATGTAGGAAAACGTACAAGGAACCAATAGTGATGGGAGGAAAACTGGGACTCGAATCAATGGAGTGGACCAGAGGAAGAAAGAAACAACCAAATAGAAAACAAGGAAGAAACAAGAATTCAAAAAAATGAGGAGAGGCTTGGGAACCTCCAGGACATCTTTAAATGTCCAAACATCCGAATTATAGGGGTACCAGAAGGGGAAGAAGAATAACAACAAGTGGAAAACTTATTTGAACAAATAATAAAGGAGAACTTCCCCAAGCTGGCAAAGGAAATAGACTTCCAGGAAGTCCAGGAAGCTCAGAGAGTCCCAAAGAAGTTGGACCCAAGGAGGAACACACCAAGGCACATCATAATTACATTAGCCAAGATTGAAATGAAGGAGAGAATTCTAGAGGCAGCAAGGGATAAGGGCACAGTCACCTACAAAGGAGTTCCCATCATACTGTCAGCTGATTTCTCAAAAGAGACCTTAAAGGCGAGAAGGGGCTGGAAAGAAGTATTCCACATCATGAACAGCAAGGACCTACACCCAGGATTGCTCTATCCAGCAAAGCTGTCATTTAGAATGGAAGGGCAGATAAAGTGCTTCTCAGATAAGGTCAAGTTCAAGGAGTTTATCATCACCAAGCCCTTATTATAGGAAATGTTAAAGGGAAAGAAGATAAAAATATGAACAGTAAGATGACAACAAACTCACAATCATTAACACCCACACCTAAAACAAAAACAAAAGCAAACTAAGCAAACAATAGAACAGGAACAGAACCACAGAAATGGAAATCATATGGAGGGTTAGCAACAGGGCAGTAGGAGGAGGAGGAGAGAGGGGGAAAAGGTACAGAGAATAAGTAGCATAGACAGTAGGTAGAAAATAGACAGGGGGAGGGCAAGAATAGTGTGGGAAATGTAGAAGCTAAAGAACTTATGACACATGGACATGAACTAAAGGGGGGAATGTGGGTGAGAGGTGGTGTGCAGGGTGGAGGGGAATGAAGGGGGGAATGGGACAACTGTAATAGCATAATCAATAAAATATATATATTAAAAATAATTAAAAATTAAAAATGTTACACATTACACTTTATTTAAAATGTAAAACTTCTGTACATCAAAATACCATATACCTCTCTCTCTTCCATTCCAGAACAATTTAAACCAGAAGCCACTGGGTGGGACCAAGCAAGGTAGACATCCATGCAAGGTGGGCATTCATGCAAGGGGGGAAGGGGCTAGGGTGAGGGAATATCCCGGGTATCAAAGCCTGAGCACGGCAAAGGGGACATACATAATTGAGGTGGCTCATGTGGGGTGCCAGAGTCTAAATGGGGTGAGGAAGGCATGTAGGGCAGGGAGGACAGCCCAGAACAGGGTGTCACAGCCTGAGTAGAGTGAGGAGATATCCGTGCAGGGAGCGGGCTAGCACAGGGTGCTCGGGTCTGAATAGGATGAGAAGGGTATCTGCACTGATGGGGAGTGGAAGGACGTGTCACTGGGCAGTAATAGTGATGGGAAATTGATTACATACAAAGTATTTATCAAACAAGTAAATATATCATAGATGATGAGGTTTCTAGTGGTCATAGAAGACAGTTACAGCAATGGAAAGGGAAAAGGCCACAAAGTGTCTCGTGGTGTATGGTTAAAATTGGAGGCATTAATCTAATGGTTTTATGAATATATATGCTTTCAACATAGGTAGATATATCGAATAAATATAGATGTAAATGTGTGAATATATGCTTATTTATGTGCATGTCCACAAAAAGAAACTGGGAGGAATGATGCCATAATAGCAACAAGGACACCTAGGACCCACATTTTGGCTTTTGAATACTATTCTCCAGAAAAAGGAACCAGGGCTCCTTGGAGAAATACTGATTCCAGTGCTGAGGCAGAACACCTTGCTTTGCCAAAAAAATAAGATCGTGCTGAAAGAATGATGGGGACACAATCACAAAGCTACAAAAGTCCACTTGAAGAGCACCTACTAGCCAAACCTAGGACAATTTGAGCATCAAAGTAAATAATGACATTACTGGATTATAACCCATTGCATAAAATAGAAATCCATGAGTTTATTCTGATAAAAATATACAAATGAATAAATTGAAAGTTTGATGAGGAACAAGATATTTACATTATTTACATGGTCTCAAAGTATCTCCCCACAAAATATGTATTAATTACAAAAGGAGAAAGTGACTTTACAGTGGAGAGAACTGGCAAACACCACCTTAATCAAGTGATCAAAGTTTCACTCTCTTGTAATGAGACCAATTCAAACCATGTGTGAACTGATGGAATGCAATGAGAACTCAGAGTCACTTCTGCTATCCTACCAAATGTGAATAAGCTAATGCAAGTAAGAGGAATGAACAGAAAACACACTTTGACAGATTTTCAACAAAATACCTGGCCTGCTCTCTTCAAAAGTCTCAAGATCATGAAAGTCAAGGAAAGACTGAAGAACTGTTCCAGATTGAAGAAGAATAAAGAGACATGACAACTGAATCTAACATGTGATTGTGAACTGGATCCTTTTGCCACAAAAGATATCGTCGAGACAATTGGCAAAAATTGACTGAGGTCTGAGAAATAGCTGGCGCCCATGTTCAAGGTCAACTTCCTGATTTTGACAGCCATATTGTGGTTATGTAGAATGTCCTTGATACTTTAGTGCATAGTTCCTGCACATGACAGTCATATAATCACAATATGACTGTCAAAATCAGGAAGTATCAGGTCAGCAACTTATTCCCAAGTGGGTCTGGAAAAAACAGTCTTTGGCTCTGGCCAATGTGGCTCGGTTGGAGCATTATCCCATACACTGAAGTCACAAGTGCGATTCCTGATCAGGGCACATACCTGGGTTGTGGTTTCCAATTTGTAGGCAGGGCAACATGCAAGAAAACAACCAATCAATGTTTCTTTTTCACATCTCTCTCTCTGTCTCTCTGTCTCTCTCTCTGTCTCTCTCTCTCTCTAATAGCAATGAAAAAATGTCCTTAGGTGAGGATAAAAATAATTAATTAATTCTTTAAAAAGTAAAGGTCTCTGTACTGTACTTTCAACTTTTCTATAAGCTTGAGATTATTTCAAAATAAAAATAAAAACAAAAACCATATTAAATGTAAAAGACAAACTAAAAAAATGTAAATCACATAATGGAAAATGAGTTACATCCTCAACATATAAACAATGCTCCAAATTGTATTAGAAAAATATGAATATCCAGATTAAAAAAATGACAAAAGATGAACAAATAATGCCAAAAATTAGATGTCCAATAAACATTTTAAAAAGTTTACATTCTCTTAAAGCCAAAGAAATGCAAATGAAATGACACACCATAATTTTTGGCTCTTCAATTTGCAAAATATATGTTTAAATAATAATATCTCATCTTGGCAAGAGTGTGAGGAAACAGCTACTTTTATTTACTGCTGGTGGGATTGTAAGTTAACACATTCATTCTGAAAGACAGTTTAGCAACATGTATCAAAAGCCTTAAAATTTTGCAAACCCATTGCCCTATTAAGTCTATTTCCGGAATGTCTCCTTGGGAAATGGTCATGAATGTTCACAAATATTTATTGCAGAGCTGCTTGTGGAGAGAAACCAACTTAATTTCCCAATAATAAAGGATCAGATAAATTAACCACAATACATCCAAACAACAGAATACTATGGCAACCATTAAAAATTATTTAATCAGATATTATTTAATGACAGCTGTGCATACAAATGTAGTTATATTAGCATTCATATTCAAATTGTGGTAGCTCTGAGCTCCCACCTGCATAACTCCAAGTGTTATCACCTCCCTTGCAATCTCCCTCACTTGTTGCTGGGAGATGTTGCAGGTGCCTCAGGAGCACACCTGGCCATCCCTCTTGTGGGGATCGTGATCCAATTCAGGAGGGTCCACTATTCGAACACGACCCTCCATCTGATTTGGTGGGGGGATTCCTGGCCCCATCCCACATTGTCATTCAGTTCTAGCACTGAAGTTAACACCACGCAATCAGCTTTGCCCCATTCCCTCTCCCATCTGGGACAAAACTGCTTGATTCTTCAGGCCAGACAGGGATCTCTCTCCTTGTCCCACCTGTGTCTCCCAGAAAAATAGTTCCCCAAACCTCCTCCATCCAACCACAAAAAAGAGAACTCCCCTGTGTAGATTACTGTCGGCAGTTATTGGATAGAACCATCAGATCTCCTCCTGAAAGAAACAGTCTAGTCCCAGCTCTGTCTCAGCCTGTATAACATATACGTAGAGACAGAAACATGACCAGAAAAACTAAGTTAATAAAAGCCCAGTCAACCTACACCAAAAAGTTACCTGTGTCTATCTCCTTGTGGTGATAGAATGAGTGACTTGTATTTTTATTTATTTGCCTACATTTTATAAAATTTTCTCTTTAAACCTGCACCTTTGAATTTTAAATATTTACTGGAATGCAGAATAAAAATTATAAAATATGTTTTAAATTTTGTAAGAGTAAGGATACCTGTAACTGAGCCATATACATACCACCCAGATGAATACATTGAATTGACCACTCTTGTAGGGCTCTGTATGACCCTCCCATGACCCTAACCCCTTCTCTCCCCCACAGTAGTAACCACAAACACCACCATTCCAAACTTTATTCTTCTCAGTCCTTTGCAAATCATTATAATTGTAATATACATGTCGGTATACTTAAATAGTTGTTTTGCGGTTTTTTTAATTTCCCCCAAATAAAATTACACTCTGTACATTCTTCTGAGACTTGCTCTTTTTGCTTAACATTCTATTCCAGAATTTACTCTATGCTGTTTTTTGAAGCTGCAGTTCACTCGTTCTCCATGGTATGAACATATACAGCTTACTTATCCATCCTAATGTGATGGGCATTTGGATCATGCCCTTTCATTCTATCACCAGTCATGCTGTATGAACATTCTCACCCATGTCTCCCCAAACACGTGTCCAAGAGATTTTCTAGGTTCTACTCCATGGAATAGACCTACTGAACCATAGGAAGAGAGCATCTCTGACTTTTTGAGATAATGTCTAATTGTTTTCCAAAATGATATGCCAACTGACTCTCCCCACCAAAGTGTTTAAGTGATGAGACTGGAATCCATTTAGAAGATGTGCCCTGGGAGGACTCCTCCATGAAGCCCTCCCAGAGCACATCTTTCTTAGTTGTTGGAGCTGCTGTCAGGCACCTAAAGTGATAAAATGGCCCTTCTGTCTTAAAAACACCAGATACATTTTAGAATAACTCAAATCACATGCTACTCTCCCAATTCATCTTCAGTTTTTCTTGGTTCCCTCTGGGCTCTCTGAACTATGTTCTTTTTTAAAATATATATTTTATTGATTATGTTATTACAGTTAACCCATTTCCCTCCCTTCACTCCCCTCCACCCCGCACCTCCCCACCCACATTCCCCCACTTTAGTTCATGCCCATGTGTCATACTTATAAGTTCTTCAGTTTCTACATTTCCCATACTATTCTTACCCTCCCCCTGTCTATTTTCCACCCATCTATGCTTCTTATTCTCTGTACCTTTTCCCCCTCTCTCCTCCTCCAATTGCCCTGCTACTAATCCTCCATGTGATCTCCATTTCTGTGGTTCTGTTCTTGTTCTGTTTGCTTTATTCATTTTTGTTTTAGGTGTGGTTGTTAATAATTGTGAGTTTGCTGTCATTTTACTGTTCATATTTTTTATCTTCTTTTTTTTAGATAAGTCCCTTTAACATTTCATATAATAAGGGCTGGGTGATGACAAACTCCTTTAACTTGACCTTATCTGAGAAGCACTTTATCTACCCTTCCATTCTAAATGACAGCTTTGCTGGATAGAGCAATCTTGGATGTAGGTCCTTGCCTTTCATGACTTGGAATACTTCTTTCCAGCCCCTTCTTGCCTGGAAGGTCTCTTTGGAGAAATCAGCTGGCAGTCTTATGTGAAATCCTTTGTAGGTAATTGTCTCCTTTTCTCTTGCTGCTTTTAAGATTCTCTCCTTCATTTTAATCTTGGTTAATGTAATTATAATGTGCTGTGGTGTGTTCCTCCTTGGGTCCAACTTGTTTGGGACTCTCTGAGCTTCCTGGACTTCCTGGAAGTCTATTTCCTTTGCCAGATTGGGGAAATTCACCTTTATTATTTGTTCAAATAACTTTTCCACTTGTTGCTCTTCCTCTTTTCCTTCTGGTACGCCTATAATTCATATTTTGGAACATTTAAAGATATCCTGGAGGTTCCTCAGCCTCTCCTTGTTTTTTTTGAATTCTTGTTTCTTCTTTCTTTTCTGATTGGATGTTTCTTCCTTCCTTCTGGTCCACTCCATTGATTTGAGTCCCAGTTTCCTTCCCATCACCATTGGTTCCCTGTACATTTTCCTTTATTTCACTTAGCATAGCCTTCATATTTTTATCTAATTTGTGACCAAACTCAACCAGTTCTGTGAGCATCCTGATTACCAGCGTTTTGAACTGTGCATCTGATTGGTTGGTCACCTCTTCATTGCTTAGTTGTATTTGTTCTGGAGCTTTGATCTGTTCTTTCATTTGGGCCATTTTTTTTTTTTTTTTTTTTTTTTTGTCTCAGTGCACCTGTTATGTACTAAGGGGCAAAGCCTTAGGTGTTCACCAGGGCAGGGCAACTCAGTGGCTGGGTTGTGACGCTATATGTGGGGGAGGGGTCCAAGAGGGAACAATGGCACTTGCTCCACTCTCTGCTGGAATTCAGTCACTTCTACTTCACGCAAGCAAATTGGGTCGTTCTTGTGCTGATTCCCATGTGGGTGGGTTTATGTACATTCTTGGACCCAGTGGATCTCTCCAACAAACTCTCCTGTGAGGCTGGGAGTTTCTCCCGGCACCTCAACCCCCACAGGTGTTTTCAATCAGTGTTTTGAGGCTTTATTTCCCCACGCTGGGACCCTGGGTTGCGAGGTCTGTCTCACTGCCCAGTTTCACCTGGTTTATCTGCAATCGAATGTGGGACCGTCCGGTCTGCCAGCCACCTTGTGGGCCTCACCTCTCCACAATCCACCACCTCGCTGGGTCCTCCAGCTGCTGCCTTGCAAGCCCAGGGTCTACCAGCCACCATTTTGCCACCACCCATCTCCGCCCAGCCGCCTGACTCAGCCCCTCCTACCAGTCTGGATGAATGTGTATACTTTAACTCCTTGGTTGTCGGACTTCCATACAGTTCAATTTTCTGTCAGTACTGTTGTTTATTGTTTCTAAATTGTTGTTGTCCTTATTTTGGTTGTGCAAGGAGGCACAGTGTCTACCTATGCCTCCATTTTTGACCTGTGTTCTTGATAGAGGCCTTTGCCATCTGGATCCAGGGAAGCATCTCTGAAGAGCCATGAGAGGAGCCCTGGAATGGGCATCAGTAGTCCAGGACCATGAGCCAGTTCCCACCCCTACTCACCAGGTAGCCTTAGGCAGGTCAGCCATCCTGCTACAGAATGAGGCAAGGGGATCAGTCTACATAGTCTCTGAGGCCCCTTCCACTTTCAAGCTTCACAACTAAATCTTCCCATTGCCGTTGCACCCACCTGACAATGTCAGCCATAGAGTGAGGCAACTACTGAGGTGACATCCTGGCTCCTAGCCTATGCCCTCCTCCCATACATCAGGCAAGCTGTGCAATGGGAAGTGATGTCCCAGATTCTCATCTGTCTTGCTTTGGCCAGGGACAAAAGTTCCATGGGACCCCTCACCCTTTCATCTCTCTGCCCTGGTCACCTGAGATGCTTCATGCTGGGAGCCTAGGGTAGGAGTTCCAAATAAGAACTTTTATGCCTTCTCTTTCTATCATTTTTCTTCCTTATCATATTAATGAATGGTTTTCAGCCCTGGATGATAATAATACCTTGCCCATAGATTTGTGAGATAGTGACCTCAGCTATGAAACCATGTACCTGAAGCACTTAGCACAATGCCTGCCTGGCATGTAGGACTTGCTCAATAAATGGTAGCTACTATTAAAGAAGAGCTCCCTTTGAGAATGGATCAGTTAGCCTGAGCTTGGAGAATTTAGCCCTTCCAGCTTGCTCCTATTTACATCAAGAGAATTTTTGGCAACTCCAGCCTGCTAGAGTTGTTGTCATTTTGTATGTGCAGAAACAGAAGCTCAGAGAGGTTAAGTGATTAGTTCAAGGTTGCACAGGCAGAAAAAAATATCCAGGTCTCAGATCCAGGTCTGACAATTCCCTTCGTCAACAGAATAAGAAAGAAAGATGAGAGAGAAGGAGGGCACAAAAGTTTTTATTTGGAACTCCTATCCGAGGCTTCTGGCATGAGGCATCTCAGGGGACCAGGGCACAGAAGCAAATAGCAAATGGTTTCACCCTGTCCTTAAGAGGAGGACAGAGATCCTGGAGAGGTGGCAACAGGGACCAAAGAGAGAGAACCGCCGAGGGAGGCAGAGGCTCAGGCAGAAACATCTGAGACTGCATGCTTGTCTGAAGAGGCAACACGCCAACACCCCTTCCAAAGGCTTTGATGTTTAATTTAACTGGATTGGGTGAGAGTTTTATTTCTCAAAAATTCTCTTGGTACATTGTGTGTCCCTCTCTTAATATGCTGAGAATAGTCTGCATGTGTAGGCAGGATATGTGTGAGTGTGTGTGTGTACATGAACATCCATGGTGAGCCCTCACCACACCTAGGGAATCACCCCAGTTACAGGGATTGTATTGTAATCATCCCAGGACTTCCATGAGACTCCCCAGAAGTTTGCACAGGAGAGTACTCAACAAACACATGTGTTCATCAAGCATCATCAAGTGTGGATTGACCACCTATTTACCATGGGCTTGGTAGGTGCTTGGCAAACAAAGCTCCTGCACTCAAGGACCTCACAATCCAGTGGGGACAGCAGACCAAGTCAACTATGGGAGCAGCCAGAGCAAGAGAAGTCTAAGCAGAAGCAGCAGTCTAGGCAAAGGCATGGAAGTGAGAGGTTGCTTCACGTGTCCAATGTGGTGAGTTGGCTGGAGGAACCGCAGCTTTGGCTACATGGAGAGGCTAAATGCGATGAGGCTGGAAAAACAGTCTAGGCCTATAAGTCACCAAAAACAAGGGCTTCTCCTTGAGGCAATGGAGAGCCAAGGAAATCTTCAATACGATAAGTCTGTTTTAGCACAATCACTCAGGGGCTATATGAAAAACAATTTGAAAATTAAACAGATAAGATAAGAAATTGGTAAAACTTAATAAAAGGATTGATAAGAAAGCTGAAGAAAGATTTCAAAAAGGAAATAAAAAAATACAAAGGAAAAAGAAGAAAAAAAAACAAAGTTAGAGACAAATCCAAGAAGGCTAATGTATAAATTATTACGAATTCCCAGAAAAATAGAACCAAAGAAATAAAGGGGAGGAACTCATCCAAGAAATAATTTGGGAAAAATTCCCAGAACTAAAGGGCATGAGTTTGTAAACTAAAAGTTCCATTAAGTACATAACACAATGGATAAAAATAGGCCTTCAGCACAGGCAGCAAAGCAAGGTCAACTCTCAGACCCTGGCGACATTGAGAAGAGCCCACAGCTTCCTCAGCTTTCACAGAAAAACAAACAAATAAATAAATAAATAGTAATATACAAGAAGAAGCAGGATGATACTGACTTCTTCCCATCATTGGAAACCAAAAGATAATAGTGAAAATTCTTCATATTTTTAAAAGAAAAATTCAATTCTGAATTCTATGGTCAATAAAATAACCAAGGGGAATTTTCAGAAAGTCAAAATGTTTGCTTCTCCTGAATCCTTTCTTAAAAGCTATTGGAGGATGTGCTCTGCCAAAATGAAGTTGTAAACCAAAATAAGAAAAACTGAAAATATAGGGAACTCTGACCCAGGAGAGATGGGAAGAGCTTCTCTAGAATGGTAATAAAGACCCCAGACCCCAGGATGAGACAGTGACCAGGCATAGGGCACTGCCTTCCTGAGGGGACCAAATCAGAAGACTGGTGAGATCATTCAGGACGATGATATTGACAGAGTGCCTGATGTATGTGAAGACCTTGACAGAAGACACAGACAATCAGCAAAGACTCTGGAATCAAATTGGTGATAAAGACATAGATGAGCAAACAAGCAAAAACACAAGACAAGTTACTAGCTCTAGGGGGAAAAAAGTTGTGCAGGAAAAGAAAAATAAAGTGTATATAAAACTAGTTGATTCTTTAAATAATAAACATAGATGACTTTGACAAAATTTTAAAATAAAAACAGCCCACTTATTAATATGAATACATTAGTAAATGTATTAATGTCCTCCCACCCTCTTTCCTGCGTCCCCCATGTCCCCAGAGGGTAAGGAGCCAAATCCAGACACCTTCCTCTGTCTGTCCTCAAGTGGGCAGCTTCCCTTTCAGAAATAGGAGTGATTTGGCCCCAGAGAGGGGGAAAACAAGAAAATAAATTTGAAAAGAGACCTGTGAGATTAAGGAGAGAAACCTGGTAATTAGAGCTTCAGACAGATCATAAATTCTGAACCTCACAAATAAGGCTTTACGAGTTGAGTGTGTATAATTGATCCCCCAGCCTGGAGAACCTATCAGATCGCCTTAATCTCACTTTTTGTCTTATGTAGTTTAAATTATTTATTTCTTTTGAAAACTGGAAATACTGCTCATGTAGACTCAAACAGCTCACTCCATGGGGTGCCAATTTAGGATCTCCACAGCAGGCTTGGCCAGAGATGCTTGCCTTGAAGTCTTGAAACATGTATCTAGTCAAACCACAGCAGTCAGTGCCAGAGCTGGGGCCTGCTCTGTCAGCCTCCCCCTGCTGCCTGCACACCTCTCCAACCTGGCAACTCCACTGGGCGACAGCCACCCATGGGGCACCAGGCAGAGTGAGGATGGTATCAGCACTGGAAGATGAAAGGCTCAGAATGCTTCAGGCTGCTCAAATACTCCCCAAAGACCATGTCCAGCTCTAGCTACCCATGCTCAGCAGGTAGTGGTGCTGGTGACTTCTCATTTCCAGATGCTTCTCACTGCAGGCTGCATGCAGGACTTGGTCATCTCCATTCATGATGCCATTTGGTCCTCACAACAGCGCAGTGAGGTAGATGATAGTATTACACCTATTCCAAAGATGAATAAACTGAGGTTGAAAGAGAAAAGTGCTTTGCCTAACACACCACAGCTAAGAAACAGTAAAGCAAGGATTTGAGTCCAAGTATATCTGACTCCAAAGTCTTCTTTACTAGGCTCCTTTTGAAGACTTCCTCTGGGCCAGACCCAGAGCTGGCCCTGGAGATTTAAAGAGGACTAAGAGGAGGTCTGTGCCCTCAAAGAGCACATCTCAGGGAGAAGAAAGAGGTCAAGCCCAGAAAAAAATCTTGTACGTTGTCTGAGTTCCTTGACAAAGGTCTGGTGAGCACAGGTGCAGAGAAGAATGACCTGGGGCACGGTGATGTGTAAGGGGCTGCCCTACCCCCTCCTCACTGGGAGTAGCCTGGGAAAGAGATTTTTGGGCAAAGGAAGTTATCCTCAAAGGCATGGTCATTCAAAGCAACCCCCCAAACTCAACCAAACCCAGGGGGTAGAACTCATAAGATGGCCAGTGGGCCCTTTGGGAAGAGAGCTGAGCTGGATGGGGCCACTCAGCAAGAGTCCAAAGTCCCTAGTGCGGAGAAGCATTTGAGCTGAAGCTAGCTATACTTTGTTAGGAATGCAGCTCAGAGGATTTTTGAGCTGGAGAAGACAGGAGCACCTCATTCTATGTTCTGGTCTATCTTCCCCTTCTCAGTGGTAATATCTATTACCACTTTCAGTCATCTGAAAAACTGGGATAATAATAGTCCCTGCCTCACCAAGAGGTTAGGAGCACTAAATGGGAAACTAGGGCTCAGAAGGACTAAGCAATTTGCCCAAGGTCACACTGCATGCAAGTAGGGAAGCAGGATCTCATTCACTGCATGGTCTCCCTTTTGAACAAGCTCTAAGAAACTGCCAGGGTTAGCATGTACTTCCAATGAACAATATGTGTGAAAACCCTCTATTAACTAATGTACTTGACAATGTGAGATGAGGAGGCAGGGAACTGGTGCACATTGAAATCCTGCTATATGCCAGGTCACAAGCCAAACATGAGATGCAGATAAATGTGCAAATGTGAATTATGAAATTGCTCCTGGGAGAACCTGCTAAGTAGTGGGGGAAGCAAGATGGGGAAGAGACCATGCAATGATACCATCAGGGGTAAAGTCCCAGCATGGCCTGATCCTTCAGGGAACACGAGTGTGAGTTATACCTCCACGGTTTGTTCTACCTTGAAGCAAAAGAATTAGGCTTTCATACTCCTGCCTTGGTTGATCACTACTCTAGAGGCACCTGCTGTTCTCAACATCTCTGGGTGAAGCAACTGCAATAGCATAAAGGTGGTCCTTTGAAGAAGTTTGCAATTGTAAGCTATTAGGAGGAAATCATGCAAAAGCTAAGAATGGACAAATAGAACTCGTAAAGGAAACCCAAAGAGATCTGAGTAGAGAATTGACATTGTCTACTACATGGATCCTCAAAATACATGTTCTCATTTAATTAATATTCAACTCAATGAAGAGGGTATTATTAGCTTCACTTTACAGAAGAGGAAACTATGACTCAGAAAAATGACTCACATAAGGACCCACAGTGAATGATATCAATTCTATCTGCCTCCAAGGTCATGCTCTCACTGTAATGATTGTACTTCACTTTTTCCTCTTCACCATTCTCCACCCCTTCACAGCACTGTTTGCCTAGGCCCTGATCTCTCACAGTGGTATTAGTGGTAAGGACGTTGGCAATGGCAGTGGTAGTGATGATAATAGCCATAATTCTGATTGTGTCAATAGAGACAGTGATGGTGATAATATTGGTTGTGGGAGTAAGAGTATTGGGATGATGGAGGTGGTGAGAGAAGTGGTAGTAATAGTGATAAGGATAGCACTGGCATCTGTGCAGTAAAGCTGCTAATGGTGGTGATGGAGGTGGTTGTGGTAGGAGTGGTAGAGGTAGTGGGATGGTAGCAATGGAAGGGATGATGGTGATAGTGCTAATGGTTGTGGCCAACATAGTATTAGCGTTATGGAGGTGATGATTATGAGGGCAGTGGTGATGGTTTAGTAACGATGGTCATGGTGGTGGTGGAGATGATTAGGATAGTGGTGACAAAAGTGACAATTGTGGTGGTGGTGGTAGTAGTGGTGGAGGTAGGGATGAAGGTGATGATGGTTATGGCCATGGTAGTATTAACATGGTGGGAGTTGTGGAGGTGATGGTGAGGATGATACAACTAAAGATTATAGTGGCAGTAGAGGTGATGAGGATAGTGGTCATGGAAGTGATAGCAGTGGTGACGGTGGTGGAGTAGGTGTGGGACTGATGATGGCGATAACAATGATTGTGGTCATGGTAGTACCAATGTGGCGGAAGTAAGTAGGGGAGGTAATGAGGGCGGAGTTGGTGTAAGTGATGAAGGTGGTAGTGGTGGAGGTGGTAGTAGGGGTGATGAGGGTGATAAAAATGACAGTAATGGTAATGATGATGGTGGAAATGAAACCAGAAAAGCCGGCATTCATGCTGCCTGTCACCTACCAGAACCAATAAGCAGAGACAGGGATTGAATCTTTATGGGTGATATATTCAGATGGCCAGCAATCTGAGAAAAAGACTAGTATGTACCCTAACAGTCTTACATTTCCTTTCAAGCCAGCCTTTTTATAAGGGGGAAAAAGTGGAGCTAAGGGCTTTGAAATTCAGGAAAGAGGTTAATCGGATAAGAGCTACAGTTTGGGAATTTCCCTAACATCCTTTCATCCACTGACCAGTGATTTTCTTTATCTGTATCCTGGGCAGTGGACTGTCTCTCCCTGGAACACAATGGCTTGGATATCACTTTGATTGCTTATGTTCTCTTCTGGAGCACAATGGTTGAATTGCTTGTGGTCTCCTGGAGTCAAGCTGGGCCATACCTTCAGTTCCTGA
The DNA here is from genome assembly GCA_039655065.1 of Glossophaga mutica. NCBI lineage: Eukaryota > Metazoa > Chordata > Mammalia > Chiroptera > Phyllostomidae > Glossophaga > Glossophaga mutica. The sequence goes on from CM077307.1 coordinate 121,108,597, forward strand.
AACAATAGCTTTTTATATGGATTAACTACTAGGCTTATTAACTATTACCTGAAACTGAAATTTTCCAACTCTTGAGTCCCCCATCAGAAATGCTGTTTGGGCAGTAGAAATGTTGTTATAGGTGATAACAGTGACTGTCCAGAAAGATAGCAGCAGTCAAACTTTGACTCCTTTGGTGCAATCAGAAAATGGAGCTGGTAGGTCCACACCTGGTGGCCACAGGAAGGCAGAGAAGCCCACTTGAAGGATTGGGGCTAGAAAGAGAACATAGTCTGCCATGACAAAACACCATGTGCCACCCCTCAACAGAGAGCCAGCAGTCTGAGGAGGAGCAGAGGACGGCAGAGCGAGCAAGACAGCAAAACGAGTCAGTCACATCATATTTCAGTAACAGCGTGTAGCTGCTTGTTAGCAGAGATCTGCTTTCCAAAGGCAAATAATAAAATTATGCTTTTTGTGCAGCTAATGAAATGCAAATTGAAGCTGGATGCGCATTAATGCAAAGAGTTGAATATCCATTTAATCAGCTCCTCCCTGCAGGGGCCAATGATAAAAATGACAGAGGAATTGCATTGCTAATTCTGGGCCTGTCACATCTCATATACCCTTACCTTGTAAACCCCCTATTCCTTTGGCTGGCATCTGCCTGAAGGGCTCAAGTTCTGTGTATCAGGGTTCTGGGAGCTTAGGAAAGCCTTTGAGGGGTGGGGAGAGGTGGTTGGACCTGGGTGGGGAGTGGGGAGTGGGGAGCCCTGAAGAGTAGAATGAAATAGATTTGATCATTCCTGTATTCCCAAAATAAATTGTCACTAACCTTTTTGCTATCCCCCATCAAGCCAGTCAGGCCAGTCTCTCTCCAACAGAGGATGATGGGATGATTGTTGGATTTTTCCTTTCTGATATAAAAATCAGAGATCAGTGGTATAACACTAAGAGCTTACATGTGTCAATTGCTTACTCTGTGCCAGGTACCATGCAAGGTAATTTACCTCCATCCATTCATTCAATCAGCACCCATGAGGTAGGTACAATTATTCCTGTCTACAGATGAGAAAACTTAGCCTCAGAGAGGTGAAGTGCCTTCCCAAAGGACACACACTAGTAAAAAATTTGAGCTCAGACAGAATAGCTCTGAAAGCCATATTGTCCACCACTGTAGTATATTGTTTCCCCTGAAGAAAGTGCCATCTGGGAAAACAGTTCAGGGTAGACCACCTGATTCTTGGTGTCCAGCACTATAGAGGAGCTTGAAAGAGGGAGAGGTGGTCAGGAGTGGGGCTGAAAGAGGTAAGACTAGTGCCAGGGAATAAAAGATGGGAAGGATCTATCTAATAGTAAGAGGAGCAGGAGGGCTTCTCTGTGGACTCTGAATCCTGCCCAAACCAGCAATTTTGGGGCAGAGGAAGCAATTCAGCCTGCCTGGAGGGAGCAGAAGGGAACTGGGCCAGATGTGCACTTGGTAACCCTGGGAGAAAGGCAATCAGTGTTGATCTGTAAGTCAGTGAGTCCAGGGACAGCAGGAAAGCCCAGCAAGATCAGAGGAGACAGAAGCAGTGAGGGCCTGCTGTAGAGGTATAGGCCACAGGTGGTGGGCTGCAGGTGGGGTCCATCTGGGTACATCCCATGTGGGCCTCTACTCTGTCACACCAGAACCACACAAGAATGGCAAGAAAATGTCCAGGCCTCAGGGTCCTCTCCTCTTCCCTCTCCACCAGCACCAAGAGCAGGTTTGGTGGGCTCTGAGGAGCTCAGTGGAGACGTGAAAAAGGACTCTGGAGTGGAGACATGAAAAGGACTCATGGAGACATAAAAAAGGAGTGTGACAAGGGAGTGCTTAACCCTCCTTAACAGCACTAGGGACAGGGGCAGGGCAAGCATGCTGATGAGTGACACTCACTGTCTTTGCAGAGCCTCTGCCATGACAATCTGTCTCAGGATCCTGATGGGACCTGACAGGGTCCTTGCAACCGGCATACCACCACACTGCTACCCAGGCAATATTTACCTATCACCCAGCCTTTGACAGGACACAAATAAGGAGGTTCCCAGCTCAGCTGTAAACAAGGACCCCAAGTGATCTACATCCCCTCAACGCTGCCTGCCTCTACCAGCTGAAGAGGAAACGCCAGGCCCCCGAACAGCCCTCAAAGGCTACCGGCATCATGGCCACACTGATGCCACTCACTGCAGAGAGTCACCATGCTCTTATTTCAGTCACTTATTGAGCACTGTACACTCTGTTGAATCATGACAACAGCAACCCTTTCAGAAAAGGGACTCTTATTGTCCCATTTGATAATGTGAAAACAGGCCACCAAGCTCAACAAGAATATGATTCTGTTGGTGGCAAAACAGCACAGGGTGTTAGATAGGTGTACTCAGATAGGACTTCTATTCAGCAACCTCAATACTTGAGTTGTAGCTAAGCAACAATTCAGAGCCAAGACTCTAACTATAAAAGAAAGTTTATTTAGAAAGTTTGATCACTAATAGCAAGAGGTAGAAGTGAATGTAAAAGAAATGGACTCAGGAAACAAGTTACAGAAGCAAAAGAAGGGCTGTTGGAGCTTAGGAGAGAGGCAAGGAAAACATGCCTGGGGGAAGAGGGTGGGGCAAGGTGTGGGTGTGCTCCATAGAGAGACTTGCTGAGAAAAAGGGGGTGGGAAGAGGACTGGTGTGCTCCAGAGAGAGACAGAGACACTGAGACACTAGGTCCTCTGTCCTGACGACTTTTATCTGGAGGTTTCAGGGGAGGATTTCAATACACTCTTTATTCATCACCTTTCCAGGTGTGTCTCCTCAGGGTGGTGGTCTCCACTGATTGGTTGGTGCCAAGGGGAGACATTAGTCACCGCAGCTGGTCCTGATGTCAACCATGGCAATGCTCTGATTTTTCTGCTTCTCTGGGCCTAGAGCTGAAGCACAGCTGAGGCCTAGATGCCCTGTCCAGGGGTTAATGCTTTAGGGAGTGGTCATGAAAGAGCTTCTAGTTTTCCCTATTGCTAGGCACCCAGGGGTCTACAACCTGGTGACCCTCTGCACCTGGCCTATGGTTCCTACTCTGCTCATACCTATCTATCTTCCTACTAGGATTGCATTGACTACAATGGTCTGTGCCCTGCCGTGCTGTGCTCAGCTGTGAGCCATGCCCTGAGGGCAGCCACAGAAGAAAGACACACAGTCCCTGCTCTCAAAGACCTTTCTAGTTTGTCTGGGGTGATTGTCTTTCAAAGAGTAAGTGCCTCACACATGCATCCTGTAGCTTAAAACAGAGCTTAAAAACCAAAGCACAAAGAGGTGTGCTGACTATGCCAGCATTGGTGTAAAAAGGAGAAAAATGAATGTGTGTTGGTGCTCACTGTAATGCAAACACATTTAAAGAACCCCTCGGGGACATGAGAATCAGCAACAGTGTCTAGCTGGGAGAAGGAATGGACAGATGGGACAGGGATGGAGATTTTTATTCTATGATCCCTCCATTTTATTTTTACTTTTGAATACATAACAATATCAGCTATTCAAATTTTTAAATACAGGTTTTTTTTATCACTGAACTCTATATTTTATTTGGCTTTCCCAATCATTCCACTAATGTCTTTAACTGTTCAGGATCAAATCCAGGATGCTAGGCTTCATTTAGTCATCATGTTTCCTCAGTCTCCTTAAATCTATAACAGTTTCTCAGGCTTTGTCTCTGATGACCTTGAAACTTTCTATCTTTAAAGCTCTTTCCAAATACACCTTTTAATACATGCAAGATATCTTACAACCATTGAATAGAATATCGTAGTCTATACTACTGTATTGTATATAGTTAAAAATAATTTCCACATGTGAGTATAGTTATTTTTGATACTAAGTAGAGTTTTTAACTAAAAAAAGTAAACATCCTTTTACATTCATTAGCCCCTTATGTGCCCATATTAAAATAGTGGCCTAGCCCCAGTAAATTCAATAAAAAATAAAAAAATAAAAACCTTAGTGTCTCTGGTCAGGGTCCACAGTCCTCTACACCACACTTGCTGAGAGCTCTGAAGAAAACCCATCAAAGTGACCCTCCTTCCTGACTACCCTCCTCTTGATACAGAAATGAGCTGTTTGCAATTTTCTTTATAACTGAAGGGACACTTAAAAGATTTGATTAATTCTTGGCATAGGACAATATAAATAGTGGTTTGACCACTAATAGCAATTTCAATGTTAAGATTTATTTCAGGGCCACTCACATTTCTTTCCTGTCACTTAAATGAATCAGGAACATTTCTTCATTTGTTGTCATCTTAATCAAGGCACTTTGAGTCAGAAATAACAGAATTTCATTCAAACTTGGTTAAAGAAAAAGAAAAGGATGGTGTCTCAATGGAATAAAGGTTTATTTTAAAGAATTCCGCCCCCCCCCCAGCAAAAAAGGCAGCAATGGGGGCATTTTTAGGCAAAGGAGCCTAAAGCTCAGAAGAGTTGGTCAGGGGCTATAGCTCACGCGATAGTCAGCAAGGGGAACCAGGCAGGGCCACCCACCCATCTCCTCACTCTCCAAGCATGGGCTCCTAGTCCAGTGTCCAGTAGGGCCAGGCACATAGTAGGTCTCAGTAAATAAGACATTATCCCTCCCTCCAGAACATCAGATGGGAGGGCCATGGTAAAGTAAACTTATTCCCCTAAAAAAGGAAAAAATAACTAAACCTCAGCACCTGCCAGGCTTTGCCAGAAGAACCCCTTGGTAGGAAGAGAGGCTGGTGCAGAGCATGTTGACACTGTCATCTGGAGCTCACCTTGCTGGGAAAAGATCTGGCCTCGATTCCTGCTGCCGCCTAAGGTACCACTCCTGCTGTGGTACGCCATCCCCTGCACAAATCCTTGGTCACCCTTAGCACAATCAAGACCAACATAACCTCCAAAAAACTTCACTGAGGGACTCGAGGGGATCAGACCAAGGGAAGGAGGTTGTGCTGCTGGGGGCCCCTGCTACAGTGACTCAACCACACACCTTCTTGACCTGTCCACCTGGCAGCACTTTGACCATATCCTGGTTGCAACCTGGACTCCTTGCCTCCCCACTCCCTCTAGACTTTCATGTGGAGGCACCAACCCCACACCACCCCCAGGACCTGCCCCTGACTCCTGCTCCCAGGTCAGGCTTCTGGGGATCATTACTCAAAAAAGGCACCAGTTACAACCCTGCACCCTCAGATCCTTCCCCAGTGGGCCTTTCCCTCATAGGCCCACACTCACCCACCCCCTAATGCTGGGTGGTGATGAGTGCTGATTAATAAGAGCTACATGTGGGCAGTATGCAGGGCAGAGATCATTCCCTACCATACATGACACTCTGCATTTGAGTTTGTTGGTTATGTGCCCAAGAGTGATAAAACAGACATGAATGTAGAACTATACAACAAGGAGATGAGGAAGGGAGAAGATCGTCACAAAAGTTTTGAGCTGGAACTTCTCTACCAACATCCTAGATCCTGGCCTGAGATGGGGGATCCCATGGATGAATGATCTCTGGGGGAGCCCCCTCTCAGGGCTCCCCAGGGTAGGAGAGACTGGTATAAGAACAACACAGGCAAAAGTATCATAAGTACAAGAGAAAGGAGAAGGAGCCGGGACCACTGGGAACATCAGGGCGGCTTTAAGAAGGAAGGATAAATAAGGTGCAATCACCAGGCAGGTAAGTGGGGAGAAAACTTCCAGATAAGGAAACAAGCTTCCTTCATTGCAATTGTTCGGACCAGGTCTATATCACATAAACAACTGATCCATTCTAAAGTAACACTATCATCCCTGGCTACTGTGACTCAGGTGGTTGGAGCATCATCCCAGTAATCAAAAGGTCATGGATTCAGTTCCTGGTCAGGGTGCATGCCTAGGTTACAGGTTCAGGGCACATGCAAGAGACAACCAATCAGTGTTTCTCTCACATGGATGTTTCTCTCTCTATCTCCCTCCTTTCCCCTTTCTCTAAAATCTAGAAGCAGATGAAGATAAAAAATAAAGTAGCTCTATCAAATTGAACTTTCTGCAGTGATGGAAATGTTTCATCTCTTTTCAGTACAATTGCCACAAGCTGTGTGCAGCTACTGAACACTTGAAATGTGGCTAGTACAACTGATAACCTAAATGTTAAAATTTTTAAATTTTAATTCACTTAAACGTAAATAGCTACATGTGGCTGGTGGCTACCACACTGGACAGTACAGCTTTGAAACTGCCATGAGGATGAAGGTGAGGAGATCTGCTGGCACCCAGGAGTCATTTGATGGCTGTGTCATGAGAGGAAGAAATCTCTGGGATTGAAGCTGCCCAGGAAAAGGCCAGTCAAGGAGAGGATTTTAGCACTGATGAATGGCTAGACATCACACAGAGGTTGGGGTCAAGCTCACACACACACCCAGGCTAGACATGGGCCATCTGGTTTCCCCAAAGCCAAAGAAAGTGGCTCCCCTGAAACCATCACTCAGCTGACTTTGGGGTGGCCTGGATTGTCTTTGTTTGGGGCTGTTTGTTTTGAGTGGTGCCATTATTTTATTTTTAAATTACCTATAATGCACCCTTTAAAATTCCCTAATTACAGATAGGATAAATACATAATTGCAGACTTTTAAAAAGCACATATTATTTACTCAATACTCCATAATTACGGTCTTTTCCATGAAATGTATTATTTCCTGGATGGTCCATAATCACTCCTTTGAAGCCGGCTGGGGAAGGCCGAATTGTTCCTCAGATTCAGTCACAGGTCACTGGTCCCATCCCATCAGGCAGTTTATAAGTCCCCATGGCTGGCTGTCAGAGCCCAGCAGACACTCGCCTCACAGGAAACACCGGGTTTGGGCACTACACAGGCAGATCACTACCACTGTGGGCGCTGGTCAGGCTGAAGATGGGTGGGATTTGCAGCTTAAGGTTGAGATTCCTCTGTTTCTCTCCTGATTCTTCTAATGACAGGCTTAGGATTGGCAGCCTAGTGTGTATCTCAGCACTTACTAACTCTGCAACCTTAGACAAGGGTCTGAGTTTAAGTTATACCAAAGGCAGCCCCTGAGCTCAGCATTTGGGTGAAATGACCCCAGGAAGTCCAAGTAAGGGAACCAGAGAATAAGACAAGGAAGAGAGAAAAACCACATGTGTGAGCAGGTTGCCATGGCTGTACCTCAAGAGACTGTAGAACACACCTCAGGATAATGCCCTGAGGGCTGAGAAAGCTGGTGGTTATCTACCAGCTCCCATCTCTCACTTCTTGAGGAATGTCACAGGGTGCATTAACTCCCAGCACTCCTAGGCTGCCCCACGCACAGGCACCTTGATACAAGAAGCCATCAGCACTTACAGCCACATCCACCAAGACTGCTGGTGACCTCAAGGAAGGACCAATGGGTTATGGGCAGGACACCAATAATATCTGCTGAAGCACATTATTAAACCTCTCCTTGCCTCAGCTTTCTCACCTGCAAATGAAGATAAAATAGTGCCAAAAATAGTGCCTGCATCTTAGATTATGGAGAAGAAAAAGTGAGGCTGGATAAATGGAAGTTACTATTGAAGTTGATATTATTGTGAGTGACTATGAACAAGGTCTTAGCTCAGCCCTTGACATGCTCTTCTCTGGGGCTCCTTCTGAGCCACCTCTGGCAGTGTAGATGACAGCCCACACCAGCTCAGACAGCCTTTCAGGACTAGCCAAAAAATCATCTTAGGGCCTGCAAAGCAGAACCTGGCATGATGGCAGATCCTTTGCCATGTGGCTGTGTCCCCACCTTCATCACCCCAAGCCAGACATTGTTGGCTAATTCATCATTCCACCCCTCTTATTTCTGACTGTAGACCCCCAAGTTGGCCCAAATATAAGTGGCTTCAGGAAGACAAATCTGACTTAGGCTCAGCCAATGACAGTAATCCTATTCTCCTCTCCCCAAGTGGTTCATTTAGTCATTTGATCCATTTCTAGCCAATAAGATACCAAGACAATTATTTGGGAAAACAGAAAGAAAGAAAGAAAGAAAGAAAGAAAGAAAGAAAGAAAGAAAGAAAGAAAGAAGGAAGGAAGGAAGGAAGGAAGGAAGGAAGGAAGGAAGGAAGGAAGGAAGGAAAGGAAGGAAGGAATGTTCTCTCTCTCTCTCAACAGGGTTTGGACAGCGCTGTATGAGGACTGATATTTGGCCCAGCTGCCACCATCTTATACCATGAAGGCACAAAGCTAAAGACAAAGTCAACACATTGACAGTGGCAGAGCAGACAATGGAATAATGTCTTGCTTACATCACTGAGTCCCTAAATTGATGAGCTCAGAACCATCCTAGCTCTGGTATAAATAACGGTCAGTACTAATGTAGCACTTACCATACCTTAGGCACTGTTCTAAGCACTTCTCATTTGTTAAATCATCTAATCCTCACAAGAGCCCAGTGAGGAAAGTACTTTTCGGTGGTCCCATTTATAGATGTAAAAACTGAGGCCCAGAAAGGTTAAGTAACTGGCAGCTCAAGGTCACATAGCTAGCAATTATTCCACCTTAAGCAGACTAGCTTTGGGCTTTAAACTCTTTTTGGTTACACTGAACTCTACTACCACTATACTATTCTTATAATATGCAAAAATAGATCTCCGTACCCTTTAAGCCAACTTGACTTGATTTTTCTGTTAAATGCAGCTGAAGGTATCCTAATAGATACACCTCCTTGGGGTAAGCAAAAAAAGGAGAGGGAAGATGAAAGGAAGAAAGGAAGGGAGGGAGGGAACCCAAAATTTGAAATTAATAGAGCTGAATTAGTCTTAGATGAGCATCAAGAACATGGTATCTGAAAGTCTGCATCTCATGCACTCCACTAGCAGGATCCTCCCCTTGCAATAGTAACATGACAAAGTACTGTCACTCTCAGCCCAGCTTTTATCTGTCTGTGCTCAGCACTTATGAGGTCATCTCATTTAGTCCTCAAGATGACTCAGCAAGATGACTCACCATCCTTAGCTTACAAATTAGGAGGTCATAATAATACTCTCTAGCATGTATTGAGTTCTTACTCTAAGCCAGCCACCAAACTAAGCACTTTCCATGCCTTACTTAATCTTCACAACAAGTCAATAAAGTTACCACCATTTTACAAAAGAGGAAACCAAGGCTCAGGGTAGATAAGTATCATGTCCAAGGTTGCAAGATGATAGGGAGAGCCAAGATTCAAACTCCATCTCCCTGACTCCCACATAGGCTAGGCGTCTGCAAGAGGGAAGAACGGCATACCCCAAGAAGCAGCCGCCACTGGCTGAGAAATGATGAAAGCTCAGCCAATGGGAGCCAAATAGCCCTGAGTCCAGGGTAACGGCCACCAGCACAAAGAGGAAGGAGAATTTTATATCAACTAGAATGACCAACGATGGAAAGTGGTGAGCTTTCCAACACCAGAAACATTCAGAGGCTAAGTGAGGATTTGTACCATGGGTAGAAGGGTCTCAAGACTCCATCCATCTCCAAGAGACAGGGAATTTAAGATTCTAGAATTTAGTAGCCCCATGTCTGAACTTTTTCCAGCACCACAGAGACCTCACAGCCTGCATGTTCCCTGCTTCCTCAAGTAGGAAGCCACCAAAGGAGCACTGGACCAGGAGTCAGAAACCTGGAACTTGCCACTCTGCCATTCCCTGCCTAAGGAAACCCAGATCACTTTGTATTGCCTTACCAAGTGCCAACCCAGCCTTGGCTTTTTGCTGGGCAAGGAGGCACAAGAATGAGCTCAAACTAGCTGGTTTACCATTGAAACACCAGCCTGGACCTGGCTATTTTGGCTCAGTGGATCAAGCACCAGCCTACGAACTGAAAGGTCACCGGTTTGATTCCCTGTCAGGGTACATGTCTGGGTTGAAGACCAGTTCCCCAGTTGTGAGCCTGTGAGAGACAACTGATTGATGCCTCTCTCCCTCTCTTTCTCCCTCCCTTTCTGTCTCTCTAAAAATAAACAAATAAAATTGGAAGGAAGGGAGGGAGGAAGAGGGGGTGAGAGAGGGAAAGGAAAGGAAAGGAAAGGAAAGGAAAGGAAAGGAAAGGAAAGGAAAGGAAAGGAAAAGAAAAGAAAAGAAAAGAAAAGAAAAGAAAAGAAAAGAAAAGAAAAGAAAAGAAAAGAAAAGAGAGAAAGAAAAAAGAAAGAAAAAAGGCCATCCTGGTGGATTTCCAGAGAAATCTGTCTGTTGATGGATGCGCCCTCCCCAACCCTGTCTGGGTCTTAGAGCTTATGAGGGCTGTTCTATGGGCTGAGAGCAGCCATCTTTGGTGTGGCTACTCCTCAGGAGGAATCTGAGGTAACTCTCTATTCTAGCCTCAGTTTTCTGCTCTGTAAAATGGGGTGCAAACAAGAAGTTCCTAAGGGCACTACCAGTTCTGAAGTGGAGGATGCCGGAGGCTAAGTAGGATTGCTGCATGGGTCCCTCAAGTGAGAGCTCACACTGAGAAATGGGGAGTAATGGGGTGCCCCTGCTCACCAGACCTTTCAACACTTGGTACCCACAAATGATCTTCAAGACTCACCCAGGAAAATGAGGTTTAAGGTGGTCTGGCTTACCCATCAGCTCCATCATTCTCTCCCTCAGGAAGGCATCATGGACACAGAAAGAAAGACCCAGATTGAGGTCCCCAGCTCTGCCCATACTGGCTGTGTAACCCTGAGCAAATCTATTTTACCTTTGGTTTCTCATGTTTGAAATGGGAATATAATATCACCTTATCCCACCATTGTGAGGATGAAAGGAAATAAGGCATTTAATGGTCTGACACAGTACACAAAGTACACAGCTGCTACTCAATAAATGGCCATTTTGCTCTCATGGACAGGGAGATAGCTCTTCCCCTCAGCCCATGGAGAAGGGCACCTGGTCTGAAGGCAGTTGCAGGTGACATTCCCCCCTACCAGAGATAGGATTCCTGCAATGTGGGGGCCGATTGGGATGCAGACAGGTTCTCAGGCCAGATAAAGGACAAAGGAAGGTCCAAGGCAGAGCTGCATCAGCAGTTAGGAAGGGCAGTGCTGTGACAGTGACACTAGCACAGCCCACTCTTCTGAGCCAATGCCCAAGAAATTGCACTCAGCCCAGAAGAGCGTGCACTGCCTAACAATAAGAGCGCTGCATGCTCCCCATGCTCCCCGTCCCTCTTTCCCTGCTATCTCCCACTCAAGTTTCAAGGTCTCAGCTCCCTGTCAGGGTACCCACCTACCCCAGCCTGTGGGACCCTGCCCCCACTGTGAGCTCCTAACAGGTTAACAACTCTCCACCCAGCACACATGGACCCAGGGCTGCCATGTGTCCTGCCAGGTGCTGTGGGGAAAGCAGAAACGGACAAGCCATACCAAGCCCATCCCCAAACTACAAGAAACTTTCCTCACAGTAAGCTGAAGCCAGAGGCCCCTGCCTCCCTCACAGCCCTGGCTCAGCCCAGGGGGAAAGTTCTGGGGGCCCATACCAAGCTTCACTGAAGGATCATATCCCAAAGCACTGCCCATAAATTGTTTATGACCAGCCATGGATCGGATAACCCCCACAAGGTGTGCCCATTTCCCAGTAGGGGCTGCTGGCTAGTTTGCACTGTTAATGATCATCCCTCTTTGCCAAGCTGTTGAGTCAGGACCATGTCACCACACACCTTCCAGAAGTCACTCAGGAGTGCTGTAGAAGGTCCCTCCTCCTCATCTGCATAATTAGAGACAAGTCTGGGATTTCTAAGATCCCTCCTGGAACCAACCATCTGAGGGTCTGGGAACCTGCATAGGACCCATCCAGCCCCAAATCCCACTTCCAAATAAGCCCACCAAATAAGACCATCATTAAGGTACACTCCCAAGAGTAAGGGGGGTGGGATCCTGTGAAAGAGGCCTTTGGCAGCAGGAGTAGGTGTTTAGAACAAACTACCCACGGGAATGCATTAGAAATGGGTTGAAATGTCAGAAACTGAGCTGAAGTGGAAGGAGGGAGAGCCTTGGGGCCCACCCTCACTCACTCCAGGTCACCCCCACATCAACCCCATAGAATCCACACCCTTGAACCACTTCCCCGTGCTTGGGGAAATCTGGGAGAGGTGGACCAAAGTGGCCAGCACCGAGCCCCCCCTCCGCCCCAGTGTTTTAGTCACACCAAGTTCTTTTGCTTCTCCCTGTGAGAGTGGTCTGGCCTGTGCACTCAGCAGGGCAGAGTGACAGGGGGCTGGCTGCCCCCAGACCAACTTCTAGTAATGAGAGACCAGAACTGGTGGGTACATGCCTCCACTCCCTCATCCCCAGCACGGTGACACACAGGTACATTCCACACACTCTGTGCCTCAGTGGTTCACTTGCTCAACACATGCTTTATTAGACTTCCTCCCTTTCCTGTCTCACTACCCCACCTCACTTTGCTTTCCGCAATCATCCCACATAAATCCCTCCACCAATGCTGGCCTCAGGGCTCACCAAGCACTATGGAAAACAAAATGCCCAGAGGCTGTGAGTCAGGCCCATCCCCTGGCAGCTGGGAATGGTGGGCAACCTGAGTCTCCTGGTCAGAGGCAGACACCTGGAATTTTTAATCTGGCTGAGGACAAGGCACAGTTTCCATTTTGGTGAAGGCTGTAACAGCTGCATAAATGTCCTGTTCCCAAGGACCACCATGGACACCATGCCCACAGAACTGTCCAGTGCCCAGGGACAGCAGTGCTACTATAGGAGGGTCCTCCCTGATGGCGTGTGTGGCAGGATTGTGGCTGTGATCCTGGCTGCAACCTGGGCCCTCTGCTTGCTGCCTGGACCTTCTTTCTCAAGCTTCCTATAATACAGCATAAAACCCTAGCTAACAGACACTCAGCGAGCCATGCAAGAATGACTATAACCCCAGACCTGTTCTCAAACCCAACAATTCTGGTTCCAGCACAGAAAGACAAAGACAATGCCAGAGAGAAACAGGGAGAAGGGAAAGGAAAACAGTTGCAGAGGTCCATTCACAGTAATTCTACTGAGAGAAAGCCATAGCCTTGTCTTCAAGAAGCTCCATTCTGAAGCATAGAGACAGCAGGTGTCTGGGATCCAGAAGGGCTTCCCAGAGGAATGAAGTCTGAGTGTGGCTGAGTGAAAAGCAAGGAAGAAAGGGGAAGGGAAGAGAAAGAGCAAGCCAGATGCTTCACAGCCATGAGCAAGCTGGCTTAGAGCCAGTCTCAGGATCAATCATGACTTAGTGCCTGGCTCCAACTATAAATCTGGGAGACAGACAGGCGGCTCTCTGGAAGGACCCCCACTCTCTGGGGAGGGCTCCAAGTTTGTCACCAGCTAATAGGAAATAAAAACATATCCATTTGTGTGTGCAGAGATGTATAAGTCTGCATGCACACACACGCTCACACACATACCCCAAGGAAAAGGACAGTGAAACAGCAGTTTGCTGCAGATGGGTCTTTGCATGAGAATCATGATTAGGAAGGGACTCACCCAGTCTTCAAGGCAGGGACTTCAGGGAAGAGACCTGATAGCCCAGGCTCAGAGCCGTCTGTCTCAGCAGCAGGGTTCATTTTTCCCTTGTTACTGCTTTCAAAGGAGGAGGTGACAGTGTGGGGGAGCAAGACACTGCAGGTTTGGGAGGCAGACCATGAGACTTCCACCCTTGGTTTTTCCAAACTATTTGATGACCCTGGAAGAATCTGCTTTCCAAGACTTCTGGTCAAGATGGAGATGTAGGTCAACAGGTTTCACCTCCTCATACAACCATAAGAAGGATCACAACTAACCTCAAAACAAAATATACCCAGAACCATCAGAAAATTGAACTGTATGGAAGTCCAACAACCAAGAATTTAAAGAAGCCATATTCATCCAAATGGGTAGGAGGGGTGGAGATGGGGAGCCGGGGCAGAGAGGACATGGTGTGGTGGTGGCAAGGCTGTGGCAATGGCAGCAAGGCCACAGCCAACAGAACAGGCAGTCCCACATTCACATGCGGTGGATAAAAATCAGGAGGGACACCTGGGGAGCAAGTGATCCCAGCCCCAGATCAGACTATGCAACCCAGGGTTCTAGCACCAGGGAAATAAAGCCTCATAACTTCTGGCTGTAAAAACGAGTGGGGGTTGGGGCAGCAGAAGAAACTGCCAGTCTCTCAGGAGACTCTGTTTAAAGAGCCCACATAGTCCTAGACCATACGCAAACCCCCTCACTCTGGGAACCACCAACAGGGCAATAGCTAGAAGGGCACCAGCCACATATAGGAAGTGGGAGAAATGACTGGAATTGGGGCAAGTGCTGTGCAAGCATCCAGCAGCCAGGTAGCAGCATTGTCCCCTCTCCAACCCCTCCTCCACATACATGTGACAAAGTGGTGAAGTGGGTTGCCCTACTTTGGCAATTACCTTAGGCCCCACCTTATAAAATGTAACAAGTGCACCAAGACGGGGAGTCAAAGCAGCTCTACCTAACACAGAGAAACAAACATAGGGAAGCTGCCAAATTAAGGAGACAAAGAAATATGGTTCAAATGAAAAAACAGAACAAAACCCCAGAAAAAGAACAAAATGAAACAGAGATAGCCAACCTATCAGATGCAGAGTTCAAAACACTGGTGATAAGGATGCTCAGAGAACTCAATGAGTACAGCAAAGCATAAGGAGAAAAAATGAAGGTTATACTAAGTGAAATAAAGAAAATTCCTCAGGGAACCAACAGTGAAGGGATCGAAGCTGGGGTTCAAATCAATGATTTGGAACATAGGAAGAAATAAATAGTGAACCAGTACAGAATGAAGAAAGAAGAATTCAAAAAAAAAAAAAAAATGAGGAGAGAAAAAGAAGACTCTGGGACAACTCCAAACATACTAACATCCAAATCATAAGGATGCCAGAAGGAGTAGAAGAGCAAAAAATTGAAAACTTATTTGAAAAAATAATAAAAGAAAATTCCCTAATTTGGCAAAGGAAATATACATACAAGTCCAGGAAGCACAGAGAGTCCCAAACAAGTTGGACCCAAAGAGGAACACACCAAGACACATAATTAAAATACCAAAGGTTAAAGGTAAGAGAGAATCTTAAAAGCAGCAAGAGAAAAGCAGAGAATTACCTAGAAAGGAGCTCCCATAAGACTATCAGCTGATTTCTCAAAAGAAACTTTTCAGGCAAGAAGGGACTGGCAAGAAGTATTCAAAGTGATAAAAAGCAAAGGCCTACAACTAATATTACTCTATCCAGCAAAGCTATCATCTAAAACTTAAGGGCAGATAAAGTGCTTCCCAGACAAGGTAAAGCAAAAGGAGTTCACTATCACCAGGCCCTTCTTATGTGAAATGTTAAAGGAACTTATTTAAGAAAAAGAAAAAGATCAAAACTATGAACATTAAAATGACAACTCACAACTATCAACAACTTAATCTAAAAAACAAACACAAACTAAGCAAACAAGCAGAACAGGAACAGAATCACAGAAATGGAGATCATTTGTAGGGTTATCAGTTGTGAGAGGAAAGGGAGAGAATGGGGGAAAATGTACAGGGAATAAGAAGCATAAATGATAGGTACAAAATGCACGGGGGATGTTAAAGTATAGGTAATGGATAAGTCAAAAAACTTACATGCATGACCCATGGCCATGAACTAAGGAGGGGGATTGCTGGAGGGAAGCAGGTACTGGGCTGAAGGGAGCAAAAGGGGAAATTGGGACAACTGTAATAGCATAATCAATAAGATATACTTTTAAAAAAAGAAAATCCATGTTAAATGCATGACATCTAGAATAGAGAAAACAGTTTTGAAAAGAATAAAGTTGGAGTACTCATTAAAAAAAAAAAAAGAATCTCCTTCTCTATCTTGGCCTCAGTTTCCAAATTTGTACTTGAAAAAGTTACTTTAGATCAGCAATGGCAAAGAGTTGTCATTTCACATGCGTACACTAATCAATTGGCAATGATTGCCTGCAGCACTCTGATGAGACAGAATCTGGGATTAGCAGAAACATGATTGACTAGTGATGTCTGCCATAGGAACAGGTGGGAGTGGAGATGACACATATGCTACTTACCATCCCTTGCCTCTTGGGTCCTGACACACTGTGAGTCTCTGATATGACTTCTTGGGCTTAAAATGGGCTCCAACCTATGGTATCTGCAGTGACTTATACCCACTTATAAGAGCCAGCTATGTACTCTTCCCAAGTCCGCATTCAGTGACATCACATTGCTAGCTTAAAATCAGCCATGATGGGGAATACCTACACCATGGAAATTGGAAAATGCAACTCAGGGCTACTCCCCCTACTCCTACCAGAGAACTGGTTGTTGAATAGTTACTAGCACACCACTGGCTCTATCCCTCTCCACAGCAGCCCAGGGCTATGGGGAAAAGAGAATCCAGGCAGGCCCTTCAGTCCTGAGATCCACGAGGAATCCTGGTGTCCTGGAGGGTGGCTGGTGGCCACAGATGCTAGAGTCTACACCATCCTATCAGAGACTCACACCACTGGATGATCCTCCTCACCACTGTCTTATTCAGATAAGGCTGCTGTCACAGAATACCGCAGAGCAGATGGCTTCTAAACAACACACATTTTATCCTCACAGTCCTGGACGCTGGAAGTCCAATATCAAGGCATCAGTAGATTCAGTGTCTGATGAGGGATACTTCCTGGTTCTCAGGTAGCCGTCTTCTTCCTGTGTCCTCACATGGTAGAAGGGGTCAGGGAACTCTCTGCAGTTTCCCTTATAAGAGCACAGATTCCATTCATGATCTTCACCCTCATGACCTAACTACCTCCCAAAGGCCCTGTCTCCTGATACCATCACACTGGGGATTAGGTTTCAGTACAGGAATATGGAGACACACAAACATTCAGTCTATAACACTGCTCTTGTTGCACTCATCCATGTTCATGGGCCCCACCCCGTCTGCCTCGGCACCATTCATGTCCTCCTCCTTCTCCAGGAAGCCTTCTCAGACTGCATTAGTTTGCAGATTCCAACCCCCACCCCACCCCTAGCCTCATTCTACTTTCTGTGCTTGTTGGTTCTGGGATAAAAACTGCCTCCCTGGAATAGTTTCTCAATTGAAAGCTTATGTCAATTTCTTCAGTTCCCACAATCAATGCCCTACAAAGGATGGCATCGTATGGCCATTGAACAGCCCATGGAGACACCAGCTGCCTGGAACAGAGTCTGAAATGCCTGTCACCATTATCCCAATGAGACTCTTATTTTCAAGATGGAGAAATTGAGGCCCACAACTATACAGAACTGCCTACTGGTAGCCTAGCTAACTCTAGAACCAAGGTCTCCTGACCCCTGACACACTGCCTTAGGAGTGCCATGTACAGACGCAGACTGAGGTGCACAGAGGGCACGAGATTTAAACAAGGTTACCATGTAACATAGTAGCAGAGCTGGATAGTCCCAGGTCCCCAGCATCCCTGAATGAGGCCATGCCCTCTACCAGCAACCCCTGCCTCTCCCTTCGCTTCAGCCTGCCTAACCAGGTCTTAAGGTATCCACAGTGGGGCTCTGGGACCCATCTCTCACCTCCAGGGACATGTCATCAACCAGCAGATCTGAAGCCCCAGAAACCACAATGGCCACATTCTCCAGCAGGGAGCAAGGCCCCATCCAGTTCTGCACGGGCTGCATCTGGGGCCATCTCCTCCCAGCTCTCTCTTCCTCACGCTGCTGCTTAACATGCACACGGGAACCTCCACGCTGAGCGTATAGATTTCTCTTTGTCTTTGGTGGTAATTATTAGCTGTCTCGGCGGGTGAATGCAGGCAGAAACAAAGGCAGCAAGGGTTGTAAAACCTTTTATCTCGATCAGGCCGCATTATTTGATAAGGTGCTAAGCTAATAGCAACGCATGTCAAATTGTGTTTAGACAGATCTAGGGGCTGGCAATGGAAGGTATATTTGTCTCCGGAAACCTGCACCTGGAAGGATAAAAAGAAAGGCACACTGATATTCACGGCCCCTTGCAGAATGCAGACAGCCCAGCCTCTGGGGGCTCCTGGAATAGAGACTCCCTGGGAAAAGGGCTGAGAAGGAAGAGAGTGGGCCCACATGTGCTCATTCGCACTCAAGTCCATGGCAGGGTCTTTGCCTTGAGGCCCTTGGGTCCCCATAGGGGTCAGCTGCAAAGGTGGGATTCAAATCCAGGTTCCCTGGTTCCTAAGCCAGAGCTCTTATCACAAGCATTTATTAAAATTCAAACATGTAAATCTGTCCTGTGAATAACCCTGACTCTTATAGACAGAATCTCTACTCACAGGATGTGGAATGAGCCATATAGCATTAGTACTA
This sequence comes from Glossophaga mutica, assembly GCA_039655065.1. Taxonomy (NCBI): domain Eukaryota; kingdom Metazoa; phylum Chordata; class Mammalia; order Chiroptera; family Phyllostomidae; genus Glossophaga; species Glossophaga mutica. The sequence goes on from CM077307.1 coordinate 121,126,861, forward strand.
AATCATGTGTAGCCTTGAGAAGAGGCTCACAAGGGCCAGAGAAATCAAGAAAGACTTTCTGGAGGAGATGAGGCTTCAGATGGATCTCGCAGGATGAGAAGGGTTTGAAACAAGAACCTGTAAAGAAGCACCCCTAACCACCAAGACTTAAACCCCTTACTGTGAACTTCCAGGTGACTATTTGGCTGTTTCCCTGGGTCCTGCAAGGCACTTCCTCTGGTTCACCTTTCCCAGTCCCTCCAAGAGAGCTTCACCCCACCTCCAGATCTCCAGAGCATACCCACAGCTGGCCCCTCTGTGTCCTTTGTGGTATTAGAAGGTGAGAAGGGGAAGAAGCAGATGCCACAGATATTTGCCAAAGACTTAGAAAAATGTACACCTTTTGAAATAGTGGCTTTCTGACTAGCAATAGTCCCTAAAGAAATAAGTAAGATTGTACACAGCTTTTGAGCTCCAAAGATACCCCCAACAGGATTATTTATATTAGCAAAAAATGGAAACAATCTTTAATATCCAACCATGCAGGATTGGCTGAGAGAAATATATGGGACATTTACATAAATCCATTAAGAAATAATCATTACTCTGGCTGTTGTGGCTCAGCTGGTTAGAGCATCTTCCTATAGCCAAAGGGTTGCAAGTTTGATTCCTGGTCAGGGCACCTGCCTAGGTTGTGGATTGATTGATCCTCAGTCTGGGCACATATAGGAGGCAGCCAATCAGTGCCTCACTCTGGCATTGATGCTTCTCTCTTCCTTCCTCTTTCTCTTCCTCTCTCTAAAAGCAATTAAAAATGTCATCAGGTAAAGAGGAAGGGAGGGAGGGAGAGAGGGAAGGGCATTGATCAGAGCAATGAGGTTCTCCCTGGAGCAGATCCAGGACTCAAACACACATACACTAGAATGTATGGGAGGCAGAGGTAGAGAAGTGGGGAGGTGAGACTAGGAAGGTAGGCAATCAGTAACCCATGTGTTTTCAAACCAGCTACCAAGATGGGTAATGAAACCCTAATTCCCCTGGATGAACTCTATGATTAGCATAAAGCACTAGCCTCAAAGTTGTCCCACGCAAAGGCTGAGGGAACTAGGGGATCTATACACCAAGGGCTGTTGGAGGCTGGAGACAAGAACACTGCCAACCTGCCACAGGGTGGTAGAGCAGGCTCCTGCAGCAAGAGAAAGTCCTCAGGCAAGAAAACGCAGGTGCTGGCAGGTGAAACGGGGACCAGTGGTGCACTGAAATGAAAGGGCCAAAGGGATGTTGGCAGGGCACTGCCACTGTCCAGTACAATCTCTGTTTCCTCTTCTGCAGCCCTCAAATTAGGAAAAGCCAGGCTAAATGAAGACAAACTAGTGTCTTTACTTTAGGATGCCTCTTGACACACAAATGTGCACTGGTGAATTTCCAACATCTTGACTACACACTGACCATATTGATTGTATTCCTGCTTGGATTTTTATTCCTGCTGAGGCACACATATTTGTGTCTCACTGGACACCAGTTCTGTCCAGAGCAGAGTTTGGGAAATGCTGTCACAGCTGCCTTCTTACCCACGGAGGCACATTCAAGAGCACTTTTTGCAATAGCACTAAATAAATAAATAAATAAATAAATAAATAAATAAATAAATAAATAAATAGATGCAATCTAGAAGCACTAAATAAATAAATAAATAAATAAATAAATAAATAAATAAATAAATAGATGCAATCTAGAAGCTCATCACAAGAGGAATGGCTAAATAAACTCTGATGTATCTATGCTGAGGAGCTCTACCCAGCAGTCAGAAGGAACGAGATTGAGCTATGAGAACTGACACTGAGAGGACTCCAAGACTAATGGTTAGGTGACAACAGCACAATGCAGAACAATGCATACAGTATGATGCCATTTCTGTTGAAGAAAACACACCCAAGTACACTAAAAAATGAAACCACGTCTTTCTGTATGTACAGATATAAATGTGTGTATGCACTTAAAGAAAAATCAGGAACCATACACATCAAAATTGTAACTGTGATTACCTGCGTGGGAGAAGGGAGCCAGGGTGGGGAGGGAGAGAGGAGACCTTCACTTGGTCTGTATTGTTTGAATGTTTCTAGCAGGAACGCATTCCTAAATTATGTGTGTAATTAAAAATAAATGAAAACGTTTCAAAGAAGAAAAAGGGAGAGCCTGGCAGTATATCCACCAAAATACCAAAATATTTACAGGATTTAGCTCCGAATGCTGGGATTACGATGTTTTTAATTTTCTCCTGTTTGCTTATCTCTATTTTTAAATTTTCTACAAAGAGCATGCATGTTTTTGTAATAAGAGGGGGAAAACTAATTTTTAATTAAATACTCAGTACACAAGTTCCCCAGTAGAGAGCTGTCCCCTCCTCTAGGCAGGGTTTGTGCCCACTTTTCCTTTTCCTTGCACCCCTCCCAAGCTGTTTTGGACTTAGATTCCAGACTTCCTAGACATTGTGTTCTGCGCTGGATACCCAATGACTGAGGTACTGGCTCCCCTGAGGGCCAGCTTTTTAATTCTCTCTCTCTCTCTCCCCCCCCATCTCTCTCTCTCCCTCTCTCTCTCTCCCTCTCTCTCTCTCTCTGTCTCTCTCTCTGTCTCTCTCTCTCTCAGCAATCTCAAGCCTCAGAATACCATCTCTGGTTCTCAGCACCATCCCTACCCAAAAAGAATGCCTAAGACCCATCTACGCTCTCCACATGTGTCTAAGAGGCCCAGGGAGGTGATAGCCTTGCTTGTACTCAAGCCACTAATCTGATGGTCAGCAGAAAGGAGAAGGGACTGAGCAGGAGCCATCACCACCAGCAGAGTCCCAGGACCTGAAGCCTTGTGGAGGAGGCTGAGGGTTCCAGGGAGTCCTTATAATATGAAGTCAAGCCTCTTGCAGAAATGTGGAAGATGCCGATCAGACACGTGAGCAGCGCCTGGCTGGAGGAACTGTGTCTCCTCAAAGTGGGACTCTGAGTGTCGGATTTTCCACTCTATTTCTCTATGGCATGTTCTGCACATCCCAGTGCTAAAAATAACTGCAGCCGGTGAGTGGGAGCCAGGGGGCTGGTTTGGCTGGGCAGCCTCCCTTCATCTAAGCAGGACAGACCCTGGCCACACAAACCCCTCTCCACTCTCCTCTCCTCTCCCACCTCATTCCATGGTCTGTAATGCCTTCCTCCCTTGCCACCCCAGGGAACTAATAGCCTGGAAATGACAAGAATGGAAAATGCCCAAAAAGGTCATCTCTTTCCTTTTCCTAGGAGAGGTACAGTCATTCCCTAAGGCCTTAAGGACAACAGAGAAGGTCCCCTAAATCTTGTCCTGAAATCTAATCCGTCAACTGGCCCACAATCTTCATTGCTTGGAAAGTCATTCCTGAGTCTATCTGGTGTCTCTGCTGTTGTTCCTCTAGAAGAATAAAGAAAGCTTCCAAATTTAAATCGAATTGGATGTGGGGACAGGTGCATGGCCCAGTGACATCTGAATGCCTGGGACTCCCATACCAAGACCAAGAAGGGATCCTCCCCACCTCAGGGTGAAACACTAGCCATGTTAGCCCCCTGCAAGTTATCAAATGTCCTTCCTGCTCAACATTCTCTGGTGCCCACTGTCCGCCAATCCAGCCACAAGGATGAATTGTGTGCATCAATGCCAGGCTGGGGAGGTGTCAGGAGACATGGAGGCCTAAGAGGACACGTGTGCCCTCAAAGAGCTTATGTTCAGTTTAAGGCTTGAGACTCATGCAGGAAAAGGCAACTCCCACTGCCTCTAACCACCAAAGGGGGAGTATGGCCATCAGAGCACACAGAAGGAGGGGCCCCTGGGCTGGGGTATCCCTAGAAGAGTGAGTCAAACTGGCATCACTCATCCCATGGGCTTGTCAACAGTATGGCCTTACTCTTCTCCATGAAGAAGTGGCTTCTATTTCTCTGCCTCATGAATCTGGGTGGGCCCATTTGTGACTGCTTTGTCCAATAGAATATGGGCAATGGCACTGCTGGTTCATTGGGTAACCCCTAACTTACCTGATGGCCTTCACTTTCAGTTCCCTGGAGCCAGCTTCCATGTAAAAAGTGAAACTACCCTGAGCATGCCCTGCTGAGAGAGGCCCAAGTCATGTAGAGGCTCAGGAGGAGGGTACACTGCCCAGGGAGAAAGGCCAAGGACTCTGAGAGGCCAGGCATGAGAGGTAAGCAGCCATTCCTTGGGTGGCCCCAGCCCAGCCTACAACATGAGAACCTCAAGGGAGAACTGCTCAGCTGAACCCAGTCAACCCACAGAATTGGACACCATAATAATAAATTGTTCCAAGCAACTAAGTTTGGGATGATTTTTATACTCCATAGATAACCAGAACAGATGTCCTCACCTCCCTCCACTTTCAGCTTTGTGAGAAGGTCATCACATAGAGATGAGGAAGAAGAGTCAAGGGACAAGGGAATGAGGGTCAGGGTTACAAAGAGCCTGAGTTACAGAGTTCCCTCTGCTCTGTCCCTGGGGGTCAGGCTGGCTGAGCATCTCCAACCTTGGCTTGCAAATTAGGAGCTTGCATGCCAGACCTTAGCTTGGCCCTGGCCCTTCTGGGCTGCTCTCTCTCCTCCTCTTAAGTGAAAAGCTGGAATCCATGACCCCTGATGTCCATTCCAGCTTTTGCATTTTGGATCTCCACCATGGAGCTCATCCAAGCCCTGATTCTGTCCAGTAGAGCCAGGACACTGGAACTGGGCAGACTTTGGAGGCCCTTGGGGATACCCTGCCCCATCCCAGGCCTCTAAGCCCCTAGAAGAAGCAGCACTGCAAACCTCTGAGTCCAGCAAGCCCAATCAGTGGAGCTATGCCCTTCCAAACCTCACATGGTGGCTCCAAGCCCATGGCGCTAAGCTCTTGCCCAGCGCTGTGTGAGGCCCTTGAGGTGAATGATGCTATTTCATTCTCACAGTCATCCAGACAGGTAGGTGTTGCTATTATCTCAATTTTCAGATGAAGAATCTGTGGTTCAAAGATGTTAAGTGACTAGGTCAAAATCACATAGCTGTAAGTGTAAAAGCAAGAATTTCAACCTCCAGGCACTCCTTCTATCCACTATACTAAACTGCCACCAGTGCACACATGTGAAGACACAAATACTTCACCAGGTGCTCTGCACAGCACTCCCCTGCACTTAAACTCGTAACCACACAAATGTGTAGGCAGAGACCTGTGAGTCCAACACTGCAGGTACATGTGCAGACATACTCACACTGGTACACACTGGTACACTTGAAAACCCACATCCATATGATTGCCCATAAACACTCCTGCATGCACACATCTACATAATACTTACACACAGACACAGACACTCATGGCCTTGGTACATGCTTATGTACACACACCCCTACACTTTCAGCCCCACAGAAACACAGACTCACAAGCAGACATCCCACTCATACATCTTCATCATACAAACATACACACACACTGCACCTTTTTTAATGATGCCTGGGAAATGAGGGAGTCATTATTTATATTTTTTTAAAGAAGGCTCTCAAATACCAATAGATTCCAGTGCATTTTTTCAGTGCTAAAAGGTTTCACAAGCAAAAGTCACCCAACAGTGCCACCTGCTGAAGGCTGGCCGATCTTGTCCTCTCCTCTCTTGCCCCTCCCACCCTTAGCAGAGACCCTTCCTCAGTTTCCCCCAAATTGCTCAGGAATTGGGAGCTGGGTAGGGAATGGGGCAGTAGTAGATGCAGATGGGGAGGGGAGAAGAGGTGCTGAGGCAGGGATGAGGAGAGAGGAGACAGGGGGACACAGGGAGACAGAGAGGCAGGCAGGAACAGGGGGAGGGTATTGGGACCCAGAGAACTCGAGTGAGCACACAGAAAGAACCAGACCCAGAGGACAAGTCAGGCATGCAGGGAAAATAGGTAGGGAGAAAATGGGGAGCAATAAGGAGAAGTGAGAGAGGAAGAGAGGAACAGAACTGGTTGTGAGCCACCACGAATGTGGGCCCCCAGCACCCACAAATGCAGCAAGCTTCACCACTTGGCCCTGACCACCATCCCTTCAGGGCATGGCAAGGACCTGAGGCTTTATTACTGTCCTAGAGGCTGGGAACACTATGCTATCCCGAGTCCTCCAAATGTTTGTCTAGCAGCCCCTGCACCAGTGGGCTCAGGCCAGGATGGCTTGCCTCTCAACAGGGAAGGGCTCTGTCTTAGAATATTTGGCCTGGATTCCAAGGTACAGAGAAATAATATAGAGGGAACTTGCCCAAAGCCACACTGCAAATTAGGAAGAGTCAGCCCTGGAAGCCTCTGGGGCCCAAGCATGGCTCTCCACCCCAATGTCAATGGAGGCCAAGGTCCTCACACTCCTGTTTCTTGATAGAATCCCTGAGGAAAGAGAAAGCTTTGGATCGAAAACTGGAAATTGCACCCCCAGTTTTTCTCTCTGTTCTCAGTGCTGCCAGGAACCCTCGCCCACTGCAGCTCCTCAGCATAGCTTGGGTGTAGGTGGAAGGGTGTGGGGGGACAACCCCAAGTCTCTTGTGAGGAAAAATACCCTGCATGACTATCAATCTGAGTAATCCCCTCACTGGGGCTCAGGCATGGTCAGAGTTCAATGACACACAGATCACAGACCCTTGACTCACTGGACATTAGTTCTGAAAGACAGTGTAGATTCCACTAACCCTTCCTGAGGGGGCCCTGGGCACAGAGGAGTAGGCATGCAGAGGGGCTAAGAACCCTGATACCCCAGGCCAGCCTCCCATGCCACCTCTTGGCATCTCTGGAAATTGAGCCTTCTAAATCCAGAGGCCTGAACTCCCTGCAGGTGACAAACTTGGGGACCTCATCTTGTTCTTTGGGGCCTAAATGCTCATCCTTCCCTCTCCCAAGGGGACACTCCCTTCAACAGGAAGGCCCCTAGCAGAGAAAGCCTTGGGGCAATTTTCTATTTTATGCAGCCTCAAGAGGTGTCCCATAGCTCAGCCAGTGTCACAAGGAGACAGTCACTCACCTTGGTTGAAGTGCACAAGGCCCTCCCTGCTAGAGAAAATTGCTGGCTCACATCTAATTTACATGTGGTTTGCATATGCTTCCTGACTTCTCCAGATACCAGCAAACCATCCTCTATCCTATAACTTTTTGGTGTCCATAATCCCTCCTGACTCAAACGGTCATTTTAGTGCTATGGACTTTCATCTGCTTAGCTAGAGAAGGGGTTCAACTGTAAACCAGGAAGTATCTAAACTTCTTAAAAGAGGCATCCTGGCTCCAACCTACCTTTCAGATAGTCATGTCACCCACACACTTCTGCTGCCCCTCTCTTCCTGCCAGGTGGGACGTGCTCCCTGGCCCTAAAAATACCCTGCTCTTCTGGGTCGCCAGGAATTGTATGATGCTGTTCCCTCTACCTGGGATGCCCTTTCCTCTCCTTCTCTACCTGAAAAACTCCTATTTACCCTTCAAGACCCACTTTGAAGGACACCTCTGCAAAGCTTCTGCATATTATCTTCTCCCCACCGCCCCAGTACCACAGAGTGAGTGCCTCTTTAGATACTTCCTGGCCCCAGCACTTTAGCTCCTTAACAGCCAACAGTTAAAGGGGTGATTGATTATATCACAAGTGGTATTACCCAGCATGTGTCTTCTGTCAGACTGTGAACTCGTTGAGGGCAGGGCCTATAGTTGGTGCATCTGTTACCGCACAGCCACAGCTCCTCTTTGGCTGCTTGATCAACTGTTTGATGAACAAATATCCAAATGAAAGATTTCTTAGCTTTCTTCAAGAATCCTCCTGTTTGAACTGTGATTTTTCTCTACTTAATGTTTTACCCAGATTGGATTAAATAGTGGTGATATTCCACTCAATATTTTACAACATAAAACAACACAGAACAGAGGGTCCTCAGGGACCCAGCTCCAAATAGATACCTCTCCAAGCACCCAACTCTTCACAAACAAAACCCCAAATCAGGGTCAACAACCCCAGGAAGGGACTTGGGCCCATAGGGGAGTAAGGCAATGGGACCGAGGATGCTGTTTAAGAAGCAAATAACCAAGCGGGGAAATTTACAGTCAGATAATTGGCAGCTCTGGTGCACAGTCAAATGCAGTAAATTAAGTGTTTTCCTGTAAATCAAGTTTATGATTTGCACTGGAGATGTAATTGTTAAAACTGTTCATTTTACCCACAAATAGCAGTTGAAAGAAACCAATTTAAGAGTGACAGATTGGTTTTGATTTTAAATGTAGTGCTAAAACAGTTAATTTTAATAACATCTATTGGACAGGAGTCGGCTTGTTACTTAATGTCATAGTCAACAGTTTGAAAACTGCACGTTCAGCCACTGCTGCTTCTGCTAAAAATTAATCCCATTCTCCCCCGCCCCAGAGTGGAGCCATTTCTCAGCGGGAAGCAGCCTATCCATGCAGGAGGGCTTTCCTCATCCATGCGGCTGTGGCCTTTCCACACTGGGGAGGGGAGGCCACCAGAAGGTCAGCTGTAGTCTGGAACAAAAAGCACAAGTCCCAAAATATCAAGACCAAGGCACCCTTCATGCTATAGGAATTCCCTCAGCCTGTACCTCTGGTGCTGGAGCACTCACTCTCTCACCTGCCTCCTCTCTCCCTGGGTCATCTCTGAAATTGAGTAGACATCAATTCCTCCAGCCCTCCAAGACCTAGCACACAGTCTCCAGGTCTCCGTTTCTCCTGTCTGGCTCCTTGTCTTCTCCCAGTTAACCACATCCAGGCCTGGTTCCATGCAGTGAGGTGTATGGAAGGGCCTTGGGTGCTATTGGTGTCTATTGGGTAATTCTGAGTGACCAGGACAAAGTCTTAGCTTCCAGACTTGTCACCCACCTCCCTGCCATCTCAGGATACACACTCCGGTCTATCAACACCTAGCCTTAGTTTGTGGTGTCCAAGACTGGACCCACTATTTTTGTCATAAGCATACAGTGGGCCTATAGCTTCCCAGAACAGGAAGCAATTGGGCTCAGGGATCCCATGAACTCACTCAGTCTCTTTCAACTCTTCCAGCTTCACCCTGATGTTCCACAGCACCCCAGCCCTGTTACCAGGGAGTCAGAGCTTCTCAAATTTTAGCATGCATCAGAATCACCTGGAGGGCTGATGAAACAGATCTCTGGGCACCACTCCCAGACACTCTGATTTGGCAGGTATGGGCAGAACCAGGGAACATGCACACTAACAAGCTCTCAGGTAATGCTGATGCTGCCAGCCTACAAACCTCACTGAGTAGCACTGATGGAGGACATCCACCTGTATTATTGTCACCACCACCACCCTCTTACAGATGAGGAAGCTGGGCCCACAGAAGCCAGACACAGGAGGGAGGACAAACAGCCCCCTGGACGCCAATGCTGCAGCAGCAGAAGCAGCAGCAGCAGCAGCAGCGACACCACACCTCCTGGGCCTTCCCTCCTGCTATGGGAGAAACTTAACCCTTTCCTAAGAATTCCTGGGAACTCCAAGATTCCCAGCAAGTAAGGTGCATAAATCAGCCCATTTACCAGTTTTTGTTTAATAATTTCAAGAGGTATTAAAAAGAAAAACTTTCAAAAAGCCTGTTTGTTTTCATCACCACTACTTGGAGGACTGGTTCTTCTAGAGCCTAGGCAATGCTTGTAAGAGTCTATTATGAAGGAATGCCTAAATCACATTTATGGCTCATACTGTAAGGCAAATGTAGGTATTAAAATAGTTTCTTTTAAATGATAAACACCCGCTGAAATAGCAGAATAGAGCTGCATCAGAGACTGTTTTCACCAAAAGCAAACTGATTCAGGAAAGGCAGTAAATAGTGAATGTGACTGCAGTCCCCATAACTGCTGTTGATACAAGGAGTGGGAGGGGGGCATGGAGAGGAATTCCACATGCAGACAGACCATGTCTGTTTTAGCAACATTGAGAGGTGGGACTCTCCCCAAAAAGGACACTGACTCCTTGGTTTCTCGCATGGTTTTAGATAGCGGGGCCTCTGCTTTACTGTGCATGTTGCAATTGTTGTCGTTTTGATTTTGAGAGAGAAGTAATGGAAAAAATAGTTAATCACCCATTCATAATCTCTTAAACATTATTTTTTAGCTGATAGTTGCAAAACAAAATGCAATCTTTCTAGCATCTTCAATCAATTACTATTTTTCCAGTTTCCATAATAAAAGGAAATTAGAGTGGGGGTGGAGTGGACAAACTCCTGACATTGAATTTTGGAAAGAAGAACAGACTTAAAAACTAAATCCTGCCCAGTCTCCCCAAAGAGGAAGAAGAAGAGGAAGAAGAGGAGAAAGAAGGGAGGAGGAGGAGGAAAAGGAAAAGAGAGGGGAAGAGGAAGAAGAAAAGAAGGAGGAGGAGGAGAAAAGGAAGAAGGTGGCAAATGCCAAGTAAGGGCAAGTGATGAGAATTGGGGAGTGGGGTTTCTCCAGGCCCAGCCCACCTCACTACCAAATATAATATAATGTGGGTTTAAATACCTGAGCTTTGTTAAGCAAACACCTCTGTCCACCCCCTTGAAGGAGTCTGGGGAACATATCTACCTCTCTCCCTGCCCCAAGGGGGCTCAATAAATGAGAAGTCACATCCAGGAACCAGCTTTAGCCCCTCTGAGTATCATAATGAGAACTTAGTTCATCATAATGAATGAATGGATGGATGAATGACTAAATGAATGAATGAACTCACTAAAGAAAATAGCCACTGTTTTTTCAGACTTCTTTTATGCTAAGACAAGTCATCTCAAATTCTAAATGTCAAAAGACCACTTTTTCCATTTCCAAACAATTCATTTTCTAATCTGTTAACATCACTTTTGTAAAATAAGGTAAAATGTCATGGTAAGGCCAAGTTGCTGTACGTGTTTGGAATGTGCTGGCCCAGAGCCAGGCCTAGAGCAGAGCTGGTCTCAGGGTCACCACCAAGCATGTCGCAAGTGAATCACCCCATTTTCCCAGCCAGTCTCTAAAATGGATGCTTTTATTCCTACTTTCTGGGTGTGGATCTTAGGCCTAGGGAGGGTTAGGGAGTTTCCCAGGTCCCATAGTCCAGTGGCTTGAGAGTTCATCTTTGCACCCACATCTCTCAGACGCCAAACCTTTGTGTATTCCTGAAACCAAGCTCCAGAGGCACCTTAAAGGGAGAAGAGTGGCTCTCTCCCAGTTGGATCACCGGAAAAGGCTCTTCCAAGGACACAGGGTCAGAAGTTAGGAGAGATGGATTCAAGATGGCAGCATGGTAGGAGGACGCTGATTCCACTTCCTTCTGCACACCAGAGAAAAACCTAGCCAATCTACAGAGGAACAGAGCAGACAGCCAACAGTACCACAGCATATATGAAAATAGGAGATCAAAATCTGTAGCAGACATTGGAAAATCAGACATGGCAGCTGAGCGAATGGAGCCAGCCCTAAGACCAGGATGGAGGCAGCCCTGCAACCAGAATGGAGGTGGCTCTGCAACTGACCAGAGGCAGTCCTGCGACCAGAGGTGGCCCTGCGACTGACAGGAGATAGCCGAGCTCCCGGAGGCAGCCCTGGGACCAGAGGTGACCCTGCGGCCAGAGGTGACCCTGCGGCCAGAGGAGGGGGCTCTGTGGAAGACCCGAGGTCACATCTGCGATCCTAGGGTGAGTGTGTGCAACCCAGGAAATTCATGGAGCCCACGCCTGTAGACTCAGGTAGACGCATGCACCCTGTAGGAGATCCGGAGCTCACAGCAATAAATGCATGGAGTGCTCAATCTGTTAGAGATCCCAGCTGAAACCCATACACTCGGGGAAGCGCGCCTTCTGCAGGAGGCTCAGAAATCACACCCAAGGCCCTGCATGGAGAGTGCACCACTAGCGCTGAGGAGAGTAGCCCAAAGCTGACTGAGTGAGGAACAGGGAGAAAAGCAGTACGAGTCGAGTCGCCCCTCAGCCTGTTACAGCCAGCAAGACCAGAAAATCCAGTTTGGCCCATTTGAAAATAGCAAGAGGGTTTTTTGGTTTTTGTAGTTGTTTTTTGTTTGTTTAGTTGGGGGATTTTTTGTTTGTTTTTTGTTTTAGTGGGGTTCTTTTTGTTTTGTTCTATTTTGTTTTAATTATATATTTTTTATTATTTCTACCTTTTTTATCCCTCAATTCCTTTTGCTTCTCTTTACTTCTTTCTTGTTTTCTTCCTTCTTCTTTTCTTTCCAATTTTATCTCTTCTTCCTTCTTCTTTTTTTCTCTTCTTTTTTCACTTTTTTCTTTTCTCTTTTTAAATACCCACGAGTGAGGCAAAAAATCCTAGAACTGTGGAAAAAAACAGAGTTGGACCAAAAGAGGGGGTATCCCAACAGCTGAGACAGTGGAAGCTGTGAATACCAGGATACCTGAAGGAGATTACACCACTGAATCTCACAGGTGTTCTACCACAGAAGTTCACACTATAAACCCAGGGAGCCAGAACAGATCAATTTAAGAAGCTGAGGCTTACAAGAAGAGTCTCACAAACAATGAGAAGACAAAGAAACAATCCCCAAATGAAAGGAAATGAGGAAGCCCCAGAAAGAATGCTAAATGAAACAGAGGCAACTCAACTATCAGATATTGAGTTCAAAGCAATGGTTGTCAGGAAGCTCCATGAGCTTTTAATGAGCTACCAGAAACTACAGGGAAGCTACAATGAACTCACTGCAAATTATATCAACATGAAAAAGGAAATAGAAACTATCAACAAGGGCCAAGAGGAAATGAAGAATACAATTTCTGAACTGAAGAACACAGTAGAAGGAATCAAAAGCAGAATTGATGAAGCAAAGGATCTGATCAGCGAGTTGGAGGACAAAGTAGAAAAAAAACACCCAAAAAGGGCAAGAAAAGGAAAAGAGTCTCGGAAAGAGTGAAGAGGGATAAGAGAAATGCAAGACAACATGAAACGTAATAATATCCATATAATAGAGATACCAGAAGGAGAAGAAGAAGAGCAAGGGTTAGAAAACCTATTTGAAAAAGTAATGATGGAAAATTTCCCTAATTTGATGAGAGAAAAAAAATCACACGAATCCAGGAAACACAGAGAGTCCCAATTAAGAGGAACCCAAAGAGGCCTACTTCAAGACACATCATAATTAAAATGGCAAAATTCCAAGACAAAGAGAGAATCTTAAAGGCAGCAAGGGAGAAAAAGGAAGTAACATACAAGGGAGCCCAAATAAGGTTAGCAGCTGACTTCTCAATGGAAACGCTCCAAGACAGAAGAGAATGGCAAGAAATATTCCAAGTAATAAGAACCAAAGGCCTGCAACCAAAACTACTTTACCCAGCAAGGCTTTCAATCAAGATAGAAGGCCAAATAAGGAGTTTCCCAGACAAAAGAAGTCTAAAAGAATACACCTCTACCAAACCAATTCTGCAAGAGATACTAAAGGGACTGCTTTAAGGAAAGGAAAGAAAAAAGAGAGAGAGGAATACAGGTACAAAAATGGCAATGAGTCAGTACCTATCAATAATAACCTTAACTGTAAATGGATTAAATGCTCCAATCAAAAGACATACAATAGCTGAATGGATAAGAAAGCATGACCCACACATATGCTGCCTACAACAGACCCACCTCAGGACAAAAGATCTACACAGACTCAAAGTGAAAGGCTGAAAACAAATTTTCCAAGCAAACGGACAGGGAAAAAAAACCCAGGGTAGCAATACTCATATCAGACAAAACAGACTTCAAAAGAAGAGCCATAAAGAGCGACCCAGAAGGTCACTTCATAATACGCAAGGGTAGAATCCACCAAGAAGACATAAACATTGTAAATATATATGCACCCAACATGGGAGCACCTAAATACATCAAGAAAATCTTAGAGCACTTCAAGAAAGACATTGACAGCAACACAATTATAGTAGGGGATTTTAACACCCCACTGTCAAAAATGGATAAATCTTTCAAACAAAATATCAACAAAGATATTGTGGCATTGAGCAATGCTCTAGATGAAATGGACTTACCTGATATATATAGAGCCCTTCATCCCAAAGAAACTAAATACACATTTTTTTCAAATGCCCATGGAACATTTTCAAAGATAGACCACATGATAGGACACAAAACAAGCCTCAACAAATTCAAAAAAACTGAAATCATACCAAGCATTTTCTCCAACCACAAGGGACTGAAACTAGAAACTGACTTCAAGGGGAAAATCCCAAAACCATCAAAATTATGGAGATTGAATAGCATGCTATTAAACAATGAGTGGGTCAAGAATGAAATTAGGGAGGAAATCAAAAAGTTTCTGGAAACAAATGAAAATGAACTCACAACGACCCAAAACTTATGGGACACAATGAAGGCAGTCCTCAGAGGGAAGTTCATAGCAATACAGGCCTACCTAAAGAAGATAGAAACATTTCAAACAAACATGCCTACAAGAACTCAAGGAACAACAACAAAGACAGCCCAGAGCAAGTACAAAGAAGGAAATAACCAAGATCCGAGCAGAATGAAATGACATAGAGACTAAAAGCACAATTCTAAGGATCAATGAATCCAGGAGCTGGTTCTTTGAAAATATAAACAAAATAGACAAGCCTTTAAGCATGCTCATCAAGAAAAAAAAGAGAGAGGACTCAAATAAACACAATCAGAAATGAAAGAGGAGAGATTACAACTGACACCACAGAAATACAAAGGATCATAAGAAATTACTATGAAGAACTGTATGCCAAGAAATTTGAAAACCTAGGTGAAATGGACAAGTTTCTAGAACAATATAATTTCCCAAAACTCAATGAAGAAGACATAGAAAGCCTGAACAGACCAATAACAGCAGATGAAATTGAAGCGGTAATCAAAAAACTCCCGACACACAAAAGCCCTGGACCAGATGGTTTCACAGGAGAATTCTACAAAACATTTAAGGAAGAGCTAACCCCTATCCTACACAGACTATTCCAAAAAATCCAAAATGATGGAAGACTCCCAAACACTTTTTATGAAGCCAGCATCATCCTAATCCCAAAACCAGATAAAGACACAACAAAGAAAGAAAACTTCAGGCCAATATCGCTGATGAACATAGACGCTAAAATCCTTAACAAAATATTGGCAAACCGCATCCAACAATATATTAAAAAGATCATACACAATGACCAAGTGGAATTCATCCCAGGGATGCAAGGATGGTTCAACATTCACAAATCAGTAAATGTAATACATCACATAAACAAAAGGAAAGACAAAAATCACATGATCATATCAATAGATGTGGAAAAAGCTTTTGATAAGGTACAGCACCAATTTATAATAAAAACACTCAGCAAAGTGGGAATAGAGGGAGCATTCCTCAACATAATAAACGCCATATATGAGAGACCTACAGCCAACATCATACTTAACGGGCAAAAACTAAAATCTTTCCCACTAAGATCAGGAACAAGACAAGGATGTCCACTTTCACCACTTCTATTCAGTATAGTATTGGAAGTCTTAGCCACAGTGATTAGACAAGAAAAAGAAATAAAAGGCCTCCAACTCGGAAAAGAGGAAACAAAACTATCATTGTTTGCAGATGACATGATAGTGTACATAGAAAATCCTATAGACTCGGCCAAAAAGCTGTTCGACTTAATAAATGAATTTGGCCAAACAGCAGGATACAAAGTCAATATCCAGAAATCAAAGGCATTTTTGTATACCAACAATGAAACATCAGAAGCAGAAATCAAGAAAAAAATCCCATTTGATATAGCAAAAAGAAAAATAAAATACCTAGGAATAAACCTAACCAAGGAGGTAAAAGACCTGTATGCAGAAAACTACACAACACTAGGAAGACACAAACAAATGGAAGCATATACCGTGCTCATGGATTGAAAGAATTAATATCATCAAAATGTCCATACTACCCAAAGCAATTTACAAACTCAATGCAATACCTATTCAAGTACCAATGGCATATTTCACCAACATAGAACAAACACTTGAAAAATTTATATGGAACCATAAACAACCCGAATAGCTGCAGCAATTTTGAGAAAGGAGAGCAAAGTAGGAGGGATCACAATACCTGATACCAAATTGCATTACAAAGCCACTGTAATCAAAACAGCCTGGTACTGGCACAAAAACAGGCACATGGACCAGTGGAACAGAACAGAGAGCCCAGAAATAAACCCAATGGTCAGTCTCTATGGTCAATTAATATTCCACAAAGGAGGCAGAAACATAAAATGGAGCAAAAATAGCCTCTTCAACAAGTGGTGTTGGGAGAACTGGACAGCTACGTGCAAAAAATGAAACTCGAGCACCAACTTACACCATACACAAAAATAAATTCAAGGTGGATAAAAGATTTAAATATAAGCCGTGACACCATTAAAATTCTAGAGAAGAACATAAGCAGGAAAATCTCAGATATTTCACGCAGCAACATTTTTACTGATATGTCCCCTAAAGAAATGGACGTAAAGGAAAGAATAAACAAATGGGATCTCATCAAAATAAGAAGCTTCTGCACAGCTAAAGAAAACAGTATTAAAATAAAAAGAAAACCAACTGTATGGGAAAACATATTTGACAATGATACCTCAGACAAGGTTTAATCTCCAAAATACATAAAGAACTTACATGACTCCACTCTAAGAAGACAAGCAACCCAATTAAAAAATGGGCAAAGGACTTGAACAGACACTTCTCCAAAGAGGACATACAGAAGATCCAGAGACACATGAAAAGATGCTCAATATCGCTAGCTATCAGAGAGATGCAAATTAAAACTGCAATGAGATACCACTTGACACTAGTCAGAATGGCCTTCATAAACAAAGCAACAAACAGCAAGTGTTGGAGAGGTTGTGGAGAAAAGGGGACCCTAGTGCACTGTTGGTGGGATTGCAGACTGGTACAACCACTATGGAAAACAGTATGGAATTTTCTAAGAAAACTGAAAATGGATCTACCTTTTGACCCAGCAATTCCACTGCTTGAATTATATCCTAAGAACCATGAAACACCAATCCAAAAGAACCTATGCACCCCTATGTTCATAGCAGCACAATTTACAATAGCCAAGTGTTGGAAGCAACCTAGGTTCCCATCAGTAAATGAATGAATCAAAAAACTGTGGTACATTTACACAATGGAATTCTATGCAGCAGAAAGAAAGAAGGAGCTCCCACCCCTTGTGACAGCATGGATGGAACTGGAGAGCATCATGCTAAGTGGAATAAGCCAGGCAGTGAAAGACAAATACCATATGATCTCACCTTTAATAGGAACCTAATCAACAAAACAAACAACCATAATATAACTGAAGACACTGAAATTGAGAACAGGCTGACAGTCACCAGAGGGGAGAGGGGAGGGAATTTCAGGGGAAAGGGGGAAGGGTTTAGAGCAACAAGTATAAAGGACACATGGACAAAAACTATGGGGGTGGAAATGGGAGGGAGGTGGGGAGGGCTGGGGCAGTGGGCTGGGGTGGGAGTAAAAGACAGAAAATTGTACAAGATCAACAATTTAAAAAAAAATTCAGTTCAAAAACAAAAGAAGTTAGGAGAAGAGAGGAAGGGCAGCAAGAGGCAGGGCACCAAGGATCCTGAGCAGGAGTGTGCCTGGTGAGGCAAGGAAGACTGCAGACGGGGGAGCCAGAGTGGTGGGAAGAGTGGACTGGGAGCCTGGTGTCTAATCTCCCTAAGCAGTCAGGCAATCGGTGGCCCTTGGCCTAGACCAGGGCATGAGGAGTCAGTCATAAGAGTCTCTTCCTATGCCTTGGTTCTGGACTTGAAGCCTGGGTTTCCCATTTTAAAACCCATGAAATGGACTTCCGGCCAAGATGGAGGCGTAGGTGGACACACTGTGCCTCCTCTCACAACCAAAATTAAGGACAACAAATATTTAGAAACAAGAAAACACCCAGAACTTACAGAAAATTGAACTGTACGGAAGTCCAACAACTATTCATCCAGACCGGTAAGAGGGGAGGAGTCGAGGTAGGAGAAAGTGGAGGTGCTGATGCAAGCAGCAGCGGCTGGCAGTTCCCAGGTGCACAGGCGGCGGCTGGTGGTCCGCGGGCACAGGGGAGCCACTGTGCAGACCCAGTGAAGCCACACAAGGTGGCTGGCTGACCAGGTGGTCCCACATTCGTGCGCGCAGACGGTCCAGGCAGAGGGGAAGTGGCGGAAGGGACTGAATCCAGGAGAGAGAGGAGCAGGCGCCATTGTTCCCTCTCAGACCCTGCCGCCGCATACAGCATCACAACCCAGCGACTGGGCTGCCCTGCCCTGAGGAACACCTAAGGCTCCATCCTCACTACGCAATAGCTGCGACCAGACTAAAACCAAAATAAAACAAAACAAAAAACACCAAAAATGGCTCAAACAGGAGAACAAATAAAATCCCTAAAGCCAATTCCTCTAAGCAGTGAAGAGATAGCCAACCTATCAGATGCACAAATCACTGGTCATCAAAATGCTCACAGAACTGGTTGATTTTGCTCACAAATTAGATGAAAAAATGCAGGCTACAATACGTGAAATGAAGGAAGATGCATGGGGAACTGATAGAGATGGAAGGAAAACTGGGACTCAAATCAATGGAGTGGACCAGAAGGAAGAAACTAACAACCAAACAGAAAACGAGGAAGAAACAAGAATTCAAAAAAAATGAGGAGAGGCTTAGGAACCTCCAGGACATTGTTAAACGTCCCAACATCCGAATTATAGGGGTACCAGAGGGGGAAGAAGAAGAGCAACAAGTGGAAAACTTATTTGAACAAATAATAAAGGAGAACTTCCCCAATCTGGCAAAGGAAATAGACTACCAGGACGTCCAGGAAGCTCAGAGTCCCAAAGAAGTTGGGCCCAAGGAGGAACACACCAGGGCACATCGTAATTACATTAGCCAAGATTAAAATGAAGCAGAGAATTCTAGAAGCAGCAAGGGATAAGGGGACAGTCACCTACAAAGGAGTTCCCATCAGACTGTCAGCTGATTTCTCCAAAGAGACCTTCCAGGCAAAAAGGGTCTGGAAAGAAATATTTGAAATCTTGAAAAGCAGAGACCTACATCCAAAATTGCTCTATCCAGCAAAGCTGTCATTTAGAATGGAAGGGAAGATAAAGTGCTTCTCAGATAAGGTCAAGTTGAAGGAGTTCATCATCACCAAGCCTTTATTATATGAAATGTTAAAGGGACTTATCTAAGAAAAAGAAGATAAAAAATATGACAGTGAAAAGACAGCAAACTCACAGCTATTAAGAACCACACCTAAAACAAAAGCAAACTAAGCAAACAGCTAGAACAGGAACAGAACCACAGAAATGGAGATCATATGGAGGGTTAGCAACAGGGGCTTGAGAGGAGGAGAGAGGGGGAAAAGGTACAGAGAATGAGTAGCATAGATAGTGGGTAGAAAATGGACAGGGGGAGGGCAAGAATAGTATGGGAAATGTAGAAGCTAAAGAACTTATGACACATGGACATGAACTAAAGGGGGGAATGTGGGTGTGTAGGGTGGAGGGGAATGATGGGGGAGAAATGGGACAACTGTAATAGCATAATCAATAAAATATATTTTTAAAAAACCCATGAAATGGTAGTAGGCATTAAAGAAAAAAAAAGGTAAATATGATAGAAGACACTCCCGTCAAGGTATTTCTCCTTTGCAAGAGTTTTAAGACACTAAAAGGGTCAGAGCGACTCTCGCTTCCTGCAGAGCAGCTTCTGTGAAGCTTTGAGTGTGGAGGATCAAGGGCACAGAGTAGATGTTCAGAGCAGTCCAAAATGAAAGGAAGGATCGGAGAGTATGTGCCAGCTGCGCTGCCTGGTTGAGCTGTGCTCCCATGAGCCCTGAGGGATAGAGCAGTTCTCATGTGGGGTTACCAAAGCCTCTGGCAAGACCTACAGACAAAATCAGGCCAGGAAATGCAAATGAAACTCTCACTACCCTAGGAGGGGAAGGTTTCTCAACCCTCTTCTCCTGGACACTTGGCCAATTCTGTCATTCAAATATTCTTCGGAGAGGGACCTCACAGACCCCGAAGGCAGCGTCTTCCACTACCCCTTGCTCCTCAAAAAATTACCCTAATCTGAAAGTTCCAAATTTCTTCCTTTTGAGTAATCGTAGGCCAGTTCAACCAATACTGAGTGAGAGCCCCTCTGACCAGGTCCCATGCTAAGGCTGGTGAGGTCCCTCTGATTAGACCCTATAGTACGGGTGGAAATTTTAAGATGCAGGACACCTGGTGCCTACCCTTGGTATGCTCCCAGTGTGGGGCAGAACAGGGTGCACCATAGAGAAATGGGTGCCTTGATAGAAGGAAGCCCAAGATTAGGAGTCCACGAGGAGGGACCCTAGTCCAACCAGGGCGGGTGGTCTGGGAAGGCTTTCTGGAGGAAGAAGGCATATCTGAAGTGAGCCCCAAGCAAATGAGGGGTTACATTCTAAGCAAACACACATATAACAACAATAACCTCAAAAACAACTTTGAATGAAATTCAATTGTCTTTTCCTGGTGAAATGGAACAGAATCTTCATAGTTTCTTGAAGCAGGAGTTCAAGCCCTTTGCCTCCCACAGAGGAAACTGAAGCTCAGAGAGGTGAGGCACTGCACCGGAAGTCACACAGAAGCTGGGGGCAGGGGCCAGAGGCTCAGACAGCTCCCAAGCTAGGTCCTCTCTGCCACTGCTGCAACTGCCACTGTGCTATCCAGGAATTAACATGCAAAAAGTAGAAAGAGGGAACAGGCAAAACTCACCCTCCCTCAGCTGCTCCCAGGAACTTCCTGGGGAGAAGGGAGGCAGCCCATCCTGTGTGATCCCCAGGGAGCACATCTGCAGAGTGAGACACAGGGAGGCAGCGCACAAGCAAGTCACAATTTTAAGGTATCTCATGGTAAATAGGAGGCTCTGTTGTTCCAATATCACCTGCCATTCGCCTGCCTCCCTTCTCCAGAGCCATCCCTCCAGGAGAGCAGGGCATTGCCAATTCCCGCTGGGGTTTCCTTTCCCCACGGGAAATCCAAGAGTTGCTCAGCCTGCCTCAGAGGTGGGAGGAAGCTCAGCCGGGGCAAACTGGCTGGACTTGGGCATCAGGTGACCCATTCCAGCCAGGATAACCTACTTCCCTGTGAGGCCTTGTGAGAGTTGATAACCATAGCAGTAATGATAACAATAGAAACAGTTAACTCTTCGACCTTAGGAGAAGTCACCTGCAAATAGCCACCCACATGACCTCCACAACAATCTTCCAGGCAGGTGCCATTAGCATTCCCATTGCACAGAGGAACAGAGGCATGTGGGCCACGGAGATAGGGAGTGGCAGAGCTGGGAATTCAACCCAGGTATTTTACCTCTGCTAGCCACTGTTCTCTCTCCCTGAAGAATAGGGCTTGTTGCCTCTTGGGGTTGGGGAAGGAAAGGGCTTGGTCTAGGGACCCTGTGACCTCTAGGGAACTAAAGCCAGGGAGAGACATGTGCAGCTATGCTGTGTGAGGGGCAGAGAGGGTCTGGCCCCTGCAGTGGTCTGGGAGTGGGTACCCAGGGCCCACCACAGGGAGGCCTACACCACAGGGCACAAGGCCCTCCCTGGTACCCAGAGGACAGAGAGTTCAAGAAAAAGAGGTCAGTGGAGCTGAGACTTGCAAGGGTGCTCAGAGGCTCTCCAATGCAGAAGGCTACAGGAGGGTACTGCAGGCAAATGGACAGCATGTGCAAAGTCTTGGAGGTAGCATGTTCCAGCTGCACAAAATACTTTATCTTTGGATCTCCTGATACCAGGATGGGAACAGTGACTGAAAAGGTAATAAAAGCAAAGGCTGCACTTCCATAACATTTACACACTAGGCACTGTCTCAGGTACTTGACATGCACAGCATTATTAAGTCCTCATTGTAAACTAGAGGAAGGCTGGAATATTTGCCCCACCTGACAGGGAAGGAGCACAAGGCTCAGATAGGTGAGCAACCTGCCTCCAGCTCACACAGCTGGTCAAGGTGGAGCAGATCCTGCTCTCTTCACCATCACACTGTTCCACCTGCCACTCCAAAAACAGCACTGGAGCCCACAGGGTGGGAGGCAGAAACCAAGGTACAGAAAAGGGAGGATACTAACCCAAGGGGCACACTGTCAACATGGGCAGCAGCATCAGGGCTCAAACCCTGGTCAGGGCCTCACACCTTGGGAAGAAGGAATAGGGTTCCTAGAGGCCCTATTGTGGCCCACATGCCTATGTGAGGGTTCAGTGTGGGAGCAAGCTGGCTGCAAGCAGCTGAGGACAACCTCAGTGTCATCTGAGGGAGCCACAGTGAGTGATGTAACCAACCCAGGTAATGGCTTGAAAAGATAACCTCATCCCTGCAAAACTGCCCAGTGATATGTTACAGCTCTCTCCAGCCCCCTCCATCCCAACCAGCATCACTCAGTCTGGTAAGGAGGGAACGGGTCCCACAGAGGCGTGCTGGCCCAGAGCCCTGAGTCAGGCCACGTGACTGTATCAGTCATCCAGCTGATATTTTCTGAGGTCCTTCCATGAGCTGGCTCTGGGCCCACCAACTATGCAGCCTTGTCCAAGCTCTTGCCCTCTCTGGTCTTTATGACAGGCTGGACCAGATCATCTCCTTAATGCATGCATACATTCATTCATTCACTCATTCATTCATGCTCTGAGGACAACACACTCCACAAAACCCAGATCCTGCTTTCAGATACCTGGGTTCATTTCCTGGGGCTGCCCTAACAAACTGGGTGGTTTAAAACAACAAAAATGTGTTTTTTCACAAGTCTGGAGGCCAGAGTCTGAAATCAAGGTGTCAGCAGAGCCATGCTCCCTCCAAAGTCTCTAGGGAAGTATCCTTTGCCTCTTTTAGCTTCTGGTGTTAACCAATGATCCTTCACATTCCTTGGCTTATGACAGCATAACTCCAATCTCTGCCTTTGTCTTCACATGAAATTCTTCCTCATGTCTTCAAATCTCTCTCTTCTTACAAAGACACCAGTCATTGAACTTAGGGGCCATCCTAATCCAGTATGGCCACACCCTGACCAATGTGACCTCATCTCAACTTGATTAAATCTTCAAGACCTTGTTTCCATGTCACAACAGGAACCAGAGGTTAGAATTTCAACATATCTTTTTTGCAGAGTGTGGAGAGGTGGGTTGGATACTTCAACCCACAACAGTGTTCAGGCTCCCTCCCAGCCCCAAGAGTCCAGGTTTCCTCATGCAACAGCTAGACCCCAGATTCGGGCCCAGAGACCTGGCTTCCTATTCTGGTTGCCTTTGACTTCCCCTGCAACTTATTTATTCATGCATTCAACAAACACTCACTGTGTGTCTACTATGTACTATCTATCCTGGGTCCTACTATGCACATACTATCCTGGGCCCTGAGGCATGCATTAGTCCACAAAACAGTCATGGCTAATGACTTCTCAGAGCTAATGGTCAAATGAGGATTATCATATAAAAATATACAGGTTATATAGAAATTAAATAAATATTCTTTCCCCCAAACCTCAGTTTCCCAAATCTTATACTGAGAATCTATCTGGTGGGATTGATAAAACATGCACTCTATACCAGAACATAACATCAAAAGTCAAGAGATCACCCTGACCAGCGTGGCTCAGTTGGTTGGATGTCGTACTGCAAAGCAAAAGGTCGCCAGTTTGATTCCCAGTCAGAGCACATGCCTGGGTTGCACGTCCCTGGTTGGGGTGCATTTGAGATGCATCTGATCAATGTTTGTCTCTGACATCAATGTTTCTCTCCCTCTCTTTCTCCCTCCCTTTCTATCTAAAAATAAGTAAATAAAATCTTTTAAAAAAGAAGTCAAGAGATCCTCTGTACTCCTAACTTGGTATGCGACCTTGAGCAAGTCACTTCACTTCTTTATGCCTCAGTTTTGTTATCTGAGAAATAGGAATGTTGTATTTCCATAGCCAGCTAAAAAATATATCATCCATTCTCCATCACCTGAGAACATACACAAATTTGAATATATGAGTCCAGGGCCCTATCTACAAGCACTTTTAATGACCCTCACCCCTCATCCCCAGCTTCTCCTCTGTGACTCTGAAACCTGAAACCACCACCCCCCTACACAGCTCTGAATGATCTTTCCTACCTCAGGACATTTGTGTGTGCCAGTTCTTCCATCCAGAAATGCCCAGCCCCTGACCCTTTTCTTTATCTGGATGGTCCCTTAAGATCCAGCTCCAATATAACCTCTGCACTCAGTTAACTTTCCCAGCTCCTGTCTTTCTCCAGAAAGAAATAGCTTCCTCTCCTGGGTGTGTGTGTGTGTGCGTGTGTGTGTGTGTGTTAACTAATTTCAAAATAAAAGTAAAAAGTCCCTCTGATAAAAATTTTGAACTGTTCACAAAGGTATAAATTAAAAAGTAAGTCTTTCCTCCCACACAGATCCCTCTCAATACCCAAACTAGCCCCTGCTAACATTTTGTGTATTCTTCCAGAAAAAATTACATAAACACATGAAGTAATAATAATAGCTAATAAGATCTTACTCTGGGCCCAGCCCAATTCATGCTTTACATGCATTAACACATTTAGTCCTCACAGCCACAACCACTACCACTCTATGATCAGATGCTATTATTAGCTCCATCTTACATTTCAAGTAACCAAACCCAGGGAGGATGACATTCCCAAGTCACACAGCTGGTAAGTGGCAGAGCAGGAACACACACCCAGCTAGGGTATGCCAAAGGCCATGCTTTCAACCGTTCTTTTTGTATACACAAATGTGTTCATACATACACTGCTTTGCTCCTTGCTTTATTTTGCTGAAAACGCATCTCTGAATCTCTCCATATCAGCACAAAAACAGCTCCTCCATTCCCTCCTGCAGCCACTTGGCATGGAAGCACCACATCTTGTTTCTTGTATATTCAGCCCCCAATGAGCATCGGTGGTTTCTAGTTGCTGTCACAACATTTATGTAACACTCAGGCTTGTGCCTCTATCTTGATGCACTTTTGCAAACACATCTGCGGAATGTGGCCTTGGAACAGCTAGGCCAAAAGGCATAGGCTTGTCAAATTTTTGTAGATGGAGCCAAATCACCCTCCAAACAGTTGGGCGAGTTTTCATTCTCAGTGAGGCTTGTGCTCATAGTGCTGCGTGCCCATTTCTCCTAGGATTCCTGAGGTGGGTGTTGGCCCATCAAGGTTCCTTCCTGACCTGGTCTCCCTTGGGAGGGGCTTGTTCTCCTCTGGTACCTCAGGGCACTTGGACTGAGCTGTGCAAATGTCTGGAGGAAGTCCAGGACCTTCTAAGGAGAACCATCTAGAGTCAGTTTCATGCAACAAACACAAGAATTTCTTTGGCATCTACTGCATCCTCTGTTTGTGTACAGAAAGTAGATACTAAATTGGGATTCTCAAAATCAAGTGCCGGCAGGGGACAGGCGGGCTGCCTAGAGGAGTGCCATGAGCTAGACCACAGGTGGCAAACACAAGGCCCGCAGGCCTCCACCTTATTTTATCTAGCCCCATACCTTGTTTCTACCCGGCAGCAGCGCCAAGCTTTTTGCCCCTAGTTAGGGAGTAGTTATATTTATACAGTCCTAAAATTACATTTGGCCCTTTGAAGGCAACCACAGGCTGATGTGACCCACAGTGAAAATGAGTTTGACACCCCTTAGACAAAGGTGATGGGAGGGAGGGTGGCCACAGCCCAGGACCCTGATGATGGCTGCAGGATTGTGGCTGTGAGACTGACCTTACAATTTTCCAAGAAAGCCAGAAACCTGGAGTTCTAGGTGAATTTATCCTGAATCTTAGCATAGCATCTGGCACTTGAAGTCTCCATACTTCTTTAATGAATAAAGGAAAGAATCCCTGACTCTGAAGCTCATGTTCTTTTCTCTGCAGCTCATTCTGGAAGAGGGATCTACCTCTCCAGTAGAAGAAGCAAAGCCTTGCACTTAGTCTGAGCAGGTGGTCAGGACAAGGCCAGGGCTTCCCGCCTCTGTGTCCCAGCTGCAACAGCTTCTCAGATAGGGCTCTCTGGAAACTATTCCTACTGCCCAGCACATGCACACTCACCATCAAGCACCTATTCATTTCCTTGGGAGCTGCAAAGGAGGAGACACATCTCTGTTTTTCAAGGTAACTTTGCCGAAAATCAGCTTTGTTTAGCAAATCCCACTCCCTGACCAGACCTGCTCATGCTCAGCCCTATCTCCCTTCTGACTTCCCCTACCACCCACCAGCAATTGCCAAGGATATAAATAAGTGAACTACAATGATCAGCCTCTAAATGTTAAAGGATATTCAGCCTGTCTACCCATCCTACCTTCAGCAAGCTTCAAGAAGGCGGGGATCATACCTGACTCCAATTATGAATCAGTTATCAAAGGAATGGTCAGTCTGTGTTCCTGATTTGCACGGTTGCATGTTAAGGATGAGTGAGACTGCTAGCAGTGCCAGTGGTGCCATGACCAGGGCAGACCATGGGTTTATTGGCCCTTCCTCAGGATTCAGGACCCCAGGAAGCTGGGGACAGAAACAAGGTGTGCCTTTGATATTTGCCTTTCAAAGGAGCAGTAAGAGGCTCTGAGGCTGAAGGCACCAGAAGCAGGAGCTGGACAGACTGTGGCTGAGAGGGGTCAGGTACAATATGGGCACCTTCCAAGAGAAAACCCTGGGCTGGGAGCAGAGCATGGAGATCGGCTGATATGAAGCTCAGTGGCAATGATCCTCAGCTCTCTGGGCCTCAGTTACTCCACCTGTAGAGTAAAGGGCATATGTAGCACACGGTCTCGTTTATCACACAAACCAGGAAACTTTTCTCTGTGTAGCTTATGAAATTGCTGTTCTGTAGGTTCATATAGTCAGATATTTGCAACACCACTTGATCTAATATCAGAGCAATTACTCCAGGACCTGGCCCCTTGAAGACTCCCAAGGAACTGTTCCATCATAACTACACAGATTGCTTCTACCCACCCCTGCTCACTTGCAACACAAGGCCCCCCTTCCAGTCCCCAGACCCTCTGTCATTAAGCTGAGGTATAAAGAGGTATAAAGATTAAGTTAATGGCGGGCGAAGAAAATCAGCTTTGTTGGCAAATTGTCTCTGATATTTATTTTGAACATTAAAACGAATCATTCCAACTAAAGAGGGCTATAGTGAGCGGCCCATTAAAATGCATGCATTATGTATAACTCTCCAGCTTCACCTCCAAGTATTATCAGCCTAAAAAGCAAACATGGTTTTTAAAGCCCCTTGTTTACGACATCCCATGACAGCTGATTAATGGCCACAGTTTCCAGATCTGAAAGCTTCGTAACCCAAGCTAGAAAATTCAATCTTATTCTAATATAGATGGGGGTGGGGGAGTGAAGCAAAATAGCAACAGAGCAGAGCCCTTCAAAGAGATGCAAGCTGAAGGTTGCCACTATTGGAGCAATATCAGCTAGGTTTCTCGTTGGAAACAAATTACCACAAACACCGTGGCTTAAAACAACAGAGATGTATTGTCCCACAGTCCTGAAGGCCCGAAGTCTGACACCAAGGTGTCAGTGGGTTTGCACTCCCTCCAAAGGCTGTAGGAAGAGACTCTTCCTTGCCTCTTCCATCTTCTGGTGGCTCCTGGTATTCCTTGGCTTGTGGCCACATCACTCCAATCTCTGCCTGTCTTCACATTGCTTTCTTCTCCATGTCTCTGGGTCTTTTTTTGGCTCTCTGAAGACATTTGTCATTGCATTTAGGGCCCAGCCTAATTCAGACTGATCTCACCTGGAGAGCCTTTGTTAATTACACCTACAAAGACCTTTATACCAAATAAGACTACATTCTGTGGTTCCGGGTAGACATATCTTTTGTGGCAGGGCTATCATCAACACACTATAGGTCTCCTTTCCTCTCTGAGAGTGTCCCCTTTCTCCTTAGGAAGGTCTTGGGACTAACCAACCCTACAGATCCTACCAGATCCTAGGAAGCTTTCTAATCTGTCCATATTTGTGCATTTTTTACTACTATCTCCTGGCTCTGGACTCTAGTATCTTCCTGATTGGTCTCCCTACTGCCACACCTACACTCTCCAATGGGTTCCCCACCAGAGAAGTCCCTCTAAAGAGCCCATCTGATCCTGTCACTCTTCTTTGTGGCCCCTCAAAGGCTCCCCAGGGCCAGTAACCCTCCTTGTTATGGCCAAAAGGCCCTGCCCCACCTGCCTTCTGACCATCCTGCCAGCCTTACTCACAGGACACACCTCTTACTGGGTCAGTTTCAGCCACTCTGTCCCACACACAACAGGAATGCTGCACCCCAGTGTCCCTGTCTAGCTGCCCTGAGATCTCAACTCAATGTCACCTCCTCTGACAGCACCAGGTCCCCCACAATCACTACCATGACATCCTTCATCTCTCCTTCATAGCATCTATCACATTTGCATCATTCATTAGTGGATTTTCTTGTCTTTTAAACACTTAAATGTGAGAATGTTGGAACTGGCCTGACCAAAACTTTCCTGTAGCATTTACAAAAACCCAACAACCTTATCTGCACACAGCCCTACATAATGGGTCCCACCTATTTAACTCAACTCCTCTCCTTCCACTCTCTCCCTCAATCACTCTCTGGGCCCCAGCCACAGTAGCCTGCTTCTGATCCTCCAGCATGCAACCCCCTATCTGCCCCAGGGCCTTTGCACATACAGTTTGCACTACCTGAAATGCTCTTCCTCCAGATCTTCCCCATCTGGCCCATTTGCGCCAAGCAAGACTCAGTTCAAATGGCACCTATCAGGAGAGGTCTTTCCTGACACCCTCTTTCTAAAACTACCCCCCAGACCAATGAATCTTACCTTCCTTTATTGTCTTCATAGCAATTATCACTAAATTCATTTCAGGCCTGGTTTTGCTGCTGCTGCTGTTGTTGTTGTTGCTGTTGTTGTTGTTGTTTTGCTCTCTGGTTTATTCTCTGTCGTTTGCCACTAAGTAGTAAGCTTCCTGAGGACAGGGACCTTGATTGCTCAACACTGCTGTATTTCCTAAGATGCTGCTGCCTCATTCCTACTAATATTTGTTGAATGAGTAAATGTACTGGAACCTGGGACTGTTCCCAAGACAGAGCAATTCCTTAACAAATTCACTCCTTGCAGTTCTCTCTGTTATGAGTGAAGAAGATGCTGTTTCTAAAACTCCTCATGTCATCCAGCTTTTAATCTAAAGCAGCAGTGCCAGCTTGTGCACACACACACTCACAATACTTAGGCAGCACCTACATCCACTCATTTGTTAGCTTATTTGTTCATTTATTCTTTCATTCTGCAAGTGTTTGCTGAGCATCTGCTGTGAGCTAGGATCCCTTCTGTCCCCAAGAGTACCATGCAGAACAAGTGGGGCAGTCTCTACTCTCACAGAGCTGACATTCTTGTGGAGACAGACATCCCCATTCTGTCACTGACTCTCCTAAGTTATTTCCAGCAGAGCAGCAAAGCCACCTCTCTTCCCTGGTCTCAGAGCTCTCATCTGCCCAATAGGAAACAAAAGCTGGCCTTCAGGCTAAAAGTCCCATGGCCTAGTAAGGACTGGGAAATGACCTTTGGAAGGGCAAGGCCCCACAGTGTCCCTGGCCAATCCCTTCCCCTCTTTCCCCTTGCTGCTCCCCACCACACCCACTCTCTCCTCTGCCCAGGAACTGCTGGGGTTCTTCTGGCCTGCACAGAGCATGGCCCTGGGCCTTAGACACACCTGAGTTCAAATCCCACACTATGTGTGACCATGGAAAATCACCCAATCTGGTGACATCCAAGTGTCCTCCTCTGTAAAACAGAGATAATATTTACAAACCACTGTTGGGAGGGTGGAATGAGATATACCTCCTAGAGATCCTGGCACTCCCCAGCCTGAGGAATGTTTGTCATTCCCCTGGAATATCCCCTATCTTCCCCACTGCTAACTCCTGACCATCTTCAAGGCCCAGGCCAAGGGCCCCTCTCCAAGCACAGCCACCTACCCTTCCTCACTGCCTATTGCCCCCACCCCCCACCCCAGTCACAGTGCTCAACCCTGCTGGCCACTCTGTTTTTCTACTGGGAACACATTTGGGGCAATGACCAGACTAGTCTTCAGTTTTCCCCACAGTGCTGAGCACACATTAGGAGCTCAGCAAGGATTTCAATTCACTGTTTATTTGCTGAGCACCTACTCCCACCAGGCCCTGTGCCAGGTTCTGGGTCACAGAAATGATGTGGTCCTCAAGCCAGAGGTGCCGACAGTCTGAGAAGTCACAGACACACTAGTAAACACACATGCACAAACACACATGCTTTGTGCAGAGGCACAAGTAGGGAGGTGGTATATGGAGAAAGCAGGGGCCTTCTCAGAGGAGCTGGGTCTTAAAGGAGCCACCCTTCTTGACTGAGTGGAAACATTTGCTTAACATGTGTGCTCCTGGAAAGGTTCACGGGGATTTGCATTCCTGCTGGCATCTAACGTCAGTCTGTAAGTTTTAAGTCCTGACTTATGATGACTACTTTAATTGGCAATAGCTCACTTTTGGTTGGTCTGTTCCCAATTCTTGATCATATAATTAAAGGTCTATAAACCAATACACAAATCGGGTGGGATCAGAGGCTGTCTCTGTCAGGGACTCTGATGAAAGGAGGAGGATTACAGGCCTCAATCACCCTCCACCTTACTATATTTGTTTCAAGAGATTAGAATTGTATTGCTTATACATTTTCTGAAACACTCAAAAGACAGAAAATTTATCTTGGGACTCTTTCTCATTCAATATCAAAATATTTGATCACCACAACAGACATTATATTTTCCATTTATTAGAGAGGAAACTGAGGCTCAGGAGGAAATGCTGGGCCCAGGGTCCTTCAGTGAATCGGTGCTGGGCCAGCTAGAGCCCAGCTCCCTGGGCCCAGGCTGGGATTCCGCCCATACCCTGTGGGTCGTGCACTGCCTAAGAAGCCTAAAGGTCATTGGGCCTGCTGCTGTACACCTGTGGACAGGTATCACTGGTTACCAACGCAAATGGGTAACACAGCGGCTGGCACTCAGCCGGTCAGAGCTCAGAGGAGCCACTCTATATTCTCCAGCACGAAAATGAGTCAAAGTTTGAGAAACCCATGAACAGGAAAAAAACCTACGTGGGCACTAGGGTGCATGATGATGAATCCTCTTACACAGATCATGGTTATGTTCTTAGCTGTACTTTTAATTCTTATTTAACTTTATATGAAGTTTTATGTAACACCAATGAATGTATCCAATAAGGTAACAGAATGAAGATATTGACCTATGATCACATTTCATAAATTATGAGAAGTAACAGTTCCAATAAGCATACTGTGTTTTTAATTAATAAAAGAAAAGAACCCCCCACCCCGGGCCCTTTAGAGAGGTCACCCTTGCTGTGAGCATACATCTTAAGCTCTCTCCTCCCTCGCCTAGTGGTGGGCATTCTCCTTCCCAACCCATGAGGCAGTGCTCCCTCCATCTTCTCAAGGCCAAGGAGGAGGGTAAGGTGGCGCCAAGGGATAAATCGGGGCTCCCCAGAGGTTTGAGAACTGGCAGAGGGCTGGTGCTTTGCTGCGCTAGTGAAGGCGATCATTTAACTTAATAGCTGTGGATTTAGGATGCCACCACCACTCGAGGGCCCTGCAGGGCGACTGCTTCAATGAGCTCTCAGCAGGGCAGTGCCTCCCGGAGTGCCCTTTGTGGCAAGAAGAGCAATTGCCTCCTGCTTTTGATGTCTGCTCTTATCAAGTGACTCAAGCTGCGATTCTAACAGTCATCTGGTGGCATCTGCCTCAGGTTCAGAGTGTGGGGGTATTTGTACCACCCCCTGCTGGCCCCAGGGTCTGCATTATTAGGACATGTCACAGTGCTGGCCAAACCCAGTGCAGTTCCAGTTGTAGAGCCTCACACACAATCTGCACACCTGTGGGAGAATACTGGCAGCCAGGTCCTCTGGTGGCATGAAATGCAACCTCCCAAGCTGGCACTCAAGGCTCTATCATTCTCGAATCCCTGGCTTCCAGAAATCCTGGCTATCCTGTTTCCCTTATCTAAAATCCCATTCTCTTCCTCTTTCTTTTTTTTTTAAATATATTTTATTGATTATGTTATTACAGTTGTCCCGTTTCTCCCCCATCATTCCCCCCACCCTGCACACCCTCTCCCACCCACATTCCCCCCTTTAGTTCATGTCCATGTGTCATAAGTTCTTTAGCTTCTACATTTCCCATACTATTCTTGCCCTCCCCCTATTTTCTACCCACCGTCTATGCTACTTATTCTCTGTACGTTTTTCCCCTCTCTTCACCTCCCACACCCCTGTTGCTAACCCTCCATATGATCTCCATTTCTGTGGTTCTGTTCCTGTTCTATTTGTTTGCTTAGTTTGCTTTTGTTTTAGGTGTGGTTCTTAATAGCTGTGAGTTTGCTGTCTTTTCACTGTCATATTTTTTATCTTCTTTTTCTTAGATAAGTCCCTTTAACATTTCATATAATAAGAGCTTGGTGATGATGAACTCCTTGAACTTGACCTTATCTGAGAAGCGCTTTATCTCTCCTTCCATTCTAAATGACAGCTTTGCTGGAAAGAGCAATTTTGGATGTAGGTCCCTGCTTTTCAAG
This sequence comes from Glossophaga mutica, assembly GCA_039655065.1. NCBI lineage: Eukaryota > Metazoa > Chordata > Mammalia > Chiroptera > Phyllostomidae > Glossophaga > Glossophaga mutica. The sequence continues at coordinate 121,159,469 of CM077307.1, forward strand.
ACTTCAAATATTTCTTTCCAGGACTTCCGGCCAAGATGGAGGCGTAGGCGGACACGCTGTGCCTCCTCTCACAACCAAAATTAAGGACAACAAATATTTAGAAACAAGAAAACAACCAGAACTTATAGAAAACTGAACTGTACGGAGTCCAACAACCATTCATCCAGACCGGTAAGAGGGGCAGAGTCGCGGCAGGAGAAAGTGGAGGTGCGGCCCCAGGAACGCAAGCAGCAGCGGCTGGCAGTTCCCAGGTGCACAGGCGGCGGCTGGCGGTCCCTGGGCCTACGGGTGGCAGCTGGCGGACCCCGGGCACAGGGGGGCAACTGTGCAGACCCAGTGAGGCTGCACAAGGCGGCTGGCTGACTGACCAGGTGGTCTCACATTCGAGCGCGCAGACGGTCCAGGCGGAGGGGAAGTGGCTGAGGGAACTGAATCCAGGAGAGAGTGGAGCAGGCGCCATTGCTCCCTCTCAGGCCCCACCCCCACATACAGCGTCACAACCCAGCGACTGGGCTGCCCCGCCCTGAGGAACACCTAAGGCTCCAGCCCCTCATACGTAATAGCCTCGACCAGACTAAAACCAAAACAACAACAACAACAAAAAAAACCACCAAAAATGGCTCAAACCGGAAAACAAATAAAAGCCCCAGAGCCAATTCCTCTAAGCAGTGAAGAGATAGCCAACCTGTCAGATGCACAGTTCAAAGCACTGGTCATCAAAATGCTCACAGAATTGGTTGATTTTGCTCATAAATTAGATGAAAAAATGCAGGCTACAATCCGTGAAATGAAGGAAGATGCATGGGGAACTGATAGAGATGGAAGGAAAACTGGGACTCAAATCAATGGAGTGGACCAGAAGGAAGAAACTAACAACCAAACAGAAAACGAGGAAGAAACAAGAATTCAAAAAAATGAGGAGAGGCTTAGGAACCTCCGGGACATCGTTAAACGTCCCAACATCCGAATTATAGGGGTCCCAGAAGGGGAAGAAGAAGAGCAACAAGTGGAAAACTTATTTGAACAAATAATAAAGGAGAACTTCCCCAATCTGGCAAAGGAAATAGACTACCAGGATGTCCAGGAAGCTCAGAGAGTCCCAAAGAAGTTGGACCCAAGGAGGAACACACCAAGGCACATTGTAATTACATTAGCCAAGATTAAAATGAAGCAGAGAATTCTAGAAGCAGCAAGGGATAAGGGACAGTCACCTACAAAGGAGTTCCCATCAGACTGTCAGCTGATTTCTCAAAAGAGACCGTCCAGGCAAGAAGGGGCTGGAAAGAAATATTTGAAATCTTGAAAAGCAGGGACCTACATCCAAAATTGCTCTATCCAGCAAAGCTGTCATTTAGAATGGAAGGGAAGATAAAGTGCTTCTCAGATAAGGTCAAGTTGAAGGAGTTCATCATCACCAAGCCTTTATTATATGAAATGTTAAAGGGACTTATCTAAGAAAAAGAAGATAAAACTATGACAGTGAAAAGACAACAAACTCATAGCTATCAAGAACCACACCTAAAACAAAAGCAAACTAAGCAAACAGCTAGAACAGGAACAGAACCACAGAAATGGAGATCATATGGAGGGTTAGCAACAGGGGCATGTGAGGAGAGAGGGGGAAAAGGTACAGAGAATGAGTAGCATAGATAATGGGAAAAAATAGACAGGGGGAGGGCAAGAATAGTATGGGAAATGTAGAAGCTAAAGAACTTATGACCCATGGACATGAACTAAAGGGGGGAATGTGGGTGGGAGAGGGTGGGTAGGGTGGAAGGGAATGATGGGGGAGAAATGGGACAACTGTAATAGCATAATCAATAAAATATATTTAAAAAAAATATTTCTTTCCAGCCCCTTCTTGCCTGGAAGGTCTCTTTTGAGAAATCAGCTGACAGTCTGATGGGAACTCCTTTGTAGGTGACTGTCCCTTATCCCTTGGTGCTTCTAGAATTCTCTGCTTCATTTTAATCTTGGCTAATGTAATTACAATGTGCCTTGATGTGTTTCTCCTTGGGCCCAACTTCTTTGGGACTCTCTGAGCTTCCTGGACATCCTGGTAGTCTATTTCCTTTGCCAGATTGGGGAAGTTCTTTTTTATTATTTGTTCAAATAAGTTTTCCACTCGTTGCTCTTCTTCTTCCCCTTCTGGGACCCCTATAATTCGGATGTTGGGACGTTTAACGATGTCCCGGAGGTTCCTAAGCCTCTCCTCATTTTTTTGAATTCTTGTTTCTTCCTCGTTTTCTGTTTGGTTGTTAGTTTCTTCCTTCTGGTCCACTCCATTGATTTGAGTCCCAGTTTTCCTTTCATCTCTATCAGTTCCCCATGCATCTTCCCTCATTTCACGTATTGTAGCCTGCATTTTTTCATCTAATTTGTGAGCAAAATTAACCAATTCTGTGAGCATTTTGATGACCAGTGCTTTGAACTGTGCATCTGATAGGTTGGCTATCTCTTCATGGCTTAGAGGAATTGACTCTGGGGTTTTCATTTTTTCTCCGGTTTGAGCCATTTTTGGTGTTTTTTGTTTTGTTTTGTTTTGGTTTTAGTCTGGTCGAGGCTATTACGTATGAGGGGTGGAGCCTTAGGTGTTCCTCAGGGCGGGGCAGCCCAGTCGGGTTGCAATGCTATAGGTGGGGGCGGGGTTTGAGAGGGAAGAATGGCACCTGTTCCGCTCTCTTCTGGACTCTGGTCCCTTCCACTGCTCCCCTTCGCCTGGATTATCTGCGCACGCACGCGTGCTGTTACATAGTGAGGGGTGGAGCCTCAGGCGCTCTTTAGTGTGGGGCAACCCAGTCGCTGCCTTGTGACGCTGTATGTGGGGGCGGGTTCTGAGAGGGAACAATGGCGCCTGCTCCTCTCTCTCCTGGATTCAGTCCCTTCCACCACTTCCCCTCTGCCTGGACCGTCTGCACTCGGGAATGTGGGACCACCTGGTCAGCCAGCTGCCTTTTGCGTCCTCACTGTATCTACACAGTTGCCCCCCTGTGCCCGGGGTCCGCCAGCTGCCACCTGTGGGCCCAAGGACCGCCAGCCACCGCCCTTGCACCTGGGAACTGCCAGCCGCTGCTATTTGCGTTCCTGGGTCCGCACCTCCACTTTTTCCTACCGCAACTCTGCCCCTCTTACCGGACTGAATGAATGGTGGTTGGACTTCCGTACAGTTCAATTTTCTATAAGTTCTTGTTGTTTTCTTGTTTCTAAACATTTGTTGTCCTTAATTTTGATTGTGAGAGGAGACACAGCGTGTCCGCCTACACCTCCATCTTGGCCGGAAGTCTTTTCCTCTTTCTATATATAAATCCAAGCCCTCTCTCAAATCCCAACCCATAGTCCTCCTCCACCAGGAAGCCTTCCATGATTGCTCCATCCCCCTGAGTCATTTCTCTCCTATAAACAGCTAATAAGTCTCTTATCTCTCCCACTCACTTCACACTTATGACATAACTTTCTCATTCTGATTTAATTATCTGATTTAGTTATCTTTTCATGTAGGTTCACTGTGTGTTCACCTGACCTATGAGCTCCTACGGAGCAAAGGCTCTGATTTATTAGTCTCTGAGTCCCCAGTGAATATTCCTATCACAAAGTGGTTCTCAGTACATTTACTGTTTACCACTAATTGGGCAGTCAGCCCTTGACAATTTAGACTCAGAGAAGCAAGATCATCTAAATTAGTGCCACACCTGAATTCTTGGGTGTCTAAAAAGAGATGCAGATTATTCCTTCAGTGCATGACAGGTGGTAACACATAAATGCAGCCTTACATCAGACCTCTGTTTAGAATTTTGATTGCCTTCCTGCTCCTCCACCTGGAGAACTCCTGACCCATTGTCAGTGCCCAGCCTGAATATTACCCTCTCTCAGAAGCCCTCCCTGAATCCTGGCTTTGAATTCTGGTATGGGTTGAATTGTGTCTCCAAAAAAGATGTTGAAGTCCTGGCCCCAGTACTTTGAATGTGGCCTTATTTGGAAATAGGGCCTGCAGACGATCATGTTAAATGAGGTCATTGGACTGGACCCTAATTCAATATGACTAGTGTCCTTATAACAAAAGGAAAAGTTTTAATACAGAGACAGACACATACAGAGGAAAGACAAAATGAAGACGGGAAAATGCTATCTACAAACCAAGGAACACCTGAGGCTTCTGGAAGTTAGGGGAGAGGCATGCAACAGATTCTCTCTCATGGCCCTCAGAAGGAGCCAAATTTGCCAAGAACATTCATTCATTCATTCATTCATTCATTCATTCATTCATTGTCATTCATTTATTCTTGCTGTCTTCAGTGTGCTCACTGACCCATGTTGCAATATGATACAATGTACCAACCCCTACATTTCTGTGTAAACTTAAACACAGCAAAAATTAATAGAAATAAAAAACACTGAAGGTGAGGTATGGTTGTAGTGTGGGGTGTACAGGCTACAGGGAGGCTTTAAGGAGGTAATATTTCCCCAGCACCTTAAAGAACACCATACCTTACTCTCACCTCTTCTCACCTAAGCTTCCCAATGTTCCACACACACCATGCACCAAAAAACACAGCACCAGAAACACCAGCCCAGCACCTGTGCCAGACAGGGAAAGTTCACCTGCATAGGGTGTTTCCTAGGTCCCAGCAGACAGGTGATTTCAAACAAAACCCAGCCCCAACTGGATTTTGTCTGAAATCACAGAGTTTTAAAAACTCTGAACTAGCTACCAACAATTTAAAAGTCAGAAATCACATATTAAAAGTGCAGAATTTTTTGCTTTCTCTAGAAAACTAGGGAGTGTCTCCAGCAAATAGCCCATAGCCAGGATCTGGTCTGAGTGGCAGTCGCCCCCTTGACAATGCAGACCCTCACGTCTTAGGACACACTCTGAACCTGCCAAGGCCCTGGAGAAAGTTGATCTTAAGATCTCTGGGGCTCTCTTATGGGGTCCTGTGGAATTCTGGGAGTGACCGTACCATGCAACTAGCCCTTTTATTCCCTCTCAAGAGAATGAATCTGAATGGGATCGAGAGTGACATTTGTAAAAGAAGTAAATTGTTATAAATGTTGGCATTTATTACAAAATGACTCACAATACGCAGGCCACCTGAGTGGGACACCTCTTGTGATGTGACAACAGGGCTTGTAGCACAAAACACTGCCACAAAAAGCATTTGGTTCCACCTCTCACTGGCATTTCAGAGGCAGTTAAGCTCAGTCGAGACACCACCCAAACAATCTGGGGGCAAAGTAGGCGAAAGTGATGGTGGCCACTTCCATTCTGGCATGTTAAGAACAGTCCAGGTTCTCCTACATGCATGAGCACAGTGCCCCTGAGATGAATAATGCTCAAATGAACCTTGGCTCCTCTCTGTTACAGCAGGTGAGTGTGCCGTTGCTAAAGGAGGCCCTTCTCACCATGCCCAGCCTAGAGTCCCAGCTATTAAAGGCTGCACAGGCGAGGACTCCAGGATTCCTGTGTTTGACCTCAGCCACGAGTCCCACCTCCTCTCCTGGACTGGCATTTGCACAGTGGTTTCAGGATTTCTTAGACCAAGGTTTCTCCCACTTCAGAGGGCAGAGTGTCAGAATCCTCTGGAGGCTGGTTAAAACAGATTGTTGAGGCCCTGCGTCAGTGTCTGATTCAGCAAGTCTGTAGCAAGACCTAAGACTCTTCATTTCTAACAAGTCACCAGGTGCTGCTGCTGCTCCTGCTACTCCTGGAACACTCTGAGAACCATTGTCTGGGGTCACTCTAGTCATGCAGTAAGGTAACTCAGATTGTAAATACCATATGTTTAAAACACAGGTAGAAAACATAAGACCCGCAGGCCGAACCCAGCCCTCCACCTTGTTTTACCAAGCCCAGCACCTTGTTTCCCCCCAGCGGCAGCACTAAGCTCTCGCTTAACTGTAAAGGAGCAGTTACATTTATACAGTCCTAAAATTACATTCGGCCCTTTGAAGGCAACTGTGAGGCTAATGTGGCCCCTGGTGAAAATGAGTTTGACAGCCCTGGTTAAAGTCTGCATCAAAAAGGTCAGAAAAATTCACCCAGAGCTGGGATGTGAAAGGCTTAGCTGAGGAATGGGTGTGTCCCCTCCATACTCTGCTGGGGAAAGATCACCATTCAGAGAGTCAAAGTCCTAAGTCCCTCTTGTTTTGAAACAAGAGGCTTTAGATTTAGGTGAAATATCAAGGCCTTTCCAGGCCTGTCCCTATGAGGCTCTCTGCAAGTAAAGACACTTTGGTGATTTACCGGAAACGAGTCCAGTGAGGCCCATTCTCGGTTGCTGGAAACCCTCCCCAGTTGATCTCTACAAGGATCGCCAGCTGGCACCATGGCAATTTAGTTGAGACTGATATGGAAGAAACCGTCCCCCGCCAAAGCTGGCCAGGAGCAGTGTTTGGCCACCATCTGCCCAGTCTATGGACTAAAGGCTCCCAGAGGGCTAAGTGCGGCCTGGAAGCAAATGGAGAAAGGGCTAGATTCACCAGGTTGTACCCTGCCCCTGTTCTCAGGGACTCACAGCATCTCAGAGCCAAGCAGAGGCATGGAACCTCAGATGCCGGGCCACTGACATCCATGTCACCTAGAAGCTTAGGATTCACCTTGGAGATTTCAATTCTGTAGTCCTAAAGTGGTATCTGGGAATTGGATTTTTCAAACTCCCAAGTGGTTCTGATGAAAGGTCTGGGAAGAACCAAATCCTAATGCAGCCTTCCCAGAGAGAAAATTTTCTGGCTTTAACAATACCCAGGGTTCTAGCAACCTGTGCTTGGGTACCTCTCACATACTGTGCAGCATGTGATCTTTCCTGTACGTAAAAGCCCTCTCTATTAGTAAGAACCATATTGTCTTTACTTAGTTCTGAGAGGGTAAGCAACTTGACCTGGGTTACCCAGCTAAGTGGATGCAGAATTGAAACCAGAGTACCCTCCTGCCTCCCACGTCAGCAACATCACAATTCAACCAAAGGGGTTGGAGTACCAACTCTGTGCCAAGGCCCATGTTGCCTGGCCGACTGTGAGGCACAGGAGGCTGTTTATGCAGGCTGACAGCTCTGATCCACCAAAGGCGCCTGCTTCCAGCTCAGCCTCTAATAATAACTCTTCCTCGGAATTCCTCCCGTCTTGGAGGGAGTGGAAAATTTAGACATATCAAAGATTCCTTCCCCTTCTTTCATCGAGCCAACAGTGATATGAAAGGAGTACAATGAAAAGACGGTTCTCTATGACAAGCTTCAGAGAGCAGCCAATTCTCTGACATCCTTCAAGACTCCAATTGACTCCACGTTTCTCTGAAGGGAGTCAGGGTGGTTACATAATAATAACACCTTCGTTTCTGTGTGCTATTGTGGGGCTTTTGCATGCATTAGCTTTCTGAGCCCACAAAGCATCCTAGAGGAAGGCAGGGTCCTTCTCCCTGGTTTACAAATGAGACAATTGCAGTACAGAGAGGTTAAATGACTTGCCTAAGGTCACACAGCAAGTTAGTCACTAATCATGAAGTCCTCTGGCAGGCAAGGAGTCTGCAGAGCACTGCATTATAAATGGCCTTCCCTGAAAGGCGCTAAAAGGCCTGAGCTGGCAGGTGGAACCCACCTGTCACCCCCCACCTCTCTTTCTTTCACATTCCCTCCCTACCATGAGCTCCAGTGAAAGGCTGCATCTCCAAATATAGTCACACAGTTATTCTGTCCCCTCCATCTGGCACACCTCTCTCTGATCTACATGACTAGCTCCTCCTCATCCTTCTATGCTGCCTCCTCCAGGGAGCCTCCCCTGATGCCCACCTGGCCAAGCCAGGTGCCTCTTCCATGTGCCTAGCTCCATTCTGCCCTGTATCTTGCTGTATTATAATCAGCAATTTTAGTGCCTTCCATACCAAACTGTGTACTGTATTAGTCAGTTCAGGCTCACGTTACAAAGTACCACAGACTGACTTATATGATAGAAATTTATTTTCTCACAGTTCTGGAGGCTAGAAGTCCAAGATCAAGACGCAATCAGGGTTGGTTTCTGGTGAGAGCTCTTTCTGATTTGTAGGCAGCTGCCTTCTCACTTCTCACACAGGCTTTCCTCTGTGCTTCTGGGGGAGGGAGAGGTCTGTGTTGTCTCCTCCTTGTTTTATATGAATATCAGTCCTACCAGATTAGGGCCCCACACTCATTTAAAATTAATTACCACCTTAAAGGCCCCATCTCCAAATAGTCACATTGAGAGTTAAGGCTTCAACATATGAATTGGGGGAGAACACAATTTGGTCTATAACCCCCTCAAGGACAATAGCCAGATCTGGCTCTCTTTCAAGAAGGCAGTGTCTAGCCATGATCTGACCACAGCAGGGCCAGGTGAATGTGCCATGCCAGCACCCCTTTTCACAAGTCCCTGACATGTCACTCAGCACCTGTGTGACACCCCAAGGATGGGGAGTTTACAGTTTCATTGTGGTCAATCTATCATGACTCTGTGGTAAAACACAGGAAAGAGTTGGTAAGGAGATAATAGGTTAAAAATCATAACATCTGACCATAAAACCCTGATCTTCCTCCTGAAGTCCTCAAAAAAGTCCATCCCTTTGAAAATAATGTTCTTCCCATGAGTCTTGACTCCTCTAGGCTTATCACCCCTACATTGCCCAACTGCCCAGCAAGTGTCCACCCTGGCCATCCTCTCACCTGTATCCCCTGTGCCCCAGATTGCAAGGGCTTAGACAGAACCAGGAAGAAGCACCACCCCTCCAGAGTCCCTTCTGCCCCACTGACAGGGGAAACTGCAGATCCTCTTCAGTTCTTGAAGGGCTAGAGAGATGATCTGTTCCTTCATTTCAGTGATTGCTTGGTGCAAAAGGTCAGCACAAATGTTGCCTCCTCCAGGAAGTGCTCCTGATTCCTTCTTCAGGACTTCCAGGACACTAGCGCTCCCTTCTCCTTTATAGCACGTATCACACTCTATTGCACATTTTTCCAGTTACCTCCCCCACCACTGCAGCCCCTTAAGGGCAGAATCTGTGTCATGTTCATCTATCTCTGCATCTCCAGCACTCAGCCCAGTTGGGAGGTCTTTGTCCTGAGAATCCAAGAACCCTATGTTCCCACGCAGCGGGGCTCCCCCCTTGGCAAGGGTATGGGTGGGACTAACCCCTGGAGGGCTCACAGGAGCCACCAGACTCCCTGCCCTGCCTGCCAAACACAGCCACACACAGGGCCTCACCACTTACCCGCTGCTGAATTTTAACAAACACTCCAAGAGATAATGGTTAATTTCACAGAGCCATGAGTGGAAGCTCTTAAAATGTTAATATTATTTAAATTGTTTTACATTTTCGACAGTTTGAGCCACAAATATAAATGTTTTCTGTGCTTTCCACCGAGCTGAGCTCACAAAAATGATTGATGAAGCGCCGAATGTGGAATTTCCCACTTTAAATTAAGAAACACCACATGAAAGCAATGAGGAAAATGCTATCCACCATATGCAGTCCCCCAGTGGCTCCAGAGGCTGAACTCCTCAGTGAGAGCCTGGACAAGCCTATCTACCCGTCTGGTCCTCATGTCCATATGGCCCTGGGCTCCTTACTTCACCTCCCCTAGCCTGACAGCCTCATCCAGAGATGGGGATGATAATGTCTACCACAGAGGCTTTCCAAAGATTCCCTGGTGGGTCTGCACCCAGGGGCTCTGGGTGTTTCCTCTGTACCACATCACCTACGCCCACTGCAACAGTCGAGGGCGCGCTACTTTATAACTACTCAACATAACGAGCCTGTGGTCACACACCAGAATTGGGGGCGCCTGTCTGACATTAAACTCAGGGCTGTAATCACCACATTAAGTAAGATTAAAAGTGGCTGCCTCACAATAGTGATCACTAATGAATGGTGGTCTGCTCCCTCTCCCATGTCCCACCTCCTTCACATCCACACCCAACATTCCAAACCCTAAGATCTCAGTGTCTACCAGTTCTAACTCTGGCTAAGTCTAAAGGAGGAATGAGCTAAGGCTGAGAGTTCATGTCAGCAGGTAGGGGAGGGGGCAGTGTGGTGAACTGCCCTGCTTCATGTTCCCTACGATCCAAGCCTCATGGCCCTCCTGACAGCAGAGCCCGGCCCTGCCAGCCCCACCTCCAGGTCTCAGAGAAGCTCCAGCCTGGGCCTGCCCTGTGCCCATGGGGGATGGCTGGGCTCCCTGCTCAGTTCCCAGAAGGAGCCCTATCAGATGCCCTTCTGGACCCAGCACTGATCTCAGTGCTGGACATGCATTATTTTAGGGCTTATCTCCAGAGTTCCCAGAGGAGTTTTATTATCCCTGTGTTACCTCTAAACAAACAGAGGCATGGAGAGGCAAAACCAAAGGACACATAGCTTGTAAGAGTGGGGGATAGTTTTAAAGCCAGGCGTTCAAACTCTAAAACACTGCTCTACTTCCTCCTGCTAAGATACACCCTGGGTCTGAGAGCTTGACCCCTGCCACACCTTTGGGGACCCATCTTGATCTGATCAGGCATCACTCATTCATTTACCACATCAGTTGTTCATCATGCATGGACTGCTCTGGGGCAGGCCTCGTGCTCAACTGTGGATGAACAATGGTGAGGTGAACACACTCACTGCCTCCCCAGAAGATCTGACAGTCAACAGAGGGTGAGAGACAAGAAGAGAAGCCACTGGGGACAGTGTGGTTTGTGTCATGGTGGAGGGAAGCACATGAAAGGGCCCCATAGTCCAGCCTGGCATATCAGAAAAGGCTCCCTGGGAGAAATTCCACATAGTTTAGGGTCTAAATGACAAGCAGGAATTAGCCGAACAAGAGGGTGCAAGGCGGTGCTCCTGCTAAGAGCAAAGCAGGAGCGGAGCATGAACGGGAAGGTGGCCAAGCAGAGGCAAGGGCAGGAGGAGCCCGGAGGGGTGAGTGGCCCTGTGATTCAGGCCAAGGAAAACATGGGGGCTTTATCCCAAGTGAGGAGGTGAGCTTGGGTTTAAGCAGAGGAACAAACGAGCAGATGCAAGCTCCAGAACAACTCTTCCGGCTACACTGGGGAGAAGTAACGACACTGGCATATGAGGCCAGAGACAAACAGGAGGCTGGGGCAGTCCCAAAGCACTGACCATGACATGGGAGAGGGGGCTGTATTACAGATCCAGAGACAGCTGGGAGACTGGTGACTAACTGAATGGGCACTGAGGGGGAGGGAGAACCACCAGGAGCCCACTTCTGTCTGTAGTAACTGGATGGAGAAAGGGACAGGGTCCTGCTACCTGTGGACAGCTGTCCTGTTGCCCATCCTGCATTGGGGTACTCAGACCTGCCCTGGCCAGTCCCCCACTGGACACTGACCATCAGGTGCACTGTCACCCTCCGGCTCTACTTTTCAGCTGAGTGCCTGTCCTCCCCACCCCTTGCTAGAGTCCCAAACTCACAAATTGGGCTCAGTTGGCTCTAGCACCTTCAGAGTGACCATAGTCAAGTGACCAAACTTGAACCTTGAATGTGAGATTACACATCTATCAAGTGACAATAATACTATACCTGTTGGTGGCCATTGGGGTCAACAAGATAAAATACGTTTGAAGTTTAGGTCTGCCCAGAATGTACTAAGCATTCAATAAATGGTGTTCTTGTTATTATTATCACGACTCAGCCAACCCTGATGCTCTTTCTCAGGCCCTTGAACAGGGCAAGGGGGCAGCCCACGGACACACGGCCAGGTGTTATCCCCTCTCCTGCCCTCTGCTTCCCAGATGCCAGTGAGTACAGGCTGAGCCCCCTCTCTGGGAGCAGGTGGGGAAGGCAGGCGAAGGTGGGGGTGGCGGTGATAGATGGCTCTCGGCAGTTCTGCCATGTGTCAAATGTTTAATGGAAGTTAGCCAAGTGAACCAGCCCTTCCCACACTGCAGGGTGCAGGTTTGGGGCCCTCCTCTCTTGCCTGACTGATGTTCCCTGATGTTCTGGGAGTGCAGCAGGCACTTAGGTGCTTTGCTGAAGAGGAAGGGAATACCAAATGAAGCTGAGACCTCCTTTCCTCACCTCTGACAAGGACAAGTTCCTTCAGGAGAGGGAACTGGGCCAAGCTCCCTCAAAGGCAAGAAGGCAGAAAGGAGCTCCAGTGCCAGGCAGCTGGGCTCACATTTTCCTCACCATGTAGCCTTGGCAATATTAGAAACCATTCTAAGCCTCAGCTTCTTCATCTCTAAAATGGGGATGAAAATAATCCCTATTTTATGATAGGACTATTGTAGGATTAAATGCGGAAACACACACACAGAGCTAGAATGGTACGTGGAACACAGTAGGTACTCAATCAGAGCTAGTTTTAGTAACAGGGAAAAGAAACTGAGCTGAAGTGCTCTGAGAGGCTGTCCTTCCCTACCACTGACATGCTGTGTGACCCTCTCTGGGCCTCAGTTTCTGCACTCTGGACTGTGGATTTTGGTCTCCAGGATGCCTCAGGGCTCCTCTTTGCACAGTCAGGGCCACACCTGTCATGACAAATAAGGACTCACACATCTGGGTTTTGGTAGCCATGAGTGAAGGCAGGGTACCCCAACACCAAAATATAATAAGAGCCATTCTATACAGGGTGCAGTCTACCTGCCAGGCACTGACTACTTTAGTCTGTCTGTACAACCCATTTTGTACATGAGGAAAACTGAGGCTCTGGATGATAGAGGGTAAGTAAGTGGCAGAACCAGGATTCCCACTGTGGCCACCGATTCCAGAGCCCACTCCATTTGCCACACTCACAGGCTCTCAGCCTCCCTCTCCACACAGGTCTACAACCAGATTCCATAGGAAGGTGAAGGCTGGAAGCTCAGAAAACAGCTGGTCCTGGTGGCAGCACCACAAGCTCACTCAGAGGGGGAGCTTAGTCAAGTCATGCCACCCTCCTCCTCACTGGGCCCCTTTTTATTGGAAAATTTCCTACACTGAGTCTCAATGACCACTCCACCTCTGACAATAATGCTACAGTGATGAATTTAGTAGGCACTCAAAAAGCCTACTTTTAGAACATTTTGTTCCTAAAAGCAATGTTTCCAAAAGAGTAACAGGCAAGATTTGGGCTCCAGGGAGCCCCCTTAGGTATGGGTTGTCACCACCATGCACCCCTTATCCCCACACATACAACAATGCACAGGGCAGCACCCCTCTGTGCAGAGGGTTCCTGAGAAGGCACAGACTCTTGCATCTCCCCGTGTAGAACACTGTGGCCGGGTGTGGGTTTGCTAGTGCTGCCCGCCTGGATTTCTAACAGACAACTTCAATTCTCCTTTCTCCCTCTTCAGCACCCCACCCCCAGTAAATAGCCCTAAGCTGGCTGTCCTGATAAACTGAGGGCTTGGGGACTTTTTTCAAGTGCCTTATAAATGGAAGTGTCTCAGCTCTCAGTATTCAGTGAGATTATATTTCTTATTTAAATAGCTGATTGGAGGATTGGTTTCAAAGTAAGGCGCTGTATGCCCAGGCCTCTTCTGGGCTCCTGGGGAGAAGCAATATTGTGTGGCATTGTGCAGCGGCAGGAGCCTCTCCTTCCAGCTTCTGCTCCCATTCAGAGACCTCCAGGATGGGGGGAGCCGGTTGGTGGGGGATAAAAGCTGCCTCCCCTCCTGGTTTGGGGAGCCAGAGATTATGCCTTTCATTGGAAAGCGCCTTCTCCAGGGCTCCCCACCAGGCTCTGCACCAGTCGTCGCCCCTCTCTAAGCGCAGAGGCGATAAAAGCCAATGTGTTCGCTTCATCCCACCTCTGGGGAAAGCTCAAATCAGTCTTTTGTCAGCGCCACCATTTTAAGAAGGTTGTTCAGCATGCCCTGTTGGAAGGTTTTATGCAGGTTCTTCCCTGATTTGTTCTATGGTTTCCCTGGCCCTGTGCTGGACCCTGGGTGGGCTGATGCATGCTTTCTTACTGGGTGTCCACTCTCCCAGCCCTGAGAGGGGTGGCCTCATCATGGGTAGCAGGGAAACTCTGGGAAGGGTGAGGTTTGCACAGGACCAAATTCTGCCTGATCTGTGCCACGCAGACCTTGCAAGGGCCCAAGCTCTTTGCTTAGAGCAAATTTGCAGTTAATTGTGTGTCAAAATAACATATTAGTAACAGCAGCGTCTGGACTATGTGCAATTGCTCTCCTTTCAAGCCTTTGTCTGCCCAGGGCCGGAGGGGCTTGTCAGGGCATCTTTGAGACAGGCTGGTGGTCCCGTCAAAAGCAGCCCCAGAATCTTGGTGATTGGCCCAGAGCCCTGGACAAGATAAAAGGCCAGTGGTGGCCTTGCAGGATGCCCAGCTCTGTCTGCAGGGCCGGGCGGGGCCGGCAAGCTTACTTGCTGGCAGCTGCAGCACGGGGGCGGGTGGTTTGGTATGCCAGGCACATCCAGTGCCTCGTGCATCCAGGGACCGCAATCAGGTAGCTGATGGGGATGCAAGTCACATCGCCTGGACCGTTGCCGCAGTGAACTGATTCATGCTGCTACTTTGAGGCGGAAAAGAGGGACAGCGGGGCCCAGAGATGAACCAGTCTGGCTTTATTATACAGCTGCTGTTTTCAAGCTGGAATATTCCAGCCTCTCCTGCTCCCTCTCTTTCTGCCGAGCTGGTGCTGGCTGCCTACCTGCAAAGACAGTGCTCACTCTGGCCCCTGGCTCTAGCTGAACAATGGCATTATGAGATGCATAAAGAGTACCCGGGCAACGGAGACAGGCATGGCTTAATTCGCTCAGTGCCCAGTGGCTTTTGAACGCCCCTGCATTCAGCTTTTATCCTGAGCAGCTTGGGCCTCCGCTACCCTTTATTCCCTGTCCCTCCCTATCACATGCTTCTCTCGGTTCCTACACAGGTCTGCAATGGAGCTGATGGCTGTGAAATGAGGGACACAAAGAAAAAGGAGGCAGGAACACTGTATAACTGGGAAAGACCCTGGCTGTGGGTAAGGAGCCCTGGGTTTGGTCTCAGTTTGGCTCAGCTAGTCCCTTCCCAGCTCTGAGGTCCAGGTCTGTGTCTAAAAATAAGAGGGATGGGAACAAAGTTCCAAAAGGGCTTTTCCAATTCTGACACTCTGTGATTTGGAAACGCACTGCATTGTTCTGGCCTCATTTATTGATAGTGAAGTGTCCTCCGGTGTATCAATGATATTCACCTTGATGGTGACCTAAGACCAAGCCATTGGTTAGGACAGCAAATAAGTGAAGCAGGCCGGATGCCACTCACAGCACACTGCCCTGTCTAGAGCAGCCGCCACTGCTCAGCTCCAACTTTCAGGTGCCTTGTAGGAATAAGAGGCCAGTCTTGGGAGGTCTTTAATTGTTTTTTTTTAAGAAAACAGAAATGTGAAAGTTTTCCAAGGTCTCACAATTTTAAAATGTCAGCCCAATTTCTTATAAACATGGGAGGTCAAACAAAATCTATCAGGGACTTACCTGCTTGACAGGCTTCCAGATGATAAAGTCAAGAACTGACAGGGCTACTGGTATCTCAGCTCCAGGGGCATCATCATATAGAGCCCTGGGGTTGTGCAATGGGTGCTCCTGGGACCAGACAAATTACGTTGGGCAAGGTGTCCCATTATGGTCTGAGAAAAGGAGGGGAGGGGGAAGGGGAAGGGGAGGGGAGGAGGGAAACACAAACTGGACCTAATACCTTCAGATATCCTGCCATCTAACATCC
Organism: Glossophaga mutica; assembly: GCA_039655065.1. Lineage (NCBI taxonomy): Eukaryota > Metazoa > Chordata > Mammalia > Chiroptera > Phyllostomidae > Glossophaga > Glossophaga mutica. Next base: position 121,175,105 of record CM077307.1, read on the forward strand.
AGGCAAGCTGGATGGTCCCTTCCAAAAGAGGGAATCCCCTCCATGAAGCCTGCTGAATCTCACCTGCTCACTGCCCCTGCCACCCAACCAAGTTAGGCCAGGCAATGTACCTAGATTTCCAGCACCCCCACCCCTACGAGGCTGAAGAAAAAAATCCCACCATCTAAGTTCCCATATGTCCATCCAAACACTGAATCCCTACACTTCAGGGCCTCAGCGTCCAAACCCTGCCTTCCTGATGCAAGCCCTTCTAGCAAAGGGCATATCCCAGCAATGTCACATTAAGATCCCAGGACCTGGAAGGGACTACAGGAGAGCTTCAGGCAAACCTCTGCTCATGGAATCCCAAACTCTCCGTGATGTCTCATCAACCCAGCTTCTAAAAATACATCCTACAGAAGAGATGCCACATCTTAATAACACACCTGGAGGTCTCTGAAGCCACAAATTTATATTATTTCAACAAGTATTGAACAGCTGATATTTGCTGGCAGTGAAGAAAAATACTCCATACGAGCTGCTTCTTGAGGGCTAGGAGAAAAGACAAACTCATACACACATTCAGGTCAATGACAGGCAGGGAGCAGGCAATCTGGGCTTATATGCAACCATCTTCTCTATCAATACGGGAATATTACAGCACCAGACTTGCTGTCAAAACATCTTCACCAGGCACACATTAACATAGGAGGCATGAGGCTGACTCCTACTCATCACAAACTCAAAAAAAGCCTCTATGGGGACACAGATCAGATTGCCATGGGAGATGGGAGAAGAAAGAGGGATATTTGATCTGTTCTCTGAACAAACAGATGGAGATAGAGAAAGCATGCACCTCCCCACCAAGAAAAATAAGCGTTTGGGGGCACCAGAGAGAGCAAAGATAGGGGTGAATGCAGAAACAGGGAGAGGTTGGATGGTTCATTGGGTGAGTGATCCAAAATTCCACAGTAGTTCAGGCTGGCTGGAGTCATGGGAACCTGGAAGGAGAGGGTTGGATAAAAGGTAAGAAAGGTCAATTTGGACCCAATCATAATAAACCATAGGCAAACAGAAGAGTTTGGGTTTTATTCTGTAAGCAATAGGAACCATTAAGTGTTCACTGCAGGAGGGATTCCATTGTAACTGGGTTTCAGAATGAGCCTTCACTGGCTACATGGAAAGCAGACTGGAAGCTAGAAGTGGCCAAGAGACAAAAACAATAGAATTTGGGAGGGCATGACAGCCTGAACCAGAGCAGTGGTGATAAGAGACAAGAACAGTCTAGAAAAACAATCCAAACAATTTCGGACTTCTGGCCAAGATGGAGGCGTAGGCGGACACACTGTGCCTCCTCTCACAACCAAAATTAAGGACAACAAATATTTAGAAACAAGAAAACAACCAGAACTTATAGAAAATTGAACTGTACGGAAGTCCAACAACCATTCATCCAGACCGGTAAGAGGGGCGGAGTCGCGGTAGGAAAAAGTGGAGGTGCGGACCCAGGAACGCAAGTAGCAGCGGCTCGCAGTTCCCAGGTGCACGGCCGGTGGCTGGCGGTCCTCAGGCCTACAGGCAGCAGCTGGCCGACCCCGGGCACAGGGGGGCAACTGTGCAGACCCAGTGAGGACGCAAAAGGCAGCTGGCTGACCAGGCGGTCCCACATTCCCGAGTGCAGACGGTCCAGGCAGAGGGGAAGTGGTGGAAGGGACTGAATCCAGGAGAGAGCAGAACAGGCGCCATTATTCCCTCTCAGGCCCCGCCCCCACATACAGCATCACAACCCAGCGACTGGGCTGCCCCGCCCTGAGGAACACCTAAGGCTCCACCCCTAATACGTAATAGCCACGACCAGACTAAAACCAAACCAAAACAAAACAAAAAACCCCACCAAAAATGGCTCAAACAGGAGGAAAAATGAAAACCCAGAGTCAATTCCTCTAAGCAACAAAGAGATAGCCAACCTATCAGATGCACAGTTCAAAGCACTGGTCATCAAAATGCTCACAGAATTGGTTGATTTTGCTCATAAATTAGATGAGAAAATGCAGGCTACAATACGTGAAATGAAGGAAGACGCATGGGTGCGGGGGACCCTGTCCTGGGTGCCAGATGTGGGGGGACTCCGCCCGCAGAGCCCCATCCCTCCATCACGGATGAAAGTAAAAACTACCAAGACATCTTCTGCTTGGGGAGGAAAGGGGTCAAACTCTCAGAGGAGAATGACCTTGAGCCCCATCCTCACTAGGCTTTTATCGGGCTCAAATACACCGGAATACAGGTATGTCAGGGGACAAGGATCAAACAATGGTTAACATTTCAAAGCAATCTGAGGGCTTAATCTGAGCCAGTGTTTGTCAGGAAAGGGGGTTGCCAGACTTTGGGAGACATGCTCATTTCCTCCTGGGACACTTATCACCTCAGGAAGAGCACTCTTAGCAAAGCAGGTTTCACAGGACTTTAGGAATTCTTTCTTATGTCCGGATCACCCACGGAGCCGACCAGGCCAGGACAGGACTGCACCGCTCACCCCCACAGTTTCAGGCTTTAAGGCAATTAGGAAGCAGGAGACATCTCCCAGATGGAAATGAGGACTCAGGCTATGTCAGAATAGCCGGGGGGCGAGGGTCCATCACATCTTCTTTGCTGCAACCCCCCGAGTCCTTCCATGAGGCCTCCCAAGTGGTTGCGTCTGGCTTAGGTTGCCCCTCCCATGAGGAGTCTTACCCGTCATGGACTGCCAACCAAGCTATGGGGCCAGAGATGGGTAAGGCAGAAGCAGTGCTCCTGCCAGGGAGATAAACTTTGTCTCCCTAGTAGGTCACATCCTTGTGACAGAACAGACCCAGATGAAGTGGGTCCCTTGGGCTCTTACACAGCCCACCATGGGGTGAGGGTTACAACTCCTGAAACCAGGCTGAACGGTCCGCAACACATGGGGAACCGATAGAGATGGAAGGAAAACTGGGACTCAAATCAATGGAGTGGACCAGAAGGAAGAAATTAACAACCAAACAGAAAACGAGGAAGAAACAAGAATTCAAAAAAATGAGGAGAGGCTTAGGAACCTCCGGGACATCGTTAAACGTTCCAACATCTGAATTATAGGGGTCCCAGAAGGGGAAGAAGAAGAGCAACAAGTAGAAAACTTATTTGAACAAATAATAAAGGAGAACTTCCCCAATCTGGCAAAGGAAATAGACTACCAGGACGTCCAGGAAGCTCAGAGTCCCAAAGAAGTTGGGCCCAAGGAGGAACACATCAAGGCACATCGTAATTACATTAGCCAAGATTCAAATGAAGGAGAGAATTCTAGAAGCAGCAAGGGATAAGGGGACAGTCACCTACAAAGGAGTTCCCATCAGACTGTCAGCTGATTTCTCAAAAGAGACCTTACAGGCAAGAAGGAGCTGGAAAGAAATATTTGAAATCTTGAAAAGCAGGGACCTCCATCCAAAATTGCTCTTTCCAGCAAAGCTGTCATTTAGAATGGAAGGAGAGATAAAGCGCTTCTCAGATAAGGTCAAGTTCAAGGAGTTCATCATCACCAAGCCCTTATTATATGAAATGTTAAAGGGACTTATCTAAGAAAAAGAAGATAAAAAATATGACAGTGAAAAGACAGCAAACTCACAGCTATTAAGAACCACACCTAAAACAAAAGCAAACTAAGCAAACAGCTAGAACAGGAACAGAACCACAGAAATGGAGATCATATGGAGGGTCAGCAACAGGGGCATGGGAGGAGGAGAGAGGGGGGGAAGGTACAGAGAATGAGTAGCATAGACAGTGGGTAGAAAATAGACAGGGGCAGGGGAAGAATAGTATGGGAAATGTAGAAGCTAAAGAACTTATGAGCCCTGGCTGGTGTAGCTCAGTGGATTGAGCACGGGCCTGCGAAGCAAAGGATCGCGGTTCGATTCCCAGTCAGGGCACATGCCTGGGTTGCAGGCCAGTTCCCAGCATGGGACACACAAGAGGCAACCGTACATTGATATTTCTCTCCCTCTCCCCCTCTCCTACCCTTCCCCTCTAAAGATAAATAAATAAAAATCTTAAAAAAAATAAAAATAAAAAAAATTTAAATGAGGACCAAAAAAAAAAGAACTTATGACACATGGACATGAACTAAAGGGGGGAATGTGGGTGGGAGAGGGTGTGCAGGGTGGGGGGAATGATGGGGGAGAAATGGGACAACTGTAATAGCATAATCAATAAAATATATTTAAAAAAATCCAAACAATTTCATAGGTGATTGGCCAATGGAGATGATAATCAAAATGCTTCCAATGTCAGGGAGGATGGTGGTGCCATGCTCAAGAAAACAGGTTTGGGGAAGAAGAAGCCCAAGCTCTGGATGAAGATCAGTAACAGATGAATGTGCTGATCTTCATAGCCCCTCATGGTTTGGCTATGTGGGTGGAGGGTCCTGGAAGAGATTGCCTGGGTAAGGGGGTCTGGGAAATGCTGGGCAGATTAATTAATTCCCAAGGGGGCACTCTGGAGGAGCCAGCAGCCCACTAACACTCCCAAGTCCCTGTCCATTGGGCCTGAGGCCAGGCTCTGAGCTCCAGTCTCTATGGGCATGTGAGGCCCTGAACACCCAATGAGAACTGTAAATACTTGCCTGGTTAAGAGTCCCAACTGAAGGCTTAGCAACAGCTCCTCCACACGTGGTAGTAATCGACACATCTTTCACAGAGGGCTTAAGGAGGGGAAACCGTCTCAAGTGATGGCACTTCACACTCAACACTTGACATTTCTGAGGCACTCCATAGGCATTAGCTAATTAATCCTGGAGTCTGTTTAGCCCCCAAAAGAACTCCCAGAGGCTCCACTTGTGTCTCTGGGGAGTTTCACACCCTCCTGAGGCTCAGAATATCAAAAGCAGGGAGGCAGGCTTGCAGGTAGCCTCTTGCCAGCTCTCTCACTTGCAGGTAACTCAAATGGCTGCCAGACAAACAACAAGGGAGCCTGAGAGATGAAGTTCTCACAGCGTCTGTCAGGTGCTTCCTGGAAAAGAGACAGGAGGATGGAGAGAGGAACAGTAGACCGATATCTACTCAGTCCCCACTAAGTACTGCTCACTGTGCACTTTATTTTTCACAGAGCATTTTTAGTATCTTCTCAGTTCACCCTTGAAATGACCCCATGATAGAGATACTTATCTTAGGTTGGAATCCCCCAGGAGGAGTCCTTGAGACAAGGATTCAAGTGCAAGCGGTTTGTTTAGGATGCGATCCCAGGAAGCACCAGTTGGGCAGAGGGAAAAGAGACAAAGAAGGGACAGAAGCCAACAGAGGGTGTGTTGTAGAGACTCTTGCTGAGGGCAGTGAGGCTCTATCACTGGACATCCCAGTGAGGGGTCAAGGAGCTGGGGGATTCAATCCTCCACTCCAGCCAGTTGGGAATTGAGGGAGCTCCCAGGAAATTAACTGGCCCATGCCATATGTGTGCTCAGGTAAACATGAAAGCCCTGAGACAAAGATTCTTGAGCGCTTATATTGAATGCTGCCAGGTTGAAGCACTCAGGAATGGTCAGTGCTTAGAGAGGTGAACAGGGCATGAGCAGTCTCTGGTACAATACTGCTATTCCTATTTTTCCAGATGAGGAACCCAAGGCTCAGAGAGGGAACCTACTTGGCCAAAAATCACAGAAGTCAAAAGTGGGAGGAGGATAAATTTGAACAAAGTCAGTTTACCTCCAAACTGGTAGTTCTCTCTACTGTGCACCCCTGTCTCCACTATGCACCCCTAGCTTTTCTCTACTCCCTTCTTTCCCCTCATCCTTGAGACATAAAACAAGAGGCAGGCTAGTCTGCTAACAGTATCCCCCTCACCCTGAGCAAGTCTCTCAGACACCTGACTCCTTTGAGCAGATTTCCCTGAGATAAAAGCTTGATGACAGATCTGCCCATTGACAAAGAGGAGCCAAGCAGGACACCCCTTCCTGGGCAGTGTCTATTCTTCCTTAAGCCAGATCCATCTTCTCCTTGGCCCTTTAATGCATTTGATATCTTTGTGAAATACAGACCTTCAGAGTTTCAAAGGGCTGTCAATTCTCCATCCTGCTGCCATAGCTCCTGCTGTGGGGTTTGTGCTCTGTTTTTGCTTGCACAAGTGAGTGGTGAGCATTTATCACTGGTTGGAGAAGTGAATTGGCAAGAGAGATTTCTGTGCATTTGGGGAATTAATTTGCTGAGCACCTTCCCAAGCACAAATGCTAAGGACAGCAGCCAAGTATAGAGGGGTATAGGCAGCCTAGCAATTGTGAGCCAAACCACCTTCTACAGGTAGTTCCCTCTAACCCCAGGAAGAAATGCAACATTTGTCTGCTTTCACACCCCACTGGGTACTGTCCTCTCCTCCCCCAATTAGCACTGTCCCATCAGATTCCAGCCCAGGAGGGAAGCAGGTGGTCAAGGAGGTGCTGGGGTAGCCATACAGAAAGAGGAAAGGATCTTGGACAAGGCATGTCCCCTAGTGTAGAACACATACTTAGTGCAGCTACCGGGAATAGAAAATTCACAGGTGAGCAAAAGTGGCCATAAGTGAGGATAGCCAGCCATGAGCATCGGGACAGGCTAGCTAGCTACAGGTAATGGGCAAGAGACTTACCAAAAATTTCAGAAAGTGAAATAGGCAGAGATATGGCATGTAGATGGGCAGGCATAATAGTCATTCTCTTACAAAGGTAAGCTGGAGATGACTTACACAGTTCTCAAAAGGTAAATTTTCAGAAACTCTGCAAGTAGTTAAACATAGATAGCCATAATTTAAAAACTAAATTATATCAACGTACAATTAGAAATTACATAAAGAACAAAGGTTAAAAGTACCAAAAACTTATTTCTTAATTATCTCACTACATCTTACTATTTTCTGTATTGTCGGGTTAATTTATTGCAATATATCTATTGTTTCTGTATGATGGAAATTCTTTATCACAGTGATTGCCACAAAGCTCCTGAAATGACCCATGTTGGTAGTACTTGCACCATAGAAATTGGCAAAGACTAAAAACTGGAGCTTTTTATTTTTTTTTCTGAAAAACCAGTGTTTACTAGCATTTACCAGCACACTGCAGGTAATTGCTACCCTAAATCAAATACTTTCACTCTACCTGGTACCATGCTAGATACCTCACATGGATTACATCACAACCTGGGCAGCTCACACCTATATGGCATGCCAGTTGTTAAAATAGTGAATTATTTTCACTTCGGTTGGTAAGTAGCTGCTGTCACAAGCTTCCTCTGTGTCTTCTACCTGTGGCCACCCAGCCCTTCCCCCAATGCCACTGAAGATTGGGCCTGTTCTGGTGCTGGCTAATGGCCAGTGTTCATGCAGTACTCTTTGTCAATATTCTTACCATAACACAACCTCTGTTTAGAACTATCCTATAAGTTAAATGTTATTATTATTATTCCCATTTTACAGATGAGGAAACTGAGGCTCTGAGGGAAAAAAAACAACTTTCCCAGAATCACACCGCTGGCAAAAAACAGAGCTGGATGAAGCCAGCAGATAAGCAGTGTTCCCAACTATGGCACCACACCATTTCTCGTTGGCATGGAGATCTGAAGGCTGGTGGCAGGGGGCTGGGCTCCAAGCCCTGGGGGAGGAATAGAACAAAATGAGGTCTCTGCTCAGGTTAGCTAGGTAGGCCCTGGGCTAAGGGGGCAAGGGAGGATCCTGTTAGTAAAATATTGTGGGTCTTAGCTCATGAACAAGGTAAGCCCTAGTTACTAGAATTAGATAGCACATGAGAGAGGGACAAGTAGTAAGGATGTCCTGGAGGCATAAGTGCTGAGATCTGGCCTAGAACTCCTGAGGTCTCAAGACAAGACTGGCCTATGAGGCCTGAGTGGTTCAAGAGCCCTCACAGCTGAACCACTGGGCAGTATAGGGGCTGGGGTGATGAAGCCACCAAGAACCAGAGGTCTCTTCCTTCTTCCTTCCTTTCCCCTCCCCCTTTCTCTCCTGGCCTCCTCTCTCCTCCCCTGCCCTTCTATACTCAATCTGAGTCTTTTAACAGTGTAATTTTAAACACCATTTATGCCCTCAGGAAGCTTAAAATCTGAGCTAAGTCTGCACATTCATTTGAACAACATAAATACTAAGTATTTGATTAACAACAAAAGTGAGGTCACAAAGCAGGTGGTCATAGCTGAGAAACAACAGGAAAGCTTCCAAAACCCCTAGGTAGATGCTGCTGGACATACCATCTATCAGGCATGTGTTGGACATGCCATCTATTGGACAACACAAAGATTTTCCTATTACTACAATTCTCAGACATAATATGTGCCATTATAAGACTGAATCACTAAATTAACACCTTCCTGGAAGAACAATACTATAGTATTAAACATATGCAACAATAATAAGATGCATCCTGATTTCAAAAATGTGCATTATAAGATAGAAAAATATATCTCAATCTCACCAATGAATGGGCCAACAACATTCAGGATCCAAATACAACAGGAGAGCCCACATAACCCACACATAGGACACTTCTAGAGCATCCAGTTCAGGAGATCAAGGAGTCTGCACCACTGCGTATGACAGGGCTCCTACCACATAAGACAACCCCACAAGATAGAGAGTCAAAGCAGAGCAATCTGTGACACAGAAACAAATGAAAAGAGTCACCTAAAATGGGAAAACAAAGAAATAACACCCAATGGAAAGGAAAGGAGAAATCCCAAGCAAAAGAGCTAAATGAAATTAAGGAAAGCAAATTATCAGACATATAGTTAAAAGTAATGGTTATAAGGACACTCATAATGAGAACTACATCAGTGTGAAAAAGGTCACAGAAACTATGAATAAGAACCAGTTGGAAATGAAGAATGCAATATCTGAAATAAAGAATACACTAGAGCAATTAAAATGAGGCTAAATGAAGCAGAGGATCAACAAAATAGAAAAAACACTCAGTCAGAGCAATAAGTGAAAAAGGACTTAAAAAGAAAAAGAATAGTTTAAGGGAGCTTTGGAAACATGAAAGATAACAATATCTCCATCACAGGGATACCAGAAGGAGAAGAAAAGGAGCAAGGGATAGAAAACCTGTTTGAAGCAACAAAGACAGAAAACTTCCCTAACTTGGTAAAGAAAAATGTTTAGAAAGTACAGACAGTCCCAATCAAGATGAACCCAAAAAGCCCCATACCAAGACACATCATAATTAAAATGGCAAAGTTTAAGGCAAAGAGAGAATCTTAAAGGCAGCAAGAGAGAAGCAGTTACTTACATACAAGGGAGCTCCAATAAGACTGTCAGCTAATTTCTCAACAGAAGCACTATGGGCCAGAAGGAACTGGCATAAAATATTCCAAGTAATTTAAAAGGAAGGACCTGAAACCAAGACTACTATAAGGTAGTAAGGTATCCAGCAAGTCTCTCATTTGAAAATGGAAGGTGAAATAAAGAGCTTTCCTGACAAAAATAAAAAGTTAAAGGAGTACATTTCCCCAAAACCAGCATTGCAAGAGATGCTAAAGGGACTGCTTTAAGAAGAAATTGGGGGTGGGGGGACACAGGTACAAAGGGAAAAATGGCAATGAATATGTACCTATCAATAATAACTTTAAATGTAAATTGATCAAATGCTCCAATCAAAAGGCATAGGGTAGCTGAATGAATAAGAAAACATGACCCAGACATATGCTGCCTAGAAGGGACCCACCTCAGAACAAAAGGTTTATACAGACTGAAAGTGAAGGGATGGAAAAAAAATATTCCATGCAAAGGGAGATGAAAAAAAGATGGGGTAGCAATACTTCCATCTCACAAAATAGACTTAAAAACAAAGACCATAATAAGAGACAAAGAAGGTCACTACAGAAAACTTAAAAAGTGAATCCAACAAGAGGACATAACCCTTGTAAACATATATGCACCCAATATAGGAGCACCTATATATATAAAGAAAATCTTGGAGGACTTTAAGAAAGATCAGCTCTTCTGGCCAAGATGGAGGCATAGGTGGACACACTTTGCCTCCTGTCACAACCAAAATTAAGGACAACAAAAATTTAGAACCAAAAAAACAATCAGAACAGATAGAAAATTGAATTGTATGGGAGTCCCACAACTATTCACCCAGACTGGTAAGAGGGGCGGAGCTAACGGCCTGTAGAGAGAGATTGCCACAGGAAAAAGCAGTGGCTAGTGATCCCAGATGCACAGGCGGCGTTGGCACACCCAGGAACACAGGCAGCAGTTACCGGGTGCGGGGAGGCAACATGCAGACCCAGCAAGGAGCACCAGGTAGCTGACCATGGTCACACATTAGCATGCAGATAAACCAGGTGAAAACGGTTAGTGAGATAGACTGTGCAACCCAGGGCCCCAGCAGGAAGGAAATAAAGCCTAAAAGCACCAATTGAAAACACTTGTGGGGGTTGAAGTGCCGGGAGAGACTCCCAGCCTCACAGGAGAGTTTGTTGGACAGACCCACAGGGTGCTAGAATGTACATAAGCCCAGCACATGGAAATCAACACCAGAAAGGCACAATATGCTTGGGGAAAGTGGTGGAAGGAACTAGAATCCGAGAGAGCACAGAGCAAGAACCATTGTTCCTTTTCTGGCCCCGCCCCCATATACAGCATCACAACCCAGAGACTGGGCTGCCCCACCCTGGGGAACACCTAAGGCTCCGCCCCTCACTACATAACAGCCACAACCAGACCGCCCCCCCAAAAAAATGGCTCAAACGGGAGAACAGATCAAAGCCCCAGAGCCAATTTATCTAAGCAACCAAGAGATAGCCAACCTATCAGATGCACAGTTCAAAGCACTGATGATCAGGTTGCTCACAAAATTGGTTGATTTTGCTCACAAATTAGATGAAAAAATTAAAGCTACAATACGTGAAATGAAGGAAGACGCATGGGGAACCAATAGAGATGGGAGGAAAACTGGGACTCAAATTAATGGAGTGGACCAGAAGGAAGAAACTAACAACCAAACAGAAAATGAGGAAGAAACAAGAATTCAAAAAAATGAGGAGAGGCTTAGGAACTTCCAGGACATCTTTAAATGTCCCAACATCCAAATTATAGGGGTACCAGAAGGGAAGAAGAAGAGCAACAAGTGTAAAACTTATTTGAACAAATAATAAAGGAGAACTTCCCCAATCTGGCAAAGGAAATAGACTACCAGGACATCCAGGAAGCTCAGAGAGTCCCAAAGAAGTTAGAACCAAGGAGGAACACACCAAGGCACACCGTAATTACATTAGCCAAGGTTAAAATGAAGGAGAGAGTTCTAGAAGCAGTAAGGGATAAGGGGACAGTCACCTACAAAGCAGTTCCCATCAGACTGTCAGCTGATTTCTCAAAAGAGACCTTACAGGCAAGAAGGGACTGGAAAGAAGTATTCCAAGTCATGGAAGTCAAGGACCTACATCCAAGATTGCTCTATCCAGTGAAGCTGTCATTTAGAATGGAAGGGAAGATAAAGTGCTTCTCAGATAAGGTCAAGTTCAAGGAGTTCATCATCACCAAGCCCTTATTATAGGAAATGTTAAAGGGATTTATCTAAGAAAAAGAAGATAAAAAATAGGACAGTAAACAGACAGCAAACTCTCAGCTATTAAGAACCACACCTAAAACAAAAGCAAACTAAGCAAACAGCTAGAACAGGAGCAGAAACACAGAAACGGAGATTATATGGAGGGTTAGCAACAGGGGTGTGGGAGGAGAGAGGGGGAAAAGGTACAGAGAACAAGTAGCATAGATAGTGGGTAGACAATAGACAGGGGAAGGGCAAGAATAGTGTGGGAAAAGTAGAAGCTAAAGAACTTATGACACATGGACATGAACTAAAGGAGGGAATGTGGGTGGGAGGGGGTGTGCAGGGTGGAGGGGAATGATGGGGGAGAAATGGGGCAACTGTAATAGCATAATCAATGAAATATATTTTTAAAAAAAGAAAGAGATCAACAGAAATACAGTAATTGTGGGGGAATTTAACACTCCACTGTCAACAATGGACAAATCTTCCAGACAAAAAAACAACAAGGACATAGCAGAATTAAATGACACACTGGATAAAATGGATTTAATCAATATATATATAGAACATTTCACCCCAAAGAAGAAGAATGTACATTCTTCTCAAATGCACACAGATCATTCTAAAATATAGACCACATGGTAGCACACAAAATAAGCTTAACAAAATTCAAGAAAATTAAAACAATATCAAGAAGTTTCTATGATCACAATAGCTTAAAACTAGAAATTCACCTCAAGAAAAAAACTCAAAAACATCCAGATACATGGAGGTTAACAGCATGTTATTAAATAATGAATAGGTTAACAATGAGATCAAGAAAGAAATTGAAAAGTACCTGGCATCACTGAGCTGCTGAATTAAGTGATTCTGGGTCCTAGAAACAAAAAAGTACCTGGAAACAAATAAAAATAAACACACAATAACCCAAAACCTATGGCACACACTAAAAGTAGTCCAAAGAGGGAAGTTCATAGCATTACAGGCATATCTAACTAAGATAGCAAAATCAAAAATAAACAACCTAACCCTACACCTAGAAGAACTAGAAAAACAACAACAGAGCCCAGAGTAGTAGTGGAAGGAAATGATCAAGATCAGAGCAGAAATAAATGACATAGAGACTAAAAAAACAATTCAAAAGATCAATGAATCCAGGAGCTGGTTCTTTGAAAAAATAAACAAAATTGATAAACCTTTAACCAGAATCATCAAGAAAAAAAGAGAGAGGACCCAAATATATAAAGTCAGAAATAAAAGAGGGAAAGTAACAACTGATACCAGAGAAATACAAAGGATTGTAAGAAATTGCTATAAACAACTATATGTCAAGAAACTGGACAACCTGTGTGAAATGGATGAATTTCTAGAAACATACAATCTTCCGAAACTGAATAAGGAAGAAGCAGAAAACCTGAACAGAACAATAACAACTAGTGCAATTGTAGCAGTAATCAAAAAACTCTCAGCACACAAAAGCCCTGGACCAGATGGCTTCACATGTAAATTCTACCAATCATTCAAGGAAGAACTAATACCAATCCTTCTCAAACTATTCCAAAAAAACTCAAGAAAAGAGAAGATTTCCAAGCTCTTTTTATGAGCCCGGTATTATCCTAATTCCAAAACCAGGTAAAGACACAACAAAGAAAAAAATTACAGGCCAATATCCCTGATGAACATAGATGCTAAAATCCTCAACAAAATATTAGCAAACTGGATCCAGCCATACATTAAAAAGATCACAGGCCATGATCAAGTGGGATTTGTTATAGGGATACAAGGATGGTACAGTATTTGCAAATCAATAAATGTGATACATAATATAAACAAATGAAAGACAAAAATCACATGGTCAAATCAATAGATGCAGAATAAAACATTTGATAAAATCCAGTACCCATTTATTATAAAACCCTCAGAAAAGTGGGACTAGAATGAGCCTATTTCAACATAATAAAGGTCATATACAAGAAACCTACTGCCAACATCCTACCCAATGGGCAAAAACCAAAAGTGTTTCCCTTAAGATCAGGGCCAAGACAGGGGTGTCTGCTTTCACCACTCTTATTCAACATAAGAAGTCCTAGCCACAGCATCAGATAAGAAGAAATAAAAGACATCCAAATTGGAAAGAAGGAAGTAAAAATGTCATTATTAACAGATGACATGATATTGTACATAAAAAACATAGACTCCACCAAAAAACTACTTGACCTAATAAATGAATTTGGCAAAGTAGCAGGATACAAAGTAAATATTCAGAAATTGACGGCATTTTTTATACAAGAATAATGAACTATCAGAAAGATAAACTAAGAAAGCAATCCCATTTACTATTGCAACAACAAAAAGTACCTAGGGACAAATTTAACCAAGGAGGTAAAAGACCTGTACTCAGAAACCTATAGGACACTAAAGAAAGAAACTAAGACAGATACAAATAAGTGGAAGTATATACCATGTTCATGGGTTGGAAGAATTAACATCATTAAAGTGTCCATACTACCCAAAGCAATCTATAGATTCAACACAAATCCTATTAAGATACCAATGGCATGATTCAAAGATCTACAACAAATATTACAAAAATTTATATGGAACAAAAGAGACCCCGAATATCCTCAGCAATCTTGAGAAAGAAGAACAAAGTTGGAGGGATCACAATACCTGATATCAAATTATACTACAAGGCCAATATAATCAAAACAGTCTGGTACTGGCATAAGAACAGACACATAGATCAATGGAACAGAACAGAGACCCCAGAAATAAACCTATGTCTTTATGGGCAATTAATATTTGACAAAGGAAGAAAGAGGATATAATGGAGTAAAGACAGTCTCTTCAATAAATGATGTTGGGATAACTGGACTGATACATGCAAAAACATAAAACAAGACCACCATTTTACACCATACACTATAATAAATTCAAAATGGGTAAAAGACCTAAATATAAGTCATGGTACCATAAAAATCCTGGAAGAAAAGATCACAGTAAAATTTCAGATATCTCTCATAGCAATTTTTCTGCCAATGTATCTCCTAGGGCAAGAGAAATAAGGAAAAAATAAACGAATGGAACTACATCAAATTAAAAAGCTTCTTCACAGCTAAAGAAACTATCATCAAAATGAAAAGGGAACTGACTGTATGGGAGAACATATTTGCCAACAACACATTGGACAATGGTTTAATCTCCAAAATATATAAAGAACTTATACAATTCAACACCAGGAAGATAAACAATCCAATTAGAAAGTGGGCAAAGGGCCTGAATAGACACTTCTCCAAGGAGGACATACAGATTGCCCATTGACATATAAAAAAATGCTCAAAATCATTATCTACCAGAGAGATGCAAATTAAAGCCACAATGAGATATCACCTCACACCTGCCAAAATGGCTATAATTGATAAATCACCAAACAGCAAGTTCTGATGAGAATGTGTAGAAAAGGAAACCATAGTTCACTGTTGGTGGGAATGCAGACTAATACTCATAGAAATGGTTGAGTTGGTCACAAAATAGAGGAAAGGCTGAAGGCTATGAAAAGTGAAATAAAGGAAAATGTACAGGGAACCAACAGTGAAGGGAAGAAAACAGGGACTCAAATCAATGATTTGGAGCAGAAGGAAGAAATAAACATCCAAGTCTCCAGAACAGACTGAAGAAACAGCAATTCAAAAAAATGAGTAGAGGCAGAGGAACCTCTGGGGCAACTTTAAATGTTCCAACATCTAAATCATAGGGGTGCCAGAAGGAGAAGAGGAAGAGCAAGAAAATGAAAATTTATTTGAACAAACAATGAAGGAGAACTTCCCCAACCTGGCAAAGGAAATAGACTTCCAGGAAGTCCACGCAGTTCAGAGAGTCCCAAAAATGTTGGATCCAAGGAAGCACATACCAAAGCACATCATAATTACATCACCCAAGATTAAAGATAAGGAGAGAATCTTAAAAGCAGCAAGAAAAAAGTAGACAGTTATGTACAAAGGAGTTCCCATAAGACTATCAGCTGATTTCTCCAGAGAAACCTTACAGGCAAGAAGGGGCTGGAGAGAAGTATTCAAAGTCATAAAAGTCAAGGACCTACATCCAAAATGACTCTACCCACCAAAGCTATCACTTAGAATAGAAGGGCAGATAAAATGCTTCCCAGATAATGTCAAGTTAAAGGAGTTCATCATCACCAAGCCCTTATGATGTGAAATGTTAGAGAGACTTATCTAAGGAGTGCTCACTTCGGCAGCACATATACTAAAATTGGAACGATACAGAGTAGATTAGCATGGCCCCTGCGCAAGGATGACACGCAAATTCGTGAAGCGTTCCATATTTTTTTTTAACTGATATGTCCCCTAAAGCAAGGGACATAAAGGAAAGAATAAACAAATGGGATCTCATCAAAATAAAAAGCTTCTGCATGGCCAAGGAAAACAGTATTAAAATAAAAAGAGAACCGACTATGTGGGAAAACATATTTGACAACATACCTCAGATAAGGGTTTAATCTCCAAAATATACAAAGAACTTACATGACTCCACTCTAAGAAGACAAGCAACCCAATTAAAAAATGGGCAAAGGACTTGGGCAAACACTTCTCCAAGGAGGACATACAGAGGATCCAGAGACACATGAAAAGATGCTCAATATCGCTAGCTATCAGAGAGATGCAAATTAAAACCACAATGAGATACCACTTGACACCAGTCAGAATGGCCCTCATAAACAAAGCAACAAACAGCAAGTGTTGGAGAGGTTGTGGAGAAAAAGGGACACTAGTGCACTGCTGGTAGGAGTGCAGACTGGTACAACCACTATGGAAAACAGTATGGAATTTTCTAAAAAAACTAAAAATGGATGTACCTTTTGACCCAGCAATTCCACTGCTAGGACTATATCCTAAGAACCCTGAAACACCAATCCAAAAGAACCTATGCACCCCTATGTTTATAGCAGCACAATTTACAATAGCCAAGTGTTGGAAGCAACCTAGATGCCCATCAGTAAATGAATGGATCAAAAAACTGTGGTACATTTACACAATGGAATTCTATGCAGCAGAAAGAAAGAAGGAGCTCATACCCTTTGCAACAGCATGGATGGAACTGGAGAGCATCATGCTAAGCGAAGTAAGCCAGGCAGTGAAAGACAAATACCATATGATCTCACCTTTAACAGGAAGCTAATCAACAAACCAAACAAACAAACATAATATAACCAAAGACATGGAAATTGAGAACAGGCTGAAAGTCACCAGAAGGGAGAGGGGAGGGAATTTCAGGGGAAAAGGCGAAGGATTTACAGGAACAAGTATAAAGGACACATGGACAAAAACTATGGGGGGGGGTGGAAATGGGAGGGAGGTGGGGAGGGCTGGGGTGGTGGGTTCGGGTGAGAATAAAAGACAGAAAACTGTACAAGATCAACAATTAAAATAAAAATTTAAAAAAGAGACTTATCTAAGAAAAAAGATAAAAAATATGAACAGTAAAATGACAACAAACTTACAACTATCAATAACTGAACCTAAAAAATAAAAACAAACTAAGCAAACAACTTGAAGAAGAACAGAATCACAGAAATGGAGATCACATGGAGGGTTATCAGTGGGAAGGGGGAGGGAGGAAATAGGAAGAAAAGGTACAGGGAATGAGAAGCATAAACAGTAGGCATAAAATAGACGGGGAGGTTAAGTATAGTATAGGAAGTGAAGAAACCAAAGAACTTACATGTATGACCTAAGGACATGAACTAAGGGGTAGGGGGGAATACATGTGGGAGGCAGTGTGCTGGGCAGAGGGGAATAAGGTGGGGGGGATGGGACAACTGTAATAGCATAATTAACAAAATATAGTTTTTAAAAAAACAAATGTCCAAGATGAATCTTTTGGGGTGATGGACATATTCATTGTCCTTGTGATTATAATTTCATTAGTGTGTGGATACATTGAAGCTTTTTAAATTATACACTTTAAATATATGCAGTTTGTTATATGTTAATTATACCTTAATAAAGGTGCTTCAAATTAAAAAGCAAAAGAAGTTTTTAATTTTGATGGTCAATTTATTTTTTTCCTTTATGGATAATGCTTTTGGTGTCATACTTAAGAACTCTTCCTAAACAAAAGTCACAAAGATTTTCTTCTGTTTTCTTCTAGAAGTTCTATTATTTTAGGTTTTACATTTAGATTTATCACCCACTTTGAGCTAATTTTTCATATATAGTGCAAGTTATGGATCAGAGTTCTTTTTTTTTTTTTTTTTGCATATGAGTATCCAATTGTTCCATACTTTTTGTTAAAAAGAAACTATCCTTTCTCTCTTGACTTGTCTTTGCACCCTGGTCAAAAATCAGTTGTCCATGTACGTGTAGGTCTATTTCTGCACTCCCAAGTCTATTACTCTGATCGATTTGTCTGTCTTGATGCTCATATCACACTGACTCAATTAACACAGCTTAATAATAAGTCTTAACATCAGGCAATGTTAGTCCTCCAGTTTTGTTCATTTTCAAATGTTTTTGGTTATTCTAGTTCTTTTTCACTTCCATATGAATTGTAGAATCAGCTTGCCAATTTCTACAATTCCATGCTGCGGCACACCCCTTCATTTGGAGCATTTGACAGGAAAACAAATAGGGAAAACCCGAGGTGGGGTTGGTACCACAACTGCACAAGCACACAAGAAGACTGAATTGAATTGAAAGAATGCTCTCTCCATCTCCAAAATGGAACAAGGGTGGTTGTTGTGCTTCAAAGCATCCCAGAGTCAAAGGTGACGGACACATGAGGGCTCAGAGAGCCTGTCTCCTCACTCCGGGCATAGAGCATTGCCTCTTATTCCTCCATTAGAACACACTCTCTTCTCTAATCTTCCCTGGCCATTGGGTATCGTTCCTGCCCCAGAGGAGTTCCCAGGCTGTACCTGTGTCTTACTCATTTGGGTAACCACAAAGTCCAGAAAAAAAAATAATTCAGCCCTCAGTGGACACAGGGGCAAGAAGACAGTGGTAGAAGGAAAGGGAAATGAACATGCACACTGGGAAATTCAGTGGAGTAACAATTGCTGGCCATTGCTTTAGTAGCTGTAGAGGGTTTTTTGGAAGGGAGGAGCCTAGAAATAATAATAGCTCTCACATAGCACATGCTAGGCTCTGTGCTAAGCTTCACTTTGCATGAATTTTCTCAATCAGTCTTCAAAAGCATCCAATGAGGGAGGAGTATGATTATATTCCAGATGAAGCAAGGCTGGTAGAGGTTGAATAACTTGCCCAAGCCATTGCTAGCAAGTGGCAGAGCCAGAACAAGAATCCAGATCTGTCTGATTCCAAAGCCCACACCCTCAATAATCTCAGGATGATTCTGCCTTTAGGGATGGGAAATGGAAAAGCATCATAAATGTGTGCAGTCACATTATTAACATGATTTAATGAGCTGCTACTAGGAGCCAGAATTGTACCCAGGACCATCTGACTTGCCATATGTGACTCAACATTCAGGAGAGATGCCTGACTCTCCTCCAACCAACTTGGGATGCCACACCCTGACAAGAGAGGCCTTCACTGATGGAATTAAAAACAGAAAGGAAGAACCTGGGATGACAGTTTCTTTGGGAAGAGGGTCACTTGGCAGAACCTTAACCCCCAGAGACTTCTAAAACTGGCTTTAACACAAAAGAGAATTTGTGGATTCTGGTTCCAAGCAGCCAGAGTTGGTGTAGCTTTGGGCACAGTGGTGGTCATTCATCCGGTTCTTTGCAGGTGGCAGCTATGTGGCCACCCATACCTCTAGGGTTTCATTCACCCTGCTTATAAACTTCTCTTAAAGAGAGTTCCAACAAAAACCCCAAGTCAGACTCTTATTGTCTCAAGTAGGCCCATTCCAGAACCATCCATGATACCTTATTGGGCCAGGCCTGAGTTTCATGTCACTCCTGGAAAAAGGATGGAAGCCAGCACAGTCCAATTCCCCTGGCAGAGGGCAGGAGGGTGGTAGATTCCAGAGGAAAAGGGAGATATCATTGCCAGAAGATAGTCAGCCCAGCAGGCCGAAAAACAGATGTCCATTCTGACTAGGGTATCCAGAACAGACCATAAGGCATGGGCTGATAACACTGTGTTTCTTTTGCTGGACTTTCCTTCTGATATTGACCTTCACAAACTCAGGGACATGTGCCTGCTTCCAACTGCTGGATCTTCCTTTGTCCTCTTCCAGCCAACAAATCTCAAGGTCTGGCACCTACCACCTGCATAAGGCACAGGCTTCTTTCTGTTTTAATGGTGACCCTATTTCAGATTTATATAGTCCTGTCCTTCATACACACAAACCGTACATTCTGTCTTGGAATCTGGGCTTGTAGTGTGATTTGTACCACTAAGGACAATGAGAAGGGCATTTGGAATTAAAAATGTCTCCAAGCACCTAGGCTACAATCGTCACTGTACCCACTATCCTCTACCCAGCAGCATGTGGATGAGGCCAGGACAACTCTTTGCCCTCTCACCTGGTGCTCTTTCAGAATCAAACCTTGTCCCAGGTCTAAGCAGGCCTTTGAGTCTTCTCCAAAAGCTATTGTTGGCTCCAATTAACTGGACAATTTAACACAGGATGGCTGAAACCAAGTCAACCACTAAGACATCCAAAATAAGTGACCAGGCCCCAAACTCCTCATTTTTATCTGGCCCAACACTGGCCAGCATCCAGAGCAAAGGAGCCCTAAACAGCATAAGGCAGACCCTCCTTCCTAGGAAGTAATGTGTGTGTGAGATGTTTCACATGCAGCAGCAGCAGCCACTGCAGCAAAACAGGCAAGTTCAAAGGTAATTGGACAAGGAGTTTTAAGCAGGGCTGTTCCCGCAGCAAACTGTTTCATGAATACCCATTGGGATCTGTCCATATGGACAGCAGAAGGGCTCCTGCTGTTCTTTTGCTAATAAAAACTGTTGTGATTACATTTCCAATCCTCCCGGAACAGGGCCTCCATGGGGCTGCAGCCTGGCATGCGGAGAATGTGTCTTCCGGGCTGAGAGGCAGCAGCCCACCTTGCCACAGAGGGGTGTGAAGCTCAGCACCCACTAGATGCAGAAGGAGGGGCCTCAAGGGAGTATGCAGCTGAACAGGTGTGTGAGTCTATCTGTGACTATGTAGTCTCACACACACACACCAGAAAAATCTTAATTAATGGAACAACCTTCGATAAGTGGTTCCAGTTACTGGCACTTTCCAGTTAATTAGAGGTTAACCTGCAATGGCTTTTTTATTTCAGCCTCCTTGTTAAAGTACATTAGTCTAATTTCACCCCTACCATCATGTCTGAGCTCCAGCTACTGCCTTTGTTAGGACTGGCCTCCCACATTTTCTATCAAAATCCTACCTGTGCTTCCTGCCCTGTGTCAGCTACAGTGCTGCCTCCTTCATGATGTTTCCTCTGATTCCTAGTATTAGGTGGGGAAAATTTACCTCGTGAATTTTCCCAGCCCTCTGGGGTCTCCCCTTACAAAGCACTTACCACTTTCTCTATTACCTTCTCTCCCCAAGGAAGCTATAGCCAGGGCCTTGCCTCTGAAGCCCAGTCCCAGTGGCATGGGGTCTAGAACACAGTAGCCACTCATTATACAAATAAATTAATGCAACCTAAGGTGTAGGAGCAAGGATAAGTCAAAATTCAAGACCTCCAGAATACTTAAAATTTTATAGTTTTAAAAAATAAATTCCTTATTTTCCTTATTTCCTTTATTCTCATAAAGGATTAACCATTATTTAAAAGCTCAGTTAATTGGGTACATGTTGATCTAAAACGTATCCTCTGGAAATCATCTTTTGTCTTGGAGGTGGCACACACACATGCACACACACACAAGGTACACCAAAACGTACACATGCACACAAAATACACATGGCAGTGCAATTTTTAAAAAACCCCAACATACAAAAATTCTAGTTTGCAAAATATGTTAAAGAGAAAGCTATTGTTTACCTTCTTAAAGAGTTCTTGTTCCACTTAAGGAGTCATCCCAGTGTCCCTTTCAGAATGGGCTCCCACCATGTTCGAATGTTTGTTCATTGACATTAACTGCTTGACCACAAATGTAGAGAAGCTCCCATTGGCTGTGGCTCCTCGAACATCACTTAAGGATAATCAAAATGATGATGAAGCATCTCTGAGGACTGAGTAAGCGGTATCTTAAGCTTGTTACTTAACCTCTTTGGTCCTCCATTCCCCCATCTGTTGAGTGAGTTCAAGATGGTTGGTAAGGTAGCTGAGGTCTAGTGTAGGAATTTATCCCTAGAATACAGTAGAAATGGAACTTCAACAAAAATACTTGACTGAGTCTATGAAAAATCTGTATCTTCTCACATCTTTGCCTCCAACTTTTGATCATCCCAAATGTTAACTTTGCTGTGGAAACAACACCAAAATCTCTGTGGCTCAACACAACGAAGGTTAATTGCTTGCTTCAGAGCCAGCTTGAGTCTGAAGAGACTCAGCTCCACATAGTCACTCAGGGACCCTGGCTGACAGCCCTGTCCATCTTAAAGCTGCACCACCTAACACTCTTGGCCTCCTTCACCACTGCAGCTAGGAGAGAGATAGCCATGGGGCCACATACCAGCTCCACTATGCTTCATCTTGAAAGTGACCCCCAAACTTCTTTTCACAGCCCATTGTCCAGAGTAGTCACATGGTTCTGGGGGAGCAGAAGGACTATCAGTGATGTGGTCACCACTGTCTCTGCCATATCCTTGGACACTTTACACTCCCACTACCCCCTCTAAACTAAGAATAAACTAAGTCACCCCCCATCTACTTAGGGTAAAACCAGACTCTCCTCCACAAAACTATCCTCTATAAAAAGGTTAACAGGACATCAGTGTCCCCCAGCCATGGGGCCAGTGTTGTCAGACCCTGCCATAAGAACAATGAACCCTCTCCTATGGCAACAGCAGTCTGGTTGATGCCACTTCAAAATTAAAACTCCAGGATCCAGAACAACCCCAACCCCAATGCCACAGGACTGACAGGATTAGTCCCCAACCGCATATCCACCACATCATCCTGCTACAAAGGGCTACCTCAGCCAGACCCCTGCCTCCAGTCCCTGCTGTCCCTGCCCACCATAGGAACCAGTGCCTCCCAGCACACACTGGCCCTCCCCCTTCTCATATGATAGTGTCCAGGGACAGACCCTCTTCCCTGGCCACCCAAGTCCTCCCTCTTGTCTAGTCCCTAGTCCTCAGCATACACTTCTGGCGGGGCAGGAAATGGCTGGAGGCAGGGCACATTCAGAGCTTGTCAGTCCTTTGGGGGAGTTTTTGAAATATAGTTTTATTCCTCATACTTCCTGATCCATCTGGAGGACACATTCTTCAAGTTCACAAAAAAGTGAGGTTGAAGGGAAGTGACTAACTCTCCATCAATAAAGCAGAGATGTCCTCACTTCTACAGCCAGAGGGCAGCTTTGACCATGACACAGGGAAGATGTTGGGTAGCTCCCACCCTTTTCTGATGCCTCCAGGTGTGTCACATCAACTCTGAATGGGTAGGAGAGTGAATGAACAAATGAATGTCACATGACAGGTGCCTTAATGAATAGCTGTTCATTTATGCTTTGTGGTGTTAGCTGATGTCACACATCAGCAGATCCTTTGTCCTGCAAAGAGAACTGGGCAAGATTGCTGATTAAAGAACAAGAATCTCCTCAGCTTAGTATTTTTAGCATTCATTATGTGCCAAGGTGTGCAATACATATGGTCTTTACTTGCATTAGCTCTTTTGATCCTTATAACAACCTCATGAGATAGGCTATTCCTACATTATAATTACTTCTATGATAATCAGTCCCATGATATATTATTCCTATGATTCCTACATTACAGATTGAGCAAACTGAAGCCTAGAGCTGGTTATGAGAAGAACAGCCTTGGTCATCGAGGCAGAAAATGGCAGAGCTAGGGTAGGAGCTCAAGGACCTGTCTTATCTCAAATTCTGCTCAGGGTCTGAGGAATGTCCAGTTACAGAATCTGATTGGAATTCAATTCAATCAGACCTTCTTGGGCACCTACTCTGCACTTGTGTAGTCTATACTAGGTGACATGGAGAATATGGAAGTGATGAGTCATGATTCCTGCCCTAAAGGAATTTATGATCCAGCTGAGGAGGCAAGACATGGCCATAAGAGCTATGCTAACCCACATCCCACCCCCACTGCATTCTGCATTGTACTGTGAAATACCCATGAGTTCACATTCATCTGGAGGAGTCAGGGAGGGCTTCCCAGAGAAGGTGGCATTTGAGCCAACTGCTGGGCCTCAAAAGAAAAGTAGGATTTGTACAGGTAAACAGGGGGCAGGACAGACCAGGGGCCACAAGACTACAAAATTAATTAATAATGACAATTTAACAGGAAGAACCCTGATCTTGGAATCCTGTAGCCTAGGATCATGTGTTAATTCACACAGTAACTGTAAGAAAGTCCCTGCATTCTTGAAACCTTAGTTTCCTTATCCAGAACATAGGGATAGTGACAATGATGTCATGTTCCAGACACGTCTAGAGGATGCAATAGGTGACAATTGTAAAAGCACAGGGTAAAAGGGAAACAAACGCTGAACAAAAGTGAAGCATCATGGTTGCTATGACTACACACAGGGCACAGAGGGGAGCTACACTCCCAGCTCTGTGCTTCATGATGAAGCAGTAATCACTGTTGCTGGGAGGGGAGCAGATTGTCTTCCTCCTGCCACCCTCCTCTCAGGGAGCTTGAGACAGAGGTTGAGTAAGGTTGTCTTATGCTCCTGAAGGACCTGCAGATAAACACAGCTTAGGCAAAATGACATGTGCCCTTCCAACACCATGATGACTCAAACCTAGTGATGTAGGAAGAATAGTGGAATGAAGCTGTGTCTCCTAAATATAGCCAAACTTCAAGTTCCAACTGAGTGGGGAGCCTGAGCCATCTTCCCTGGGCAGCTCTAAACATAAAGCTACAAAAGGGCCTACCACCCACCTTGGATGCTTGGGGCCTACAGGTGTCATGTCTGCACCAGAGGGCTTGGCAAGACAAGGTACAAATGAGGCAATGAACCACACATGCTGATGACTCTGATCCCTGAGAACCTTCTGAGGACACTTGGAACTCAATTGTCCTCTCTGAAGAGCACCATTGAATGAATCCATGTCACTGACTTCAGTGAGTTTTTCTAAGCATCTGTATTTGGTAAGTGCCAGTAAGACATTAATTACTCTCACTTAGTAGATGAAAAAATTAAGACACTGAGTCAGAGAAGGGACATGACTTGGACAAGGTCACACTAACAGTAAACAGTAGAGTCAGGATATCATTACAACTTTCTAGACCAGATATACTGATTTTTACACCCCACAGCCTGTTTTCACTTCCTGTCCCCTCTCTCTTCACTGCCTCCATTAACTGAACTTGTCCCTTCTTCACCTCTTCTACCCTTCACTGGAGTCCCAAACCACCCCATCTTCCCCAAACAGGCATAGAAGAGATGTGTACTGATAGCTCATGAGGGAAAACACCATATCTGTTCTATGTTTTACTATCCCTTCAGCCTCTAGAACAATGCCAGGATAGAGAAGGCACTCAAATTTGTTGAATAAATAACTTCTTTCTTTTCTCCTATCCAGTCCATTAAATTTTCCATAGGTTCTATGTTTAAAACACATTCAGAACATTTATTAGAATGGCTAAAATTAAAAAGGCTCACTATACCAAATGAGGATATAGGGAACTGAAACTCTCATACACTGCTAGTGGGAAGGCAAAAGGGTACAATCACTTTGGAAAACAGCTTGGCAGTCTTTTACAAAGTTAAACATAACACTTACCCTATGAGTGCACCAGCCCACAGCTAGCTATCTACCCAAGAGAAAAGAAAGCACCGAAGATGTGTACACAAATGTTCGTAGCAGCTTTATCTGTAATAGCTCCAAACTGGAAATGACCCAAATGTCCCTCAGCAGATGAAAGAATATGAACTGTAGAGTATCCACACAATGGAATATTACTCAGCAATAAAAAAGGAATGACCATGAAACAACAAAAAAGGGATGATTCCTGCAAAAACATGAATGAATCTCAAAATAATTATGCTGAATGATAAAAGAGAATAAGAAAAAAAAGTACATTTTATTGCCTGATTTCATCTACACAAAATTCTAGAAAGCGCAAACTAACCTGCAGTGACAGAAGGTCACTGGTCCTCTGGGACATGAGGGTGGGGGGGCAAGATGGGACCAAGCAGGAGGGAGGGTTGTAAAGGGGCACAATGAAACTTCTGGAAATTATGGGCATGCTCATTATCTTGATTATTGTGATGATTTCATAATACATACATATATTAAGATATATCAAAATGTACACTATATGTGTAGCTTATTATGTCAATTATATCTCAATAAATCAAGAGTTTTTTCCCTAAATATATATATACATTTAATATATATACATATATATATATATATTCCAAATTCTAACCATTTATCACCACCTCTACTGCTAAACACCCTGATCCAAGGACTAACCACCACTTGGAGGTCTCACTTTGTATGGCCCAGCCCTACTGAAATTCCTCCTGTACCAGAATATTTCACCATCCCCACAGTAGATGCTCTGGTTCCTGCTCACCAGGTCCACCCACCCCAAGTCTCTGTCCTGGTTGGCTGATAACAATTCACAGCTCCCCCTCCTCTAGAGAATTACTCCTAGCTTACAGGAGTCACCTTACCAGGGAGGTTACATTCCCACCCCAGGGGTATCAACAGCCAGTGACTGACAGATAAAGGGGTAAAAAAAAGTCTAATTCCCCTTGCTTCAAAAGCAGGTGATTTTGCAGTGATCCATGCTTCAGAGCCCCACCTCCATGGGTCAAACCACAGCTAGACTTTATCTGCACCTACATGATGCTCAGCTCCTTCCCTATCCTAACTCACTCCCTCCCATAGAGGTTTCCTTGAAGAGCTATCCCTCAATAAATCACAGAAACCTGGCTCCCTTCTCAGGTTCTGAAAATCCAACCTGAGATTTCAGCTGTGCCAGGGATGGACCTAAGAAGCAGATCCAAGGATGGGATGTAAGTGGATGACTCACAGGCCTGGTGGCAGGTGAAGAATCTGGAGTCAAGAGCAGTGGTAGTAGTGCAATGGCTGACTTCCGCCTGTGCTGACTGGGACGGGATACAGGTGGAGGGGATATACAGATGCGTGTAGTGTCTCCAGAGTGTGAGAGAGAGCAGAGAAAGAGTGAGTACAGGGATATCAAATTGGTGGCTGCTGCTGAACATTTGAATCTTGGAAGAGAGAAAGCGATATTCTTGGGACAATCTACCATCAAGTTAAAGCAATTGTGAGAGGCAGAGACCATCTTTAGTGACTGTGGCTGGACAACAGACAAAGCTGAGTCTGGACACAGGGCACAATTATAAATGCAGCAGAACTTCAGAGAAAGTTGCCTTCTTGGCCCAGGCAATTCTCATACGCCAAGTCAAGCCCCTGAAAGAAGAGTGGGACCCTGAAATTTGGTATAGAGATTCTAAGGAGAAACACTTGAACTCTTTGAATCCCAATTGCCCTGAACCCCTGGGCCTGCTGAAAAGGCCTACACTCCCTTGCTTTAAGTCCAAATGGAAGCCTCAAATGAGGCAGGTGACTTAGAGGACAATGCTGGCCCTCTTCAGGGTGGGTCCCACCTCCTTTCCTGGCCACCAGAGCCATAACCAGGAACAGACTGCAGCACAGTTCCACTGGGCACATGCCCAGCCTGCTAGGGGACCAAGAGACTATAGAGTATAGTAGCTATAAGACCTGACTGACATGAACCAGCAGAAACCAGAAGAGAATACATGGACATGGATGCTGAAGGAGGGAAGTGGAATATAAAGCTCGATAAGGAAAAGTCAACTGATATGGAGGCACTTGCCATATTGTAGGATTTAACACCCTGGCAGGGTCCCAGAGGGTAGTTCTAATATGGCTGGTATGGTTCTTGGAAGCTTCTGTTACAGACTATGGGGGAAGGAGTCCAAAGGCTCACATGGGACTACTATTCAACTAATATTGAAAGAACTATGGGCGTTAAAGCCTAAAATATTTATCCTCTGGTCCTTTGTAGAGAAAGTCTACTGACCTCTTATGTATGAAGGTGGTTAATAATAACATAATGTTCCAAAGAGCCAGGAAAGGTATTATTTAATACATAGTACCAAACGAGATGGAGACTGGATAAGCATAAGGCTGAGATTAGATACCCCAATGGAGATTCACAACTAATGTGACCCAGTTCTGAGACCCAGAACTCACCAACTGTAAAAAAGGACTGGCCGCCATAAGATGGGAACTTGCAACACTATAGTAAATATATATAGTAGTCATTCCCCTCCAGGAACTGTTTTCACTCACTCAAGGGGAAGGGGAACCACAATATAGAAATGAAATATCTAGACCTTTTAAGGAATGGTAGATAGAGGATCAAAACTGGTACAGCTAGCCTAAGACCAAAAGTCTCACCATGGCTTCTTCGTTATAGCAGAGGCATACGGGGGTCAGGTTAAAAAAAAAAAAAAAAAAAAAAAAAAAAAAGCACTCACAACCTGAATATGTAATTTGAATATGTCTACTTTGCAGCTGGCAAAACTTGACAATGATCTCTCAACCAGTAGAATAAACTCTTCTTGTACAAAAGGCCAAGATGATAAACCAAAACATTATCACTTTCTGGGGGAATGGCAGAAATTAGTGTCACCTTCAAAGACAAAAGATGCAGGGGAGATGGTCCCTCTGTCGTATCTCCCATTTGATAGACTAGTCTGACTTCCATCATGGCAGATAACAGTAAGCTATACTATGAACTTAACCAAACAGTAGCTCCATTTGCAGCTTCTGAGATGGATGCAGTATCTTAAGTAGAGCAAATTTGCACAGTTGCAGGTAAGTGGTATGAAGCTACTGATCTGGCAAATGCTTCCTTTTCCAGACCCAGCAGAAAGGAGGATCCAAAGCAGTTCACATTCACAGGAGATGAACAGCAGTACTCATTCACAGTTCTCTGTTCACTCTCCTTAATTCTGTCATAATATATTCAAAGGGTCCCAGACCAACTAGACATTCCACAGATTATCACATTGGTCCACTATACTGATGACATCATGTATATCAGGCCTTTATGAGTAAGCAGGAGAAGATAAGTAAGATACAAGAGCTCAAGAGGATAGAAAATAAACCCTCTTGAATCAGAAGCCTGCCACAGTCATTATTTTTGGAGGCTCCATGGTCTTAGGAATGCTGGGGCATCCATTCCAAAATAAAGAGCAAGTTCTTGTGCTTTGCACTTTCTGCCACTAAGAAAGAAGCACAGTGCTTTGGAAACAGCATATTTCAAACTTTGGAATAATGCTCCAACCCATTTGTCAGGTGATACAGCAGACTGAGAATTTTGAGTGAGATCCAGAGTAAGAAAACGTCCAGCAACAGACTTGGGCTGTGGTACAAGTAGCAATTCTACTTGGGTCATATGATAGAGCAGACTTCATGGTATGTGTGGTGGAAAGGACATCTTGTGGAATCTCTTTCAGGACAGTCAGAGGCAGACCCATGGGGTTCTGGGGAAAAAACATGCCATTTGCAGCAGAGAACTATACACCATTCTAAAAACAGCTTCTAGCATGCTAGTTGGCCCTGGTGGA
This sequence comes from Glossophaga mutica, assembly GCA_039655065.1. NCBI lineage: Eukaryota > Metazoa > Chordata > Mammalia > Chiroptera > Phyllostomidae > Glossophaga > Glossophaga mutica. The sequence goes on from CM077307.1 coordinate 121,204,330, forward strand.
GACAAAAGTATTTGATCACAGAATATCAAGTTGCCATGAGACCAGAACTACCCATCATGATCTGGATACTGTCTGCCCCACTAAGTCGTGAGGTCAGCAATCCATCAGCAAACAGAAGTGATATATGCAGAATCACATTCAAACATATCTGGAGGGCAGAAGTAACTGAACAAAACAGATAGCTAATGCTCCATGTCATAGAATATGTCTCTTCCACAGTTCACAACTATGGTCCTATGAGAGGTTCTTCATGGCCAGGTGATGGAGGAAGGAAAAGTCCAAGTTTGGTTTATAGATGTTGGTATAAGCAGCAGATGGATAGTGCTATGCTATGGCCACACCCAAGCAAATAGTATAGGAGGAAGACAATGATGATCAGTCTGGGCCTTGAGACCAGCTACTGCAATATGGACTGTAGTTCATCCCACTTACCTTCTTCTTATAAGTTTCCCCTGGTATTGTGACTAGAATTCTAGAGAAGTGCAGACCAGGCAGAGCGAACTGAATGTGAAAATCAAGAGGATCTGAGTGGTACAACTAGGGGCTTGGTAGCCATCGTCAGTGCCCCACACAGATTCCCTTTACCTGGCCAGGTACCCATCTCCAAACTGCTGAGTGTTTGCTACGAATAGCTCCAGCTACCCCCTTATCCAGGGAATTGTCCTTGCCTAGAATGCACTGCTGCACCCAGAGGTTATACAACCCCAGAGGGTAGTCCATAACCAACATGTGATTGATATGGGAGTATGAAATGTTGCTCCTCTTGCCAAAGGGAAGAAACTTCACAGTGTGGTTTACACTTCACGGCCCATTACCACCTTGGAGATCAGACTTAGGCAAGAATTGATCTTTATTTTTATTTTTATTTTATTTTATTTTATTTATTTATCTTTAGAGGGGAAAGGAAGGAGAGAGGGAGAGAAACATCAATGTGCGGTTGCCTCTTGTATGTCCCCTGCCGGGAACTGGCCTGGCAACCCAGGCATGTGCCCTGATTGGGAATCGAACCGCGATCCTTCGGTTCGCAGGCCCGCGCTCAATCCACTGAGCTACACCAGCCAGGGCAAGAATTGATCTTTAATTATTTCTCCCTCTCTTTCCTGTTTCACTCCCTCCACTAAAAGTATTTCTTAAGAGCATTCCCTCAATAAATTGTGTATACCCAGCCCTGGCTGGTGTGGCTCTGTGGATTGAGTGCTGGCCTGCAGGCCAGGTCTCCAGTAGGGGGCCTGTGACTGGCAACAACATATTGATATTTCTCTCCCCCTGGTTCTCCCTCCCTTCCCCCTCTCTAAAAATAAATAAGCAATTTATTAAAATCTTTTAAAAATTAAAAAAAGAATTTTATTTTTTATTTTTTTCTCGTTAGTCTTTTTCCAGCTCTGGCTTTTTTTTCTTTTTTTTAATATATTTTATTGATTATGCTATTACAGTTGTCCCATTTCTCCCCCATCATTCCCCTCCACCCTACACACCCTCTCCCACCCACATTCCCCGCTTTAGTTCATGTCCGTGTGTCATAAGTTCTTTAGCTTCTACATTTCCCATACTATTCTTGCCCTCCCCCTGTCTATTTTCTACCCACTATCTATGCTACTCATTCTCTGTACCTTTTCCCCCTCTATCCTCCTCCCACGCCCCTGTTGCTAACCCTCCATATGATCTCCATTTCTGTGGTTCTGTTCCTGTTCTAGCCGTTTGCTTAGTTTGCTTTGTTTTAGGTGTGGTTCTTAATAGCTGTGAGTTTGCTGTCTTTTCACTGTCATATTTTTATCTTCTTTTTCTTAGATAAGTTCCTTTAACATTTCATATAATAAGAGCTTGGTGATGATGAACTCCTTGAACTTGACCTTATCTGAGAAGCGCTTTATCTGTCCATCCATTCTAAATGACAGCTTTGCTGGATAGAGCAATTTTGGATGTAGGTCCCTGCTTTTCAAGATTTCAAATATTTCTTTCCAGCCCCTTCTTGCCTGGAAGGTCTCTTTTGAGAAATCAGCTAACAGTCTGATGGGAACTGCTTTGTAGGTGACTGTCCCCTTATCCCTTGCTGCTTCTAGAATTCTCTGCTTCATTTTAATCTTGGCTAATGTAATTACGATGTGCCTTGGTGTGTTCCTCCTTGGGTCCAACTTCTTTGGGACTCTCTGAGCTTCCCGGACATCCTGGAAGTCTATTTCCTTTGCCAGATTGGGGAAGTTCTCCTTTATTATTTGTTCAAATAAGTTTTACACTTGTTGCTCTTCTTCTTCCCCTTCTGGGACCCCTATAATTCGGATGTTGGGACGTTTAACGATGTCCCGGAGGTTCCTAAGCCTCTCCTCATTTTTTTGAATTTTTGTTTCTTCCTCGTTTTCTGTTTGGTTGTTAGTTTCTTCCTTCTGGTCCACTCCATTGATTTGAGTCCCAGTTTTTCTTCCATCTCTATCAGTTCCCCATGCATCTTCCTTCATTTCACGTATTGTAGCCTGCATTTTTTCATCTAATTTGTGAGCAAAATCAACCAATTTTGTGAGCGACCTGATCATCAGTGCTTTGAACTGTGCATCTGATAGGTTGGCTATCTCTTCACTGCTTAGAGGAATTGGCTCTGGGGCTTTCATTTGTTCTCCGGTTTGAGCCATTTTTGGTGGGGTTATTTTAGTTTTGTGTTAGTTTTAGTCTGGTTGCGGCTATTACGTAGTGAGGGGTGGAGCCTTAGGTGTTCCTCAGGGCAGGGCAGCCCAGTCGCTGGGTTGTGACACTATAGGTGGGGGCGGGGTCTGAGAGGGAACAATGGCGCCTGCTCCGCTCTCTCCTGGACTCCGGTCCTTTCCACCACTTCCCCTTTGCCTGGATTATCTGCACACGCGAGTGTGCTATGACGTAGTGAGGAGTGGAGCCTCTGGTGCTCCCCAGTGCGGGGCAGCCCAGTCGCTGGGTTGTGACGCTGTATGTGGGGGCGGGGTCTGAGAGGGAGCAATGGCGCCTGCTCCGCTCTCTCCTGGATTCAGTCCCTTCCGCCACTTCCCCTCTGCCTGGACCGTCTGCTCGCATGAATGTGGGACCACCTGGTCAGCCAGCCGCCTTGCGTGGCCTCACTGGGTCTGCACAGTTGCTCCCCTGTGCCCGGGGTCTGCCAGCCACTGCCTGTGCACCTGGGAACTGCCAGCCACTAGTGCCTGCGTGCCCGGGACCGCACCTCCACTTTCTCCTGCCGCAACTCTGCCTCTCTTACCGGTCTGGATGAATGGTTGTTGGACTTCCGTACAGTTCAATTTTCTATCAGTTCTGGTTGTTTTCTTGTTTCTAAATATTTGTTGTCCTTAATTTTGGTTGTTAGAGGAGGCACAGTGTGTCCGCCTATGCCTCCATCTTGGCCGGAAGTCCAGAATTTTATTTTTTAAAAACTGTATGTACCCAAACCCCTATCTCAAGCTCTGCTTCCAGGGAACAGGACCAAGACCATTCTTTGGCTGTATATTACCCATCAGCGAAGCCTTATCACCTAGTACCATGATGCCTAGCACAATAATGAAAGAAAGAAGAAAGGAAAAGGAAAAGGAAAAGGAAAGGAAAGGAAAGGAAAGGAAAGGAAAGGAAAGGAAAGGAAAGGAAAGGAAAGGAAAGGAAAGGAAAGGAAAGGAAAGATTGGGGAAGATCAGAAGTCAAAGGTTTGGCCAAGATCATCCACATCACAAGCAGCCAAGCCTTAAACTTGCATCTTTTGAGGCTCAACTCTGGCACTGTGGTGTCCAAATAAATGAATAAATAGCAGAAGGAATTCATGTAGAAATAAAGTTTGTCCTCTGGAAAGAATCATTCCAGGTTTCTGTGACTGACCAATACAAATGACTCAAAGTCTTGAAAGCTTTCAAAGGGAAATAGAAACCAATATTTTTTAACCCATTCCATGTGCTAAGCAGTTTACATGCATTACATTATTTCATCTTAATAGTAATTCTTTTGGATAGATTTTATTAACATCCCCATTATACAGATATTTAAGAAGTAAAGCAGGGATCTCAAATTCAGGTATCTATAAGAACCAGGTAGGTATGAAATTAGCTAAAGGGCCCCAGTTATAGGCAGCTGAGAGTGCTGGGGACTGTGACAAACTGGAGCATGTGTCTCACCCAAAGGAAGCATTCTTTGCTCACCTCCATATAGATGATGTGCTAATTGTTCCTGCTGATTGTTCAAAAGAAGCTGGAAATCACAATTGTTATGTGAAGTCTCCTAAATGGTAACTACTAACAACTAATTCAACAAATTACAAAACCCTGTGAGGGTCAAACAAAATATGTCCAGGCCATATCTTACCCGTGAGTCATCAGTCTTCAACTTCAGCAAAGATTCAAGCACCAGGAAGAATTAGAATAAAAGCTTTAAGGGCCCATCACACCAAATATTCTGCCATCCTGTGGCTCCAAAGGCCCTTCATTGTTCTGATCACCAGGTGTTGCCCAGAGAGGCTTTCTCCTCTCCTGTCCTAGGCAGGACCTTTCTATGTCCTATAATTTTATGTCCTCAAGCCTGCTTTCTTCAAGGGAGGGGAAAGCAGAGCATTAAAGGCCAAATTAAGTTTCTTAGTTTCTTAAGCCCTGACTTTATCATCATTCCTGATGCCTTTTGAACTTCCACATGCTCTGGTCTCTCTTGTGCCTCAGCTTGTAAGGTGGGTGCTACTGCCCATCTGACTGGTATAGAAGCAACGACTCAGGAAAATTCAGTGACTTGCCCAAGGTAACACAACAATGTTGCTGAAGCCAGACTTCAGTTTTCCAAGATTTCACATGGGGCTCTTTCCACAAAGCCACACCATCTAAGAAAAGAGCTGCCCTAGTACAGAGCTGGAAGAGCCATACGCAGCCCTCCTGCCAGGACCATCCAGCCAGCATCATATGCCACGTGTGCCTGGGAGCCATGGAGGGTTCTATGGGCCCTGCTGCTCTCACCTTGGGTTCTCTGGGAAGCTCCTTGCCAAATACAGCACTGAATGTGCTGGCTCTCTCTGTGGCCCTACTATTGTCCCCAACCCCCAGTCTATACTGAGAGGTTCATTTGTCTACAGAAACCTTGGGCATTAAAATGACCAAAGAGGATTTTGTAACCACTGCCTGCTGCTGTTGCTAAGAAACAGGTCCTTTAAATTCAATTTACAGAAAAGATAGAATGAGCGAGCAAGAAAGCAAGAGCAAGGAAAAGATGCTTGAACATCTGGTTATCTTCCCTGGCTGTCTCTGGTGACTATGAAAATGAGATAAGTATATTCCAAGATGGATGCTGGCCCTCTTCAAGCCATTTTCTAACTTTTCTCTAAGCTAATATTTCAGATCAGTGGTGGGTTTGATGGGTGTGGGGAGGGGCAGTGCCCTTGCCAGAAACCTGGTGGGTTTGAAAGAACACCAGTCACCTTTCTTCCTCCCATTAAGACTCAGACCACCACCACCGCCCCTCACCCTCCTCCCAGACAGTGAGCTTTCTGGTTATGAGCCTAGTGCCCCACCCCCACTGTCAGGATAATTATTCGGCATATCTGTATAATCCTCTCCAGCTTACCCAGGATTTTCACACATGTGACATTAGGTTTTATGGAGTAAATATTTTCTGTATCTCACAGATGAGGATGCAGCGTATGATGGTTAGAAAATGCACCTGTATCAGGAGTGGAGGAGAAGTGAGTCTTCATGCAGCTCTGCCAAGAATGAGCTCAGCCACTGCCTTCCCTCTTTGGGCCTCAGATGACTCAGCCATAAACTGCAAGGTAGGGTTAATCACAGTGTGTACTCAGAACACTGTTCCATGGGAGGTTAGCAACAGAGAATTCTCTGGTCAAGCAAGTTTGGGATACATTGGGTTAAAGTTAAACAAGTCTCTTCTAATCAAAGAAGCAAGAGTTCTTAGGGCAGCTATGTTGGCGTGGGTTGCACCAGAAGCAGATTTTGACAGAAGGATTTAAGCACAAAGAGTTTATCTGGGAGATGATCTCAAGAACCCTGGCAGAAAAATAAAGAGAGACAGGACCGGGAATACAGCCCAAAGGAGGAGTTAGCAAGCAAGTGATCTGTGGGCAAGAGGAGCTTCAACCCAGTGGGGCTCTCAGACATGGCACGGGCTCACATCGCAGAGTTATCCCATCTATACACCAACTTTGGCCGAGGGCTTCTCTTGCTGGGGTGGGAAGTGGTGTTAGTAATTGTCATTAATTACCTAGCACTTACTAGGGTTTTCCAGCATGAGCAGAAAGGCTCAGGCAGTGCTGCAGATACAGGCAGTTGGAAGTGCAGCCCAGAACACCAACCATCAGGGCCTGAGGGAAATAGCAAGGGCTCTGACAGCATCTGCTATAGGGGCTAGAGCTGCAGTTTTCTAGCCTTACTTGATTACTAAACTGAAAAAAAAAAACCAGCTCCCATAATTCATGTTCCACAAAAAAGTTCATGGAAATATCAACAGGGGTCTATCCAAAGGTTAGAAGGTTCAACAAGCCTCAGGCAATAACCTCATAATGCCAAAGAGTCACCTTTGCTCACCACCTCTCAAAAGCTGGGCAGATGAATCCTCACAGACATAAGACATGTTTACCTCGGACCTGCTCTAAGTTCATTTTTCAGGACATTCCATCCCATTTCTGAGATGCTGGCCCCATGGCCTGGGTTCTAGAAGGCATCATTCCACTCTGACCTTGCACCTGTATAGTAAATTTCTGCTAGGGCAGAATTATATTCCTATTCTCAGGGGGTACCATCTCCTCCTGGGTTCCTTATGTTGGCTGAAAACATGAAAATCATTCTAGAGTGTTTCCTCCATTAATACCCTCTGTTCCCACTGGCCAGGTGGGCCTGCAGCCTTGTTTTTGAAAACTAAATAACTACACTAATCCCAAGAGAGGTGGTAGCAGGGTGGTTAAGAGCATAGGTGCCTGAAATTGAATTGTACCTTTTCTCTGCACTGGGAGACCTTGAGCAAGTTACTTGTGCCTTAGGTTTCTAAAAATAGGCATAATAACAGTACTTTCTTCATAGAGTTATTACAATGTGTTAGCTATTATTAGAACGCAATGCACAATGACTGGAGACAGTAAATACTCAGGAATGGTGTCCTCAGGATAGTGTCATGACAGAACTAATGTTTATTGAGCTCTTACCAGGTGCCAGCCAATGTGCTAAGCATTTAAATCATTAAATCCCAACTATCTACTACCTACCTACCTATCTATGCTATTATCATTTTATTGATGTAGTAATGAGTTTCAGAGCAGCCACACTGCTGGCCCAAAGTCACTATACAGGTAAGCAACCAGGAAAACTCTTTAAGTCTCCAGAAATCATTGCCTGATGGTGGAAACTCAGTGTGAAATGAGATTTTGTGCTGCTCAAAGGCTCCTGCAGTTGCCTTCTAGGTGACCTGACTATGCCTTGCCTTTCTCTTTCCTCATCCCACAAATCTACAGAAAATCCTTGGGCCCCAGGATAAACACCTGGTCTTTAGAAGTAAAAGCTTCCCACTTCTAGTCTCTCTTCTTATCAAAACTTGACCCATGTCATAAGGTCCCCTTCTTCTAGGAAGCCTTCCATGATCCTTCCTATCCCTACCCACAAAGAGTCTTCCTCCTCCCTTACTGGAGTACTACCTAAAGTGACACTCCTTTAGCATAACCTCCTGACACCTTCTTCATGTAGGTCCCTTTGCACATTTGATCTCATGAGCAGGTATGGCTGCCCCACAAAGGTACAGGCATTGCCTTAAATTTAAGGCTACAATGCCTAGCCCAGGTGTGTCTGTCACAGTACTCAATAAAGAGTCAAACATCCTAACACTGAGCTGGAGAAATCATCAAGTACCATCACCCTTTCCCTGCATTTTATAGGGAAGGATACCAACCTGCATCAGTCACCAAGTCAGGCAACAGAGGAGCCAAACTTGAACACAGGACTCCTGACTCCAAGCTCTGAGGACCCAGAGCACTGTCTCTAGTTTGATTTATAATATTGAATTAATAGGTGATATTTCTAGCAAGAGGCTCACACACACACACACACCTTTCCCACCACACCACCCATCAGGACACTGAGTCCCTCTCTCATCTCCCTGACCCACTCACTCTTCCACTCCTTGTGACTTTGCTGCAAAGTGCCTGCAGATTTATGTCCCACCCATGAGACATTGGAATGTCAGACATTAGTTTCCATTCCCCATACTCTCAAATGAGAGGGCCAAGATTAATGAAGCATCTTCTCTCAATCAAGAAGCCATTTCAGGCTGTTCTTTTAAGCCCAGTGAGTTGTACAGGTGAATTAAAACTGTTTGACCTTTTTATCTTCCATGGGAAGATTTGTGGTGCTCCCCACAAGCCCACCCCATATGAGGCACAAGTTTGCTCTCAACACAAAACATTTGTGTTCAGTAGCATGATCCCAAGAGGGTGTCCTCTCTCAACACTGAGGTCAGATTACTCCTGGGAGTGGTTGGTTGAGGGGGGAGTATGTGAGTGTAACTTTGGGGGGCTCCTCAAACTCAACACATGGCATCTAACAAAACCCAAGAGACCCTTCTCCCTCAACAGGCACTTAGAGCCTGGAGAGGGGACCCCAAAAGCCAAGTCCTTAATGTGCACTGGGAAGCTGGGAACTGAGTCTAGAGCTAAGCCAGAGAAATGTTCAAAACAACCAACAAGGCATGGCACAAGCACCAAACAACCAGAGCACATGCCACCATAAACCACCATAAGGCCAGGGGGAGCACCCCAGGGCTGTCAGCTATGGACAGAGCATTTACGCTCCCCAAGAAGTGAAAAGGGTTGGGGTATTGGTCCAGAGAGAGAGAGATAGAAAGAGTGAGAGAAGAAAGAGGAGGACCAAGTAACATGGTAGGAGGCCAGAAGCTAAGTCATATAAATAGGCAAGAGACATTTTTGAAAAAAAAGAAACATCTAACCTTAAATTTCAAGTTGTTTGTGTTTTTGAAACACTCCCCTTTTTACAATCCTTCTGTGAAGGCTTCTACACACACAAATGCCTTGAGAGAATGAGGTGTGTGTACCTGTTTGTGTGTGTATGCCTGTGTGCATGCACTGTCTATGTCTGTGTATCTCTGTGTGTATGTGTGTGTATGTGTGTGTTGTATAACAGTGGTTGGGAAGCAGTAGAAGAACAGCACATTTGGGATCCCTGAGTCATCACTAGACTAAACTAATTCAGCAGAAGCTCATAGCCAGAGGAGACCATGAGCTGCCCAGGAATTTTTTTAGAACACCTTGGGTCACATTTACTTTTAACACACCCATTCAAGTTTCAAGGAACCTGGGGTCCAAGAAAATCATATCCACATCTTAACATTAATTCAAGGTGACATCCGAGTTACATGTGCAAGACTGAAGTCATCCCCTCTACCTCCAGCATCCACCCATGTCTCCCTCATGTGGCTGAAAGTCAGCCTTAGCCAGAAGGGCTGAAATCTGGGGTTCTCCTTGGCCTGTGCTCTCCCTGCTAGTGGTCAGCATCATTAGATGATGTCTCAGTACCCATCGCCCATTTCTTCCCAGCTGACAGAGCCCTGATTTGGTGTGGGGAACACAGAGAAGGAAAGGAGGGAGTGACATTGTAGTTGAGCCTGGAAAGAGATGGGATTTGGGCAGAAAGAGGGGTGAGAAGGGCTCTGGTATAGGTGTTGGCGCATCCAGTTTTCTGTCTGATATAGTACTGCTTTTAAAACTTGTTAATAAATACCTTTCTGTTTTTTTAAAAAAGTAAATGACATTCAGAGCCTGCAGCAAGTTACCAAAGTTGTAGCAGAGATGACCTCTAAAAGAAGGGTGCCCTGGAAATGTGGCTATGTCTGGTTCACAAAGTCTGTTAAGGAATTTGATTTTCTTTAGCATGAAGCCAGTAAGGGTCTCTGAGCCTGGTGATAGGGAATGGAAGCCAGATGCAGTGAAGGCTGTGAAGACAGCCCTGTTTCTAAGGCAGCTCTGGGGTCCACGCATTGCTCTCAGGACTCCTGATGAGCACCGCCCTCCTACGCAAACATTAGTGCCTAGGCTGTATCCGGGCCAGGAAACATTTCACTCACGTAAAATCATCCTTCTCCTCATTATTTCCCATTTCCAATAAGAAAAAAAGGCCTTTGGCCTCTACCCACAGTTGTACTTCTCACGCATGTCCACCCTGGTGAGACAAAGGCACACTGGACTGGTCTCCACGGAGAGACCACACTAGGCAGGGGTGGAGGGGCAGAACCATCAGACATGGGTCTGAGCCTCGCACCTGGGCAAGCTTTGCATTTTCCAACAGAACATGGCAGAGCACATCACCTGTGATGGGTCCTCGCAGGAAAACCTCCTGCACTGAAAACAAAGTTCAGAAAATCAGTAGGAACTGAAACCCATTACAGAGCCCAGACACTCACCATGCCCCTGTGGCTCACTCACAAGCAAAACACCCAACCTAAATATCTGCCTTATTTGGTACCTCTTTTATAGCTTGCCAATATATATTCTCTGTTTTAAAAAAAAGTCTGAGCCCTGGCCAGGTGGCTCAGTTAGTTGGAATGTCATCTCATACACCAAAAGTTTGCAGGTTTGATTCCCAGTCAGGGCACGTACCTAGGTTGCAGGTTCAATCCCTGGTCTGGGTGCATATAGGAGGCAACTGATCGATTTTTCTCTCTTGCATCAATGTCTGTCTGTCTCTCTCTCTCCCCTGCTTCCTCTTCTCTAAAATCAATAAACACACCCTTGAGTGAGGGTTAAAAAAAAAGTCTATCATTTTTAGCAAACTGATAAATACTGAAAAGGGAAATATATCCTGAAATATATAAAAACAAGCCTCCCCCTCTACACACACACACACAAATAAAACCTACAGCAGAACACATGCAACTCCCCAGCCATTCTCCAGAGCCCCAGGAACCTCCTTGCCCTTGGCAGCCAGGCCTTGAAGAGTTCCCGCCCCCAGTTCCCACCATCTGGCATTTTTGTCTGCAAAGCACAGGTCCTTCCATCCTGGGCTGCCTGCCCACCCTGTGGATGGAGGCCAGGCACTGGAGAGGGCCGCCTGGGTTTTGCCTCTCTGCTGTGGTAACCGCGCGTGCACACACACACACTCACTCACACTCTCAGCTCTGCCTATTTCCTGGCACTGGCACGGCAGACTCAGGCCAGGCCTGCCTCATCTGCCTCATCTGTCCTAACCCCACCTTCCGCATACACCAGCCAAGGGAGAGCAAATGTCAAGAGGGGGAGCAAGGAAGCAAGGAAGCAGTCACAGGGGTGGCAGCAGGACTGGAGGGAGGAAACAAGGCCCTGGGGGACAGGGGGACGACAAGTAGGCAGGTGGCAGAGAGGGCTTCATTTGCTGGACCATCTGTCAGAAGCAAAGGAAAGGCACCCAGTTCCACAGCCCAGGACCCCACTGCACACACACTCACATGTCCACATATGCACACACAGCCACATGCACACACATACAGCCATGCACATGTGCACACATACCCACAGAATTCCACATGCACACACATTCATACCCACAACCTCTTCCACATGTGCACATATATACACAAATAGGCACATGTACACATACACAAACATGCATACCCACCTACAGTCATATACACACACACCCATGCATTAACCCATGCACACAGATATACACAACCATGTGCACACGTACTTAAACTACACCCATATGTGCACACTCCTGCACATATTTTACATGTAAACACAAATGCTTGCCTACATGTGTATGTAAATACACATCTATGTTGTCTTAGTCAGCTCAGGCTGCTCTTACAAAATACCATAGACTGGGTGGCTTAAACAATAATCCATTGTTTCTCACAGTTCTGTAGGCTGGGAAGTCCAAATTCGAGGCACCAGTGGATTCAGTGTCTGGTAAAGACTATCTTCCTGGCTTGTAAACAGCCACCTTCCAGCTCTGTCTTCACATGGCAGAGAGAGAGCTCTCCTGTCTCTTCCTTTCTTATAAGGGCATTAATTCTATCATGAGACCCCACCCTCATGGCCTCATCTAACCTCCTAATTATGATACCTCTAAATACCATCACATTTGGGGTTAAGGCTTCAATATATAAATTTGGGGGTGGGACACAAACATTCAATCCATAGCACATGTGCACCTACAGAAACATACATGCACACTTATATATAGTCATACACACATACACAGACCCATACACACATACACAACCATATACATTCACATGTTTATACTAAAATAAGCACTAATGTATATAGTTAAAATATAAGCACATTCACAAAATCCCCTACCTCCACATACACACTCACACTCATACATACCCATGCACAAATAAACACACACAGAAGTGTGTATGTACATTTGCTCTCAAATACACATTCAAACACATAGGCATATATATTTGTACAAACAGATTTATATAATCCCACACACATAGAGATACACTCATACACACACATATTTCCTCACATGCACATACACACCCATACACATATCTCTACAATTTATGTAAGTATATACACGTGAGTATTTACTCAATCGCATGCAAAAATGGATATATATTCCCATTCTCTCTCCCTCTCTCTTGAACAAACACACACACACAGGCTCAGCCTGCTGCCTGTCTTTTCTTCCCCTTCAAGAAAAAGCACGTTGCTCCTGATGCCCAGGAGCCTCCAGTGGGGCCTCACCACTCCATTTGCCACCATCTACCCCCCCGTCCCCACCACAAACACGTTTACCCTCCCCTGCCTCTACCACTTTGACATCATCTGCTGCCCACCAGAGAGACACCTGGTCCAGCCATTCTTAAGCCTGGCCACATAGCAGAATCCCTCAGGCACCATCCACTGATACCAACACTAGAACCCCACACCAGAGTTTCTGACTTAATTGATCTGAGGTGGGACCTGGGTATTGAGGTAAGTTCTACAGTCTCTCTGGCATACATGCCCATTCTCAGCTCCATAACCTCAGGGACTTTAAGCTACTTAAACCCTCAGCAATTTCTCCATCTCTAAACTGGGCATAATAATGCCTATGTCATAGGCTTGTTCTATGAATTAAATCAGGTAATCCATCCTAAACAGACAATACCAGGTCCACAGTAAAAGTGCATAAATGTGAGTTTGCTTTGACTATTATTGATTTTATACTACCTCAGTATGTTCCTGAAAAAAATGTGGATTCCAAATTTTTAAAAAATTGAAACTGAATGCCCTGAAATCTATATGACCGAGAAGCCATCTGAAGCCCATCTAGTCAACCTCCTTCTGACCCCTTTCTCTTGTGGTACTAATGGTCCATTAAGTACTTCTGCCATCAGAAGTCAGTTTGAGGACTAGGAGTCACCCTCTTCCTGCTCGTTGTTTTCCTCTCTATTTTTTTAGGGCAAACAACAAAGACATCATCCTACATGACCCCAAGGCTGCACAGATGAGAGCAGCTCCCACCATCCTGTGATACAGTGGAGTGTATCACCACTCCAGTCTGGCAGTCATAGCCAGTTCCCACTTTGGCAATGAGAAAGCAGAGGCACAGAAAACTTAAGCAATTTGCACCAAATCACGTAGTTATCAGGTGGCCGATGTGTCTGGGTCCATGTTCAGGCCCTTTCCCCAGTCATCCTGACAGGCTTTGAGTCCTCTGCCCCCATTCCCCCTTCATATTCCATACCCCCCCCCCAACAGTGGTCCTTCATGGCCATGCCTACCTGCCACTGTTGTCAGGAGAGCAAGAGGTGTTGGAGATTCCAATGGCAAGAGTTTAACCCCATAAGCTCTGGTGTTAATCCTATTCTGGGGGTGTTTAAAATGGAGAAAGGAAGGGAAGGCAACTAACACTGATCAATGACTTTCTGACTTCTCTCCTTTGCTTAAAATCAGGACCTAAACAAGAAGAAGGAAGGAAGAAACAAGACATTATTGCTGGCGACTTCCTAGGCCTGAGGCACTGCTAAGGCACTGCTTGATTGCACTGGCCAGGTAGCTCAGTTGGTTAGAACACTGTATCCATATGCCAAGGTTGCAGGTTCAGTCCTCTATCAGGCATATACAATAATCAACCAATGAATGCATGAGTAAATGGAACAACAAATCGATGTTTCTCCTCTTCCTCCCTCCCTCCCTCCCCCTCCCCCCCTCTCTCTCTCTCTCTATATATATACATATACATATATATATATATACATATACATATATATATATATATATATATATATATATATATCCAAAATCAAAAAAATAAAAAGGGAGGATAGTAGGGTAAGCAGGCTCAGAGCACTAAGCTGGTTTGGGTTCCAGCTGCACTCTGACCTAGCTATATGATTTCAGTTTCTTAGCTGCTTTACGATGAGATCACACCTTCCTCACCATGGTATTGCAGGTTCTGATAACATGTCACTTGGAATATGATCACCAGTGCCTACCACATGCTAAGAACTCAAGAAAGCTTGACTATTTTAATCTTAACTATTATCCATATTTCAAAATTTTATTAAAGAACCATAACCCAGGTGAGAACTCCAGATTATTTCAAAATATATTCTATTTTGAATGAACTAAAATGGTGCCCGTTGGCTGGACTCTGCTGTCAGAACTGAACTGCCATTGTTATCTATGTCACTACAGATAACCACGGAGGAGGCACAGGCCCTGTTCCAAAGTAGTGTAGATTCTCCTAGGGAAGAAGGAGAAGTTTAGAAATAACCACAATGTAAGGAAGTAGATGAAAAACAAAGAAAACAACCCATACCCAATTGCAAATAAAGAAAACTTAGAGAAGCAAAATGCTTTGCCCAAGGGCACACAGCTGAGAAAGGCCAGAGCAGGGCCTGGAGCTCAGCTCTGCCTCAGTGTCAAGTCTCATGCTCTTTCCACTGTGCACAAGGGCCCAGGGGATTCCATTTTTACTTTTTTATTTTTTTATTACATTTTATTGATTATGCAATTACAGCTGTCCCGACTTTTCCCCTGTTGCCCCCCTCCACCCAGCACCCCCCACTTCTTCAGGCAATCCCCCTAGCACTGTTATGTCCATGGGTCATGCACATAAGTTCCCTGTCTACTCCATTCCCCATACTGCACCCCACATCCCCATGGCTACTCTGCAACTACCCATCTGCACTTTTTAATCTCCCTCACTCCTCACTTCTTCACTCACCCTCTCCTACCCGCCTCCCATCTGGCAATCTTCCAGTAACTAACTTCTTTTTTCTTGCTTTTTCTTTCTTTTTTTTTTTTTTTGGAAAACTCACTTTGGAAGTTTTTTTTTTTTTTCCAGTATTTTTTAATTGTTGATATTGTACAGTTTTCTGTCTTTTACCCGGCCCCAGCCCACCACCCCAGCCCTCCCCACCTTCCTCCCATTTCCACCCCCCATAGTTTTTGTCCATGAGTCCTTTATACTTGTTGCTCTAAACCGTTCCCCTTTTCCCCTGAAATTCCCTCCCCTCCCCATCTGGACACTGTCAGACTGTTCTCAAATTCAGTGTCTTTGTTTATATTATGCTTGTTTGTTTGTTTTGTTGATTAGCTTCCTTTTTAAGTGTCTCTCTTTATCTTTAACCTCTGGCCTTTTAATAACGATGTGTCTTGGAATAGACCATCATAATTGGGACTCTCTGCCCTTCCTGGACTTGCATGTCTATTTCCTTCATCAAATTAGGGAAGTTTTCTTTCACTATTTTTTTCCGGTAGACTTCCAATTTCTTGCTCTTTCTCTTCTCCTTCAGCCACCCCTATGAGATGAATGTTGAACCTCTTAAAGTTGTCCCAGAAGCTGTTTATACTATCCTCATCTTTTTGGATTCTTTTTTCTTCTTGTTGTTCTGTGTGATTGTTTTTTACTTCTTTATGTTCCAAGTTATTGATTTGATTCTCAGCTTCATCCATTCTACTGTTATTTCCCTATAAATTGTTCTTTATTTCAATTAGTGTATCCTTGGTTTCTGACTGGGTTTTTTTAATGCTGCTGAGGTCCTCATTAAGTTCCTTGAGCACCATTATATCCAGTGCTTTGAACTCTGCATCTGATAGATTGCTTATCTCCATTTCACTTAGCTCTTTTTCTGGATCTTTGATCTGTTACTTCATTTGGGCAATGTTTCTTTGTCTACTCATTTTGGCAGCCTCCCTGTGTTTGTTTCTATGTATTAAGAAGAGCTGCTATGGCTCTCTGTCTTGGTAGTGTGGCCTAATGTAGTAGGTGTCGTGTAGGGTCCAGTGGCACAGCCTCCACTATCACTTGAGCTGGGTACTCTATGTGCACCCTTCATGTGGGCTGAGTACATTCTCCTCTTGTAGTTGAGCCTTGGTTGCTGTTAGCAGACTTATGACAGGGGTTCACCTAGGCCAGGCAGGTGCAAGGACTGGCTGTGACCGCTTACCACAAACCTCTGCCCTCCATGGAGGATCAGCTGTGCAGGGGTCGGGTGGTGATGCTCTGACATAGTCTGTAGCTGCCCCCTGGATGTGTTGGTCCAGGGGTTTCCTGGGTTGTTCAAGCCAAGGTCAGCCCCCACCTGCGTCTTGCCCAGGGCATCCTGCCTGAGCTATAAAGCAATCTGAGATGGCTGCTACTTGTGCTGGGCTTGGGGATTCCCAGGTGAAGCCAAGCTGTGACTCTAATCTGGCTGCCACTAGGGCTCACTGAAGTCAGCTGTTGCTTGTTTGATAGAATTTAGGAGTCAAGACCAGCCATTCTTATGGAAAAGCTGCTTGGGTGGGCCTGTAAGTTGGGTGTTGTAGAGCCTCTGTGGATCTCCAAGGTGGGTCACACAGTGTTAGCCAGGTTGATGGAGTCTCAGATATGGCACCAGCCTACCAGCTCTATGCGGGGAGGGCACAGCAAAAGGACAAGGGCCTCTGCTCACCCCAATGCCAGACACTTCAGTCTCTCCCTGTGTATCACTGGTGCCCATCAAGCTGCCACTCCGGTGCTGGAGCTCAGAGGGAGTGATTCTGAGTAGGTGGGAACCCTATTTTTAGAACAAATATAAACTCTGGTAGATTGGGGTGGTGGGTTCCAAAAGAGCATGTTCTAAACCTTTCAGAATAACTCAGGTGTGATAAAGCACTGGACTGAATAAAAGAGATAAAATAAGAAGTTTTTAATCCCCCCGTCCATAAACATAAAATGCATAAACAATCCAGGAATGACCCTCATGGAGATAACACTATGCATTTTTACACAGGCACTTTGAGGGCTAACTAAATGGAGAGACAGACCATATTTCTATACTGGAAGAAGGACCATTAAAAAAATATCCATTTTTTCAAAACAACACATGACTGTACCCAATTCTAAACAAATTCCTGAGGAAATTTTCTTTAAAACTTGGAAAAACAATTCTATGTTTTATCTGGAAAAATGAGTAGTTAAGTTGGGCAAGAAAATATTGAAAAAAAAAGAAACAGTGATGTAACTAGGTATACTGGATACAAAAGCTTATTTGTATATACATCTGCAAAATTCAAAACATTGGTACCGGTACAACACACACGTGAATAAGAGAGAGTATATAGCCAATAACAGAGGCTGGTACATGCGAGACCTTAATATCAAATCAAGGATGCTCACAACCAGTGAAAACAGGATGGAAGATTCAATAAACAGAGTTGGGAAAGTTGGATACCTGGGAAAAAATCCTGTTAGAGCCTCACCTCACAGCATTATATCCAAAGGATGGGGGTGAGGAGAGGAACTAGGAGAAAATGTAGATGAATAGTTATCTGGCTTCTCTCTAAACACAAACACAAACACTGGGAGGAATCCCTATGTATAAATATGAAAGTCAAAAATGAACACATCACAATGGTTGAAGCTGGATAGTGGGTACAGAGGGCAGCAGGACAGGATGGGGTTTGTTATGCTATCTGCTCTATTTTTATGTATATTTGAAAATGTCCACAGTTAAAAATAAAAGCTTTTTAAATTTTTAAATATATTTTATAGATTATGCTATTACACTTGTCCCATTTCTCCCCCATCATTCCCCTCCACCCTGCACACCCTCTCCCACTCACATTCCCCCCACTTTAGTTCATGTCCGTGTGTCATAAGTTCTTCAGCTTCTACATTTCCCATACTATTCTTTCCCTCCCTCTGTCTATTTTCTACCCACTGTCTATGCTACTTGTTCTCTGCACCTTTTCCCCCTCTCCCCTCCTCCCACTCCCCTGTTGCTAACCCTCCATGTGATCTCCATTTCTGTGTTTCTGCTCCTGTTCTAGTTGTTTGCTTAGTTTCCTTTTGTTTTAGGTGTGGTTCTTAATAGCTGTGAGTTTGCTGTCTGTTTACTGTCGTATTTTTTATCTTCTTTTTCTTAGATAAGTCCCTTTAACATTTCATATAATAAGGGCTTGGTGATGATGAACTCCTTGAACTTGACCTTATCTGAGAAGCACTTTATCTGCCCTTCCATTCTACATGACAGCTTTGCTGGATAGAACAATCTTGAATGTAGGTCCTTGCCTTTCATGACTTGGAATACTTCTTTCCAGCCCCTTCTTGCCTAGAAGGTCTCTTTCAAGAAATCAACAGACAGTCTGATGGGAACTCCTTTGTAGGTGACTGTCCCCTTATCCCTTGCTGCTTCTAGGATTCTCTCCTTCATTTTAATCTTGGGTACTGTAATTATGATGTGCCTTGGTGTGTTCCTCCTTGGGTCCAACTTCTTTGGGACTCTCTGAGCTTCCTGGACTTCCTGGAATTCTATTTCCTTTGCCAGATTGGGGAAGTTCTCTTTTATTATTTGTTCCAATAAGTTTTCCACTTGTTGCTCTTCTTCTTCCCCTTCTGGTACCCCTCTAATTCAGATGTTGGGACATTTAAAGATGTCCTGGAGGTTCCTAAGCTTCTCTTCATTTTGTTGAATTCTTGTTTCTTCCTTGTTTTCTGTTTGGTTGTTTCTTTCTTCCTTCTGGTCCACTCCATTGATTTGAGTCCCAGTTTTCCTCCCATCTCTATTGGTTCCCCATGCATTTTCCTTCATTTCACATATTGTAGCCTTCATTTTTTCATCTAATTTGTGATCAAAATCAACCAATTCTGTAAGCATCCTGATCACCAGGGCTTTGAACTGTGCATCTGATAGGTTGGCTGGCTCTTGGTCACCTAGAGGAATTGGCTCTGGGGCTTTGATCTGTTCTCCCATTTGAGCTATTTTTGGATTTTTTGTCTTTGGTCTGGTAGCAGCTGTTACGTAGTGAGGGGTGGAGCCTTAGGTGTTCCCCAGGGTGGGGCAGCCCAGTTGCTGAGTGTGATGCTGTATATGGGGGCGGGGTCCGAGAGGGAACAATGACACTTGCTGCACTCTCTCTCTGATTCTAGTCCCTTCTGCCGTTTCTCCTTCACCTGGATTATCTGTGCACAAATGTGGGACCACCTGGTCAGCCAGTCGCCTTGCACAGCCTCACTGGGTCTGCACAGTTGCCACCCTGTGCCTGGGGTCCACTAGCCACCGCCTGTGCACCTGGGGTCTGCTAGCCACCACCTGTACACCTGGGAACTGGCAGCCACTGCTGCCTGCATGCCCAGGTCTGCACTCTACTTTTTACCCCTCTTACCGGTCTGGATGAATAGTCGTTGGACTTCTGTACAGTTCAATTTTCTATAAGTTCTAGTTGTTTTCTTGTTTCTAAATATTTGTTGTCCTTAATTTTGGTTGTGAGAGGAGGCACAGTGTGTCCACCTACGCCTCCATCTTGGCCGGAAGTCCAGCTTTTTAAATTTTTAAAAATCAACATAAACTTAAAGGCAAACAACCAAAGGGAAATATACCTATACCGCAAATTCGGCATATGAACCATTTCTCTTTAAGGTATAAAGAGATCCCCCAGATGACTAACAGTCTTCAAAGCATGAGCGGATAGGAAGTAACATTTGTGGATTATGCTCTTAGCACCCAATCCCCCTTCCTTCTTCCTCAGGACCTGTGATTTCCATTGAAAAACCCACATGGTTCTGGGGAAGCTGACTCTATCCTCCACCAGGAGGAGATCATGTGACCTAGCTACTCCAATCAGTGCATCCCATCCCCCAGTAATTGTAATTGGTAAGGAAGAAGCATGTGGCCAAGGCAGCCCCTGAAGAATGAATATCAGGGCTACTGGTAGGGTCAGGGACAAAGAAGCTCTCTTTCCTGATAGACTCTAATGGAGACCCTGGAGCTTCTGGGAGAACCCCGGAACCTAGGAGTGGTAAGAAGTCTCCACCTTAGAGAATAAAGCCAGCACTAGAAAGCAGAGACAAGAAGTCAACAATGAGAGAAAGAATTCTGTGACTTTTTTTTTTAATCCTAGGCCAAGTATTACCTAAAGCTAAACTTATTCCTATTTAAACACACTGGGGGAAAATTGTTTATTTTTCCCTAGGCTTCTGTTACTTGCAACCAAACTAAAATAAACTAAATGGGCCTGAATGTGTAGCAATTTCCAAGCATGCCCCTAGCAGGAAGCAGAAGGCAAATTTTGCACATGCCTGGGAGATGATCAAAGAAGTTCAGGGAGTTCTGGTTCAAGCAGGCTTCCCCTCCCTTGGAGGTTGGGTAAGTTGATGCAGACCCCGGCTCATGGAGTCTGTCACATTGTGAATGAGCCATGAGCCATTCACACAGACTACTGAGTCTGGCGGAAGAAAAGGGACAGCATGGCTTTTCTCTCAAGGGGAGCAAAAGCCACCACCCTTGCTGTGACCGGCCTTTATTGGGTTTCTTGGCACATTACATGATGGTCCTCATTTACTATGCACAGGTTCGCTTTAGGTGGTTATCTTTTACAGACAACAAAGGAGATGATGCCACTAATCATATCACAAAAGGAGGATATTTGCAAATGAAAAGGGAAAAGTGGTTGGACGGGTTACACTGGTCCTTGCAAGGTTTAGCATAGATTTTAGAAAGTTACGGTAAGCATTTGCTGTCTCAATTCAGGGTGAGGGAGTTTTAGCAAAAGCAAGTCTCAAAGCAGCCTAGGTACATTGCAGGCCTGATTCCCATAGGAGAACCTATCCATGGGCATGGGTCCTATGCATCTCCAAGTGGGAGCTAGGCCCACACCACACAAAATGATCTGCTACATCAGGTCACTAGTGCTCTGGTTTCTGCTCTGATGAATTTCAGCCTCCCCATAGTCCCCTTCTCTCTCCCTCCCCCTGAGAAAATGGATTCAGACACCACTGGGGCCAGTGAGATCACACAGCAAGGAAGGCTTCCTTCAGCAATACAACTTGCTCTGCCCAGAAAGGTGATGAGACACCTGGGAGCAGGTGCTCCTGGATTATTTTGACAGATATCCAGAATCTCCAGTCTGAAGCTTCTTTCTCCTACCCTGAGATTAGAAAGCAGATCAGGAAATCTTCCAATGTAATGCAGCCTCATTGGGAGTGGTCAGTGTTGCATGGGGATGGTCAAGAGAGGAGGCCAACTTCACTGGCCACCTGGATGTGGCCTCTACAGCTTTACAAGGTCAAAATGGGACCTTCTCCATACAGCCAGAAAGAACCAAACTCTCAATGGAGAGTTAAATCAGAACACCTGTTGGACAAACCCAATAGCCAATTACTCATCCACAATGGTAGCTTTCTCTTTCCAGTGGTAGACCTGGAATACCCATGCTCATATGTGCGGTCCCTCCAGGCATCTCAGCCCCTGAAGTGGCCAAATGAGCATGACTTTGGGGCCAATGAGAACACAGATCCTCCTCAGGTGTGGGAAGGCCTTATGATCTGAACTGCCAGATGACCAACACCCCCACCTTCTTGTCCAGGCCCCTGGACACTGCCTCAAAATGTGTTTTCCAAATTTGTTTCTAGGAATCCATCTTTTCTAAGACAGCTCTTTTCGTAACCACTGTTGTCCATTTTTAAGATTTTTCCTTTCCAAGTTGTTGTCTTTGCATTCTTTCTAATTATATTTTGAATGTAATATTTGCTGGAGAATATAAAGAATGCAGTAAATTTAAGTTAAAATGTGTAACATTAAAATGATCACTCCTCAATTTACCATCCAACTTAATAGCTAGAACATCACCAGTAACTTGTACCCACCTCTCCCATCCCTGTACTTTCCTCCACCCAGGTGGCCACATGTTATTTAGGATATATCATTTCTTTGTATTTGTTGCAGTGTTGTCACATATGAATGAATTATAAAATAGGAATGATACTCTATGTAGTCTTCTATAGACTTGCTTATTCCACGTATTATGTTTCTAAGATGCATCCATTTGTTACAAATAGCTGAAGTTTGTTCATTTTAATTGGTGCATGTTATTTCTTTGTGTAAATGTGTCCTAATTTATATATCATCCACCTGCCTACAGACATTTAAGTCATTTGAGTTGGTGGGGGTTTTGTGCTATACTAAATATGTTGCTATCAGCATCACTGCACACATCTATACACATGTGGTGCCCACGTGCAAGGAGCTCTCTGGGGTTGACACCTAGAAGTGGCATTGCCAGGTCAGTGGATAGTCAAATGTTCATTTTCAGGAAAATGTCTAACTGTGCATCCACATTCTCTAAATATGGGATCGCCTTATTATTCATTCCCCAACTTAGAATTGATTCTAAATGTATACCCATGCAATGTCTTGCTTTGGATAGAGTATACATACATCCCTACTAGGTGACTCATGCTGACCAAAGAAACATGAGAAAGAGTGACAAGTGCCTTGTATCTAAGCAGAAACTTTATGAGCCATCACCAGGTTCTTCCCATGCTCTTTCTCCCTCTGCCATGAGGCTCTCATGTCCCAGATGTGGGCTATCCCACCAGCCTGGGTCCCAGCATAAAGACACACGGAGCTGCAGCAAACACAAGTGGCAAAACACAGGACTGAGAAATAAACCTTTGTTGTTATAAACCATTGAGCTTGCAGCTGTTTGTTGCTGCCTCATAATATAAGATCCATTCACACTTGAATAAGCAGCCGGTCCAAAAGGCCCTAGAGGTTTTCTAGTACAAATCCCAGGGACGAAATTCTCATCAGTTAGAATTCTTTCTGTCAGAAGTGACATGCTTGATAAAGAAATATGAGAATGTATTGGTTCTCATAAACAGAAAGTCCAGGAATTAAGCTTGAAGCAGGGATAGATGCGGGAGCCAACAGTATTATCAGGGCCTATTCTCTCTGTCTCTTGGCTATGTTTCCCTCTGGGTTTGTCTGCACTCTCAGGCAGTTCTCAGTTCTTCTCTCATGGTAGCAAATTGGGCACCAGCAGATCCAGGCTGCTCCTTCACAGCTCTGAGACGATCCATTCCAACAAGTCCTGAGCCTGACTCCCACAGCCATATTGGGCCAAAGGACTTCCCTGAACCAATCAATGTCTAGGGAGATGGGATACACTGATTGGATCCGGACTGGGTCACATGGTACCTTTGGAGTTGGTGAGGGGATTACCCTAATCCAAACTACCTGGGCAAAGAAGAGAGTAGAGGTGGATATGCTCAGAAAAAATCAGGGTACTCTTACCAGGACAAACAGATGCTAGACAGGCAAACCACAAACTGCCTTGCACCAGCCTCATTGCCCTTATCAATGGTACACTGAGCTGGCACCTACTGGCTTATGACAGATGACTATACACAACACATCCCTCCAAATGCCATACTCAGTGATATCATGTTGCAAGTGTTCACACCATAGGACTAGCAAGCACTACACATCAGGCCTTTAATTTCCCCCAGAAAACCTATTATTACACATGTACCAATACACCTCTGCCCCAACCCTGTTTTCCATTGGTTATAGTTCTAGCTCTGCCTGATGCCACAGTGTCACTTGAACAAGTCCCTGGCCCTCTCTGGGACTTGATTTTTCACAACTTTAAAGTTGGGCTGACTCTTTTTGAAGGTATCTTTCATCAGACAGTTCTGACTCTGTGACACCCAGAAAGGAGGTGTGTGTGTGCGTGTGTAAGTTTAAATTTGCTTTCTCTGCATCAGAAATCAAAAATGAAGGCATTGGCTATAAACTCCAATATAATCTGGTGGCTGTACCTCTTCACTTGGGCTATTAAATCATTTTCCCTCCAAAGGTACACATGTTGTGGCATAAGGAGCAAACTGTTGACAGATGGTGGAGAAACTTCACAGGCCCATAATTGAGACTTATTTTCATACATTCGTGCCAGTTTGAAATCTAATTGCCAATAAAACAATACTGTGATACTGCCACATCTAATACCTCTGCCACTCTCCAAACTTACACTTGAATCCACTAGTAAATTCTAATTTCCCAGAGAAAAATATTTCCCCCTCTCCGTCAGAAAAGCAATGCTATAAATCCACATACAAGGTTCATTTTCAAATGCAAACCTCCTTTCTCCAGTCCCCAAAGAGCCCTCATTCAGCTAATGTTAGTGCCTGCCTGAGAGCAGTAGATACTCTTTGTTTACTTGACAGAAGCACAGATATGTTGGTGAGCCTGTGATGGGGTTGTTGCAGAGAAACAATTTGCTAGGCCAGGTTACCACAACTCCTTGTGGAGTGACCCAGTACCAGGCTTTGGAGACAGTTTGTCCCAATAGTGGGTAAGTGGCCAGAGACCCAGCACCACCCACTGAGCAAGGGAAGGTGCAGGAACTCCAACCTCCCCTCCCTGCTTTTCTGTTTTCTCTTTCCTGAAGAAAAGATTTCAGAAATCGATCTAGATCAATTGAAGCTGTAAATATTAAATAACAGGCTTTCAGTGGGATGAAGGAAACAGGCTGGGTTTGTTTGCATCTACTGAAAAATGCAACCTGTCACCTCAAACCACAAGCCTGCTAATAGCAGTAATAGCCATCCTTCTCAAGACAACTTTGCCTGGTTTACAAAGAAATCTCTACTGTGGGCTGAATCTGTGCCAGATCTGTGCCAAACCCAGAGGTGGTGGTGCGAATACAGCAAATACATGTTTTGCCCTGAGAAGAGGCTTACCATTTTTCCCACTTTACAGACAGTAAGGTGAAGCTCAGAATGGTTAAACAACCCTTCCATCAGGATGCACAGTTACTGGTGGAGGTGAAATTCGACCTCAGATTATCTTATTTAACTCCAAGTCGAGGTCTTTGTTACAAGGGTTAAGTGACATAGTTATTATGAAAGCTTAATAAAATTTGGTTTCCATTCTCCCTCTCCCCAGCCCTACCTCTGCCCATGGTTCCTTCTCTTTCATTTGGGATTATATCTTCCCCACCTTCCACACCCAGGCCTTTAAATATTTGAAGACTGTTATCACTGCTTTCTGGAGTCTTCCCTTTCCACACAAAATGTACTCTGATTCTACAGACATTTCCCATATCATGGTCTGACATTTAGGCCACTGCTTCTCAAACTATAGTGAGCACAGGAATCATCTAGAAAACTTGATGAAATGCAAATTTTGACTCAGGAGGTCTGGGTGGAGCCTGAGATTCTGTATCTCTAACCAGCCCCAGGAGGTGAGAATGCAACTGATCATGGACAACACTTTGAGTGGTAATGACAGAGTGTAGACCTGCACTAATACAGGTAGCCACTGGCCACATGTGACTACTGAGCACTTGAAGTGTTGCTAGCACAACTAATTAAATTTTTATTGCATTTAAGGGACTTCCGGCCAAGATGGAGATGTAGGTAGCCACACTGTGCCTCCTCGCACAACCAAAAGAAGAACAACAGCAATTTTAAAGCAAAAAACAACCAGAACTTACAGAATATCAAGCTGTATGGAAGTCTGACAACCAAGGAGTTAAAGAAGACACATTCATCCAGACAAGGAGGAGGGGTGGAGAGGGGCAGCCAGGTGGAGAGAACTTGTGGCAATGTGGTAGCTGGAGGACTGGGGCAGGCAAGGCTGCAGCTGGCCAGCAAGGCTACAGCATTGGCTGGTAGAGCTGGTGGTCTCACAATCGCGTGCAGATAAACCGGGAGGAACAATTGGGGAGCGAGACAGATCCCGCAACCCAGAGCTCCAGCAAGGGGAAATAAAGCCTCAAACCACTGACTGAAAACACCTGTGGGGGTTGAGCCTACAGCAGGAGAAACTCCCAGCCTCACAGGAGAATTCGTTGGAGAGATCCACAAGGTCCTAGAATGTACACAAACCTGCCCACCCAGAAATCAGCACCAGAAGGACCCAATTTGCTTGTGGGAAGCAGGGGAAGTGGCTGAAATCCAGCAGAGAGTGGAGCAAGCGCCATTGTTCCCTCTTGGACCCCTCCCCCACATACAGCATCACAAAGCAGCAATGTGGGTTACCCTTCCTGGGTGAATACCTAAGGCTCCGCCCCTCACTATGTAACAGGTGCATCAAGACAAAAAAAAAATGGCCTAAACAGAAGAACAGATCAAAGCTCCAGAAAAAATACAACTAAGTGACAAAGAGTTAGCCAACCTATCAGATGCACAGTTCAAAACACTGGTAATCAGGATGTTCACAGAATTGGTTGAATTTGGTCACAAATTAGATGAAAATATGAAGGCTATGCTAAGTGGAATAAAGGAAAATGTACAGGGAACCAATAGTGATGGGAAGGAAACCAGGACTCAAATCAACGGTGTGGACCAAAAGGAAGAAAAAAAATCCAACCAGAAAAGAATAAAGAAACAAGAATTCAAAAAAATGAGGAGAGGTTTAAGAACTTCCAGGACATCTTTAAACATTCCAATATCCAAATTATAGGGGTACCAGAAGGAAAAGAAGAAAAGCAACAAATGGAAAAGTTATTTGAACAAATAATAAAGGAGAACTTCCCCAATCTGGCAAAGGAAATAGACTTCCAGGAACTCCAGGAAGCTCAGA
Organism: Glossophaga mutica; assembly: GCA_039655065.1. Lineage (NCBI taxonomy): Eukaryota > Metazoa > Chordata > Mammalia > Chiroptera > Phyllostomidae > Glossophaga > Glossophaga mutica. The sequence goes on from CM077307.1 coordinate 121,231,075, forward strand.
GAGTCCCAAAGAAGTTGGACCCAAAGAGGAACAGACCAAGGTAAATCATGATTACATTAGATAAGATTAAAAATAAGGAGAGAATCTCAGAAGCAACTAGAGAAAAGGAGACAGTTACCTACAAAGGAGTTCCCATCAGACTGTCAGCTGATTTCTCCAGAGAGACCTTACAGTCAAGAAGGGGCTGGAAGAAGTATTCCAAGTGATGAAAGGCAAGGACCTACAGCCAAGGTTACTCTATCCAGCAAAGCTTTCATTTAGAATGGTAGGGCAGATAAAGTGCATCTTGGATAAGGTCAAGTTAAAGGAGTTTATCACCACCAAGCCCTTATTATAGAAAATGTTAAAGGGAGTTACCTAAGAAAAAGAAGATTAAAAAAGTGAACAGTAAATTTTTATTGCAGTTAATTTTAATTATTTAAAATTTAAATTACAATGAAAGCAGTAGGAAATATTTTCCATTAAACACAACTTTCTGTTTCAGTAGGACTATATTTTAACCATTGAAAATCTAGCATCTGAATAGATATGTTTGAAGTATAACACACACTGGATTTCAAAGACCTAGTATTCAGGGAGAAAAAAGTAACATAATATCTCATTCATAATTTGTTTATACTGATTACATGCTGAAATCATAATGTTTTAGATATACTGAGTTATCTAAAATATATTATTGGCTATAGAAAATTTTGACTTTTAGATAGAGAGATAGATAGGGCCTGCATTATATCTCTATTAAATAACCATGGTCTGGACCATTCACCAGCCTGAACTCAGGCTGAGCTCCAACTTATCAATATTCCACTGACACATGGTCTGGACACTGTACTCAAAGTAATATAGTCTGAGGTTATTTGGTTGTTTTGCATGAGTTTGGGGGCAATCACATCATCAACCTCTGTGTCTTTTGGTGCGAACTGATGTTCGCCCAGCTCTCCCCTAGCCTCTACATGTATGGTCAAGAGTTTTGCAATGTTACCATTGTAAGACAGTACAGTTTTCTCTATTTCATTTCTCTTGTTCATTTCAGCCTATTTTCCCTTCCATTCAGTACCTTCCCTTCCCTACCTTCAACCAGGGCAGCAACTAAACTGTTGAAGGGGACAGACCACCTCTATCTACAGAGACTTATCTCTGGCCCCCAAGCCCTGCTTCCAGGATGACAGCAGCCCACTTATCAGCACCCTTTGGGTATGATGTCTACTCTGCATGTCTGTGCTATCAGCCAAAATCCTCCTATTTCTCTATCTGCAGGAAGGTGAAAGAGCTTGTCCACAGCTCAGCTGAAATTCCATTGTCAGAAAACTGCCCTGGGGAAATAACAATGACTGTATGTGAAAATACAGCCACAAGGAAGTTAGAAACATTGCTGTTTATAATAGAAAATAGTAACAAACCACTTACATGATTGATGTCTACAATCAGGAATTAGTTAAATAGACTATGGTAAATCCACCTACTGGAATGATCTGCATACATTTTTTTAAAATGATGTTATAGGAAAATATTTAATGACATGGAAAATTGTCCTCAATATATTTAAGTGCTAAAAGCATGTTACAGAACAGTATGTAAAGAATGATAGTATTTTTAAGTATATATTTATATACAAGGGAATAAGACCGGTACAAAAATACATTAAAATGGTAAACATGGTTATCTCACAATGATGGATTTGAAATCACTTTTATTTTCCCTACAAGCGTTCTGCTTACATTATCTTGTTTAACACTTGATGCAACTCTGCAGAATAACCAGGATCATCTGCATTTTGCAAATGAGGCCAACACTGGGGCTCGCAGAAGTTACCAACCTATCCTGGTCTTCCCCATGGGAAGCTCAGGGCTACTGGGGATCCAGTCTCCTGCTGGCAAAGCCCATGACTAACTAAAGGTTTTATTTTATTTAGTTTTAAATCACTGTAAATGTTTGACAGCTTTATTGACATACCTTAATATTCAACCTTTTAAGGTATACAAACAGTGGTTTTTAGTACATTCACAGAGTCGTATGACCATTACCACTCTCTAATTTTAGAACACTTTTATAATTCCCCCCAAAGAAATGCTGTGCCGGTCACCAGTCACCCCCATTCTCTCCTCCTCCCGGCCCTCAGCAACAATCGACCCACTTTCTGTCTCTATGGATTTATCTATCTGGGCATTTAATGTAAATGGCAGCATACAGCATGTGGTATTTTTGTGACTGACTCCTTTCACTCACCATAATGTTTTCAAGATCCACCCACACTGTGGTGTATATCAGTACTTCACTTCTTTTCATTGCTGAATAACTTTCCATTGCATGGATTTACTAGTTTTTGTCTAGCCTTCATTAGTTAGTTGATGGATATTTGGATTGCTTCCACCTTTTGGCTATAATGAATAACTGTTACTAAGAACAATTTTGTGAGGACATATGTTTTCCTTTCTCTTGGATACATACCTAGGAGTGGAATTTCTAGGTCATATGGAAACTCCATGTATAACATTTTTGAGGAACTATGAAACAGTTTTCATAAGCACCTGTCCTATTCCAACAGGAATGCATGAAGATTTTAATTTTTTGGAAATTTTGCCCATTTTTAAGTGGGCTATTTATCTGTCCATTATTGAGGTATAGTTCTTTTCATATTATGGATACAAATCCTGTATCAGATACATGATTTGTGAATATTTTCTCCCATTCTGTGTGTTGTCTTTTCATTTACTTAGTGATATTTTCAGCACAAAACTTTTTTAATTTTGATAAAGACCAATATATCTGGGATTTCTTTCTTCTGTTTCTTGTGCTTTAGTATCATGTATAAGTAACTACTGCTTAATCTATGGTCACGATATTTAACTCTATGTTTTCTTCTAAGAGTTCTATAGTTTTAGCTCTTAATTTTTGTAAATTAAGGAGGAGGAGGAGGAACTTTCCCAAAGTGTATTCTGCGGAACTAGCACCTACTGTGTTCTCAACACCATGCCACCTCTAGAAGATGATCATGGGAACAGCAATAGTAGTCATGTAAAAATCTTTTTACCAAAAAAGCTGTTTGAATGTCTGCCAAAATGTTCAAGTTTACCCAAAGAGAGGCACCGTTGGAACACTAATGAGAGATCATGATGCAGCCGCCCTTTTGGATTTCTTTTTAATAATGCGTGACCCTTCACCTTTGATCCCCTGACCTGCATTACCTTGGTAACCATTTCATTTTTTCATTTAATTTTATTTTTTAATTTTGGTGTTCAAGCTGTAACATTTCATCTCTCAAAGTGTAACGCACTGATTTCCTCAAATAGAAATATCCCTTTGAGTGATGAATTTGCAAAATGCTGTCTTCATTTTTCTGTGTAAAAAAAGGTAAAAATAAATTAATAAAATCTATTTTTTTAAAAAAGGAAGATTAATGAAGAAGAACCTGAGGTTGGCTGAGATCTGAGTTCCAGTCTAAGTTTCTCCACCGAGAGATAATTCTTTGTCATGGGTCCTGTTCTAAGCACTTCACATATATTAACTCACTTAATTCTCATAGCCCTATAAAATTATTATTTTAATCCCCATTTTACAGATGAGAAAGCAGAGGCACAGTTAAGTTAAATATCTTTCTTAAGGTCCCATGGGTAGTAAGTTATGGAACCAGGCTTTAAGCCCAGACAATCTGATCTTAGAGTCTACGCTCTAAACTAAGATACTCCACCACTTCCCTGGTGGGCCATCCATCCTTGGCCAGTCACCACACTCATTCTAAATTTGCTTTTCCCATTTCAGATTGACTCCATGATCTCTAAAGTCCCTTCCAGGATAGGAAGGCATAGTTTGAACTTGAAGTTCTTGATGTGGACCAGGCATCTCTCTCCTCCGCATGATGAAAGCCCTCTAAAATGATGTTGAGGGAATTTAAAAGTCATAAACCCAATACAACAAAGACAACAGGGATGGAACATCAATGGAAAAACAATTTCGTGTATTTTTAGAATACAGAAACTAGCTGAAAATTGATGATGTATAATGGAAGAAGAGGCAGTCTAGAACACATGAAAATGAGGTTACAGCCAATGATGAAGCTATCCTGCCATGTCCACCCAGAGAGATTTGAGATGTAAAGTTACTAAGGAAGAAGGAGAGCAAGAAGGCAAGTCAGGAAATGAATAGAAGATTTTAAAATAAAATCTTTATAATGCTCCTCAGCTCTCCCACCCCACCTCATGAGCAGCAGGCCCCACATCAAAACACGTATCACCCAATGAAGAAGAGTTACACTCTAGGAGTTGATATGAACCATCTGGGAAGGCCAAGGATGGCTCATAAGGGTATTGCAGGCTTCGCCTTATGATATTCAGGCTCTCCCAGGTAATAGCAGCTTCCTATGCACTCACCAAGCCCTATATCCTCAGAGCTCTCAAGCCACTCTTTCTTAAACATTAATGGACAACTCAGAATCACTAGACACTTGAGGCAAGCTGCCAACATGAAAGCAAAAAAACAAGAAATATACCAAAACAGAGCCACAAGGAAGCTATGATAATTCAGCCCGCAGAAGAGCAGAGAGATTCAATAAGCTACTTACTCATGAAATAAGAAACATAAGACATGAAACAAGTACAAGATAAAGTAAAAGGCAGAATAGGAAAAAGTTGCTGGAAATTTAAAATGAGACTGATAATAAAATTTTCCACAAGGACTGGAAAATAGAGTCAAGGAAATTCTCCATATAGTAAAACAAAGAATATATACAAAAATTGTAGAAGGAGTGAATACAGTGATTATTCTAAGCTGTTCAACATTTGACTAATAGGAGTTCAAGAACGAAATAAAAGAGGAGAGGGACATCTCCCCAGAGAGGGAGAAGACAGGTATTCCAGGCTTAGAGAAGAGCACATGCAAGACACAGAGGCCTGAGAAAGCATGAGCTATCTAGGGAACTGGAAGCAGTTCTGTGAGTCAGAAGGACAGGATTCCTAAAAGTAAGGGCAGGGAGATGAGATCTCAGAGGTAGAAACAGAAAGGCTTTGAATATCACACAAAGATGGTTGGTCTTTAACCTACAGGCTTTTGAGCATGTTTTAAGCAGAGGAACAAGATGATCAGCTTTCCAATGAGCAAAGATTAGTCTAGAATCCAAAGTATGGGAGATGAACTGTTCTAGTTATCAACTGCTGTGTAGCAAATAGCCCCAAAGTTAGTGGCTTAAAAAAAAAAAACAGCCTTATTTGCTGGTAAGTCTGTAATTTGGACAGGTCTCAGTGGGGACAGTTGTCTCTCTGCTCCATGTGACACCAGCTGGGAAGGCTCAAATTCTGGGAGTGACTCAATGGTTTGGAGGCTAGAATCATAAAGAAGCTGATGCAACTCCTACCTCACATCTCTTTGGGAAAAGAGAAAGAATGGCTTTCCCCAGATTCTCAGCAAATGTCTCATCAAGTCTCATGGAATCTGACTGGGTCATACAAGTACATCCCAGAACCAATCCCTGTGGCCCAGGTAACTCAGCACACTGATTGGCCCAGCTTTGATTACCCGTTCTCCCTCCCTTGAGCTGGAGAGGGGCCCCACCGTAGCACAGAATGAGAATAGCAAAGCGGACCACCTCCAAATGGTAAGCAAAGAAGGAAGGGGGATGGATGCTGGGAAGGCAGATCTCAGGTGGAGGCCTCTCTGTCTCCTTGTTCATCCCCTCCCCCTCTGCCTGCTCTTCCATGGAAGGAAGCTAGCTCCCTGTTCTCATGTCTTGCTGGGTGGAAGGAATGTTAATTCCCCTAACTGAAGAGTTCTGTACTCAGAAGGGCCATTTACAAACTGTTCAATACGACTGATGAAGCATAAACTAATTAATTCCTAGAGTGAGAGCATTCCTATCAGGTTTTCCCAAATAGTAATGAATCATTATCAGCAAAAACCTTAACATCTGCTTACTCAATCAATCCACTGCTAGTCACATACTATTAATGTCATATGTACTGTTTCCCCAGTACCAGGCAGCCTGCATCCCCAGCCCTCAGAGCCTCATTAGCCTGTGTACTCAGAGGACCTCAGGCCTGTGAGAAGATGAGGATTTTATTACGAGCACCAGGGTGCAGCTTGTTGGAGGGATGGTTATGGGCACAGCAAAAGAATGACGTATTTTCAACTCTTACAATCAAAACAAATTTCAGAACTGAAGGGGTCTTTGAGACAAATGGTTCTCCAGCCTCTTTACATATCTCCGGTGGCAGTGAGCTCATGACCTGACAAGGCACACATTACACCATTTTGCATACCTGATTATTAGAGTTTCTCAGTCTGTGCCCAATTAATTTAATTATATCCAATTTTGAAGCGGCCTGAATGAATATGTCCAATGCACAGGGACAAAAGAGCAGAAAAAAATAAATAAAACGAGGGTAAGATTAGCATGCAGAAAGGCAGATCATCCATTCTACAGAGCCACAAATTTGACATTAAGCTTCCTTGTGGCCAAAAGAAAGAGCGAGCCATGATCAGTTACAAATTAATAACATCAGTAAGAGATAAACAGATAGATGACAAATAACATGCAAATAGATATCTCAAAAAGTGCTTGTTAAAACATCTTGCTATGGAAGCCTGTTTTGCCTGAAAGTGTTTGCTCATATTGAACCAAAATTGAATTTCCCTCTAATTTCTACACCTTAGTTCAACTTAACAGACACTTAAGAAAGCCACCCTGACTTCTTCATTCTACAAACTTCCAATGTGTTCTTGTGACAGGCAAGACATTAGACTGTGTTCCCCAGCTTCTACTATTTATTTATTACCTATGTGATCTTTAGCAAATCATTTAACTCATGAGCCTGTTTCCTCATCATAACAAAATGTATAACCTTAGAGTACCTACTTTACAGGACAGGGAGATGCAAATGATATATGAGCCCCACTCTGGTCCAAAAGGATCAGTCCCACTCTATCCTTCCAATCTTATTGAAACCACCTTTCACCCTTTTCAGACTTTCTGCTCAAGGTGAATCTAACTTCCTGGTGTATCCCTAGATTTCGGCTTCTCAGTCTCTTTACTCAAGCTGTGCCTTCAACCTAGAAAGCCTTCCTCCATATCCTTCCCCCAACTGCAATCTCTAAATCTTGGGCACCCTTGACAGCCCCATTCAAATGACAGGTCCTGTAGGAAGTCTACTGTGAGTTCTACAGATATGCATTACATTTAGCTTCCCCAAATCCTCTAGCTTATATTTGCACCTCCATCAAGGCCAGTGTATCCATTCAGAAATCCCTTCCTGTTATTTCTCAGGGAATTTAAATATTTACCCAAATCTCAACTCTCAAGGAAAAAATAATCAAGAAAACAAGAAAAAGCATCATAATTCTCCTGTGAGAATTAAAGTTTACAATATAGAGACATTACTGGTTCAAAGACCTCTACTGATGCCAAGTCAAAACCCAGGGCAGGGAATGCCAACATGCAGAGCTAAAGGTGAGGGTTGACATGAGTTAGTCTTACTCATAGCTGTTGCTATGCTGCCAATGTGTATTTGGTGCCCCTTTTGCTGCTAACAGTGAGTTATTCTTGCAAATGAAATAAATATTAATAGGTTTATATGCATAGTATACTTTACATAAATCCTATGAGTGGTGTTCCAAGAAATAACAAGTTTTGGAAGACTAGTAATTCCTTAGTGCTGTTAACCTTGCTAAGAGATCTGCATGTTACATTATTCAAACGCTACCCAATTATGTTCTCTGGCATTTTCTGGTGTTTCAAAGCCACTGTAGGCTATATTTCTACTCCACTAACTTATTATTTCTTATTTCTTAAACAAAAAATGTTAGCTATACATAATAATGAGTACAGAATGAAGAACATTAGAAGTCTTGAGAATAACTTACAATTTAGAGAATTCCCTAGAATTCTCATTTTTTCTTCCTGTATTTTGAATATTAGCTTCATTACATTAAGATACTCCTGCTTTCTACTTTGTATTACAGTTATTCACTCCTTGTCTCAGCTCCTCTAATGACTGTTGGGTTGGATAACAACATTCGCACTCAGTCAATGATAATCCTTCCGCCTTCCCCCTACACTGTTTAGCATGGACATCACACACAGAAAACCAAGACAGCTCCTCAAAATAAAAAGAGTCTGGGCATTGGGGGTTTGAATGTTAGCTCTGTCACTTTCTCATTGTCTGGACTTACACATGGTTTAAATGCCCTAAGCTTCAGCTTCCTCATCTGAAAAACAGGAGTGATGATAATGTCCATTTTAAAGGCTTGTCATGGGAATCATGTGAAATAATGCATATGAAATGCACCCAATACATGGTTTACCTTTCTTTCCAATAAAAATTGAGTACTAAGAGGATGAATGGTCATATGGACGGATGGCTAAACTACTGGAAAAAATAGCTGGTGCTTCCCATACACATATTCCCCACTCCTACCCCTAAGTCCTTCCCACGGAGGCAGCGACATTACCGAGTTGCCAAAAAAGCAGCCATCAAAACCTAGTATGATTTTTGTGATGCCACAGGCCCCAAGAGGTGAAAAATATATAAATCCTATGTTCTTCAGTAAAACTGAGATCTGCTATATCTCAAATGGCAGGACCACACTCCAGCTAACAGAGACGATGTTGGGTTTTTTTAATTCTTCCATATAGGTTTAGACTGTTTTAGAAGGAAGGAAGGAAGGAAGGAAGGAAGGAAGGAAGGAAGGAAGGAAGGAAGGAAGGAAGGAAGGGGGGAAGGGAGGGAGGAAGGAAGGAGAAAAACATAGAATTAAACAACGAGATTACATAATAGGTCACCTAGTGAGGAAACCAGCAGGCCCACAGCTCTCACTCATGAAAAGATGGAATAAAAATTGGATTCTCATGTTTTTTCTTTTCTTTATTGGCATGGAACTCACACCCACACATACACACTAGTGTGCAAGGCTAAGCCAAGTCAGAAATTGAATTAGTAAGGACTCTTTCAGCTGCAAGTGACAGGAATCCAGCTAAAAATGCCTTTAGCAAAAATAAATAAATATATTGTGTCCAGTAAAGTCCAAGATAGACCTGGCTTCAGGCAAAATTGAATACAGGAGCTCAAATCCTTTCTTTAGAGCGCTCTCGCTCTCTCTCTCTCTCTCTCTCCTCCCACCACTTCCATCTTTCAGCTATGCTCCCCTCTGTTTTGAATTCACTCTCAGGAAGATCATCTCCCTATGGTGGGCCTTCATGGCTTATCTCCCAAACACTAAAAAAAGAACTTTACACTAACAAAAAACAATCAAAAATGATTTTTTTTTTTACTTTTTACAATACTATCACAAAATATAAAGTGCTTGGAAATGAACATAATGAAAGACCTGTGTACTGAGAACAACAAAACATTATTGTGAAGAATAAAAAAACTAAAAAAAAAAAAAAAAAAAAAGAAAGAAAGAAAGAAATGAAGAGATATACCATATACATGGATTGGAAAATTCAATTTGAATAAGATGTCAACTTTTTCTGAATTGACCTGTAGATTCAGTGAGGTCCCAAACAAAATCAATGCATATTTTTTGATGAACTGAAATAGTAATTCCAAAATTTATATGAAAAATTAAAGAATGTAAATAGCAAAAACAACTTTGTAAAGAAAAAAATTAGAAAATTTACACTGCCTAACTTCAAGGCAGTATATCAAGGCAGTGTGATATTAGATTAAGAATAGACAAGTAGATAAGTGTAACAAAATGAAAAGTCCAAACTGAAAATGTTCTAGAACTAAAACTAGAAGGAAAAGTAGTCTATGATGATAAAAGTCAGAATAGTGATTGCCTCTGGTGTGTATCTTGGGGAAAGATGGAATTGACTGGAAAGGGACAGAGGAAACTTTCTGGGATTGACAGGAAAAGAGTCTGGGGGAACATCTCAGGATGATGGAAATGATCAATACCTTTATTTGGGTGTCAGTTACACAAATGGGGTATACATTTGTCAAAACTCTTCAAACCAAACACTAAGGATATGTGCATTTCACTCTGTGTAAATTTACCTCAATGTTAAAAAATTAAAAAGAGATCTTCTCTGTTATAAGTTCTAAAAAGTTCCTAGGTCTCTCATTGTACAAGTGTGGTCACATTTTGGTCTCTGAACCAATCACTGGCAAGGAAGGAAATAATCTGATTGTCCAGGCCTGAGTTATCTGTCTATCCCTGGGGTTTAGCACCCTGAACCATATAGCCTGGTACTTCCCCCAAGTAAAAATCAAGTGTTTATGCCTTTATATTCAAGAAATTGTGAGGAAAAAAAAAAGATGTGAGAAACAAAAGATGAGTGGAGGGAGGGAGGGGAAGCTGAGGTTCAGACCATGAGGTTCTAACTTTTCCCATCTAACTGTAATATCACCATGAAGGAATAAATTAGATAGGCTGAGGGGAAAGCCAAGGTCCTACAAAGAACTAAGGCCCATTTCCCATGTCTACTAGCAGGAGTCTGTGGACTTCTAGGAAACGCCACTTTCCAACATGGCAGAGAGGGATGGAACAGGAGCAATTACAGGAAATGACCAGAGGAATGAGCCTGAGGGAACACCCCTGACTCTTTGTCAAGGAGGGATCCAAGGACGGCACACAAACATACTGAAGGGTGGAGGCCTGGGATCCAAAGGAAGAAGCCACCATGGACAGGAATTTTGTGACCTGAGGACAAGTGGCCAAAACCAGACTCCACCTGCATATCACTTGGAAGACTAGAAGAGACCCATCATACTTCAGTGGCCACTGGTCCAGGAAACAGACCAAACTAGCTCTTGGATATGAAGGACACCATACAGATCAAAGACCCCTCTCCCTACTGCCTTGAGAATGCAATAAGCCCTTCAAATATGCAGATGCCCTCTTGGAAAGAAGGGGAAGGAATGGATTCTGAAAGACTGAGCATTTACTTAAAGAGTTATTCAAACCTGACAGGTAAGGCTCAGTGGGTTGGGTGTCCTCCCGCAAACTGAAAAGTCATTGGTTCAGTTCCCAGTCAGGGCACATGCCTGGATTTCAGGTTCGGTCCCAGGTCAGGGCTTGTACAAGAGGCAATCAATCAATGTTTCTCTCTCAAACTGATGTTTCTCTCCCTTACTCCCTCCCTTCCCCACTCTCCAAAATAAATAAATAAAAATCTTTAATAAATAAATAAATAATAAAAGAGTTGCTCAGTAATCCCAAAGGTACTACATAAACCAGATTCGAAAGGAAGATTAAAATGAAGAGTGGAAACATTTTCACTGGAAGGAGACTGAATAGACTGGTAGAGACTTCAATTGGCATGTTACATTTCCCTATTCCCCTGCAGAGAAGGGCCTCATCAAGAAGGTCAGGTAAATCAAGAGGCTACATTTTGGAGCACGTTCATTAAAGTGAGGAAATTTGCAAGTTCTGATTTAATTGCAGGTCTCATTTAATTTCAGTATCATAAAAGCAAAATTATGTGCCCAGGGTCACATAGATAGTAAATGACAAGGCTAGACCTGAAAGAGGTCTGTCATATGCCAAAGACACACTCTGCTGTCTTATGCACACTCCCTGCCTCAGTATTGTTGGTTGTCTATCCTGCTGTGTGGCAGACCCTTCTGCATGGTGTGGGCCCAGCTTCCACTCGGAGATGTACAGGACCCACGCCCACAGATAGGTTCTCTTGTGGGTAATCAGATTTACAATATACCTAGGCTGCTTTTGAGTCTTGCTTTTTGCTGAAAACTCCCTCACCCTGCAAATGCTAAACCTTGCAGGGACCAGTGTAACTGGCTCAACCACTTTTGCCTTTTCATTTGCTAATATCCTTCTTCTGTGATGTGAATAGGGGCATTGGCTCCTTTGTTGTAACTTGTGCATAGTGAGTGAGGACCATCTTGTAATGGGATGAGAAATAAAATAAAGGCCTGTCATGGCAGAGGCCGGGTTTTTGCTCCTCTTGAGAGAAAAGCCATGCTGTCGTCCTTTTTCCTCCACCGGACTCGGTAGTCCATGTGTATGTTTATTTCATCCATGATGATGTGGACACTGCTAGCCGGTGTCCGAATCACTGCTGTATCTGAAACCTTCCCCCATCAACTCCCCAACCATGCTTTTGTCCTGAGGAATATTTCTACCTAAACTAGCCCCTTCCTGTTTTCTATCTGCTTAGGGAATAATGACTCTAAAATCAGAAAGCCCCAGCACTAAGGCTCAGGGACAGCCCTGGAAACCCCAGACTCTGGGGTTCTGAGTTTCTTATTCCACCTCCAGCAACACAGCAGACTTCATTCCAAATGATCTCTTATGGCCTGAGGGAACCAAAGCCAGACTCTCAGCCTGTCATTCCAAACAACTCCCCATCTGGCTCCAACCTGCCTTTCCTCTTGCTCCCACTGTCTCAGTGACAATCATACCTACCTACTCTTGGTCCCCAAACTCTCATCTCTGCACCTTCACTTGCCACCCTCCTTGCTTCTATCACATGCTCTCATCTTAAGACTCTCCAGAAGACTATTCCATCCAATAGTGGCTTTCCCCTCCTCTAACTCCTCCAAAATTCATTTATTGGGAAATTGTCGCTCAATAAAGAGAGTTTTGAAAAACAGACAAAACTGGATTCAAATCTTGCCTATTAGTTGCTTGACATTGGACAAGTCACATGATCTCTTCCTGCCTCAGTTTAGCTCACCTGCAAAATTGCAATAGAATTGCTTAACATACATAGTTGCCTTGGGAATTAAATAATGCATACCAAGTATGTGGAAGGACCTGGCACATGGTAAGTGTCCCATAAATGTCAGTTCCCTTTTCCTACATCCTGGGGATCTTTCTAACTCAACCCTTTTACCCACAAAGGGGTAGCTCACTACGTAAGCATCTCTCCTTATCTACTCCAGGAAGGTCACTTAGAGTAATGTGGCACAGTAAAGCAAGAATGGCTTTTAAAAGTATACTGGGAGATTTCTGGTCAAGATAGTGGCATAAGTAAACATGGTTCACCTCCTCACACAACCACATCAAAATTACAACTAAAATATAGAACAACTGTCATTCAGAACCATCTAACATTAAGTTGAGTGGAAGTACGACAACTACAGAATTAAAGAAATCACATCCACCCAGAATGGTAGGAGGCATAGAGATGTGGAACAGACTGGTTCCATATCCATATGTGGTGGATAAAAATTCAAGAGCGATATCTTGGGAACGAGGAGTCCCAGACCCACACCAGGCCACCAGCCCAGGGTTCCAATGCCAGGAAGATAAGTCCCCACAACTTCTGGCTGCAAAAATCAGCAGGGATTGAGTCAGTGGAACAAACTTCTGGAGTCCCAAGCAGTTCCTCTTAAAGAACCCACACATAGACTTAATCAGACTCACTTCCTTGGAGCTCCAGTTCCAGCTGAGGGATACCCCAGCACTGGGGTATCAGCTTGAAAGACACCAGTGGCATAAAGAGAGAAACTGAGGTGTCTGGCATCAAGGTGAGTGCTGGGGGACAGCTCTCTTCCAGACAGAAAGGCAGGTAGAGGCCACTGTCCCATTTCTGAACCCTCCCCCCACATAGCCACAGAGATGGAAGGCTGGTGCCATATCTGTGACATGCCATCAACCTGGCTAACACTCTTTGCCCCACCCTGGAGATCCCCAGAGACTTTGTCCCACCCAACTTATGGACCCTCCCAAGCTGCTTTTCCATATGAATGGCTGGTCTTGGCTCATGCTTCACAACTTCCTAAATCTTCTCAAACAAGCAACAGCCAGCCTCAGCGAGCCCCAGACCCCATGCCTCTTGCCAAGGGGCCCCAGGCCCAGCATGAGCAGCAACCAGCCTAGATTTAAACCTTGGCTTCACCTGGGAATCCCCAAGCCCAGCACAAGTAGCAGCCATCCCAGACTGCTTTATAGCTCAGGCAGGGTGGCCACAGGCAAAACATAGGTAGGAACTGACCTTAGCTTAAACCACCCAGGAAACCCCAAAGCCTGCACACCCAGTATACAGCTACAGACCACACCAGAGAACCACTACCCTGCCTCTGCACAGCTGATCCTCCACAGAGGGCAGATGTCAGTGGTCAGTGGTCAAAGCCAGTCCTTGCAGCTGACTAGGCTGGGTAAATCCATCCCATTGGCCTGCCAACAGTAATCAAGGCTCAACTACAAGAGGAGGGTGTACTCAGCCCACACAAAGGGTGCACCTCAATTACCCATGTTGGGTGATAGGGGAGGCTGTGCCCCTGGAACCTACACGGCACCTACTACATTAGGCCATGCTACCAAGACAGGAAGTCATAGCACCTCTATGAAATACATAGAAACAAACACACAGAGGCTACCAATATGAAGAGAAAAAGAAACATCACCCAAATGAAAGAACAGATCAAAACTCCAGAAAAATAACTAAATAAAAGGGAGATAAGCAATCTATCAGATGCAGAGCTCCAAACACTGGTTGTAAGGATGCTCAAGGACCTTAGTGAGGACTTCAACTGCATAAAAAAGATCCAGTAAAAAGTGAAGGATAATTACAATAAAGAACAATTTACAGGAAACAACAGTAGAGTGGATGAAGCTGAAAATCAAATCAATGGTTTGGAACATAAGGAAGCAAAAACAACCAATCATAAAACAAGAAGAAAAAAGGACCCCCAAAAAACAAGGATAGTGTAAGAAGCATCTGGGACAACTTCAAACAATCCAACATTTGCATCATATGAGTACCAGAAGAAAAGAAAGAAAAAGAAATTGGAAATCTACTTGAAAAAATAATGCAGGAAAAATTCCCTAATTTGATGAAGAAAATAGACATGCAAGTCCAGGAAGCAGAGTCCCATATAAGATGGATGCAAAGAGGTCCACTCCAAGACACATCATAATTAAAATACCAAAGGTTAAATGTAAAGAGAAAATCTTAAAGCAGCAAGAGAAAAGCAGTTAGTTACCTACAGGGGAGTTCCCATAAGACTGTCAGCTGATTTCTCAAAAGAAACTTCAGGCAAGAAGGGATCAGCAAGAAATATTCAAAGTCATAGAAAGCAGGGACCTACAGTAAAGATTGCTCTACCCAGCAGAGATATCATTTAGAATTGGAGAGCTGATAAAGAGTTTCACAGACAAGAAAAAACTAAAGGAGTTCATCATCACCAAACCATTGTTATATGAAATGTTAAAGGGAATTATTTAAGAAAAAGAAGAAGATCAAAACTATGAACAATGAAATTGCAATAAATATTTCTTTATCAACAACCAAATGTAAAAAAACAAACTAAAGAGCCCTGGCTGGTGTGGCTCAGTGGGTTGGGTGCTGGCCTGTGAACCAAATGGTCACTGCTTTGATTTCCAGCCAGAGCACATGCCTGGGTTGCAGGCCAGATCCCCAGTAGGAGAGGCAACCGAGTGATGTTTATCTGTCACACTGGTGTTCCCCTCCCTCCCTTTTTTCCCTCCCTCCCCCTCTCTTTAAAAATAAATTAATAGCCCTGGCTGGTGTGGCTTAGTGGATTGAGCACCGACCTATGAACCAAAGGTTCACTGGTTCAGTTATCAGTCAGGGCACATGCCTGAGTTGTGGGCCAGGTCTCCAGTTGGGGGCATGGAAGAGGCAACCACATGTTGATGTTTCTCTCCCTTTCTTTCTTTCTCCCTTCCCCTCTCTCTAAAAATAAATAAATAAATAAATACCTTTAAAAAATAAAAACAAAAATAAATTAATAAAGTCTTTTAAAAATTAATTAAAAATAAATAACTAAGCAAATAAGAATAATAGAGGCAGAATCATGGTATGGAGAGGGTTTTAATGGTTGCCAGATGGGAGGGGGAAGTGGGGAATGGGTGAAGAGATGAGAGAACAAGAAGTAATAAGTAGTTACAGAATAGCCATGGGGATGTAAAATTCAGTATAAAAAATAGAGTAGACAAAGAACCTATGCATGACCCATGGATATGAACAATGGTGCGGGGATTGCCTGAGGGAGATGGGGAAGCATAATGGAGGGAGGCAAAGGGGGAAAATTTGGGACAACTGTAATAGCATAATCAATACAATATAATTCAAAAAAGAAAATGAAATAAAATAAAAAATAAAAATATACTGGGTGTCAGACAAATCTAAGTTTGAATTTTGGCTAGCTTCTTGAGCTGTGTACATTTTAACCTATTTAACCTTTCTAAGCCTCAGTTTCATGATACTTAAAATGAAGGTAATAATAGAGACTACTCTAAAGGATTGTTTTTGACAATTCAGTGCATGAATATTTGGTTTAGTAGTGCCTGAAATTAGTGAGCCACACAAAAAACAGCTTTGTTTCTTTCTTTTTTATTTGAATCCTTACCCAAGGACATGTCTATTGATTTTAGAGTAAAGGGAAAGGAGGAAGAGAGTGACGAAGAAACATTAATGTAAGAGAGAAACATCACTTGGTTGCCTCTTGTATGTACCCCAACCAGGATCAAATTGCAACCTAGGTATGTGCCATGACCAGAGATCAAACCCACAACCCTTTGGTGTACAGGTCAACACTCCAACCAACTGAGCAACTCAGCCAGGACCAGCTTTGTTTCTAAGTATTGCCTTCACTCATACTCTGATAAATCTCAATTTCCTATTTTGTAACAACATTTCAGGAAGGGCCCCCAGTAGCCATTTTTCCCCAATATCTAAATGGGAAATCCAGTCCAGTTTAAAATCTCAACTGCATATCTAATTTAGCAATTATATCCTCCCAATCCTCCCATATTAGCTAAGCATCAACCTGAAAGTCTTGTCATGAGGGAGTGTACACACTCCACTCTTCCTCTCCTGGGGCCCTTTCTCCTTGGGAGCTTTTGGGCCCAGAAAGAAGGATAGAGAGGAAAAGGGGATTTGGTAGGCATTAGTAGTAGTCAATAAAACTACCTAGTTCTAACCTTGGGCGCATAGTAGGATTACAGTTTCCTGTCCACTTGAAATTAAGTGGAACCATGCAGCTTGCTGTAGCAAATGATACGTGAGCAGAGATCCCACTAGAATGAGTAGAGATGAATATAGATAATGAACTAGGAATATATCTCCTTTGTCATAAAGCTCTAAGATTTGGTGGCCATTTGTTACTTAACATAACCTAACTGACACAGGTGGCTAACAGCATTTTCGTGGCCTACTCTTCACTGTCTCTGGTAATAATTTCTCTGTGGTAGATCCCAAACTGATCTTGGAAAGCATGCATCAGCTCTTCAGCAGACCCTACATACAGGTAGGAGGGCTCACCACTACACATCCCCAAGAGCTACTCCAACCTGACATCCTCTGAAAGCCCTAACTACCACCCTTGGTGGTCTACCCCAAATCCTCTTGCTGCTAAGCTTCCTTTCCCTGCATCCAGGCTCTTGGTTAAAGGCCTCAACCCTGGCTATATTCCCAGATGTCCATTTAACTAATGAGCAACTCATGTAATTTTATTATGCAAAAATGCTGTACCTCTCCAACCCAATGTCTCTCTGTATTTGTTTCCTATTGTTGTCCTAACAAACTACCACAAACAGTGCCTAAAACAACACAAATGTATTATCCTACTGTTCTGTAGGCCAGAAGTCACACACAGGTCTCACTGAGCTGAAATCAAGGTGTCAGCAGGGCTGGGTTCATTTCTAAAGGCTCTGGGAGGGAATCTATTTCCTTGCCGTTCCTGGCTTCTAGAGGCCATCTGCATTGCTTAGATCATGGTCCCCTTCCTCCAAATCTTCCCCTTCCCCTCCCCACTGACAATCCTCCATGGGAATCTCCATTTCTGCGATCCTGTTCCTATTGTAATTGTTTGCTTAGTTCATTTTTATTTGTGTTTTTAGGTTCAGTTGTTGACATTTGTGAGTTTGTTGTCATTTTACTGTCCATAGCTTTCAGCTTCTTCTATTTCTTAGATAAGTCCCTTTAATATTTCCTATAATAAGGGCTTGGTGATGATGAACTCCTTGAACTTGACCTTATCTGAGAAGCACTTTATCTGCCCTTCCATTCTAAATGACAGCTTTGCTGAATAGAGGAATCTTGGATGTAGGTCCTTGACTTTCATGATGTGGAATATTTCTTTCCAGCCCCTTCTTTCCTGGAAGGTCTCTTTGGAGAAATCAGCTGACAGTCTGATGGGAACTCCTTTGTAGGTGACTGTCCCCTTATCCCTTGCTGCTTCTAGAATTCTCTCCTTCATTTGAATCTTGGCTAATGTAATTACGATGTGCCTTGGTGTGTTCCTCCTTGGGTCCAACTTCTTTGGGACTCTCTGAGCTTCCTGGATGTCCTGGTAGTCCATTTCCTTTGCCAGATTGGGGAAGTTCTCTTTTATTATTTGTTCAAATAAGTTTTCCACTTGTGGCTCTTCTTCTTCCCCTTCTGGGACCCCTATAATTCGGATGTTGGGACGTTTAACGATGCCCCGGAGGTTCCTAAGCCTCTCCTCACTTTTTTGAATTCTTGCTTCTTCCTTGTTTTCTGTTTGGTTGTTTGTTTCTTCCCTCTGGTCCACTCCATTGATTTGAGTCCCAGTTTTCCTTCCATCTCTATCAGTTCCCCATGCATCTTCCTTCATTTCACGTATTGTAGCCTGCATTTTTTCATCTAATTTGTGAGCAAAATCAACCAATTCTGTGAGCATTTTGATGACCAGTGCTTTGAACTGTGCATCTGATAGGTTGGCTATCTCTTCACGGCTTAGAGGAATTGGCTCTGGGGCTTTCATTTGGTCTCTGGTTTGAGCCATTTTTGGTGGGTTTTTTTTTTCGTTTTGTTTTGGTTTTAGTCTGGTCGTGGCTATTACGTAGTGAGGGGTGGAGCCTTAGGTGTTCCTCAGGGTGGGGCAGCCCAGTCGCTGGGTTGTGATGCTATATGTGGGGGTGGGGTCTGAGAGGGAAGAATGGCGCCCATTCTGCTCTCTCCTGGACTCCAGTCCCTTCCACCACTTCCCCTTCGCCTGAACTATCTGCGCACGCGTGCATGCTGTCACGTAGTAAGGAGTGGAGCCTCAGGTGCTCCCCAGTGTGGGGCAGCCCAGTCGCTGGGTTGTAACGCTGTATGTGGGGGCGGGGTCTGAGAGGGAACCATGGCACCTGCTCCGCTCTAGCCTGGATTCAGTCCCCTCCGCCACTTCCCCTCTGCCTGGACCGTCTGCATGCGCGAATGTGAGACCACCTGGTCAGCCAGCCGCCTTGTGCGGCCTCACTGGGTCTGCACAGTTGCCCCTCTGTGCCCAGGGTCCGCCAGCTGCTGCCTGTGCACCTGCGAACTGCCAGCCACTGCCCCCTGCGTTCCCGGGTCCGCACCTCCACTTTTTTCTGCCTCGACTCCGCCCCTCTTACCGGTCTGGATGAATGGTTGTTGGACTTCCGTACAGTTCAATTTTCTATCAGTTCTGTTTGTTTTCTTGTTTCTAAATATTTGTTGTCTTTAATTTTGGTTGTGAGAGGAGGCACAGTGTGTCCGCCTATGCCTCCATCTTGGCCGGAAGTCAATTTTCAATTTCTTGCTCTTCCTTTTCTCCTTCTGGCACCCCTATGATTTAGATGTTGGAATATTTAAAGTTGTCCCAGAGGTTCCTGTGCCTCTCCTCATTTTTTTGAATTCTTGTTTCTTCATTCTGTTCTAGTCGACTGTTTATTTCTTCCTTCTGGTCCAAATCGTTGATTTGGGTCCTGGTTTCCTTCCCTTCACTGTTGGTTCCCTGCACATTTTCCTTTATTTCACTTAGCATAGCCTTCACTTTTTCCTCTATTTTGTGACCATACTCAACCATTTCTGTGAGCATCCTTATTACCAGTGTTTTGAACTCTGCACCTGACAGGTTGGCTATCTCTTTATTACTTAGTTGTGTTTATTCTGGAGCTTTGTTCTGTTCTTTCATTTGGGCCATATTTTTTGTCTAGGCATGCCTCTTATGTAGTGAGGGGTGGAACCTTAAGAATCTGCTAGGGTGGGGCAAGCCACTTCGCTATGTTGTGGTACTGTATGTGGGGGAGGGTCTAAGAAGGAACAATGCCACTTGCTCAGCTCTCTGCTGGTTTCCAGTCACTACCCACAAGCAAATTGGACCCATTTGGTGTTGATTTCCAGGCAAGTGGGTATGTGTCCATTCTAGGACCCTGTGGGTCTTTCCTATGAACTCTCTTATGAGGCTGGAAGTTTCTCCCACCACCGCAACCCCCATAGGTTTTTACAGCTTGAAGTTTTGAGGCTTTCTTTTCCCACACCAGAACCCTGGGTTGCACAATCTGTCTTGCTTCCCAGTTGTTCCTCCCAGTTTATCCTCATGCAAATGTGGGACTGCCAGCCACAGCCTCTCCCGCCCCATCCTCCAACCGCTGCCTTGCCACTCATCCTCTCCACCCTGGCTGCCTGGCTCTGCTGACGGGGCCTGTTTCTGCCAACCTCATTCTCTAATCATCTTTTCCTCCTGTTCAAATAAGCTCAGGAAGCAGATCAGCAATTCCCCTGTGTAGGAGAAGTTAAACCAAGAAATAAGATGTCAATCTTCCTTCATCCAGCACCCCTCCACCTATATGAGTGATTCTCTTAGAACTTCTGGTAGGGGGTGAGGACAAACTCCCTGCTAGCCTCCTCCATGTGAAATGGAAGGGCAAAACCATATCACTGCCCTCCTAATATCCCTGTCCTCATGAGCTGAAGTATTCTTTGAAAATGCTTAAATATTTCTATTTCCAATAGAATAATAAGACCTATAACTTTAAATTTCCCACTAGTCACATTAAAAAAATCAAAAAGAAACAGGTAAAATTAATTTTAATAATATATTTCCTTTAACTCAATATATCCAAAATGTTATTTCAACATGTGATCATACGAAAATTATTGAGATACTTTACATCCTTTTATTGTACTAAATATTTGCACTTCAGTGTGAATTTTACACTTTCAGCACATCTCAATCAGGAGTAGCCACATTTCAAATGCTTACTAGTGACCTGGGTCCACATTTAACCATACTGAATAGCATCAGGTCTAGACTTTCATTTGAACAGGCTGGGACAGCGTGAGGGCCAGGGTTTGGGATGCAGTGAAGGATGGAGGTAAAGAACCCATTCTGTAGCTTCTGGAGAGGGGATCTATACCTCTTTTCTTTCAGTGTTCTTTATAATATAGTTATTATATTATAATAACTATATTATAATATAGTTCTGCCTCTTATCCCTACCTTTATTTCATGATGGCCCATTCCCAAGCAATGGGCCTTAAACAGGTGAAGTGCTGAACTCAGTCCTTAGTACACAGTCCGTATTCATAGATGTTACTATTATCTTACATAATGCCATGTATAGGAACAGACACACAGTAGGTGCCCCAAAGAAGTTAAGTGAATTGGCTCCAACTTAGTCCCCAAGTTGAACTGAGTTCCATCAAGTATGTCAATATCAGGGCCAGCACCAGGCACAAAGTAGGACTCAATGAGCATATTCTCCACAACACAAGGCCTGGCCCTGGGCACTGACCACAGTAGGTACTCAATAAGAATGTACTTTCCCTCTACAAATAAGTTAGAAGGGAGGTTACAGCCTGGAAATGGAAGCTGGACCCTTCCTCAAAGTATGAAGCCAGAGCCAATTGAGAAACTTAGAATGTGGGTGACAACATGAAATGTCAAAGCTAAAATAAGAGCTCGCCTACTATGTAAACTCCTTCAAACCTCCTTCAAACCCTTTGTTGTGCAGATGGGGAAACTGAAGCCTGGAAATGGAAAATGACTTGCACATCCAGGAAGGCAAGCCAAGTTACTTGACACAGAACCTAGGGCTCAGCTCTGAAATAAAGATTCAGAATGCTCTCCCTGGCTTTTAGTGCAAATGAAAAGCAATATTCTGACTTGGGGGTTCACTGGGTACATGAGAGTGAAAATCCTCTTGACTCTGCCTCAAACTTGACATGTGGACTTTTTTAATTGATTTGAGAGACAGAGACAGAGATTTGTAGTTCCACTTATTTAAGCACTCATTGGTTGATTCTTATATGTCCCCTTACCAGGGATTGAACCTGCAACCTTGGCATATCAGGATAATCCTCTAACCAGCTGAGCTACCAAGGGCCACATGTGGTCTTGAGAAAGCCCCTTCCCCCATAAGGTTCTGGAGGACAAGAAACAGAAGCCAAGTAAATGAGATGCTCCTGAGCATCTACCAAGATTTCATATAATCATACAGACCACCCAGACCAAGACTCATTTTTCAAGTGGAAAACTAAGGCCCAGATATGGGAAAGGACTTAGGTAAAATCACCCAGCAAATCAGTGGCTGGTATTCACTTAGGGTTCTTTCTTCTAGGACAGGAAGCATCTCCCCAGAGCAGCAATCACCTCTTTTCCATCCAATCTCTTTACTTCTGAGCTGAACAGCAGGGGCAACCATCACTTCTTTGGAAAGTGGAGGGGAGAAAAAGGCATATGGAGTACAGGTGGACAGTCAGCTGAATTTTCTAAGCAGGGCTCTGACACTGGTGGATAAAAAAGTGTTCAAGGGCCAGGCTGAGGTAAGAGCTGGCAGCCAACAATCAGCCTAGAGAAAAATGCAAATAAAATGCAGCCAAGGAGGAGAAATGCTGAGACCTGAGGCTGGTTCCACCAGACACACACACACACACTCTCCGTGTCTCTCTCTCTCTCTCTCTCTCTCTCTCTCTCTCTCTCTCTCTCTCTCTGCCTGGCATCCCGCGTCATTCAATTCCCCTGTGTGTTCTAAAACCTAGATGATCAGATAATAAGAGGTTGAGTGGTATGCATAACATCAAGTTGATTAAATTTGTTTACTGATAATTCTTTCAGGTTCCCATGAATATCATGTAATTTCCTTGCTGTATTTCAAACAGATTTGGGCTAATGCATTATTGACAGCACCCTTGCAGACCATCTCGACAATGTCATTCAGGATAATTATTTCACAACAGATTTCCAGAGCCCCTGGTTCCTGTTGGGATTCACTTGGGCATAAATTACAGAGCAGAATATTTAATCAGTGTCCCCATTAGAACCCTGTGGCTTATTTTTAGGATTTGAGGAGGGAGAGCGGGTGGGGGACAGGGTATTTGTATTATTACAGCATGAATACATTTCTTCTGTTCTGGGTGGCTTTTTCCCCCCAAAGCTCAACCAAGCTGAAAAGCAGCCTGAAGCATCCTTGCCTTTTTTAGAAATAAACACAAACATTAATCTTTTGACTGCATTAAATTAAATATTAATGTTAACGGATCACATAATGTGAAGTTAAAAAAACGATTAACATTTACACCACATTCTCTCTCTCCCTGACTTTTCTACTACACAAATTAGTCCCTCTCTTGACTAATAATGCCTAAACAATGGTGCCTTGAGAAGGCAAGATCAGGAAGCGGGGCTGGGCGATTATTTTTGGCATATCTTAAGGAGAACTAGGGGGAGGTGTCAATGGGCACTGGAGAGCCTTGACCTGCTCAGGTATTTCAGCTGGAACTGAAGTATGATGCAGTTGTTCCTTGTAAGGAGTAACCTCAGTCAGGGCTAATTAGCAATGCCAGAGGTGCTGTGCAGGCTCTGGCAATGTTTACATTTCCGGCTATTTGTGTTGTTCAAGCAGCAGAATCTATCAAGCAGTGAGCCTGTGTGGGCTGGGCACCCACTCCCAGCCCAGCAAAATGCACCAGCTACCTGCCTCCTAACTGCCTGCTCCAGCTCCCTCTCCCTAGCCCTCCCAGAATGACCTCCTCTGAAACCTGTGAATTTGGCCATCACCCCTCCTTTTTTAAAAATGGTGTGTCCCTGGGTTTTTGACACTTCCTCTGACCCCTCCTTTCACTTAAAATCCCGTATCCCACTGCCCAGCTGTCCTGCGGATGATCAAGGCCAAGAGGGTTCAGAAGGGATTCGGGCAGACAAGAAAATTTGCAGAGCTGTGGGGATGTCTGACAGGCCTTTATTCTGAGGTGGGGCGATCCACACGGGCTGAAAGCCACGAGTCCCTACTCCCTTATATACTGAGTGCACACAAAGCCGGCTGAGTTCCAACATAGGCTCTCAATGGTTATGTAACAGACCTTGATTCTGTGCTTGCTGGCCCTTAAACATAGTTATAGAAACACTGCTAAGTCCCAGTTCCCCAGATATCTGGGTGAGGGAGCCTGACTGACGCCTTTTCCATACACCAGCCCATCAGAGGACTGTGTGAGTGTAAGCCCATCAGAGCAGTGTAAGTCCCCTACAGCCATTTCTTCCTTCCTCATACTCCTCCTGACTGCTGATTCCAGCTCTGGCGAATGCCCTACAATGCCTCCCCACCAGCTAATTCAGACATACCCAGCTTCCCTAGGCCTGCTGTGTCCCCTGGTCATTCACATCCAGGCCCTGTCTCCCTGTAGCTCCAGGCTTCCCACCTTACCACTGACAGAGGGACCACACAGGGTAATTCAGCACCTCAGTGGCTCCCAAGGCCTCCAGGATCAAGTCTCCCTGCAGCCTGCAGGACAGAGGACCTTCACAGCAAGCCCCAGCTCTGAGCACTGTCTAGCCTGGCCACTCCCTGCCATCCAACCTCTGTTCCAGCCACCTGCGCCTAGTCACCATAAAGGATTTCTGTCTAAAGAGAGGAGAAATGAGGCCAAACAACCTTTCAGCCTTCACAAAACTTGACTGTGCATCTATAATTTGCCACAGGGTGGGTGATCTCCAGGAATCTCTATGAGGAGGAAATTGACTATTGCACTCTGCCTGGGCTCCAGCCGTGCAAGAAGAGATCTAACCCACTGGGGCTGTTCAGAGAATCTTCCATGAGGACAGGCATTTGAGCTGGACCTTAAAGGAATAATAAGATTTCAAAAGAGAATGTTCAGTTTACTCATTTATCTGGCCTGTCACTTGGCAATGAGAAGAGGGAAATGGGAGCAGGACGTGGCAGAGCCTTCCGAAGGGTTCCAGAGGCATCTTCCTCCTCTCTGTGAGGAAGCAGCCATGGCCCCCACCTAAGGAAGTTCCTGGAGGTCAGCAGCTGCCTGTGAATGGCCAGCTCTACCAAATCCACTTCTCAAATCTGGGACCTCGAGCCACTTCAGTCCAGACCACAAACAGGGCAATGCCATTCCCTGCTAGTTAATTAACAGCTAACAACCTCTTTCCAGTGTTCACTGCATGGTATTTGGGGCTAGTAAACTGAGTTCCAATTCCTGCTCAGCCATTTATCAATGATGTGATCTTGGGCAGGTCCTTGAAGAAAGGAGCCTCCATTTCTTTGTGTGCAGACAGCAGTCAACAACCACCACCTCTCACAGGTATGCCTGATATTGAGATTACATAGAGAGAAGGGCACTGTGAATGGGAAGCCCTATGGAGAAGTCACTGGCTCCAGCATAGACTCACCATCTCCCAGCAGCTCCAGGATCCTGGATTCCGTCACACAAGTGCCTAGCTGGAATCTACCATGAGGTCAGTGCCCTGAATGCCTGACAAGCACAACTCTGCCCCTCAGTGCTTCCCTGCTCAGCTCAGTCTGTAGCCTACAAGCAGGGGCCCTCCGTACCTCCACATCTCCCTTTCCTTTGCAAGGTGCAGACACAGGAGAGCTGGGCCATTTGTGAGTGTGTAACAGTGAACTCTACCAATTCCTGTTGCCACACTTCCCTCTGGTCCTCTCTCTCAGGGAACCACATAAGCCTCATTCAGGGCCAGACAGAACTGTGGTTCTCTGTTGAGGCTGCTTTTTATTGCGTTTTCATCGTTTGAGTAGTATAGGTACATGCTTTTAAAACTCAAACCAAAGGGATTATAGTGACAAGTCGTGTTCCCATCCACCTCCAACACCAGTTTCTAATGTGCCCTTTCCAAGAGGCATCTACTATAGCCAAAGCTGTCTTACATATATTCAAACATGTTTATATCTTTCTCACACAAATTTTAGCACATTATACATAATGTTTTCTACGTTGGTTTTTTTTCACTTAATGTGTCCAAAAGATTGGCCTACATCAGTATATATACATTTTCCTCATTCTTTTTGACTGTGTAAAATATTTTATTGTATAGGTGCACCATAATTTATTTAGCCAGTGCCCTACTTGTGGACACATAGCTGTTTCCAGTCTGGTGCTTTGGAAATCAGGGCTGCAGAAAGCCACCTTGCCAATATACCTGGCCCTACACACCACAGTCCACAGGGCAGCCCACAGAAGTCATCTAATCCAGTCTATACCGCAGGTTTTACCTCCTCCATGAAGGCATCTGAGTGCCTTTCCTTTGATGGATAAGGAAATGGTGCCCAGAGAGTTTTGTGACTTAGTCAATGACACTCAGCTAATTTATAACGGAGTAGAGTGAGGAATGCAGGTTTTTCCACTCCAAGGAATTATTTGAATTTGTAGTTTAAAAAAAAAATTATTCAGCCCTGGCTGGTGTGGCTTAGTGGGTTAAGAACCGACCTGTGAACCAAAAGGTTACCAGTTCAATTCCCAGTCAGGGCACATGCCTGAGTTACAGGTCAGGTCCCCAGTTGGGGGTGCACAAGAAGCAACTGATTGATGTATCTTCACGCATTCGATGTTTGTCTTCCTCTCTTTCTCCCTCCCTTCTCCTCTCTCTAAAAATAAATAAAATAAAATCATTCAAACAGTCCAGTTTAACAGATGGGGGGAAAGCATATCTCCTCAAAATCCTAAGGCAGTGGGTCTCAGTATCCCTGGAGGAGCTTGTTGAAATGAAGTGCTGGGCCCCAGCCCCAGAGTTTCTGATTCAGTGAATCGTGCGTGGGGTCTGAGAATTTGTATTTTATCATGTTCCCAGGCAATGTTGAAGGTGTTAATATAGAGACTACACTTTCGGGACCATTGTCCTAAGGGTTTATGATACTGCTTCAGGTGATGCAGGGGAGGTTGTGTGGCTTCTGGCCTCCACCTAATCACCCACTCACCCATGATTCAAACAGAGCAGCGCTACTTTTTTTCTGTTGGATGAATAAGATTAGCTTCTGTTTGTTATTGGTATATGACTGCTTAAGCACTGTTTTTGGAAAACAACTGGAAGATATCATGGAGAACCCTTATCATTTGGCGATGAGAAGCTACACTTCTTCATTTCCCTGGAGCACAGCAGGTGGATGTTGAGGCAGGGTGAGGATGAAGTCCCCGGGAGATGAGCCATGCTGTCAGAGCAGGAAAAGGCCATTTCCCAGTCTCCTCCCCACTGGATGCCCCACATCATACAGGGGCCTGGCCAGGAGAGGAGGATGTCACAGTCCAAGCATGTCTCCAGAAAGGGAGCAATGGCGGCTCTCCCAATACCCTGTGACATTGATTCACTGGTTCCCTAGACAGCTAGACTCTGCCCTTGGCCTGAACTTGTTGACAAGCTGCCTTAAAGGCAGGGAGAGGTCCAGCCATCACTGATTCCCTCTCCAGAAGCCTGTTATTGCTCATGATAAGATCTGGGCCCCAACATCAGGAGCCCAGGTACCTTTCTCAACACAACAGGAAGAATAGAAGTACCAGTCAATACAGAAATATACCAAAAATATGCCAGGTAAGGTTTCAACATTATTGTGGTCCACTGGATGGGATTTTGAAGATCTCTAGCATTTGTCACTGACATACATCATTTTATGGCTGCCCCACATCTGAATCTTCTTACCATGTAATAGCCTACTGCATGAGTCTTCAGGAGGCAGAGCCCTCCTCCTAATTCAGAAAACAATACAGTTCTGACAGTTGCTTACTATTTCCCTACTCCTCTTTGCAGCTGAAGTCCAGTATGTCATCAAGGAAGAGCAGATTAGATACCCAGGACTTCAAAGTGGCACAGAGAGGCAGGGTCAGCAGAGACTGTATCCTAGAGGGAAAGGCAGCTCCTATGTTCCCAGGGCCATACAGTGGAGGACAGAGATAACACCAGCTTCATGCCAAGCCTTCCCTGCAAAACCATTGAGACTATATGGTCTTGGTGTACTGCCAGCCTTATCCTGATTCCCCAGCTTTCTCACTGTGGCTCTGATATCTTCTTTCAACAAATTCCTTTCCTACTTAAACCAGCCAGAGTCCATTTCTGTAGCTGGCAACAGCAAACTTGAACTAACGTTCATTCCACCATAATCCTCTGAAGCCTAAAGGAACTTTTGTTCGGAACTTCCTCCCTTATGTCATCAGAGCAAGCCAGCCACCCCTGGAGAAAGGTTCTGCATATGGTCCAGATGAAAAGTACAGTAGCCTTGTGAGTTAAGTACTGCTTCGAATGATTGTTTATGCTGGATTTTTTCTCCCTATGGAATGTAAGAAAAACTTAACGTTTGCTACCAGTAAATAGTAATGCTAAAATAATTTTTAATTTAAATTCCCTAGATGATTCTGCAGTCTTCAAATTAGCTTATTAGTAATGATAATGCCTATTCTTAAGCACCAATGATGTCCTTTTCAAAAATGTCCCCTCCACTCTCCTGCCTCACTATAAAAAGGTACAGGTGAAGTAGACAGGGCAAGTCTTGCACCAGGTGAGGTTGAGAGAGGTCAAGAGAGGACAGTGCAGGACACCTGAGGGTTTGTTCTTGTTTTTTTTTTTACTGTTATCCCTATTATGAATAACAATAATAAAAGTTACTATTTGTTAACAGTTGAACTGACCAGTGTGGCTCAGTTGGCTGAGCGTCGTCCCACAAAGCAAAAGGTTGCCAGTTCAATTCCTTGTCAGGGCACATGCCTAGATTACAGGTTGGGTCCCTGGTCAAGGCATGTATAGGAAGCAACAGATCGATGTTTCTCTTTCACAGCGATGTTTCTCTCCTCTCCCTTTCTCCCACCCTTCTCTCTCTAAATGTAAACAAATAAAATATTTAAAAAGAGTTGGCTATTTGCAAATACTGTGCTAAACACTTAATCTACATCATGCAACCCTGCAAGTTAGATGGTTTGATATGCATTCTAATAATAAGGAAGAAAGCTCAGGGAAGTTAGGTAATTTGGCTAAGGGCACCCAGCTGCTAGAACTCGGACATTAATCCAGGCCCTTCCTGCTCCAAATCTAGAACTATTAGCCATTATAGTAAATAGATTCCAACTGTTTTGCCACTGCGTAGCTCTCTGGGCAAGTCATTTAGGACCTTCTGGACTTCAAGGTCACCAGCTGCAGTAACTGCTCTGACTTGCAACACTGAAGTTTAGATTCTCCAGAAGGAAACCGGGTACCCTTGAGACAAAGTTCTCCTGAGCCAAGCTCTGGTCAGGAAAGGAATTCAGTTACAAGTCAGGTGGCCCAAACCCCAGCACCAAAGCCTACTGGACAGACTCACATCCAGCCAAACATGAAGCCCTGATTTTGCAGTCTCAGCATTAACAAATCCTCTCTCCTCCTCTTTAAACTGTTTGGGAGGCAAGGTGGCTGGCTGGACAAGTGGGCATTGTCATATTATTAACTTGGATTCTGATTCACTTTGCCTCCTAATTGAGAGGGATTCTAATGACTAAGTTCTGAAAGTGGCAAATCCTGGGGGCTGGTGGGATCAGCCCATTACGATTCTTTCCCTTGCCTTGCCCCAGGGACCTTGTGGAAGAAGAGCGAAGAGCACGGAGCACAGGGAGTGCTGGCAGGAAAGGGCATGTCTGTGCCAGTTGAAGGAAGGGGTAGCAGGCCCTGCTTGGCAGTACAGAGGGGGGCTGGGTTCCAGGTAGCAATGCTGGGGGCCCATTCTGCCCGTTTATAGTGCTCAGAGGAGGCAAAGCCACACACCACCTCCAGCCCAGTGGGACCAATTAGAGCATTTACAGTAAAACACAGAAGGAAAAGTGCCTCCCTGTCTCCATCTCACCCTGTTTGCTGAAGGAGTGCTATGACACAGATTAATACTCTCCTGAGCAAATTAATCCTTGGGACTTCACTCACTACCTGTGGCTTATAAATTTTAATTGGCTCTAAACCACCACCTAAACTAATGTGAGAGTGTGGTAATGCAAGGAGAGAGACCCGAAACAGTGCCAGCCACATGTGTAGCCTCTGGAAGGAGGAAGGAGGGAAGGGTCACCACATTCCAAGTGCCAAGGAAGTGAGGGAAGGAGGGGGGCATCTATTAGGATGTCCTTGGCCTTCCCCTTCCCTCTGCTTGTCTCATTCTTATCCATTGGTCAAATGTCCCACTAATTCAACAACTCTGCAAGCTTTGATTGAGTACCTCGTACGTGCCATGACCTAGGCTGGGCAGTGAGAAGTCAATGTGTTCATAGAGCCTTGGGTTGTAATAAAGGGAAACCCACTGAAACTC
Source organism: Glossophaga mutica (assembly GCA_039655065.1). Taxonomy (NCBI): domain Eukaryota; kingdom Metazoa; phylum Chordata; class Mammalia; order Chiroptera; family Phyllostomidae; genus Glossophaga; species Glossophaga mutica. Next base: position 121,261,240 of record CM077307.1, read on the forward strand.
TCTCCGTTGCAAGTGGAGGTAGCATTGTTGTGAAGGTGTCACAAGAAGAGCGGAGGGTCTCTCCGGAACTGGAAGGTGATCAGACCCAGACTTCCTCTGCCTCTGGCACCTTCAGCAGCATGGACCTCTTCCTCTTTCTCCTTAGACAGGCTTCTCATCTTCCCACACATAGCCTTCGTAGCCTCCCAAACAAGGCAGACCCAGGCTCTGTCCCCTGTGCTAATGGCCTACCAACAGAGCACTCACAGTTAATGAACTCAGCCACTATGTCCCAGGTCATATTTCCAAGAGAAAGGAAACTGCTGGTCCAGGTTGAACCCCCTGATCACTCCTACTTGTGCTCTTCTCCCCAGTGACTTTCACTTCTTGGCTTCTAGGACTCAGCTTGAGCCATCTTTCCTCTGACTATGGCTTCTCCAGCCACTCCCTTTGTTGCCACAGCCTGTTAGCAGCCTGTTTCTAACCTCTGTTAGCAGCCTGTGAGCACTGCTTCCACTCCACCCACATACTGTCTTTGAACTTGGGCAAGAATGTCCTGCACTTGTAGAGGACTCTACGCTGTTCCTCCTCTGCTGCAGCCCTTTCTCCATGCAGTCAGGAGTCCATGGATTCAAGAGGATATGCCCACTCAGATACCATGGCTCCCTTCTAGACTAGCAGTGTCCAGGAGAGCATTCTGTAAGGATGAAGTTCTGCAAGCACTGTCCAAGGGTAGCCACTAGCTACATGTAGCAAAGGAGCCCTGGAAACATGGCTACTACTACTAGAGAACTGAAGCTTTTATTTTATTTTAATTAATTTTACCTCCCATTGGTCTCTCAGCCTGCCAGACTTCCTTTCTATTCCCATCCACAGTCATTTCTTTTGTTGTTGTTAATTTTTTAAAATTGGCCCTGGCTGGTGTGGCTCAGTGGATTGAGTACCAGCCTGTGAACCAAAGAGTCACCAGTTCAATTCCCAATCAGAGCACATGCCTGGTTTGCAGGCCAGGTCCCCACTGGGGGTCATGTGAGAGGCAACCACATATTGATGTTTCTCTCCCTCTCTTTTTCCCTCCCTTCCCCTCTCTAAAAATAAATAAATAATTTTTAAAAAAATTTATTTTACTGTGTTTATTGATTTTAGAGAGAGAGGAAGGGAGAGAAAGAGAAACATAAATGTGAGAGAGAAAGATCAATCGGTCGCCTCCCCTGCACATCCTGCCTGGGGATTAAACCAGCAACCTAGGCATGTCCTCTGACCAGGGATCTAACCTACAAACTTTTGGTGCACAGGATGATATTCCAACCAACTGGCCAACTGCACCACCCAGCCAGGGCTGTGTCAGCCATCTTGAGTTACTCCCCCAAACAATAAAGTACCAATTGATTCTCTATCACCAGTATTTCAGAATAAAGTCTAGCTTTTCCACCTAGCAGTCACGGTTTTTATAATCCTTCTTCATCTCCTAACCTTCTTCCCTCCTCTGCCCTTGCAAACAGTCATACAGCAATGTCTGTGCCCCTTCTCCATGCTCTTTGAACAAGCCTTACTTTTTCTCACCTCTGTACTTTGCAAAAACTGTTCCCTCTGCCTGCAATGTACTCAACCCTACCATCACTGCAATGCTAGCAAACTCCTATTCATCCTTCAAACCCCAGGTCAATTGTCACCTCACCACTTCCCCTGTGACCTTCCCTGATCATCTTCTCTCTTCAGGTTAACCGGATCTTCTTCAGTGACCAAGTCTACATAAGCTTTGGGTAGACATGGACATGTGCAGATTTAACACTAAGATGACATTTGCATCACTGCTATTTAAATGTTAATTCTCCCAAGGTCCCATGTACATGTAAGCATTCCTGGAGATCTCTGCAAAGGAATAATTTGTCATCTTTTGCAAGTGTAGCTTTGAATCTCACTCTGGAAGGCTAGTGTGGGGCGAGGGGAGGTGCAAGCTGTCTCATAGTCCAACTAACCACTCAACATCCACTTCTCAACCCATATTGGTTATTCTCTATTCATTATTTATGAGATAAGTGATTTTTAATCGAAAAAAGTTTATTTGTGAAAAAAGTGCCCCTCTCATCTGCCAGCCAAGAAAAGGTCTAATCATGGTATATATAAATTTAAATACAAATCAAGATGGTCTCAGGATGTGATCTCCCAAAATGCCATGAGTCTCCCACAGTGGTTCTCAGAAGGTGATTCTTAGACCAAAGCATCAGTATCACCTGGGAACCTGCTAAATACACAAATTATCATCTTTCCCTAGACCTGCTGAATCAGAAACTCCAGTAGGGCCCAGCACCTTGTGCTTCAACAAGCCATCCAGGTGGGTCTGACACCCTGGTATATTTATGCATTATGAGTAGTCTTAAGGGTGGGGACCCTGCCATCCATAGCTCTCCACGCCCAGGCCCTGGTCCAGTACCCTTGTGTGATGGGCTGTCCATAGCTCTGTATGTGTGCACTGAATGAGCAAATGAATGGATGCATAAGTGAATGAACAGAAAGCTAAAAACAAATAGAAAAGAAGTTGTACAACAGATGCAAAAGAAACTAGAACTTCCTGTTAGGCATTCATCCAGACCTTCTGATGCAATGAGTGCAGGCACTGTAGACCTTCCCCCCTACCCACCCACCTCAGACCTTATGTTCTCTCATCCTCCCATTCCCTCCCCTGGAAGGAGAATTGAGTGGAGATGCTTGGTCCCTCAGCCTTTCTAACCCATGTCCCAGTTGAAACCTCCAGGCTAAACAGCTTCCTCAAAAAATAACCCCAGAAGGAAGGGAGCACTAGGTCTTAAATGGCCTGTGCAAGACCCATAAATTAATTACTTAATATCGTTTACATAAGGCCAGTTGGTCTCAAGATGAATGAAGCTAATGCAATTCTTGGCACCCAACTTAAAGATTCAAGGTGTCAGAAATACAAAGGAAGGCTTTTTTCGACTTCCAGACTAGGCTGCTGAATAAAGCTGGAAGGATGGGATGGCGCAGCAGGGGTGGGGAGAAGTCCTTTTCAAAGAAAAGAAGAAGGAATAAAGGTTTCTTTGGTGAGGAAATATTAATCTCAATATTCACATGGTATTAAAATATATGTTTGAGATCTCCAGAATGAGATGTTCATAAATAGATAAGGTCTAAGTGGATGATTTCTTAGCCTTGATTTTCCTTTACTGAAATATAATTAGCACTTCCTGAAACCAGCGAGCCTGGAATAATTTAGTTCAATTGTAAGTATGCAAAACACTTAACAATTAGCTCCACGAAATGAGAACCAGCACTGAGCCGACTTCATTAATGCCCTAAGTGCACATGCCCTATTATGAGAACCCTCAGAAATATTATATAAATCTGAAATGCCCCACAGAATGGAATGGGAAGAGAGTTTCGATTATTTTCATTCATTTGAAAGCTACATCTCATAAACGCAGCGGTCTGAAAGATGACAGCAATTGGTTTTAATATTTTTACAGCACTTCTGAGGTAGTAAAAAGAAAATAAAGCAAGGTATTATAATAGGATCTTTAAAGACAACATGATTTAACCTGCTATGTAGAAGGGCAGCTTGGGCAGCAGGAAAAGCTCACGGGTCCTCAGAGCCACAGGCCCTGGGTTTAGATGTGTGGTTTGCACACATCTTTCCTATCTGAGTTTTCTCTTCTGTAAAATGGGGATAAACAGGGGTCTTATATCAACGAGTGACCCTGAATGCAGCACATGCCCTGAACAATCAGAATAGATGCTGGTGGTAAAGGACAACAGGTGCAGTGGTGTGCCTGCACAGCCTTTTTCTGCACTTCCCTGCCTGTTCATCCTGGTTAACTGTTGGGTCAGAAGAATAAGAACACCTCCCTCAGAAAGCTGTGGAGAGCATTACAGGAGATAATGAATGGGATAGGGCTGCAAAGGGGGAGGCCTTCATTCACATATGGGAGAGTGAATATGTTTTTATATTTTAATTTTTTTTTACATTTTAATTGTTGTTCTTGTACAGTTTTCTATCTTTTACTATTTTTATATTTTTTACTTCTTTTTCAGACACTGGCTAGAGGCAAACCTTCATGAGGTTGGGATTAACTCAGGCTGCTGCCATTTTCTTGAAGCTCTGAGTGGAGTGAAAAATTAAGAACTGCCAAAGCCAGAATGCAAAAAGGAAAAAGAAGAACAAGGTGGGAAGTTTTCAATGAGTACCTTTACCAAAATGTTGTTTTAACCCACCAGCCCAAAGTGGACTACAATGTGGTTGAGCTAGTCATGAAATAAATAAAGCCTGTATTCCTGAGGAACACAGAGCACCATGGGGAGTGAGGCTAGGACTGAGCCACAGGTGCAAGATGGCAAGATGCACATCCTTCTTGCTCAGTCTTAGGGTTCTGTGACTGCATATGACCTCAGGAGATGAGAGAATCAAAAGTCCACATTTGGACTTCTGGCCCAGATGGAGGCATAGGTAGACACACTGTGCCACCTCACACAAGCAAAAGAAGGACAACAACAATTTAAAAACAAAAAACAATCAGAACTTAAAGAAAATTGAACTGTATGGAAGTCCAACAACCAAGGAGTTAAAGTAGACATATTCATCCAGACCAGTAGAGTCGGGCATCTGGGGCAGAGAGGACTCCCAGCAAGGTGGTGGCTGGTGGACTGGGCTGAACAAGGCTGCAGCTAGCTAGCAAGGCAGCAGCAGACCGGGCAGTCCCACATTCATGTGCAGATAAACCAGATGAAACAACGGGGAAGCGGGACTGACCGCACAAAACAGGGCCCCAGCGCAGGGAAATAAAGCCTCAAACCACTGATTGAAAACACATGTGGGGGTTGAGGCTGCAGCAGGAGAAACTCCCAGCCTCACAGGAGAGTTCGTTGGAGAGATCCACAGGGTCTTAGAATGTATACAAACCCACCCACCCAGAAATCAGCACCAGAAGGACCCAATTTGCTTGTGGGAAGCAGGGGAAGTAGCTGAAATCCAGCAGAGAGTGGAGTAAGAGCCATTGTTCCCTCTTGGACCCCTCCCCCACATACAGCATCACAAAGCAGCAATGTGGGTTACCCCTCCTGGGTGAATACCTAAGGCTCCACCCCTCACTATGTAACAGGTGCATCAAGACAAAAGAAAAATGGCCCAAACAGAAGAACACACCAAAGCTCCAGAAAAAATACAACTAAGCAATGAAGAGGTAGCCAACCTATCAGATGCACAACTCAAAACACTGGTAATCAGGATGCTCACAGAATTGGTTGAATTTGGTCACAAATTAGATGAAAAAATGAAGGCTATGCTAAGTGAAATAAAGGAAAATGTACAGAGAACCAATGGTGATAGGAAGGAAACTGGGACTGAAATCAACAGTGTGGACCAGAAGGAAGAAAGAAACATCCAATCAGAAAAGAATGAAGAAACAAGAATTCAAAAAAATGAGGAGAGGCTTAAGAACCTCCGGGACATCTTTAAACATTCCAACATCCAAATTATAGGGGTACCAGAAGGAGAAGAGGAAGAGCAACAAATGGAAACGTTATTTGAACAAATAATAAAGGAGAACTTCCCCAATCTGGCAAAGGAAATAGACTTCCAGGAACTCCAGGAAGCTCAGAGAGTCCCAAAGAAGTTGGACCCAAGGAGGAACACGCCAAGGCACATCAGAATTACATTAGCCAAGATTAAAATGAAGGAGAGAATCCTAGAAGCAGCAAGGGATAAGGGGACAGTCACCTACAAAGGAGTTCCTATCAGAGTGTCAGCTGATTTCTCCAAAGAGACCTTACAGACAAGAAGGGGCTGGAAAGAAGTATTCCAAATCATGAAAGGCAAGGACCTATATCCAAGACTGCTCTACCCAGCAAAGCTGTCATTTAGAATGGAAGGGAAGATAAAGTGCTTCTCAGATAAGGTCAAGTTAAAGGAGTTCATCATCACCAAGCCCTTATTATAGAAAATGTTAAAGGGATTTATCTAAGAAAAGGATAAAAAATATGTATAGTAAAATGACAGCAAACCCACAATTATTAACTATACCTAAAACAAAAACAAACTAAGCAAACAGCTAGAACAGGAACAGAACCATAGAAATGGAGATCATATGGAGGGTTATCAACAGGGGCATGGGAGGAGGAGAGAGGGGGGGTACAGAGAATAAGTAGCATAGACGGTGGGTAGAAAATAGACAGGGGAAGGGCAAGAATAGTGTGGGAAATGTAGAAGGGAAAGAACTTATGACACATGGACATGAACTAAAGGGGGGAAATGTGGGTGGGAGGGGCCGTGCAGGGTGGAGGGGAATGATGGGGGAGAAATGGGACAACTGTAATAGCATAATCAATAAAATATATTTAACAAAAGAAAAGAAGTTCACATTTTAAGCCCTTCACAATGTGAGGCTCTAGCCAAATATCTCTTCCAGGCCCGTGTGGCCCAGGACAGACCTGCAGGAGGGCAGTCATTACATCTGGGTCCACCCACAAACAAGGCAGCAAGGAGCTGGTCCTACCTCTGGAAAGCCTGGCTAAAAGTGAGTTCTTCCCCACTGCCTGGTTCCAACTCTGTCCTTGGGGCTGCTGGACAGGCTGCCACTTCCCCGGGAGAGCTCCATATACAGCAGGCTATATTTGTAAGACACGAGGGCTCTCTTGGGGAAGAGAACGGTGAGAGGAATAAGTAGCAGCATTATGTTGCATTAGAATCCACTGAAGTCCAGGCCCATGTCTAGTGCTTTTCATGTGTTAGATTTTACAGATTTGGAAACTGAGGCTCAAGAGGGCAGGTGACTGCCCCCCATCATAGCACTAATGAGCAGTAAAACTGGGATTCCTACTCAAGTTTTCTACATCAAAGAGCACACTCTCCGTACCCATTCATCACACTGTTCACAGAAACATACAGGTGGAAGTACTAGCACAGTGCCTGGCCTGGAGAAGGCACTTAGAAATGCCTACAGAATTAGTATAGAAAATATTAAATAAGAATCTTGTATTGATTTCCTATTGCTACTGTAACAAATTACCACAAACCGAGTAGCTTAAAAGCACTCAAATTTATTACCCTACAGTTCTACAGGTCAGAAGTCCTAAATGGGTTGGCAGGGCTGCATACTTTCTGGAGGCTCTAGAGGAGAATTTGTTCCCTGGCCTTGTACCACTTCTAGAGGGGGCCCACTTTCCTTGACTCGGGGACCTTTCTCCATCTTCAGAGCTAGCAGCAAACCATCTTCAAATCTCTTTCTCTGAACTTTGCTTCTGCCATCATATCTGCTTCTCTAATTGTCCCCCCACCTCCCTCTTTTAAGGGCCTGTGTGATGACACAACCCACACAGATAATCTAGGAAAATCTCCCCATCTCAAGATCCTTAATTTAACCACTTCTGCAAAATCTCTCTTGCCATGTGAGGTAACATAGTCAAAGAGTCCATAATTAGGACATGGACAATTGGGGTGCCATTATTCAGCCTACCACAGACCTTAACAAATGAAATCATAACAACCATTCCTTCTTTAGTAATTAGCCAGAAGCTTTAGCATATGGTTACAACAAACTTAAGTCCAAATTTTCAGGACAGGACTCGGTATCAAATATTAGCACTTCTTAAAAATAATAATTATTATTTATTAACTAGATGTCCTAAATGACTCCCAAGAATTGTCTCATTTTATCCTTTAAAAAAAATGCCCTGTGATTTAAACTTTAATATCCCCAATTTACAAAATAGAAAAAGAGGCATCAACAACTGCACAACTTGCTCAAGGCCACAGTTAGTAAATGGTAGAGCTGAGATTTGAACCTGGATTGTCTGAAGTTGGAATGGCCATCCTAATTGTTAGTTCAGGAATAATGGCCACCAGACAACCTGTGCATCAAAGAAAAATTGCTCTGGAAGCTATAAAGAGAACTTAATTTCTTCCCGCCAAGATGGAGGCGTAAGTGGACACACTGTGCCTCCTCTCACAACCAAAATTAAAGACAACAAATATTTAGAAACAAGAAAACAACCAGAACTGATAAAAAATTGAACTTTACAGAAGTCCAACAACCATTCATCCAGACTGGTAAGAGGGGTGGAGTCACGGCAGGAAAAAGTGGAGATGAGAACCCGGGTACGCAGGCAGCAGCGGCTGGCAGTTCCCGGGCACACAGGCGGTGGCTAGCGGTCACCAGGCATGGGGTGGCAAAGATGCAGACCCAGTGAGGCTGCACAAGGCAGCTGACTGACCAGGTAGTCCCACATTCACGCACAGATAATCCAGACAAAGAAGAAGCAGCGGAAGGGACTGGAATCCAAGAGAGAGCAGAGCAAGTGCCATTGTTCCCTCTCGGACCTCGCCCCCACATACAGCGTCATAACTCAGTAACTGGGCTGCCCCACACTGGGGAACACCTAAGGCTCCACCCCTCACTATGTAACAGCCGCGACCAGACCCCCCCCCCCAAAACCCACCAAAAATGGCTCAAACCAGAGAACAAATGAAAGCCCCAGAGCCAATTCCTCTAAGCGATGAAGCAATAGCCAACCTATCAGAGGCACAGTTCAAGGCCCTGGTGATCAGGATGCTCACAGAATTGGTTGATTTTGCTCACAAATTAGATGAACAAATGAAGGCTACAATATGTGAAATGAAGGAAAACGCATGGGGAACCAATAGAGATGGGAGGAAAACTGGGACTCAAATCAATGGAGTGGACCAGAAGGAAGAAAGAAACAACCAAACAGAAAAGAAAGAAGAAACAAGAATTCAAAAACATGAGGAGAGGCTTAGGAACCTCCAGGACATCTTTAAACGTTTCAACATCTGAATTATAGGGGAACCAGAAGGGGAAGAAGAAGAGCAACAACTGGACAACTTATTTGAACAAATAATAAAGGAGAACTCCCCCAATCTGGCAAAGGGAAGAGACTTCCGGGAAGTCCAGGGAGCTCAGAGAATCCCAAAGAAGTTGGACCCAAGGAGGAACACGCCAAGGCACATTGTAATTACATTACCCAAGATTAAAATGAAGCAGAGAATTCTAGAAGCAGCAAGGGATAAGGGAACAGTCACCTACAAAGGAGTTCCCATCAGACTGTCAGCTGATTTCTCAAAAGAGACCTTACAGGCAAGAAGGGGCTGGAAAGAAGTATTTGAAGTCTTGAAAGGCAAGGACCTACATCCAAGATTGCTCTATCCAGCAAAGCTGTCATTTAGAATGGAAGGACAGATAAAGTGCTTCTCAGATAAGGTCAAGTTCAAGGAGTTCATCATCACCAAGCCCTTATTATATGAAATGTTAAAGGGACTTATCTAAGAAAAAGAAGATAAAAAATATGACAGTGAAAAGACAGCAAACTCACAGCTATTAACAACCACACCTAAAACAAAAGCAAACAACTAGAACAGGAACAGAACCACAGAAATGGAGATCACATGGAGGTTTAGCAACAGGGGAGTGGGAGGAGGAGAGAGGTGGAAAAGGTACAGAGAATAAGTAGCATAGACAGTGGGTAGAAAATAGACAGGGAAGGGCAAGAATAGTGTGGGAAATGTAGAAGCTAAAGAACTTATGACACATGGACATGAACTAAAGCGGGGAATGTGGATGGGAGGGGGTGTGCAAGGTGGAGGGGAATGATGGGGGAGAAATGGGACAATTGTAATAGCATAATCAATAAAATATATTTTAAAAAGAGAGAGAATTTAATATTAAAAGGAAGCACAAAGAATATTAAGGAAGTATTTTGGGGCCAAACCCCAGTTCTGCCACTTTGGCTTCAATTTTCTCATCTGTAAAGTGGGTTTAATAGCACCCATCTCCATGTGTTGTTGCGGAGATTAAATGTAGATGATGCATGCAAAGCACTGTCTGTAACAGGCTTCCACATATGTGTGCTAGGCAGGAAAGAAGACCAGGAGTAGCCCTAGGAGTCAGTCCTAGCACTAAGACTAATGCTGGTCAACCTTGAGCCCCTACCGACTCCTGTCGGGCCAAGTCTTCCAAATGCAGTGAAAAGGATGGAATATGCTGCTCTCTAAAGCACAGCCCCTCTCTCTGATTTCCTGGGAGAAGACCTTACATTTTTTTATTTATAGGCTTCCTCTGACTCTAAAGACCTCCGGAGCATGGCTTCCCAATGCTGTGAGCATTCTTATTTCTTGGTCCCAGGGCAGCCTCAGAATGGATGGGAATTGTAAAAAGGTCTGAAAGGATCTTGCTCACAACCACTTTCCAGAGATGCTCTTCAAGCCTCTTTCAGCAGACTCGTTTATCAGGCACATGAAAACATGGCAGCAACTACAAGGTCTGGAGCCTGGTCCCAAACTGTGTTTCACATGAGGATTAATGACTAGTGTGGTCAACCAGGAAAGGCTGGCTCTGCAGCTCAGTGATGGCATCATCCGGGCATCTCCTCTGTCCCTGGAAAGAGACACTCTACCCCTCGCCATCACACACAGGGGGCCAGACTGCAGTGTTAAAACACAGTAGACAACACCAGACAAGCTACTGCATGGAAAGAGGCCAAGGGGTCTGGCCCAGGTCACACAGCAGGCTGACGTAGCTCATGACTGTCTGCTTAGCCATTAATAGGCTATGTGACCTTGGGAAAGTCACTAACCTTCTCTGTGCCTCCATTTCATTAACTATAAAATAGAAGCAATGATGTACCTATTTCACAGTGTTGTGAACATTAAATGAATTAAAACTTGTAAGGTGCTTAAAAGAGTATCCAGCCTATAATAAGTATTATGTTATTATTAGCTTGGCTCCAAGCCCCCTGACTCCTACATTTTTACTCTTTCCATGATGTCAAAGCCAGACATCTCCCTGCCAGGTCAGTGCTCTGACATTGCCATGTCTTCTCTCCTCAGCTGAAATGGGAGTCCTGGGCCAAGGTCCTCTTTCATTTTCCCAGTTCATCCAAAACAGGACTGTTCCTTCACCAATACTCTCACTGGTGGCTTCTGGGTTCATTATAACATAAGGAGCTATTATTACAACCTAGGAGTTAAAAACTCCCAGCCAAAAGCTCCTTCCCTACACAGCAATAAAAGCAAACAGGCAAAGGGAGAAGACCCTCACACTTCACACTTTCCAGAAAGCTGTCTAAGCCAGTTGGTCCCTGCTGGGCTTAGTCTCCTGAATTCCCAGAGACAGAAGGAAGGCTGCCCCACATGGTTCTGGCTGAGCTCTGACAGTGTGCTGCCACACAACTCTAACCTAACATAGCTGATGTTCAAAGAAGCAGGAGGACTGTATGGATGTAGCAGGACCTGGCTGGTTGTTCTGGCAGCCAGTGAAGAACGGTCACATTGTCACATTGCCCATTAAAAACCCTAATGCTAAAGCCTCCTTTGATGTCTAACTCTCTAACTAACTCTCTCTCTCTCTCTCTCTCTCTCTCTCTCTCTCTCTCTCTCTCTCTCACACACACACACACACACACACACACACACACACACACACAGCTTATTTTTTCATAAAAACATGACCCCAACATTGGAGAGATCCATAGCACTCACGAAATTTTTGGCAGGAGAGACCATAGACAAACATGGCCCTGCTCAGCCAGGTGGGCCAGTAGAATTCCCAGACACAAAAACAGTGTCCTGATCCCTTCAAACTACTGTAACAAAGACCACAGACTGTGTGGCTTATGAACAACAGAAATTTATTTCTCAGAGTTCTGGAGTCTAGAAATCCAAGATCATGGCACCTGCGTGGTCAAGTGAGGGTCCTCTTCCAGGTCATAGACTTTTTGCTGTGTCCTCATGTGGCGAAAGGGGTGAGGGCACTCTCTGGGGCCTCTCTTCTAACAGCACTGACCCATTCACAAGGGTTCTACCCTCATGACCTGGTGACCTCCCGAAGGCCCTACCTTCAAATGCCATCACCTTAGGGGCTATGATTTCAACATAGGAACTATAATCTGACACAAACATTTGGATCACTATACATGCTATGACAATGTGGCCTATGAAAAGCCCACAGGTCTCTGTGACACTGGAATGGGGACACCACACAGGGAGGAGCAGGAATGGGGCCAGGAAGCAGAAATAAAGTTCTGGATGCCTTGCAGATACTGCTGCCACCTTAGATCTTCCTGAGCCCAGCCACAGTCAACCCCACCATGTTCTTCAACGTCACTGCCAAGGGGGAGCCTTTGGGACACATCTCCTTCAAGCTGTTTGCAGACAAAGTTCCAAAGACAGAAGAAAACTTTCATGCTCTGAGCACTGGGGAGAAAAAAAATTGTTGTAAAGTTTCCTGCTTTCACAGAATTATTCCAGGATTTATGTGCCAGGGTAGTGACTTCACATGACACAATGGCACAAGTGGCAAGTCCATCTACAGGAAAAATATTGATGATGAGAATTTCATCCTGAAGCACACAGGTCCTGGCATCTTGTCCATGGTAAATGCTGGACCCAACACAAAAGGTTCCCAGTTTTTCACCTGCACTGCCAAGACCGAGTGGCTGCACGGCAAGCATGTGGTCTTCCCCCAGGTGAAAGATGTTGTGACAGCCATGCCACTACAGGTCCAGGAATGAGACCAGCAAGAAGATCACCCACCATCACTGACTGTGGACGACTCTCATAAATTTGACTTGCGTTTTTTCTTAATCACCAGACCATTCCTTCAGTAGCTCAGGAGAGCACCCCTTCACCCCCAACTGCTTGAAACGTTCTAAAATCTTCATGCTTTCGCCTCAGTTCATTGGGTCCCATGTTTTTTGTACCCCTTCCAAGTCCAGCTGGATTGCAGAGTTAAGTTTATGATTACGAAATAAAACCTTAAACAACAATAAAAAAAGAAAGAAAGTCCTAGAAATAAAGCAGGAAGGTGGGAGACGCACACCTAGGAACCCCACTTCCCAATATTCCTTCAGAAATCAAAGTAACCAGTTGAGGCAAAGACCATGAGAACATTATTTCCTGGGTGCCCCTTGGCCAGCAAAATCTATTTTTACCAAGAATTTCTGAATCACATAAGAGGCACTTAGGCCTGGGTTCAAATTCAGATTGTGTCACTCACTAGCTGTGTGACCTTCTATCAATATAAAGAACTTAACCTCTCCAGACTTCAATTTCCTTACCTGCAAAAGTGTTAAAAACAGAAACCCTTTTATAGGGTTCTTCTGAGGATTGAAAGGGATAAATACAGACAGGGTTCAGCAGAAGTAAGTGTTGCGGACCGCTCAGCCTGGTCTCAGGAGTTGTAACCCTCAACCCATGGTGGGCTGAGTAAGAGTCCTAGAGACCCACTTTATCTGGGTCTGTTCTGTCAAGAGGAGGTGATCTACTAAGGAGACAAAGCTTATCTCCCTGGCAGTAGCACTGCTTCTGCCTCATCCATCTCTGGCCCCAACGCTTAGTCAGTAGTCAATGATGGGTAAGACTCCTCATGGGAGGGGCAACCTAAGCCAGATACGACCACTTGGGAGGCCCTCATGGAAGGACTCGGGGGGCTGCAGCAAAGAGGGGGTGATGGACCCTCGCCCCCCAGCTATTCTAACATAGCCCAAGTCCCCATTTCCATCTGGGAGATGTCTTCTGCTTCCTGAGCCTAATCAGCTTAAAGCCTGAAACTATGATGGCGAGCTGTAGGACGGTTCCCTGGGTGATCCGGCATAAGGAAGAATTTGTAAAGTCCTGTGAAACCTGCTTTGTTTGCTAAGAGTGCTCTCATTTAAATGATAAGGGTCCAAGGAGGAAATGAGTATGTCTCCCAAAGTTTTGCAACCCTCTTTCCTGACAGACACTGACTCAGATTAAGCCCTCAGATGTCTTTGAAATGTTAAACCTGTATTCCTGTATATTTGAACCCAATAAAAGCCTAGTGAGGAAGTGGCTCAGGGTCATTCTCCTCTGAGAGTTTGACCACCTCTCCTCCCCAAGCAGATCATGTCTTGGTAGTTTTATTTTCATCCGAGACGGAGGGATGGGGCTCTGCGGGCAGACCCCCCCCACATCTGGCGCCCAGGACAGGGGCCCCCCGCAAGTAAGGCCTGCTTGAGTGTGGTTGGTAGGGTATATGGGTGTAATAATAGTTCTAATTTTAATATTTCACCTAAAATGCCATATTGTGCTTGAGTGTGATATTGTTATGTTACAGAATTACATGCTATGATTTTGTAATAAAAGATTTTGTCATAAAAAAAGAGGTGTTACTTGTCCTGGACCCTGTATATAACCAACTCCTTCACATGGTCTCTGGTCTAGTTAGCTTACAGTAATGGTAGCCATTGTGTACTATTGTATCCCCAGTACCCAGTACAGCCTTGGTACCCAGTAAGCACTCAATAAATAGTTGATGAAAAAATTAATATGTCTTCATTTTTGTAATAGTTATAATTGGGCCCATTTTTCCTGGCAGGGCTATGAGAATTAAATGAGATTCCATGGGTAAAATGTTGAGCACAGTACCTGGCACATGGAAGATGCTCAGGAAATGGTATTCTTAGATTCTTAACTAATGTGGATACATGACTCCCATGGTGCCCTCCCTTCCTCATGGGCTCAAATGAACTAAAGTCACATAGAAACCCAGCAGGGAACTGTAGTCTTGCAGGCCTCCCCAAGGGCATAAGCTCTCTGCTCAGAACCTTCAGAAGGTAGCTGCCTACTCAGAGAAAATAAGACCACAAGAAACTGAGCCTGGTTCTGCCTTCCTGCCCATGGTCTAGAGTGAGACAAATGGCAATGGCTTGCCCTTGGTCTATGGCAGATGTGTTTAGGTGTATTTGTCCTGCCCACAGACCCAGATGAAGGGGCAGCCCTAAGTGGACATTTTTGTACCACATACTCTCCTCTGGTTGGGCCAGAGATGGATACTTGACCTAAGAACATTAAGTTCATTGGCTAACCAGTGACCAATTAGATTTTTTTTCTCTCAAGAATTTAAACAAAGTTAGATAGTAATGGGCATTTGGGGTTGTATAGAGTCGTGGTCATGGTTGGCCCTATGGCAAACAAGCTGGTGAAGGGGGTATGCAGAGCAGATGAGCCGTGAATAAGCAGAAGAATCCTGACTGCAAAGAGGAAAATGGAATGGAGGCTTAGAGGGAGGCAGAGAGCAAAGGCCATACAGCCCAAGAGAAATGGGAGACTGGAGACAGAGACAGAAAGAAGGCATTCTCTCCCTGGTGGCTCCCAGATCTACTTCCCATGAGCTGCCTGGCCTCACTTTAGATGACTTCACTCCATCTAAAGAAGCCTGTACTGCTCCAAAAACCATACCCTGCAACCCACCTGCAGTTCATGAGCTGGTACACATGAATTGTGTTCTGTTCAACTCAATGATGCTCACCTACAATAATGATGCTAAGGAGCATCCACCAGCAAGCAGGGGTGTATCTTTCAGGGGCCTCTTGGCCCTGGTGTAAGGGATCTGACTCCATACATGTCTGAATATCCTTCTCTCCATCTCTCTATCTTTTCCAGGAGCTGTAAACCGACACGCCTGCAAGGACTTCCTTGAGTTCCTCAGCAGTATGCAGATTAGCCTGCCACAGAACTCCTGGCATCCTGGTTCAGCTATCTTCATAAATAAGAGATCTGTAAAGTAGTCCCCTAGTTACTGCCCTTTACCAAGGAAGCTTCAATGCAACCATAACATGATAGATTGTTTGCTTTGGTCTCCTGGAACTGAAAGAGTCTCCTCCACCAAATAAAAATATAAACCCTCAAAGCCACTATATCATTAGCCAAACAAGCCATTTGGCATCAAAAAACTTGGGTTCAAATGTAGGCTCTGCTACTTACCAGCTCTGTGACCTGGGGCAAATAAACCTCTCTTGTTCAAATTTCTCATCTCTTGTGGAGATAGTATCCAACTGGTATGGTTTGGAAAAGATTCAGCAAAGTAATTCATCTAATTTAAAATAGTGTAAGAGGTTGTCTGTCCATTATAAGTCATTTTTCATTATAAGTGTCTGGCAACAAGTTAATACAAAATAAATGTATTGTGATGGGTGGGGGAGCTGCTTGGTTGGTTTTAAAAAACATTAATGATAGGGGAAACCTACTGAAATGGGAAAAAATAAGGTAGAAGTGTGAGTCATGTTTTATACTTTTGTAGAGGTTGATTTTTCTTGACACTTTCACAAAAACTGTCTCACGTGCTCATCACAACCACTTCAGAATGCAAGGGGAGGCAGGATTACTATCCCCAACTTATAGATAAAGCATCTGACTCCTCACTGCCTTTCTGTCCCCTACCAGGACAACAGGATGATCCAATTCTGCTTTTCAGGAAGCACCAGGAGGGAACCCCAAGTACGCTCAGTTAGACCAGTGGCTTTCCTAGGCACTGTCTCTTCCATCTTAAGGAGTACGGGAGATCCTAAGACTTAAAGCGACTTCCTTTTGCCTCTGGGAACAGGTTCAGGATTAGGGGAACCTGTTTCTGTGGATCTCAGAAAGCCAGACCAGGAGTGCTTCCCAGCAGAACAGCAGATCACTTCTGCCAACTCCAGTGAAGTGGAAACCACTTTCAAGTGAAGTTCAGGGTTTTCCACCCCTGGGGGCTCCTCCCAACTCTGTGTCACACACTAAGGCCCAGAACCATACCTTTAGTCTGATGCACTCTAATAATTCCATAGGTCATCCTCCCACCACAAGTAGATTGTTAACTTCCAGGAATTAAGAATGGAATCTCTAGTGGTTGCTTCGGCAGCACATACACTAAAATTGGAACAATATAGAGAATAGCACGGCCCCTGTGCAAGGATGACATGCAAATTCATGAAATGTTCCATATTTACAAAAAAAAAAAAAGAACAATTAAAATAAAATTTTAAAAAAGAGTGGAATCTCTAGAATTTGGTTGTCCACATTCAAAGCCTATCCTTGTCACTCTATGCTCTGTAACCTTGGATGCTTTGCCTACCCTTCCTGAGCGTGTTTCCACCTCTGGAATAGTAATATTCTCATCATTGCAATTGTGAGGATGAAGTTAAATAATTCAGGAGGAGAGTTCAGCCTCAAGCAGGTACATGGCAGACACCCAATAGACATTAGCCCTCCTTCTCCTATGGAGGTCGCTGGCTATTATGCCCAGTGCCATTAAACATGTGCATCACAGAACCTGCTCCCTGCCTGCACTAGACCATGAACTCCTCAAGTACAAGAGCTCTATTTTATTTGCCCTGCTATCCCCCAATTTCCAGCACAAGCTGTGGCACAGACCTGAAATGAAAAAACAAATGAATGGGTTCCTTACAACACATTCAGCTTTGGAATTGTTTGGCTCTTGTTATCATGAAAATGCATTCTGTGAATCCATACCTGCTGCCTTAGAAGAGTCAGAAGCCTTGGCATGGATTTGGGACCAGGACTTCTTTTTAACTAGGATGGAACATTCCCACTGTGGTAAATAGATGATTGGGAGCCAAGACCAGTGGGCAGGGATATCCAGCCTCCTCTTGGCCTTGGAAACAGATTCTCAGCTGGGACACTGGCTTCCTGCAAATCTCTTTCAACACACATACATGCACACATATATACAACCAGGCTAGAGAAGAAAGTCTCCAAGGTGGCCTCACCTAGAAGATCCCAATCCTCAGACAGTTGCATAGGAGTTGCAGGAACTGGGCCAGGCAGGGACCTACAGGGATACCTTGGAGTCTATCAGTGGGTTGTTTTCCCTGAGGGTATGTACTGCCATGTGCAAAATGTCAATGCCAACAGAGATGGATCCTGTTCACAGAACCAGATAGCATCTGGGAGCCACATTCTGGAACAAACTGAGGGACCAAGGAGGCAAAGGGAAGTCACACACCAAGGTCATTTGGTATTCAGACCAAGAGCTGAGCCCAGAGAAAGGTCAGGGTCAGGGCTTTGGGTTAGCTGACTTACCTCAAAGAACCTCCCATCCTCAAATGATTCCTCAGGCCACTTCTCCCCGGAAAGACATCACCATTCATACCTACTGGTGACATGATGTCAAAGTAGGAAGATACCATGTAATCAGCCACCCCACTCCATCATTCACCTTATGGTGGGATGGGTGGCAGGGGTGAAGGCTTGCTGAAGAGGAATCAGCCACAACTCTTCATACAAAGGACTAGGAGAAGGTGCCAGAAAAGGAGACAGAACTAACACATCTCTTACCACTCCCTACCCTGCACATTAGACCCCAGAATGCTCCAAGTTCTCAGCACACACTATGCCACCATGCCTCCATATCTTTGTTCTTGCTATTCCCTTTCCCTAATATGCCTTTCCTAAATTTCTTACCTTGCTAGTTATTACAATCCAAGACTGAGCTCAAAGGTTATCCCCTCCAGAAAGGCTTTCCTGAGTGCTCAAGGGCTCAAAGGTTAATGAAATAACCTCTAAAAGGTCTCTACCCCCATGCTAGCCTCACCTCTTACCATTTCATGCCAAGAGTCTCTCCTTATGTCTCTGACCCCCACTTAGCCAAGAACTCCCTAAGGATAGGCACCATTTTGGGTCATTCTTGGATCTCCAGTACCTATCACAGGGCTAGGTTTATAGTAGCTGCTCAATTAAGTACCTGTTGAGTAAATTCTCACTGCAGAGAAAACACTGGTTTGGATTGTGGAGGAGAGAAGGAAAGGATGTGAGAAGTTGGATATAAGCATAGTGATATTTGGTGGGATGTCGAAGTGGAGACAGAGCCACAGGGGGAGCTCAGGGCTAGTGACAGAGGCTAGAGAGGGTCTCCCACATGGAGGTGATAATTAGAAGCATGGGAGCATTTGAGCTCTTTGAGTTGGAAGGTGGTTTGGTGGGTGGGAGAGGAGGATGGAAACCATCATGATGCTCCTAAAACCCTTACCATATACAAACCCTCACTGTAAATATGTGCAACAGGATGTTGGTGGGATTTTTACCGTAGCCCCTGGGCTACACACTGAGGCACATAGCTAAGGGCAATGAGATGCTCATTATCACATGTAAAGAGAGCCACCAGCAGTAGACATCCCACAAAGGGTTTCATCAAGAATAAACTAGCCCTGGGGGGTGTGGCTCAGCTGCTTGCAGCATTATCTGGTAAACAAAATGCTGCAGGTTCAATTCCTGGTCAGGGCACATGCCTAAGTTGCGAGTTTGGTCCCCAGTCCAGGCATGTGTATTCCCCAGTCTGGGCACATAAAGTAGGTAGCCAGTTGGTGCTTCTCTCTCACATCAATGTTTCTCTCCCTCTCCCTTCCTCTCCCTCTAAATACAATGAAAAGGTGTCCTTGGGTCAGGATTTAACAAATAAATAATCCCAATTTTAAAAGAAGAAGAAACTAACCCAGCCCCAGTTCTTGTAACATCAGACCCCATTATAATCCCCTCCCATACACACACATCCTACATGTTAAAGACTGGGGAGGGGAGAGACAGAAGAGGGCCACTGAGGGGAGCTAGCCCATGCTCTTTTGTACAGAGCATGCAGTTTTGATGCAAGGGGCTCCAGACAATCACTCATAGAGATGGTGGGTGCCCTGAAGATGGGGAAGGTGGCATTTCTCTCCCCAGAATCTGCAGCCCCAGTCTGATACTGCCATGAGAGAGGAACAAAACCTAGTGAAAGAGTACATGAGTGAGGTTAACTCAGGTCCCCGGGGGTTAGAAGATATACCTGAACATGGAACGTGATGCCCACGTTCCCTGGAGCTCTCTGAAGGCAGAAGACTTATTAGAGCTCACAGCATCAGGAGGGCCAGGGAATAGAGTGCCAAGGAAAACTGGTAGTGGGGTATCCACAGCCCTGATCCCACAGCCCCCAAAAGGAACAGAAGGATTTCAGCTCCTCCTGTGCTGCCATGTGGAGGTGCAGGGGTGAGGATGGGCTGGAACTCAGGGAGAGCCCAAGAAGCAGTGCTCCACTCAAAGAGATAGCGTATGCAGCATTCATGGGGCTGGAGGGAGAACGGCTGCCCTTTTCTAAGGGTGTCCTCAGTGACGCATGCTGCTGGACTCTACCCCAAGGACACCAGCTCCGCCATCCACACAGAGACCCCCAGGTCAGCCATGGCAGCAAGCCAAAGTAAAGATGCTTCTCAACACCCTCTAGGTAGCCCTGCCTCCACAGCCCACCGTCCCTGCCCCCAAATCTGAAAGAGATTCAAGGCTCTGGAGTAGGAGGAGTGGAGAGCAGACACTACTCCCTCCTCACTTCCATCATCTGAGTACAGATCTGGCTTATAGCAGGCCAAGGGCTAAGTTGGCAGTTTTGAACCAGCCTGGACTTTACATGACCATAAAGCTATGGACTTACCCTGGTTGGTGTGGCTCAGTTGGTTAAGTGTCATCCCGCAAAACGGAAGTTTGCAGGTTTGATTCCCAGTCAGGGCGCGTGAAGGAGGCAAGTGATCAAAGTTTCTCTCGCACATCAAAATGTTTCTCTTCCTCTCTTTGTCTGTCCTTTCCCCTCTCTCTAAAATTAAATAAATGAAATCTAAAAAAGAATAAAAAAGCTATGGACTCCAATCAAGCTAATGTTAAAGGTAATTTGACAGAGGTGAGCAGAAAGCAGCAACTGGAGGGAAAATAAAACTATTCCACATCTCTATGCTACGAAGTTGACGCTGGTCAATAAACCAGTTACATGAGGCCATATGTGGAAGTCCCTCTCTGAGCTTACAGGCAAAGGAAAAAGGGAAGAGGTGGAGAGCTCTCAGCCCCCACTTCTGTTTCTCAATAAGATAGAACTTAAGTCAAAACCTCCTCAGTCTTAATTACCAAACAAAAAAATAACCAGATGAACCTCTCACTGTATGTCTTTATTTATACTGTCATCTGCTCCAGCATTTTAATATCCAACTTTCCCTTGAAAGACAGATGCCTGGATGTTCACACCCCGTTCTAATGGCTTAATACCCTGGGTACTGGAGCAGGGAGGGGGCTGCAAGGAAGGAGGAGGATGAAAGCCGCCACCACATTGAGCACAACTTTGGAGCAAATGGGTTTGAATATTCATTAAACAACATTTAATTTAAACACCCAAACTCTGAAAGCAGCAACATATGGCCTGTTTTATTTTACATAAACTGAATAGGAGGCTGGGCCATTAGTTTCTGTAGACATAATGTTCATTACCAATGAAGAATGCTTTCCTTTGAGGACACCCCTGCACTGTACTGGGCCCACTGCCCCCACCAGCTTAGAGAGCCCAAGCTGAGGGCTCCCTGCTGACCCACTTATTGTGGCACAGGAACATCAACCAAATCTCCATCACCCATCAGGGAAGATTAGGACTTCGTTAAGGAAACAGGGAAGACTCTAGAGACCTCCTGGCTCCTTGGTTTGCACCCTGGGAAAATGGACTGAACAGAGTCCTCACCCTCGTGGACTGGACCTCCATGATGCTTGGGGGCCTGGGCGGCAATGTCCAGGTGGCATGAGCTTGACCTCTTCTACCCATGTACAACTGCTGATGGTCACACCAGGCCCCAGAACTCTGCTCACCTACCTTGGGACTGAGGATTGTGCGTGTGTTTATATAGAAGGCTGTGGGTACAAAGCAAGATGTGTGTTCACATGCCTTTGTGTGAGCATGTGTGAATATGAATATGTACTTCTGTGGGGAGATATATACTCAAGGTCACATATGCTAGATATGTGTGTATATGCACATATATGCAGTGCCTCTCTGGGTGTGCCTGTAGCTGAATATGAGTGTGCATGCACAGCTTGTTCAGCTGGGGAAGTAGGAGGATCCTGGGAGGAGCAGTGTAGATGCATACATCCTCATTGTGTGTGTGTGTATGTGTGTGTGTAAGGGTTTTGGGGTGGCTTTTTTTAACAACTACCTGTCACTCAGCGTTCATGGATAGAATGCAAGGAAACCATTAACTTGGATGGGGGTGGGGGGGAATTACGTCTTTATTTCACTAAACTCTAACTTTTTTCAATTACAAATGTAGACAACAAACCCAGCCGTCTGATCAGTTCCAGTGACTTTGTCACCAAGAGATGTCACATATTTTCATATAACATCACAGGAATTAGAGAGTATCTCCGAAGGTCCTTTCCACTCCATCACCACCTAGAATTGTAGCAGTTATTAGAACTGCCACAAGACACCATTATTATCATAATAATAAAGAAGCATTTATGGAAAATTTTAAAAGCATATATGGTACTTGTCAGAAACTTTTAATATTTTGCTAAATGTACCTAAACATAATTGTCTTTTTTAAGTTCATGTTTTTATCATTATGTAAAATGCATAAAGGAGTCCATTGGTTACCACCCCACCCAGAAGGGCAAAGAAAATTTCCCAGAAGGTCCTGCATAGGGATGGCATGAAGTTGCCTGTGGTCCGCAAGTGAGCACAGGAGCCCACAGAGATGTGTGCATAGACCACCAGCAAAGGTGGGACCAGTGCCTTCCATTCTGAGCAACACCCTCCTAAGGGGGCATGTGTCCATAGGGAGTGGGGTTAAAAACCCCGTGACTCTATAAAAAGAGATTTCTTCCCATGGTTCCAGTAGTACTAGAAACCATGAGGACAGCCCAAGCTGGCCTACTTCAAGAAGAAACAGCTCAGGGCATCTCCTTGGCACTAACCCTCCACCTGGTAGGACATAGTAGACAGCATTCATCAGCCCCCATAACTGGAGTCCAGGACAATAAGTGCTTCAGGTAGGTTTGAGTACAGCTCTGCCCTGCTCCAAATTGAAACTCTGTCCTCAAGTAGGCTTCCCTCATGGTAGCAAAATGCCTGTGGCAGTTCCAAGCCTCATTTCTGCATTTCACACGACCTGGAACAGGAGTGATCTCTTCCCAGCCATCAAAAGGAAGCCTTCCTGCCCACTCTGATTGACCCGACCTCAATCAGCCACTTTGGCCAGGGGCAATTCCTTGCACTGATAGGCTTAGATCTGGGTCACTGCCCATCACCAAGTTATGGCAGGAGTGGACATCATACTACTATTGGCTTATACCAGTTAAGACCCACCCCCTAAGAAAAACAAGTGGGGAAAGTCACAGGGGAAACAGAATGGGTGCCTGGTGAGGCAACTGCTCCTCTAAGATCTCTTTCCACAAACTGCTAGGCAGACACCTCAGCTCCCAACCTAACTGCAGTACCTGGGGCAGGAGCCATCTTATAGTCTCTATGCATCAACCCCAAGGTTGGAAACCCCAAGTGAGAAGAGCACTTCATACATGTCCTCTGTCATAGCAGGCCCTCAACCTGCCACTGAGTGCACTAGCAGCCACTCTCAGTCACTGCTACACAAACCTGAGGTGTCTCCCCTCCCCCATAGACACCAGAGTTCTTTAATAAAGAAACAGAAGAGCCCTGGCTGGTGTAGCTCAGTGGATTGAGCTCCAGCTGACACATGGAAAGGTCACTGGTTTGGTTCCTGGTCAGGGCACATCCCTGGGTTGCAGGCCAGGTCTCCATTTGCAGGTGAGGCAACCAACTGATATATCTCACACACTGATGTTTCTCTCTCTCTGTCTCCCTCCCTTCCCCTCTCTCTAAAATAAATAAATTAAATCTTTAAAAAATAGAGAGAGACAGAAGAACTGGGTTTTGTCCCCAACTTAATGGGGAATTATCTATGGGGGCCTCAGTCTCCGCACATGGTCAAAGAGAGAACTGGATAAACTAAACCCAAAAGCTCTTCTCAATTGACAGTTCTTACATCACAGCAAGGGGAGAGCCTCTAAACCTGGGCATTTTATAGACCCAGGCACCCCCATCACCTCCCGTCTGATTCTGCCACAGCTTCCCATCTGGTCCCCCACTCCACTCCAGTCCTGTCCCCAGCCCAGCATGCTCCCCACACAGCCACCATTTGGTGGGCCTGTCATTCAGCAATACAGGGTGGGGCAAAAGTAGGTTTACAGTTGTTCATATGGAAAATAATACAATAACTATTAAATAATAATACAAGAATAAACTCTGTGTTTCACACACTCACAACTGTAAACCTACATTCGCCCCACTGTGTATTCATTTACCTGCTGGGAACCAGGCACTGTTCTAGGTGCTCAGGACACAGCAATGAATGAATTAGATGCACGTACAAAAATAAAAAATTCCTGCCTTCATGAAGCTACCTTTCTAGTGGGGAAACAACCAATAAATAAGAAAATATCAAAAGTGGATGCTGAGGAGAAAAATACTGAAGCCAGGAAGGCAATTTCAGGGTAGTTACAACCCTTGGTAAGATGGTCAGAGAAGATGTCCCTGGAAAGGTAAACTTGGGCAAAGATCACAAGGAAGGAAGAGAGTGGGCCTGGCAGACAAAATGACAAATGCAAAGGCCCTAGGGCAGCAACAGGACTGACAAGCTGGGAGCAGAGCCACTGGCTGGGAGGGTGGTGGAAAACCAGGTCTTGGGCCATGTGGATCATGGAGAGACTTTCAGTATCTCACTGAGTGAGATGTGGAGCCCATAAAGGGTTCTAAACAGAGGAATGACCTCATCTGACTCTGATATTCATAGTGCACTCCAGCTGCTGCATGGAGAATACATTAAAGGGGCAAAGGAGTAAACAGGAGCCCAGTGAGAGGGCCTTGGCAGTAACAAGGTGAAATGTGGGGACTTGAACCAGCGAAACAGAGGAGGTGGTAAGAGGTCAGATTCTTGATATACAAGGATATCAAGAGCCAAAAGATCCATGGATGGATTGGACGTAGGGTGAGACACATTTGCAGGGTTTTCACTCCCAGCAAGAGGAGAGAATGAAGTTGCCATCCATGGGCGGGGAAGGCCAGCAGGGAAAAAGGGAAAGCAGGGAAGGAATACTCAGTTGCTGGCCAATGCCTTTTGTAAAAGGTGAATCTGATAGCACCATTCCTCTGCTTAAAATCTTCCAGTGGCTTCCCCACTGCACTCCAGGTAAAGTCTGACCTGGAAATACCTGCTACAGTCCCTACAATACCTGGCCCCACCCACATCTTCGAGCCACATTTCCATATACTTCCAGGTCCTGGCTCTTATACCATCTAGGAACCCACCTGCTTTCTCTTGCTTCCAGGTCTTGGCATCTGCTGTTCTCTTCCTAGAAAATTTCTCCCTGTGCTTGCTATTCTGAGCCCCAATTCCCTCATCTGCAAAAGAACAGAGTATAGTACCAGATGATTTTCAAGGGACCTTCCAGCTACAGCAGTCTGCAGCCCTGGGATTTTGTGCACTGCCCCCTTGCCTGCTGTCAGGGAAGACTAGCAACAGAGTCCAGCCAAGAGTATCCCCACTACAAGCTGGGGCATTCTCCAAGGGCTGGTCTGAAAAACAAATGCCAAGGCTTGAAGGGAAAGAGGTTGGGAGGTATAAAGAAGCTAAGTGGCCATGAGAATGTGAGTAGAGGTAGGAATGACAAACAACATGGCTAAAGTAGACAAAAACCCAACAGCCAATCTCCCTTTGCCCAAGCTGAGTCCTCTATCTGGGGTACCTTCCCTTCCATCTGGGCTCCTCCTTCACAGAGATTCCAGCAGCCTCTTCCCTGAGCTAAACCACAGTCCTGCCTCTGCATGCCCTGGCTCTCAGACCATCTATGCAACAATACCCAGCTCATAGGCTTAGAATCTTAAAGAGTCCCCTATGAGAGCCCTCTCCTGGGGAAAGTGAGCCAGGAGGACAATGACCTTGCCTACATTACATATCTAGGAGGTAGGAAAACCAAATCCAATCTCTGAGCTCCACACTGCAGAGCCAAGTCCAGTCTCTCCAGGACTTTCCAAACTCCACTCAAATCCCCTCTCCCTGAGGAAGTCCTCCTGCTGTCTCTGGAGCTTCACATCTGCAAATCCCCTCCTCTGCAAGCCAATTAGTGTTGGACACATTGGTCCTCCCCTTCACCTTAGGGCTCAGACTTTTTCTCACCTCCATGCCCACCCACTCCCATTCCTGCCAGAGTCAACCAGGAGCCTTATCCATGGTGGATGTGTCTGAAACTTTTTATGGAATCGGATCACCAATATACAATATTGTGCCCAAGATGTGAGCTTCCAGCTGAGAGATACATGCCTTACCAAATGGACAACATGTACTTTGGTGGGAGAGGGAGAGAGAGGGGAAGCAGCAAGCCCGATGGGATGTAATCTAGGCCACTTCCCTAACTTGCTCCTAATGAAGAACCCAGAGAGAGACTCCTTCTCCTCCCTCTCCCTCCAACACCTTCCACCCAGGGATGTGTTCTGAGAATTAATGGGATAACAGATGAAGTGCCTCCAAGGAAACAGGCTACATAAATCCAAAGTGTTGTTATTAAATTCCAAATTTAGCCTTCAGGATCAGTGAGGCCTGACAGATCTGAGCTGGGAGCAATCCCAGCTGCATGGACAGCATGTCCCTGTAAAACCAGAAGCAAGACATTCAGGCTTTGGGGGTCAAAGGAAACCATAAAAAATGCCCCAGGCCTACACTTCACAGAAGGCCCAAGATCTTCTCCAGCAACCCCACAAAGTAAGCAGCTAGACTCTGCTTGTACACCACCACCAACAGGAACCTCAATACTCCCCAAAGCAGACCCTGCCTTCTTCCATTAGCTCTGAATTTTTTAAAACTTACTCCTGTACAACTAAACCATTTCACCAAACTGTCCACACTCTAGGACAAACCTTACCCTTTTCCCATGTAACCCTTAACCAACAGCCCCTCTTTATGTTCGTTGCCAGTTAAATACATCCAGGCCTTTCAAACAGGCCTCACAAGCTACCATCTGAAGGCAGACCACCATCCTGATGCTTTTCTGAATGGGCTCTAAAAATAATATAACCTTCAGCAGTGGTTCAACAGGACAGGGCAGAACAAGACCCAGCATTCCTTCATTCCAGGTGCCCACTTCCTATGAAGGCAGCTGGAGACAACAATTTGTTGTGTTTTTTTTTTAACATCCAAATCACACTGTGACCATAACCCCTGCCACACATGATTCTGGCTAGTCATGACACCAAAGAACTCCAGAAAGCATGCCCAAGGTGGTAGAACCCCCTGGGATCAGAGAACCACAGCAAAGGGACAAGCCCAGACCTTGGAGCCACACTGACTGAAGCTCAAGGCCCAGCTGTGCCTTACTGAACAACCCTCAGCAAATGGCTAAAATCCTGACTTTCAAATTTGCATATCTCCAAGCTGAGAACAAAAATACTTGTTGCCAGCCCTGACAGGTGTGGCTCAGTTGGTTGGACATCATTCCACAAAGCAAAAGGTCACCAATTCAATTCCTAGTCAGGGCACATGCCTAAGTTGCAAGTTTGGTCCCAGTCAGGAAGTGTATGAGAGGCAACCCATCAATGTTTCTCTCTCATATGGATGTTTCTCTCCCTCTCTTCCTCCCTCCCTTTCTCTCTCTCTAAAAAAAATTAAGTTAAAAAAATACACCTGTTGACAATAAACCTTGCAAAACTATTGTGAGGACAAAAGAGAATACAAATTCTGTCCAGAAGGTATCCAGCCACATACTATGAAAAATAGAGATATTTACTGAAGAAGATACAAGATACAAGAAATATTGTACACAGGACAATGATGCCTCAGTCCCCTTCAAAGTAGGCACTTTGGGACCTCACACAGCTCTCCCAGTCACCATCAGCTACCCTCATATTTTCCTCAATCTCATCGATAGTCTAAAATCTCTTCCTTTTCAAAAATGATTTTAGTTTTAGGAAAAGTCAGAAGTCACAGGGTGCCAAACCTGGGCTGTAGGGGGGCTGAATCACCTGGGTGGTCTGATGTTTTGCCAAAAAGTTCTACACAAGATGTGTTGCATGAGTGGGCATGTTGTCATGATAAAGCCATCAGTCACCAGCTGCCCATGGCTGAGGCCTTCTGAATGACCCCAATAGTTTCTGCAGAGGAATGTTCAAACTTAATGCAAAATTTGATGCAGATTTCTTGCTCTACTCATTCAGTCATTTTGAAAGCAATGTCCACACAAGACACACCCTCACTCAATGGCATCTACCACCCCCACTGACTAGTACAGTGAAGTCATCATTGTTCACACATGTACATTCCAATCCACTCTCCTTGGCTTCCAGGTTACATCAATGTCATGCAAACCATTCTTGTTATATTAACAATGGCTGGACTTTTTCCAGACAGATCTCATATATATAATGTGCCTACCATAAGAATAGTAGGTGCTTAATAAAAGGAAACTACTATTGTTATCGTCAAAGTTGCATCAGATCCCTGACAGCAATTTCTAAGAACAGAAAACCCAAGAAGTGGCAACATCGTCCACCCATCTTCCACAAGGGTGCCAATACAATTCAGTGGGGAAGAACAGTCTTTTCAACAAGTAGTGCTAAGACAAGTGAGTAGTCACATGAAAAAGAATGAAGTCAGATGTCTTTCTCACACCATACATAAATTAACTCAAAATGATTCATAGACTAAAATGTAAGAGCTAAAACTATAAAACTCATAATATAAAACATAGCTATCTTTGTGACTTTGAGTTAGGCATGGTTTCTTAGATAAAACATCAAAAGCATAACTAACAAAAGAAAGATAATGTGGAATTTGTCAAAATTTTAAACTTTTGCTTTTTAAAGAACACCATCAAGAAAGGGAAAAGACAGAATGGAAGAAAACAGTTGCAAACCAGATATCTTCCAAGAGACTAATCTCTAAAATATATGAACACTTACAACTGGATAAAAAGACCCAATTTTAAAAGAATAAAAGTCTTAAATAGACATTTTTCTAAAGAAGACATAAACAGCCAATAAGCATATGAAAAGATGTTCAACACCATTAGTTATTATGAGATACAAATCAAAACCATAATGAGATACCACTTTGTACCCACTTGGATGGCTAAAATCAAAGTGCAGATAATAACAAGTGTTGACAAGGATGTGGAAAAATTGGAACCCTCATACATTGCTGATGGAAACATAGAATGGTGCTACCTCTGTGGAAAATAGTTTGGCAGTACCTCAAAATGTTAAGTACAAAGTTATCATCATGACCCAGTAATTCCACTCCCAGGTATATACTCAAGAGAAATGAAAACGTGTCTACACAAAAACTTTCCAATACATTTTAATAGCAGCAGAATTACTTTGTTGTTGTTGTCTATTGTGGCAGACCCTTCTGCGTGGCATGGGCCCAGCTCCCACTCAGAAATGCACAGGACCCACAGCCACAGATAGATTCTCTCGTGGGTAATCAGATTTGCAATATACCTAAGCTTGCTTTTTGCTGAAAACTCTCTCACCCTGCAAATGCTAAATCTTGCAGGGACCAGTGTAACTGGCTCAACCACTTTTGCCTTTTCATTTGCTAATATCCTTCTTCTGTGATGTGATTAAGGGACATTGGCTCCTTTTGTTGTAATGGGTACATAGTGAGTGAGAACCATCTTGTAATGTGAGGAGATATAGAATAAAGGCCTGTCATGGCAGAGGCCATGGCTTTTGCTCCCCTTGAGAGAAAAGCCATGCTGTTGTCCTTTTTCCTCCACCGGACTCAGTAGTCCACATGTATGTTTTATTTCATCCATAATGACGCGGACACTGCTAGCCGGTGTCTGCATCAGTCTATAAGGTTTTTGTTTTTTTGTTTTTATATTCAATATTATTTTGTATTAGTTTCAGGCATATGGTATAGTGGCTACACAATCATACTTTACAAAGTGTTCCCCCAATATTTCCAGTACCCACCTGGCATAATGCATAGTTATTACAATATTATTGACTATATTCCATGCTGTACTTCAATCCCCATGACTATTCTGTAACTACCAATCTGAATTTCTCAATCCCTCCACCTTTTTTACCCAGTCCCACAACTCCCCTTCCCTCTGGCAACCATCAGTCTATCCTCTGTATCTATGAGTCTGTTTCTGTTTTGTTTGTTCATTTACATTATGC
This sequence comes from Glossophaga mutica, assembly GCA_039655065.1. Lineage (NCBI taxonomy): Eukaryota > Metazoa > Chordata > Mammalia > Chiroptera > Phyllostomidae > Glossophaga > Glossophaga mutica. Next base: position 121,291,005 of record CM077307.1, read on the forward strand.
TTTAGATTCCACCTATACGTGAAATCACATGATATTTGTCTTTCTCTGACTGGTTTCACTTAGCATAATACCTATCCTCTAGATCCATCCAGGCTATCACAAATGGTAAGACTGAATTCTTCTTTATGGCTAAGTAATAGTCCATTGTATATATGTGCCCCAGCTTTTTTTTTTCACTCTATTGATGGGCACTTGGGTTGCTTCTATATCTTAACAATTGTAAATAACACATAGCAGCAGAATTTTTTAAGAAGTTTTATAAGAGTTTATTTGAGCCAAACTGATAACATATGCTTGGGAGCAAGATTTCAAATGCTCCCCAGAATTTTTTTATTACCCAAAATGTTCATCAATTAATGAATGGATAAATATGGCATATCCATATAACGGAATATTATTTGACAATCAAAAAAATGAAGGACTAGCCCTGGCTGATGTAGCTCAGTGGATTGAGTGCAGGCCTGAGAATCAAAGGATCACGGTTCGATTCCCAGTCAGGGCACATGCCTGGGTTGCGGGCCAGTTCCCAGTAGGGGACACATGAGAGACAACCACACATTGATATTTCTCTCCCTCTCCCTCTCTCCTACCCTTCCCCTCTAAAGATAAATACATTTTTTAAAAATTTTAAAAAAAATGAAGGACTATAGTATACCACAACATGGATGAACCTAGAAAGCATTATTATGCTAAGTAAAAGAAGCCAGGCACAAAATCATACAGATGGTATGATTCCATTTATATAAAATGTCTGGAAAAAGCCAATCCATATAGACTTTAAAGCAGATTAATGGTTGTCAGGGGCTGGGAGGAGGGAGAATGGGGAGAAACTACTAAGAGGTAAAAGGTTTCTTTGCTGGAGTGCTGAAAATGTTCTTAAATTAGATACTGGTGAGTGTTGCACAACTCTGTGAATATACTAAAAACAACTGAGTTGTATATATCATAGGGTGAATATTATGGTATGTGAACTGTATCTCAATAAAGCTGCATTTTAAAAAGCTATAAATGAATGAAACTTGAAAACTATGTTAAGTGAAAGAATCCAGTCACAAAAGACTATATACTATGTAATTCCATTTACACAAAATGGATTTATCTAGAATAGGCAAACGTACAGGAACAGAAAGTACATGAGTGGCTGCCCAGTTTAGGGGCTAGAAGTTGGAGGAAATGTGGAGTGACTGCTAAATGGGTTTCTTTTGGTGTCAAAAAATGTTCAGAATTAGGTGGTGGTGATGGTTGCCCACTGAACATATGCTTGGGATACACTAAAGCCCACTGAATTGTAAACTTTAAAAGAATGAATATTTGTGAATTATATCTTTTTTTAACATTTTTTAATATATTTTATTGATTATGCTATTACAGTTGTCCCATTTCTCCCCCATCATTCCCCTCCACCCTACACACCCTCTCCCACCCACATTCCCCCCTTTAGTTCATGTCCATGTGTCATAAGTTCTGTAGCTTCTACATTTCCCACACTATTCTTGTCCTCCCCCCGTCTATTTTCTACCCACTATCTATGCTACTCATTCTCTGTACCTTTTCACCCTCTCTCCTCCTCCCACGCCCCTGTTGCTAACCCTCCATATGATCTCCATTTCTGTGGTTCTGTTCCTGTTCTAGCTGTTTGCTTAGTTTGCTTTTGTTTTAGGTGTGGTTCTTAATAGCTGTGAGTTTGCTGTCTTTTCACTGTCGTATTTTTATCTTCTTTTTCTTAGATAAGTCCCTTTAACATTTCATATAATAAGGGCTTGGTGATGATGAACTCCTTTAACTTGACCTTATCTGAGAAGCACTTTATCTGCCCTTCCATTCTAAATGACAGCTTTGCTGGATAGCACAATCTTGGATGTAGGTCCTTGCCTTTCATGACTTGGAATATTTCTTTCCAGCCCCTTCTTGCCTGGAAGGTCTCTTTCAAAAAATCAACAGACAGTCTGATGGGAACTCCTTTGTAGGTGACTGTCCCCTTATCCCTGGCTGCTTCTAGAATTCTCTGCTTCATTTGAATCTTGGCTAATGTAATTACAATGTGCCTTGGTGTGTTCCTCCTTGGGTCCAACTTCTTTGGGACTCTCTGAGCTTCCTGGACGTCCTGGTAGTCTATTTCCTTTGCCAGATTGGGGAAGTTCTCCTGTATTATTTGTTCAGATAAGTTTTCCACTTGTTGCTCTTCTTCTTCCCCTTCTGGGACCCCTATAATTCGGATGTTGGGACGTTTAACGATGTCCCGGAGGTTCTTAAGCCTCTCCTCATTCTTTTGAATTCTTGTTTCTTCCTCGTCTTCTGTTTGGTTGTTAGTTTCTTCCTTCTGGTCCACTCCATTGATTTGAGTCCCAGTTTTCCTTCCATCTCTATCAGTTCCTCATACATCTTCCTTCATTTCACATATTGTAGCCTGCATTTTTTCATCTAGTTTGTGTGCAAAATCAACCAATTCTGTGAGCATTTTGATGACCAGTGCTTTGAACTGTGCATCTGATAGGTTGGCTATCTCTTCACTACTTAGAGGAATTGGCTCTGGGGCTTTTATTTGTTTTCCGGTTTGAGCCATTTTTGGTGGGGTTTTTTTTTTTGTTTGTTTGTTTTTTTTTTTTGTTTTTTGGTTTTGGTTTTAGTCTGATCACGGATATTACGTAGTGAGGGGTGGAGCCTTAGGTGTTCCTCAGGGCGGGGCAGCTCAGTCGCCAGGTTGTGACGCTATAGGTGGGGGCAGGGTCCGAGAGGGAACAATGGTGCCTGTTCCGCTCTCTCCTGGACTCCGGCCCTTTCTGCCGCTTCCCCTTCACCTGGGTTATCTGCGCACGCGCAAGTGCTGTTACGTAGGGAGGAGTGGGGCCTCTGGCGCTCCCCAGTGCAGGGCAGCCCAGTCACTGGGTTGTGACGCTGTATGTGGGGGCAGGGTCTGAGAGGGAACAATGGCGCCTGCTCCTCTCTCTCCTGGATTCAGCCCCTTCCGCCACTTCCCCTCTGCCTGGACGAGAATGTGGGACCACCTTGTCAGCCAGCCACCTTGTGTGGCCTCACTGGTTCTGCACAGTTTCCCCCTTGTGCCTGGAGTCCACCAGCTGCTGCCTGTGGGCCCGGGGACCGCCAGCCACCGCCTGTGCACCTGGGAACTGCAAGCCGCTGCTGCTTGCGTTCCCGGGTCCGCACCTCCACTTTCTCCTGCCGCGATTCCACCCCCTTACCCGTCTGGATGAATGGGTGTTGGACTTCCATACAGTTCAATTTTCTATAAGTTCTGGTTGTTTTCTTGTTTCTAAATATTTGTTGTCCTTAATTTTGGTTGTTAGAGGAGGCACAGTGTGTCCGCCTATGCCTCCATCTTGACTGGAAATCTGAATTATATCTTAATAAAGCTATTTTAAAATCAAGTTTTTAAATGTTTTGATATATATATTACTGATTATGCTATTAGAGTTGTCCCATTTTTTTCTCCCCTTCACTCCCCTCTGCTCTGCACTACCCATCTGACCAGCATTCCCCACCTTTAGTTCATGTCCATGGGTCATACCTGTAACTTCTTTGGCTTTGCCATTTCCTATACTATTCTTAGCCTCCCCCTGTCTATTTTGTACATGCTATTTATGCTTCTTATCCCCTGTACCTTTTCCTCCATTCTTCCCGCTTTTCCTCCCTGCTATATCCCTCCATGTGATCTCCATTTCTGTGATTCTCTTCCTGTTCTAGCTATTTGCTTATTTGTGTTTGTTTTTGTTTTTAGGTTCAATTGCTGATCATTGTGAGTTTGTTGTCATTTTACTCTTCGTAGTTTTGATCATCTTCTTTTCCTTAGATAAATCCCTTTAACATTTCATATAATAAGGGCTGGGTGATGATGAACTCCTTTAACTTGACCTTACCTGGGAAGCACTTCATCTGTCCTCCCATTTTAAATGACAGCTTTGCTGGATAGCACAATCTTGGATGTAGGTCCTTGCCTTTCATGACTTGGAATACTTCTTTCCAGCCCCTTCTTGCCTACAAGGTTTCTTTTGAGAAATCAGTTGACAGTGTTATGAGAACTTAGCTACATTGTGGGGCTGGGAGCAGGGAGGGATCCCAGAAGGAACAATGCTGTTTGCTCTGGTTTCTGCTGGCTTTGAGTCACTTCCCCTGCTATCCACAAGCAAATTGGGCCCTTCTGGTGCTGATTCCTGAGTGGATGTTCTTGTGTACCCTCTAGGATCCTGTGGGTCTCTCCAACGAACTCTCGTGTGAGGCTGGGAGTTTCTCCCGCACCCCCCCCCATGTTTTTACAGTCAGAGCTTTTGAGGTTTTATTTCCCCACAGTGGTATTCTGGGTTGTGGGGTCTGTCTCAGTCCTCAGTTGTTCCTACCGGTTTATCCACACACACGAGGGACCGCCCAGTCCTCCTGCCACAGCCTCAACCCGTCTGCCAGCCACCACATTACCTTCCCTGGTCCTCTCCACCCCTCCTACTGGTCTGGATGAATGCTTCTTTTTAACTACTTGGTTGTCAGACTTTGATACAATTCAATTTTCTGAAAGTTCTAGATATTTTTTGTTTTTAAACTTGTTGTTATCCTTCTTTTGGTTGTGCAAGGAGGCAAAATATATCTATCTATGCCTCCATCTCAGCCACAAGTCTCTAAAGTATGGTGTTTGTGTTTTTTTAAGTGGTAACATGATATAGTTCTGGAGTCACAGGAGAGAAGCAGAAGTCAGCAACATGAGGGATAGCTGCCATGGCCATATTAGCAGCCTCCTCTGTCTTCTCAGCAAGTGCTCCATCTGCCATAGATAAGTGGAAAATGGTATCCATGAGCTGGCAGGACCAGGAATGGACCCCTCTCCTGGACCAGTCCAGTCAGCATCTCATTCCTGGGAAGTGACAAGGAGGATACAGGGTCTAAATAATGTTGCTGGGTACTTACAATGGGAAGTAATGGGAAACCTGGTGTAATGGCCATGGATAGAAGAGCAAAAAGAGTCAGCCTGAAAACAGAATGTAGAGTAGCCTCAAAGAGGGAGGAGGAGGAGGAAGAAAAAGCTGATTTACCCTGGAATACTTTCCAGTCCCAATCTCAGGGAGACCGCCAGCATTGCCTATTCATATTTTGGTTATTTGACATCTCCAATAAATGCCCCTTTTTGCTTGAGACTTCTGTTCAAAGGGTCCCTATGAAGTATCCGTTTACTTCTTCCTGCCATGGCAAAGACTGGTAGTTGTCCTCAAAACCATGTTCCTCACCTTTGCCTGGGCTAGAGCTAGCCTATATTTCTCTGCCCTCTCCACCACCTTCCTACAGGTAGGTGTGCCAGGAGACTAAGCCGCAGCCAATGCAATAGGAACAGAAGTGACAAGGGTGGACTTCTGGTCAGGCCTTTGTGAAGAATTGGAAGGAAAGCTTCCTGCTGATTATGACTATCCTGCCTTGGATTAGAAGAGTTAAAAATAAATTTGTATTGTGTTTATGTCCATCGTATTGCGGGACCTATTTGTCACAGTTTAGCCTGCTATAACTAAAACAAGGCAGGAAGGCAGTCTCTTTCACCAACATGAGGAGGGCACAGTTAACCCCAGGACCAGGACTGTAGAGTGAGGAAATCTTGAGGTCATGGAAATGCTAACCTTCACTTGTACCACCCTGAGTGAACACCTCCTTGGACTTCACGTCCTAGGCATCTTATTGCTTCATCCTAGCCCTGTTAGCTGCCACTGTAATTGGCAACCATCTTACGAAATGGAGCGAACACAGAGAGATAATAATTGTCTATAATACTGTGGTAACTATGTATGGGACCAGGCAGGTACTGGAAATATTGGAGGGATAACTTTGTAAATTATATGATTGTCTAACTACTATGCTGTACTCCTGAAACTAATGCAAAATAATATTAAATATAGATTTTAATTAAAAATAAAATGTAAAAGTTTTTAAAACAGGCTGAGGAACTGAATAAACAGTTTTTCAAAGGACATACAGATGGCCAGCAGGTACACAAAAAGGTGTTCAGCATCACTAATCATCATGGAAACTCAAATCAAAACCACAATGAGCTATCACCTCACACCTGTTAGAATGACTATCATCAAAAACACAAGAGATAACAAGTGCTGGCAAGGATATGGACAAACGGGAACCCTTGTACATTGTTGGTAAGAATGTATTGGTGCAACTACTATGGAATATAGTATGAAGGTTCTTCCAAAAATTAAAAACTACCATGTGAACCAGCAATTCCACTCCTGGGTATATGTGGAAGGGAAATGAAATCACTAACTCGCCCTGGCTGGTGTAGCTCAGTGGACTGAGCGCGGGCCTGCAAACCAAAGGGTCGCGGTTCGATTCCCAGTCAGGGCACATGCCTGGGTTGCCAGGCCAGTTCCCGGCAGGGGACATACAAGAGGCAACCGCACATTGATGTTTCTCTCCCTCTCTCCTTCCCTTCCCCTCTGAAGATAAATAATAAAATAAAAAATCTAAAAGAAGAAAAAAAAAAAAGAAAGAAAAAAAATTAAAAAAAAAAAAAGAAATCACTAACTCAAAAAGATATCCATACTCCATGTTCATTGCAGCATTATTAACAATAGCCAATCTAAGTGCCCACAAAAGGAGACATGGATAAAGAAAATATATGTAAGTACGCGTACGCACACACACACACAGATATTACTGAACCATAAAAAAGAAAATCCTGCCACTTATGACATGGATGGACCTTGAAGACAGTATGCTAAGTAAAATAAGTCAGAGAGGAAAACATAAGTAGTGCATAATCTCACTTACATGTGGAAATCTTTAAAAAAAAAAAACCCCTCAGAGAAATAGAAGACAGATTGTGGTTCCCAAAGGCAGAGCTGGCAGGCGGGGGGCAGGGACAGGAAGGGTGGAAGGTTGGGAAAATGGAAGCAAGGGGTCAAAAGGGACAAAATTACAGTTATAAGGAAGTTCTGGGAATGTAGTGTGCAGAATGATGACAATAGTCAGCAATATTGTATTGTACATTTGGAAGTTGTTAGGAGAATAGATCTTAAAAGTTATCACAAGAAAAAAATTTATATCTGTGTGAGGTGATGAATATTAACTAGACTTATAATGGTTATCATTTTACAATATATACATGTATCAATCATTTATGCTATTATACACCTTAAATTAGTACTATGTTATATGTCAATTACATCTCAATGAAATGAAAATAAAAATAAAAATGCCTAAGGGTAGAACACTTTTTTTAAAAGTAAATTGCACTGAGTAGCAAATGGCTCACCTGCTGTCAGGAGGGAAGCCAGCTTAAGGTGAAAAGGTTTGAAGCTCAGTCCTCTCCCCACCGATAAGCTGAGGGACTTGAGGAAAGTCACCTAACCTCTCTGTGCCTCAGTGGTCTCATCCATAAGCAGAAAAAAATGGAGTGCTACCTGCATGCAAAACAGAGGAGCCAAATCAACTGAGAACTTTCTTTCCTTCTGCGAGGAGGCCTGAAGGAAAGAAGCGTCCTGTTTCACATCTCCTCCACCAAGGAGAGTTGCAGCTCAGTGTTTGCCTACAGGTCAGGCAAATTCTCACCAAACTCCCTGAACATCATCGTCAACAGTAGGAGTCAGCATTGGACTGAACCAGACCCTCTCTTGAATTCCCTCTGGCTCTGCGATATGCATATGCACAGCTTTCTGAAAACATAATTCCACAGACTAACTGCCCAGGCAGAGCGGCTCAGATGGGTGAGCGGTCACTGTGAGATGCAGGGAGCCTGTCTTTGGATTAATGAGGTGAATGCTGAAGCCCCCACACTGTCGCAGCCCCTCCCTCTGAAGCAATGTATTTTCGAAAGAAATATATACTGCAGCTGAGAAGAGAACAGGGTGTAAATCTTTCCTTCCTCCAAGCAATGCAGAATAGAAATCTATAGAGGCAAATGCTTGATGTCCAAAGATGTGGACTTTTTTAAGAATCCAATTTGATAGGTTCCACCTTACTGCCTTGCACCAAGTCCCTGCCAAGGCTTACTTAAAGGGATACAGGAGATGGATGTGGTGCAGCAGGGCTTACAACTGCTTTGCAGTCTGAGTTCCTTGAGCAGGAGAAGACTGTCTCAACTCACCAGGGAAGGATTTTCTACCTTTCAATTTCTTGCTCTTAGAATGTGGCGGCTAAAAGCCACTTTCTCGGCTCCACTCCCTTATCTTAGAGTAGGAAACTGAGGACCAGAGAAGAAAGGGGACTTGCCTGAGATCACGAAGTATGGTTTGGCACAGGTAAGGCTGGAAAGCAGGCCTTGTACCCAGGACTCAGGCCCCCTGCCCAAAATGACAAAGAACGTGACAGAGACATCACACTGTTGGGACAACACTGAACCAGAATTGGGCCTCTTAGGTTCTAGCATTCTTCCTCCCAAAGAAATCACAGGCCCCTTGGCTGGGGAGCTACAAGAGGAATGCACAGGATCTGCAGAGGCACTGCAGCAAGGATGGGTAGACATTGCCACATGCACATGTGAACAGCAGAAAACCCTGCAGGTTCAGCTTCCCTACAAGGGCCGAATCCCATAAACAAGATTACCACCCCCATCAGACCTTCTCCGAGAAGAAAGAGTGACCTCTCCAGTTGATGTGGCATCAGGCTTTTTTCACGCTTCCACACGGGTAGCAGCCATGACAACAAAGCAGGTAGCATCCAAGCCTGTGCCCACAGTGCCCCCTCGTGGGAATCTGTGTGGCTCATCACGTCTCTTTATTCCACCAAAGGGAAGGTCAGTGATGGAGCAGTCTTTAGTACTGCCCTTCCTAGTCTCCACAGCTGTCCCCTCTGGAAAATCTCCCCCTCCATTAGCTCAGTGTTGCTCAAACTTCAGCCTGCATCAGAATCACCTGGACTTAAAACACGGGCTGTTGGGCCCCACCCTCAGTTTCTGATTGAGTAGTTCTTGGGGTGGGGGGAAGCCTGAGAATTTGCATTTCCAACAAGTTCCCAGTTGCTGACGCTGTCTGTTCAGAACCACTGCCTTAGCTAATCTCTCGGCACCCATCAAGGCTCAGTACAAGTTCTAGCACCTTAGTGAGAAATTCCACAAGTGTCCCCAGACATGTCAGAGCTGTGTAATTTTGACCCAGTTTCTTAACCTCTTTGAGCATCAATCTCTTCATCTATAAAATGGAGATAATAGTACCTCCCTCATAGAGTAGTTATGAAAAGTAAATGAGATAATTCATCTAACAGGCTTACTATGTACCTGGCAAATAGAAAACCATTCTGCTGTCATTAACCATTTTATTAGAAGTAATTAGTACCACTGTTTGATGCCAGTTTGAGGACAGAGACCATGTCCTACTCAGACATAACTCTCAGAGACAGGACTTCAGAGACTCTTTAGTTCAGTTTCCCTAACCTAGCTGAGCAACAGTTATCACCTGGAAGTTGTTAAAACTTCAGATGCTTGGGTGCCACTAACTACAAAGTCTACAAACTGGGACCAGAAGCCTTGGGCATTTGTATTTTGAACAAGCCAACACATGCCAGGCTTGGAAACCACTTATCTAGCCCTTACAACCTCATCTGGATAGGGAAGCGGAGGCCCAGAAAAGCTAAGACCCTTGCCATTCCATGGCCCAGCTGCTTGGCAGATAGGTGATCAGAAAGTAGGTCTCCAGATTCCAGTCTAGTCCTTCCCCAAACTAAACTGCTTGAATGCCATTTCATCAATCCCCAACACCCTGCACTAATCCTCTCCCCTACATACATGATGAACAGTCCAGCAGTTGAAGTATCTGCCAGGCAGACGAAATTTGGCATGTGTCAAGGACACTCAATCCACTGCTAAACCTCTAATTTTCCACCATATTCAACCAAAATATTGAAATCCTTAGCCAGGCATACAAGGTCCTCCCTGACCTGTCCCCAGAGTCACATCTCCCACCAGAACCTCACTCAAACTCCTAATCAGACTAGTTTAATATTCTGTGGTGGAGGGCAAGGGGTAGGGTGGGCTCACTTTCACAAGTCTAGCGTACATAAGTGTGAGAGGATGTGGAAGGTCAAATAAAAAATGTTGAGGTTGGTTCACTCAGACCTACACTACAGAGCTCTAGAATTCAGGAAAGCTTCTCTGTTTTGTCAGCATAAATGAATCGAGTGCGATACCTCTGTGCTCTTGCAACCACCCTAGTTTGTTTCTGAAATGTAGTTTCTCCTACCAGAAACACACTGTGCAAAACTGCTGGAAGCCGCCAGTTGTCGTGGGACTTCCCAGCTCACTGGTAATGAAGACAATGTCTACTTGCCCACTGTGCTCCCACCCTCCCCAATCTGATCCCCTTTCCTCAACAGAATGACTGGTATCACACCTTACCACAGCTGCCTGTGCTCACCTCCATGTTCCTCTCCATCTTTCATGGCCCCGAGTGAGCCCCATTCCTGTGTGCCCAGACCCAATCATGCATTGTCTTGACTCAGCCGTTCTCTCAAGTCTGCCAATAACCAACCCCCCTACACAGACCCTCACCTCTGGGTCCCTACAACATAATTTAACACACTTATTTCTTCATGGTAAGCAGAAGCCAGGCCATGAGACTGGTTAAGTTGCTAAACCCATTCTGCGCTTTAAGGTGGGGGCGGGGGGGGACTGCTTCTTGATCCAGCTCCCAGAGCAGGAACTAACACACAGCTAAGTAAATGAGGGATTCTTCTGGCCATCTATTAACTTGTCCACTAATTCCCTGGCAACAGACACCTTGCTGAGAACATAGTACATAATACAAATCATGAGTCTTGCAGAAAACTACTACTCAATATTTGAGTGCATGGATACATGTATAACAAAGACTCACCTTACAAATCTCAACCCCATCACTTATTTAACTGTTCTAAGCCCTCTCCAACATGGGTCAAGACCTGACCTAGGGGTTACTGTGCAAATTAGGAGTGTGACGTATTAAAGATGTTGCTTTTTAGAGAGCCTGAAATAATTCAACTGCCAAGGAAAAGAGCTGCCTGAGCACGTGAAGCAACAAAATTCAGGAGTGTAGTTCTAAAGCAAGCGGTAAAGCACTCCAGTATTCACTGGGCTGTTTAAAGCTGCCCTTTTCAGAACCACCTCTAGCTTCTCTTCTCACCCCTCTCCAAAGATACTTGCTCTCAGGGACTCAGCCCCCCACAACTACCAAGTTGTAGGAGTGGATGTGCTCTCCCTGTTGACTGATTAGTAAAGTCAAACTTGCATTTTTTAAAAAAAGATTATTATTTTTAGAGAAAGGGGAAGGAGAAAGAGTGGGAGAGAAACATCAGTGTATGGTTGCCTCCTACGTGCCCAATGGGGACCTGGCCTGCAACTCAGGCATGTGCCCTGACTGGGAATCAAACCTGCGTCCCTTTGGTTTGCAGGCCCACGCTCAAACCACTAAACTACACCAGCCTGGGCAAAACTTGCATTTTTATGGAGGCTCTTTCAAAGCCTGTTGACAGCAGCAGTGTGGTGTGATTACTGTCAGGGCCAACAAAGTGCTGAATCTCCGAGAACCCGCAAGTTCAACAGCACAGTTGTCCACAATTTAGATAATCCCTACAAATCCCTGCTTCCTGTCAGTTGTTTAGCACTTCAGTTTCCAAACTGTTCTCAAAGATGCATCATGAGCATCAAAATAGCCTTGAGTTGGGTCAGCAGAGCAAAATACCCTTGGAAGCCCCAATTTAAAGAGAAGTTAACCTGAGCAGGGGACCAAGTGACTTACTCACACTCAGCTGGACTAGATGGAGGAAAGGAGCATGCAGAAGGAAATGAGTATGCAAAAAAGACGCAAGACCAGGAAGCCAGGTAGATAAAGGTGCAAGCTAGCTGTAAACATCTATCCTGGTGCTTGTAGCCAGACCTCTAAACCTTACCAACTGTCATCATGCAGGAAGGGGAACCAGCTGTTGCTTCCTCTGGTATTTAGAGGCTAAAATTCTCCCATTCCCTCCTACACACCTGATATGCCTTGTCACGACTCCTTTCCCGGATCCCCTTTGTACCCAACCAACCAGGTCTTTCAAATCCTGTACTGCTTTCTAAGGTTTCTCTCGAGCTTTTCATCCACTGCTATGGTTTCCCAATAGTATTTGTAAACTTGACTCCCAAATGGACCCACCCAAAGTGCAAGCCTATCATACATCAATTTCAGGGGAAAAAATGGCATCCCAAACCCCTAAGCCACTAACCCCCTTCTCCCCTCACACTCACTTTTTCTATCCTCTCAAAAGGCACCTCAACCCACACAGTAATCCTAAAACAACCCCTCCTCAAATCTCCCAACCCCACACAACTAACCAAAAACTCAAACTTCAGGACCACAACCCTGGTGCCTGCAAAAGCCATGAGAATCAGCGTCCTGGGGGAAAAAGCAAAGCAGCACTAGGTAACCCTCCATGTTTCATAAAATGCATCATCATCAGACTTAACAAGCAATTACACACTACACCCAAATTTTCATTACACAAGAGCCTCTTTCAAATCCCAAACACAAACCTACAACACACAAATACCAATTCTGACAGAACCTATTCAGGTCAAAGGAAAATATGACCTACTGATTTGGCGGGGGCGGGGGGGGGGGAGGTGGTAAATTACTTGAGGCCAGTAAATGTTTCAGTAACAAGAAAATGGGGTTCTACAAAGACCAAAATGGAATTTCAAGGGTTTCTTTCAGAGATAAACTACACTGATGGCTAATATTAACAAGAGCACTCCAGACTATATGCTCCCATGTTGCCCATACTCTACACCTGACATCTTTGTGTCATAAAATGGAAGGATAAATACCACCCCATCACACCAAGTTTTCAGTGAATGCTTAATGGAACATGTGAACTTGGACAGCAAACTAAGCCTGCTAAAATGGCACACTAATCACATTTCCAGTACACTTCAAATATATTTCAAAGAACTGGACACATAAAAATTTAGTTTATTAATCTTCTCATGAAAAATCTGCATAGTCACCACAGATAAAGTCACTGAAGAATCTTTACTCCTTCTGTGAATCAAAGAAAAAAAATTAGTTAGCAACTGAGGAACTGAACTTTAAAGTTCAAAGTCTTTAACAAACTCCAAAATTCATGACACCCATGCAGAACAAATATTAGTAACCTAGAATTATGTTAGGTTTGTATGATTGTAACACAATGTAAGCATCAACAAATAAAGCATTCAAGTTAGAAATAAAACAAAAAAGTGAGTTAAATATTACTATATTTTAAAAACTAAACCATGTCACTATTACAGCATTTAATAGGCTACAACTCTTGAGAGCATTTGTAAATCTACTTTCTTAATCTATTTCACATGCTTTACTTTTAAACTATGTCAGTAAACCAAGTCTAGTGATCTAAATGAAAAGCTTGAATTATACCTGTTGACCAATCTCCAGCTCACTGAATCAGTGGCAAGGAAAGGAGAAGGGAAAAGGGAAAAAAAAACATTCATTAACAGTCCTTTTTTAAACTCCAAAATAACTTGCATTTAAGTGCATGCAATCAGATACTTAAAAAATGATCATTTTGTTCTTTGCAACTGTATAAAGAACACTCTTTGGACACACTCATTGATTTTATTACTCCCAATTTTGAGAATACCTTGCCTGGTTACTATGGTTCTTATGCAAACAAGGTGGCTGGCATGATGAGTTCACTATGAAGAGAGATCAGTATAATGGTAATGAAACCCAGGCTGCCCCTGCCTACTTCTGGATGAAGTAGGCATACCTAGCCTTGGGCCCCCTGCTCTGCCCAACAATGCTGTGCTGGGCACACTCGCATCATTGACAGACTTGGTAATCATCCCAGGCCAAAGTCTAATTTAACTACAACGAGAGAGCTCTAAATGATCAAACAAGTCTTTTAAAACTAACCTCAGTTCAAAACTTTAAAAGCCACCATTCACAGCCAACAAAAGTAGTGCAAATTAGTATTAAAAAAGAATTTAGCTAAAGTAAAAATGCTTTAACTGTTCTTCAAACATGAGACTATTTATTCCTTAATTTTAAATAACTCTTATTGCACCCAAAAGGTAGAAGCGAATACCAATTCCAACATCTGAACAAAACCGTAATGAAAGGAACACTAACATGCCTGCGTTTTTTAGCCAAGAAACACATGAGCTCATCTATGCATTCATTTTGCAGTTGACTTTTCAGAGCAGTGCTAGTGAAACGCACCAGCACAACTTTAAATTGGAACAGTGATGGCTCAGGTCTCCTCTCTGTACCTGTTGCCACTGAGCAGTAACACATGAGACTCAGGCTGAATGAAGAAAATAATGTGTTAAACATCCTTCAGCTATAGATCAGAAGGCATATATTGACCGAATCTTTTCTGCAACCTCCAGAACTTCTGTAAATAGGTGTAAGCCTCACGAACAGGTAGTGTTTCTAAGCAGCAAGCGGTTCCTTGTGCAGTTTGTTACTATTAATTTCATGGCACTGAGAACTCAATGTGATTTGAGTTCTGGGCAGGCAGAACAGGTTTACTGCCTGGCCTGGCAGGGAATCATAAAGCAAGCACACAAGGTCAGTGACCACCAGTTTCAAAACCCTACTATCCCCAACCCAGGTTCAGCCCACATTATATATGCTTGTGGGAAAAACACATTTATCAACAGTTTTAATGTGAATACACAATTATACTGGAAATTTTTCAATTAAAGATAGACATCAGATGAAAAACTGGAGATCAGTAAAAACAAATGGAATGGTAGAGGAGAGGGTAAAAGGCAGCTCTGAGTCGATGATCCCAGGACAGTGGTTTTGCTGTATTTCCTGGACCAGTTTATTACCAGAGCTGCCGAGTGTGGAGCAATCTCCAGCCCCCAAGGAAAAGACTGCTCCTAAATGGGTGAGAGGACCCTTCTCAAGCCCTGTGTTAACACTAAAGCTACTTCCTGATTATGTAGCCTTCTGGGATACAGCTTCCCAAGCAGAAGTTAAAAGGCCTACTTAGCAGGATATCCACCTTCCTCCACTAGGTCACTTCACAATCTAACATGCATTTTTGAGTTTCCAAAGTAAGTGTAATTAGAAGTTTTTCTCCTTTGTTCACAATATGCTATTTTAAAACATAGCAGTGGTGGTATAATAAATCATACTACAAAACTGTCGTTCAAAAGCCAACATGCAAAGCATCAAAGCAAACTCAGTGAAGGTGATGCATCCCACACCGTGCTCAGAATCTCAGTACCTGCCAGACACTTCATTTCTGATGAACAAGAAATCCAAGAAAGTAGAGGGAAAAGGCAAAAAAAAAAAAAAGTTCACAGAACACTTGATTATTTGTTAATTTAACAACCCAACACTTAATTCAACTGTTTACAATTAGCTAAGCAAAGCTGGTAAAAAGCTGCTTATCATTAAAACCACTTAAGTCTTGGCTAACTGGAGAGGTAAACAATTGAGATTTCAACTGCCTCTCCAGCATGCCAGGAAAACATGGGCCACGTTGATTCAACTCTTTCTTAAACCAGTTGTCCATCTTAAAATTAGTTTCAGAAAACTAGATCAGCTCCCACAGTTAAGTCTATGCCAATTAGCAGTAAAATGAAAACTCTGATTGGGCTTGCAAGGCACCTACCAAGATGATCAGTGAACCGATGTGGCCCCTGCATTGTGCTAATCTGTGAGCTGTAGCAAAGCTACTGTGGAAGAAGCTACTCTACTGAGGTGGTGTTAAGATACTACATTATGTAGCTTCTCAAAATACATTACCTTCTGTGATCCAGAAGAAGTAGAAGGGAAGAAACATTAAGAAAGGTTATTAAAAAAAATAAAACCCCTCTTTTCTAGAAAATAAAGCCCTGCAGTTGACATTTCTGTAACTTCTCTGATGAACCATACCTTCTTGCCTGCGCCAACATTGGCCTTTGCAGTCCCCCTGACTTTCTTCATTCTGTTCTTGCGTTCCTTTCTCTGTTTTCTTGAGGTCTTCTTCTTTTCATATAGACCATGCTGAAGAAAGAAGGAATATATACAAGTGACTTGCAAAACACTACCTACTAATCTGGCAGGGAAACAGATCAGCCTGGAGCTCAATAAATGCGGCTCCCCATATTGAAACTTTTCAAGTACATTTAGTACTTGAACAGAAAGGGTCATTAAATTAAGGAATTATGTACATCAGCACAAGAAACAAATGTTCACTCAACACTCCCTGCATGGTAAGTCTGGAAGACTGAGCTATTTCTGGCCATCCTCGAACCTACAGCTCCTACGGTTACCACATTTTGACGTCTCTCCTTAACCAAGGGTCTCACTGCATCTCTAGATTTACTACTCTCAGCTGAGAGGAGCCTTTACCAAGTGCTCTCTACCCACCCTTCATAGACAGATGACTGCTCTGATCTACTCATCTTCACTCTGCCCACTTTTGTACTTGCTGTTCCTGCTGCCTTAAGACCGGTTCCTCATCTCTACAAGGATCTCAGCTTCAATGCTACCTCAACACCTCCCAGACCACCCAATTAAAGAGTGCAGTGTCTATCTACAACACCATAGCAATTTCCCTCACAGCTCTTCTATAGGAAAATTTATCTAATGGCAGGGAGGAAAAGGGCCAAAGTGACCGATATAAATAGCAATCCATTGGCTAGTTTAGTTTACTGTCTGGAATGTAAGCTCAGAAGCTTGCCCAGCCCATTACTACAGTTTACTGTAGTTTACTCTAGTACCTGCCATTCAAGAAATTATCAAAAACCTTTGTGGCTCCTGGCTACCTATGGGAGTTAAGTCCAAAAAACATTTGGTAACAAGGATCTTACTTTATTTGGTGCCAACCTATCTTTCTAAACTCATCCCTACTTCCAGTTCTTATCTCCTGCAATACACTACTTTTTACCTGCCCTTCTAGACCCAGCTCGAAAGCTGCAGACCCCACCTCTCCTAGTTCCTGTATCAAAGAACCTTTTCTCTTAACCCCTTAAGAGTTCTTTAGGTCCCTCCCCAATACAAAAACCATTAAAAAAGTCTTCAGTAGATCTTGAACAAGATAAGGATACCTACTCTTGCAAGTCTGTGTTTGGGTTCATTTTTCTTTGCATAATCCAAGGAATCATAAATCATGCCAAAGCCAGTTGTCTTGCCACCACCAAAATGGGTTCTGAATCCAAACACAAAGATGACATCTGGTGTGGTCTTATACATTTTGGCTAGTTTTTCCCGAATTTCTGTCTTGGGTACTGTTGCCTTGCCAGGGTGAAGGACATCAATGACCTAAAAACACCAAGTTTGGTATTTATTAATATGAAACACATCTTTAAAAGTGAAGAACAATTGCCTGGACCAGTGTGCCTTGGTTGGAGACTTGTCCAGTAGACCCAAAAGTCGTGGGTTTGATTCTAGATCAGGGCACATACCCAGGGTGTGGGCTGAACCCCACTGGGGCCTGTGGGAGAAAGCAGCCAATCCCATCAAGGCTTCCCTTTCTCCCTCCCTCTAAAAAAAAGGCAATGAAAACACACACAAAAAGTGGAGAACAAGTAAGCAAACTCTGATGTGCCTCTTCTTTACCATTTGTTTTCGCTGAAGTAGTCTGTTGGTCATGAACTTCCTGGTCCGGATAGTCACTGTGTCATTCTGAAAACATAACATACTTGTTAATAAAACTACTCAACCTTTTCTTGGTCTTGCTGTGATTTCCCAAGTCCTAGAACTGCACTGTACAAATCAGCAGTCACTAATCACATGTGGGTAACTAAAAATTAAGTAATACTTAAAATAGAATTCCTCAGCTGCAGGAGCCACATTTCAAATGTTAAAGAGCCACATGGAGTAGTAGCAGGAAAGCTTCAAGACAAAGAAAAAAGGCAAATTCCCATCTCCTCCTAACCCACTTACAGTGCCTAACTCACAGGGCACACACCTCACACACCCAAACTAAGTACCAAAAAAAATGCAGTCAACAGCTTTTTGTGAATCTATTTATATTACTTCACTTTGTAATGGGAATCACCTTGGAGCATGGTATGTCAGCTTCAGCACTACTGGTATTTTGGTCCAGAGACTTGTCCCAAGCCTTTTAAGATGTTTAGTTGCAACCTTGGCCTCTAATCACTAGATGCCAGAAGCAACCCCACTTTCCAGTTGTAACCAAGTGTTTCCAGACTTTCATTGTCCTCTTTGGAGCAAAGTCACCCCCAGTTAAGAACAGCCTCTCTGGAGTAATACGAGCCTGTAAAGAGTCACAGTACCGTGTTTACAGCATCCTGCACTAATCTGACACAAACACTGCACTGACCTGCATGCAAACTACCCTTCCTGAATGACCAACTCCACAGCCCATAAAAGTGGACTCCCTTCTGAATGGCCCAACAGCTCTTTTCCACAATTACTACCAAGAGACGTCGGTATTTAGAATATTCACACTCAAAGAAAATTTTACCAAAAATATGGAGGCTTCGCATGCCAAAGTCTGATTGCTAGATTTCAATTTGTTTGAAAAAGCACACCAAAGAGTTTGTCCACTTCAACAGTACCTAATTACAAATGTAGAGTCAGGAAAAAATGGCCCGCAACTGAAGCGGACTGAAAAACTGATGCTGAAACGTTCGAATGACCGGGCTCAGTAGTCACAACTTAAGGATGATGGGTTCTTTTTACAGGGCATCAGTTTCCCCAAGGTATAACAAAAGAATCCAATCAGCTGACAATATTCTGGCTTACACAAGGCAACGGCTGCATTCATCGGAACTCGCCCGGGGTCGGCTGGCAACCTCTTCACTTACAGGGCTGCCATCACCAGCGAACTGCCTGTTCCAAATTGCGACTGCAGGTGCGATGTCTTTCACCCCACCCCACCCAATCCTCTCAGCTCTACGAAGCCCTCAAACTCAGCAGCCGTTTCCTCTCTCCGAGGGCTCTCAATTCTGACGCCCGGCATGTCGCGGCCGCAGCGCAGCTTGGAGAGCCAAGCCGGCAGCGCCGGGGCCCTCGGCAACTGGCCTCCGTCAGACGCGGCCAGAGAACAGCAACCAGGTTTCGGGTGACAGTAGCGCAGACGGGGAAAGCGGAGGACCAAAGATGGCTCAGATATGCAGCGGATGACTGCACAGGTCTGGGAGACTCACCATGATGGCTGCCGATCTTCAAGCAGCAAGGGAGGAAAAAGAGAGCCTCCTAGCTCCGACCAATCATATCAACGCATTCGGAAGGACCCCAAGTGGTACCGGCGTGGGGCGTGGCCAGGCGGCGAGGTGGACCACGCCAATGCCTGATTGAAAATGCCTAAAGCCTGGCTTCACCCATTTTTTGGCCACGCCCCAGAATTCTGGACTGGCCAATCCGGAGACGGAACAGTTAGGAGCTGACTAGGTTGTGTAAGCACTTGTTCAATTGTAGTTCAATACGTTATCTAAGTTGTCTGTACTTAAAGTTTCTGTACAGTCATAGACATATGGAGACAGCTCCAGCCATAGACAAACACCCAATGATTTCACTTATATGTGGAATCTAGAGAACAAGTAAACAAGTAAATCAATTTGAAAGAGTCTCAGACACAGAGAGCCGACTGATGGTTACCAGAAGGTGTTGGGAGGATGGGTAAAAAAGGTGAAAGAAGTACAAATTGGTTACAAAATAGTCACAGGAATGTAAAATTCAGCATAGGGAATATAGTTAATAATATTGAAATAACTATGTATGGTGCCAGGAAGGTATTTGAATTATCAGGGGACCACCTTATAAATTATATAATTGTTAACCACTATGCTGCACACCTGAAACAAATATAAAATATCGAATGCCAACGGTAATTGAAAAATGAAGTTTAAAAATATTAAATAAAAAAAATCACGTCCAGCTAGTTAGAAATTGGTAAAGGTGGAACACACGGTAGGAGTCCCTATTGATCAGCTCCATTTGACAACTAAATAAATTGCAGAAACTCTGACTCAAAACCTTTGCTGTTTCAAGTGAACAAACTGTCTTGATTTTTTGCTAATTACTATTTTTCTGAGATTCTCTGATGATTTTTCCGACTAAAAATGAATGGTTCTTTATCTTTTTGTGCAAATCTTAGTTCTTACAAAAATTGAGCTTTCAAGGAGTACTTGCTTGATCCAGAAATTTAGTTGTTCAAAGTGAAAGAAACATAAAGATAAAGAATAAAAGTGTTCATGTTCAAAGACAATGTTAGGAAAGAAGTTCCCAAAGGTCAGTGTGGACCAGGGCACCAGGATGCAAGTTTGAGGGTAGCTTTCCTACATGTTTCAGAATAGTAAGAATAATTAATATTCATTGAGTGATTGCTATGTGCCTGTTTCATTCTAATTATTTTTACCTTCATTATGCCATTTAACCTTCCCAACTCTAAGAAATAGGGTACCTCTTACTTAACCCTTTCATAGATGGGTAAGTAGCTAAGACACAGTAAGGTTAAATAACTTCACCAAACTCACAGAACTTGGAGTCATGGTAGTTCAAGAACCTTTGCTCTTAACCTCTAGTCATTCATCAAATTTTGTTGTTATAGAATTGTCAACATTACTCCAAAGGTACAATAAGTGATTAACTGCTGAAATAGGTTAGGAAAATCTGATTTGCTTTGCTTTTTGCGTGTGAAATTATTGTTTTTACTAGCGGGAATTCATTGAGTCTGAAAATGAGATGGCATCCCTTTATAAAATTCAAAAGTTGTCAATCCACTTTCTTGGGTTCTGTTTGGACTTCCTCACAAATAGTAAAGAAATCTCCAGTTGTGTAGGGCTGAGTCCTATGGTGGTGTGGTTTCCTTGCTAGTCTCATTAGGATCACCTTCCACAGGTTGTCACAGAGTGTAAGCAAGCAACATATTTCAATACATAAATGACCTTTCCTTCCTGTTGTCCCATCATCTTGTTTCCCCAGCTGGTCATGGTTCACTTCTCACTCTGAACTGACATTTTCAGCTTCTGTTTTTGTAATCAAGAATATGGGTTTAATTATTTTCTTTTTCAAAGTAACTTTGTGAACTGGAGGAGCATGTATGGCAGTGTTTTCTGCCCTGTTTATTTCTCTTGTTGGTCATCCAGATGGTGCCTTCTGTTCTTTGGAAGGATTCATTTTAGCCTTCAACTCTCTTTAAACAATTAGAGGCTTTAATTAAGATGGTATTAATGTTGATAATGACTATTTTTAATTTTAGCAATCTTTGCTTACTGGTCGTTTAAAAGTCTTCAGGAAATAGGTTGTAGTTTCTCTGCAGGTGTCAGATGACCTGGAGAAATGGGGCTGAAATGAGATTTTGAAAATACAAAATCTGCTGCAGTTTCAAAGAACTGCCGCGAGATGGCAGCGTAGATAGAACTAAAAAATCGGCGTGTCCGAAGCCTTTCTTGGCTGATGCACCGGCGTGTAGCGGAAGCGGAAGCGGCCACGTGGGGCGTTTTACGGTGGCCGAGAGGATGCGGCGGCTGTGTGAATAACGAGTGCAGGAGCGCTCCCCGGAGGTGTAAGGACCGTGTTTTTACTAACGCAACTCCCGGAGTCTCCAGGAGGTACCCCGGCAGCCGTCACCATGGTGAAGGAGCAGTTCCGGGAGACGGACGTGGCTAAGAAAATGTAAGATGGAGCAACACTGGCCAAAGGGCGGAGAAATGAGGGGCACAGAGGTCCGAGGTTAGGGGTCCCGGTTTCTAGGGGTTTGAGGTGAGGGCCAATTGGATGGGGCGGCCCGGGATCCTAACTACCAGAGTAGTCAAAGAATATTGATCAGGCAGAGAGCCTTTCAGCAGCTAGGGGACTGCAGACTAGGGTGGTCACTGGGCTTGAGCAGGATGTGGCGTGAGCCTTGGCGATGGGTACACCTTGGGCCGAAGCTCGAGTTCTCCCGAGATCAAATGATAATCCCTTTATTTACACAAATTTTTCGCCACTGCAGCGTGAGCAGCATTCTAGGGCAGGGACTGTCTAATCCTGTTTTTACTATAGAGCACATGACTGGAAGGCAGTATGGCTGATCAAAAGGATGGATTTGTCAGGTAGAGGACTGTACCACCGGCGATGGATAGCAGTCTCAGAAGTGAGGCTACCATTGTGGGCCTTCTCCTTCAGAGCTTATTCATTAGCCCACCGCTCTCCTTAGTCCTGTAGAAAAATGAAAATCACTAGTTCTGGCAGCACATATTTACCGAGGAAGGTACTGTGTGCTAGGCCCAGTGATAGGCCTTAGACCTGAATTAGGACCTTACTGCCTAGTCTAGTTGGAGAAGGTAAATAAGTCAAGGTTGGTCATGACAAGTGCAAGGACAGGGGCATTTATAGGGGCTTCTGAGAGCACCGAATGGGAAAGAGGTTCAGGCAGAAGAAAACAGACTAAACAGCCTTTTTTGTACTGGAAGGAGAAAGGGTGGGTGATGAGAAGGAAGCAGGAGATTTTAAGCTGTGTTCCGGAGTCATCTTGCAAGCAGTACGGGACCTTTGAAGGGTTTTAATAAAGCAGGGCAGTGGCTTGATAAGAGTTCTTCTAAAAGGTCTCTTGGTTCAAGAGAGAGAGAATAAGAGGGAGACCTTGGAAGCCACTGTAGGGATGCAGGAGGGGGATGATGATGGCTTGCATTGGCGTAGTAGAGTCATTGGAGGGAAGTAGATTCGAAAGGAATTTAGGTGTAAAAATGGTAACAAGAAATGAGATTGACACACAGAATTTCCTGCTTAGGCAGCCGTGCCGATGGTTGCCATTAACTAGAATGGGGAACATATGCCTTACCAGTCTCTCCAAATCTACCCTGCCCTCTCACACTCTCTCCAACCCCTTCCTGTATTCAGATGTAATCTGTTCTCACAAAGCAACCCAAGAGACTCTGTTAGGATGCAAATTACATCCCTGACACTTCGGTTTAAATTCTTCTAGCAGCCTTCCATTGCACTAACATTTAAATTCCCTACCATAGTTCCCCAAGCCCTATGGAACCTGGCTCAGGTTCCTCACTAACTTCATCTTTCTGTGCTGTAGTATACTGCTCTCATTTGGTTTCTTGCAAATGCTAAGCTTGTTCCAGTCCTAGGACCCTTGCTCTATTTATATGCTATTTCAAATGTTCAACCAGTAGATCATCTTATTGCTTGTTCCTTCTTATTCAAAATTCAGCTTAAAAATCAATTTTACAGAGAGGCTTTCTGACCACATAACATAAGTAGGCTCTTCAGACTCTCTCTCTAACCCTTCATGTCATTTTAATTTTCTGTATTTGTTCACTTTTGTGAATCAGTTTATTACCTGTCTTGCCCACCCTGAACTGTGAGCTCCATCTTGGCAGGGATGTTGTCTGTCTTATTTAATCTGTATTCTCAACCCCTCAGGATGGTGCCTGGCACACTCTAAATCTCCAGTTTGGGGGGGAAATGAATGCAGCAACAGATCTGGAAGACAAAGTACTAGGTCCTGTCAAGTTTGAAGTGCCTGTGGGATATCCAAGCGGAGGTGCCCAGATGAGGTGTCTGTATGGTCTCAGCTGAATAGAAGTAGTAGCTGGCCTACAGGTAGAGATAAACTGACATCAGCATGTACTCAAGTGACACCATCACTCAGGAGAAATATGGAGAATGAAAAGAGGATGAGGCCTATATTCCTAGGTAGGGAGAGATGCCAATATTTAAGGGATGGCAGTGGAAGAAGACACCACAAAAGTAACAGCCAGAGATGGGAAGAAAACTCAAGAATATATGGTGTCACCAAAGCCATGAAAAGACAGTATTTCAAGATGAGGGGAGAGGGAAGCATTGCCTGCTAATGCTACAGCTAGGTAAAACGAAAAAATGTCCTTATTAGATTTAGCAACAAGCAGGTGGACTTGGTGACCTTGGTGAGCACCATTTCATTTGACAGAGTGGGAACAATTCCAGCAGGGTGAAGGGGTGCTCCCAAAGGAAAAGTGGAAGAGGTTTGATTATACAATAGTGGAGGAGCAGAGCCCATAAAGAGCTGGAAGGATATAGTTGGTTATGGTGGGTCACATATGTAATGGCCATTTTGGCTAAGTGGTTTTGATGTAATTGCTCCTTTGTTTCCTTTCATTCCAGAAGCCACATCTGCTTTGGAATGAAGTCACCCGAGGAGATGCGACAGCAGGCACACATCCAGGTTGTGAGTAAGAACCTGTACAGCCAGGACAACAACCATGCCCCCTTGCTGTATGGGGTGCTTGACCACAGGATGGTAAGACCCCTGCCATTTCCTGGTTCCACGTGTTGTTTTGACTTGCTGATGAAACTGGTGACCTACCAGATTGGTAGAAGCAAGAACTTCTTTCCATCCACCCTATTCCCCTGCACATCGCAGGGACTCTACCTCCAGCATTCGGTCAGTTACATGGAAATATACTTTAGTTTCCCAGGTGATTCTGATTCTGAATAACCTGGCCACCTGTGCATACTGATCCCCACTTTGCTGTCCAGTATCCTTCATTGATTTTTGGGTGTGCTTTTATCACAGGGTACCAGTGAGAAGGACCGACCTTGTGAAACCTGTGGTAAAAACTTGGCTGACTGTCTGGGCCACTACGGATACATTGACTTGGAACTGCCATGTTTTCATGTGGGGTACTTCAGAGCAGTTATAGGCATCTTACAGGTAAGCATTTACAATTTCATATCCCAGGCATGAACTTGGGAGTTATCAATTAGGGACATTGCAGTGACCTTAGGAATTGTGAGTGGTAGGAGACACACCTAGGGAAGATTTTTATACTAAACACGTAATGTTTTGTCTTCAGTAAATTAAATGTCTTAAGGATTCTTTATTTGTTTAGTAGGTGGTAGATGTGTATTATAAAATAATAATTCAAATAATGCAGAATGGCACAGAGTTAAAAAGCAAACAAACAAACTTAAAAACCCTCCCAATCAGCTATGACTATCGCTAGCATCCTCATGAACATGGGCTGCCTCTCTATACAAATCTTCATGTAGATCCGTTCATGCGGTCACTCAGTTACGTGTCCTGGGCAAGCAGTGGGGATGCCATTTTAAAAAGATAAGACTTTTTATCCTCTTATCCTTTTATCTGTTTTGTTTAATTTTCAAAAGATGATCTGCAAAACCTGCTGCCATATCATGCTGTCCCAGGAGGAGAAGAAGCAATTTCTAGATTATCTAAAGAGGCCAGGCCTGACTTACCTCCAGAAGCGAGGACTGAAGAAGAAAATCTCTGATAAATGCCGAAAGAAAAATATCTGCCATCACTGTGGTGCTTTTAATGGTGAGCAAAATGCAGGAAAGGCTTAGCAATGACTCTTTCCATGAATTCTTTTCTGTTTAGCTTATTAGTTTTATGCAGTTTGTCCGAGTCGACTCTTTTCTTTAAAATTAGGCTTTAGGGCCTACTAAATGATGCACTGTTAGGAAATGCATCTCTCATCTTTCATTGCTGTAGCAATTTCAGTAACTTCATTACCCAGGCTGCAACCTCAGGGCAGCCTTACCAAGAACCTAATGTATTGAACCTTGGTAAACAAATTTTTATAGGTACTGTGAAAAAATGTGGATTACTGAAGATAATTCATGAGAAATACAAGACCAACAAAAAAGTGGTAGATCCTGTTGTATCAAATTTCCTTCAGTCTTTTGAAACTGCCATAGAGCATAACAAAGAAGTGGAGCCCCTGCTGGGACGGGCACAGGTGAGCCTGATATGCATGCCTACCCTCTTCCTGCCTCCCCTACTCCCCCTAGGTCTTAACACACGCATTCTGTCCCTCCACCCTCTGATACATACACCTTATTCCAAAATAAGTTCAATTAAGTTAGATCTCCAGGAATACTTCTTGTGGCAGTTGTTTAGCACTGAGTTTAATGTGGCCTGGCCTTATAACTAACAAATTTTCAATTGTCCAAGCAATGTGTTACATTTTTATTTTAAAGCTATAGCTGAATGGAGCATAAACTAAAAGATATTGTTTCTCACTTGGATAGTAAGACATAGGTAATTGCAGGTAATTCTCATTACTTTAATTGGTACAAACTTAACCAGTAGAATTCTATGAAGTATCACGTTTTTATCTTGCTCTGAATTTGATTAGTTCTTAATTCCCATGGTACTGTATAGAATACTATATGAAACTAACAAATTAGTTGAGTGGCTACTGAGTATCAGACTTTATCAGACCTGATGGGGAGCATCAGGCACTGGTCTACTCTCAAAGATCCCGCAGGTTAGGTATTATCAGTAGCCATTAATCTGTGAAAAGATAACTAATATGATAGGCCGCAGTGCTGGCCATCACAAGAATGACAAGGACAGTAAGTTCAGTGGGTAATCAGGAGGAAAATTTCATTTTGAACTTGGTTAGGGAGGACTGTGAGGAAAGATGTTGTTTGAGCTGCTTCTTAAATGTCAGTAGGGTTTAAAAAGTCTAGGGCAGTGAGCTCAGAATGTCCAGGTGACAGTGTCTAGGTTCGTTCTGGAGGTGAGGTTCTGTTTGGAAGACCAGAGAGTGATGTAAATAAAAGCACCTGCATTTAGTGACTGCTGTTACCCTCAGGCATTGTTCAGAGTTCTTCAGCTGTGTTACCTCCTACGAGGAGGGGCTGAGAAAGTTTGCAGTTGTGGATACGCAAAACAAAATTTACTTGTGTAGTATTATTTATTAATTGTCATTTTATTTTCCGTATAAACAACAGTGAAGCCCCTTTTGCCCCACCCTGTATTTAATCCTCTCAACAACCTTATTAGACAGCATTGTCTATGACAGTGAGTGATAGAGCAAGAATTCTTGCCAAGGCAATTGGCATGCAGGCTCCCCCAAACAATGAGACCACTTTGTAGAGGGCATTCTGCGCTGGGGAGTGTGGAGCCACCAAAAGTTTTGAACAGGGAATGGACATTATGAATAAATGGCGGAATTTTAGCAGAACCTGCCTGCTCTTCAGAAGACCAGCGTGAAACGCTGACTGGGAGAGAACAGTCACGATTCATAAATCTGACAGGACTTTCATAGCCAGAACATAGGAAACGGTTTTTACAAATCACTAAGGAAAATACAACCTGATTTTAAAAGGTGGGAGCAAGACTTGAATTGACACTTCCTAAAAGGATATATTCAAATGGTCAATAAATAAATGAAAAGTTGTTCAATGTTACTGGTCATCAGGGAAAGCTAATTAAAACTACACACACACTTTCCCAGAAAATGTAAAATGTTAAAAAAAAAAAAAAAAAAGCAAGTGTAGGGAAGGATCTGTAGCAACTGGCACTTGTGTATTGATGGTGGAAGTGTAAAATATTACCACCACCCTGAACAACAGTTTGGCAATTTCTTACAAAGTTAAACCCACACATACCATATGATCTAGCAGTTTTACCTTTAGGTATATACTAAAAAGGAAGGAGTGCACATGTCCACAAAAATATTTGTACAAAGATGTTTATTGCAGCTTTATTAGAAAAAGCCAAAATTGGAAACATCCCAGGTGCCTGTCAACAAGAGGATGAATAACTGTCGTAGATCCACGCATTGGGATTCCCGCAGTGAAAGACATGAACCCCTGACACACAGCCTGGCAGAATCTCAGAATCCTGCTGAGAGACAGAAGCCATGTACAAGAGTAGATACTGTAAGGTTCCATTTGGATCAGGTCTGAAAACAGGCTGGACTGATCTGTGGTAACAGATACCAGCAGAGCCATTGCCCCTGGGGTGAGGGCTTGGTGCTGACTCAAAAAGGAGTGTCAGGGTACTTTTTGGAGAGGTGGAAACATTCTATATCTTGATCTGAATGGTGATATAAATGTACACAGGTGTATACATGTAAAGGTTTAAAAAATATTAAGAATGGTACAATTTACTCTGTATAAATTACACTCTGAATTGAGAAAGAAAAATAGAAAGCCAACCCTGAACCCAGGCAGTGATAGTGGAGTCAGAGGCCAGCGTCATTGTGCACAGTAAGAAAGGACAGGAATTGGTGACTGACCACTGTGGGCATGGGTGAGGAAGTGATCAGAGGTGAGTGAGCACCTGAGTGTGGGCATCAGGGAAATAATTCTGGAAATGAGAGTGGGGAGCAGCAATGATTCATTCAGGTGGAGATGTCTTCAAGGTAGTTCAAATGAAGCTACTGCAGAAGAAGTTGAGATGAAGGCTGAGGAAGTTGATCATGTCTTTCTACAGCACGAAAGGGCAGTGCTGTCCAGGCTGGTGGCCCTGTAGACAGCTGTCAGAGGCCTGGCAGACATCCTTGGTCAGTTTGTATGAGGGTGTCTGCGCTTTCTTGGGTGCAGCTTTACTTGTGGTTCCCCCTGTAGTAACTCTGCTGCTCTCAGATCAGCCTCCCTGACATCCTACCAGCACTTTCCCCTGCTGGCTCTCTGCCCAGCACCTGCAGCCACTGTCATTGCTTGTCGAGGACCGCCCCTCTGGCAGTCTCCCAAGTTAGTGATTCTCCTCAAGGGCCAGGAACCATCTTGTTTGGGAAAGTCTCCCACATGGTTTGGCCTAGGAGGTAACCCCCTCCATTTAAGATTCACTTGTGTAGAGCATTAAACTGGGGTCTTAGGATATTACCCTACTGCTACCACCTCCCTGTGTACCCCCTTCCCCCACCACTGCCTGACTTTACCCAGGTTAACACCCTGGAGGTAGTTTAAGGTAGTGGTTAAGAGCTTTGGCTTTGGGGTCAGGCAGACCTCAGCTTAGATCCCAGCTTGGCCACTTACCTGTTGTATGACTTTAGACACATGACCCAACCCTGGACCTCAGTTTCCTCAACTATAAAGCAGAGATTACAAGAGTATCTGCTTTAGGGCTTTGTGAGGATTAGCAGATGAATTCTAGATCAAGTACTTAGCACAGTTCCTGGCACATAGAGCATGTTACCCAGTTGCAGTAGTGGTTATCCCTGCTACTGACATTCCTATGATGACAATCACGATAAGACAGATGAGGTTTTCTCCCACCTCTGCTGTATGCTCAGACTCATAGTGTTCCTTGAGCTTAAGGAAGCCGTCCTTCCCTCTTCTCCATCAGCAGAATCCCCATCCCTTAGCTGCTTCCAGGCAGCCTCCTCTGCTCTCTGGATCTGCTTTGAGATCTCAGCCTTCCCTCAACCATGTGTACATTTTCTGTGCCTTGTATAACACTTGTACTCTGTCTTGTATTTTTGATGGTTTCTTCTGCATAAACTTGGTCAGTAACAAGTTCCATTTTTCTGATGTCCTGTTTGATGCCTGAAGTATGGCAGGACCTTGAAGATCATTGGCTCATCCTAGTTCATTTAATGTTCAGGAATGTGGAACCCCATGCCTTTATGGGCAGTGCAGCATGATTGAGTTGGAATAGACCCTAGTGCAGTGGTTGCTGACTTTCTCTGGGTTATACACTCATTTAGGAATTCAGCTGAACTCTGGACTCTATCCCCAGAAGACTAATGTATATCCACTTCCAATTTTAATACAAATCCAGAGGTTGGTGGACCTGCAGACAAAAGTCCCTCCATAGATGCCGTCAGTCCTGTTTCCCCACCAGGTAAAAATGTCACGACATGCCTAGCATATGAGTGATGAGCTGCCCTATCTGACAGCCTTCCAGCCATGTTCCCTCACCACCAGCCAAAGCATCATATACTCCATTGTTTCAGAGCTCTAGGTGTTACAGTGTTCTGCCCTGTACAAAACTTAGTCCTTCTCTACTATCTCTGCATGGGTCCCTGATTTCTGCCCTGTGGTACATGACAGAATGTCACCAGCCTCTTCCAGCTACCTCTTGGGAGGCTGTTGTTACATCACTCTTGAAATAGCTGCTCTTGCAAAGAAATGGTTTCCAGACTCTTGTTAGTGTTCTGCCCTCCTGGATGGCCTTCAGTCCCATGGTATTCTCGTCTAGTACTGACTGATACTGCAGGTGATGTCTGACCTTCATCTCTTTCCTAGAATTCTGTGAACAGTTTTAGATTCCCTCCCTAACTGCTTCAGGGGTATAGTGAGGTACCCATTGCTGGGAGACAGGGAAACTGAGGAAGGGAATTCTTCTCTGGACAAGAATATTGATTGGAAAAGCCTCCCTCTCCCTGACTTCACTGCCATTTTCTCCAGGATGGGACCGCAGTTACTTTCTTTTGCAGCACTGTTCGAAGGGCAGTAGCCGTTCAGTCACTTCTTTAGTTTTAACTTTGTTCCCCTTCTCATTAAGTTATACACAGCCAAGTGCTGCTTGTAGGACATATTCTCAGTCACACAGTCTTTGATCCGAAGAAAAATTAATAAGCAAGAGTAACACACAAGCTGATCATTCTTACCTTTGAATATCTGATAGTTTGCCTAGTTCTTTTATTATAGAGTAAGTTCTTAACAAGATGGCAGTTCTATTAAGTGACGTTAATACAGACCAATATAAGTTTACTACAGAACATTTGAATGTAAAAATAGAAGCAAAATGATTATAATTCCACTCAGCGAAAGACAGCATTAAAACCTTGGTAAACTCTTCCAGTTCCTTGTTTCTGTATAGATGTACATCCTAAATGAGATCATATTGTATACGTGCTTTTTTCATTTACCAGTATTTTGTGAACACATTTCATGGCAGTAGCTACATTTCCGTAGTGTCTTTTTTTCTTTTTAACAGCTTCATAGTTTTCAATGTATGGGTATCTAGTAACCTGTCAGGCTATTTCCAACTTCGCAATTAAGAACAGCTTTAGTGAACATCCTTGTTGCTGAAACTTTGCATTAATTTTTGAAATCATACCCTTTGGAATCATCATGAGAAGTGGAATTATTGGTTTAAATCATTGGGATGAAAGGCATGCATATTTTAAGAGCTCTCACAACATAGCAGATTAACAGAAAACTCTGTCATCACTTGTACTTCTTCTAAATGGTGAGTAGGCTAGAGAGCATGGAGGAGTAAGCCTTGCCCAAGCTATGGGAAATTAACATATCTCTTTCCTTCCCACAGGAAAACTTGAATCCCTTGGTAGTTCTGAATTTATTTAAGCAAATCCCAGCTGAAGATGTCCCTCTTCTTCTGATGAACCCAGAAGCTGGGAAGCCTTCTGATTTGATTCTTACACGACTTTTAGTTCCCCCCTTGTGTATCAGACCCTCTGTTGTGAGCGATTTGAAGTCTGGCACCAATGAAGATGATCTGACAATGAAATTG
This sequence comes from Glossophaga mutica, assembly GCA_039655065.1. NCBI lineage: Eukaryota > Metazoa > Chordata > Mammalia > Chiroptera > Phyllostomidae > Glossophaga > Glossophaga mutica. The sequence continues at coordinate 121,322,070 of CM077307.1, forward strand.
ACAGAAATCATCTTCCTAAATGATGTCATTAAAAAGGTCAGTGCTTCCCATTAGTATTTGCAAGCCCTAGGGTTTAGAGTGTATCTATGCAAACACTTGTGATAAAGTCAAATTGACAAGGCCTGTTTCTGTTCACACTCTACTTATTTTTAGCATCGGATATCAGGAGCTAAGACCCAGATGATCATGGAAGACTGGGACTTCTTGCAGCTACAGTGTGCCCTCTACATCAACAGTGAGCTCTCAGGCATTCCCCTTAACATGGCACCCAAGAAATGGACCAGGGGCTTTGTCCAGCGCCTGAAGGGAAAACAGGGTATGTTGCCAGTCCAACTTATCTAATTGGAGATCACAGACTTTCCTCTTTCTGCTCCTGTTAATCCCCAAATGGCACTCCTTATACTATGGAGACCTGTGACACATTTTTATTATTTAGGTCGATTTAGAGGCAATCTCTCAGGAAAGAGGGTGGATTTTTCTGGCAGAACAGTCATCTCACCTGACCCGAACCTCCGAATTGATGAGGTAGCTGTGCCAGTTCACGTGGCCAAAATTCTAACCTTTCCTGAGAAAGTAAGTACCATTCAGCTACTTGATTCTTTGTTTTATATCTAGTCTTTTACGTTATATTTTAAAATTCCGAACAACAGACAGCAGAAAATCCCCAGTAACCCACCCAACGCACAGTTTGCTGTGCGTTAGCAAGCACGTCTTTCCTTTTGGATTCATGTTTTATGCAAATATCACCATGTGTAATATCTACAGCACATACAACCACAACTGTGTGTCTACTCATAGATCCATTAAATATACCGTTCTGCAACGTTTTTTCCCCAAGTAATATCATCTGTGACATCCTTCTGTGTTGCTTTATACCCCATTTAAAAAAATATTTTGTTGATAGTACTGTTACAATTGTCCCAATGTTTCCCCCTTTGCTGCCCTGTCCCAGTACCCCCACTCCCCTCAGGCAGTCCCCCCACCATTGTTCATGTCCATGGGTCATGCATGTAAGTTCTTTGGCTACTACTTCATTCCTTATGTTGTACTTTATATCCTCATGGCTATTCAGTGACTATCAATTTGTGCTTAATCCCTTCACCTCTTTACAAATTCCCCCAAACACCCTTCCCATCTGGTAATCATCAAAATGCTCTCCATATCCATGATTCTGGCTCTGTTCTTTGCTTAGTTTGTTTTTTAGATTCAATTGTTGATACATATTTGTTTATTGCTATTTTATTATTCATAGTTTTGATCTTCTTTTTCTTAAATAAGTCCCTTTAACATTTCATAGAATAATGGTTTGGTGATGAACTCCTTTAGTTTTTTTCTTGACTGGGAAGCTCTTTATCTGCCCTTTAATTCTAGATGATAGCTGTGCTGGGTAGAACAATCTTGGCTGTAGGTCCCTACTTTTCATGACTTTGAATATGTCTTGCCAGTCCCTCCTAGCCTGCAAAAGTTCTTTTGAGAAATCAGCTGACAGTCTTATGTGAGTCCCCTGTAGGTAACTGGCTGCTTCTAAGATTCTCTCTTTATCTTTAACCTTTGGCGTTTTAATTATGGTATGTCTTGGAATGGGCCTCTTTGCATCCATCTTACTTGGGACTACTCTCTGTGCTTCCTGGACTTGCACATCTTATTTCATTCACCAATAAGGGAAGTTTTCTTTCATTAGTTTTTCAAATAGATTTCCAGTTTTTTACTCTTTCTCTTCTCCTTCTGGCACCCCTAGAATACAAATGTTGGAGTGCTTGAAGTTGTCCCAGGGGCTGCTTGCACTCTCCTTATTTTGTTTTTGTTTTTCATTTGATTCTTTTTCTTCTTGTTGTTCTGCATGGTTGTTTTTTGTTTCCTTATTTTCCATATCATTGTTTTGATTCTCAGTTTCATCCACTCTACTGTTGATTCCCTGCAAATTGTTCATTTCCATTAGTATGTCTGCCTGGCTCTTTTTCATGCTATTGAAGTACTCACCAAGTTCTTTGAGCATCCTTATAACCAGTGTTTTGAGTTCTGCATTTGATACTGCATTTGATAGATTGCTCATCTCCATTTTCTTTAGTTTTGGGGTTTGTTTTTTGTTTTCATTTTGGGTTTTTTTTTGTTTGTTTGTTTTTAGTTTTGATCTATTCTTTCAGTTGGGTCATGTTTCTTTGTCCCCTCATTTGGCAGCCTCCCTGTGTTTGTGTCTGTGTATTAGGTAGAGCTGCTGTGACTCCCTATCTTGGTAGCATGGCCTGCAGGGTTGTGTGGCACAGCCTTCTGTTACCCAAACTGGGTACTCAAGGTGCACCTTTTTGTAGGCTGAGTACATCCTCCTCTTGTAGTTGAGGCTTGATTGTTGTTGGCAGGTCAACAGGAGGGATTTACCCAGGCCAGTCAGCTGCAAGGACTGGCTGTGACCACTGACCACCAACCTCCACCCTCAGAATCAGCTGTGTCAGGGCAGGGCGGTGGTGCTCTGGCATGGTCTGTAGCTCTCCACTGGGTGTGCTGGCCCAGGGGTTTCCCTGGTGGTGTAGATTAGGGTCAGCCACCACCTATTTTCTGCACCAGGGCCATCCAGTGTGAGCTACAAAGCAATCTGCAGCTGGCTGCTACTTGTGCTGGGCTTGGAGGTTCCAGCTGGAGCCAAACTGTGATCCAAAGTTAGCTGTTGCTGTTGCTGGGCCTGGAGACATTTAGCCCAAGGTATGGGGCTGGGGGCAGGCCTTAAGTTGGGTAGGGCAGAACCTCAGGTAAATACCAGGTCAGGGCAAACAGTGTAAGCCAGGTTGATAGGGTCTCAGACATGCCTCCCACCTGCTAGATCTGTGGCTCCAGGATGGGGAGGGCTCAGAAAAGACACAGTGACCTCTGTCCGCCTTTCTGTCTGGGAGGGAGCTATTTCCCAGCTCTTGCCTTGATGCCAGACACTTCACTTTCTCTCAGTATGCCTCTGGTGCCTTTCAGGCTGCTACCCTGGTTGTGCCGGAGATCAGAGGGAGTGTGTCTGTGTAAGTTCAGCGCAGGCCCTTTAGAAGGAACTGCAGGGAGTCCAGTAGCTTTTTTCACCAACTCCAGTCCCACTGATTTTTACCACCAGGAGTTATGGGGGCTTCTCTTCCTGACACTGGTACCCCGTGCTGGGGGTTCTGATGTGGGACTGGGACCCTTTGCTCCCGAGATATCCCTCCCGAATTTTTATCCACCAAATGTGGGTGTGGGGCCCACCCATTCTGTACCTCTGTGTCTCCTGCCCTTGTTGATTGATGTGATTTCTTTGGTTCCATCATTGTCAGATTTCCATTCAACTCGATTTCTGAGAGTTCTGGGTGATTTTTGGTCTGTAGTTTACTTGTGATTTTGCTGTGGTTGTGCAAGGAGGTGAGCCGTGTTTACCTATTCCTCCATCTTGATAAGATCTCATACCTCACATTTTAAAATAACTGAATGATAAACACCATATACAGTTAATTTTCTTGGGATGGATTTTTTACTTTTAAAAACCTTAGAATCAAGTACCGTGGGGAGCTGACTTACAGGGCACAGTGCTGGTGGGAACCAGAGCTCTTGACCCCCCCAGAAAGGTGGTCGGTCAGCCGGCAGTGCCAGGATCTCCTCGTAGTGGCCATAATGGTATGCCTGAATGTCCTGGCCGATGCTTTCAAGAGTGTCAACAATGCTGAAGAAAGAGGCAAATGCCAGGTTCTTACCAGGTGATGCTCCTAAGTCATCGTCTAGTTTCTAACTGTGATGATGCAGCACAGTTAGAACAGGTTACATTGGCGAATTTGAAATTATTGATGACCACAGAGCTGGGAAAGCTGTTGTGAATCTCGTGGGCAAGTTGAACAAGTGTGGAGTAATCGGCCCCAGATTTGACGTGGAACTCAAAGATGTAGAAAAATGGCAGAATGGGGACTTCGGCCATGATGGAGGCATAGATGGACACACTGTGTCTCGTTGCACAACCAAAATTAAGGACCACAAAAATTTAGAAACAAAAAAAGAACCAGAACTGGTAGAAAATTAAACTGTACAGAAGTCCAACAACCATTCATCCAGACCAGTAAGTGGGGCAGAGTCAGTGGCCGGTTGAGAGGGGTCCCAGCAAGAAAAAGTGGTGGCTGGCAGACCCCGGGCGCTGTGTGGCAGTGGGCAGACCCAGTGAGGCATGCAAGGGGACTGGCTGACCAAGGTCACACATTCGCTTGCAGATAAACCAGGCGAAACTGGGGAGTGAGACAAACTGCGCAACCCAGGGCCCTAGTGCAGGGGAAATAAAGCTTCAAAACAATAATTGAAAATACCTGTGGGGGTTGAGGCAGCAAGAGAGACTCCCAGCCTCACAGGAGAGTTCGTTGGAGAGACCCACAGGGTCCTAGAATGTATACAAACCCATCCACCCAGGAACCAGCACCAGAAGGGCCCAATTTGCTTGTGAGAAGCTGGGGAAGTGACTGAAATCCGAGTGGAGCAAGCACCATTGTTCCTGCTCTGATCCCTTCCCCACATACAGCATCACAACTCAGCAACCTGGGTTGCCCTACCCTGGTAAACACTTAATGCTCCTCCCCTCATACTTAACAAGGGCAACCAGACAGCCCCTGCCCCCCCGCCAAAAAAAAAAGATGGCCCAAATGGAAGAACAGATCAGAGCCCCAGAGCCAATACATCTAAGCGACCAAGAGATAGCCAACCTATCAGATGCACAGTTCAAAGCACTGGTGATCAGGATGCTCACAGAATTGGTTGATTTTGCTCACAAATTAGATAACAAATGAAGGCTACAATATGTGAAATGAAGGAAAACGCATGGGGAACCAATAGCGATGGGAGGAAATCTGGGACTCAAATCAATGGAGTGGACCAGAAGGAAGAAAGAAACAACCAAACAAAAAAGAATGAAGAAACAAGAATTCAAAAAAATGAGGAGAGGCTTAGAAACCTCCAGGACATCTTTAAACGTTTCAACATCTGAATTATAGGGGTACCAGAAGGGGAAGAAGTGCAACAAGTGGAAAACTTACTTGAACAAATAATAAAGGAGAACTCCCCCAATCTGGCAAAGGAAATAGATTTCCAGGAAGTCCAGGCTGCTCAGAGAATCCCAAAGAAGTTGGACCCAAGGAGGAACACACCAAGGCACATCATAATTACATTAGCCAAGATTAAAATGAAGGAGAAAATTCTAGAAGCAGCAAAGGATAAGGGGCACAGTCACCTACAAAGGAATTCCCATCAGACTGTCAGCTGATTTCTCCAAAGAGACCTTCCAGGCAAGAAGGGGCTGGAAAGAAGTATTCCAAGTCATGAAAAGCAAGGACCTACATCCAAGATTGCTCTATCCAGCGAAGCTGTCATTTAAAATGGAAGGGCAGATAAAGTGCTTCTCAGATAAGGTCAAGTTCAAGGAGTTCATCATCACCAAGCCCTTATTCTATGAAATGTTAAAGGGACTTAAGAAAAAGAAGATCAAAAATATGACAGTGAAAAGTCAGCAAACTCACAGCTATTAACAACCACACCTAAAACCAAAGCAAACTAAGCAAACAGCTAGAATAGGAACAGAACCACAGAAATGGAGATCATATGGAAGGTTAGCAACAGGGGAGTGGGAGGAGGAGAGAGGGGGGAACGTACAGAGAATAAGTAGCATAGATGGTAGGTAGAAAATAGGGGGAGGGCAAGAATAGTATGGGAAATGTAGAAGCTAAAGAACTTATGACCCATGGACATGAACTAAAGTGGGGGAATGTGGATGGGAGGGGATGTGGATGGTAATGAAGGGGGAAAATGGGACAACTGTAATAGCATAATCAATATATTAAAGAAAAAAGAAAAATGGCAGAACGACCTGCTTCCGTCCTGTCAGTTTGGTTTCGTTGTACTGACAACCTCAGTGGGCGTCGTAGACCATGAAGAAGCAAGACGAAACACACAGGAGGGAATGTATTTCCTGGAATTCTTTTTTCTAGGGATGTAATACATGCGTGTAAATAAAATGCTTCAGTTGACCAAAGAAAAACAAAAACCCTTTTGTTTTTTCTTTTAATATTTTAAGGCTGTTGGTGCATAACCAGAAAGGCTGCAACACTTTACACTCAGTTCACATTCCTCATGAGTGTAAAACATACAGTACTTTTTTAACTGAGGTATAGAAGGTGTAATAACAGGAGGATATTAATAGGCTTTGCCCTTGAAATTCATAATTAAATTAGCCCAGATCACAGATGGTTCTGGTAAAACTTGTGTAAAGTATCCTCAGCTGGGTTACTAATGATCCAGAGTTTCTTCCTCTGAGATGGTGTCCCAGGAGGCCAGTGTCCAAGAGGTTGTCAGACACAGTGATGCAGAGCAGAGGGTGTGGTGCCCGTGCCCCAGCTTTTAAACCTTGGAGGCCCGTGGTGAATTATTGCAGATGAAGTTGCCACTTGTTTTCAGGATCACATGTGTGCTGGAATGTTCCTACAGATCAGTCTAGCCCATTTATTTTAGTCCAGCCCATTTATTTTATTGATGGGATACCAAAGGCCAGTGAAGGAGTTGGCCATGTCATCCAGCAAGTGAGTGACCAAGTGCAGATTGGAAGCTGGGCTCCTTGTGCCAACCCACTGTCATTACACTCGACCCTCAGTAGCAGGGTGCTGCCGCCCTTTCTTCTAGAACCACACAAAGAAAGTAAAGATTCAGTTCTGTACAGTGTACAATTGGTAGAAGTATAAGAAGTGTAATCTAATAGTATCCCATTGTGGTCTTGCAGGTAAACAAAGCAAACATCAACTTTTTGAGGAAACTGGTTCAAAATGGACCTGAAGTTCACCCAGGAGCCAATTTCATTCAGCAGAGACATACGCAGATGAAAAGGTAATGATTTCCCAATCTAGTTGGATGTAACTACCTTCTCATGACCAAGTTCACTCTTCCCATACTCAGCCACAGAATGCAGTCCGGAGTGCAGTTTTGGGGGCATTTTAGCATGTGGAAAATAACATATTGAAGTTGCAGTGGGCCCATGTATGTCATTTGCCTTGTTGGACAAATGAATATACATGCAGTGTGAATTTGTTCCCTACCATTTGGTGTTATTGGGTCTAATGAACAAACACTTTGGGATAAATTAAGCTATATCTTACAATCAGTTTGTCATAGTTTAATTGATGGCTTCTGGAGACAACTTAGATTGAGTGAAATATGATCATTAGAGATTGAATCTTGATAAAAAGAGAGAAACTTGGTGAGGGAACTTTGTTCTCACAAGTCATGTTTATTATTGTAAAGGTTTTTGAAATACGGAAATAGGGAAAAGATGGCTCAGGAGCTCAAGTATGGGGACATTGTAGAGAGACACCTCATAGACGGGGATGTGGTGCTTTTCAATCGACAGCCCTCGCTGCACAAACTGAGCATCATGGCGCATTTGGTGAGTATGAGATTTCTGGTTTTCTTTCTGTGGGCTGGAAAGAATGCTGTGTGTGCGTTGGTAAATTCCAGACTTCTGAAATTGAAGTTGCCAGTAATCTCAGATTTTCATAACTTTTGATTTTCCTTTCTTTCACTTTTTAATTGAGTGAAACTTGTAAATTTCAAGCTCCTATTCAGTGTTTTTAATATTTATAATGTGATATTCATACACAGTAAAACAGAGTGATTAATTGAAAATTAATGTGAAAGTGACTAGCATGATTTCACTTGTAAACTTAAATGTATACATATATGTGTGCACAAATTATGTAAAACGGATATGGTAGAAAATTGACTTTCAATTTAACTTAGCATGTTAACTAAGGAACTAAAATGCTTAAAAGATTTTCCTTTGCACTAGTCCTCCAATTAAGACCCTAAACCATATTTTTTTGGTGATACAGTTTTGCAACAGTAGCAGCTCCTTTTTCTGGAAATTTAAAATGGAAATGAGATACAACTTTAATTTGTTAAATATTCTTCAGTTCTCCTATCTTCAAAGCCATTAAATCCATGAGCATTTGTAAACTGTGTTTAAACAGGCTTTTAAAATGGTGTTTTAGTAGATTGAGTTTTTCAATAGTTTGTGAACACATTACATCATTCTTTTTACCTAGTGGTGGAAATACCAAAGCCACAGTTTACGATTATGACGTTATGATTGTGGGTTCCAGGGGAATAGAGGTCTTCCTTTTCTAGAAACTTCTGCTTGGCTGTGGAGCAGTTTTTTAAACAGAATTCTTTTGTTTAAGTATTTTCAAATTTTCACAAAAATAGAATACTATGATGAGCTCACATATTCCCATCCTCCTTATTCAACAGTTTTCTTGATCTGGCCTCACTTGTTTTGTCTTCCTTTTCTCGTTGACAAACTGAGATGCCATGTCCTCTTTTCCATGTGTGTTCAGTGTGTGTCTGTGAGATGCACGACCACCACAGTGCCATTGCCACACCTCACAAAATGAGCAGTCCAGTGCTCAGTCCACCCTCATTTCCCCAAGAGTCTCAAAAATCTTTTTGCAGCTAGTGCATTTGAATCAGGGTGCAAAGTCCGCAAGTCACATTTAGTTGATACATGTGTTAGGTCTCTGTTGATCTAGAACAGTCCTCCTTTTTTAAAATTTAATTTCATTGTCGAATGAACCAAGTTATCTGTCCTCAAGAATATCCCATGTTCTTAGTTTGTATGGAGTTAAATGTTTCTTCATTCTTCCTTTTATTCCTATAAACTGGACATTAGCTCTCAAGACATGATCAAATTCAGGTTCAACTTTTTGACAGGTGTAACTGTGGGTAGTGCCTGCCACTTCCAGGAGGGCTTATTTGAAGAGGCTCGTGTTATCTGAATGCTCCACTCTTACGTTAAAAACCTTAAAGAATCCACCTGATGTCTTTTTGAAAGGTTCCTTCCTCATCAGCCTTTATTCTAATGATTTCATTCATTTATGATTGTTGCCTACATTAGTTCATTAGGGCTACCAAATGGTGAATCTCTAATTTGTCATTTCTTCCACATGTAATGCATAGGATTCTTGTACTGAAAAACTAGGTCTGTTTGCTTACCTAGAAATACAGTGCATAAAGGAAAGGCAGCCTAAATACCTAATTCTTTTTCCTTTATTCTCAATTTGGGAAGTAAAAAGTTGATGTTTTGTTACTTCCAACTCGGTTGTTTTAGGTTCTTTATTTGTTTATTTGTTTGGCTTTCCCTTTCTTTAGTATCACAATAAGCTCATAGATTTTTATGTATTGGGTTAGCCAAAAAGTCTGTCTAGTTTTCTCTGTAAAATAAAAAATACATTTTTCATTTTCATCAATACTTTATTGATTTGGATATTTTCAGTCTGTCAGCTCTCCCTCTCATAGTGTAACATTGGTCTCAATTAATATCTCAATTTGATTGCTGTCGACTTCAACTGGTCTACCTGACCATGGAGCATTGTTCAGCGAGAAATCTCTACCACGAAACTTTGCAAACCACTTTTGACATCTTCAGTCCATCACAGCACTTTCTCCATACACTGCACAAATCTTTTTTTGCATTTCATTGTGTTTTTACCTTTCTTGAAATAATAAAGCATAATATGTAGAAAACTTGTATATTTTCTTCCATCTTCAGTATTAAAATAGCTACACAAAAATTTACCAATTTTGATAAATCTTTTTTTGAATGCACATAATACAGTGTAACAAAATTGTTTCGAATGAAGTTAAAGACAGCTAAGCACTATTAGAGCCATTGTATGCGAAAAAACTAACTTTTTGGCCAACCCAATAGTCAGTGTATTTTAATTAGCTTCTTCCATAAATCTTTTTAATGTCAAACTGATGTCATTGGCCAGAGGGAACCCCTTCACATGGCTCCAATGTTAGTGTTTGCCTCACAGTGTTAAAACACGTTCAGTGCATTGGCATTGATGAATGAGTCTACAAATGACATACCTCATTTGACAGAACATACTAGAAATTTATTTCCTTAATCTAAATTTCTGTTTTCCAGAAAGCTGTTTTTTAATGTTTTGAAATTAAGAAGCTTTTATATGAATGACTAAGTCCTTCTCTTATATTCCACAGGCCAGGGTCAAGCCCCACCGAACCTTCAGATTTAATGAGTGTGTGTGTACACCCTACAATGCAGATTTTGATGGTGATGAAATGAATCTTCATCTTCCTCAAACAGAAGAAGCTAAAGCAGAGGCCCTTGTTCTAATGGGTGTAAGTAGGGTGGTACAGCACAGTTTATAGCTCCATAAAAGGAGGGAAAGGGGACCATGCCCTGTTGGACAACTCCTCATAGTATAGATAAGTGAGTCAGTGTCTGTAATAGGTGCTTACTGGGGGGGCGTTGATATTTTCTGACCTGTAATGTGGATCCCTGAGAGAAGATGTGTACATGAGTGCCAGTTATGAAAAAATGAGAGAAGAGTGCAACAATATAGTAACCATTGGGTACCATGGGAGAAGGTATTTTGCATAAGTAGATTTTCCAGTAGCTAAAGATTCTTAAAACACCAATACCTTTTATTGAACATTCTGACTGGAAACCTTCCTAAAGTGTATTATATGTTTCTTTGTCTTCTAAAAGGCACACTAAAAACATAGTCATTTTTGTAATGACTTTTATCACCATTTTATTTTATTAACAGTATGGAGTGCCATTAGATGCTAGAGTTGTTGAGTGACAACAACTCTAGAGTTGTAGAGTTGTTGAGTGAGGCAGTTGCCTGTTCTTGAGGAGCTTGTAACTGGGCTCTCTCTGTTCTAACCCTTCACTCCTGAACCCAGCCATAGCGCAGTGGCATGTGGTGCCTGCTGTGTAGGGCTCTTCTCTCTTAAACTTAATGGCCCCAACCTATTGGGTTTTTAGGACTTAGGTCTTTTCCAGTATTCTAATTTTCTATGTTATGAACTAACATGTCTTCTGGTTGTAAGAGTTCCTTCCTCCAAAAACACTACCATTTCTGATATGATGCTTCTAGTCTACTTTGGGTTAGGTTGTTAGTATCAATTCTAAAGTAAAGATGATTAAAGCCCATGGGGATTTGGTGGGAATGGGAGTAAGGGAGCTGTATTTGTGGCCCTTCCCAGGGTTCTTCGTGGCAGGAGTGGACATATCTGTTCTGATAAATGAAGTATTTCATATAGCCTGTATTATATATACATGTTTAAATTATCCTTTGAAGAATTTAATAATTCTAAGAAATTTATGTGCTAAAATAGACTGAGATTTTCAACTTTTAAAAACATTGATTTTTATTCAAACATTCTAGCATAATAATGGAAGTTATTTAAATAAGGTAATGTTTCTATACATTACAGCTTTCTTCATTTCTACCCCTTTAATTAGTTTGTTTCTTATCCATGAATTTAGGTGGCTGCTGTCATGGTGTAAATGGCCTTTTTTTCTGGTTGACATAAATACACAATTTGCTGTAGAGTCTTCATGACTGATTATAATAGCTTTACAGTGTTTCAACAAGTTAACACACCATGATTCATCCACCTTCTGTTGCTGAAAGTTTAAAAGTTTAAGGTGTTCTTGTTTTCCTTTGAAAATTAACCCCTTGGAGGCTATCCCTCTTTGCATTTACAATCTTCTTTTGAATTATTCCTTTATCTCTTTGGCCTTTTAAAATGAGTTAGTTGATGCTTTTTGAGCACTACTGTGTGCCATGTACTCTTCTAGGAACATAGCAGTGAATAAGAAAGTTAGATTCTTGCTTTCATTCCTATTTGAGTGGGAAGAGATGGAGAATAAACAAATGTGAAATATATGTCAAGTGGTCATGAGTGGTAGGAAGAAAAGAATCAAGCAAGATAAGGAAGGAAGAGAATGAAAGGTGTTCTGTTTTACGTTGAGACAGTCTGGGAGGGCCACTAGAAAAGTACCATATGAGCCAAGTTCTGAAAGGAGTGGGAGAATAAGCAGTGGTACTGTCAGTGAAAATAATTCAGGCAGAGGAGCAGCGGATGCAAAGGCCTTGTGGTACAGTCACACTTGGGGAAATAAGAACTAGCTTGTTTTCTCCGGAGCATCCTTGTCTGTGACAGTGGTGGTGAGTGTCGCATTGGGAACTGTTGGATGATAGAGAGGACAAGATGGTTAATGGGTGGGTGGTTGATGGTGGATGGATAACCATGACTGAGTTCTTGGTCTGCACTCCTATAGTCAAAGCGTGACTAGATTAGTACAGTCACTCTTCCTGACTTCCACTCATTTCTAGCAAGCTCTCCAGAGGAAATAATCAGAGTTTCAAAATTACTTGAAATAATGGAACACAGGCAGCTTCCACCTATAACAAATTGATTAAATTAATTATGTCACAGCCACACGATGAAACCCTTTGTGGCTCTTAAAAGTGGTGATATAGTTGTATATATAGTTGATTGGTAAATAGATGCTTATAGGTTTGTAAAAATGTTCACATCAAAAAGTTGAAAGGGTCATATACCAAAACCTTAAAACAATAGTTCTTTTTACTTGGCAGTTTGACACATTGAGGATTTTGGTATTTTTGTAGTCTCTGTTTTGGTGGGGTTTTTTTTTTTTTTTCCTGTAATAGATATACATTATTTCTGAAATTAAAAAGTAATCTTTAGAATGTTACTAGTGATAACAGCTATGAGGCTACAGCCAGTTAGACTTTGCCATTGAATTTGCTATCATAGATCTATTTTGTTAGACATCTTGTTATTACAACATATTTCATTGATTAAAAGTGCAAACAATAAAACACAGACTTCAAGGATGTTGGATTGGAAGAATCCGTAATTACTGTCTAGACAAATCCCCTCAATTTCATGTGAGAAAATTATCTACTGCACCAATTCAGCAGTCCTGTCTCAGTGGACCAGGGTGAACTCTAGCTTGAATGTAGCCCAAATTGCCCAGGAAACTTTTCCAAAATGTGCACATCTCAGTCTCACACACTTTGTTCCCACCCCAGACCACTTGCTATCCCACCCCAGAGAAATTCTCTGAACCAGGAGTGAACTGCCCAGCTAAAGGATCACTGCTCTGAGTAGTGGTTCAGATGAAGGCAGGAACAGGTCTCTACCTTTGAGGGCCTTTTGCTCTGGGTGAGGAGGCCCAGGGTACCCACAGGTGCACATGAGCACCTCCACATCAAGAGCTGAGCAGGTGCACTCTGACACACAGAACCTCCTTTAAATTTACCTGTGCATTGAACAGCTAGCATCCTTTTCTGCCCAATATGCACTCACTAAATTTTAAATACTGTTGTTGAATTATTTATTAGAATGTAATGTCTGTCTTAAGAGAAATTTAACAGTTCTGCCATCATTGTGGAGAATTGTGGAATTGATTCACTTCAAAGAGAACAGTACTGTTCACTCAGAAGTGAAATTTTTTTTTTGGAGAAGTGCATTTATTAGTAACAGTAAAGTCTTGGATGGATAGTAGTGCTCTTTACAAAAATCCAAAACAACTTCACTCAGTGTTTTATTTTTGTGGTAGTAGGAACCTGTGAGGTCTGTCTTGCTGATATTTCTTCTCTCCCCTCAACAGATAAATAAAGGATATGGAAATTAGTCTCAAAGCTGGAATTAAGGCCTTTGGCTTCCATTTCTCAGCCTTGGAGTGCAGATCTTTGGACTACATCATGCCTCCAAGAATGGCTGACTTACGGTATTCGTTTTTCTTTTAGACTAAAGCAAATCTTGTAACTCCAAGGAATGGAGAGCCACTCATTGCTGCTATTCAGGATTTTCTAACAGGTGGGTTTGTGAAGTTCACTTGAAAGGAGACTGTGGAACACTGATTCTCATTCACAATGCTTTTATGTGAAAACTTGAAAGGCTATTTTATTGCCTGTGTTTAATTCTATTGCTTGTTTACTAAGTTTAACTGTGAACCTACTTGAGATGTTTTGTATTGGTTGATTATTCATTGAATCAACAAGCATTTATTGAGCTTCCACCGTAGACCAGACCTTTTTTTAAGCGCTGGGGATACAGCAGTGAGTAAATACTTATGGAGCTTAGTTCTAGTTGGAGGAGAGAGCCAATAAGCAACTGTATGTATTGTCACTTTTTTTAGTAATCTTACATATTTATTTTAAAATTGAAATATGCCTTGGCTGGTATGGCTCAGTGGGTTGAGTGCCGGCGTGCGAACCAAAGGGTTGGATTCCCAGTCAGGGCACGTGCCTGGGTTGCGGGCCAGGTCCCCAGTAGAGGGCAAGCAAGAGGCAACCACACATTGGTATGGTTGCCTCCCTCTCTTTCTCCTTCCCTTCCCCTCTCTCTAAAAGTAAATAAATAAAATGAAATAAAATTGAAATGTGATTTTCTCATAGTTTCGTTCCTTTTGTGTGTGTGTGTGGTTTCTTAACATTTTTAGGTGCCTATCTCCTCACTCTTAAGGACACGTTCTTTGACCGAGCCAAGGCTTGCCAAATCATTGCTTCAATATTGGTTGGCAAGGATGAGAAAATTAAAGTTCGCCTCCCACCTCCTACAATATTAAAGGTTTGTGCGGGAAGCTGTGTGTGTCCATGTGTCCACCCCCATCTGCCCATATGGATGTACCCATGCAGTGCTCGGTTTGCATGTGTTTGCTGTAGTACTGCCTTATTTGTGTGAAGGGGGGTTGAGATCAGGCTTTGCCTAGTTGATGCTCTGGCTTCCTTTCCTCTTTCAGCCTGTCACCCTGTGGACGGGAAAGCAGATCTTCAGTGTCATCCTCAGACCTAGTGATGACAGTCCAGTGAGAGCCAACCTTCGAACCAAGGGCAAACAGTACTGTGGCAAAGGAGAAGATCTCTGTGTCAATGATTCCTGTGAGTTGAAGCAGTGGGAGAGGGGAAGGAGGTCAGAAAAGCAAGTAACCAGTAACTTAAGTTCACCTAGCAAGGAAATTTGATGTTTCTCTAAGGCCTTAGACTTAGGCAGGAGGTTTGTTCTTCAGGGAAATGTAGCTGGTATTTCTCCTCTCAGATGTGATTTTCCATTTCTCTAAAAGGTAGATATCCTATAGCCACATGATCTAGTGATTAGAATGTTCTTCACATGTGTTATGTCAACTAGGTTCTTTTTATTTTTTATTTTGTGGTTTTTTAATTAAATTTATTTGGGTGACATTGTTTAGTTTCGGTCATTTAATGCAACTTCTTTTATTCTGCCTTTTTTTGTTTTTGGGTTTTTTTTCCCCCATCAATATGGATCTTATTACTTAAAGCATATAATTTATTATTTTATGTGCAAAAAATGCATTCATTGACTAAAAGTATGACTAAAAAGTATAACAAAGAAGACTGATTGTTTTTACCTGGTCAGTGAATTTTCTGACAACACGAAGGTCAGGTGTAACAGTGAGAGTACTTAAGTCCAAGCTAATGGATTCATGTAGGCTAACTCAACCCACATTATGTTTCACAGAATGAGGCAAGTTCTTTTTGGAATGAGACCAGTGCCATTGAGCCAGCATTGACTTTCTGGCATGAGCTCCTTAGTTCATCCCAGACTGCTAACAAGAATGGGCTTGGCTAGCAAGGCCTTGTGACAAGATCTGTAGGACTGTATATGAAGGACTAAACTCTGGAGTCTCCCCAAAGGCCAAGGTTTCTACTGTCATGTAATGAAGATGAAATGTTTGAAGAGCATTGATTTTTCTCAAGTTTGTGACCTTTCCTTTGAATATATACTCCCTGGATATTTAAATATTTTGGTTTATTTTAAATTGTGTTTTGTTTCTTTCTAGAAAAGAATTTCATTTTTCTGTTGAATAGGCTCTTCATGATGGTGCCACTGTTAGTTTTCAATATCTTAGTTGAATAACAGTGTTTTTCCACTGTGGTTACAAAGCACTTTGCTGTACATGATTTTATTGATACCCAGAATATCCCCATGACATAAAGATGGCACGTGCTTGATACTGTCATTCACAGTTCACAGATGAAGAAAAAAGAGTCAAATAGCATATTTCAGAGTTAGGACTGTAAGGTAACTAACTGGGCCTTTCATGTTTTTTAAAAGTTGCTAGATTTCCCTCCTCCCCCCAACCAAAGAAAAATTTAAGGAGAATTTCTGTTTGCTTTAACTTTTAATTTGGAAATAAACTTTCTCAACTACCTCCCTCAAATTCTTTTTGGAATGAGGCAAACCATATTAATTGTTTGTTTAAATGCATAATCATTATTATCCTCCCAGACGTTACTATCCAGAACAGTGAGTTGATGACTGGTAGCATGGACAAAGGAACACTGGGATCAGGGTCTAAGAACAATATTTTCTACATTCTGCTGCGAGATTGGGGCCAAAATGAAGCTGCCGATGCCATGTCACGGCTTGCCAGGCTGGCGCCTGTCTACCTCTGTGAGTATCTCAGCATCCTCATGTAATTGCTGCATTTATTGTGCCTTTAGGGATTTCTGCTGTTGTTTCACCCCCCTCTTCTCATCTCACACACATACACAGAGAAAAGGGCACTTATTCCAACCTAAACATTATGCTTTTCTTTTTTCTTTCTTTTTTTTTTTTTTAAGATTTTATTTATTTATCTTTAAAGGGGAAGGGAAGGAGAGATGGAGAGAAATATCAATGTACGGTTGCCTCTCGTGCATTCCCTGCTGGGAACTTTCGCTGGAAACTGTTCTACAACCCAGGCATGTGCCCTGACTGGGAATTGAACCATGATCTTTCGGTTCGCAGGCCCGCGCTCAATCCACAGAGCTACACCAGCCAGGGCAACATTATGCTTTTCTTAATGAAATTAATATGATACACTGATTGATTTGGCTGCAGATTTGAATTTGCTTTTCAATCTCCTCTCAAAATCTATAGTGGCTCCCTGTTGCCTACCAGATAGGGTTTTATAACATGAAGGGCCTTTCATGGGCTGCTTCCAAGGTTCTACTCATGGTAGCCCTCTGGGCCGTCCGTGATTCAGCCCTTCAGCCCTGCCAGATACTCAAATGTTTTCCATATTCTGCACTTTTCAGTTTCCTCTGTTTTCTCGTGTTTTGAGCATACCACGGGTCGAGCAATTTTTGCTGCTCAAAAACATCTTTAGTCTACTCTTGATTATTATGCTGGATATAGAATTTTCCGTTGGAAATTATTTCCCCTCAAATTTCTGAAGTTATTACTCTATTCTAGCTTTCAGGGTTGTTATTAAAGTGTATTTCCATTCTCATTCCCAAGATTTTGTATTTGAATTTTCTTTTTATTCTGGAAACTTTAAGAATCCTCCTTTTTTAGCATTATGAAAATTCACAGTGGTACAGCTTTGGCATGGGTGATTTATCATTCATTGTGCTGAGCACTCTGCAAATTCTCTTAATCTGTAACTATGTGTCCTTCACTTTTGGAAATTTTTATGTATTATTTTTCTGATAATTTTCTCCTTTACCTCCTTTGTTCTTTCTTTTTGGAATTTCTGTTAATTGTCAACTAAAGCTCCTATATTGACTCTCTGACTTTATCTTCTTTTCCTTCTCCTTTTTTTTTTTTTGGTACTGTTACGTATTTAATTTCCACCTACTGTTTTCATCCATAGGTAGTTAATTTCTTCCTTTTCCTTTTTTTTTTAAGACTTTCTGTTCTTGCTCCCCAGATACATCTTCTCTGTCACTCTGAGAGAATGCTACTCAGTTTTATGTGCTTCCTGAATAGTCTTTTAGTTTCTTTTTCCTTTGTGTTTGTTGTCTTCTGTCTTTCATGCTAAAAACTTTCCTCAAATAATCTGATTCCCTGGCTGTCATTCATATTTTATGAGTGAGGCACTAAAACATTGATTGGAAATGGAGCTGATTGTCTGATGGGCCTCTGGGTCTCTTAATTGAGCTGGAAACCAGTTTTTTGATTAAGGACCAACCTAATATCCCTATTAGTAATGTTTTCTCCAGAGACATCTTTTAACTTCAACCTCTTTCCCAAGGATAGAGACCTGGCTGCTGGGATTCTGGGAACTGGACAGGGAAAGGGGCTAAGGAGTCTTATAGCCATGGAATACAAACACTTTCCCTCAGTACCTGGTTTTCAGTCATCCCCACCTGTCTACCTACTATCCCTGATCCAGAGTCTCTCTCCTTCCATCCTTGGTGAACTAAGCTCTCATCTCCTACAGGGGTAAGGCCCAGGAGCCTGTATTTTATGCAGACTTTACACTGGGTTTCTCTGTTTCCAGCACATGCACTATCTCTAGCATCTGCAGAACCTGGAGATCTAGTTTCTGAGCCTTTCCATTGGCCCTAAGTTCTGTAGCCACTTTAGGCATGTTATTCCCCACCTCTCATCTGCTCACTTTTACATATATTAGGGTTCAGATTATTGATGGTGTGTACTTCCATCAAGGTGGAGTTTCCATTTGTTTCTTATTCTTTATGTTTTTGAATGATTTCTGGAAAGAAAAACCAGGATTTGGGAGTGTGGGGCAGAATCTCGGCCCTTATACTGCTGTCTTAGAACCAGAAGTCAGACGACTCACTTTCCATAGCTGGCTTTCTCGGGTTGCTCTCTAGTGTTTAATGGCAGTCTGCTTTGTATTATAGTTAGGACATCACCATGCTCCCCACTGAGTTGTAAGATCTCTGAGAGGAGTTAGTGCATCTCAGTCATGATTGTGTAACTCCCTAGAGACTGATACAAGTTTTTTGTTTTGTTTTGTTTTTTTAATTGAGAGAGAGAAATATTGATTTGTTGTTCCACTCATCCATGTAATCATTTGTTGATTCTAATGTGTGCCCAGACAGGAGATCAAACCCATAACTTTGGTGCATTGAGATGACACTGAGTGAGTCCAGTGAGCTACTGGGCCAGGGCTAAGTTTAATTTAATTAAATTATGATAGATTCTATGAAGTTATAAACTTATCTCTACATAGTAGGTTGACTGACATCCATGACTCTCTCTTCCTGCTTTACTTGCCAACTATTCTACAGCAAACCGTGGATTCTCAATTGGGATTGGTGACGTCACACCTGGCCAAGGGTTGCTAAAGGCCAAGTATGAGTTGCTGAATGCTGGCTACAAAAAATGTGATGAGTACATTGAAGCCCTAAACACAGGCAAGCTGCAGCAGCAGCCTGGCTGCACTGCTGAGGAGACTTTGGAGGTGAGTCTGGCTCTTCGGGTTGGTTAGTTCAACCACTTCATGCTCGTAGGATGAAGAGAAAGTAGCAGAGGTGAGTGGGAAGTAAAGGTGCTTCAGCCTCATCTTGGCCTGGTACTGCTTGTGCATGTTCTCATTTGATTAATGAGGAGAAAGCCTTCGATCAGGCCCCTTACATCCCTTTCACCACATTCCAGGTGGTGAAAACGCAGCCCTATATGTTCGTTTGGCCACACAGGGCTGTTCTTGTTCCGACATCGTGCTTAGGCCCCGTCTGGAGCTGGTGCTTAGTGCTTCTGCCTTTTCTGTTTCTGACATCCTTTGACTGGAGGTTAGCACTGCAGCTGTTTAAATGGTGGTCTTTGAAAGATACTTGGATACAAAAGATGGAAGGTTCATATTGCGAATCATACACCAGACTGCTATTCCACTCCCTCACATGTGAAACTAGGTTAGCTGCCAACAGGACCAGCTCATGCCAGAGTCAGAATCGCCACCATCCCTGGAGAGCCCTGTCTTTTCTCTGGTGCAGCCGGGGTCAGCAATCTGACTGCACTGGGTTTGCCTGGCTCCCTCTGCCTCCCCTGTAGCCTGGGCTCAGGGCTTTAAGTATGGAAGAAAGGCTGGTTAAGCAGTAAGAAATTTTCTGATGAATAGAATTTTTTAAAAAGTTGTGTAAGGTACTCACCCTTATTAGCTCAGCCTTAATCTCATTTAAGTGTTAAAGAGAGAGTGGGAAAGAAATGGATGTGTCTCACCTAGAAAATTACTTGAGGCTCAGTAGCACTCACTTTTAGTGGAACCTTGACTCCTAAGTTGTGAGTTGAGGAATAACAATCTGGATGAGCTCATGGACTAGAATTATTCCTGTAGAGTCACCTCCTCACACAGTAAACTTGTGGGAATTCAGTTGTGTTCTTGGAAAGAAAAAAACAGACAAATTTTATAAATAGTACAAGTATTATCTTACACTTTATACATTTATTTAGGCATGTGTGTATATACAGTAATATAGATCCAGATATTTATTGTATAGGTAAGATTCCTGTATGCAAAGCCATGTACATTCTCCTTTATTGCTACTTAAAGGATCATTCAAGGTTTTGTTACTAATCATTTCTACCTTACACACTGAATTTGGAACTTTGTCTGTATATATAAGGTGTCCTGATCTTCTGAGGCTCTGAAACCTTTATCTTTTGGAAATCTGACATCTTTCTTAAATTTTTTCAAATTTCCATAAATGTCGGATTGTACATTGGTGGCCAGCAGAGCCGGTGAGGCGGCTCCACCACACATCTCCCTTTCTCCCACCAGGCTCTGATCCTAAAGGAGCTGTCAGTGATCCGTGATCATGCCGGCAGCGCCTGCCTCCGAGAGCTGGACAAGAGCAACAGCCCCCTGACCATGGCTCTATGTGGCTCCAAAGGTGAGTGTGCTCTCTGACCGCTGCCATCATTATATTCTCCGTGTGGGCTGGCTGGTGTTGTTCTGGAAAATGGAAGAATCGTAACTTCAAATAGACCTTTTGTTTATAAAAGTATATCATTTTAAACCATTTGCAGATAACCTTGACCAACATAGGTTTGAACTGCATGGGTTCACTTACACAGTGATTTTTTTATTTTTATTTTTATTTTTTTATATTTAATTTTTTAATATATTTTATTGATTATGCTATTACAGTTGTCCCATTTCCCCCCCTTCACTCCCCTCCACCCTGCACACCCCCTCCCACCCACATTCCCCCCCTTTGGTTCATGTCCATGGGTCATACATACAAGTTCTTTGGCTTCTCCATTTCTCATACTATTCTTACCCTCCTCCTGTCTATTTTCTACCTACCATCTATGCTACTTATTCTCTGTACCTTTTCCCCCCTCTCCTCTTCCCACTCCCCTGTTGCTAACCTTCCATGTGATCTCCATTTCTGTGGTTCTATTCAAGTTGTTTGCTTAGTTTGCTTTTGCTTTTGTTTTAGGTATGGTTGTTAATAATTGTGAGTTTGCTGTCATTTTACTGTACATGTTTTTTGTCTTCTTTTTCTTAGGTAAGTCGCTTTACCATTTCATATGATAAGGGCTTGGTGATGATCAACTCCTTTAACTTGACCTTATCCAAGAAGCACTTTATCTGCCCTTCCATTCTAAGTGAAAGCTTCGCTGGATAGAGCAATCTTGGCTGTAGGTCCTTGCCTTTCATGACTTGGAATACTTCTTTCCAGTCCCTTCTTGCCTGGAAGGTCTCTTTGGAGAAATCAGCTGACAGTCTAATGGGAACTCCTTTATAGGTAACTGCCTCCTTTTCTCTTGCTGCTTCTAGGATTCTCTCCATTTTAATCTTGACCGATGTAATTATGATGTGCCTTGGTGTGTTCTTCCTTGGGTCCAACTTCTTTGGGACTCTCTGAGCTTCCTGGACTTCCTGGAAGTCTATTTCCTTTGCCAGCTTGGGGAAGTTCTCCTTTATTATTTGTTCAAATAAGTTTTCCACTCGTTACTCTTCCTCTTCTCCTTCTGGTACCCCTGTAATTCAGATGTTGGGACATTGAAAGATGTCCTGGAGGTTCCTAAGCCTCTCCTCATTTTTTTGCATTCTTGTTTCTTCATTCTTTTCTGATTGGATATTTCTTTCTTCCTTCTGGTCCACACTGTTGATTTCAGTCCCAGTTTCCTTCCCATCACAATTGGTTCCCTGTACATTTTCCTTTATTTCACTTAGCATAGCCTTCATATTTTCATCTAATTTGTGACCAAATTCAACCAATTCTGTGAGCATCCTGATTACCAGTGTTTTGAATTGTGCATTTGATAAGTTGGCTACCTCTTCATTGCTTAGTTGTATTTTTTCTAGAGCTTTGATCTGTTCTTTCATTTGGGCCATTTTTTTTTTGTCTTGATATGCCTGTTCCATAGTGATAGGCGAAGCCTTAGGTGTTCACCAGGGCAAGGCAACCCAGGTTGCTGCATTGTGACGCTATATGTGTGTGTGGGGTGGGGGGGATGTCAGAGGGGGAAAAATGGTGCTTACTCCACTCTGCTGGGTTTCAGTCATTTCCCCTACTTCCCATAAGCAAAGTGGGCCCTTCTGGGGCTCATTTTCATGTGGGTGGGTTTGTATACATTCTAGGACCCTGTGGGTCTCTCCAACAAACTCTCCTGTGAGAGCTGGGAGTTTGTCCCGGCACCTCAGCCCCCATAGGTGTTTTCAGTCGGTGGTCTGAGGCTTTATTTCTCCCACACTGGGACCTTGGGTTGTGCAGTCTGTCTCGCTCCCCAGTTTCACCTGGTTTATCTGTGCAAGAATGTGGGACCACCTGGTCTGCCAGCCACCTTGTGCACCGCGCCCCTCCACAATCTGCCGCCTCGCTGGGTCTGCCAGCTGCCACCTGCACGCCTGGGGTGCGCCAGCTACTGCTTTGCCAAGACCCCTCTCTGCCAGACCTCCCCACTCCACTCCTCCTACCGGTCTGGATGAATGGGTCTACTTTAACTCCTTGGTTCTCAGAATTCCATACAGTTGGATTTTTCTGTCAGTTCTGGTTAGTTTTTGTTTCTAAATTATCGTTGTCCTTATTTTGGTTGTGTGAGAGGCACAGTGTGTCTATCTATGCCTCCATCTTGGCCGGAAGTCAATTTTTTAAAAATAAACTGTATTTTTGATCTGCAGTTGGGAATCCACATATCTGGAGGGCTGACTTAAGTTATTTGTGAATTTATGTGCAGGCAGCCAGTGCCCTTTACCCTTATGTTATTCAAGGGTCAGCTATATATACAAAAAGAATTATGTGCATTTTGGGGAGTTTAACTCTTGTAGAGGTGCTTGTTGGTAATGTGTGTGGGTTTCTGAGTTCAAGATATTTTGAGCAACTTTAAATCAACTTTTTTTAATTTATAATAACACATTTATGGTTTCTACCACACCACTGCAGAGATAAAAACAACTTTTTCGAAAAGCTAGGGAGTTTTAAAATAATATACAGTATTGAGCAATGGGGCAAAATGCTTTAATTTCATATTTACCTTAAAGTGTTAGGTTTCATGATACTATGCTCAAATCCAAAACCTCCATGCTTCTCTTATTTCTGTGCATGCTTTATAGATGAAGTCCAGCCTCTGAACTTTGCTGCCTCTCACCCTAATATTCTACTTTTGCTCCTGGTACTTACCCCACAGGTTCCCATTCCTATGTCTTTGCTTCCCACACTTCCACACACTTTGGAAGCCACCCCACCCCCCAGCCCTTTTTGTGTCTCATTCATAATGTCCTCCAAAAGTCGAACCTGGTTGCTTCTTGAAGATGCACCTGGAAGTCTTTCCTCCAACCCTGAAGTACTGGCTTGCTCTGCTTCTCCTGCATTACTGATAGCGCTCCTCTAGATTATGAACTTATCGAGGAGAAGGGGCTGTGCTGTGTTATGGTCCTCTTTTATCCCACAGATCTGCTTGCACATCAGTTAATGTTATTTCAGTAAATGAATATTATATTCCTGACCTCCTTCTGCAGGTTCATTCATTAACATATCACAGATGATTGCCTGTGTGGGACAGCAAGCCATCAGTGGCTCCCGAGTGCCAGATGGCTTTGAAAACAGGTCCTTGCCTCACTTTGAAAAACACTCCAAGGTACGCGGTAGTGGATCAAGCAGAACTTTGAAGGACAACCATCAGTAGTGCAGAAGAAAGTAACTGAAGCTCTGTGGCTGCCAACCAAGCGGCTCCAGGAGGGGTTGTATAAGGGTGGGTGCTGCTCAGGGTTGTTATTCCCTTTTCAGTCCAAGCTGAGTTGTGGACAAGGAGCTTGTTAAACTCAGAGCTATAAAACTTGGACAATGCCCCCTTGTATATTTTCTCTCTGAGGAGGAAGATTTCGGTTTCCCATCCAACTTGAGTAATCAAATCAGTACTTAACCTTATTTATATATGTTCAGTCAGTACACTTGTTTCGGGGGCACTTATATAAAAATATAAGGATTTTAAAATAGTGATGGTGTAAACCACACTCAACCAACTGGGAAATTTCAGGTTCTCTCTGGAATTTTGAAACTCTGAATTCTATTAACCTTTGTGGTTTGGGCGTTAGTGTAAGCAGAAGGAGACAAACCTGTGCCAAGGTTGTTCTGGGATTCAGGGGCAGACAAGTATTAAATCTGTAGTTGAGGAACTTAAAGTAGACTTGGTCACTCAGTAAATTCTGGCTTTGGAGTTAGCTGTTGTTCCTATTAAGGCACAAATGTCCATCCCCTCCCAGATATATGGATAGTCTGTATCAGGTAGCCCCAGGAGGAGTTCAGATCCTCTGCCCAAAATCAGAATTCACTAGAGGTCAGGCAGGTAAGTGATCACTGGAATGGTGCCTGCCCATGATTGTCAGGCTCACAGTTGTAAGGCAGCCTGACTCAGAGGAGAGGCCAGGGGCATCCAGACTGCTTAGTCCCTGGACCAGTGCTAGATTAGACTCCAGGAAGTCTGTGCTTGCCTAGAAATGTCTGTGAGTACAGCAGCTGCCCCTTAAACAAAATAAGGAAGCAGGAAATTGGTCTGTTCATCTAGATTGTCCTCTAAGGGACAAAGACGTATCCAATCAAAAGCTGTTTGGCCATTTCAGATAGTGTTTTACATATGTATGTATTTTTTTACAGTGTTACTAAAATATATTTCATATGTCATAGTCACCCATTCAAAAGGGTACCATTCAGTGACTTGTATATTCACATAGTTGCACCACCATAGTCTAACTTTAGGGCATTTTCAGCACCCCACAATGAAACTCCATAAACATTAGCAACACGAGGTTGTGTTTGGGAGGTGGGCAGGCCTGGCCCACAGAAAGGCTGTCTGTAGGAGAGTCATTATTTCCCAGGGAACGGGCTGCTGCTGCAGTCAGGCAGCGCCCTCTGGAGGCCTTGACTGCCTACCTGCCCCGTCAGTCACAACCCGGGCTTTGGTTTCCCTCTCCCAAGCCGCTTGCCTGCCACTGGCACCAGCACCAACTCTGGCTGGGCCTTACCCTCCTTGTCTTTGGTAAGGCTGGGTTGTGCCAAATTACCTTTCCTTTAGGAGAGGGTATCTAAAGGCTGTCACTTTGTGAAAGTGCATTGGCCAGGTGTTTATAGCTTGAAGGTGTGGCATTTTCTGATTTGAATGGGTTTTGGGATGGTGGACCTTGAACATTTTGTTGTTGTTGTATGATTTTTCTTTTTTTCTACCTTTCTTTAGCTTCCAGCTGCCAAAGGCTTTGTGGCTAATAGCTTTTATTCTGGTTTGACACCAACCGAGTTTTTCTTCCACACAATGGCTGGCCGGGAAGGTCTAGTTGACACAGCTGTAAAGACAGCTGAAACAGGATACATGCAGGTAATTTAAAGGAATGTAGACCATTAGCAACAGAGTAGGACAGGTCTGTCTGTGGATTTTGACTGCTGAGTGTTTACATATTTTGTGCATGAGCTAAAATTTATCCTGTCTTGGTGCCCTAGAAATAAACAGCAAAAAAGAGTAGTGTTAATGTTCCAGATCTTATGTTCCTCGAATGATCAAGACCAGGCCAGAACCACACAGACCAAGGCTCCGTGAGAGGAGCACGGGGACTGGAGGTGTGTTCTGGGACACACCACTGAACCCCACGGAGCCTCCATTTACTAATGCATGATAATTAGCGTAACAACACATACCTCCTGTTCATTGAGAGGACTCTGCTTCTCCCTTTGACCTATTTGTGTAACTCATTATTAGTGTCATTCTAATTGACTCCAAGAACCTATTGGTGCCTGCCCACATGAGGGAAGGCTCTCCATTGTGTGTACAGTGCTACGATAATAGACTCAGGCAGATAACGCTAAACTAGAGGGTTTCCTGTGACTGTGCTGCTCAGGCTGCCACAGAGGTCCCCTAATGACAGAGGAGTGGAAATAGGTTCCTACTTTGTTCTTCTGTAAGACCACAAGCAGAGGACTTCTTTTCAGTCCAATTTTTAGTTCTGCTCTGTGTACTCCATAATATGGGGGGTGGAGATTGTTAATGTTTTTACCTACTTACAACACTGGGTAAAGTTAACACTTCAAGTTGCTGGGCCATGAAAGAGCTGTAGCTTTTTGTCTCCTCTCCCCACTGTGGATCCCAGTTTGAGAAACATGGCCCTTTGCAAACTAGGAAACCAGGATTGATAATCAAGAGATGTAATCGAGTGGACCAGAACAAACAAGGTTGATGAGGGTGAACATGGACTCAGGGCAATAGACACCTCTTTCTGTAACCACTTTCGTACCTCACGTGTCCTTACTGATACTTCCCTTTTAATCATCTCCTGATGGGAAATTCCCCTTCAGTTTTGGAGTGTGCTGCTTTTGTCAAAAACCCAACAGACTGAAATGCCTTTACCACTGTTGCCAGAATGTCTTTTTGACTTTATTCTTTTGTCTTTATCCTTTAGAGTAGAGTATGACTTTCCCAGAGCAGTGTGTTAACCTAGAACAAATTAGTTTTGGCATGAGGGATTTTTGTTTTGAAGTTGCCTGGAAGAAGCTTTCTTTCTCTTTAATTCACTAGGCCACTGTCACATTGCTGGCTGGAGTGTGTTCTGCCAGTGGGAGGTTTTCCCTAAGCAGATTTGAGAAATGGCTGCTGCCTGCTGGTTCAAGCACAATGCCTTCCCTGTTCGCTCTTCTTTCCCGTCTGTCCCAGAAGAGGGTCTGCACCTGATCCTCTGTAATTCATATGGAAGTCCACAGGGGTCCTAGATTAAGTTGTGTTTAGAAATATAAAGCCATTGCATTAATTTATACCTTAGGGGAAAAGAGAGGGAAGGCAAAGCAGGCTAGGAAAACAGTGTTTGCATATGCCATTTGGGGTTGATGGGGTTTAAATTGCATGTATTCTAAAACACACTAAAGTGCTGGAGCTTGAGGCATATTCTAAATCCCACTGGACTAGCTAGTGGGGCACTCTGGGCCTTGTTCTTGAGGTCAGGGGAATCTTTTTTAAGGAATTCCTTACAAAATGTGTTTATCTGATTAATGGGCTAGTAACCTTGAAACTTAGAGTTGCAGGTCTCATCCTCTGCACATGTGACTGGTCTTCCCAAAGCAGGTGAGCTTCTCCCCTCTGTTTCTTTCCCTTTAGAGAAGGCTTGTGAAGTCCCTTGAAGATCTTTGTTCACAGTATGATTTGACAGTCCGAAGCTCTACAGGTGATATTATACAGTTCATTTACGGAGGAGACGGCTTAGATCCTGCAGCTATGGAAGGAAAAGATGAACCCTTGGAGTTTAAAAGGGTTCTGGACAACATCAAAGTAAGATTTAGTATTATATCAGGTTAGAGTGTTTTTTAGGACATTCCTTTAGAATGGAGGTACCCTTTGAAAAATCACACAGTTAATGTTCAGTCATGTCCAGCTACTGGCTTAGTATTTTTCTTTTTGTGTGATTCTGCGTAATTTTCCCAAACATAAAGGAAAGATATTTTCTCAGCTTCAAAATTTAGTATCCAGATGCCAATAGGAGAGACCTTTGGTTTCTGTGCAATAGTGGCCAATGTTATAAAGTCATGGTGTTGATAAGCAGGCACATTTCACATATTTTAACTGGGGGTATAATTGAGAACAACCGTTTTGGAAGGTAGTTTGACAATAGTGATCTGAACTTAAATGTGGGTGCATTTTGACCCCGTGATTCCACTTACAGGAATCTGCCCTACAGAAATTATCTAAATGTGCCAAGAATGCTCTCCCAGTGTTGTTTATAGTAGAGACAAACCGTCCATGTAGGAGAGCTCAAATATCTAATGGTTTGCCTGTGCATTAGGATGGTATGTAGCCACTAAAACTTAAGGGAAATTCCATGAACTTGAAAGTGGAGGAATATTTTCACTCTTAAAATATTTGGTTTTTTTTTTAAACAACAATTCGTATTTTTTAATTTAATCTTTATTGTACTTTTTTCCCATTACCATTAAGTCCTGATATCCTCTTCCCCCTAACAATTTGTATTTTTTTAAAATTTTATTTACATATTTACTTTTAGAGAGGGAGGAAAGGAGGGAGAAAGAAAGGGAGAGAAGTATCAATGTGTGCGAGAGAGATCAATTGGTTGCCTCTGGCACACCCTAACGTGGGGACCTGGCCCACAACCCAGGTGTGTGCCCTGACTGGGAATCAAACTGGCAACCCTTTGGTTCACAGGCTGGCATTCAGTCCCCTGAGCCACGTGAGCTAGGGCAACAGTTTGTATTTTTAATGCAAATCTGGGTTGAGGTGAAGTTTAGGAAGGAATGGAACAATATCCACTGGCTAGCCCAGAAGTCTTTGTGTAGGGTAGAATATCAGTTTGCCCTGTTTTCACCTTCATGTTAAAGGTAGAGTCTGCAATTTGTTTTGAGTGGGGGAAAAACATCACAGGTTGCTAAAAGATCCCTCTGAGTAAGGTTATTCTGTCTCTTGTAAATTCTTGCATTTAATATCGGTCCCTTCTCCATTGCCCTCACACACCACACCATTTCCTTTTAATACTTGAGGCAGTCTTCCCGTGTCAGAGTGAGCCTGCTCTCAGTAAAAACGAACTGATCCTGACCACTGAGTCGATCATGAAGAAAAATGAGTTCCTCTGCTGTCAGGACAGCTTCCTGCAGGTAAGCTTCCCAATGCTGATCACGCCTCACTTGGCTGTCACAAAATCGTTTGCCGAGTGCCAGCAGGTGAATTTTTAAGCTGGAGGGTTTATGTAAGAGTGTTTCTTTGTTAAAAGATTTAGGAATGACCTTAGCAAAATCTAACCAGCCAACATGAAGAAGTTATCTTATGTCTTTCTTAGTTTATGGCTCTTCCACAAGTGTTTTTGTATTAGAAGAAAAATGCTTTAGCTAAAGAACTAATTTTTTTTTAATCCTACCCGTATTATCAACACCCTACAGTCACTTTCTTATCCTGTGGACCAGCTTTTCTTCCCTACGTCATTCTGAATCCCAATAATTTGTATTGGTAGTGTCATTTTAGTATCTTTCATTTTAAATTGTTCTTTCTCCTACTGCGGTGTGGATCAGAAATCTATGGAGCCCACCTTCCTTTTCCTTCTGGGAACTTGTTACCTTGATGTTCCCTTAAGGTTTTCTTTGTTTGTTTTTGTTTTTTAATGCTGCTGATCTGCTCAAGCAGCTCCTTCCTATTTATAATTGTGGTTATGACCAAAAGCAAAAGGATACAGAATCAGTGTGGCTTCCTTTGTGTACTGATTGGTGATTCAGATGCAGCAAAAAAATCAGCTGAATGAATCCCTTTCAGCATATCAAAAATAAAAACCAAAAATTGAAACTTTAAGAATGCTTTTGGTTAAGGAAGCTCTTCACTTCCTTTCATATGTTGAAGTATGAAAAGTGAAAAAGAATCTTACAGATTTTAATATGTTTAAAATCAAGAGTGTGGTTACACTGTGCTCCTATTTGATTTTTTCAATAGGTTTTTTTAACTAAGAAATTAGAATTGTGACTCTGTTTTCTGCATAATTATATTTACTTATTTATTTCTCTGTTTACCCTTGAAGACCCTAACCGAGACAGGCTATGAAAAATATAATGAGGTAATGCATTTAGCATGCTGACTGCTGAGCGTGAAGGAGTGAACTCTAGCAGCGCCCCAGCTGTTTGCCTGCACCAGAGACAACAGATTTCTGTCCCAGTGCTGGCAAACATGGCTTCCCTGTGCGTCACTTCGGACTGGTGCCTTTCTTGCCTTTGACAGGGTTTATCTGGTGGCCTTCTGACCTGCAGTGTTTATTTAGTCAGCGATCACTCATTTAGCTGTCACTAGATCTACACACAGCAGATCCTTGGGACACAAAGATAACTAAACATGTCCTTGCCCTTCAGTAAGCTCACAATCTGATGAATTCAGTTTTGCCAAGAGGGTTCAAAATCCACTGACCAGACTGATGTGTCTGAGCCTTGGAAATGTTCTCTGGCTCCACTTTGTGCCAGAGCGGAGGCAGCTCCTAAGTGGCCTTGCCCCTGGCCCTGCCAGAGGTTATGCCTGTGTTCACAGACTGCTGTGGCATGAGTGTGAGGATTTAACTGCTGGTTAATCGTGTGATTAATTGCCTGCCATTTGCCATGTTGTTAGATCTCTGTAGTTATGCATGGGTTGATGCAGCTGAATTCTTAGTAGTTTATTTCCCTTTCCATTTCTGCAAAATAAGCTTTTTTGGTTTTTAACCTCCAGAATATCTAACTTTTGTGTAAGGAAAGTCATTTCTTTCAGCAAAGCCACTAGAGGCGGATCCCTGCGGGTGGCAGCTGAAAGATCTCATGTTTAGCTCCTAAGCTGGGAGATGGTTTCAGGTGTGTCCTCTCTACTGCTGTGTGTGCAAAGGTCCTCACAGATGAAAATCCCCCAGGTCTGCTCAGCTATAGGCTCTCATTCCAGTTTCCCTGCGCCAACAGGTGGGGCGGCCTTTAACACCTAGCGATCAAATAGCAGCGTCTGAGCCAAGCGAGCTTTCAGGAGCTTGCCCAGAAGGATACGACGACACCTAGACAAGTAGGCTGGGGGAGGAAGTGAGCAATATGAAAGAGTCTCTTTACACTGAGTAACATACAGAAAAAATGAAGCAGCAGAGGGTATTCCTGCCTTTGAATATTACCACTGTTAGGCAGAGTCACTCCAGAAGAGATTGCTCCACCACGCTCTCCAGCTCTAATTTCCTTCTCTGGTTTTCAGTAATGGACTGTATCTGAAAATGCAGTCTCAAACTTGTATATAGTAGGTAAGCCTAGAGAGTTTCTCTTTAAAAAGAGTCCCTTGAGAATTTTCAAGTTCTTGCAAACTAATAAAAGTCCTTTGTATATACAACAATAACTGAATGTATCTCCACACATTCTCAATGAGAAGAAGGCAGTGTGGCATGAAAAGGCCATGTTCGTGAACAAGGGGTAACCAAGGTGTGAGGGACTCCACAGGTAGCCCCTTGGCCACCTGGGCTCACAGAATACAGACTGAAAGTCTCAGTGGGCAAAGGCAACATTGCCGAAATCCCTATCCCAAGAGCAGACTTTAGAGAAAGCATCTGACCTCATGTAGAGGCCTGTCGGCTTGGTCAAGCATATGACTGCCTTCAGCCCCTCAGTGGTTTCTGCTCTGAGTGCTGGGACTAATGCCATGCCCCCTCAGAGGGAGGGCTCACTGAGCTGTGCAGTTGCTGCCTGAGAAGGGCCCATGAGCCATGGACTGGTTTACTTTCAGAAACAGTAGTAACAGGAATTGCCAGGCAGTTGGTGGGAGGCTAAAGAGATTTATTTTTGCAGTGTTAGGATAGAACTGGGTTACTAAATGTTAACCTCTCTATAGGTACCTTATGGGGTTTATTTTTGTGAAAGTGGACTTCTGGTTCAGTTTCTTCTGCTGAGTTTTGGGGGGGGGGTTGTTGTTTTTTTTTGTTGTTGTTGTTTTTGTTTTTTTTTTCCTTTATTTTTATAGAGAGAGGAGAGGGGAAGGGAGGGAGAAAGAAACATCAGTGGGTGGTTGCCTCTCCCACACCTGCACCAGGGTCCAGGCCTAAAGCCCAGGCATATTCCCTGACTGGGAATCAAACCGGCAACTCTCTGGTTCTCAGGCCAACACTCAGTCCACTGAGCTACACCACCGAGAGCTCTGCTAAGCTTTTAATCAAGGGAGCAAGACAGTAGCAAAGTTCATCCTCTCTGCCACCTGTCCCCTCCCAGCCACCTTACTGTCATTGAGAAAAGCCTGGCTCAAACAAAACATCAAATACTATTTTCTGTTATATACCCATTTCTCCTTACCTGCTTTCAAGGGAAAATAAGCATCAATACCAATACCCAGAGTAAAATCAAACAGCCTAGATAGAAATTTCAGCTCCCAGTAAAGCATGATTTTCTCCTATTTTTAGAGAAACATCTTTTTTAAATATATTTTATTGATTATCCTATTACAGTTGTCCCGTTTCTCCCTCATCATTCCCCCCACCTTGCACACCCTCTCCCACCCACAGTCCCCCCTTTAGTTCATGTCCATGTGTCGTAAGTTCTGTAGCTTCTACATTTCCCATACTATTCTTACCCTGCCCCTGTCTATTTTCTACCCACTATCTATGCTACTCATTCTCTGTACCTTCCCCCCACTCCTCCTCCCATGCCCCTGTTGCTAACCCTCCATATGATCTCCATTTCTGTGCTTCCGTTCCTGTTCTAGCTGTTTGCTTAGTTTGCTTTTGTTTTAGGTGTGGTTCTTAATAGCTGTGAGTTTGCTGTCTTTTCATTGTCATATTTTTGATCTTTTTCTTAGATAAGTCCCTTTAACATTTCATATAATAAGAGCTTGGTGATGATGAACTCCTTGAACTTGACCTTATCTGAGAAGCGCTTTATCTGTCCTTCCATTCTAAATGACAGCTTTGCTGGATAGAGCAATTTTGGATGTAGGTCCCTGCTTTTCAAGATTTCAAATATTTCTTTCCAGCCCCTTCTTGCCTGGAAGGTCTCTTTTGAGAAATCAGCTGACAGTCTGATAGGAACTCCTTTGTAGGTGACTGTCCCCTTATCCCTTGCTGCTTCTAGAATTCTCTCCTTCATTTTAATCTTGGCTAATGTAATTACGATGTGCCTTGATGTGTTCCTCCTTGGGCCCAACTTCTTTGGGACTCTCTGAGCTTCCTGGACATCCTAGTAGTCTATTTCCTTTGCCAGATTGGGGAAGTTCTCCTTTATTATTTGTTCAAATAAGTTTTACACTTGTTGCTCTTCTTCTTCCCCTTCTGGGACCCCTATAATTCGGATGTTGGGACGTTTATCGATGTCCCGGAGGTTCCTAAGCCTCTCCTCATTTTTTTGAATTCTTGTTTCTTCCTCGTTTTCTGTTTGGTTGTTAGTTTCTTCCTTCTGGTCCACTCCATTGATTTGAGTCCCAGTTTTCCTTCCATCTCTATCGGTTCCCCATGCGTCTTCCTTCATTTCACGTATTGTAGCCTGCATTTTCTCATCTAATTTGTGAGCAAAATCAACCAATTCTGTGAGCATTTTGATGACCAGTGCTTTGAACTGTGCATCTGATAGGTTGGCTATCTCTTCGTTGCTTAGAGGAATTGACTCTGGGGTTTTCATTTTTACTCTGGTTTGAGCCATTTTTGGTGGGGTTTTTTGTTTTGTTTTGTTTTGTTTTGTTTTGTTTTTAGTCTGGTCGTGGCTATTACGTATGAGGGGTGGGAGCCTTGGGTGTTCCTCAGGGCGGGGCAGCTCAGTTGCTGGGTTGTGACGCTTTAGGTGGGGGCCGGGTCCGAGAGGGAAGAATGGCGCCTGTTCCGCTCTCCTCTGGACTCCAGTCCCTTCCGCCGCTTCCCCTTCACCTGGATTATCTGCGCACGCACATGTGCTGTTACGTAGTGAGGGGTGGAGCCTCAGGCGCTCCCCAGTGTGGGGCAGCCCAGTCGCTGGGTTGTGACGCTGTATGTGGGGGGCGGGGTCTGAGAGGGAACAATGGCGCCTGCTCCACTCTCCTGGATTCAGTCCCTTCCGCCACTTCCCCTTTGCCTGGACTGTCTGCGTGCGCGAATGTGGGACCCCCTGGTCAGCCAGCTGCCTTGTGCGTCCTCACTGGGTCTGCAGTTGCCCCCCTGTGCCCGGGGTCCACCAGCTGCTGCCTGTGGGCCTGAGTATCGCCAGCCACTGCCCGTGCACCTGGGAACTGCGAGCCGCTGCTGCTTGCGTTCCTGGGTCCGCACCTCCACTTTTTCCTACCTCGACTCCGCCCCTCTTACCGGTCTGGATGAATGGTGGTTGGACTTCCGTACAGCTCAATTTTCTATAAGTTCTGGTTGTTTTCTTGTTTCTAAATATTTGTTGTCCTTAATTTTGGTTGTGAGAGGAGGCACAGTGTGTCCGCTTACGCCTCCATCTTGGCTGGAAGTCCCTAGAGAAACATCTTTTATTAAGAACATCTGAAGTTGCTCCGCTAGCTACAGTAAAATTCCTAATGCCTTGCCTTCAAACGAGCACAGCCCCTTTCACTTCAAGACATCCTCCTAACAGTATTTTTGTTGTCAATAAGGCACTTGATATAAGTGGAAAAAAGGAAACAATATAGTGCAAGGTTTTCCTATTGGACACCCAGCAGCTTCATTTTAAAGAGGTTGGAAACAGAGTGGTCATTTAATGCCTTTTGGGATCATGTAGCCAGGCTGTTCATGGATG
Source organism: Glossophaga mutica (assembly GCA_039655065.1). NCBI lineage: Eukaryota > Metazoa > Chordata > Mammalia > Chiroptera > Phyllostomidae > Glossophaga > Glossophaga mutica. The sequence goes on from CM077307.1 coordinate 121,356,284, forward strand.
CTGTAACGTAGGTTTTAGGAAACCTATTCCCCTCCTCATGCTGGTACCTTCAGGTCACAGCTACAGGGGCAGCTACTCCCTAACTCCGAAGGTCTATTGCATTTCTAGACCGAGACTGGCCACCAGCCAACATGGCTCTTCAGAAAGTGTCCTGAGCTCAAAGGATGGCCCCTCAACCCCACCCCCAACTGCCATTCCACAAAGATTAGACAAATGCACAGACTTCGACCTCAAGGACCACTTCAGCACTGTGGATAGTAGGATCAACTCGGGGATAGCCAGCCAGGGAGGCCAAGGAAGGTGTGATGGCAGCTGCCACCAGGCTTCAGCAGGGTTTCCATTCACCCAAGGCTTCTACACCATCATGCTTACCTGGATACCCCCAGTTGTCTCACTCTAGGCTCAAATGCGTGAGTGAGATGAACCTGCATTGGGCAGGACTCTGAAGACACCTGGCCATGCTCCTTTCTCCTCAGTTTGCTTTAAAAAACAACAACAACAACAACAACAACAAAATGAGACTTCTGGCCAAGATGGAGGCGTAGGCGGATACACTGTGCCTCTTACAACCAAAATTAAGGACAACAAATATTTAGAAACAAGAAAACAACCAGAACTTACAGAAAATTGAACTGTACGGAAGTCCAACAACCATTCATCCAGACCGGTAAGGAGGGCGGAGTCGCGGCAGGAAAAAGTGGAGGTGCAGACCCGGAAACGCAAGCAGCAGAGGCTGGCAGTTCCCAGGTGCACAGGCGGCGGCTGGCGGTCCCCAGGCCCACAGGCAGCAGCTGGTGGACCCCGGGCACAGGGGGGCAACTGTGCAGACCCAGTGAGGCCGCACAAGGCAGCTGGCCGACCAGGTGGTGCATGCAGATGGTCCAGGGAGAGGGGAAGTGGCGAAAGGGACTGAATCCAGGAGAGAGCGGAGCAGGTGCCATTGTTCCTTCTCAGACCCCGCCCCCACATACAGCGTCACAACCCAGCAACTGGGCTGCCCCACACTGGGGAGTGCCTGAGGCTCCACTCCTCACTACAAATCAGCACGCGTTCGTGAGCAGATAATCCAGACGAAGGGGAAGTGGCGGAAGGGACCAAAGTCCAGGAACGCCTGAGGCTCCACCCCTCACTACGTAATAGCTGCGACCAGACTAAACCAAACCAAAACAAACAAACAAACAAAAAAAAAAAACACCAAAAATGGCTCAAACCGGAGACCAAATGAGAGCCCCAGAGCCAATTCCTCTAAGCCGTCAAGAGATAGCCAGCCTATCAGATGCACAGTTCAAAGCACTGTCATCAAAATGCTCACAGAATTGGTTGATTTTGCTCACAAATTAGATGAAAAAATGCAGGCTACAATACGTGAAATGAAGGAAGATGCATGGGGAACCGATAGAGATGGAAGGAAAACTGGGACTCAAATCCATGGAGTGGACCAGAAGGAAGAAACTAACAACCAAACAGAAAACGAGGAAGAAACAAGAATTCAAAAAAATGAGGAGAGGCTTAGGAACCTCCAGGACATTGTTAAACGTCCCAACATCCGAATTATAGGGGTCCCAGAAGGGGAAGAAGAAGAGCAACAAGTGGAAAACTTATTTGAACAAATAATAGAGGAGAACTTTCCCAATTTGGTAAAGGAAATAGACTACCAGGACGTCCAGGAAGCTCAGAGAGTCCCAAAGAAGTTGGACCCAAGCAGGAACACACCAAGGCACATCGTAATTACATTAGCCAAGATTAAAATGAAGGAGAGAATTCTAGAAGCAGCAAGGGATAAGGGGACAGTCACCTACAAAGGAGTTCTCATCAGACTGTCAGCTGATTTCTCAAAAGAGACCTTCCAGGCAAGAAGGGGCTGGAAAGAAATATTTGAAATCTTGAAAAGCAGGGACCTACATCCAAAATTGCTCTTTCCAGCAAAGCTGTCATTTAGAATGGAAGGGAAGATAAAGTGCTTCCCAGAAGTAGGACAACTGTAATAGCATAATAAAATATATTTTAAACAGAAAAAATAATAAAAATAAAATAAATAAAAAAACATGTTTTTCAAAAAAAAACTAGGTGTTTTCAGCTATGTGATATTAACTGAGGAGACTTGGGGCAGGGCATGCTGATGTTCTTGGGGGCCCCTCAACCAACCTCAGAATCCAGAAACAAGACCTCAAGGCTTTGTAGCCACAGTATGCAGTCCATCCTTGGGCCAGATCACTCACTGGTCTGTCCATGCAGCTGGACACCAACAGTTGGCCAGAGTGCCATTCATGCTCACTCTCACCATGATTTATCCAAAGTCATCGAGGGAAATTCTATTTCCTAGAGAGCTGCTGAGGGGAAATGCAGTCTGTCCACTCTCCCCATATCCTCAAAAAGGACCTGCTGCTGCATGGTATGTGCCATCAGCTCATCTGAGAAGTACTCTTAAGAGTCATTCATTCCTTGGCCGAGTAATGAATCAGTTGGTGAGAGCATCATGGATTGCACCAAGGTTTCAGGTTCAATCCCCAGTCAGGGCACATACAAGAAGCAACTAATAAATGCATGAATGAGTGTAACACCAAATCAATGTTTCTCTTCTCTCTCAAATCAATAATTAAAATTGAAAGTCCTATTGTGCCTAATGTATGAGCCCACCTCCCCCCAGGAGCAGGACTTTGATGGGGTAGCTCGTTAAAGCACACCATACCCACTTCTGTAAGCACTCCCCGAGAGGAGGTGCTGGCTGATTCTGGTCCTAGGAGTGACCATGAGGCTGGCTTTGTTTCATAGACACACTATCATTTGTAAACAGATGGCTTTTTTTTCTCTTTGAGCAGTTGCCAGAAAACCTTGAGTCAGGTCCACAGTCTCTAGCCCTGCCCTGAGTACCCCCTCCTCGGATGTACTTCTCACCTTCCTTGCTCCACTTAGTCACCATCCTGGGGCTTAGATTATTGTTCTTTCCATCTTTTTTTGTTGTTCTTTTTTTTTTTTTCTTTTCGTTTCTTACCATTTTTTTTCTTTTAGAGTACTTTTCTTAAATATAGCAAGAATAGCAAATAAACTGATGTTTCACTTCTAGCTTTGAGAGTGGTTTCAAGGAATCCTTCCAAAGTTCTCATGGTGTGTGGGAAGGGAGTGAGACTGAGGGAGTGATGCAGAGGTGAGAGTCGGAGAGAAGGCGAAGCTGGATTTGGGAGTGTTTCCTTTGCAATGAAGGCAAGCTCAAAGCATGTGTTGGAAATGTATATAATGTCTGCAAAGCTATGCTTTAGCGTGTAAGTATTTAAATTGATCATAACGACTTCAGAAGAAATTTAAAAATCAATCTAGAAACTAAAAGTGTAAGTGGTACACTTCTACCTGTCTGAACTGTGTGAATGTAAGCAGTGAGGCGTGCTGGGGAGCAGAAGAGAAAGCGGCAGGAGCAAAGGACGATCCTGGTGCTGTGCAAGGGCGACGTATCAGAGCCAGGAGAGTAGCTGGAGTGTGCTGAAGCCTCGTTGGAATAGAAAGGCCTTAGAAACACCTAAACCAATGAGTGATATGTCTGCATTGTGGATGATTTTGTGTATTCTTTAGAAAAACATTTCGTAATAGGAACTTGATCCATAGGGTATCCCTTGTGGTATGTATTTAGCTGTCACTAAAATATGATAGGCTCATCATATTACTGAAGCTTATAAAACACATCATGCCATCTGAATTACTGAGGAATATACAGCTTATGTTTGCTGTGTGATCTTTCAGGAAATAAAAAAATTCATTAAGGGGGTTTCTGAGAAGATCAAGAAAACCAGAGATAAATATGGCATCAACGATAATGGCACAACAGAGGTAACCAGCCTTCCCCGATGGGTGGGGTGGACCCTAAGGTGTTTTCGGGTGCTGCTAGCCCTAACTCTGCACTTGGTTCTGTTCTTCCAGCCCCGAGTGCTATACCAGTTGGACCGGATCACCCCAACCCAGATAGAAAAGTTTCTAGAGACCTGTAGGGACAAGTACATGAGGTATGGATGCTAATTGTCTTAGACTGCCAAGCAGTCACATGGCTCTCTCATATCCTTCCTATTTCCCCAGGGAAATAAAATTCTGCACCAGCACCCTTGTTGACTGCCAGTATTTGAGCAGGTTCTCTCACCTCTTACCTAGGGATTCCAGTGAGTAGATAGGTAGACTGGATGCTCCAAGGTGTGGAAATAACACAAAGAAATTTCCAAGTGTTTTCTCCCCACAGAGAAACTACCAATATATTTGGCAGGTGCTACCTGCTGTTTCCACCTTCGGTACCATTTGTTTACAGGCTTTTTTTTTTTTTAAGACTTTATTTATTTTTAGCGAGGGAAAGGGGGGAAGAAAGAAAGGGAGAGAAACATCAGTGTGTGGTTACCTTTTGAGCACCCCCAACTGGGGACCTGGCCTGCAATGCAGGCATGTGCCCTGACTGGGAATCGATCTGGTGACCCTTTGGTTTGCAGTCTGGCACTCAATCCACTGCTCCACACCAGCCAGGGCTGTTAGCAGGCTCTTACATGTTTGCCAGGCAATGGACATTTGGGCCCAGGCATTACACGTTGACCACAAGTAGCCACATAGTATTCACTTTCATTATCAGACCCCTCTGAGCATCATGTCTCCCTGTCTGCACCTGTTAGTGATCTGTGCCCGGTTCTCCCTCTAGCACAAGCACAGCCTGGCTCATTGCTAATTCCTTCCTGACCGTAAAGGCACCTGCATTTCTTCTGTTGAAAAGACATAACCAGAAGCCTCTCCCCAGAAGTTTTGCTGGATTTTTCATTCATATCTTTTTCTTCCAGGGCACAGATGGAACCAGGTTCTGCGGTAGGCGCACTCTGTGCCCAGAGCATTGGTGAACCAGGCACCCAGATGACCCTGAAGACTTTCCACTTTGCAGGCGTGGCCTCCATGAATATTACACTGGGTGTGCCCCGGATCAAAGAGATCATCAACGCTTCCAAGGCCATCAGGTGCCCCACCTCCATTTCCCTTCTGTTCCTGGACTACCTGTCATATTTTTGGAGAAACAGTGATCCTCGTGTCAGATATGCTATTTAAATGGGCAGTATCTCAAACTTCAATGTCATGCTTGTGTTGACTATATTTTAGTTTTTTAAAAAACACTCAAGAAAAAAATAGGTTGAAACCAGTTAGAGTCAAAATTGAAAAAGTGGTTCTTAATAGCTACAGGTCACATGAGAGAAACATAAACAAAAAAAGAAAACAAGTACTACTGGAAAAATGATAGCAGTATGTCATGGTAGATTTCAGACTTTTGATGTCATATTCCCAGACCTGACTGCTGTGTCTACCGCGTGGGCTGTGGCAATATTCTGTGACTCTTATGATTTCATGACAGGATTTGTAGGTGATGTGAGACCAGAAAAGATAGAGCTGTATTGCGGTGCATTTGATGACGCAATGATGACTCACCCGTGATTGGAATCTAAAAAAATGACAGACAGCATTACATGAAAGAACTACACTTGGCTCCAGAACAGCAGCTATAGATGTCCCGGAGGCAGGAACTCTGCCTGCCTCCTCTGGGTTGGTCATATCTCTTCCAGGAGTGTGTGTTCAGGGGACACCACCCAGGACAGTGAGGATGGAAGCTGATTAAGTAGGGGTTGGAGGAGCTGGAGGTGTCCTGGAGAGCAGGTAGTGGGGGTAGGAGAAAGGGATGGAGGAAGCTGCAGTACACAAAGGGCCAATTTATTCAGGGAATGGAACTAAATTAACTACTTATTAGGGCCAAAGAGGAAGAGATAGGTGCACTTAGTCAAAGAATTTTCTGAAAGTCATTTCGTTCACTGGTAGAATGGTTTGCCTCATGAGCTCCAAAAATAGTAAATCTAAATGAGAATGTATGAAGAAGCGTGCTTGACACGCAGTGAATGCTCAATAAATTTCAGTCGCTTTTAACATTACATTTCTCAGTAGTAGTCAGATTTAACAAAGCAGCGGCCTTCACGCAAGCTCACTCCTTGTGCTGTAATTGTTTCTTCTTTTCTTCTCACAGCACTCCAATCATCACGGCACAGCTGGACAAGGATGACGATGCGGATTATGCTCGCCTTGTGAAAGGGAGAATTGAGAAAACCCTCCTGGGAGAGGTAAGGAAAAATCCCTCTTAATAACAAGAAAACTAGATCGTTGTTGCAAGGAAGTATAAAACCAGTTGCAGTGGATATACTGGTCAGTATGTTCACACTATTCTACATCTTTAAAAAAAGAGCAAGCAGTGAATGCTCTTGGGAAAGGGGAAGGTGACTGATTAACATTCTGATCTTCTGACACTACAGATTTCAGAGTATATTGAAGAAGTGTTTCTTCCTGATGATTGCTTTATTCTCGTCAAGCTCTCCCTGGAACGGATTAGACTTCTGAGACTGGAAGTGAGTCGAGTAATTAAAAGGAAGCCATCCTTTCTTAGTCTGGAGCTAGGCGCTGATAAACTAGGGCAGAGCCGAGGCAAGACACAAGCATTACAGAGGCTTTCCTTTGGTTGATCTGTGTGAGTCTGTTGTATCTTCACGTTCTGTATTTCTAAACCAGACTCTGACAGACATTGCCTTCTAAAGACATATAGGGAGTTAGTCAAAATTTTGTGCTGGCCACAATACCCATTCACTGTGACAAAGTGTTGAAATAATTGGTCTCCTTGTCTATCTTCCCAGTGTTTGAAAGGACTGGAGGGCTGTCAGTGTCTTATCTATCTGTGGCTCCCAGCACCAGCACAGCGCCTGGCTAGCTTGGTGCATGTTTTTGGTTGGGTGGGTTAACCTTGCTTAACAGTTGCAAGATTACCAGCCTCCTCAGGGTACAAACTGAGTAACTCCCTGGCACTTTCCTCTGTCTTTCACATAGTTAAAATCTGTACTAGTCTTCTCACATTCTGTATCCCATTCTCTCAAGTACCAAGTTCATGTGTTGTGCATGTGAAAGATGACCTAAATTGAGTGGCCAGTTGTCCAGGTTGGGGACTTCAGTAGCCTGGCTCTGGCCACCTGTGGCTCTTTTACCAGAAGGGTGGGGCAGCCTCAAGGAATGTAGCGGTTGTGGTGAAGACAGTAAAGGGTAGGCTTCACAGATGCTTTTAGATTATCCTGGCCACCAGCCTCTGGCCTCCCCTCAACTCCCCTGGAGTCCATGCATGTTGCCATGACCTGAGTGTGTATTTTCAGTGGGGTGGGGGTTGGAGGGCTATAAAAAACTTTATGCTCTTTTTATGAATAAGCACAGATGTTCATACAACACACAAATACACAATATGTCTCTGGTATAAAAATTTCATGGTGGGGAGAGAGAGATTAGGAAAATAATACCTAAAAAAGGCTTTTCAGAGGCACAATGATGAAAAAGGACTGAGAAACCCTGGAAACAAAGGCTCCAAACTGCTGTCAGTAACATCCCGGGCATCTGGCCCACGCCTGGCCCCCATGCAGGTGAACGCTGAGACGGTGCGGTATTCCATCTGCATGTCCAAGCTCCGTGTGAAGCCAGGCGATGTGGCTGTTCATGGCGAGGCCGTGGTGTGTGTCACCCCCCGAGAAAACAGCAAGAGCTCTATGTACTATGTGCTGCAGTTCCTGAAAGAGGATCTCCCCAAGGTGAGACGACAGTCACCCTTCAGGGCCCTGCCCAGCCAAGTGCCAGGAAATTTGTAAAGGGGGAGGCCACAGTGACCACTAACAGGAATATCAAGGTGCCACTGAAGGATTCTGCTGCCACCGAGACTGAGGTTGGCACCCCATTTCTTCCTCTCTTCTTTGCCACACTCCTAAGGAATCAGCCCATTTTCTTTCCTTCTCAGCACTGTCACTCCAACTGTGTCTATTAGATTTCTTTCTGTTTTCTCATAAAACATGGTCCAAAAGGACATGGACTCCTGAATTTCTGCAGGGATCCCTAATCCCTGAAACAGCAGACAGGCACTGTTAGGTTTGGTATGCTACTGATACTACCACTGAGAAACAGGGATGATCTGAGTGACACACCTAGGGCTTGGCGTTCCCCATTCTCACTGCTGCTGCGGTTTCTGAGGCTGCCGGCTTGATGGGGGCCATGGACACTACAAGGTCCCAACCCCTCCGTGTCTCTGAGTCCAGGTGGTGGTACAGGGCATCCCAGAGGTGTCCAGAGCTGTCATCCACATCGACGAGCAGAGTGGAAAGGAGAAGTACAAGCTCCTCGTGGAGGGCGATAACCTGCGGGCAGTCATGGCCACCCATGGTGTGAAAGGCACCCGAACCACTTCCAATAACACGTATGAGGTACCGTGCATACCCTGGGTCCCCTTACAGTCGTCCTGTCTCCCTTGGCGCCCCCTCCAGGCCCTCAGCTGGCTCCTGGCACATTCCTCAGACCTTGCTGTTTGCTCTGGGTCTACAGCGAAACATGTTTCTGGGAAAGGGCATGGGGCTTGCCGTGAACCTGCGGGGCAGAGGAGGACTTAAGAAAAGTGGGGTAGCACCCCAGAAGTGGCCGCTTCCACTCCTCCTGGCTCTCCATAGGTGGAGAAGACTCTGGGCATTGAAGCTGCCAGGACCACTATCATCAATGAGATCCAGTACACGATGGTCAACCACGGCATGAGCATTGACAGGAGGCACGTGATGCTGCTCTCCGACCTGATGACCTACAAGGTTGGTGAGAGTGACCAGTCTCAGGAGAAGGAAGCTGTCGTGCTAAGACATGGAGAGTACATGGCTGTGATGTCCATTGAGCGAAAATAAAGTGGCACCATCGCCCAAAAACCAAAGCATGGTGCTCAGCTGCCTGCTCCGGTAAAATTCCAGTACAAACACTGGAATGGTATGTGGTGGAGCATGGTTTTGTTCTTATTGGAAATTTTGTCCTAAAGCAAAGGTAGCCATTGACAAAAGAGCAGGGATTTCCTGGCAAACTGAGGTATTTATTCCCTATTAAATGCATTCATCACACTTCTCCTGTAGCCATATCCAGGAAAAGAATAAGTTTAACATGATCTTGGGTGTGACTGAGGTTGGTTGGTTGGTTATATTTTCTTTCTTCCTCCAAAAGTGCCTTCTGTCTAGCTGTGCTGTACCACAAGAGGTTTCCATGACCCTTCCCATTCAGACCTGTACTGTGCTGCAGAATGTTCAGAAACTAGGCAGGAAAAGTGGCCCATTCCTACCACCTGCATGAGGCTGTTACTGTCAAGTCTTCCCTTTCAGTCTTGCTCTGCATGCATATATTGTGTTACTCTGGTTTTAGTAAAGAGTGGGCACTGGGTTTTATTCTGACTGTTTTATTTAACATGTATTTTCCATGTTGTTGCATAGTTTTTTGTTTTGTTTTGTTTTAATTTTATTTTTAAAGAGAGGGGAAGGGAAGGAGAAAGAGAGAAATATCTATGTGTGGTTGTCTCTCACATACCTCACACTGGGGATCTGGCCTACAACCCAGGCATGTGCCCTGACTGGGAATTGAACCTGCAACCCTTTGGTTTGCAGCCTGCATTCAATCTATTGAGCTACACCAGCCAGGGCTTCATAGTTTTTAAATATACCTTTTTAATGATGTCCCACTAGTCCTTGGAGTGAAAACACCTAAATGTACTTAACTCTCTCCCAGCTTTGAGGTGTTTAAGTTGCATTTTGAGCTCTTTAAGCCATAGTAAACATCTTCAGAAGTTCTTTTTTCTAAAGTTAGGTTCTGAACTCTAGTTCTCAGTTTGTAATTGTTTGTTCCAGCAGCCCTTGCCTGTGCATGTGAGGATGCATGTTGTCCGTGATGAATAGCGCCAGCGAGACATGGGTGAGGCAGAGAGCTGTTAGGGTCCTGTTCTAGCCTGAGGTTGTGACTTGAGCAACTACTGTACTGGGCTGATTTTTGCTTATTCTCTTGAGGGGATGCTATGGATATGGTTTGGTTTTGAGCTTTCCCAAGTGACATGGGTACCATTTTTGACATATTCATCCCTTGACACAGGGGGAAGTCCTGGGCATTACTAGGTTTGGCCTGGCCAAGATGAAGGAGAGTGTGCTGATGCTGGCCTCCTTTGAGAAGACGGCTGACCACCTCTTTGACGCTGCCTACTTTGGGCAGAAGGACTCCGTGTGTGGTAAGTTTGGTGTTTCTAAAAGCATAGCCAGGGGCCTTGGTTGTCTGTAACTTAAACCCTGGCAGGGGCTTTTGGGGAAGTGAACAAATTGAGTAGGCAGAGCTTTTATTTTTTTAAGAATAAAGTTACAGGTCATGGAATTGGAACTAATCAATCTCATTTCCAGAACTTGAGGCAGAGCATCCTGCATCCCCCTATCTCTGCACCCCACATCTTTTAAAGGGCTTCTCTGTCAGTATAGCCAATTTTGGTCCAAGAAGAAAAAGATCAACCATGGGCATGTAGGAACTTTCCCAGCCCATGTGATGCCAAGGTTGGCAGGAAAAGGACAGTGCCATGTGTCCCTGTTGTCCTTCCTGCCTGGGAAGGGCAGCCAGCTTGTTGAGCCCCCGTGCCAGGCACCTTAAATGCCCATATCTCAGCACCTATGGGAAGTGTAGGTATTAAACCCTTTTACAAGTGAGAAGGACAAAGAAACTAACTTGCCATCAAGCATGACTGCAGATTCTTGCCCTGAGCTGGCCTTATCCCCCGGCTGTGCAGTGCTTCTCTGATGGGTGCCTGGGAGAGAAGGAGTGTAAGCAGGAGCTGTCACAAAGGTGTTTGCTGTCCACCCGGCTCTTCCCTGCATCCTTTACAGCAGCCCACTGTACTTCAGCCTTTCTCAGGCCAAGACCCTGCAGACCTGAGTGGGAGCTTATGAGGGGCTGGGGCATAGGAGGGTCAGTAGCTTCCCAAAGTCACAAACTCATCAGCCCGTGCAGGGAGTCCAAGCCTGGCTGCTCTCCCTGCCTCCAGATCTCTGCTTCCTAGTGGCCATTTCAAGCCTCACCACCTACTCTTGTGTGGATTTGCCAAACAGGTGATGGTCTAGTAGGGCCCAGTCAGCATATGCCTAAAACAAATGCCTTTCAAAGGGGATATAAGTTGCAGATGAAAGGAAAAAGAAATTACAAAATTCTTCAAGATAATAAAGGGTGAAAGGCAAGAAAAGGGAGCAGAAATTGGGGCAGGAGAAGGCCAAAGCCAAGGTAAAAGTAAGAGCAAGTCTGCTTGACAAGGGCACTAAGACCCAGCACCCCAACCTTCCCAACAGGACATGGGGCCCTGGGCATGCGCTGTGGCCCTGCTCACTGCTCCCTCTGCACTACAGACCCCTTTAGGCACCTGGCACAGCCACCCAACCCCCACTTTGAAATCATCCCTCTCCTCCTGGTCCTTTACACATTGTAACATATTGTCCCTCCTCACTATGTGTTGTGTTTTAGTTTGGTGGTTTGCCTGTCTGGTTTCCCAATAGCACAGAGCTCAGAATGTAGCAGGCACACACTTGCTTATTTTAGAGCCAGAAGCCTGATGCAGAGCCCAGCATTTGGATCTTAAAAAGCTGAAAGGGAGCTTGGGAAAGAATCTGCACCACATCCTTATTTCTGTCACTCTACTAGGATCCCTGCCTGCCTTTGGAGTGTTTCCAGTTAAGGCTCTGATCTCCCAAGGCTCGGGGTGCCTTTCATCCTGGACCAACCCTGGCCCCTGAGCACAGCAAACCTCTTGCTGTTGCTGGTTCCGAGGAGGTTGTTGCCTGATCATATCATCCTGTTTGCTTTTCTTCTAGGCACTAAGATAAGAAACATGGCTGGCAAACTCAGGATTCTCTGAGCATCCTTCACTAGCCTTGCTCGCTATGTTTAGTGCTACAGAGTCTTTGGCTTAAGATGGAGCAAACTGCTGAGCTGTCAGTCTCCAGCCAGCAGCTAGGCTGTGAAAGGGCACTGCCCTTCCCCAAGCATAGAAACTCTCCCACCCCACCCCCCACCCCCATCTAGATGCACAGTGTGCAGCCTGTGCTTCTCAGCCATCTCCTTTCACAGACAAGGAGTAAAGTAACCAGCCCCAGTTCAACCCATTGATGCGCAGTGGGGCTGGGACTCGAATCCCAGTTTCTGGCTCCTCAGTCAGTTTTTCTGTCTTGACAACCCACCATTGTATTGAGAAGCTCTCTAATCTTCTTTCTGGTTGGTTTCAGGGGTATCCGAATGCATCATCATGGGGATCCCCATGAACATTGGAACCGGGCTGTTCAAGCTGCTCCACAAGGCAGACAAAGACCCGAGCCCTCCCAGGAGGCCCCTGATCTTCGACACAAATGAATTCCACATCCCCCTTGTCACATAGTCCGGGGAAGAGGGGACCATGCCTGACTTTGTCCTGTCTAGAAAGGGGCTCCAGACCAATAGCTGCCTCAGCTGTGTGCTCCCTAGGGCGGAGGCCCTGGTTCCCACACCTTGTCAGCAATCAGAGAAGGCCCCCTGCGCCCCCGGGAGCAGCTTGCCCGCTAACTCTGACCACACCACTTGGTCAGGACAACTGAGTTTTCTGTCATTTGTTTAAACCTAACGTAGGAACAGCTCCAGGCGTCCTGCCCACCTACCTCCCTGACTTACAGGGAGGCCCTGCCGGGCATCTTCACTGCTTCCCATCTCACCGGTCTGCCCGTCAATGCCCAGGACCGACAGTGCTGAGCCCCAGAGCCAGGGTACAGCCCCAGGTTTCCGGTTCTTCAGTCATGCTGGAATCGATGTACCCTTGTAAATATTGTTACTATTTATTCAGTTTAAAAACTTGAAGTTTTCGTTATTTGGTTTTACTTTTGAAACCATGAAAGCCAGCGTTGAAGTGGCACTGGAAAAACTGGTTAAGCAAATGAGACAGTCTTAGGATTTGTAATTGATCTGAGGCTGTCATGAGGCCCAAGCTGCTCTGAAATGCCTTTCACAGGTGCCCTGGCCACCCTGTTATTTTCATCTACCTCCAGTCCCACAGATTTCGGCACTACCTTGTCACTACTGTGTGACAGAGTCAAGCCTGGTGTTCATGGCCTTCGAATCCTGCTGAGGCAGGGACTGTCCGTATATGTGGAGATGATGAGTGAGGCCAATCCAGGCTGCCTGCACTGGCATCTGCACCCCTCCTGAAGCAACAGGCAGGCGCACAACTGGTGGCTTAAAAAGTGCCCCAGGGGCAGTAGCAGCAGGTGCCAACTGTAAGGGGTGAAAGGGTCACTCAGAGGAATGGAGGCCCACATGGGTGGGCGCCAGCTGGAGCTGGGGACTTGCCCACTTAGCATGGCAGGCTCCTCGAACGGGAAATCTATGGTGACAACAGAAAGCATGTGTCAGGCTATGAGGAGAGAACCAGCAGGGTATCCCAGAAAGCCCCTCATTTATCCCTGACCTGTCTGGCTCAATTGGTTTGGCATCATCCCACAAACTAAATGGTCACCGGTTTAATTCTCAGTTGAGGCACATGCCTGGGTTGCGGACGAGGTACTCCCTTAGGGGTGAGCAAGAGGCAACCAATCAATATTTCTCTTCCTTTCTTCCCCTCTTTCTAAAAATAAATAAAATCTTTAAAAAGAAAAAGATCTGCATTTAGTCTACTCACGCTTCTGCCAGTGAATGCACCCTTGCTAGTGGTTTCTTCAAGGTTTCTGAGGGGGATTTCTGCAACATAGAAAAGAAAAGTACATAGCTTGTCTTCTAGAGAGCAGGAAGGGTTTGCTCCTGGAGACTTCCTTCTTTGTGCCGGGTTGGCCAAGGGCCACAGAGAAGAAATGGTGATGGCTACAGCCCCTCTGCCCCTGGAGAATGTCTTGTGGAGCCTCATCCCACTGTCCTGACTCCTTCCTGCCCAGTGGGGCCTTGCAAGACCAAGGCTGCTCAACTGGGAGTGAGGTGATAGTGCCACAAAAGTAAGGCGTTGACACCAATTCTGGCTCCACACACTTGAGAAAGTTTACTTACACAACTCAGCCAATTTATCTCATCGTGTGAAGCCACTGGAAGAAATAGCCCGAACCAAAGAGATGGGAGTTTATTGTTGAGCAGGAAGATGGTTTGGACGATTAGAGAGATGGATGTAGTAAAAGAAAAAATGGCAGTCTCAAAGAATTTAAGTGGTATTATTTTTTTATTTTTTATTTTAATTGTTGATCTTGTATAGTTTTCTGTCTTTTACTCCCATCCCAGCCCTCCCCACCTCCCTCCCATTTCCACCCCCCATAGTTTTTGTCCATGAGTCCTTTATACTTGTTCCTGTAAACCCTTCCCCTTTTCCCCTGAAATTCCCTCCCCTCTCCCCTCTGGTCACTGTCAGCCTGTTCCCAATTTCAGTCTTTGGTTATATTATGCTTGTTTGTTTGTTTTGTTGATTAGGTTCCTGTTAAAGGTGAGATCATATGGTATTGGTCTTTCACTGCCTGGCTTATTTCGCTCAGCATGATGCTCTCCAGTTCCATCCATGCTGTTGCAAAGGGTAGGAGCTCCTTTCTTTCTGCTGCATAGAATTCCATTGTGTAAATGTACCACAGTTTTTTTGATCCATTCATTTACTGATGGGCACCTAGGTTGCTTCCAACACTTGGCTATTGTAAATTGTGCTGCTATGAACATAGGGGTGCATAGGTTCTTTTGGATTGGTGTTTCAGGGTTCTTAGGATATAATCCAAGCAGCGGAATTGCTGGGTCAAAAGGTATGTCCATTTTTAGTTTTCTTAGAAAATTCCATAGTGGTTGTACCAGTCTGCACTCCCACCAACAGTGCACTAAGGTCCCCTTTTCTCCACAACCTCTCCAACACTTACTGTTTGTTGCTTGTAGAACAAACACTTCAAAAATTTATATGGAACCATAAACGACCCAGAATAGCTGCAGCAATTTTGAGAAAGAAGAGCAAAGTAGGAGAGATCACAATACCTGATACCAAACTGTATTACAAGGCCGCGGTAATCAAAACAGCCTGGTACTGGCATAAAAACAGGCACATGGACCAGTGGAACAGAACAGAGAGCCCAGAAATAAACCCAAGTCTCTATGGTCAATTAATATTCAACAAAGGGGGCAGCAACATAAAATGGAGTAAAAATAGCCTCTTCAACAAGTGGTGCTGGGAGAACTGGACAGCTACATGCAAAAAAATGAAACTTGAGCACCAACTTACACCATACACAAAAATAAATTCAAGGTGGATAAAAGACTTAAATATAAGCCGTGACACCATTAAAATCCTAGAGGAGAACTTAAGTGGTATTTTATAGACGTGCATTCTTTGGACATTCCCTAGTTGATTTCCCATGTTCTGAGTTAATGCTGCTAAGGTACTTTGGTCCGTGTTAGAATGGGTGCTTGCTCCCCCGTGCTGATATGGTTCTGAATTAGGAATTCTTAACCTGAATTATTTTTGGCCAAGATTCATGTTTAAAATTGTTACGATTTGTAGTTTGGGTAGTCACCCTACACCCAGGTGATTGACCTATGAACGTTCCATAGGGTGTCAGTGATGTGGGAAAAAAAATGTCATTTTTCTTCTTGTGCAACCCCCCTGTGTTTTTTAATTGAGTTAGCCTGGTTCAAGGGAAAGGAATAACACACTTACTCAGGGTTGCCACTGGGGGGTGTGAACAAATCAAAACTACACCTATATTTTGTCAGATCAGCAAAAAATATATTTCATGTGTGACACAGAATTTTGTAATTAGTTTGTGTGTGCCATGAGATGAAAAAGGTTGGGAATCTCTGCTGTAGGTGGTGAAACAAGATGATTGAGATTCACATGAGTTCTAACTTCTAAAATAATGTTCCCTGTAGCGAGTCCACTCTCAGGTGCTGGAGGCCAACAGTCGGTGCCCAGCCCCACCCTGTGATGTAGCTAATTCAAACCCAGCGGGAGACAAGGCAATGTCCCTAGGTCTGTGTACTGGAGGTGCCACCTGGCCAGGATCAGGTGTCTAGCTTAACTGTTCACTCAACAAATGAAGGCCTGCTGCCCTGACTGGTGTGGCTCAGTGGGTTGGGTGTTGTCCCCAAACCCGAAACGTTCTGGTTTCAGTTCCAGTCAGTTCACATGCTTGGGTTGTGGGCCAGGTCCCTGGTTGGGGGCACGTGAGAGGCAACCAATCAATGTTTCTCTTGAACATTGATCTTTCTCCCTCTTCCTCCCTCCTTCCCCTCTCTCTATGAATAAATAAATAAAATCTTTTTTAAAATAGTTAAAGTGGTAAATTTATGTCCAAGGCACTGTTCTAGGTATTAGAAGTATAGCAATAAAACTGGTAAATTAGACACTGATGCATTTTAATATAGTTCAGTAAGAGGGGTTAAGAAGAAAGGTTCTGCATCAAACTTGGTAAGAAATGTATCCAGCGCAATGTAGGGCCTGGTCCTGTGGCAGGCTGACAGCACATCGGGCCTCACCAGGGCAAAGAGAAAGGTCTCTCTGAGCCAGAGCCACCCCCTGCCCACCAGGTTCCAACCTGCCCTTCAGGGCCCTTCAAGCCCCCAATTTGGCCTCCTTCCCTTGGATCTGGGTGCTAGATGGTGTGTCCCTGAGCAGGGGACAGCCTGTGGTCACTGGGAAGGCATGCTACCATCCTCTCCCTAACTCCAACATACTTGCAGCATTAGTAACTGGACATTTAATCCCATGGATATTTGTTAATCTGCTGATTTGTTAATATTTTTTATCGTCCCAGTATATCCATCAGTGTGCTTGGTACACTGGAACCTTAGGGAAGGTTCCTGCATGTATGGGACTTACTCATCCAGCACAGTCATCTTGTGGTTAAAAGCCTGGATTCTGCCCTGGTTGGGTAGCTCAGTTGGTTAGAGCATCATCCTGATACATCAAGGTTGCAGGTTCCATCCCCGACCAGGGCACATGCAAGAATCAACCAATGAATGCATCAGTGAGTGGAACAACAAATATCTCCCTCACTCTCTTGCTCACTCTCTTGGTCTTTCTCTTCTGCCCCTTCTTCCAGCCTGCCCCCTCAATTCAATGAATGATTATTTTTTTAAATCCTGAGTTTTATGAAGCTTCTATGATCAGACCATTGGAACTCAAACCTCAACTTTCACTTTCTACCTGGAGATCTTGACCTTAACCTTTCTTTGTCTCATGCATTTATAAGAATGCTTTTTAGTGGTACCTAACTCAGGGTCACTGTGAAGTTCCAGTGTGATTGTGCATATAAGGTCTTAGTACAGTGCCTGGCACAGAGAATCCATTCATCAAGTATGTTTGCAATCACGTGACTATTACTGTTTTTTACTGAAAAACCTGGTCTAGTAATTCACAACTAAAACCCCATCCTCTAACCTTTTTAATTCATGCAGATGGAGCTGTCCCTTGTGGTCTCCCTAGACCTAACTCCCGCCCCACTTCTGTTCAGTCTGCAGAGTCAGTGTTTCATACCACACAGGAAGAGAGCTAGCTAGGGAAGGAGACTGACATTTGGCAGTCATGTAACAAAGAGCTTGAACATTTAAATCTGAGCCATAAAGTAAATGTGGTCTCAAATTAAGAATTATGGATAGTAAGAACAAAATGACTCAGATTTTTTTATTGAGAGTTATAAAAATTGATGCATTTTATAAAGGTTTATTACATAGCAGGCTGTCCCATAAGGTGTAACTTAACTTTTTTTTTCTCTCTTTAAAGGAAAGCTTGCTGCCCTGGTGGCTTAATTGTTTGGGCATTGTTCTACAAACCAGAAGGTTACCGGTTCAATTCCTGGTGGGGGCACATGCCTGGGTTGAAGGTTTAGAAGGCAATTAGTTGATGTTTCTCAATCATATTGATGTTTCTCTGCCTCTCTTTGTCTCCCCTTTCCCCTGTCTCCAAAATAAAAAATAAAATTATTGGTTTTTTTTTTTAAAAAGAGGAAAGGTTGCTATTTAAGTTCATTAGCATCCCTGGCTGGTATGGCTCAGTGAATTGAGCACTGGCCTATGAACCAAAGGATTGCCAGTTCGATTCCCAGTTATGGCACATGCCTGGGTTGAGGACCAGGTTCTCCAGTGTGGGGCATGCGAGAGGCAACCACACATTGATGTTTTTCTCCCTCCCTTCCTCTCTAAAAATAAAAATAAAATCTTTAAAATAAAAAAAACACATTTATAAAAAAATTTTTTTAAGTCATCAGCAAAGAATATATTAAGAAATCGGACCCTGGCTGGTGTGGGCTGGTGTGGCTCAGTGGATTGAGTGAGTGCAGGCTTGTAAACCGAAAGGTCGCCTGTTCAATTCTCAGTCAGGGCACATGCCTGGGTTGTGGGTCAGGTCCCCAGTAGGGGTGTGTGATCATTCATACTGATGTTTCTCTTCCTCTCTTTCTCCCTCCCTTCCCCTCTCTCTAAAAGTAAATACATAAAATCTTTTTAAAAAATTGGCAATGGTTGCCTTTGGGGATAGAAACCAGATAACTAAAGGATACAGGTGGAGGTGACTTATTTTTTACTCTGTTTTATTGTACCTTTAACTTTGTATCTTGTGATGATAATGCCATTTTTTATGTTTAAATGTTTATTGATTTTAGAGAGAGAGGAAGGGACAGAGAGAGAGAAACATCAACATGAAAGAGAAACATCAACATGAAAGAGAAACATCAATTGATTGCTTCTCATACATCTCCTGGCCAGGGATTGTACCTGCAAACCTAGGTGTGTGCCCTGACCTAGAATTGAACCCTCAACCTTTCAGTTACGGGACAACTCTCCACCAACTGAGCCAACCAGCCAGAGCACCGATTTTTTAAAAATCAATATCTGATGATAAAGAAATCAAGTCATCACCCTGGCTGATGTGGCTCAGTAGATTGAGTGCTGGCCTGTGAATCAAAAGGTTGCTGGTTTGCTTCCCAGTCAGGGCACATGCCTGAGTTGCAGGCCAGGTCCCCAGTTGGAGGCATGTGAGAGGCAGCCAATTGATGTTTCTCTTGCACATCACATCAATGTTTCTCTCCCTTCCCTCCTCTCTCCCTTCCCTTCTCTCTAAAACAAACAATTAAAATCTAAAAAAAGAAAAAGAGATCAAGTCATCAAGTCACCTTGGAAGTGACTTTATTCTGGCAAGTATTTAAGTATTCTGTTCTGAAAGTAGTTGAGTGATCCCTTCCAGTTATATAAATATAAAGCAAGTAGACACCAGATATTCAGGGGGAAGGATATTATCAGAATAAGGTGACCAAAAAATCTAACTTAAGACAGTCTTAAATACCTAAGATTTTCTGTCTGATATGGAGCCAATAGGGGGCATTCCAGGGCTGATGTTGCGGTTTTACCAAGCTGTCAGGGACCAGGTCCCTCTTAGCCTCACCTGCCACCATCCTGAAGGCAAGGCCCAGTCCTCATTCCTCGTGGACCAAGGTGGCTGATGGAGCCCCAGGCATTCCAGCCAAAAGGAGGAGGGAGAGAAAGCCATAACTTTTGAGAACTTTCCCAAAAGTTACTCGACGTTACTGTTTACATCCCCTCAGCCAGAACTAACCAAATCTAGCTCCAAGGGAGGCTGAAAAATGTCGCTTGGGTTCTGGGCAGCCATGGGCTTGCCTAAAAGTGGGGGCTTCTGTTATCAAAGAAAAAGAGGAACAGGAAGTGGGAAACAATTGTGTCTCAGCCTCTGGTATATCAGGATTTTTTTTTTTTTTTTTTTTTTTTTTTGACAAAGCTCAGGATATCTCCCTAAACCCCTTGGCACTAGAAAGTTGCTGGGGTGGGTAGGACCAAGAAACCTTCCTCTTCAGAAGAAGGAGACCGAGACCTTGACCCCTCACTCTCCCTTTGTTTCTGTTTCTTCCAAATTTTATGCCTGAGTTCGGTTTTTAGTAAAGTGACTTTTAAATTAGATCACATTCTCTTAGCAGACTATTCAGAATATATTTGGGCTAATGGAAAATGTAACTGTCAAATGTATTCAATAAATTCCACTATTTATTGCTCACCTACTGTGTCCTGGCTCCAGTACCAGGTGCTAGGTATAGAGTGATGAACAGATTGTACAACCCTTTCCTTGCAGAATTGATCTAGTCACAGCACTGTTCAACATAAATACAAGCCACATATGTAATCTTAAATTTTCTAGTGCCCTCATTAAAAACGAACTTGGGAGCCCTGGCTGGTGTGGCTCAGTTGGTTGGAGCATCGCACTGTAGACCAAAGGGTTATGGGTTTGATTCCCTCGATTCCCTGTTGGAGTGTGTGCAGGAAGGCAGCCAATCAATGTTTCTCTCTCACATCGATGTCTCTGTCTCACTCTCCCTTCTTCTATCTCTAAAAGTAATGAAAAAATGTCCTCAGTTGAGGATTAAAAAAAAAAAGAACTGGTGAACTTAATTTTAACATGTTTTATTTAACACAACATATCCAAGATATTTCAACATGTGAGTAATACAGAAATTATGAATGCGCTATTTTACACTGTACATACTGTTTTCAAAATCCAGGGTATGTTGTACATTTAATAGCACATCTCAAGTTTCAAGTGCTCAATAGCAAGACATGACTAGTGGTATTGTATTCAGATTGGAAAACACAGGTTAGTGCCAGAAAGAGCAAACAAATATGTAGTTACAAACTGCTAAGAGCTAAGGAAGAGACAGCTACAGTGAAAGAGAAGAAATGCAGAGAACTACTTCGACTGGATAGTCTAAGAAGGCCTCT
This sequence comes from Glossophaga mutica, assembly GCA_039655065.1. NCBI lineage: Eukaryota > Metazoa > Chordata > Mammalia > Chiroptera > Phyllostomidae > Glossophaga > Glossophaga mutica. The sequence goes on from CM077307.1 coordinate 121,376,867, forward strand.
GGGAGGAGGTGATGTTGAAGCTGATACCGGAAGGGCAAGGGGAAGGGCATGTACGAGGCACAGGGATGAGTGCACAGGAAGCTCATGTGCAGGGGAAGATCCTGGACCCTCCAAGGGCCAAAGGGCCACCAGCGGAGACTAGTCACATCCCCTCCAGAAATTAAACTGATGTCTGAGCTGAGCCCAGGCCCCAGAATATTCATGGCCTCCTGTACATACTGAAGCAAGATGCTCAGCTCGTCCACTCACTGTCCAAGGGACTTTTCAGTGTACACCTCTTGGGGTTTAAACTATCCAGAAATAATACTATGAAGCTGACCCCAAACCCAAGGCCTATTTGAAGGTGGGGGATCAACACTCAGAAAAGGCAGAGCGAGCCTAGTGTAGAAGGACTTGAGTCTCACCGCCTTCTTAGTGAGCTTTTGGGCAGAGTCCACACTGTGTACATTGTGTGCCTTGGACCTGTGCTTCCAACCTTCTCCATTTACTGGAGGAGGTGTCGTCTCCCAGGGAAGCCAGGGGTTAGGAGAATCATGCCCTTCAGTCTGTCCCACCACCAAAGAATGAATAAGCATGACCAATTCATCACATACAAGTCAAGGGAGCATATCATAACCATTTGAAGTTGACATTGGAAATAAAATAAACAAGACTCCTCCCACCCCAACCCAGACACACTATATCAGTCTTCCAGTTGTACAACACAGTGATTTATTCAGCCTCCTTTAACACAGTACTTGGGGTAGGTATGAATTGGCAGACTTGGTGAGAAGTCCACTGGTCTGGCAGAAATGGTTCTGGATTAAGATCTCTTAAGATGTAATTTCTGCCACTACCCACATTGCCACCAGCATGCTACCTCCCTTCCTCTGCTATCAGTTTCCCAGTCTGTAGAAGAGAGATTAAACTCAGCTGCGCCTGTCTACTTCGGTGTATCTTGTGAGGCGCCAGGAAGCTGGAAGCCTGAAAATTGCTTAGCTGTTGCGAGAACTCGTGAAGGAGCAAGGTACTGCTGGTGGATCCCCTACCTTCAAATAGGCCTTGGGTTTGGGGTCAGGTTCACAGGCAACAGAAAATTATTTCTGGACAGTTTAAGCCCCTTGTATGTCCTCCCCTCTCACACCTCACCCACCTCCCTTTCAGGGAGCCCTTGTGACACTGTGCACTACAGCTTATCCCAGGAGTCCCTAGCTCCTTCCCCAACACCTAAACCTCCATCTGGCCTTTCATTTTATTATTTATTGTGTTAATTGCATCTCCCCCAGTAGAATGTAAGCTCCATGAGGACAGTATTTTTGTTTCATTCACTGCCATATATTCATTGCTTAGCTCAGTACCTGACATGTAGTAGAGCTTTAAAAATATTGGTTGAGCCCTGGCTGGTGTGGCTTAGTTGGTTGGAGCAGCATTCCATAACCTTACTGTTACAGGTTCAATTCCCAATGAGGGCACACACCTGGGCTGCAGTTTCAATCTCCCGTCCAGACACATATGGGAAGCAACTTACTGATGCTTCTCTTTTGCACTGATGTTCCTGTCTCTCTATCCTTTCTCCCTTCCTCTCCCTCTAAAGCAATGAAAAAATGTCCTTGGACATATATATATTAAATGAAGGAGTGAATTAAATCTTAAATTCCCTCTCATCATTTGGTGTCAGGTGGTGAGGACCTTGGAGCCCAGCAATCCTGGTTTGAATACCTGCTCAGTCACTTTGCAGCTGCCCTTTGTCCTGAGCCCACAGTCCTATTAAGGGTGTCTTCCTTGCTGCAGGATCTATTCAAAGACTGCACAAGCCTGGCTGCTTGTCCTGGCACCACTTCCCAAAAGGCTCAATTCCACCTTTGCCCAGAGAGGGCCCCTCTCAGCACTAAAATCAAGGGCAACAGGCCCTGACAACTGCCTCCCCTCCTCCTATTTCTGCCTGGGGCCTAGGCCCCAACCCTGGCCCTGAACATAAGAGTCGGAGCCAAATGCTTCTAGCATATACCACCATGGGTGATTTATTTAAGGGTCTCCAAATAATCACTTAAGTGTCACCATGGCAACCCAAAGAGTTACCATGGAGATCGGAGCAGGAAACGTTCCCATGGAGACCCCCTGGGAGACTCTCTAGGAAATCATTGCCAGGTGCAGGGGGCTTAGGAAGGGGGAGCTGTTCGAATAAGGGAACCTCACGTTCTGTGTACTGGTGGGAGAAGGTGGGTAAAGGGGCAGAGTGGGGAAGACCAGCTTAGAAAGGCAGGCAAGTTAATGATCTCCACCATCTATAGAGTCCATGTGATAAATAACTTCTATTGTGTGCACAGAATATATCTGAAGGGAAACTAGACAGGAAACTAGTAATAGTGGTGGCCCCCAACAAGGGGGAAGAGAAGAGAAACTTATTTTTCATTGTATGCTTCTTTGTATACTGCTTGAATTTCTTTTATTGTAGGTATGTAAATAGTAATTGTTCTGAAATTAAAGTTAAATAAGTTATTTACAGAGTACTTACTGTGTTACTTATATCCTCACAACAACTCCTTAAGGTAGACAGATATTATCCCCATCACACAAATGGGGGAACTGTGGTACGGAAGTGGCCCACAGCCACAGGCTGGGCAACTTTGGTAGCTGGCTCTCCTTGGGGCCTCGATTTCCTCAGTGGTAAAGTAGTTTGGAAGTTTGGACTGGATGAAGGCAGAATTCCCACTAACTCTGACAGCCTGTGACTGAGGCTCTTTAGAAGGGTTTCTGAGGGCTGGTATTGAACTCCTTCTCTTCCTTTTGTCTCCCCCACACACTCTCTAGTCCCCATCCTCAGCAGTGAGTCTTTAGGGTCCTAATGAAACACGTAAAGGCACCCTTGAGGAACCTCAAGATTCTGTCTCAGCAGAGTAGGAGGAAGATGTGGCCCAAGAGAGGGAAGGTGAGTCACCAGGGAAATGCAAACCAAAACCATGAGATCCCTTTGCACACCCATTAGGATGGATAAAATCAAAAAGTTGAGCAATAACCAGTGTTTGAGAAGATGCTGAGAAATTAGAACCTTCATACTCTGCTGATGGGAATGCAAAATGGCATCATCATGTCATAACTCGGACAAAATTCCATAGATTGGGTGACTTAAGTAACACATCCCCCCACCCCACAGTTCCGGACACTAGGAAGTCCAAGATCAAGGTGCTGGCAGATTTAGTTCTTTGTGGAGAGCCCTCATCCTGACTTGCAGATGGCTAGCTGCCTCCTTGCTATATCTTTACAGGATGGAGAGAGGAAGTTCTGGCATCTCTTTCTCTTCCTATAAGGGAACTAAGCCCATCATGGGGGCTCTACCCTCATATTCTCCTATAAATCTGATTACTTACCAAAGGCCCCACCTCCTAATGCTATCACATTGAGGGTTGAGGCATCAACATATGGACTGGGCTGGGGGGGGCACAAACATTGAATTCATAACAAGCCACTTTGGAAAACAGTCTGGCTGTTGGTCAAAAGGTAGATTGACCACATAACCAAATACTCCCACGCCTAGGCATATCCTCCAAAGAATTCAAAACATCTGTTAGCACAAAAACTTGTGCATGAATGTTCATAGTAGCATTATCCATAATAGCAAGTCATAAACAACCAAAATGTCTGTCAATGGATGGATGGATAAACAAAATATGGTTACATCTATACAATGGAATATTGTCAAGCCATGAAAAGGAATGAAGTACTAGAAAACATGCTACAATGTGGATGATACTCATAAACATTACGCTCTGTCCTGGCCAGTGTGGCTCATTTGGTTGGGCATTGTCCCACAAAGCAAAAGGTTGCTGGTTTAATTCCAGGTCCAGACACATGCCTAGGCTGCAGGTTTTATCCCTGGTTGGGGTGCAAATGAGAGGCAACCAATCCATGTTTGTCTCTCACATCGATGTCACTCTCTCTTTTTCCCTCCCTTCCCTCCCCCTCAAAAAACAAAAAACAAAAAAACGCAACACATTATGCTAAGTGAAAGAAGCCACTCACAAAGGACCACATATACAGTAATTCTATGTATATGAAATGTCCAGACTAGGTAAATCTATAGACAGAAAGTAGATGAATGGTTGCCTAGGGCTGGGATATGGGAAGATTGGGTATGAGGTTTCTTTTTGGGGGTGATGAAAATGTTCTAAAATTGATTTTGGTGATAGATGCACTACTCCGAATATTCTAAAAGCTGCCAAACTGCATACTTTAAATGGGTAGATTGTATGGTGTGCAAATGATATCCCAATAAAGCTGTTTTAAAAAGAGAGTGAGAAGGAAAGCACTAACCCAGGATCACCCCAGCACTGAGCAACTGCTCTTGGGCTTGCCTCCTGGCTGGCCTCCTCTCCCGCTTTGCTCTCTCTGAGGGGGGCCAGCAGGGCCTCCAAGGCTGCTTCTGGAATGAGTGGTGCCTAGTGGCAGGGCTTCACATCATGCCCCCCTTCCTGTGCCCCTCAGCCAGAGCTGTATTCCTCAACAATTGGGCCTGCTCCACTTGCATTTGGAGAAAGAGGTCTACTGACAAAAGAAAGAAGTAAAAATGTGAAAGCCATTGAGAAACTATGAGGAGGGGTGACAAAAAGATTAAGAACCTGGGCATTGGCCCTGTAAGAAGCACGCCTATTAATTGTTACTTTGACACCTGGGGCCTTGCTGACTCTGGAGAGACTGCCCCTCTCACGACCAGGTAATTTCCAGAAAGAGTAAAGGACTCCGCCTGTCCGGGCTCCTTTCATACGTAAACCGACCAATTGGAGCCCGTACCCCAACCACCTTTTTATCCGGCTCTCACACTTTGGGTCACTATCCTGCGGTCCTAATCACTGCGGCAAGGCCAAAGTACCAGACAATCAGGGACAGCTCCCGTACCCTGGAGCCCACTGAAGTATTCAGTCTAGCCCGTCCTAAACCCACCTACAAGGGGGACTCAAAAAACCTGGAATTTATTTATAAAAAAGCCGTGTGTTTATTCTTACATGTTAAACTTCAGTCACCTTCAAAGTACTCTGCACTTGCTGCAATACACCTATTGACACATTTTTCCCCACTGCTCAAAACAATTTTGGAACTCGTTAATTTTGACGCCTTTTAATGCTTCTGCCATATTTTGTTTCACCTCTCCCCCATTGGCAAAGCGTTTCTCTTTGAGGACTTTTTTCATCAGGGAAACAAGCAAAGAAGTTGTTTGAGGCAAGATCAGGCGAATAGGGAGGGTGGGGCATGGTGGTCATGCTATTTTTGGTCAAAAACTGCTGAACGGTCAGTGTGATGTGGGCAGGTGCACTGGTAAATCACCCATCATGAAATGGGCACATGAGTTGAAAGAGTCTTCAGAAAAATTCACTGAGGGCCAACACAGCCTCTCGCAACAATGCCAGCTGGTACACTGATACAGATGGGTTTCTAGAACACTCACCTAGCAAGGGAAGCCTGTAATACAAGGGCTGCCCTTCAGAAGATAATTCTGGATTTTGGGGGGTCTCCCTCATACCCAGCCTTGCTCATGCTTCCTGCAGAAAAACACGATAAAGGCTCTTGCTCACATTTTCCCCTCCCTCCCTCTGCCTCCTGACCGCTTACCAGTGTGGCACCCCACTGAAATATAAATCTACATTTCAAAAGTAGGCCTCATTCTGCCTGGGCTCTAAACTTGCCTTGGCCCTGTACAACCTCAGGCAAACTCCTTCATCAATGTGTCCTCACCCACAAACCTGGGTTACCAGCTGTGCCTGCCTCCAGGCCCTCATATACAATTGATAGTATTGTATATACAGTTCCTGTGGCTCTCACAGCGGGGCTGTGCCAAGGACCTGAGCAGGGACTCTGGCCCAGCCCCCACTGTGCTTTCCAGCTGTGTATCTGTTAGAAAGAATAAGCATCTTTGTCTAATTTATAAAAAGACCGAAATGGGCCAGGAGTGGCCCTCGCCCTCCTCCTGGGACAGTCATCTGAACTGACAGAGGGAGGTTTATGGAGTCCAAATGTAGCACCCAGCACTCCAGAGATAGTGTCATTGTGATCTCCAAAAGACAGGAGGGAGCTCCTGCTATTGTGACCACATCAAGGAAGGCTTCCATTCTCTTTGTTGACAGGGATGGGGGTGCGGTAGGTGTACTTCAAGTTGATGTTATTTAAGTCTCAAAGGAAGATCACTTGAGCAGACACCCAGGCTACAAATTAACAAGTAGTTACACACCCACACTCATATCAGCACTATTCACAATAGTCAAAAGGTGGGGGCAACCCAAATCCAACCAATAGATGAATGAGTAAACAAAACGTGGTCTATACATGCAGTGAAATATCACTCAGCCTAATAAAGGAAGGAAATTCTGACACATGCTACAATGTGGATGAACCTTGAGGACATTATGCTAGGCACAGTAAGACCAATTCCATATGATTCCGCCTATAGAGTTATCTGACATAGTCAAAAAGAGAAAGAAAGTGCCCTGGCTGATGTAGCTCAGTGGACTGAGTGCCTGCAAAGCAAAGGGTCACTGGTTCCATTCCCAGTCAGGGCACATGCCTGAGTTTGGGGCCAGGTCCCCAGTAGGGGGCGTGGGAGAGGCAACCACACATTGATGTTTCTCTCCCTCTCTCCCTCCCTCCCCTCTGTCTAAAAATAAACAAAAATAAAAAATAAATAAAAAGAGAAAGAGAGTAGGGGAAGGGGAAACAGTGAGTTATTGTTTAATGGCTGTAGTGTCATGCAAAGGTCTTGCAAGATGAAAACGTTCTGGGGATGGTTGCACAGCAGGGTGAATGCACTGAATACCACTGAACTGTCCACTTAAAAATGGTGGGAGTGATACTTTTTATATTACGTATATTTTGCCACATGTTTTGTAAAAAAAGCACAGCCAGTTTGCTTTTTTCTTTTAATTTCCTCACCCCCACACCCTCCTCTTTGGCAACCATCAGCTTGTTTTCTATATCTATGGGTCTGTTTGTTTTTTTAAGATTCCACATGTAAGAGAGATCATATGGTATTTGTCTTTCTCTGACTTATTTCACTTAATGCATAAACGCCTCTGGGTCTATGCACGTTGTCACAAATGGCAATATTTCATCTTTTTGTGTTGTTGACTAATATTCTATTGTGCATATGTGATATGTTTCACATCTGTTCTATCCACTCATCTACTGATGGGCATCTAGGTTGCATCCACATAGTGACTATGTAAACAATGCTGCAGTGAACAGGCATAGCCAAGTCACACTTCCCAGCAAGTCCACACACCTGGGAGCAATCCCTGTTGCCCCACTTGTCCTGTAAAAACAACAGCAAAAACTGTTCGTGGCCATGGGAAGCAGTCTTTACAGTGTTTCTCCACCAGCGGGGTTGAGACCCTTGTCCGGACTACACTGGGACTGGGTGAGGCTGACACTCTGTGACGGGGGTGGGACACATGGCCCGCTGGCCACACCAGCTATTATAGTTTAATTACACACACACAAATGGGCATTTGTGCATATGCTGATGTGATGGAGAACCATGCTATCTACTCAAGTTCCATTTTTTGTAGACTATATGTTTTTATTTCTCACGAGTGGCCTGTCTTTAACCGAGCATCCAGGACAGCAAGCCTGCTCCCTCTGTTCGTACCTGGTTGCATCGCCCTTTCAAATGTTATCGCCCTGTTTTGGTAACTTGCTTTGCCTGGAATCAGATGTATTAATCAGAGTTCCTGGTAACAAGAAAGAGAAACTAAATCTGGCTAATGATGTGGAAAAGTTTTATTGTTTTGTTTTTGGAAACAAGCAGCTCACAGAATCATCATGAAGGCTGGAGACCCCTGAGGAGGAAATGGGCAAAACCCAAGGGCAAACTGCAGCAGACAACCAGCTGGGTCACGCTCCAGCAGTGGTCTGGTTAGGACCCAGGGCTCCGCGCCAGTGGGCCTGGTGCTGCGTTAGCCCCACTGCCAAAATAAGACTCTCTATTCTTGCTTCGTGGGAGCATCCAGTTGACTGTGCTGGCCACCAGGGGCCAGGGGCCAGGGGCCAGGGATAGTGCCATTTCTGTACTGGGGCACAGGAGGCAAAGGAAAGCCTTCCTGCAGTGTAGCAGGTGGGGGTTAATATGCTGGTCTGTCCAAAAGATAACATCCACCAACTTTTTGAAGTACTTGACAGGGTACGCAGCATCTTCTCTGTCACTAACTCTTAAAATGACCCTCTGAGGTTGGCATTACTCTCTGTGTTTTGTAAATGGGAGAACCAAGCACCAGAGTGGTTCTAGCATTTTTCCATGGCACACAGTAAATTTCAGAACCAAAATGCAAACCCAGCTCCACCTGACGCTGAAATCGCCAGCCTCCCCAAGTGGTCGATGTGACAATCATAACACCTCCCTCCCCAGGAGTGGCTAGAGGCCACACAGTGAATAAGTGGCAGCATATAACCTTGATTTTCTGACTGTAGACCCATTGTATCTGGATCTTTGAGTGTTCTTCAAGTTCCAGAGGGCTCCAAACGTGAGGGCTCCCCATCTGATTGCCGTATGAGAGACTTTGGCAGGTGTTTCCTGCATATCAGCCAGCATATTTTAAAAAATGTATAAACTGGCCCTGGCTGGTGTAGCTCAGTGGATTGAGCGCGGGCCTGCGAACCAAAGGATCATGGTTCGATTCCCAGTCAGGGCACATGCCTGGGTTGCCAGGCCAGTTCCTGTCAGGGGACATACAAGAGGCAACCGCACATTGATGTTTCTCTCCCTCTCTCCTTCCCTTCCCCTCTAAAGATAAATAAATAAAATCTAAAAGGAAAAAAAATCTTAAAAAAAAAAGACTTTTAAAAAATGTATAAACTGTGCACTTAAAAACATTTTTAAAAATTTAAGTATGGTCGGTATACAACAGTATGTTGGTTACATTGTTTTCAGGCGTACAGTCTAGTAATTTGACACTATTATGCCTTGCATGTCATCATCCCACTGATTCTAGTAGTCATCTGTCCCTGTGCGAACTTGTCACACGTCACTGACCGTGCTCCTCTTCATCTTTTTTCTCCCATCCCCCTACCCCTGCCCTTCTGGTAGCCACCCCTTTGGTCTCTGTTTCTGTAAGTCTGTGTTTGTTTTATTTTGTTTGCTTATTTTATTTCAAAAAGGTGTTTTTAAATGTCTGGCTCCAGGCATGATGGAGTGGCTGGTGTCATATTTGTGCTTCCCTGACCCCCCTGTAAACAACTAGAGCAGCTGGGCGAAACATACTAAACATCACTTTGCATACATGGGACACGAGCTGGTACAGGGCTATGGTCACTAATACAGTTTCCCTCAGTGTTCACGTTGAGGACATTTTCTAAACTGGAAAATAGTGTCTAAGGCAGCCATTAATTGGAGGTGTGGGAAAGGGATGCGGGGGAGCCAAAATTCTACATAAAAATTCCCCATGAGGGCACAAAGATGCTTTCTGAGGTGATGAAAATGTTCTATATTTTGCTTGTGGTGATGGCTACCCACCTGTTTGCATCTGTCAAAAGTCATTGTTCCCTCTCTTTCTCCCTCCCTTCCCCTCTCTCTAAAAACAAATAAAAATAAAATCTTTTAAAAAAGTCATTGAATTGTATCCTTAAAATGATTGAATTTTACTATAAGTAAAGCAGCAAATTGTATTTAAAATCAATAAAGTCAATCATTTAAAAATTCCCCTCGAGGCTTGGCTGACTCCTAAAGCACCCATGCCCGGGGCAAGACTCGGGAATGAGCAGAGAACAGTCTGCAGTAGGACCGCTGAGTCCAGGTTTCCACGGCTGCTCACTGCGGGAGAGTTGGAGTGTGGCACAAGCCAGAGTGGGCAGGCTGGGGGGAAGAGGCTTTCAGCTGAGGCCCCCGGAAGGCCGCACACGTGTGAAAGGGGCCGTGCCTCGGGGAGGGGAATGGAGTCAACAACATAACAACAATACACAATTGTGGAAGCTAGAAGACAAATGAGTGGCAACTAATTTAGCAGATTCGAGACAGCTGAATCCTAAGTTGGCAGGGGAAGAAGCTAAAAGCAAGTAGATTTACTACACGGGATCTCCAAAAAGCTCAGAAGCTGGTGGCATCAGAATTAGGGCTGAAGGTGGGGGGTGAGAACAAGAGAATTATTACAAAATTTAAGAAGGGGGGAGGGGTGGGGAGAAAATACAGACAACTGTAACTGAACACAATAAAATAATTTAAATTAAAAAATTTTAGGAAGAAATCAGACACCCCAAATGCCCTTTCCTATTCTACCATCTAGATAATGAAGACCAAAAGTTTTTCTCAGGAGAAGATTAAACCAGAGGCTCTCTGGAGTTGGGGCCACTAGCTCAGCGTGTAATGGGGCTCTGTACTTAGAGCATGGAGCTGAGCAAACATCTGCAGGTGAAGTGTGGAGCCCTGGCCTGCTTCATGCATTCAGCCCCCAGGACACTGTAACTTGAGGCAGTGGATGGAAGGGTGCCTTGGGGGAGCTGACTGGCTGCCTCCCCCACATCAAAGACGTAAGGATGCTAATAATAGGTTCCTGAATGAAATGTCTCAGCCAGTCAAAAAGGTCCAGCTTTGTGCTCAGAGTTTCCAATCAGCTTTTCAGTGCTCTCATTTATAAAAACAACATTATCAGACATCTGACAAAAATATCTAACATGAAAGTCAGACATTAAAAAAAGCTTAGTCAGGAGGAAATGGCTTAGTCAAGGAAGAAGAAAAAAATTAAAACGAAAAAATTATCATTTATTACCCTTAGAGCAATTTTAAAAAGATAATGCATCACTAAAATTAGAAACACAATACTATTAAATATATATAATACATACATGGACATATTTTATATAGACATTATATACATGTCATACAAACCTGAAACAAGGGCACAATATTATGCTCTGACCAGTGTGGCTCAGTTGCTTGGGTGTTGTCCTGCAAAGCAAAAGGTCACCAGTTCAATTCCCAGTCTGGGCACATGCCTAGCTGGTGGGGTTTAGCCTCCAGTTGGAACGAGTACAAGAGGCGACTGATCAGTGTTTCTCTTTTGCATTGTTATTTCTCTCCCTCTCTTTCTCCCTCCCTTCCCCTCTCTAAAAAAAAAAAAAAAAAAAAAAAAAAAAAAAAAAAAAAAAAAAAAAAAAAAAGCGCACAATATTATTGTTTTTTAACAAGGGAATATTCAAAAGGCAAAAGAAGCTCTTAAAAATTAACAATATTTTAAAAATCTCAAAGAAGTAGCCCTGGCTGGTGTAGCTCAGTGGATTGAGCGCGGGCCTGCGAACTAAAGGATTGCGGTTCGATTCCCAGTCAGGGCACATGCCTGGGTTGCCAGGCCAGTTCCCGGCAGGGGACATACAAGAGGCAACCGCATATTGATGTTTCTCTCCCTCTCTTCTTCCCTTCCCCTCTAAAGATAAATAAATAAATAAATAATAAAAATAAATAAATAAAAATATAAAAAAAAAATCTCAAAGAAGTATTAGAAGAGAAAATTAAGGAAATCTCCCAGAAAGTAGCGAAAAGACACAGACAGGGAGAATTGAATAGATAACAAAGGTAGAGGACTAACTCAGGAGGCCCACCTTCTAAATAAGAGTTCCAGGAAAGAAAAACAAACAAAGAAAATGGAGTGGAGGAAATGATCAAAGAAGTACATGAAGAAAATTTTCCAAAATTGAAAGACAGATTATAATGGTTCATTGAGTGCTTGACAGAATGGATAAAAATAGACATATGTGAAGACGAAGTATTGTAATTCAGAACACTGATAACAAAGAGCAGGGTCTACTGGTTTTCAAAGGGATTGGAGATCAGGTCAGAAATTACAATGGCTTGAATGTTTCAGCAGAAGCACTGGAAGTGAGAAGACCCTTAAGCAATGCTTTCAAAATTCTGAAGGAAAATTATCCCCAACTTAAAAATTTATACCCAACCAAACTATCAATGAAGTTTGAAAGTAGGAGACATTTTCAGTCATTTAAGGTGAGGATTTTTTTTGCATGTACTCAGGAGGATGTGTTTCACCAAAATAAGGTAGTAAACCAAGAATGTAACAGACAACAGACACAGGAGTCTGACGCAGGGCACAGGGCCGAGAACCCCCAGGACAGTAGCGAGAGGTACTGCAGGTTGGACACAGCACAACAAGCCTGCAGGGCAGCCGCCTAAATCAAATTAGGTCAGAAAGCTCCAGGAGAGATGTTGTCATGAAAATAAAATTGGTAGAATATCATCTGAACATATTCAGGGGAGGTTTCAATAACTGGAAGGGTTTGGCATTGAGTACAAAGAAAGGTAAGTGAATGGGGTAAGGAGGATAAGTACTCACTCTGGGAAAAATAAAAACTTGTGCATAGAAAGAGAAGTAATCATTGTCTATCCCAGGGCTTATTGTGTAAACACACTCCTAGCTGGTGTTTACCTACTGCTAACGTAAACACCGACTGCTGCTCTGACGAAATCATTGTACAGCTATGATGGGAGGACGGGGGCCAGGAAGGGTGAGTGGGTTATTGGGGTGGGAAACACAGTAAGTAGAGCCTAAAACTGAAAAGTCATGAAGGAATAATAAAACTCCATTATTTAGGAAGTTGTGATAAATGCCAAAAGAATGAGTCGTAAAGATTGAAGGGCTACATCTCTGATGAGGGAACAGGCTCTTTTTCTTAAGTTTTTTTAAAGATTTTATTTTATTTATTTACTTATTTATTTATTTTTTTAAGATTTTTATTTATTTATCTTTAGAGGGGAAGGGTAGGAGAGAGGGAGAGAAATATCACTGTGCGGTTGCCTCTTGTGTGTCCCATGCTGGGAACTGGCCTGCAACCCAGGCATGTGCCCTGACTGGGAATCGAACCGCGATCCTTTGATTCGCAGGCCCGCGCTCAATCCACTGAGCTACACCAGCCAGGGCAGATTTTATTTATTTATTTTTAGAGAGAGGGCAAGAGAAGGGAAGGAGAAAGAGGGGGAGAGAAACATCGATGTGTGGTTGCCTCTTGCATGCCCCTTACTGGGAATCCGGCCTGCAATTGAGGCATGTGCCCTGACTGAGAATTGAACTGGTGACCTTTTGGTTTGCAGGCCTGCATTTAATCCACTGAGCCACACCAGCCAGGGCTCTTTTCTTAAGTCTTATACCACTGTTTGACTCTCAACTATATGAATGAATAACTTTTATAAAAATTAAAATCTTGTCCTGATTTCTATCTTAGCATGTACAAGCTGAGACAGGCAGATACTGGATGCGATGTTAAGGAGATAGAGCTGCAGAATCCAGGATCCTAAAAGAAAGCTTTAGCTGTAGACAGGGAGGGAAAGAGTATAGGTGAGAGGAATAGTGGTACTTCCACAAATAGGCAGGTCCAGGCTAGTAGAAAGACGGGCACACATAACGGAACCTTTAAATTTGACCTTCAGGATGCAGTCCTGTTGCCCCAGAGGTGGCAGGGGAGAGCTTCTCCAGGGAAGGAGGCATGGGATGGAAGTGCCTGGAACCCAAAGCAGCCACCACTCCCCACCCTTGTCCTCTACTCCATCTTCCACCACCCCCTGCTCTCAGCCTCAGGACTCCTGCCGGGAGGTGATGACTTGTGCTCAGCTTGCAGAGATCAAACTGGCCGAGGGGATTAGGGTACAGACAAACCTGGGTTTAGTTTTGCCCCCACTTTCACCGCCCCCATCCTCTATCCCCAGTCATGGTTAGGTCTCAGCCAACCGGCCTGCTCAGCTTCATCAGACATTCCACACCCTGACAGTGGTGCCAGACAGTAAAGCTGCAGAGAAAGGGAAGGTATTAGGGGAGCATTAAGGTGAGGAAGTGAGTCAGCCCAGCACAAGCCTGCAGGCATCCGGAGGAGTTCTCAGGCAGCAGTGGCAGTCACGTCACTTTTTTCAGCTTTCAAGTCAGCCTGAGAGTGTTGTTGCTGAAATGCGACTAGCTCTGCACCACTGAACACTGAGGTGGGAGGGGGAGCTGGCTTGGCTCCTTTCCCCTCCTCAGCCCCCAGAGCATCCCTGGTGGGCTGGGGAGGCTTAGGGTCTTTGGATTTTGCAAGTCAGAGGGTTTCTTTTTCCTGGATTTGTTTGCCTTGCCCAAGATGGAACCAGACTGGCGAGATGACTCTAGAGAGGAGCTGCCTACCACCCATCTGCCCCCACCCCCCGGCCCCAGCCCCAACCGCTAGGATCTACTGACCAAGAGGACTGAAACTGGGCCTTTGGGGCCTGGCAGGCAGGAACAAATGCCTTGGGGCTCAGAGGAAAGCTTCCATCATGTACAGAGTTTGTGGTTTTGCAATTCAAATTCAGGCTCTTGACCTTGGACAAGACACCAACCTAGTGGAGACTCTTTATAGGCCATATCCTTGAAACCAAAACCATGTCATCCATTTGTGGTCAGATTCATTCATTCATTCACTTCATAAGCACTCTGATATGCCAGAGTCTGGGCTTATTTAGCAAGAATTTTTTTTTTAAATAAGGAGCTATCTTCTTTTTTTTTTTTAAGATTTTTTAAATTTATTTTTATTTTTATAGAGAGGGGAAGGGAAGGAGAGAGGGAGAGAAACATCAGTGTGTGATTGTGTCTTGCACACCCCCTACTGGGGATCTAGCCCACAACCCAGGCATGTGCCCTGACTGGGAATTTTTTTTTTTTTAAGATTGTATTTATTTATCTTTAGAGGGGAAGGGAAGGAGAGATGGAGAGAAATATCAATGTATGGTTGCTTTTCGTGTGTCCCCTGCTAAGAACTGTCGCTGAGAACTGTCCTGCAACCCAGGCATGTGCCCTGACTGGGAATCGAACCGCAATCCTTTAGTTCATAGGCCCGCACTCAATCCACTGAGCTACACCAGCCAGGGCTATTTAGCAAGAATTTTAAAAAAGTAAAACACCACACACTCATTAGAATGGCTACTATAAAACCAAAAGCAAAAGTAAACAGAAAACAACAAGTGTTGGTGAGGATATGGAGACATGGGAACCTTCATGCACTGTTTGTGGGAATGTAAAACAGTATAAGGTTTATTACAGATAAAATTACCATAAATCCAGCACATACTCAATATGCTTCTGGTCATATACCCCAAAGAACTGAAAGCAGGGTGTTGAAGAGGTATTGCACATCCATACTCACAGCAGCATTATTACAATAGCCAAGAGGCAGGAACAACTCAATGTGTCCACTGACAGATGAATGGATAAATAAAATGTGGTCTGTACATACAATGAAATATCACTCAGCCTTAAAAAGGAAGAGAATCCTGCCACGTGCTATAACGTGGGTGAACCTTGAGGAATTTATGAAATAACACAGTCACAAAAAAGACAAATACTGTATGATTCCACTTATCTGATGTACCTGGAGCAGTCAAACTCATAGAGACAGAAAACAGAAGAGTGGTTGCCAGGGGCCAGGGGAAGGGGGAAGAAGGAGTTCTTCTTTAATGGGTGTAGTTTTTGTTTTGCACAATGAAAGGGTTCTGGAGACTGAATGAACAGCAACGTGAATATATGTAACACTACTGAACTATATACAAAAATGGTTATAATGATAAATTTTATGTTATCAGTATTTTAGAACAATTAAAATAATATACGTATATATTTTAAAGAGAGACTGAAAGCCTTCCACCAACATACCCAGGTCTAGCTGGGCAGGAAGACAGGAACATAGCCACACACCCTAACACATGGTACATAATAGGTATCCAGTGATACATTGTTGAATACTTGTTGGAAAGTGCTATAAACAGAATGAGCATGGTACAGGGGAGCACAGAGGAGGATGCATTGCATTTTGCTTAGGGGTTGGGGGGTGGGTTGTGGACGAAAGGACATTTGAGCTTGAAGGTGAGCAGGATTTAACCATATCAGAGAATTCTAATATCACAACAGGTTTAGGACTTCGGGAAAATTCCCTGATCTCTTGGAGCCTCAGTTTCCTCATTTGTAAAATGGCGAAAATGCCAATAATATAAGGGTCCAGTGAGGATTAAATGAAAGAAACGTATGTCAACAGCCTAAGACAGAAAATGGCACATAACATAGACTAATTTAATGGTAACTTCTGGTATGGTTGTTATTATTATCACCACCATCATTATTATTTTGTAAAAGATTTTACTTCTTTACTTTTAGAGAGAGGGGAAGGATGGGAGACAAGGAGGGAGAGAAACATCGATGTGAGAAACATCAGTTGCCTCTCGTACATGCCCCAGCCGGGGATTGAATCCACAACCCCGGGCATGTGCTCTGACCAGGAATTGAAACAACTTTGCGGGACGACGTCCAACCAACCTAGCCACACCGGCCATGGCACCATCTTCATCATTATTGTTACCATTTTAGTTTGGTCTGTGTTGGACAGCACTCATAGTTTAAAAGGTGGGTGGAGTTAGGTTACAAGGGATCTTGAAAGAGCCCTGGTTATATTTTTCTAGCAGCTGGGGAGCTTTCGAGGCAGAGAATTATTAGAACATTAGAAGTGGACTTGTCTGCAGTTAAGTTTATATGTTTACTCTATATTTACCTAGGCTGGATGGATGGGCTTCTAAGACACCCCATCTGGTTTTAGTGCAGTATTTACGTCCCAAAGGGACTTTAATTACCAGTTCCTTAGGAGAGAATGGGGGCGGGGGAAGCCCTAGACTTAAAAAATCGGGGGGGAGGGGTGTGTAGAGAATTCAGAGAGGAGGATGCCAAGACTATAACTGGGGGAAAAAAAACTTTCCTTTAACATTGGCCAGTGGGCACCACAGTTTCCTAGGTGAACAGACAATTTAACTTGCAATGTTCATGGATGTGGCTTGTTAACTATGTATTTCACTCACCAACATTTTGGGTCATGGGCTGTGCATGTGCATGTGTTTTATGTGGTGAGAGTATTAAGGAAGAACTGCTTGGAAATTCTCTTCTGAGCAAGGACATCTAGGGCAGACAGTGTTTATTGTCCTTCGAATACATTTTCTCTTCTTTAAATGATAGCACTCCCAGCTTTCAGGTGAGCATGAGGACACCAAGAATGAAGAATACATTTCCGGATCACATGCAGTTAGCTGTGTCCATAAGATTAAGTCTGGCCACTGGGATAAGGGAGGAAGTGTCTTGTGTAAGTTTCTGAAAGTGCATTCCAAAAAGGTGATGAAACTTTCATTTTTCCTCCTTTTTGTTAGCTGAACCATAGTATGTGATGGCTGGAGCTCAAGCAGCCTTATGGAAGTTTAAGCAGCTCAAGCATGTGCAGAGGAGAGTGGCACAAGATGGAAGGAACCTATACCACAGAGCACTGTAACAACCTGGGCAGCAGGCCTGTGCCATGTTCTAGGAGTCACATACCACGACATTGTCAGTAACCACCAAAGGCTGGACACAGTTCCAATAACCATCAACAGGAGAACAGCTATGTAAATGAGGGGGTGTTTTCATAAAAGAATTGAATGAACAGTAATGATCGTCTACATGGGCAACACTCCAAAAAAATCACATTGCACATAAGAAGCAAGTCACAGAAGATACTGTGCAGTCATAGAAAATTCAAAACCAGGCAACTCTAGACAATGTGTTATCTACTGATGCATACATTCATGACCAGTCTATGAAAAAAGGCAAGAAATGTTCACACCAGATTCAGGACAGAGGTTGGAGGAGGGGACGTGAGGGGTGATAGGCTGTCACGGAGGAGAACTCAAGGGGCTTCTAGGATTTTGGCAAGGATCTGTTTCCTACCCTGAGGGTCAAAAAGGGGGTGACTGTATGGGTGTTCATCTTGGAATTATTCTTTAAACTCTACACATGCACATTCTGCTTTCTTCTTAACGTTCGGGGGACAGGAAGGGAGGAAGAGTTAAGAGTCTGTTTTGACAGTGCAGGGGAGAAAGAATGAATGCCTCTTCCCTCTTCCTTTCCTGTCAGCAATAATGACTCATTCCACCACCATTTAGCACTTACTCCATTCTGCTTGAATTACTGTTAGCTGTTAACACATCTGTCTCCCTCTGTCATTAATTTATTCATTCAGCTGACAGTTACTGAAAGTCCCAAAGTGTCAGAAGGAGGGAGGGGGTGACAGGAGGGAGTTAACCAATAAAAATGAACAAACCTGGCCTTTTTCCTCCTGCAGCTCAGAGTCTAGTGGGGGAGAGACAAGTCTTCACCAACTGGCCTCACTTGGCCCCGTGACTTCAGGGCCTGGATTCTAACAGAGGTGACAGCAGCAGAGGTTAAAGAACGATCTACTTGGGGACCCAGAGGGACCTTCCTGCAGCTCTGTTACCTCTCTACCTAGCATTGCATTAGGGATCGTTGGTTCAGGCCCGTATGCAAGTCATCGTGAAGTTCTCTAAGCTTAAAATACAGGCTGCATTTACTGTCCCTAGAAAGGGACTTTGCAGAGTTCCAGTTTGGAGTTCACTGTTTCCCAGACTACTGATTAGATTGTTCTGGGTACAGAGTCTCCATCCTTGCCCTGGAGGGCCTGGCCTTGCAGGCCTGGGCTGGGACCAAGAATCTGGATGTCAAATTCACTCCCCTCTCTGGTGTCACATGTATTGTCTAGTGATATGTACATCCTGCTTTCTTCTGAATGTAAGACACATTTCACCCTTTGGGAGGCCCTGAAGTCACTGGTGGGAGGATTAGCAGGGTGGCCTCCTCATTCCCAGAAAAGTGCTTGATCTGAGGTGGAGAAGGCCTTCTTCATTTCTGCCCTCTCGGACTTCTTTCAGAGCTTAGTGAATATTTGTGGAATCAAAATGCGCTAAGGATGAATAGGGTAGACCCCAGCATTTTTCTGAGATGTCAATATATCTTGCTCCCAACTTTAAAACACCCCCCAAAGATACTTCCATTAGTATTTGTGTTAATTTGAAAATATTTAGAGGTGGTACAGTGAGGCAGTAAAGAGTTCATATCTGGACATGGCTTTTCCTCACTGTTCTTCTTGTTCACTGTGTGACCTTGGGCACATTATTTGACTTTTCTGTGACTTCCTCATTTTTGAAGTGGATATGCTAATAATGGTACGTACTTTGGAGGATTGTTCTGAGGATTAAGAGTTGATACATGTGAAGCTGTTAAAATAGTGCATGGCACAGTGCTTAAAAGGATGGTAACTACTCATTCTTGTATTCTTGCTTTTGACTTAGAGAGAAGGTGGGGCCAGCTTTGGGTGAGGCTGACCTCAGGAAAGGAGAAGGGACTTCTCTGGAGCCAGGCAGCCTCCCTGAATAAAAGAGGGTTAGAGAGGCTGGATGGAGTTCCCTGACACCAAGGAGGAAGAGTCCACAGGGCAGAGCTCTGTGTACTGGCCACAGCTGGTCTTTTCCTCTTTAGCCTGCTTCGGTTTCACCATAGGCACACGGTGATACCTGTGGAGTTCCTGAAAAGGCTCATGTACTTGCTTTCGGAGTCTGGGAGTAAGTGGGGAGAAACTGGAGACTCAGACTGGTTTCTTGGAGGCCTCCATAGGCACTTTTTCTTCCTGGGCTTCAGGTTCCTATCTTGAGAACAATGAAGGGAACTGGACTTGTGGATATACCCAGGTGTGCTAAAAACAAAAGGGAAGTAGGTTATGTGGCAGCTGAATTGAGATCAGAGGTGACCCAGGGACAGGGGTATCAGGAGGCTCCCCCACCATCCAAGGCAGTTTCCTCCCAAAGATTTTTGCCCAGAATTATTATCCCATGTTACAGGTAAGAAGACTGAGTCACAAAGCAATTAGACAATTAGGAGGTGTGGAAATAAAGGAACATTATCCAAATGAGAACAAGCAAGGCTCTCTGTTCAGAGTTTGCTCCAGCAAAGGTGGCAGCCACTATCACTTGCTTTTGGTGGGCAGTAGAGTGGTGGGAAAAGGGAGGACTTTGTGTGCTCTGATAGGAGGCTGTTGGCAGGGGGAAGTGGGAGGCAGATTAACTAATGAGCATTCTATGTGATTGATTAGGGGAGCATTTTTAGCTTTCTCCAGTTGATCCTAAGCTGCAAATGGATGCGGAAATTAGGGAAGCTGTCAGTTATTAAGTCTTGGCTGTTTGGGCCAATTTCTACTGGAGTTGATTTTTGGTTTCCTGTACTGGTTGCTGTAGATGGTGGACTGGCTCTCTGAACTGGTCGCTTCAAATTGTGGGTCAGAGTTCTACTTTTTATATATGGTCTGGCCATTGTCCATTTGTATATTCAGTCTTTCAGAGGTCTTCATGCCTTACACTCAAGCAGCAACCTCTGCTATAGCCTGATGCAGGAACAACTCATAGGACCATACTTGCTTAAATGAGGCCTCCCATGGTGGGGCTTTCCCATCAAGAAACAATCCAGGAAAGCTGATGGTTCAGCTGGAAACTGGAGGCCAGCATTTTATAGCAGCTGTTTCTCCAGCTGCTGATTCTGCACAAAGGTGACTTGGTTAGAGGGAGTGCGGTGCTGACACCTGGGGGAGTTGCTCCTAAGGCTGTTGATGCTAACTCTGATTCCATCACCTGCCATCTTCGAGGGCCCGAGCCGGCTGCTTCTCTGAGCCTCCATATGGATGTGAGGCATTGTTATCACCACTCTGTGGAGGGGAGAGACAATTGAGAGGATGTGTTAAATGACTTTGCATGCCCTGGAAGGGTTGGGGTACAGGTGGATTTCTGATTTACCCAAACCAGAGTTCCCAAACTGCACTGTCCCTTCTAACATGCTGTTTTTGGCTTCAGGGCATTCTCACCCCTCCAAGAGTCTGACCAGGCCCATGAGTTCATTGGCATCTACTAAACATCTGTCTGCAAAAATAGGACCAATATTGATTTCTGGCTTATTCTCTGGCAGCTGGATTTCATTCCTTTGAAGGCAGGGGTAGTTTTGATACATTTTCAAAAACATTCCTAAGTCCTCTTGGCCACTCCCTGCACTAGAGATTTTCTCCCTTGCAAAATGGGAGACACATACAGCTAGTAGGGCTTGGAGGTATAGGAATATTGAGCCTTAGGTCCCTCATCTGTAAAATGGAGCTGATCAAGGTAACTCCTACCTCTGGGTGTGGTGGACAATAACTGGGAGCTGTGGGGGAAACATTCAGTACAGTGTCTGGCATGTACTTAATACTCAGGAAAAGGGAACCATCAATTTGTTCTGTGGCTGGCATTGTAGTAACCCCACAGATACTGGTCCTTTCAGACTTGGGTTGGTCTAGACTACAGAGGTAGAAGTGCTCCCTTAGGGAGTTCCTGAATGCAATCATAGGCACCAGAAGCAAATAATCTCCTCTCCTTCTCTAATTTGTTCTTTCAACAAATAGTTTTGAGACTATCATTCATCAGATTAGATGCTGGGAATACAGAGGTGAACTGGATAGGTGTTCAGTGGAGCTACAGTCCGTGGGAGACAGTCACTGATCATAGAGTCTCATAAAAAATAGTGTAAACTGTGATAAGTGCCAGGAAGAAAAATTACTGCTCAAAGGGAATAGAACCACACTTTTGATAACTGGAGATGCCAGGATAGGTGGGCTTCTGAAAAAGAGACCTTTAAACAGAGATCTAAAGGCTGCTAGCTCTGTGTTGTCCCACTTTCCCTTGCTTTGGTTCTTTCAATCTTCAAGTTTTTCTGAAGCACCTAGTCTAGGTCTTTGCTATCCTAGGGCATATAGTGAGAGATCTGAGAAAAATAACAGTGCTAGGGACACATTGGTCCCAGTGTGTTTGGGTGGTGAAATACATCCCAGGGAAACTCATGAACAATGTGAAGAAATAGATAACAGCAATGTAGGAGAGCGATTCAAGGGGTAAGCACATCTGGAGTTCTGGGGAGGGACAGGTAAAGTGAGCAGGAGGGTTTCCTGGTCCTGAAGGATGAGAGGGGGGTTGTGCAGGTGAAGAGGAGCCTGAAGAAGTGGCTCCCAAGGGGAGGTCAGAGTGGGCAGGTCACTGGAGCACTAGAGGAGGTGAGAAGATAAAGTTAGAAGACAGCAGGCTTTGGATGTCTATCTAAGGTGCTGCATGTTGTCCTGTAGGCAATGGGGAGCTAGTGAAGAATCTTAAGGAAGTGAGAGTGTAGCAGTGTTCTGAAGAATGGATGGAGCACTGATGAAGACTATGCTGGCCAGCCCTGGCCCAGTGGAGTTCGCCCAGACAGCTGCTCAGACCTGAGGTTCAGCATCATTGTTGTCAAAATACCAGCCCTTTGGCAGAAGTAACCAAGAAGTTATCAATTAGTTTCAGATACTTTCCAAATGTAACTTTGGGCTGGTTTCTGTAGAAGAGACACACCTTAGGAGTGTTTTAATGGGAGGGAGAGGTAAAGGGTGAGGAGCTGGGGCATAAGACTTGCAGTTGCTGCAGACAGTTTGAGTAGTATTCAGAAAGGGTGGAGAACTGAAGCTGAGGACTCCAACGGAGAACATGGGCTGGAGTACAAAGAGTGATGAATTTAGGTGACGAACGCAAATCCTTGCCCAAGTTCTGACAGTAAGTGACCGTGTGGTTTTGGGCAGGCTACTTCTTGGCTCTTCATTTGTAGAAGGAGCTGAGTAGCCTTAGCTTGGTGCCTAGTCCACAGTAGGTACTTAATAAATAGCTGTTAATTATTATTAACCATTAATTAATCCTCTGTGAAATTGTCAAATGCTTTGAATCTCTGATCTCAGAATTCTGCCCTGTCCCAGTCCTGTGGGCAAGATTCATGACCAGATATGAGCCTCTTTTAGAGTTCCTGTTTTAAAGTATTTTGGCATTTGCCTCTGGGCTACTCCTGAACTAAGCACAAAAGTAGTCTGGAAGAAAAATATCTTCATGATTTGAGAAGCTACCAGTAGCTAAGTGTAAACTAATTTTTTTTGTAAACAGGCATAGTTCATTCACTGCCATAGCATTTCTAAAAAGTTGTGTGAAACATGGCATTTTCATAAACAGAATTTCATCTTCAGTATCCTGGGACAGTTCATCGTTTTAAGGAATTCTTCAAGGAAATCTTCTTATTTTATTTGGTTTTATCTTATTTTATTTTTACTTTTTAAAAATTGAATTTATTGGGGTGACATTGGTTAAAAAAACCATACAGGTTTCAAGTGTACAACTCAACAAAATTTCAACCGCACACCGCATCATGTGGCCATCACCCAAAGCAAACTCTCTCTCCACCTTCATGTCCCCATTTGTTCCCCTTTTGCCCTCTTCTGCCTCCCCTACCCCTTTTCTCTCTCTCTTTTTCTTTTATGGACCTGTAATATTCCATTGTGTGAATGTACAGCAACTCTTAAATCAACAAACAGCAGGTGCCATTGAGGATGTGGAGAAAAGGGAACCCTGGTACAGTGTTGGTGGGAATGCAGACTGGTGCAGCTACTGTGGAAAACAGTATGGACTTTTCACAAAAAATTAAACACAGAACTGCCTTATGACCCAGCAATTCCACTCCTGGGTATATATCTGAAAAAATCCGAAACACTAATTCAAAACAATATGTGCACCCCTCTGTTCATTGCAGCATTATTTACTATAGCCAAGATCTGGAAGAAACTCAAGTGCCCATTGGGAGAGGAATGGATAAAAAAGGAAATCCTTTTAAATGTCACCTCTTGGGTACTGGCTCACCTGCAATTTCCAGGGTGGGATGGAAAACCATTCTAGAAATGACTGCTTCTTCACTCACACACATCCAACTCGTACTCATAGACACCCACACTGACACTGAAACAGTCCCACTGCCGCTTACGATGCCCTCACATGTCTGTCACAGTGCACACGCAGGCTTGCATGCGCACACACGTGCTCTCACCTGCAGGCTCTTGCAGAATGTCTTGTTTACTCTCGAAGGAACTGCGCGTGTGGAGCAGGGCATTGGGACCCATGTCTCCTGGTAACAACTGTTGCTTATCCATTAGAACATAAGATCCAGGATCAGACACCCAAGTTCACTCAGCCTACAGAGAAGGCCCAGTTTCTTAGGTATCTTCATTTGAAAACTTTTCCTCCAGTCGCTGGTGGAAAACTTGATTCTGTTTTTCAAAGATGCCTTAAGTAATTAGCCCAAACGCAACCCTGGTGGAAGAAGAACTTTCCGTTCCTTCACCCAACGTTTTCTGGAGTGCCTGCTTTGGCAGGCACTGTGGTAGGTACTTGGGGTTCGACAGCGAATCAGTTTATACTGCTCCTGTTCTTGCTGAGCTCATAGTATTTGGGGATTGTTAGTCTCCTATTGTGGCCATAACCAAATTTCCACAAACTTAGAGCTTTAAAATGATCTACATTTAGTATCTCATAGCTCTGTGGGTCATCGGTACAGTTTGGCTGAACTGGTTTCCCTGCTCAGGGTCTCACAAGGCTAAGATCAAGGTGTTGGCCAACTGGCCTCTAATTGGAAGGCCAGCTGGTCTCCACTTCCAGGCTTGTTACACTGTTGACAGAATCCAGTTCCTTGCTGTTATAGGAAGCCTCTGTTTCCTTGTGGGCTGTTAGCTGTGGACTGCCCTTCATTCCTAGAGCCTCTCTCTGGTCCTTCCATGTGGGCCCCTACCTCTCAGAGCCAGCAATGGCAAGTCAAATCCTTCTCCCTGACTTTCCCTTCTACTGCCTCCAGCCTGAGAAATTCTCTGCTTTTAAGGGCCCATGTGACCTAATATAGGTCGACCTGGATAATCCAGGATACTCCCTATTTCAGCCTGTAACTTGAATCACATATGCACAGTCCCTTTAGCCATGTAATTTAACATATTTCATACTCACAGATTATGGGGACTAGGGTATGGACATCTTTGGTGGGCATTCTGTCTACTACAGGGCTACAAAGAAGTAAACTATTTTAATGATACACACTGAATGATGTTAATCAAGGGGAGGTAAAAAGCTGCATTGAGAGCAAGGAACAGAGACATCAAGACCTTTAGAGTGGAGGTTGGTGAGGCATGCCTGGCTTCCCAAAGTAGGTAACATCTAAGTTGAGATGTGGAGAAAGGGCTCTGAATCAAAGGGTTAACTCTTCCAGGCAGGACTGTGCTTGTAGAAACCTGGAAGGGGCTGTGCCCTAGGACTACATTCGCTTTGGTGTCTTGAGCTCAGCATGGATTTCTGACCAGGGGCATGTTTAGTAAGGTCTGATGGACCAAGTTTATAGGCAGGAAAAGGCAGGAGAGGGTAGGGGTCTTATGCTTAGCCTCCAGCAGGCAGGGATTTTGCAGTGGGCAGAGTATGGGTGCGGCATTGAGCTCCCAACCTGCACCAAACATGCTGGGGCACCTGAGAGAGTGTGAACCTCTGCCTTTGCTTATGATGCCACTCCTTTTACAGGTGTCATCCTTCCTCATCTTTCCACTTACAGCAGATATGTTTTTGAAAAGGGGCCTCAATGCAAAATTCTTTAGTCCATTCATTCATATGTGCACTTATTAATTACAAAATATCTGTTGAGTACCTAATATATGCCAAGTGCCTGCTAGGAGAATACAGCAGACAGCAAGGTAGAAGGGGCCCCTGCTTACCATCTAAACACAAGCAAAATGTCGATCTTTCACTCAGGAACCTGGAAACCTCTGCTCAAAACCTGTTGCTACAGGCTGTGGACAGTTTTTCCTCTCAGATGGATGAGAATGGAAGCCACAAGAGTAGCACCTACCATTGAGCATTAACCACTTTGATACTGTCATCGATACCTCCATTTTACAGATGAGGAAACTGAGGTATAGGTAGGTTTAACCAACATTATCCAGATAATAGGTTGCAAAGCTAGCATTTAAATCAGGCATTCTGACTGCAGAAGTTGCTGGCTCCAGCACCACATTCCAGGGTCTATACTATACTTCTGCCAGAGACCAGGCATTATGCTAGGGCTTTGTGTAAGTCCTGTCATTAGATTCTCCTAAAAACCCCCACTCCCCATTTAGAGATGCAAAAATAGAGGCCCAGGAAAGTTCAGTAACTAGCACAGGGATACACAGCCAGTGAGTCTCAGCATTGGGATTTAAGCTCCTATCTATCCAGCTCCAAAGTGATTTCCCATTACCATGTGGAGAAAGAAGAGAAATGAAGAGTCGACTGTGGGGATAAAGGAGCCAGTGGGGAAGGAGGGGTTGGAGGAAGAAAAAGATCTCAGAGTGGGGTGACACAGAGCAGAGCTGAGGCTGGAGGAGGTGTGAAGGAGAGGCCTTATGGTGGCAGCAAGGTATTAATGCGAAGAGAGCAGTTTTATGTGCAGAGCTGCTTTCAGAAGTTGGACTGTGAAGTTCCAACTTAGCAGTGAGAGCTCTATGAACATGTAGAGGTCCCCATGTCAGGTGGTGGAGAGGGAAGGGGAGCTTTGAGCCTGTTTGCTGAGAAAGGGGAGGCAGGCAAGAGCCTGAGGGGGAGGAGACTGTGTGTGTGTGTGTGTGTGTGTGTGTGTGTGTGTGTGTGTGTGTGTAAGGTGCAGGGATTATACTGACAGCATGGGAAGGCTGTTCTCGAGGAGGAGACCCTCTTTTGCTAAGATCAGAAGAAAGCAGGAGAGGTGGGTAAATCTATAGAGAAATCGATAGTAAAAGAGTAATGTGACAGGGTGGCTTGTAAAATGGGATGCCCATCTTCGTCCTTCCTATCCACCCCATTGTGATGAGACTGTATTAATTTCCTGGGACTGCCATGACCAGTTACCATGAACTGGGGGTGGGGGCTTAAATCTGCAGAAATGTGCTTCTCACAGTTATGGAGGCCACAAGTCCAAAACCCAGATGTTGCAGGCTCTGAGGGAGAATCGGTTCCCAGCCTCTCTCCTAGCTTCTTGTGGTTACCAGCATTCCCTGGTGGTCCTTAGCTTGGAGACACATCACTCCAACCTCTGCCTTCATCTCCATGTGGTGTTCTCCTCTGTGTGTGTGCCTGGGAGTCCAAATTCCCCTCTTCTTATAGGAACACCAGTCATTGGATTAAGGCCTACCATAATCTATGACCTCATTTTAACTCGATTACATGTGCAAAGGTTTTATTTCCAAATAAGGTAAAATTCATAGGTACTAGGAGTTAGGATTTGAGCACATTTTTTTTTTTTTTTTTTTTTTTTTTTTTTTTTTTTTTTAGCAGGGAAGTGGGAGCACAATTCAACCCAGGGCAGGGGCAAAGGATATAGTGTGCGGGAAGGTGCCCTGAAGGGTATAAATGCTACAGGAATTAAAAGTCATACCAAAATCACTGGTTCAAGGAACTTTAAAGTTGAATATACTTCTAAAGTAAACTATTTCTTCCAGAATTTATGTTTTGCATAAAACCCCAGAGTTTCCAATAAAGGGTTTGTTGAAAGTAGTGTCCATCACAACACAGTCCCTGGGAGAAAGAACTCTTAGCAAATGGACTTCCTCACTGCTTGCTTCCTAGGAAGGCTTCCAGCGACAAAACACACATGCTCCCCACCTTCCCTTTAAGGGTTACTGGGAGACAGTGCCTTCCTTCTGCCCCCTTCTGTCTCCTGTACCCTCTGCTTTTGAATGGAGACTTACTATTGATTCTAACCATAAACCAAATTAGTCTCAATTTCTCCCCCTCCCCATCCCCACCTTTTCACTTTCCTCCTGCTCCCTAAATTTCTAGTTAATACAGCTAAGAACAGAAGTCCAGGTGTGTCTTAAAGGGTGGATGCCTTTGTGGATGATTTAGGCTCTGCAGTTGCTGTAAGGTAAGTGCTGGCCAGAAGGGGGAACCACCTCTCAGGGGCAGGAGAGGGCCCCTGGAGCTAGGGAGACTGTCTGGACCCCAGGCACTGTGCAAAAGCCAGCCTTCCCCTCTCCTAGAACCTTGCTTGGCCATAGAAGCCCAGACTCTCTGAGCAGGGAGGCAGCTTAAAATAGTTTTGTTCTGTCATTGGTATCTATTTGGGGTCAGAGAAGCCTTAAAGAGTTCAATCAAAACTATGGACCTCTATCCTAAAAATATACATAAATATCCACAGAAAAGTTCAGATAATTTCAAAAGCTTCACTGACACCCTTAGGATTATTCATGAACCCAAGGCTAATAATCCCTGATTGAACACACTCTCTACACCCCGTTTTCCTGAGGAGAAACTGAATTCAGCCAGGGTAATGCATTTACTTAAAGGGAAACCCAAAACTGAAGTGCAAATTCTGGTACTCTTGTTTTAACCACAATATAGAGTTTGTTTCCATTAAATAAAAGCGACTCCTCCCCTTTGAATAAGAGAATCTGAAGGAGAATTTCGCTTTAGTTGGAAGGAGAGCGATGGGAGTGGGTGGAGTGGGATAGAGTGAAGGAGAGTGATGGGAGCCAGGCAACACTTGCCTGGCTCCCAGTGTTGGTGAGATTCACTCCTTACAACACAGACATACATTTGCAATGGCCCTGGGATCCCACTCTGCACTAGTGTAATGGGGTTATTGAGCGCAATCAGTTGGGATTCCACCTTTTAAGAACTTTGTTCTCTCTGAAGGTAAGTGGTATGTGTTCGCAAAGGACTGTGATGGAAGGCAGAAGACATACTTGGGGCAGGACCTTAGATCCTCATTGGGGCATCACGGAAGCAAGGTTTCTATTTCTCTAGTCCATTGATAGCCCTCTTCCCGCTGGGGGTGACCTTTAGCACGGAGAGCACTTCTGTTGCCCAAAAGATTAATGCTCTACAGTAGACGCCCACCACTTTCTTCCGCATCCGGGATACATCTTTTCCTCTTCCCAACATCCTTTACATTCTGGGGACAAACCCATCTCAAATGGGGGTGAGGAGAAAGGTCCTGATTAACCAAAATTCAGGCGATTATATTGGGAAAGTCTCTGTATTAAAAGTTCCTTGGAGGTGGGAAACTCTCGCAGATTCCGGGGAGGTCTTAATTTGGAGATGTCCAAGTTTAGGGGAGCCCGTTCACCCTCAGTTGTCTCAAAATTTTCTTTTGTAGTTCTCAGATTAAGAGGCCCTGGATGGGGTCAGGGTTTTTTGTTTGAGAGGTCTCCAGTTGTTTTGAGGGCTGGCTGTGTGCCTGGCCGATGGAGTTAGGGATTCCGGCGGCTTCTCGCGGGGCTCCTAAATCCACGTCCCTCATCCCTGGCGGCGCCTGGGCCTCGAGGACTAGGAAAGCTATCGAGCGCTGCGCCCCCACCTCCTGGGCGGACCTGGGGCGAGGACCCCTCCCTGGTCCATCCCCTCGGGGCCCGCCGTCCCCGTGCTCGGTGGGATGAGAGTGGAAGACCAGGAGGGCGACCGCCGTGCTCTGGCCGTGGCGGAGCGGGCGGCGGCTGCGGGGTCCCTGTGAGCCTGAGCGGGGCTCACGGGCCGGGCCGAGCTAAGCCGTCGGGGGCCTGGCGAATCCTACCCGGGACACTTTCCACTTGGAACTGGGATCTAGTTTGGGGAGCGGAGTGGGGGCCGGGGTGTTGGGGCGAGTTTCTCGCGGGGCCCGGAGGGAGCTACCGGCGGCGCGCGCGGAGGGGGAGGGGGAGCATGCCCAGCTGGAGCCCGGCCTCGGGGCGCGCCCCGGCCGCCGTCCCCACCTCCGCCTCCTCCTCCGTCTCCTCCTCCTCCTCCAGTCCCGCCGCCGCCGCCGCCGCCGCAGCCAACATGGCTGCGCTCCTGAGCCCGGGAGGTGGCCGCAGCTGAGCGCCGCCCGCCGCCCGGGCCCCCAGCCCACCCAGGACCCCCGGCTCATGGCCCCCGCCGCCTCACGGCTCCCGGCGCGCTAGTGCTGCAGCCAGGCGCTCGCCGCCCCAAGGCGCCGCGGGGCCCCTCGGGAGCCCGGGAGCCGTCCGGCGGGGCGGGGCGGCCCGCCACCATGGAGCCCCAGCGCCGAGAGCTGCTCGCCCAGTGTCAGCAGAGTCTGGCCCAGGCCATGACGGAGGTGGAGGCCGTGCTGGGACTGCTGGAGGCCGCGGGAGCGCTGAGCCCCGGCGAGCGGCGGCAGCTGGACGAGGAGGCGGGAGGCACTAAGGCAGAGCTGCTGCTCAAGCTGCTCCTGACCAAGGAGCGGGACCACTTCCAGGACCTGCGCGCGGCGCTGGAGAAGACGCAGCCTCACCTGCTGCCTATTCTCTACCTGAACGGCGTCGTCGGCCCGCCGCAGCCCGCCGAGGGCGCCGGTGAGTGTCGGACCCCCGCCCAGCCTCTCCGACCTGCCTCCCACGACTTCTCTCTCCTGTCTCGGAGGGGGAACTCGGGAGGGCCACTCCTCTCCCTGCTGCTGGCCATGGGGACAACCTTTTCTCCTTTAGCTTGCTTGGGGAAGGGGCGACGCGCGGACCTTTATTTCACACCTCCTCCACCAGCCTCGCCGCCGCTGTGAACAATACCCGGCACTACAGGCCTTGACTCTCTGGTGCCAGGTCCAGCCAGGTTCAGCCTCCGGGGACCGCTGAGGGATGTCTGTCAGGCGCATTTCTAAAGCTCTTCACCACCCACCAGCTCTTTGAGAGCCTCTGTTAGCCTTTAATCAGTGGTACGGTATAGAAGCATGGAACCTGGCCCAGGACCTGAATTTCGGTCCCTGCCACCTGGTTTCAGGACCACGGGTGCCTTTTCACTTTCTGGCTCTCCACTTCCTCTGCCCAGAGCTCAGTCTCTTCGCTAGTCCAGACTTGTGGTTGATTATGCACAATGCCTGCTAGGTTTCTTTGGAAACTGTGGGCCCGGAAAAGTTGGGGAAGTTGCGTTGCACCATGGGAAAATCCTAGTAGTGGCTGCTGGGGCTCAGATCCCTCCCTGACGGTGCTGAGTTGTGTGAGAGGGAAGAATGGTGGCCGGTTCCCTGGGGTGGGGGTGGGGTGACGGATTTGTGAGTTTTTGTGTGTGAAGGTTATGCTGGGAGTTTGTGACGAGTGGTAGGCTTGGACTGGCCTGGTTGGGGAGTGTGGAAGGCCAGTCTTTCAGGCAAGGAAGCTCTAGGAATGTGTAGCACTGAGGAAAGAAGAGAATGAGCATTTATTAGGCACCTACTGTTGTGGCAGGCACTCTGGCTTATCACATCTAATTGTTACTACTCTGTGAGCTATTATTCTTACCTTGCCAGAGGGGAAACTCTGCCTTGAAGTGGTTAAAATGCTCAAAGTATTGGACACCAGTTTTCAATTATGACCTACTGTTTTATTTAACACGTTCAGAGCCAGGAAGCAGCAAGTGCCACCGTTTCTGTGTCTTGTCTTTATTTTAAGAGTGAACCTAGAGGGCTGACAAACTGTCTTTAGCAACTTGTAGGCCAAAGGCTGTTGAGACCCGTTTATATGGCTGTTAAAAGCCTCACTATTAAGTGGATGATTTTATAAGGTGCTCTTGGTAACAGCTTCGATGTATTTTGACCCTCTCCACCTCACTTTTTATAGTGGAGGAAACTGACACACAGAGACTAAACTGCTGGCCACTCTCCGCATCATTTTATTTGATGGTCCTTTTGTCTTATCTTTGGGTTTGTGACTCTCTAGCATTTATACCTCTTCCTGCTTGTGTTCTGTCCCCACTATTATGATCATATCTAAGTTTCTGGGCAGATCAAGTCCTCTCTTGGGATGGTGCTTTTGAAGCTATAAAGAAGGATAAGGACAGAGGGAAATGTCAGTGGGGTAATTTTTTTTTCTTTTTAATTGCTTTTTATCTTTCAGCATATTGTATCTTACCACATGCTTTACTATCTCACTTAATTCTATGGCAACCCCAGTGAGATGAGTGATGTCTTCCCTGCATTGTGCTGGATTGTGTGACATTATCTGTAAGGTGTGAAGACAGGCCAGAAGTCAGTCTGTCCATTTATCTGTCTTTGAAGGAGGAACTTTATCAAAGAAGCATAGAAGTTAGAGTGTAGACTCAAGTCCTTTTGGGGTGTGTTTGAGTTAGCACTAGCTTTAATCTCTGGAATAGATGGGTGAATTGCCATTAATTAAGTCCTCCCCCTTTCCTTGCCTGGTGGAGAAGATGGGGCCTTGCAGGGCCAAAGTTCTAGGAGATGGTCCTGACCTCTGAGGAAGGAATGGAATAGAGTTTGGATTTTATTCCCAAGGGTAGCGATTTCAGACCCTCATTTTACTACAATGCAGAGTTCTGTAGCCTTGCAAAGGGTTATTACATCCTCAGAAAAATAATTTTTAAGGGGAAGTTGAGTTTAGTTAATACTTAAGAAAAAAATGTAGGGTAGCATTTGTCTGGATGGCTACATGCCATCTAGAGCTTCTGGGGGGAGAAGTGACATGATGTGCAAGTAAACAACAGAGTGTTGAGATCTTTGTAATGGGTGACTTACTGTGCGGTGGTTTTCCAGCTTACTTTTTCTTTTAGCCAGAGAGCCCTTCTTATGGGAGAAAGCTCAGTGCATGAAAGGGATGGCCGCTCCTGTCTCATTCCTGAGGAGCCAGAGTCAGGGAAATCCAGCACTGTGTCCTGCCTCCTTGCTCTTCCAGCAGTTTCCACGTTGCATGCAGGTCCACAGCTCTACCCATAAGTTGGTCTTAGTGCAAGGACCTTGTGAGATCCTGAGAGAGGAACCAGTTGGCTTTGTAAGGATCCAAAGCATCAGGGGGAGGCCTCTTTATCACCATCTTTACATCGGAGATGCTGCCATCACCCAGTTATAAACTACTTGGTGAATTCCACACCCTGTGTGGGTCAGAGTGCTCATCCCCTCCCTGGCATTTATATGCGATGGGAGTTTGCTGTGCTGCAGGTAAATGATGTCTAGCAGCCCCTCACATGGGGCCTGGAACTGGGAGGAAGCTGGCTTAGGTGGTACTGGACAGGTGAACACACCAAGCCCATCTGTTCTGCTCACGCTCAGTTAGAACCCTGGACATTCATAACCCACTAAGTTTAGGCTTGGAATATGAAGGCGCCTGAGAAAATAGTGTTGTTTTATTTTGGGGGGGGGGCAGGGGGGACTCCTGTATTAGGATTGACAGTACATTGTCATTTAGTGTATTATATCTTAACCACATGCTTTAATTCTGTGGCAACCCAGGTGAGATGAGTGATATCTTCCCTGCATTGTGCTGGGTTTTGTGACCTTACCTGTGAGGTGTGAAGAGAGGCCAGAAGTTGCAGGGCACGGGGGAGCTGGAGTCAAGGTGAAGCACAGTGCTTCTGATTCTGTGTGGGGCACATTTTTTTCCTAACACCTGATTAGGCCTTCCCACTATAATGTCAGGCCATTTCCTGCATTATGGAATTATGTAGACTTTCCTTGTCCCTATACATGGATCTGTAAGGAGGAAGTGATTCTCTCTGTACCCTCCTCCCAGGGTAGAGATAGAAGAGAACCGTTGTTTTCCTTTGAGTGGCTCAGGTTTCTACGGTTTTTCCCATAGCTGTACCAGTATCTTGTTTGTTCACTCGGAACCCACACAGTCCTTCGTTTTTTCTCTTTGATTCAGTTACTAACATTTGGGTTTTTTCACTTGTAGAACCTCCACTGCCTGTACCTGAGAGCCCCTTCCTGGCTGTGAGCCTCAGTGTCTTCATCTATGAGGTGGGGCTAAGGGTGCCACACTGCCTGCCTCAGCCCCTGGGAGGGCAGAATATGACCAGGGAAGACTGAAGTACTTGGTTCTGTGCTCAGTCCAGGTGGGGCCAGGGTGCAGACAGAGATGGGGTGCGTAGGATGTAATTCCAGCCTGCAGCTCACTACCTAGTGGGGGGAATGGGACACTTAGGAGAGTGACTTTACGAGACAGATCAATTGAGTGATACACTACAAGCAGGCTTTTTCCTCCTTTTAAAGCTCTGTATACTACAGGCTTTTCCTAAAGACTCTTGCCCACTCCTAGGGGCTCTAATTACCATCTAAATGTAGAGGGTTCCCCAAACCATTTTATGTCAGGCCTTTCTTGTGGGGCAGAGTGGCAGAACTTGGTAATTGCCCACTGGCCCCTCTAATGTGCTTAGAGCTGAATGTTTTCTTCTCATTCCCTCTATACCTCCTTTTTAGTTTCCTAGTGAGCTGGCTGACTCAGCTTCACCAGAGTTAAAACAATGCAGACAGCAGCATCTGCTTGCTGGAGAAGCTGAGGGAGACTTTGTGGAGGGACTGGACCTTGAGATGGGCGTTGAAGGGGCACTTTGAAAATGCGTAGGGAAAGGAAGAGGACATTCTGGGCAGTAGGCCTAGCCATGAGAGGAGCAGTATGTTTTCAGGTTGCAGAATTAGGCCAGCCCGGGTAGAGCAGGGGATTGGCATTGGCTCTGGGTGGATGGGGATGCAAAGGTAATCTGGAGGGTCACAATGGCTAGCTGAGTGAGGGGTTTGGATTATCTCTTGGAATTTAGGCATTGTACACTTGTCAGAAGTTACACCTGGAGGAATTTTTTTAAAAAAGAATAACCCTGCCAGGTTTTTCCAGTAGGACGAGTGCAGATGGCTGCTGATTGTCAGGTGTGGATTATTTATTATTCATCAGAGGTTACCTCGGCCTTTTCTCTCTCTCCTCTCTTAGGTACCAGCCTCCTTTTCTTCATCTACTTTGTCTTGGAGGGTCAGCAGGGACAGTGACCTAAGTAAAAGTTCCAACCATTGTAGTTTTTCTTTTAATTGTGTGATTTGAGAGGATGGGGTGGAGGAACTTGGACGTAATAATTAAGAGTTTTCTAAGAGAAAGGCAGATTATTGCAAGTGACAGAAATGTAGCCTAAACCGTATTAGTCATAAGAGAGGAATTTATTTATTTATTTATTCATTCATATATTTTTTTAAATTATTTTTTTAAATATATTTTATTGATTATGCTATTACAGTTGTCCCATTTCTCCCCCATCATTCCCCCCACCCTGCACACCCTCTCCCACCCACATTCACCCCTTTAGTTCATGTCCTTGTGTCATAAGTTCTTTAGCTTCTACATTTCCCATACTATTCTTGCCCTCCCCCTGTCTATTTTCTACCCACTATCTATGCTACTCATTCTCTGTACCTTCCCCCCCCTCCTCCTCCCACGCCCCTGTTGCTAACCCTCCACATGATCTCCATTTCTGTGGTTCTGTTCCTGTTCTAGCTGTTTGCTTAGTTTGCTTTTGTTTTAGGTGTGGTTCTTAATAGCTGTGAGTTTGCTGTCTTTTCATTGTCATATTTTTGATCTTCTTTTTCTTAGATAAATCCCTTTAACATTTCATATAATAAGAGCTTGGTGATGATGAACTCCTTGAACTTGACCTTATCTGAGAAGCGCTTTATCTGTCCTTCCATTCTAAATGACAGCTTTGCTGGAAAGAGCAATTTTGGATGTAGGTCCTTGCTTTTCAAGATTTCAAATATTTCTTTCCAGTCCCTTCTTGCCTGGAAGGTCTCTTTTGAGAAATCAGCTGACAGTCTGATGGGAAGTCCTTTGTAGGTGACTGTCCCCTTATCCCTTGCTGCTTCTAGAATTCTCTCCTTCATTTTAATCTTGGCTAATGTAATTACGATGTGCCTTGGTGTGTTCCTCCTTGGGTCCAACTTGTTTGGGACTCTCTGAGCTTCCTGGACGTCCTGGTAGTCTATTTCCTTTGCCAGTTTGGGGAAGTTCTCCTTTATTATTTGTTGAAATAAGTTTTCTACTTGTTGCTCTTCTTCCCCTTCTGGGACCCCTATAATTCGGATGTTGGGACATTTAACGATGTCCTGGAGGTTCCTAAGCCTCTCCTCATTTTTTTGAATTCTTGTTTCTTCCTCGTTTTCTGTTTGGTTGTTAATTTCTTCCTTCTGGTCCACTCCATTGATTTGAGTCCCAGTTTTCCTTCCATCTCTATCGGTTCCCCATGCGTCTTCCTTCATTTCACGTATTGTAGCCTGCATTTTTTCATCTAGTTTGTGAGCAAAATCAACCAATTCTGTGAGCATTTTGATGACCAGTGCTTTGAACTGTGCATCTGATAGGTTGGTTATCTCTTCACTGCTTAGAGGAATTGACTCCGGCGTTTTCATTTTTTCTCCGGTTTGAGCCATTTTTGGTGGGGTTTTTTGTTTTGTTTTGTTTTGGTTTTAGTCTGGTCGCAGCTATTACGTATGAGGGGTGGAGCCTTAGCAGCCCAGTCGCTGGGTTGTGACGCTATGGGTGGGGGCGGGGTCCGAGAGGGAAGAATGGCGCCTGTTCCGCTCTCTTCTGGACTCCGGTCACTTCCGCTGCTTCCCCTTCACCTGGATTATCTGCGCACGCGTGCGTGCTGTTACGTAGTGAGGGGTGGAGCCTCAGGCGCTCCCCAGTGTGGGGCAGCCCAGTCGCTGGGTTGTGACGCTGTATGTGGGGGTGGGGTCTGAGAGGGAACAATGGCGCCTGCTCCGCTCTCTCCTGGATTCAGTCCCTTCCGCCACTTCCCCTCTGCCTGGACCGTCTGCGTGCGCGAATGTGGGACCCCCTGGTCAGCCAGCCGCCTTGTGCGTCCTCACTGGATCTGTACAGTTGCCCGCCTGTGCCCGGGGTCCGCCAGCTGCCGCCTGTGTGCCCCAGGACCGCCAGCCACCGCCCGTGCACCTGGGAACTGCGAGCCGCTGCTACTTGCGTTCCTGGGTCCGCACCTCCACTTTTTCCTACTGCGACTCCGCCCCTCTTACCGGTCTGGATGAATGGTTGTTGGACTTCCGTACAGTTCAATTTTCTATAAGTTCTGGTTGTTTTCTTGTTTCTAAATATTTGTTGTCCTTAATTTTGGTTGTGAGAGGAGGCACAGTGCGTCCGCCTACGCCTCCATCTTGGCCGGAAGTCATCATATATTTTATTGATTATGCTATTACAGTTGTCCCATTGTTTCCCCTCCTCCTAACACCACCCCTCTGACCATCCTTACCCCACTTTAGTTCATGTCCACGGATCATACATTTAAGTTCCTTGGCTTCTCCATTTCCCATACTATTCTTAACCTCCCCCTGTCTAGTTTATACTTACCATTTATGCTTCTAATTCCCTGTACCTTTCCCCCCATTTTCCCACCTCCACCTCCCTGCTGATAACCCTCCATGTGATCTCTATTTCTGTGAGACTGTTGTTCTAGCTGTTGGCTTAGTTTGTTTTTGTTTTTTTAGGTTTGCTTGTTGATAGTTGTGAGTTTGTTGTCATTTTACTGTTCATAGTTTTGATCTTCTTTTTCTTAGATAAGTCCCTTTAACATTTCACATAATAAGGGCTTGGTGATGATCAACTCCTTTAACCTGACTTATCTGGGAAGCACTTTATCTTCCCTTCCATTCT
This sequence comes from Glossophaga mutica, assembly GCA_039655065.1. Classification (NCBI taxonomy): domain Eukaryota; kingdom Metazoa; phylum Chordata; class Mammalia; order Chiroptera; family Phyllostomidae; genus Glossophaga; species Glossophaga mutica. The sequence continues at coordinate 121,413,911 of CM077307.1, forward strand.
AAATGATAGCTTTGCTGGATAGAGTCATCTTGGATGTAGGTCCTTGCCTTTCATGACTTCAAATATTTCTTTCAGCCCCTTCTTGCCTGCAAGGTTTCTTTTGAGAAATCAGCTGATAGTCTTATGGGCACTCCTTTGTAGGTAACTATCTCCTTTTCTCTTGCTGCTTCTAAGATTCTCTCCTTATCTTTAATCTTGGCTAATGTAATTCTGATGTGCCTTGGTGTGTTCCCCCTTGGGTTCAACTTCTTTGGGACTCTTTGAGTGCTTGGACTTCCTGGAAGTCTAATTCCTTTGCCAGATTGGGGAATTTCTCCTTTATTATGTTTTAAAATAAGTTTTCAATTTCTCGCTTTTTCTCTTCTCCTTCTGGCACCCCTATGATTCTGATGTTGGAACATTTAAAATTATCTGGGAGGTTCCTAAGCCTCTCCTCATTTTTTTGAATTCTTGTTTCTTCATTCTGTTCTGGTTGACTGTTTATTTCTTCCTTCTGGTCCAAACCATTGATTTGAGTCCCAGTTTTCTTCCCATCACTCTTGGTTCCCTGTATATTTTCCTTTATTTCACTTTGCATAGCCTTCACTTCTTCCTCTATTTTGTGACCATATTCAACCAATTCTGTGAGCGTCCTGATTACCAGTGTTTTGAATTCTGCATCTGGTAGGTTGGCTATCTCTTCCTCGCTTAGTTGTATTTTTTTTTTTTTTTTTTGGAGCTTTGATCTGTTCTTTCATTTGGACCATATTATATTGTCCCTGCGCATCTGTTATGTAGTAAGGGGTGGAGCCTTAGGTATTCACCAGGGCAACCCACTTGGCTGCAGTTGTGACACCTTATGTGAGGGAGGGGTCCGAGAGGGAACAGTGCCTGTTGGTCGGCTATCTTCTGCTTTCAGTCACTTCCCCCACTACCCACAAGCAAACTGAGCACTTGTCGTGTTGGTTCCCAGGTGGGTGGTTTTCTGTATGTTCTAGGACCCTGTGGGTCTCTCCAGCAAACTCTCCTGTAAGGCTGGGAGTTTCTCCTGCCACCACAACCCCCACAGGTGTTTTTAGTCAGAGGGTTCATTCCCCCCCGCTGGAACCCTGGGTTGCAGTCTGTGTCACTCCCCAGTTGTTCCTCCCAGTTTATCCACATGCAAATATGGGACCTCCCGCTCTGTCAGCTGCTGCCTTGCCTCAAGTCCTCTCTGCTCTGGCTGCCATCTTTGCCCCTCCTACTAGTCTGGATGAATGTTCCTTCTTTAACTCCTTGGTTGTCAGACATCCATACAGTTTGATTTTCTGGAAGATCTGGTTATTTTTTATCCTTAAATTTGTTGTTTTCCTTTTTTGGTTGTGCGAAGAGGCAAAGCATGTATCTACCTATGCCTCCATCTTGGTCAGAAGTCCAGAAAAGAGAAATTTATTATATGCTATTCCAAAACCTTGGGATGGATTGGGGAAACTCGCCTTTGGATGGTTGATCCCGAATGTGGCCCTCTTTTCCTATGGGTCTGGAACATTGTCTCCAGCTTCTGGGCTTCCATATTCACAGTCTCTTGACCAGGAAATAAAGGGAGCTCTATCCACTTAGCCCAGACAGAGAACTCTCATGGAAGGATTTCGATGGGCCTGACTAGGCTCATGTGTCCATGTGAGGCCCAGTCATTGTGGTCAGGGAAAGAGGAGTGAGATTGGCCCAGCAGTGGACCCAGCCAATATGGTTGGGTGATGGGATGCTGTATTGGCATCCCATACCAGTACCACATGGTTCTTTAGAGTGGGAAGAAGCAGTTCTTCAGAGGACGAAGAGTGGGAAGGATGTTGTAGCAGTAAAACAGCTGGTGAATTTTCATGATATGTGGTCTCATCTTCGTGTGATGATGCAATTAGCAGGTGAGGTCATTGCTTGAGTGGGGTGATGGGGTGATATGGGAAGACTTCACTAGGTTTCAAACTTTGAGCAAAGCATTTAACCTTTCTGAGTTTATCTCCTATTCTGCAATAGCTGCTTTACTATGCTATTTCACAATCAGTGGGAAGGAAAAAGGAGGAGCATTTGTTAGTGTGGTGAGTAGTACAGCCTGGAACCAGACTTAGAACCAGAAACCTGGGATTCTCCTGATATTTCTGAGGCTTATGTGAGAACTCCGTGTAAACTATGTGGAACAGATGTCAGGGTTGCCTTTTGTGTGGCTGTGGATCACCAAGAGTAGGATGTAATCCCCATGAACTGAATTTGCTGCTATATTTCTAATGCCTAGAATAGAGCCTGGCCCAAGATAGCGTTCAGTAAATTTCTGTAGAGTGGATAGGACTAATCAGCTGTGTGTAGAATAAGTGGTGCGACCCTGTGTAAGTGTGAGTCCTCTTCAAAAATACATGCAGATTTCTTTTTTCTTCTTATTTTAAAATTGAATTTATTGGGGTGACATTGGTTAATAAAACTATATAGATTTCAAGGGTACAATTCTATAACACATCATCTGTATATTGTGTGTTCACCACCCCAAGTGAAATCTCCTTCCATCACCATTTATTTCCCCCTTCACCCTCTCCTACCTCCCTCCACCCCCATGTGCAGGTTTCTTAAGTGGTGACTTCACAGTGACAGAAGGCTGTGGGAGTGCAGGAAGGCTAGAGTGAGTCCCAGATGCAGACACAGATGTCACCACCCACAGTATGTCTGTGATGGAAGCAGGTGGTGTGACATTGGTGTCTGAAGTTCCCAAGGTCACCCATCAGGTACTGGCATTGTGGGGCTGGCTGCCAGGAGTCATATGGAGCACCCACATTGCCTTTTGTAGGATGGAGAGCTCTTCCTTTTCTGCACTTAGAATTTGAATGTCAGCTTGGTGTCCTCGACAAAGTCTTGAATGGGTATCTGCTCCTGACTGCAGTATCTTGACATTGGATGAGCTTCTTCACTACCTGGGGCTTACTTGTTTTTTTGTTTGTTTGTTTTCCAGTACAATAGTAAAGCTAGCAGAAGTTTAGCATTGACTGAGAATGTGCTCAGTCCTGTGGGATCTTCAGCGCTTCTAAGGTGGCATTAGGTCCAAGGAGGCTTGATGATAGAGTTGGACTAGATTTCTGAAGCTTTTTTTTTTTTTTTTGCTCTGTACCATGATTACTGTTTTCTTATTTAGTGTTAGTGTTGAGTGATTTTTGATATTCTGGCTTTCTGTTTCCTGAAAAAATAAGCAGTGGAGGAGAAATATTTTGTCTTAGGTTTTTGTTTTGTTGTTGCATCTCATTCCAACCACCTATACATTCTGCAGGTCCGTGCGAGGGTGGTCTTCAGTAGTGTCCTGGAACCTTGGGGAGACATGAGCCACAGGTGTAGTGGATGTGGAGCAGGAGGGCAGGGTTGCCTATCAGTCTGTGCAGGAGGGATGCTGAGCTTGTTCAGCAGGAAAGAATTTTCAGTAGGACTGAGTTGGGGGGCATACTGCATCTTTTTTTCTCTTTTACCTGGGGCAGATTGCTTATCTCTAAGTTGTGTGTCTCTGTTGATCTTTTTGAGACAGGGTTCCATGAAAGTGGTATAGAAACCTTTTAAACTGAACAGTGAAGTTTGGAATGTTTCGTGGTTGCTGTCCAGATATAAACTCTTAATGGATAATTGGGGGTGACTGTTGATCTTGACATTTACTTTACATAAAGTATCATAGCCTATTTGCTTTTTTAAAAAAATTGTGGTAAAATATACAAGCATAAAATTTATTATTTGAACCATTCTTTTCTATTTTATAAAATCCTGGCAAAAGATACATTAACATGAACTTTCCTCTTTTAATCATTTTTAAGTGTTCAGTTCAGTGGTAAGTACATTCACATTGTTGTAACTCTCACTACTATCTGTCACTAGAACTATTTCATCTTGCAAAGCTGAAACTCTCTAACAAATAAACAGTAACTCTCTATTCTCTTCTCCTCCTGGCTCTTGGCAACCATCACTCTTCTCTCTGTCTCTGAATTTGACCACTCTAGCTATCTCATGTGAGTGGAATCATACAGTATTTGTCATCTGGTGTCTGGCTTACTTTATTTAGCATAATGTCTTCAAGGTTCATCCATGTTGTATGTCAGAATTTCCTTCCTTTATTTTATTTTCTTTATTTTTAATTGTGGTAACAAATACATGACATAAAATTTCCCTTCTTAATCATTTTTGTATATAGTTCAGTAGTGTTACATATATTCACATTGCTGTTCATTCAGTCTCCAGAACCCTTTCATTGTGCAAAACAAAAACTACACCCATTAAAGAACTCCTTCTTCCCCCTTCCCCTGGCAACCACTCTTCTGTTTTCTGTCTCTATGAATTTGACTGCTCTAGGTACATCAGATAAGTGGAATCATACAGTATTTGGCTTTTTGTGGCTGGCGTATTTCTCTTTCCTCAGTGTCCTCAGGGTTCATCCATGTTGTTGCATGTGACAAGATTTCCCTCCTTTTTAAGGCTGAATAGTATTCCATTGCATGTGTAGACCACATTTTGTTTGTCCAGTCATCTGTCAACGGACACTTGGGTTGCTTTTCCCTGTTGGCTGTTGAGAGGGTGCTGCTGTGAACGTGGGCGTACACATACCTCTTCAAGACCCTGCTTTCAGTTCTTTCAGTTCTTTCAGATATGCATCCAGGAGGGAAATTATGGCTCATGAAGCAGTTTGGTGCCTAGTTTTTGGAGGAACTGCCATACTGTTCGTTTTGAATTGGAAATCCATACTGTCCACAACACTTTGACTTGGGGGCCCTTGGTCTAGCTGGAGTCTTAGCTCTGACATTTTTTTCCCTATTTTTTCTAAAAATTGTGTATTTTTTTCCAGACCTATTTTGGCAAGTCTCAGGACAGTTCGTTGGGGCTTTAAAGAAAAATTAAGTTTCAGCAGTCGTCTATCACTCTTTTGAGGCCACAAGTTACTAACCATTGAATCCCAGCAGTATTCATATCTGGCAGCCGAGGGATGTTCACACGTTGCCTCTGAGTTTCCAGTACTAAAATCTCTGTCCCCAAAGGCCTTGAAGTATGCTAGTTATTTCTGCTTTGTAGACACTTCCTTCTTTATCCCATTCAGGGTGCTTTGGTTTCTTAGTCTGGAATCTAGGATAACTGGCTGTCAAGATTTGATTTCCTTTTCCTTTCCTTTCCTTTCCTTTCCTTTCCTTTCCTTTCCTTTCCTTTCCTTTCCTTTCCATTCCATTCCTTTCCTTCCTCTTAAAGCACCATATTTTAAAAAAATATTTATTTATTTTTAATCCTCACCTGAGGATATGTTTTCATTGCTTTTTTAGAGAGAGGGGGAGAGAAGCATCAGTTGGTTGCCTTCTGCATGCTCCTCTACCAGGGATCGAACCCATAATCTAGGCAGGTGCCCTGACCAGGAATCGAACCTATAACCTTTCAGTTCTAGGACAAGACGCCAGCCAACTGAGCCACACTGGCCAGGGCAAGACTTTCTTTCAAAAGGCTTAGATCAGCATTTCCCAAAGAAACATCTAAACACTAGCTTGGTGGGATGTCAGTGGTGTTGCCGGATTCAAGGGATCTGTGGTCAAATGCATTTCACCAGTGTTGGTTCGAGCAGGTCGCAGGGGCTCCCCTGCTGGGAGCCTCTGAGGACACTAGTAAGCCAGAGTGCTTTGGGACTTAACTGGAGTGTGGTCACTGTGCAGTGTTCCCCAAAGTGATTTGACCACAAAATCCTTTTCATTGAGCATTTTGCGACATCAGTGTTCTGGGGAATGCACTTCTGGGAAACTTCAACATTAGTGCATGGAACTGGAACATTAATATATACCGTTGTTTTTCATATTTTCCCGTAGCTGTCTCACTAGGGGAACCAAAATCTTAAACTTCCCCATTCTTTTAAATTAAGCTTAAGCGGGCACAGGTGATTCTGTGCCAGCAGATTTTTGGTTGTGTGATCTTCCATACGGTGTGTGTGGCCTCTCTTGGCCTCTGTTTCCCTAGTGTGGCTTGACAGGAGTGAAGTCTGGTTTCATGATGATGATTCTTTGAGATGGTTAAACCTCTTGCAGTCTTCTCTAGCAGCGGACTTCGATCCCAGAAAGCTGACCAGGGGGGCTGATTGATAGAAGATAGTGGGAGGTAGAATTGAGCTGAACTTAAGCAAAGGCCTTTCTTTCTTCCTCCCTGATTTCCTTTTAAACTTTGTAGTATAAAATCTTCAAACATTTCAGTGCACAGGCCGGTGCTCAGTCCACTGAGCCACACCAGCCAGGACCCATGGACAAAGTCCAGGGGTGGGGAGGATTGAATGTGGGTGGTAGTAGGGGGTGGTGAGGCAGGGGAGTGTAATTGGCGAGAAAATGGGGATAACTGTAATGGAACAACAATTAAAAAAATTTCAAACATATGCAGAGATGGAGAAGATAATATAACAAATACCCAGCTTTCCCAACAACTTTTGTTTTCTGTATTTTAAAACAAATTGCAGACAGCATATCATGTCCCTCAAAAACACTTAAGGAAGTGTCTCTAAGATATTAGGGCTTTTAAAAAAAACATTGTCAGAAGACCAATTTTACAAAAACAATATTAGTAGTTACTTAATGTCCTCTGATAGGCAGTTGATACTCAGTTTTCCCTGTCTCTTTTTATCATAAAATAATATAAAACAGCCTAGGTTTCAAACAGAAATCATTCACTCTCCATATCAAAAACCAGGATGATCTAAAGCTGAATAAAAAATGTAATTGATAGATGTCAATACCAAGATGAAAAAGAAAAAAGAAGAAATGTCTTTTCATAGACAGTTTGTTCAAATCAGGATTTTAATAAGGTCCACATGCGGCATTTAGTTAGCATTGCCCTCTGAGCCTCTTTTATAAACCCTAATACTCCCTTTCCCCTGGGCCTTTTGTTTAAGGCTGAACTTGTTTGAATGGTCAGTGCCATCCAGCTCCGGAGTGGATGGTCCTAGGTGGTGATGTGCCTTCCCTAAAGCCCACACAGACATGGGGTGAGCAAGGGTGGTTCTCAGAGACTGGGTTGTGAAGTCTCACCGGAAGCCTCTTCAGCCTTAGTTTTCTTACAGGGCTGTTGTGAACAATCAAATAACATGTGAAGTGTAAATATCCTTTATGATTGGACCTTTTTCCTTAACTGGAGTCTTACAGGAGAGCCAGATGTGTAAAGTAGGCAAAGAGGTGCTGTGGTGATCAGGCATGGAGGCCAGGAGCTTGCCCCCTTTCTTTGTGGCCTCCCTGAGGCTCTTCTCCAGGGTTCCCCAGGGTTCTTCAGGGTTCCACAGAACATGGTTTTAAAACCACTGGTTTGGAAGCTTTTAATATGCTCCCCATGCAGAAAGAGACAAGAGCCCCCACACTGTCCCTGCTCTCCAGCCCCCCAGCCTCACCTTCCTTTGCCTGACTGAGCTGGGTTGGTGAGTCTCAGGTGGACGCATAGACTGCAAGTGGTGGCAGCTGTGTTTCTGTCAGATACTCTTCTCTCCATCTGCCTCCTCTGTTTACCTTTGTAGGGTTCCTTTCTGAATGAACCATGCTTTCAAAAATGACAAATGGCCACAATGTGACTAAGAAAAAAAAAATACCCATTCGCTTCTTCTCCGGACTATGATAAGGGAAGGGGCAGAATGAAACCCCGTCAAATGGTCCCTTGTAGTGGGAAGTTGCCTTTTTTAAAAAATTGTTGTTTTAAAAAATATGTAGGGTCACTAGCTCACCCCACACCTATATTACATAAGAGAACTGTTAGCCATTGATGCATAATTAAGCCCCTGCCCACATGCATCCTTCAGGTGGGGTAGGTGGAGCAGCCTGTGTGGGAAGCTGCACTGTCAGAGATAATCGCCTGCAACTCCCTGCTGCCCTGGAGAGCCAGGGTGTGTTTTCTGTGCCCACAGTGTTTTCCCAGGTGTGGCCTGTCTCACAGGCAGCTCTCAGGCCTCTTATGGAGTCAGCTTTAAGTTATGTGCCTGAATGGTGTCTGACTCCTTAAGGTGGTCTGGGACCCCCAAACAACTCTCGTACATCATTTGACCATTGTGAATCTGCTCAGCAAAAGTGATAAAAATCCATCCCACCAGCAGTGAGTGATGTGATAACAAAACAAAGGAGAAGAAACTGGATTTTTATATTGTGATGTCAGAAGTCATACTTTAAAAAAAGTTGAATGCGCTTTTCAATGCTCATGAGAACTTCTGTTCTTATTCAGGGTAACCTCTTTTTCTTCTCATCTGGCTAAACTTTTTTTAATTTCCTGTTTATGTCTCTTAAGCAGCTTAAGACTTATGTATCACAGCTGGAAGGGGTCTTAGGGACCATTTTGCCCAAACTGAGTATTTTACAAATGAGGAACAGCAGTCCAGAGACACAAAGGTACTCCACCGGGATCTCATAGCGTGCCCCTGGCAGAGCGGGACACAGGGTCCAGGTTTCTTCCCATGCTGGGGTTCCTTCCAAGGCATCTGTGCCAACCCCAGGCCGTGCAGGGAGTCTCCAGAGCCTTGGCTGGTTTTTGCTGATCTGGGCTTGGCTTTTGCAGGCACCAGCCTTTCCAGTGAGAGTAAGTAACAGGGCATTGTAATTTGTGGAGCTGTGCTACAGCTTTTCATTCCTGACCACTCAAACAAATCTTTTGTCAGTAATTGGTATTTACGTTCTGCAGATGGGCAAACTAGGCCAAGAGATGTTCATCATCTTGCTTAGGGCCACCAGCTGCTCAGAGACTGGGCAGGTTTTGGAATCCTTGTCAGTTTCTTTATCAAGACTGCATTTGTTCTGTGCCTGGGGCCAGCTGGTGAAGGTCACCATTGAGATGTCGGTGTCCTGAGCCTCCCTTTCTCATCACAGCATTCATTCATTCAGCAGATGTGTTCTGTGAACCTTTCACACAGGGGGACTGTTTGGATGGAGACATAGGTTGTGACATCTGAATTTTAGTGCTGAGTCAGATAATGGGTCTGATGTTGGCAGGAGGTACCTCCTTGTCTCATCTTGTTTGACACAGCAAAAAACTCCCAGAGCTGACTGCTGTGGCTTCTTATTGCTTAGTCACAGGACAGAGTTCAAGCAGGAAAATGACGCCACTGAGTCTCTTGCCTCAGAGGAAAAAGCCTTGAAAAAAGATAAGAGGGTAAAGGCCCCAGGACACTGAGTTGGGGCCCACCCCCATGGCCAACCTCAGTGGGAACTGGATCCAGGAAAAAGAAAGAAAGTAAACAAAACCAAAATGTGCTGGTTCTGGGTCTTTTCCCTGGAAAAAATTTTTTTCTTTATATATAAAAATATTAAAGATATATTTTTACATATAAAAAATATATATATGTAGCTGAACTACAAGCAGCTTAGAATTTTGGGGCTGTGAGAGAACATATATGCCTGTATAGTCTCCTAATTTTTGACAGAAAATGGTAGACTCCCATTATAAGTCCTGTCATATTTTCTCCTCCATTTTATGAGCCCAGGGAGAGGGAACAAAACAGTGACCGGCTGTCCTTGCCTTCTATGGAGTTTTGCTCTGTGGGATTTCATGTAAGCTTGTTCCGCTCTCAGCCTCCCTAATATTAAGGCTTGTCATGAAAATTCAGTGGAGCTGGTCACAGTGCCTACAGCCTCTAGGGTGTCCATCCATTCCTCTGTCCACCCCCCCATCATGTGTCCAGCATATGCCCTGGTCCATGGCTCTGCTAAGTGCTGAGTATGTAGAGATGAGACAGACATTAGCATCACCCATGATCAATACCACAGACCTATACCAAACACCCTGACTTCGATTTGTTCTTTTAGCTCAAGTATGTATCCTGTTGTTCATCAAAGCTTTTCATTTTGGATTGCTCTATTCTGCCTCTCTATTCTGCCTATACTGTCAGAAGTAATCAGCCTAGCTTATTGACTTCTAATGCCTTATCTTCCATTTTTTGATTTATAGCAAATGGCAAGTGCTTTTGGTTGCAGAAGTCTATAATATTCTCAAAAGTGCAAAAAGAAGATGGCTCTTGCTCTCTTGGACTTTATTGTCTCTTTGGAAAGCCCACGCTTGTAGGAGCAGGTATTCAGCAGTACAGATCACGCAGAGCAGGCGAGGCCGCCCAGAGGAGCGTGTACACTGAGCTGGGTGAAGGCAGATGACTGGAAGGCTGGATGGGTGCTGGAGAGGGGCAAGGGGGAAGCAGGCCTGGTGAAGGCTATGTGCAGAACATGGGAGGAGATTTGGGAGGGAATCCATTCTCTGAAGAGTGGGTCTTTGTGGGAAGTACAGGCTTCTGCTGGAGGCAAGCATTCAGCAAGCCCAGGGAAAACAAGTTCAGCCTAGCCAGCCCCTGGAAGACACAGGGCAGGCTTGGCTGCTGCTTCCAGTCATTCTCCTTGCCATTGGGTCTCTGACGCTGCTTGAGCACGGGGCTAAGAGAGAGGCGCTGCAGAGTTGGCATGGAGTAGAGGGGTGGTCTGTGGAATGTGGGGGAGGGTGCTGCAGCCAGAGGAGGGTGGGGTGAGGGAGATAGGCCAACTGGCATTTGCAGAATCCCTAGAGGTAGCTGATTGGCTTTCTGTGAGTTATTAGATGGATTGGAGAGACATCTTTTTGCTAACTTTCAAGTCTGAGAATTACAGCTGGGCTGTTTAGAAAACAGAGTCCATGAGTCCTCTGGGGAGCTTGAGACTAGTTCCCATCTGCCCGCCTTCTCTTTGTGAAGGAGAAGGGTGTGGTTGAGGAATAAGGTGGCTGATGGGCGATGAGTCCTCGTGGCCACCTCACATAGTTTCTCTAAGCCTTATCCTCATCTCTCTGATGGGGTCCATGACACCACCCCCAGCCCACAGCTGGTGCGTGTGAAAGTGGATGGGTGGTGCAGAGACATGGTCACATGCATGCAGGCAGTTGTGTGTTGTGTAGACGGTGTTTTTATTGCACAGGATGCTTTGTCTTTATTTTTGTGTTTAATTTCTCATTTGATCTCATCAGCAGCCCTTTGGGAGTCCTTACCTTACAAATAAGGGAACAGGTGGAGGAGGCCAGGTCATGTGGGAGTCAGCTTAGTAGATTGGTTGAGTGTCCATCTAAGCCAAGTATTGAGTTCAAATCCTGAATCTGCTACTTACTGTGACCCTGGCAAGTTACTCTCCCTCTCTGTACCTCGGTTTCTTCCTCTGTGAAATGAGGATAATAATAGGGCCTTGTATGGTAAGGATTAAAGGTGTTACTATTTGTAAAGTGTTTAGAGCAGTGCCTGGCAGAGAGTAAACACTACGTAAGCATGAGGTGTCATTGGTATTGTTATTAGAGCCCCAGTCCCATGGCTGTTTAAGTGCAACATGAAACTGTGATTTTCAGGTGGAGTTGGTTGGTTGGTTTCCACACTCTGTCCCACACTCAGGGTGTAGTCTTCAGATCAAGGTTGGTCTCTAGCTCTTGGTTTCTGGACTGTGATGAAGTTAGCACAGAGCTTTAAGAGTAAGTGTTTAGCAACCTAGAGCAATTTGACCTTGCTGGGACTCATTGAACAGGTACAGACTGCTTCAGGTGCTGTCAGATCACATGGCAGTCACATGTCGTGTGAGTTGTGCGTAATAGTCATCGGGTAGTAGGACCGTGTGATCGCAAATAAAAGTGGAATGGCATGAGAGCTCCACTGTGTTGCCGCCTACCTGAACAGTCGGCTTCCTGGGGAGGAGCCTCTGCCCACCAGAGCAGGCGGGATCCATAGCATTTTGCAAGCCAGCATGTGATATTTGTACTCCAGTAGTCTGTGACAACTCAAGGCAGTGAGGTCTCCCTGTGAAGATTCTTATTTGTTTTTTAAAGATTTTATTTATTTATTTTTAGAGAGAGGGGAAGGGAGGGAGCAAAGAGAGGGAGAGAAACATTGAGTAGAGAAACAGTCCATCAGTTGCCTCCCATGTCTCCATCTGGGGACCTGTCACCCGAAACCCAGGCATGTGTCCTGACCAGGAACTGAACCCGCAACCTTTTGTTTTGTGGGACGACTCCCAGCCCGCTGAGCCACACCAGTCAGGGCTGAAGATTCGTATTAATGAACAGTTGTTTCCATTCAGCTCAACTTATTGTGGCAAACACCTCCCTTGCTGTTCTAGCAGGTGTGGTTCTGGCATGTTTGGTAAGAATCCATGATGAACTCTATTTCTGCCTCTTATGTGGTAGAAAACTGGAAAGCTGGATGATGTCAATGGACAGTGGTGTGTGGGGATTCACACACTTCCTTCTGCAGGTGCAGCTGTTCTGGAGCCTTTGGCAGAGCTCCTGTAAAGCCCTGACCCTGTGTGAGAGCCTGATCCCCATCCCCGCAGGCTCTTACCCAGGTCCCCGGAGGTGCCTATGGGGTGGTGTTCACCCCTGGGAGAACTGATGGGTGCAGTGGTGGACACAGGCCAGCAGTCCCCCGAAGCAGTTCCAAGTGACGAGTCACACATGGCAGTGGCATGGATCATAAAGTATGGAGCTCAGTGAAAAAGTAAGAAGCGGAGTGAGAGGGGTAATGCAGTGCTGATATGTAAATTAATACAAAAAAATCTCCACTTTGCAAGAACACACGCAAAAAAAGATTAACACAAAAGAATGGTCACCTATGGGTTTGGGAGAGGAGAATGGGAAGGGAAATGGGAATAAAAGGAAACAAATAAAGCGAGGGAGGAAAGAAACATCACTTTTCTGCCCTGCTGCTTTCTTTGGAGGAAGGCCTTTTGTGTCTGGGCAGCACTTGGTCCCTCAGCTTCTAGCAGTACGGCGTCTGTGTGTCTCAGTGGAGCTGGTAACTTCAAGCAGATTGTGCACCCAAAGCACCCAAAAATGTCCTCAGTAAAGAGTTACTGGCCAGCGGAGCCACCAGTGGGGGTGGGACAACTGGCCATGGAACAGGTCACGCAATAGGGACACAGGTGTTTTTAATAATCATGTAAGTGATTGTGGGGGGCAAGCCGTGAACCACCGTCAACTTAAACATGGCATCGTGAACGTGCGCCAGCCATGCTCGCAGAGCCCCACGTTCTCATCTTGGCCATGGTGGGGAAGTGTGGGTACTCATCCTTTAAGTCCGTTAATTTAAAAAAGCAGCCCCATTCCTTGTGTTTGTTCAGCTTATGATGCCATGTACTGCAACCCGTATTAGGGAGATGGGAGATTTTCACTTCAGGAAGGTAGAATCCTGTTCAGGATAGGAAACAACTTTTTCATAGCCAGACATCGCCCTGGGGAAGGGCGTGAACTGTTGCTGACTGCTGAAAGTAGAACTTCAGGCATGGCAGGGAAGGAGCTCTGTCATCCTCAGGGCTGAAATAGTTGCTCTCTGCAATCCCTCCTGTTCTCTCTGAACTGCTGGGCCTCAGATTTTAGGTCTGATGCTGGTAATTCAAACAAAAAAGTTGTTTGGTTTTAAAAATACTATGTAATTAGCCATGCTGATGGTAGAGAATTTAGAGAAGGCAGATAATCAAAAGGAAAATAAATTGAAGGTAATATTACTCACTGGAGATAACCACTACAGATTTTTTTTTAAAGAGTGAAAAGGAATTATTTTTAGTGGGTGCACAGTATTGCCCTAGCAAGATATATGTCACAAATTCCCTTTTGTGGAGATTTAGAGATTTCCCATTTTTCAGTATAAATCATGTCACAGTGAACATTCTTATGTATAGATCTTTGTGCATATCTTTATTCCCTCAGGATAAATTCCTGGAAGTGGTGCTTTTGGGTTCAAGAGTGTGAACATTTTGAAGGCTGTTAATGTAAATTATCAATTATCAGGCTGATGGCATGGATCTTGAGTCACTCCTGGATTTCTCCAGGTGCGGTGTTTGAACTGGCTTCCTCAGAATCACTTAGGAAACTTCTTAAAAATGACGACTCCTGGGCCCCACCCTGGGTCTCCTGAAAGAGAGCCTGGGGGTGGGCTGCTCTCAGCAGCTGCGTTCTTCACCAGCACCCAGGAGGTTCTTATATGCAGTTCAGGGCATTCCTTCAGTGTCCAAGCCTGCCCAGGGAAGGAAGCTGAGAATCGTGTTCGTTCTGTCTCCCCTCAGGGAGAACTCTGATGTTCACGGGGGTCAGGGAGACAGTAGAGCAAGAAAAGCATTAGTCCAGGGACCCACCTCTGGGCACCGTTTTCCTTATATAAGTGGGAGTCTCAGACTGGTTGTGATGAGTCAAAAGTGCACCTTATACTAATATGTATGTGATTGTTTCTTTTACTTATGTCACAGGGGAGAGAGAGATCTCACTGGGCTGGGCCAGATCTGGGAAGGGAGCTCTGGGAAAAGTGGGTCAGGAGGGAGAGCTCATCTTTCTGCCTCTTCCCTGAGGGAACCTGGTGCTGATAAACTGTTAGAGCAGGGTGTAGTTGGCCAAGGCCCTTCCAGGCTCTGGCGTCTTTCTGTCCAGGTCAGTGGAGAGGAGCTGCTGCTTGTGTCCAGGAGTGAGTACTGGGAAGCCTGGGGCTGAGCCCAAAGCGGGATCCTCTGCCAGTGCCAGGACAGGAGGGGGTGGAGAAGGCCCAGGGGTCCCTCCTCAGCTGCGTGGCTCCCAGGAGTCACTGATGCTGCCTTCACCACAGCTTCGCCATGTGGATGTGCTACTTCCTAGCACTGGAGTTGATAGTCCTGATGGGGTTGCTCACATGCACCCAGCTAAGGATAAACCATTGCCAGAAGGCTACTCTAGATAGGCTGTTTACCAATTTTCCCTGCAAAGGTCAAGTCCACTTCTGACTGTGCTTTGTTTCCTGGTCTGTAAGTCTAGCAGGGAGATCATTCACTTATTCAAGCCAACACACTGAGCTATGGTGGTGACAAGATGAATGATCTGCATTAGGGAGTAGACCACAGCGCTGCTGGCTTGGGGACTGGTAAGTTGTGCTCTGGTGCACATCCATGGAGAGGACTGATTCTGTCTTGTGGAAGGGAGAGTCGTTGGACTAAGGGTCTCTTCTCATGGAGAAGAGAACCAGAGAGCTGGGCTTGGTGGAAGTTGTCAGGTGATGTATAGCTGCATTCCAGCTGTGGAAGAGAAGCCTAAGGAAGGGCAGTGAGGCAGGAGGGAGCTGGGCATGCTGGGTGACAATGGGCACTGTGGTAACTGGACGGCGGCCTGGTCTGGGAGGGGCTGGAGGGGACAAGCTGGAAAAGGAGGCAGGGGTGGCGGGGCTGTGGATCTGGCCTCCAAGTCTGCTTCTGATGCTCCTGAGCTGTGTGGCTTAAGTAAAGTGCTTAATGTTTCAGAGCCTCGACTTCTTCTCCCTCTGAGGTGGTAATAAGACCAACCTTAGAGGGAGTTATTATATGTGTAATACATATAAAATATGTAGCTGAGAACTTGGCACAAAATGAGACGCTCAAGGAATGTTCGTTTCCTTCCTTTCGGTGCTGGGATGGGACTTTTTGACTGTCCTGACAGGTCGAAGGGAGCCATAGAAAATTGTAGAGCATGGATAATAAGATTCTATCTATTTGCTTGAGTGTTTGTGTGTTTTTTGGTGGTCTGGTGGAGGATACTTTTGGGGTCTAGTGTGGTAATGCTAGGGACATGGGCCAAGGCCAGGAGGGATGAGAATCCTACCCCGTCATGGTCCCCTGCTTCATTTCTTGTCTGCCTGCTCCGGTGGCTGCTGGGGTGGCCTGCCTGAGCTTTGGGCATAGGTTTTGGGGGAAGAGGCTAGAGTTGGAAATGTGTCTTCACTAAGCCAGCTACCCCTAAGGGAGGCTGCAGAATTGGACACTGGCCAAGCACTAGTCTGGCTGTGAGAAAGGAGGGTGTGTGTCAGGTGAGGGGCAGGAGGTGGGCCAGAGCCTGTGGCAGTAGATCATGATGACAGTGGTTTGGTGTGATGTAGACAGTTATGACATTTACCAGTAGTGGGTGTGTGAGAATTTGTATGGCTGTCTCATGGGGCATCCCAGAAACCCAAAGATGAGGGGCTACTGTCCCCATTGTTACAGATGAGGGAGCTGAAGCACAGAGAAGGGAAGTTACTTGCCCAGAGTCCCAAGCAGTGAGTCAGGATTTCACTCCTGGCAGTCGGAATCCAGAGGGCACACCATGAACTCCTGGCAGGTCTGGGGCAGTACTGTTCTCTTTCCTCACCAATCTGTCAAGATGCTATTGCTTGCCGAGCCTGTCCAGGGTCACAGAATTCCTCTTGCACAGAATCCCAGGCAGCCCATCGCAACTGGTTGATGGCAGCTGTTCTTGAGCTGCAAACCTCTTAGCCACATCTGGGTAGAAGAAAAATCCTGGTGTGATGCCAGCCTGCTCAGTGACCATGGGCCAGTGTCTTCCCTTCTCAGGTCTTTGCATCTGGCATCTGGGGACCCTGCTTAGCATAGCAGCTTCCTCCACTCCCTCACCTATTCTCTGGCTTTCCCAGGCATGCACAGGCCTGTTGAGAAGTAGGCCTTGGAGGAACAGGGGCCCTCACTTCCTCAGGAGCACGGGCAAGCCCTGGCCTGAAGGGAGAGAGAGACCCAGGGCCCCTTGTGACTCGTGTGCCCTCAGGAGCTGCTCTTGCGCTGCTGCCACATGGTGTCATCTAGGGGTTGGATTAAAAGATAACTCTGCTGGCGGAAGAAACAGCCCGTTCCTGCCTTTAATAACCAGGCCCTTTGGGCTCTGTGCAGGCGCTCTCTGCCCCTGCCCCTGAGTGTCTCTGCCTCTCTTCTTAGTCCCCTCCAGCTGCCAGGACAGCCCTCCTCAGCTGGTGCATCCACTTTTGTCTCCTTCACCTTGTCACCAGCCTCCTCTCTGTGGACAATTTAATAATTCCAATAAGCAAGTTAACAGGATTCTTTTTCCCTTTTCTCCCCTTCCCCTCTGAGAAAATCAGAGTCCCCAGGAATTACAGTGTAAGTGAGGTAGGGCAAAGCAGAGATAAGGAAACTGAGGGGGCCACCTCAGCCTAAATAAGAATGGGGCTTCGCTGGGAGCCGCGTCTCCTCGTCACTGGTGGAGGAGGCTGTGCTGCCACTTTGAGGGGAGGCGCTGCTCAAATGGGCATTGTCATGAGTAGTCTTGGGTGGTCCCATGCTCTGGGACCCTGAGTAGGTAATCTCAGGACTCTCGAGGGTCTGGGGAGCCCTGCAAGGCTGAGTGTCTGTGGGTGGTGGAGACGGAAGGGAGGGCCCTGCCTGGAAACCCCACTGCTGTGGTTGTGTGTCCCGCAGACAGGCGGGCCTGAGTGTTCTCCCAGACCGTTTTCAAAGTGCCCCCCAAGGCGGTGCCTGTCTTTGCACAGGCCCTCGTTTAAAAACCTCATTCTACCACTAAGAGATAATGCAGTAGACTTTCAAAGCTGTGTTATTGGTTATTTGCTTGTACATTGGTTTAGGAAGAGAAAATTTCTCTTAGGGTATTTTCATTCTTGGGCAGATTAAAACATGGCAGACACACATAGCATTACTTACCTATTTTTACTTATTTATGTATTTTTTAAATTTTATTTTTCGGTTATAATTTACATTCAGT
The DNA here is from genome assembly GCA_039655065.1 of Glossophaga mutica. Classification (NCBI taxonomy): domain Eukaryota; kingdom Metazoa; phylum Chordata; class Mammalia; order Chiroptera; family Phyllostomidae; genus Glossophaga; species Glossophaga mutica. The sequence continues at coordinate 121,431,353 of CM077307.1, forward strand.
ATTTTTGATAGTTTTACAGAGCACAGTAGTTAGACAATCATACACTTTACAAAGTTGTTCCTCCAATATTTCAAATACCCACCTGGTACCATACATAATTATTACAATATTATTGACTGTATTCCCTGTGCTGTACTTTACATCCTGCTGACTATTTTATAACTACCAATCTGTACTTCTTAATCTCTTCACCTTTTCAGCCAAGTCCCCTACCTCCCATTACTCATCTATTTTTATTTTTATTTTTTTAAAAGAGTTTATTTATTTTTTTAGAGACAGAAGAAGACCCAGGCATGTGCCCTGACTGGAAATCAAACCTGTGACCTTTTGGTTCACAGGCTGGCACTCAGCCCACGGAGCCACACCAGCCAGGGCCCTCACCTATTTTTATTTTATTTATTAATTATTTAAAAAACATCTTATTTATTTTTAGAGAGAGGGAGAAAAAGAGGGAGAGAAACATTGTTGTAGGAGAGATACATCGATTGTTTGCCTCTTGCATCCCTCAAATGGGGACTGGGCCTGCAACCCAGGCATGTGCTGGGACTGGGAATTGAACTGGTGACCTTTCAGTTCGCAGGCCAGACTCAATTTACTGAGCCACACTAGCCAGGGCTCACATATTTTTAAATTCATAGTTACCTCGCAACAATTTAAAAGAATTATCTAGGCCTAGGCTTGGTAGCTCAGTTGGTTAGAGTATTGTCCCATACTGAATACACGAAGGTTGCAGGTTCAATGATTGGTCAGGGCACGTACAAGAATCAACCAATAAATGCATAAATAAGTGAAACAACAAATCATTGTTTATGTCTCTCTCTTTTCCTCTCCCTCTCTCCCCTTTCCTCTCTCCCTATAAAAAATAAAATAAGTTAAAAGAATTATCTAGGCAATGGGATTATGAGCCATTTAATTTTTTAAATATTTTATTTTATTTTATTGATTATGCTATTACAGTTGTTCCATTTACCCACCTTCATTCCCCTCCACCCTGCACCCCCCCACCCACATTCCCCCCTCTAGTTCATGTCCATGTGTCATAAGTTCTTTAGCTTCTACATTTCCCACACTATTCTTGCCCTCCCCCTGTCTATTTTCTACTCACCGTCTGTGCTACTTATTCTCTGTACCTTTTACCTCTCTCTCTTCCTCCCACTCCCCTGTTGCTAACCCTCCATGTGATCTCCATTTCTGTGTTTCTGTTCCTATTCTAACTGTTCACTTAGTTTGCTTTTGTTTTAGGTATGGTTGTTAATATCTGTGAGATTTCTTTTTACTGTCATATTTTTGATCTTCTTTTTCTTAGATAAGTCCCTTTAACATTTCCTATAATAAGGGCTTGGTGATGATGAACTCCTTCAACTTGACCTTATCTGAGAAGCACTTTATCTGTCCTTCCATTCTAAATGACAGCTTTGCTGGCTAGAGCAATTTAGGATGTAGGTCCCTGCTTTTCAAGATTTCAAATATTTCTTTCCAGCCCCTTCTTGCCTGGAAGGTCTCTTGAGAAATCAGCTGACAGTCTGATGGGAACTCCTTTGTAGGTGACCGTCCCCTTACCCCTTGCTGCTTCTAGAATTCTCTCCTTCATTTCAATCTTGGCTAATGTAATTCTGATGTGCCTTGGTGTGTTCCTGCTTGGGTCCAACTTGTTTGGGACTCTCTGAGCTTCCTGGACGTCCTGGTAGTCTATTTCCTTTGCCAGATTGGGGAAGTTCTCCTTTATTATTTGTTCAAATAAGTTTTCCACTTGTTGCTCTTCTTCTTACCCTTCTGGTACCCCTATAATTTGGATGTTGGAATGTTTTGAGATGTCCTGAGGTTCCTAAGCCTCTCCTCATTTTTTTGAATTCTTGTTTCTTCCTTGTTTTCTGTTTGGTTGTTTGTTTCTTCCTTCTGGTCCACTCCATTGATTTGAGTCCCAGTTTTCTTCCCATCACTATTGGTTCCCTGTGCGTTTTTCTTCATTTCACTTAGTGTAGCTTTCATTTGTTCATCTAATTTGTGAGCAAAATCAACCCATTCTGTGAGCATCCTGATCACCAGTGCTTTGAACTGTGCATCTGATAGGTTGGCTATCTCTTGGTCGCTTAGAGGAATTGGCCCTGGGGCTTTGATTTGTTCTCTGGTTTGGGCCATTTTTGATGGTGTGTGTGTGTGGGTTTTTTGTTTTTTGTTTTTTTGGTCTGGTCACTCCTGTTATGTAGTGAGGGGTGGAGCCTTAAGTGTTCACCAAGGTGGGGCACCCCAGTCACTGGGTTGTGACACTGTATGTGGGGGCGGGGTCAGAGAGGGAACAAAGGTGCTTGCTCTGCTCTCTCTCATATTTCAATCCTTTTGGCTGTTTCCCACAAGCAAATTGGGTCCTTCTGGTGCTGCTTCCCGGGTGGGTGGACCTGTGTACGCTCTAGGACCCTGTGGGTCTCTCCAACGTACTACTCTCCTGTGAGGGCTGGGAGTCTCTCCTGGCACCTCAACCCCCACAAGTGTTTTCAATCAGTGCTTTTAGGCTTTATTTCCTGGCGCTGGGGCCCTGGGTTGCGTGGTCTGTCTCCTCATTTTTCCAGGTTTACCTGCACGCAAATGTGTGTCCAGGTCAGCCAGCTGCCTCGTGTGCCTGGGGTCTGCTAGCCACCGCCTGCACACCCTGGGGTCTGCCAGTCGCCATCTGTGTGCCTGGGACCGCCAATCACTGCTTTCTCCTGCCATGATCCCTCTCCTCAGGCCACTGACTCCGCCCCTCCTGCCAGTCTGGATGAATGGTTGTCGAACTTCCTTACAGTTCAGTTTTCTGTCAGATCTGATTGTTTTCTTGTTTCTAAATCTTTGTTGTCCTTAATCTTGGTTATGCGAGGAGGCACAGTGTGTCCACCTACACCTCCATCTTGGCCAGAAATCCTCCCATTTAATTTTTTTTTTTTAATTTCTTTCTTTCTTTTTTTTTTCTTTTAGATTTTATTTATTTATCTTTAGAGGGGAAGGGAAGGAGAGAGGGAGAGAAACATCAATGTGCGGTTGTTTCTTGTATGTCCCCTGCCGGGAACTGGCCTGGCAACCCAGGCATGTGCCCTGACTGGGAATCGAACCGCGATCCTTCGGTTCGCAGGCCCGCGCTCAATCCACTGAGCTACACCAGCCAGGGCCTCCCATTTAATTTTTTAAAATAGTTTTCTGTTTTAAACAAATTTCTAACAGTGCTATTTTTACTGTGATACTTTGTTCTGTAAATTTTCAGGTCCACAGAAAAGTTGGAAGAATAGTATAATAGATAGGTGTATTATCTTCACCTGGGTTCACCAGTGGGTAACAGCCTGCATATTTGCTGCTTCATTCTGTCACGTTCTCCGTATATGTTCACATATAATTTTTTTCCTGATTCATTTAGAAAAAAGTATACCTTAGGACACTTTACCCCTAAAGACTGAAGCGTGCATCACTTGTGAACCAGAATGTGAGAATGTGCACCTCCATAACACACCACCATTATCATACCCAAGGAATTCAGTGCTGATACAATACCATTATCAACTTTGCAGTCCATTTTAAGTCTCTCTAATTGTCCTAAACATTTCTTATGTAGGCTTTTAAAAATCTAGGCTCTAATAAGCATGTATTTGGTTACTATGCTGATGTTATTAAAAGACATGGATTATAAACTTGATTATCGGTGATTGACCTGTCTTTGTTAGGACTCATTGCTATTATACAGACACGCATATACGTACTGTACTGGTAGATGTCCCCCAGAAAATCTTGGAATTCTTGAAACTTGGGAGGGGCCTGGGAAATCTGCTCTCTTCGTAGAATCTGTGGTCTGAACAGTTAAGAGACCTTTGCAGTGTCCCAGGGTTGTGGTTTGCATATGCGTTCTGAATTTCTTCCGTTTATAAAATCTGACACCTCCAAGTCTGGACATTTTAAACTGTTCTGTTAAATTCTTTTAAGTACGCGGGCTCCAATATACTGTTGCCTGGAGTGTTAGAGGTCATTTGACATAAAATAGAGAAAAACCAGTAGTATCTTCTACAAAGCTCAAACTCTCCTCCTCTCCTCCCTCCTTTTAGTGTGGGGTCACTGGCTTCCTTAGCTGTGGACACCCTCAGAAGGGCCGATGGTGGCTGTGGGGCCACTGAGGACCAAAGCCCAGCCGGGGAGGAGGGATGTGAGGAATGAACGGGAGGTGGACAGGAATGAGCAGAGAGAGCTGTGCCACCTTGGCCAGTGCAGTTGCCACGCTTAGTTGGCCCTGGGGCCTGTTAGCTGAGGGCTTGTTCTGTGCCTCCCCTGGGGAAACAGTGTTGGAAATGAGTCATTGACTGGAATTGGTCAGGCTGGCTTTAAGTCCAGTTGTGAGACTGGCTCATCTCTTCCCTTCCCTGAATCTCTTCTCCACTCATAGGGTTGTACGTAGTGAGGATCCAAGAAAAGAATAGGGTGAGTGCCTTGAAGTTGCAGAGGAAGGAGGTGGCCTTGCCCTCAGGATTGTCTGTTGTGGTGTTGGTAAGCTCTTCATGCCTGAACCTGGCAGATAGCGGTGCAAGACGGGCTTGCTCTGGGTGGGCATGGACCAGACAGGAGGGCAGGGGTCAGGAAAAATGGTATTCCCAAGGAGGAAGGTTGCTGTGTGGGCCCTCAGGGAGGTCTTCTCAGAGGCGGCCGAGGAGACCACGCTCCAGTCGAGTCCTACTGGATGGGCAGGAGTGGAGAAGAGGTGTAATGGGTTCAGGCGGCTGAAAAGGCTGGGGCTTCCCTGGACGGTAGCACCGCCTGCCTGAAGGGATGCCTGAAAACACACTGGCGATGCGAGGGCTGCTTCAGCATCTTGCACTTGGAGGAAAGGGTTCCTTGGGATTCTGAATTGTTCTTCCTACCCCGCTTCAAAAAAATAAACATAAAGCTTTATTCTTTGCTGATAATAAAGCATGCACATTCATGTAGAAAATTTAATTAATGAAGAAGGAAAAAGAAAAGCACACAGAATCCCAGAGGCAGCGCTGTTCACATTGTGCCAGGGGAAAATGGAGCTTTTATGGTTTGCCAAGCATTGTGCCAAATGTTATCGCCCTTCAGCCTCACAAAAACCCTGGGAGGCGTGTACTTTCATTATTCCTGTTTTATCGGTGAGGAGAGTGTGGCATAGAGAGGTTAAGGAAGGTGGCCTAGTCACACAGAACATGTAGGAGCTGGGCTTCCCGGCAGGCAAGCAGGCTTCAGAGCCCACACTGGTAACCCCTCCAGGATACTGACCACCCCTGCAGATACCTGACAGTTTTCGTGTGTGCACACATGTCCTTATACACACATCGGCTAGGATTCAGATTCTAAGTGGGTGGTAGAGACCCTAACCACCATGCAGTAGCTATGGTAGACAGGGCAGTTTGCACCGTCTTCCACCCCACAACTGCCTGTATGAAAACCTTTAGGCAGTGTGGCCTGGGGTTAAGAAACAGAGGTTTGTCTGCTTGCTGTGGGTACTGAGGGATAGAGGTCACCCATCTGTGGGAAGGACCCAAGATGGCTAGATTAGGAAGAGGAGACAGCGGGGAGGGGAGGAGGGGACGTCTCCAGCTTAGGTCCAAGGAACAGCTGGGGTCTAAAACTGCTTTCCTCCTCCCCCCATATGCTGTCAATAATGTTTACTCCAGGAGACTTGGAAAACCAGGCAATGATGTCTTTGTTGACTTCTAGACCATAGGGTATGGTTATTTTTTACTTGGCTGTTTGAGCTTCCTTGGACTTCTGTCCTTCTGCCCTAAGACATGGGACCATTCATAGCTGGTGCTTCATAGCTGGTGCTTCACAGCTGGTGCTTCCCCGTGGCATCCAGCAACTGGCTATAGGCTTGGCGGGTCACAGCCATAATTGCTGCCCAGAGGGACATGGGATTGGCAGGTGTTGCTATCTGGGGGATACGCACTCCTGGAACCCTTCCCCATCCCCGCTCCATCCACCAAGGCCTGAGTCAGTTGTTGGAGCAGGAGTGAGCACCAGGGTATCCAGGGTACTGCAGGCACTGGTGTGGCCTCTGGGGCCTTGTTTTCCCATCTGTGCAGTGGGGCTGATGATGTCTGTTCTCACTGCTTAACAGGGAGCTGGTGGATGAGGTAGAGGCAGAGTAATTGGGGAGTCCAGTTCCACTTGTGTTGTCTTCAGTGCACATGCATATTCATTTTATCCCTTCTTGCTCTGATGCTGGCAGGTAGGCAAGGTGAGGTTTATTTATCCTCTAGCTGCAAATGGAAGAAACCAAGGTTAAGAGAGACCTCTTGTATGGTGACAGTGGCCTACATGCCAGTGTTAGAGGCAGGGCTGGAGACAGGTCTGGCCCCCAGGTCAGTGCCCCAACCCTGCAGCTTACTGGTCTTGCCATTCTGAGGTTTTGTCCTTCCCTTAGTCATCCAGCACCTGCTGCATTCAGTCCAAGAAGAGAGCAGGAAGCAGGGGACACAGGAAGCCAGGCCTCCAGAGTCAGCTTTGTTTGCCCCTGACTGTGTGGCTTTGGGATACTTCTGTGGGTCATTTGTTTGTTCGACAGTTGTTTATTGGGCACCTGTGGTGCCTGAGCCTGTGAGAGATGCTTGAGCTGCAGAAATTAGAGGAGTGCAGCTCCGCTGTCAGGGAACTCACAGTTTGGTGGGGGGCGGCAGCTTGTAAAGTCAGTGCTCCTACAGTGCGCAGGCATAGTGTCCAAGTAGAGTGCGGTGGGGCTTGAGGAGCCGAAAAGGTTGACGGTCTTGACCTGCTGGAACCTTAGTTTCTCTATCTGTCAATGGGTGCTTTGGATCGCTTTGATTTCTGGGTCCCTCTGTCTTTTACATTCTGTGACTCTTTATGAAGACAGTGTTGTGTTGAGGGTTAAAACACACCTGGTGTCAACCAAGATTTTATGTTGAAAGTGCTTCCCAGTCAGATGGAGATGGAACAGTCTACTGTGTTCTATATATTTATCTCTTCACAAACAATTACTCCTCTAATGGGTCAGATACATTTGTTTTGTATGGCCAGGGAGTGCTTTTCATGCGCGTTGGTTTGGCTTATGGCTGTGCGCTGGACCAGGAGTTTGCTTATGGGTCACGGGGTAGTGAGGGATTGAGGGCACGTGTCAGATGTGCTGCTGCAGGTCTGAGCCAGGGTTGGGTGTGATCCCATTAGCAGGGTGTCCCAGGGAAGCGGCTGCCATCCCTGGTTCCTAAGACTGTGTCTGGTCTCCCAAGTGGGTGTGTCTGTCCTCCCAAGTCTGGGCCTTGTGGGCACCACAAATGTGGGCTGAGAGAGCAGAGTAGGAGTCACTGTGAGCAGGAATTGCTTGAGGCAGGCTACAGGTTGGGTCAGGGCTGGGAGCAGGTCTGCTGGAGGGGCAGAGGGCAGGAAGGCTGAAGAGGGCCCTGTCCCCTGAGGGCTCTCCCTTTCCAGGCCTCATACTAGGAGACTTGGTCGAGGTTGTCCAGGCAGCAAGCAGCAGAGCTGGGATGACCTCTGAGTGGGAGTTCTGCGTTCTAAAGCTCTGCAGAGAGCGAGCTTTCCAGCAACCAGTGTGTCATTAAGTTGAAGCACTGGAGGTGCTGCCTTTTCATTAGTGTCCAAGGGTTTTTTTCTTGGTGTCCTTTGGAGTGAGGTGTAGTGGGGAGCAGAGGGGAATGTGAGTTTAGGGAATGACCTGCAGTGAATTGCTGCTCTCTGCTCTGTGTCTGTGCACGTGTGTGGGAGGGAGGGAGACAGGTGAGTAGCTAGAGGTGGCAGGGACCTTTATTAACTGCCCACATAGAGCAGAGACACCTGGACCTTTACCTCCTTTCCTTTGCATTGAATCTCTGCTATGTAAGAGTCACTACTGTGTGTTGTGGGCAATACAGAGATAAACCAAAGCCTCTTCCTTGAGAAGTCCTCAGTGGAACTGAATATGGAACTTTTGGCCCACTGCAAAGTGAAAATGTGGGGCCCCTTGCTCATAAGTCATTAAGAATTTTAAGGTGGCGACGGCAGAGTGTGAAGCCAGGTGTGGGACCTTGTGAGACTGCACAGCTGGTGTGTTGAGGATGCCAGCCCTGGTCGCATCTCATAGGTCAAGCCTGGCCTGGTGGACATCAGTCAGAACCACAGGGAAGAACAGGCAGGGTGGTAGCAACAGGCCATTTCCTGGTGGAGGGGTCCGGGAGACTACTAAGAGAGGTTCCATTTACCACTGGGCCTGGAGGGATGGCTAGGTAGAGGTGGTGGTGATGGTGGAGGTGGGAACAAGTGGGCAGGGAGTGGTGAGTACGAGGCCCTTTGGCCTGGCCAGAGGCCTGCGGGGGGCAGGAAGAAGAGGGATGGTGCAGACAGGCTAGGTCCACCCCTTGAGTCTTAAAGACCCTCGAATGCCAACCTCTAGGTAGGCTTTATTGTGTAGACAGGGACTTCTGGGCACTTGAAGATGGCATAGAGCTGGGCTCTGGGGGGCACTCTCAGGAGGTAGGACTTGGTGACATCCCAGTAGCTGGAAGGACTGAGGTTGAGATACTTGACATTTGCTGTTCAATTAATCTTCTGAGCCATTGTAGATGAGAAAGTGGAGGTGCAGAGAGGTGTTCTGTATTTTGCCCACAGTGGCAGGTGGCTGAGCTGGTACCCTAGAGACCCGAGCAGGATTGGGAGGTGGATGAAACAGTTGAACTGTAGAGGTGTTACTGGGATGGTGGCAATAGAGAGAAGTGACGCATATGAGAAGGTGTGGACGTAGATCAGGTGGACAGAGGCATCTGAGTGGGTTGCATAGTTGTGAATTCCCAAAGCTGAAGACATCCTGAGTCCGGAGGCGGGGGTGGCCATCCCACTGCGGCCCAGAGACAGTTGTGGGGTGCCCCCCTCTCCTGACTCCTTAGTCCTGCCCGCTGCTAGCTCTTGGTGTTTTTCCACCCTAATCTGCTTCTAAGTTTCCCCATTTTCTCATCATCAGTCTTTGGGCATGTAAAGGTAGGAGTCTGTTCTCCAGACTTTTTATATTTTTGCAACTCTTGGTACTTTCGTACTTCCTACATTTGTTGTGGTTTTGTGCTGCATATGGTGGTTCAGGCATGGTTAGAACAGCTGGGAGAGATAAAACTGACTTACAGCCTGTCTCAGCGGATGTCCTTGGGTTTAGGTATTCCTGCACTTTGAAGATGTTCCTCATCTTTGCCACCCCCACCCACTGGGGGCCAGTAGCGCCCCTCCCCATTGTATGTCCACTGAACCGCGTCCCCACACATACCTTCCTCAGAGGGCTAACTCCCATACCCTGTACCCCAAGACCTGGCCAGGTCACTCATGTGACAAGTTCCAGACTCATTCACGTGGCCTGCCTTTCCTCTTCTGTCCCCAGCTGTCAGAGGATACAATACTAGCATAAAGGGATGAAATAGCCTGCAAATGACCCTGCCTGACCCCTTCCTGGGTCTGGAAGGTGAATCCTACACAATCTCCCAGCCTGGCAGGTGACCTGTGGAGCTTGGTAATTCAACACTGCTTTGCTAATTGTCTGCTGAGGTCACAGGTAGCCCTTGTCACTGCCCATCCACCAGGACCATAGTCCCCCAACTGGGCGAACAGGTTGAGCCACTGTTCTGGGCACTCATGGGAAACAAGTGGCCTCTGTGGTGAGCCAGAGGACAGAGTGGCCGTCAGCATGGGCGAGGTGGCTGCATGGACAGGCCTTCCAGGCTGGACGGGGCCCAGAGAGCTAGGAGGCCTGAAGCAGAGCCCATTTTTCGTGATGATGTGGGGCTCAGAGTTGCAGGGACTGTTTCTCTTCTGTTTCGGTTGCTGTTGCAGGCAGTTTTCTACTGTTTTTTCAGTGCCTGTATCAAGAAGCTTTGTTGGTTCCCTGCTTGCCCTAGGCCAGAGAGGTTACCAGTGGGCTGTGGCACTTATGCATGGCTAGTTTTTTACACTTGATCTTAGCCAAAAGGGCGAGAAGCGATGCATGGCTAGTTTTTTACCAAGTCTCCTTAAGATGCAAACTGAGGGAAACTGAGACTTTAGGAGATTTGAATGTTTCTGTTTTGGCAGTTCTTCCTTAGATATCTCAAGGGTATCTCCACACCATTCCCCCAAACACAAACCCCAAATGTACCTACCACACATTAGGAAAGACCACACACCTCAAAGGAACTAGGTAAATAGTAGGTGACTTGGTTTAACACATGAAACTTAAGAAGGTAACTGAGTGACAGGGGCTGGGATGGTCCTAGGTGTCTTTGCCTCAGAATTTTATTTGCTTGACACACTCTAATGGTGTAAAGGTGGATTTGAGACTGTTTTAAGAGGCTCCAGTGAGTGATCTTAAAATGAAAAAGTGGCTGGCTCTTTTAAAAAACAGATTTTATTTATTTATTTATTTTTAGAGAGGGGGAGGGAGGGAGGGAGAGAAACATCAACATGTGGTTGCCTCTTGTGTGTCCGCCCACTGGGGCCCTTGCTTGCAACCCAGGCATGTGCCCTGACTGGGAATTGAACCTGGGACCCTTTGGTTCCCAAGCCAGTACTAAATCCACTGAGCCACACCATCCAGGGCTGGCTCTTTAAAACTGGTTGCAGCAAAATCAGTATCATTAACTAAAACTGTGTTTAACACCTTTGCCCGGTGAATATTAGTAGTACTTTTAACCCCTCATCTAATGCTTTCATAGGGTAATTCTTTCCTCTCTCATCACAGTTTTGTTGCCCCTTCACCGCCTTGTAACAGTTTTTTGCAATTCTTCTTTCCTACCTCCCACATTTGTTGTGGGCTGATGCCAAATATCCTTAGAAAGAATGCCTGGAAGAGATGGAACTGGGGAGGGGGTGCATATTCTTCCGTGCCATGTCCGTTTCCAGGACCTTGCAGGTCCTCTGGAGGGGAGGTGTGCTAACTCACCTCACAGAGCCTGGGGCCTCTGTGCAGGACCTGCAGAAGAGGGAGCTGTCTCCTCCCACGTGGACTCTCTTGAGCTCATTTCTCTGAGATTGACCCTGCAGGGCTGAGCAGAGAGGCTCCTGTTGCATTTTGCCTCCTAGGTATTCAGTCCCTGAACTTTGTATTTGCTCTGTTCTCTGGTGCCCAGGACAGCCCTCCTCACCCATCTCTCATCTTTGATGTAGTCGCTATGGACAAAAAGCTCAAAATGAAAGAACAAGTTGTAGACTCAGAATGTTTGCCCCCAAGGAAAGAGCATGTTTGCACAAAATCCTGTCTGACAGTTTCCATTTAAACAAGGAAGTTGGGGGCCCAGCAGGCCTAGGAAATATGAAAATTGGTGCTTTGTTGGACTGCAAGCTCATGGTAGCTTTGTGTCTGAGTCTGTTTGTCAATAGAGATCTGAATTTTCAGATGAAAATCACTGACTAGCCATGAGTGACGGTCCCCTCTGCTGCTGCAAGTATACATGCTGCATGTCACTTCAGAGCCTGCTCATCTGTCCCCCAAGGTCTCCTCTTCGTTTTTCTGAAATGTGATGAAATGGGGCGTGCTTTCAAAGATACACATTTTCTGGAGATAGCCTGGCTGGGATAGTTGGCCTTGGCGGCCTTATTTCTGCTCCCATAAGTCCCTAACCTCTTAATGGGTGATGAGACCCTCGCAAGGGCTCCTTGTATTTTTTTTTAAATCTTAATTGTCTTCCCAGATATATTCCTTTGATCACTTATTTATTTACACACAGGCTGAAGATTCAATAGAATTCCTTAACCATGTTAACTCTTTTTTCTTAAGAATACTTTTTTCATAATTACCAAAGTAGTGTTTATTTAAGAAAAAAAAAAAAGAAGAAAGGAAAAGATTTCAGAACTAAACATGATAGAAATATTGAGTTTTTTAAGTACCCGCCAGGGGCCTGAGGCTGGGGAAGAAGACACAGTGGTCATCTGGGTGGCAGGGCCATTCTGGGGAATCATACTGTGGCTGCTGAGTGGGTGAAGGATGAGCAGAGGGAGCAAGGTTTGGCTTAGAGGCAGCTCAGAAGTAATTAAAGGTGCATGGTATATCTGATTTCAAGTCTAGCTGATTGACCTAGGGCTAGTTCCTTAACCTCTCTGAACTTCAGGGTTATTGTAAATTGGGGCTAATAGCAGTACCTTTTTCCTGAAGTGCTGAGGGTTTTAAGTAAGATAATATGTTCATTTGATGGTTTTTCAAGGGCTGCATAGAGCCTGGCACTGTAGCAACTGTATTAGTGTGATAGGGCTGTTGCAACAAAGTACCGCACACGGGGGCGGGGGCACAGGGCGGTGGTGGCAGTGGCTCTCAGACAGCAGCCATTTACTGTCTCACATGTCTGGAGGCCAGAAGTCAGAGATCAAGGTGTCAGCAGGGTTGTTTTCTTCTGAAGCCTCTCTCCTTCACTTAGAGATGGTTGTCTTCTCTCTGTGTCCTCACATGGTCTTTCCTCTGTGTGCAGACATTTTTATGTGTCCAAATTTCCTCTTTTAAGGACTCCTGCAGAAGGCAAAAGGACCAGGAGTTAGAAGGAGACTGGGACCTTTAGGGGTTGGTGTGGTTTCATTTGCTCTACTCTGTGGTTGTGGATGTGCACAAAATAATAAAATATTTTCTCTTGCTTAAGATCAACTTTCTCTGCCCTGGGCTGCCTCTGTGAAAGACACTCCTCTTTGTACATTTGAAATACTTCTCTTATCTACTCCCCTATTTCTTGGAGTCAACTTGGAGCAATTCAAAGACACTATGTGACCAGATTTGGCCTAGGGTGGAGGAGCTCTTTTCTCTGCATTAGAGGAAGGAATGACCACGAGCCTGTTTTCTGAGCATTGGCATATGATTGTTTATGTACTCTGTTGAAGATATGCACTGGATTTGCTAAAATACTAGGTGTGGAAGTGGAAAATCATGGAGGCTTCGTTACCTGTTTAGCAAGATGAATGTTCAAGGTCTTTCACCTTTATTTGGTGGGAGTGGGGGTGGGGGAGGCTGCAAAAGGAATACTCACTGCCTGAGTGCGTTGGTGCAGTGTGTCCATAGCCCAGAGCCTAGTTCGGAAACTCCTTGCCCTGCTCTGGGTGTGACAAGGGTGAACATTTGATGCCTAAGTGGATTTCTGCAGGTGAGGACATGCAGCTCTCTTTTTTTGTAGAACACTATAGAATGGACTGTTTCCACCCACTTCTGTAGGTCACCTTTTGAAGAGTCACACTAAGCTCTGTGTAAATAAGGGGTGAACCCTCCTAGGTGGTGTTGCCTTATCCAAGAGCAAGGTGTGTAAAGCATCCTGTAGCTCATCTGGTATGGGAAAACCATCTGCTTTGGGCCAGACTTTCCCACAGACCCCTTGAAGGGCCAGAGTCTTTACACTGTATTTCTCAGGGCCTCAAAAGAATGGATGGGAAGAGATCATCGTCCTTTTATTTCCCCACAAAGGCCCTTTCAGTTCTGGAGTCATGTAAAGAAACAGGATTTTGGAGTTCATTCCAATCACTAATTCATATGGTAAACTTGCTAAGAACGCACCACCATGAAGTCATGTTTCTGTGGGTGGACACCCTTAGAAACCCCCAGTCGAGGAGTGATGCATCCCTCCGTCCTGCCCTTGGCAGTCATCACCAATTCAGTCCATCCTGGGCTCCTTTCTTAATGAGCCAGGTGTGGTGCACGTTCTTTTAGCAGCACTGTGCTTAGCACTTCCGGCAGTTATTATGAAACATGGCAGTCTCTTAATGATGAATCTCTCACCTTTTCTGGTCCAATCCAAGTCATTCAGTTCTGATGGGGAAACCAAAGGTCATCAGTTGCCTTAACATTGACCAAATCAAATGTTTCTTTGTAGCCTGTGTCCTACCCCAGCATTTGTTGCGGCAGACTGGCCCCTCCAAACACTCTCCATTCCATTGCCTTCTAGAAGATTTCATTCTCTTGTTCTTCCTGTGCCCATGAATGGTCTTTCTGTGTCTATTACATGTCTCTCCCAGAAATAGTTACTCCTTCTATCTTCACCTGTCATATGTCCCAGGATTTTGTCCTGTATATGCCTAGGACAATATTTCCTGCATGGGTGCTGTTCCAGAAGTCCTAGCTCTGGCCCTCCTCCTTTCCTCACTTTTTTCTTACCCAGGGGCTTCACATTACCGTTTAGTGACACTGGGCTTGTCACTCACGTCCTCCAGCCTCTGTGGGGTGACTCCCATGTGGAGTGAGTAGCCTGAAACTCCCTCCCTAGCTCTGAGACAGCAGGCTATCTGCAAAGGGATTTTCTTGAGCACATTCAACCTGGATCTTTTTTTCCCTTTTGTGTCTGGTTTATTTCATTTAACCTGAATCAATATCATTATCTCTCTCAGCTGTTCCCCTTAAGGTTTCTTCCTCTGTTCACTGTAGTACCTTCACAGATACCCCAACTGAAGCCCCCAGCATCTTCCTCCACTCCTCCCACCCATGGTCTCCTTATCCCGTCCTCCTCACCTCTGCACAGTCTCTTGAGTCCCCTCCCAGCCTGCACTCCTTGACCAGTGGTTCAGGTGAGCTCTTGCAGGAGAATCCCAACTGTTTCCTTTACTTCCAGATGTCCCTCCTCCCACTGTTCCTGTTAGTAGTTGCTGTGACAGTTTCCTGAAGTTCATCCCTGCTCTCTTGTTTCTGTGCTCAAAACCTTGGGCATTCCTGAGTCCTAGGGCTGAGGAGCTGGGGCTTCACTTGTAGGGACCAAAGTCATGATAGGATTGTGTGAAGCCAGATGAGGTTTGGACAGCCTTTAAGGCCCAGGGATTTTGGATAATAACTATAATGGAGAGGGAGGGAGGTAAAGTCCTTCCCCCCACTCCAGCTGCCCCCTGCCCCCACTATTGGATTTTTGGGTGCCAGTCTTTTTTTTTTTTTTTTTTTTGGCGGTAAGATACATATAACATAAAATTTACCATCTTTACCATTTTTAAGTATACAGTTCAGTGGTATTGAATACACTCATGATGTTCTACCATCACCACTGTCCATCTTCAGAACTCTCCATCTTGTCAAACAGAAGTTGAACCTGTTCAATAGTAACTCTCCATCTCCCTCTTCCCACCCAGCCTCTGGCAACCACCATTCATTCTGCTGTCTCTGTGATTCTGACTACTGTTAACTACTGCATGTAAATGGAGTCAAAGGGTATTGGTCTTTTTGTGACTGGTTTATTTTACTTAGCATAACACTCAGAACGTATTTATGTTGTAGAATATGTCCAAGTTTCCTACGTTATTAAGGCTGACTAGTAGTCTCTTGTATGAATAAACCACATTTTGCGTATCTGTTCATCTCTCAGTGTGTACTTGCATTACTTACACATTTTGGGTGTTGTAAATAACACTGCCATGAATGTGGGTATAGGAATGTCTGTTTAAGACACCACTTTAGTTTTTTTGGGTAAATGCTCAGTAGTAGATTTATTGGATTATATGGTAATTCTATTTTTAATTTTTTAAGAAACTACCATATTAGTTTTCAAAGTGGCTATTCTATTGTACATTCTTACCAACAGAGCACAAGAGTTTGAATTTCTTCACATTTTCACCAACATTTATTGTTTTCTGGGGTTTTTTTGATAGTAGATATCCTAAGAAATGTGAGGTAATATCTCATTGTGGTTTTGATTTCCATTTCCCTAATGACTTATGATGTTGAGCATCTTTTCATGTGTTTATTGACTGTTTGTATA
This sequence comes from Glossophaga mutica, assembly GCA_039655065.1. NCBI lineage: Eukaryota > Metazoa > Chordata > Mammalia > Chiroptera > Phyllostomidae > Glossophaga > Glossophaga mutica. Next base: position 121,446,988 of record CM077307.1, read on the forward strand.
TCTTCTCTGGAGAAATAGAACTTATTCAAGTCATTTGCCTGTTTTTGAATCAGGTTGTTTGTTTTTCTATTGTTGAGTTTTAGGAGTTCTATATATATTCTGATATTAATCCCTTATCAATTTTATTTAAATATGTTTTCCTATTCTGTGTAGTGCCTTCTTACTGCTCATGGTGTGTTTTGAAGCCCAAATTTAAAAATTTTAGTGAAGCCCAATATGTCTGTTTTTTTCTTTGGTTACCTGTACCTTTGATGTCAACCTGAGAAATCATTGCTAAATGAAATCCCATGAAGTTTTGCCTTGTATTTTCTTCTAAGAGTTTTATAGTTTTGGCTCTTACGCTTGGGACTTTGATTCACTTTAAGTTCATTTTTGTATATGGATAAGGGTCCCAATTCCTTCTTTTGCATGTAGATGCCCAGTTTTCCCAGCATCATTTCTCAAAAAGACTGTTCTTTCCTCATTGAATGGTCTTGGCACCTTACAAAAATTATTTGACCATCTATGCAAAGAGTTATTTCTGGCCTCTTTAATCTGTTTCACTGGTTTCTATGTCTGTCTTTATGTCACACTGTTTTGATTACTGTAGCTTCATAGTAAGTTTTGAAATCAGGATGTAAGAGTAATCAACTTTAATTCTTCTTTTTCAAGATTGTTTTAGCTCTTTGGGATTCCTTGTGCTTCCCTATTAAAATTAGGATTGGTTTTTCTATTACTGCAAAAAATGTCATTGGAATCTTGATAACGATTGCACTGAGTGTAGATCACTTTGTGTAATGTAGGAGTGTTAACAAAGCCCTTGCTTTTTATTCATGTCCTTGTGTTTGTTGTTTCTGTTTGTGTTTTGAATAAGAGTAGAAAAAAAGGAGGTGGAATTTCTGGAAGAGGAGAGGCTAGCAGTAAAGAGTGGAAGAATGAAGGAAACAAGGAAAGATTAGCAGTGTAGTCAGGGAACAGTGAGACTTTGGGTCTCCTGAGCATGTTAGAGCACAATGTTTGTGAGCATTTCCTTTACAGGTAGAAAGCACATTCAACATGTTATTTTATGTGCTTGGCACAACAATCCGTGAACTACAGATAAATACTTTCTATAGCTCCAGTGTACAGATGTGGGAACTGAGGCTCATAAAAATTAATTGCCCCTGGTCACACCTTGATAGTTGGCCAAACCCAGGGGGAGAGCCCAGATTCATCCAGCTGCTGATCCTGTGCCCTTTCCACTGTGAAGAGTCACTTTGTACCTCCCACTTCTGTGGTAGCGGCCTTCTTGGTGGGTTCAAACTCAGCAGGAATATTGTGCGGGAGGGGCAGGGGGAAGTGAGCACATCTCCATGATCTCAGAGTCCTGGAGACCCAGCCCGAGTTGCCTCAGAGATCAGTAATTTTTAAGGCACCACACAAAGCAGATCAGATAAGAAGTGCGGTGTTGCTGCTGCTGGAGGAAGGGTCAGAAACAGCTTGTTGCTGGTAAAGTTAAGACTTTTACTTTGCAGTTCCCCTCTTTGGCTTTTGTGGACTAAATGTCCCTGGCCTGTCCAGCACGGGTTGTCATCTCCTTGTTCATTTTCAAGCTTATGCTGTCAGACTTGGTCTGTTCCCTGGGCGGTCATTTCCTCTGGCTGACCCCTCAGCTTACCCTGATCTGAGATGAATGAAAAATGGCCATTTGGGGGATGACGTGGCATTAAGGGGTCAGTGGCAGAGAGACATCTTTTCCAGTTCTTTGCATTCAGTCTGACCATCAGAATCATGATTTGGTTCCTCAGACCCCATTGGTCATTCTATTTCCTGCTGCCTTCTAAGCCAGAATGGAAATATTTATCTGGTTTGGTCTAGAGATTGTACTGGTCTCCCCTGGGTGGACTAGGGTTAGTAGATGGCTGGAGAAGTGACAAGGTTGGAGGAGTTGAAACCAGGAGCAGAGGACAAGGCTGGCAGCTGAGGTGCAGCAGAGATGATGGGGACCCAATTTTTTCCCCTTTCTTCCTTTCCACTGCTGGAAAAGTTAGCCTTTGCCACAGTGCTGAACACTGGCCCATAAGCCACTTCCTGATGCAGCTGCTTATCAGAGTTACTGCCCCATCAGTTGTGACTCCTAGGTGCCTCTCACCAGAACATTGTCATTGAGCAAGGGGATGGCTGCTCACATCCTCTGCTGTCCATTGGGGCAAGGAATTGGTGAGTTTCAGTTTTACTGATCTTATTAGAAAGGAGTTAAATAGAGTTAGTAGATAAGAGTTGTGTTTGAATCTGAACCCACCACTTACTAGCTTTGTGGTTTTGGGCAAGTTACTTGGCATTTCTGAGCCTATATTTTGCCATGTAGAAAATGAATTGTCAACTTCCGGCCAACATGGAGGTGTAGGTGGACACACTGTGCCTCCTCTCCCAACCAAAATTAAGGACAACAAAGATTTAGAAAAAGAAAACAACCGAACTGATAGAAAATTGAACTGTACAGAAGTCCAACAACCATTCATCCAGACCGGTAAGAGGGGTGGAGTTGCAGCAGGAAAAAGGGGAGGTTGGCGACTTGGGCATGCAGGTAGCAGCAGCTGGCAGATCCCAGGCATGCATGTGGCGGCTAGTGGACCCCCGGTATGGGGTGGCAACTGTGCAGACCCAGTGAGCCACACAAGGTGGCTGGCTGACAAGGTGGTCCCACATTCGTGTGCAGATAATCCAGGTAAAGCGGAAGTGGCAGAAGGGACTGTAATCCAAGAGAGAGTGGAGCAAGCGCCATTGTTCCCTCTTGGATCCCGCCCCCACATACAGCATCACTACCCAGCAACTGGGCTGCCCCACACTGGGGAACACCTAAGGCTCCACCCCTCGCTACGTAACAGCTGCAACCAGACCAAAAAACAAACAAACAAACAAACAAAAAAACCCAAAATGGCTCAAACGGGAGAACAAATCAAAGCTCCAGAGCCAATTCATCTAAGTGACCAAGAGATAGCCAACCTATCAGATGCAAGTTCAAAGCCCTGGTGATCAGGATGCTCACAGAATTGGTTGATTTTGGTCACAAATCAGATGAAAAAATGAAGGCTACACTAAGTGAAATGAAGAAAAATGCACAGGGAACCAATAGAGATGGGAGGAAAACTGGGACTCAAATCAATGGAGTGGACCAGAAGGAAGAAACAAACAACCAAACAGAAAAGAATGAAGAAACAAGAATTCAAAAAAATGAGGAGAGGCTTAGGAAACTCCAGGACATCTTGAAATATTCCAACATCAGAATTATAGGGGTCCCAGAAGGGGAAGAAGAAGAGCAACAAGTGGAAAAGTTATTTGAACAAATAATAAAGGAGAACTTCCCCAATTTGGCAAAGGAAATAGACTTCCAGGAAGTCCAGGAAGCTAGTCTAGAGAGTCCCAAAGAAATTGGACCCAAGGAGGAACACACCAAGGCACATCATAATTACATTAGCCAAGATTCAAATGAAGGAGAGAATTCTAGAAGCAGCAAGAGATAAGGGGACAGTCACCTACAAAGGAATTCCCATTAGACTGTCAGCTGATTTCTCAAAAGAGACCTTACAGGCAAGAAGGGGCTGGAAAGAAGTATTCCAAGTCATGAAAGGCAAGGACCTACATCCAAAATTGCTCTATCCAGCAAAGCTGTCATTTAGAATGGAAGGGCAGATAAAGTGCTTCTCAGATAAGGTCAAGTTCAAGGAGTTCATCATCACCAAGCCCTTATTATAGGAAATGTTAAAGGGACTTACCTAAGAAAAAGAAGATAAAAAATATGACAGTAAAAAGACAGAAATCTCATAGATATTAACAACCATACCTAAAACAAAAGCAAACTAAGCAAACAGCTAGAATAGGAACAGAACTACAGAAATGGAGATCACATGGAAGGTTAGCAACAGGGGAGTGGTACGAGGAGAGAGCGGGGGAAAGGTACAGAGAATAAGTAGTATAGACAGTGGGTAGAAAATAGACAGTGGGAGGGCAAGAATAGTGTGGGAAATGTAGAAGTGAAAGCACTTGTGACACATGGACATGAACTAAAGGGGGAAATGTGGGCGGGAGGGGCTGTGCAGGGTAGAGGGGAATGATGGGAGAGAAATGGGACAACTGTAGTAGCATTAAAATATAATCAATAAAATATATTTAAAAAAAGAAAATGAATTGTCTGTAGTCTGTTTTTCATAGGGTCATTAGGAGGGTTAAATGAAATAATCTTTCTAAATAGTGCCTTTTCTGTGATAAGTACTCAATAAATGTTAGCTGCTATGAGTAGTGAAAGTGTGGTAGTACATTCAAGAATACTGTAACTTGAGCCAAAACAGGCAAGGTACTTACTGTATGTTGATGACTCTCCCTAACACTCCCCGAATCATTTCCATCAGTCTCTTTGATACCCAGGAAAGTTCAGGGAGTAGCAGAAATGCAGGTACAGTTTGATCAGAAGTCATGAGGATTTTATGTCTACCTTACCTTCACCATTAAGTATCCTAGGCATATCAGCCCAACTCTCTAAGTCCCTACCACATGCCTTTGTGTTCATTCTTTTTCTTGGCCAGTGCCTCTCCTTCTACCTATCACCTGCTCCTCCTTTGTCATCTTTGTTGATTTCTCTTTTCATCCTCAGCCCCAAATGCTCAGGGTTTATTCCTTGGATTTCTTCACTCCCCTCACTGTCCACATTCCCTCCCTGGGTTGTTCTGTCAAGTCTCATTGCTTTGAATACTGAGCAAATGCTGATAGTTCCCAAATGACAGATGTAGCCCCAGCCTTACCCCTGAACTTCAGACCATATACCCAACTGCTTGTATGACATCTTTACTTGCGTGTCTGTAGCTGTCTCAAATATACATGCAACTTGGCCAAATATGAACTCATGATTTTCTACCTCCCTCCCCCAGTTGTTCCTCCTGAAGGTTTTCCCATCTCTGCTAACAACCAACTCCATCCTTCCTTTTCCAGGCCAAGAACCTTGGAGTCATTCTTTTTTTTTTAGATTATTTATTTATTTATTTATTTATTTATTCATTTATTTTAGACAGAGGGGAATGGAGGGAGAAAGAGAGAGAGAGAAACATCAATGTGTGGTTGCTTCTCGAGTGGCCCCTACTGAGGACCTGGCCCGCAACCCAGGCATGTGCCCTGACTGGGAATCGAACCTGCGACCCTTTGGTTCGCAGCCCGCGCTCAATCCACCTTGGAGTCATTCTTAATATCTCTTTCTTTCCTGTTCCACATTTAGTCTGTCAGCAGACACTTCCGGCTTTACCTCTGAAATGTCTCCCAAATTCAGCCACTTCACCAGCTCTACTCTTATCACCCTCCTCCTAGCCACCAGCTAGCTCCAGTGATCCTGTTAAAATGTGAGTCAGACCATGTCTCTCCTCTACACAGAACCTTCTAGAGGTTTTCCATCTCAGTAAAACTCGGTGCCCTCTTTATGGCCCACAGGGTCCCTTTTGAGTCCTTCATGCTGCTCCCACACAGGTTTTACTCATGCACCTCAGAGTTACCTGGGAAATGGACACCCATTCACCAACCCCATTCATGTTAAAAGATGGACAGTTGTGGTCCTTATAATGACCACAGAAAGTGGAAAATAAGCATCATTACTGTGATGTTTTAGCAACTTCATGACTCTTGTTCCAAAATTTTGCGGAAGGTACTGCAACTATATCTCAGTTAGGGAGAACCAATACTAACTTACAGACCTGATACTTTGGGGGTGGACTATGTATACTAGGGGGTGACTCTTCACCTGACCCAAAGATAACAAATAGTAGGCTTCCTCTGTGTCCCCAGCCTCCTTGTGCCTGTCAGGGAGAAGGTGAATTTTCCACCTGAGCTGGGTATGTAGGGTGCACGAAGCACGACTTCCTTGATGGATGCCCCAGCCTTTGTGGCTGTTCCATTCCAGGGCCACAGTCACCCATTCCATCCTGAAATGTTGCAGCTTGTCAGCCGCCAGCCTTGAGTCTCAGTGTCCACAGCCTTGGGCCATGTTTTTAAAGGGAAGGAGGCTGAGGCCGTGGGGTGGAGCGTGGCTGCCCTGAAACCTGGTTCTGCAGGAAGGCTTCTTTGCAGCCATAGGAACCCATCCTCCCTGCACCTCTGGAGGTCCTCTCAAATGAGGGTGCCCACACTCCGGGGCCAGTCTCTGCACCCAGTATGGACATGGGTGTTGGGGTGGGCAGGAAGCAACAGCACATGTCAGTGCCATGAAGCCATGGCTCGTCACCCTCTCTTTCCCCCCCACATATAGTCCCTGTGCTCAGCTCAGCTCACGGTGCCTGTTGAATGTCCTCTCAGTAGGGGGAGAAGGGTGGGGAAGGGACAAGCTCACTCTGGGGAATCCAGGCTGGGAAGCCCTGGGTGAGGCCTTTCCTATTCTGAGACCTCACTTGCGCAGGGCGACAGGTTTTGCCTTTGCCTCCTACAGGCTGATCTGGCATCTCAGGTGATTATCCAAGTCTACTATCTTCCAGGGCCTGCTCCAGACCCCTTCCTCCATGAAGTTTCCCCTGCCTGCTTTTCCATCTTTAGAGCCAGGCAGTACCATTGTGTAGAGGGAAGAGGAATGTAGACTTTGGGCTAGACTGCCTGGGCTTGTATCCTGTTCACCCCCTCAGTAGCTCTACCATGACCTTAAGCAAGTGACTTAATTTTTCTAACTCCTAGTTTCCTCCTCTGTGAAGTGGGACTAATGACAACAGCTTCAGGGTTGACATCGGAATTAACTGAGACAACGCTTACAAAGTGCTTACACATGCTGGCACCTAATGGTGATCTGTGCCTATTAGCTGCTATTATTATTGTTAGCAAGGTTCATACAGTCCAGCAGTTTGTCATGCTAGTACAGCTTTCAATCGGGTAATCAAGGGATTGAGGACAGGTTGGAAGGTCTGGTTTGACCATAACAGCAGCAGCTTACATTTAGAGTGCTGGTCATGCAGGTGCTATTTCAAGCCCTTTCCCATTAACTCAGCTGATCCTCTATGAGGTAAGTACACTTATTATCCCATTTTCCAGATATGCATATGGAGGCTGAGTGACTTACCTGAGGGCACAGAGCTGCTAAGTAGCAGAGTTGGGAGTTGAATCCAAGCTGGGGTCGGGAGCATCGGTGTTCTAGTTATTGCCTTGATTTATAGACAAGGGCCCCAGGCTCAGAGAGGGGAAGGGACTTCTGCAGAGTATGCCAACAGGTGGACACCCTCCTTAGCCCCATCTTCTTTCTCCCAGAACTGGCCCAGTGCCTTGCAGGGCTCAGGTGCTCATCAGGAACCTGGTGGACACAACGAGCCCTCTGTCATTTGTGTGCTGGCTCTGGTTCCTCAGGTATGAGCTAGGATACCAGGGAGAGGCAGATGGCCTGGTGGTGACTCCCACCCTGAGACCAGACAGCACCTCCCCCCTCTTTCACAGAACCCTGAGGGAGTGGTAGCTTTCCTTCTCCCTCTCTTCTTAGGTGCCTTGGGGTGGGGCGGTGCACATGCTCCAAGTCAGCTTGGCAGGCCAGCCTCTGTTCACCGTCCGGAAGCTCAGGGAGAACTGTGTGCTGCTGGCTCAAGGCTTGGAACAAGCCTCAGCTCAGCGTTGCAGGTTTCACAGGGAGAAAGTGTGAGTCACTGGGGCCTTGACAAGCTCCAGGTGAATGGAGGCCTGTGTTTGGAACAAATATCTTTCTCACTTGGGCCCCACAGGCTGGTTATCGCTCGGGTGATTTTACTGGAAGTTCTTTTCAAGTGGTCTCCATGACCCAGTGGGTCTGAGTCACATAGTAAACAGAGTTGGCAGGGGCCTGCAGTGCTCTTCGGAAGGACGCAGACAATGTGTGGCCCAGGCCTGTCCCAGTTTGCTGGCTCTCTTCCAGGCTTCTGCCTTGGTTTCCGTTTGCATTCCACCTGCTAACTGTGGTCAGCCTTGGTACTCTGCATCCATTCCGTTTGTGGGCCTGTGCCCTGGGGGCTTGTTAGTAATGCAGAGTTTCAGGTCCCACCCTAATCTGCCCAATTAGAACCTGCACTTTGATCAGGCCCCAAAGTAATTCCTGTCAGTAAAGAACCCTCTCTTGTCCACACACCATGAAAACTTAGGTTCATGCTCTGCTCTCCTTTGCTGGAGACATTTCCAGATCATCCAGCTTTCCCTGGATCTTCTCAGGCCTCTTCACAGGCTTGCATGAAGTTGTGGGGAGCGTCCTGAATGGCAGTGTTTGCTGTCCTATGGGCTTGTGGGGGTGGATGGCAAGGGGGTGGGGGCTGTTCAGTGGTGCAGCTTGTTAGTCTGGGCTTCTCCTTGAGGTGGAGCATGTGCCTTAGGTTTCAGGGCAGGTGGGATGGAGGCACCTTCTGGGAGCTCCTGGGGAAATTGTCTTCGATAGGGCTGAGAGTGAGGGTCTGTGAGGGGCAGGGGCACATGTGCTTGTGCGACAGGATTCCTGTGGGCCTCCAGATTCGACTGTGAAACCCCAGGGGTAGATGCCACTCGACACCCGCCCCTCAGAAGCACTGGCTTTGAAAGGACACCTCGTGACTTTGGAGGAAAGTGACTCCTTTGCCTTTTCCCGAAAGTCCTGACCACACAAGCTTTTTAAGACCACAATAGCCACAAAGACAAAGCATGACCAAGACAACGTCATCTTCGGGCCTTTTTCCCCTCTGAATGACGTCTAAGGCCTTGGGAACATTGTAAAAGCTGGGCTCTGTCCAATTTTAATCACTCGTGCCAGCCCCCACCTCTAGCTCCCAGAAGTCTTGCCAGTTGACTTGGGGGTTGGTAATGCCCAGAGATGCAGATAAAGTTGTCAAACCATCCCTGGGTCAGGCACCAGAGCTCTGGCGGGACTTTGGGGACAGGGAAGAGGAACAGAATGTGTTGGCTGGCCAGCTGACTCCCCCAACTAGGGCGGGAGATGGGCGGAGAGAGAGAAGGGTGTCTGCCAAGTTTAATTAACAGTAGAAACTCACCATGGGGGAGGAGATAAACAATTTGAAGAGGAGGGGTGGTTTACTGGAAGATGGGGGGCTGCTGGTGCCAGTGATGAGAAAGAGGCCAGGCGTTCCTGAAGGGAGCATCTGCCAGCGCATGGGTGGCGTCTGTGGTGTTACAAGCAGGATCCGGTTGAACTCAGATCTTGGAGGTGTGAGTGGGAGAGTTTATTTATGCCTGCTTTCTGATTTGGTGTCTTTGGAAAACAGCCCACCAATATACCAGCTGGCCAGCCTTCCTTGCCCTCATAAATGAAAGAAATAATTAAGAAAATGATGATTGAGTTTAAAAAATAGGCATTGTGTTGCATTCTTAGTCTTTGAAGATATCAATGGATTACTTGAATTGTATCTAACTTTATTTCATGGATCTTTACATAACACTTAACATTTATGATCTGGGAAGAGATGATTTGAGGAATTTGTGATGCTCATTGTTTAAGACAAAAATGCAGAGATATTGAATGGATAGTAAACTGAATGGTGTGGGTTGAACTTGAAATACAGGTGGCATTTCAGTGAATGTTGCTGTTCATTTTTTAGTAGGATCAAGGAATTTCAGGGCCAAATGGGGTTTTCTGTTTCTGTCTCCCTTCTGATGCCATGCAGATCCCTCTCTGATATCCCTGCTAGATATGCTTGGGGTAGCACAAACTGTTTGGCCGTCCTGACCTGAAGCTTTCTCCTGCATTTACCTGCTGTTTCCAGCTCTTGCTGGAGGCCGTACCGAACAAACTGAATCCCTTCTGACAGTCCTGTTTAAAGACAAAACACCTGTCCACTCTCCAAATCGTCCTCTCAGTCCACGTGAAATACCTGCAGGTTCTTCAGAGATTCTTGGAAAATGCGATAATGAGGTCATTGGTCATTCCTGGCCACTGTCCTAGCTTTGCCATTACCAAAGTCCCTTTTTTCTTCTCTTTTTTCCTCTTTCCCTTCATCTCTTTCTCATGCGGGCACACCTGCTAGCTCACCAGCACAGTTGTCCACATCTCTGCCTTCCACATGTGGTCTTTATCTCCTTCTCCCAAATCTCTGCCTTTCGCTGGGGCCTCTCCTATCCCCTCTCTCCCCTCCCATGAGTGTCCCACCTCCTCTTCCTCTTCTCTGTCTACTCCCATCTCTCTTTCCTTTCTCTTCTGAGGATGTGCATGTATAGGATGGCTAGTAAAGGGTTGAGATGGGAGAGAACCCCTTAAATTTGGCCCCCATATTTCTGGTCCTGGAGTTCAAGATCTCATTAGTTCTTGGCCACTTCCTGACATAAAGTCCGAAGCCTTGTCCAAAGGCTTTATTGCTAAAAATCCTGTCTCGGTCTCACCCACTATGCCTAGTATAAACACCTTTTCATTGTATAGTTCTTTTGGTTCCCAGAGCAAAACATTGCTGCATTCCTCCCATTATCTTGATTTAATTGACCCACCATCTTTGCATGTTGTACTTTTGTAAACTCCCAGTTTAGTCTCTGAGTCTGTTCACTGTGTAATTTTGTGTCACCTGTAGTCTCAGTAAGCAGAGCACACTTTCTGTTTCCATTATAAGTGGAGAATGTGATCACTGGAATGGGACAGGGGAAAGGACCTCATAAACTGTCTGCTTGAGCCCTTCCTTTTACAGACCAGAAAACAGAGTTTCAGAAAACTGAACTGATTTGCTTAGCATCACCCAGCCATTCATATATGGATAAGAGCTGTGTTCACAGACTGGGTTTTCTGACCCAGAGGCCTTTCCTGATGCCAGGCAGGTACCACCCTGTCTTTGGAAATATGTTAATTCAAACCAAACCATGGTGGTTGTGTGTCTGTAACCAGGATTTGGCAACATTGTGTCAACAAACAACAACAAAAACATGCCATTCCCTGTCTTTGTTGACAGTGTAATTGCTCATAATTTCATGATAAAACATTTTTTGAAGATTTTATTTATTTATTTTTAGAGAGAGAGGAAGAAGGGAGGGAGGGAGAGAAGCATCAGTGTGTGGTTGCCTCTTGCGTGCCCCCTACTGGGGACCTGGCCCGCAACCCAGGCATGTGCCCTGCCTGGGAATCGAACCGCCAACCCTTTGGTTTGCAGGCTGGCCTTCAATCCCCTGAGCCACACCAGCCAGGGCTGATGATTAATTTTTAATAAGGGGGTAGACGCTGACTAAATTATTAAGGACTGAGCTTGAATGCAATTAGAACACAGGTGGCAAACACAAGGCCCAAGGGCCGAATCTGGCCCTCCACCTTGTTTTATCTGGCTTGGCACCTTGTTTACCCGGTGGCAGTGCCAAGCTCCTTGCCCCTAGTTAAGGAGTAGTTACATTTATACAGTACTAACATTACATTCAGCCCTTTGAAGGCAACCACAAGGCTGACATGGCCTCTTGGTGAAAATGAGTTTGACACCCCTGAATTAAAACCTAAGAACAGAATAGTCAGGCAAAAACAAAACAACAACAACAACAAAAAAACCCCAAATAGTTCATAGACATTTAATTTATGCTATTACCCTCTGCATTTAAGCCAGAATCATATTCATACAAATCTGTAGGGAATCGCCAGACTCCATTTTTTAAAGTATATTTTATTAATTATACTGTTACAGTTGTCCCATTTTCTTTCTTCCCTTTATCCTACTCTGCCTTGCACCCCCCACTTCTACCAGCATTCCCCACCTTTAGTTCATGTCCTTGGTTCCTACATATAAGTTCTTTGGCATCTCCATTTTCTATACTGTTCTTAACCTCCCCCTGTCTATTTTCTACCCACCATTTATGCTTCTTATTCCCTGTACCTTTTTCTCCATTCTTCCCCTCCCCACTGATAACTCTCCATGTGATAGCTATTTCTGTGATTCTGTTCCTGTTCTAATTGTTTGCTTAATTTTTGTTTTTGCTTTTTTAGGTTCAATTGCTGATAGTTGTGAGTTTGTTGTCATTTTACTGTTCATATTTTTGATCATCTTCTTTTTCTTAGATAAGTCCCTTTAACATTTCATATAATAAGGGCTTGGTGATGATCAACTCCTTGAACTTGACTTTATCTGGGAAGCACTTTATCTGCCCTTCCATTCTAAATGATAGCTTTGCTGGATAGAGTCATCTTGGATGTAGGTCCTTGCCTTTCATGACTTGGAATACTTCTTTCCAGCCCCTTCTTGCCTGCAAGTTTTCTTTTGAGAAATCAGCTGATAGTCTTATGGGCACTCCTTTGTAGGTAAGTGTCTCCTTTTCTCTTGCTGCTTTTAAGATTCTCTCCTTATCTTTAATCTTGGGTAATTTAATTGTGATGTGCCTTGGTGTGTTCTCCCTTGGGTCTACTTTCTTTGGGACTCTCTGAGCTTCCTGGACTTCCTGGAAGTCTATTTCCTTTGCCAGATTGGGGAAGTTTCCCTTCATTATTTTTTCAAATAAGTTTTCAATGTCTTGCTCTACCTGTTCTCCTTCTGGCACCCCTATGATTCAGTTGTTGGGACATTTAAAGTTGTCCCAGAGGTTCCTAAGCCTCTTCTCATTTTTTTGAATTCTTGTTTCTTCATTCTGTTTTGGTTGACTGTTTATTTCTTCCTTCTGGTCCAAACCATTGATTTGAGTCCTGGTTTCCTTCCCATCACTCTTGGTTCCCTATATATTTTCCTTTATTTCACTTTGCATAGCCTTCACTTCTTCCTCTATTTTACAGCCATACTCAACCAATTCTGTGAGCGTCCTGATTACCAGTGTTTTGAACTGTGCATCTGGTAGGTTGGCTATCTCTTCCTCGCTTAGTTGTATTTTTTTTGGAGCTTTGATCTGTTCTTTCATTTGGACCATATTATATTGTCCCTGCGCATCTGTTATGTAGTAAGGGGTGGAGCCTTAGGTATTCACCAGGGCAACCCACTTGGCTGCAGTTGTGATACCTTACGTGAGGGAGGGATCCGAGAGGGAACAGTGCCTGTTGGTCGGCTCTCTCCAGCTTTCAGTCACTTCCCCCACTACCCACAAGCAAACTGAGCACTTGTGGTGTTGGTTCCCAAGTGGGTGGTTTTGTGTATGTTCTAGGACCCTGTGGGTCTCTCCAGCAAACTCTCCTGTGAGGTTGGGAGTTTCTCCTGCTGCCACAACACCCACAGAATTTTACAGTCAGAGGTTTTGAGGCTTTAGTTTCCCATACTGGAACCCTGGGTTGCAGTCTGTCTCGGTCCAGAGTTGTTCTTCCGGGTTTATCCACATGCACATGTGGGACCGCCTGGTCTGTCCACCGTCGCCTGCACACCCAGTCCACCACCTTGCCATGAGTCCTCTCCACCCGGCTATCCCCCTCCACCTGTGCTACTGGTCTGGATGCATATTTCTTCTTTAACTCCTTGGTTGTCCTACTTCCATACAGTTTGATTTTGTGGCAGTTTCAGTTTATTTTGTTTTTAAATTTGTTGTTGTTCTTTTGGTTGTGCAAGGAGGCAAAGTGTATCTACCTGTGCCTCCATCTTGGCCGGGAGGGAGTCCTGCATATTCCATTTTAACCTGGTACCTTTCGCTTCCTTGCATATTGTTCTCCCCAAATGTCTCAGTAGGAAGCCAGCTAAGTGATTCCATGTTCCACTCTGCCCGTACATAGATAAGTCTCCAGAGCTGGAGCCTGGTGGAGGTGAGGCAGATAGTCAGGCAGAAACAGCAAAGACTAGTCCCAGCTGACTGCCCTTCTCCTGCCTGTCCCTTGAGATTTGATATCTGTTCCCTGGTGCAGTATGGGTTCTCAGCCTGGTGATGACTGAAGATCAGTTGGTCTGATGGTAGTTTGTGGTATACACAAGAGATCCCTTTGTGGTTAGTAACAAACGGTCTTTCTTTCTGTCCCCAGGCTCCACGTACAGCGTCTTATCCATCATGCCCTCAGACTCAGAAAGCAGCAGCTCCCTCAGCAGTGTGGGTGAGTACCTCTTTTCAGGGCACCCCTCCTTCCTGGAGATAACCAGGTAGGCCAGGGTCTGGGTGCCAGCCACAGCAACCCTGGGTTCATAGAGTGGGAAGTTGGCCCTTACCTTCCATATCACTCATGGAGTCATATTACTTCGTACGATTCCATTCTCATTTTCTTTCATCAGCAATACGTCATCTTAATGGAGGAGGGCAGAAACCTGGTTCTGGTGGTAGAAGGGAGCTGGGGTAGGCATAGGACTTCTCAGTGAGCCCCACCCTCCCACCCATGCCAAGGCCACCCATCCCTGAGACTGGCCCCTTTTGGGACTGTGCTTTGTAAGCAGGAACAGCCCACTAAGGTTGTTGCCTTGGAGACAGGAGTAGCCAGTCCATGCTGACATGGATGTGTTTCCAGAAGCCCGTAGTGAGGCCGACCCTGCTTTCACTTCACGAAAGATGTCCCAACAGGAAGACTGTCATAGTCTCCCAGCTTTCCCACACCTTAGTGCCTTCTCTTTAACACCCCTAGTGCAGTTTCTGATATCCCTGACTGATCTTGATGGGTGGATATACCTTCAGTGGTGAGTCCTGGAGTTTTTGAGTTGAAAGGGCTCCCAGAGATCATTTGGCTGTGCTAAAGATTCCAGAACTAGCCAGGGGCAGACTTTTCATGTGTCAAGTGACTAACACTACAGACCACCTCCAGTGTGCCCGAAGTGGGCTTGGGATACAGTGGTGAGTAGGCAGGTATGGTTCCTGTGCTTGCAGATCTTAGGGTCTATGGGGAAGACGGTTAAATGAGTCAACACAAAAAGTGAGGTCAGAGTCATCCAGAAGGGAAGACAGGTCCAGTAGGGGTACCACATCATTTGTTAGAGCTGCCATAGTAAGGGCCATAGACTGAAATGTATGCTCTCACAGTTCTGGAGGCTAGAAGTCTAAGATCAAGATACGGTGTTGGCAGGGCCACGCCTCCTCTGAAGGCTCTAGGGGAGGGTCTGTTCCAGGCTCCTGGTGGCAATCTTTGATATTCCCTGGCTTGTGGATACATCACATAGTCTGTCTGAGCCTTCATCTTTACATAATGTTCTCTGTGTAAGTAAGTCTTTCCAAATTTCTCCTGAAAAAGGACACTAGTCATATTGGTTTAGGGACCATCCCTGCTCCTCCAGTGTGACCTTCATCTTAACTTGATCATCTATAAAGACTGTATTTCCAAATAAGGTCACATTCACATTTATTAGGGATTAGGACTTGAGCATCTTTTTTTTGGAAGACACAAGGCAGCCCCTCATGGTCTTCCTCATCCTGTGTAGCATTTAGGGAGGACACTTCTGGAACCATGGTTCAGATCTGCTCAGTATCACTTTGTCCCTCCTGTTTTGGACATGTCGATTGCATGCTGGGATTGTCAGAAGTTTGTACTTAGGACTGGCTGTCATGTAGCATGGGGTGGTGCAGTCAGGGTAAGGAGAGCTATAAGGTGGGGCTTTTGTAAACTGCAAGCTGATTGAGCCCCGAGTATGTACGTCTTGCCTCGCTCATGCTTCACCCTTTTCTGGTTCCCTGTTCTCTTGGGAACAAGGTACAATAATCTAACTAATTCACATCACATTGACACTTTTAAGTTAATCCAGTACGTTTTCTAACAGCATTTGCCTTTTAGAAGGGGACTCCAGAGAGAGAGGTCTTGTGTAAACCATAGCAAGTATTGTTAATGGTGGGATTTCGAGCCGGAGCAGGAGGTGTTTTTCCTACAGTGAACCTTCGAGTGCTCTGGGAGAGGCCTCATGTCAGCGGTGCTCCATTTGGTTCTCCACACACTCGGTGGCCCTCGGGGTGGAGGGGTCAGTGGTGTCCTTGGATACTTGTGGGCGGGCAGGCAGAGAGCAGCGCTGTGTCCAGATCTTGAATGCTACAAGACTGGGTTGTATCCCTTCAGGTGAAACAAACCCTCTTGAGTTCACCGGGAACCAAGTTTTGTTGTTCTTGCTCATCTGCATGCTGGTGACATTGTCCCTGGGGTAAGTGGCTCTGTTTTTTCACTGGCTGACTTGAATGGCCTCACGGCTGCAGCAATAGGGATTACCTGTGCACACTGCCTTAAACAGTGAAGAAACGTGACCTCGCGTAATAAGAGCCACTGGGCCGAGCACGTTGGGATGTGGCTCTCTGGTCCCCTCAGTGGTGCCTTCCCCTCAGGCTGATGGCCGGGGCGCTGCAGCAGCATTTCCAGCCATTACATCCTGACAGTGTCCCAGGCTCTGATGCCCATTACGGGAGCCACAGGTGGTTTTTAAATTTATAGTAATTAAAATGAAATAAAATTTCTAGTTTCAGCATTCACACTAGCCACATTTCAAGTGCTTTCTGGCGTCTTGGGGCTAGTGGCTACCATGTTGAACAGAGCAGATAAAAGAACATCTTCGTCGTCACAAACAGTCCGGAGGACAAGGAGGGTTGTCTCCTTTAGTGTCTCCTTATGAGCAAAGAAGCCTTCCCCAGAAGGCTCAGACGGACTCTTCTCACTGACCACAAGTGAGTTGCTTGTCTGTGTCCAAACTGCTGGCTTGCCCAGAGTGGTCACTGGGCCAGCAGCACTCAGGCGCGTGTTAGAGTGCAGGTTCCTGAGCTTCTTGTCATGCTTTCTCCATCAGAAGCTCTGAGCGTGGGCCCCGCATCCACATGTAATAGCCCTCCTGGTTTGAGATGGGCTGGCCTCACCCAGGCCTTGGCGAGAAAACTGGAGTGTCTGTGCCTGGCTTGCACCAGCCCCTTGGTGTGGAGCGAATGGTGGGGTCAGCTATAGGACCACTGCAGCACCTCCCAGAGAATTCCTCCTGGCTCAGCCTTCACCCAGTGACAGGCAGATTTCTTCCTTTCCCAGCCTTCACAGGTGCACCACCTTGGCACAACAGGGTGCTGGTAAGTCAGGTGGGGAGACTGGCTGTGTTTGTGTGTAGGTCTCTCTCTCTCTGTGAACCTAAGGAAAGGCAAGAGTAAGGTCTTAGGGTAAAAATACCACTTCTACTCTTCCAGGTATATCTCCCTAACAAAGAACATTTGGGAAAAGAATGGCAGCTTATATTCAGCATAAGAGAAATTAGTATATGAAACCTGGGGGATGTAGCGTTTTCTTAGTAATTGCTAGTGCCTGGTCGGCTCCCCTGGTTAGCGTTAGATCCTTAGGTCTGTTCCATTTCAGCTCTCTAGCTTGACCCTACAGACACCTCACTTGCCTTTGCCATCTAATGGTCTTACAGGTTGCAGTGTCTTTCTACTGAGGCCTTCCCAGGCAGTTTTTGTCAGCTGAGGGTGAGTGGCTTCTTTGAGTCCTTCCCCCATCCCATGCCACCCATTATTAAGTGACCTGCCCCCTGGGTAGGCCCAGGTATTGCACACTCATTTTAGGCATTCCATATTTTTTCCTTACCATTCATCTTTTATTTTTTTTTAATATTTATTTATTTATATTTCAAAAATATTTTATTATTTATTTTTAGAGAGAGGGGAAGCGAGGGAGAAAGAGAGGGAGAGAAACATCAATGTGAAAGAAGAATTGATTGGTTGCCTCTTGCCCTAACCAGGAAGGGCCTGCAACCTAGGAAAGTGCCCTGACCAGGAATCGAACCAGTGTGACCTTTCACTTTGTGGGACAACACTTAACCAACTGAGCCAGGCTGGTCAGGGCTCCTCTCCATTCACCTTGATCTAATTTCTGTGGTGCCTTTTATTTCTCATCTTGAATAACTGGGAAAGTTTTAAGAAGAGACAGTCTTGGGTGGCATTTATAAAATGGGACTTCAATTTCATGCAAATTGAAGTAACAGGAGAAATTTCTTATTAAACAGAGAGTTCTCCTGGCTTGCTGGCAGGGCAGGGAGCTGGTGAGCTTCCTTCATATTTCAGTGAAGATTTTTTGAAAGTGCAACTTCTGCTTGACAAGGAAGGTGGAGGCAGGGCTGCACCCCAACTCCTTGTGCCCTCTGACCCTTCCTTCTCTAGTCCTTTGGGTTCAGAGGCCTATTTTCTCTTAGTTCATCAGATGAAAGGAGCTTGTGTTCAATTTTTGTAGGGATCACAGAGGGGGACCTGGCCCCTGATCTCAAGAGTCCAGACAGTTGTCTCAGTCCGTCAGGCTGCTATAAGAGCACGGATGGCTTAGAAACAAACATTTATTTCTCACACTTCTAGAGCCTGGGAGGCCCAAGACCAGGCATTAAGGCGGACTCAGTGCCTAGTGGGGCTCATTTCCTGGTTCAGTGATGACACCTTTCCACTGTGTCCTCCAAAGTTGGGAGGGAGCTGTCCTGGTGGGGTTCCTTTATGACTCACCGATCCTATTCGTGAGGGCTCCAACCTTATGACCTAATCACCCCTGAAGGCCCCACCTCCTAATACTGCACCTTGGGGTTAGGATTTCAGTGTAGCAGTTTGGTGTGGGCACACAAACATTCCGACCACAGCAGCAGAGAGGTAAGCTACTGGCTGTCCTGCCCTGTGTAAAACAAATAGCTCAGGGGAAGGAGCACTTGTTTTTGATGAGGGGCATCAGCGTAAGTTTGAGAGAGGAGGGGGCCTTTGAGTTGGGCCTTCCAGGAATGGTGCTCTGGATGCAAGAGCAGCCAGGAAGCAATAGGCCAACTCTGTGTGTCTCTCTGAGTTTAGGATTTAAGACCAAGGAGCTTATCTGAGAGGCGATCTGGGAGCTGGGCAAGGCTGCAGCTGCTGCATTGGAATCTAACCTTCTGTCACCTTAAGGCCTTGGAGGAGCTGAGCTGTGGGCTGGCACCGACCAGGGAACGTATCTCCCTAGGCTTCCACAGTAGGGAAGGGGCCTTCCCTGTGTTTCATCAACGGGTGATGCTTTTAACTGCGGTGAATACTAGGCAGTCAATAAAATGAGGAAGAAAAAGCCCTTCTGGCCAGCAAATGCAACTTCGGTCCAGACAAGAGGTTCTCTAACTTTATCAGACATCAGAATCTCCTAGAAGGGATCACTCCCAGGGTTTCTGATTCAGTCTGAGTGAAGCCTGAAATGTGCATTTTTAACAAGTTCTCTCCTGAAGTTAAGGTGGTTTTAGAAGCACTGGCTCAGGGTATGAGGCTGCATTTCCCCCATGACTCTGGCTCTCCTGGGCTGGAAGTGAGGTTGGCTTGGCTTTGCTCTTTCCTATCTGCGATGACCATGTTCTGCTCCTCCTTTGCTTCTCCCCTGACTGCCAGGGCCTAGAGGTGGCCAGGAAGTTTACCTGGGCATCCTCACTCCCCCTGACTGCTTTTGGCTAGTACCAGCTTCCTCCTTGGCCTCTAGCACCATGGGCCCACAGGGCCCTGAAGCAGAGTTGTGGCCTGTCCAGCTGTAAATAAGATGGAGGGTACTGCTTTTGGGGCTGGCTGACACGTGGTGATGAGGGAGCCAAGGACAAAGGGGCTTATGGCCAAGAAGACCACCCAGCTGCCAGGCTGCTCACTGGGCCTCCTGGCCCGTAGGGGGTGGGCCACACCAGCAAGGGCTACGGACCTGGAGGAGGAGCCAGGCCTCTTGTGATGGAGAGAGGGTCTCTGCTGCCTCTGCCTGCTCTGGCTCTGCTGCTGCTTCCCTGCTCACCCCAAGGCCCAGGTGAGTGACAGCTCTGTGTCGAGAATCCAGGGCCTGTGTCAGCTCTCCTGGCATCTCCCACCACCCCTTTTGGGGCCATTTTTAGTGCAGTCAAATCCCTTATCCCCTGAATCCCATTTTGGACACCAGAAAGGAAAAGAAAATCTGCCTTCTTAACTGGGTTCCAGATTTGGAAAGATGGAGTAAAGCTGGGAGAGAGTGGACAGTTTTGTACTTGAATTCAAAAGAACAACTGTACTGGATAGGAGGGAGAAAAGGGCATTGGACATTTTTTGTCCAATGCCCTCACTTGAAGTTAGTTTTATTTTGGTCGTTATTTAAAATGTTTGTCATGACCATGGTCACTGCCGAGGGGGTTGACAATCAGCTCTTCACCAGTCACACTACTCCTGGGATGATGGCTTCAGTTTAGGGTGCCACAGGGTTTGTTGTTTCTTTAACTTTTTAAAAGTCATTTTTATTGAGGTGTAAGTTTACCCTTTTTGGTACATAGTTCACTGGGCTGTGACAGATACATGTGCATTTACTACTGTCACAGTTAAGACACAGAACAATTCCTTCACCCCAAGAGTTTCCTTCTGTGGCTTTGTGGTTTGCCTTTCTTCCTCCCACCCCAGGGCTGGCAACCACTGATCTCTTTTCTGCCTCTGTAGTTCATCTTTTCCTGAGTCTCGTAAGTGGAGTCACATAATATCAAGCCTTTTCAGCCTGGCTTCTTTCAGTTGGCATATCAGGCATTTGCCATTCTCCTGTGCTTTTCTGTGTATTGGTGGTTTGTATCAGTAGTCCATTCCTTTTTATTGCTGAGTAGTATTCCATTGTGGGGATGTAATTCTGTTTTATCCATTCACAGGCTACTATAAACACTTGTGTGCTGGTTTTGTGTGAACATAAATTTTCATTTCTCTTGTGTAAATACTTCGAGGGAGATTACTGAGTAGTATGGTAAATGCATATTTAACTTTATAAAAGACTGTCCAATTGTTTTTTAAAGTGGATGTGTCATTGCGTATCCCCACCAGCAATATTTGAAATTTCCAGTTCCTCCGCATCCTTGCCAGCACTTGGAGAAGGGAGCTGTACAAAGTGTCCAGCACTGGTCAGGGGAGGACGGGGACATAGCCCTGGGACCCCAGCTTTGGAGCCAGCCACTTTGGTCCTCAGGATCTTTGCTGGGTTCCAATAGGATCTTCCTCCTCAGGCCATGTCTCCTGTTCTGCTCAGGGCTCAGATTGGCCTCTCCATGCCTAGGGGTGGATGATAGCTGGTGCTTCCAGACAGGCGAGGATTTGGGCCAAAACAGTTTCACCTGGAAGTGTCGCAGCTAGGTTAGGAAGAGTGGAGGTCCTCAGGGTTCTTAGCCAGGGCCAGCAGAGTGGAGGGTGTGTGGATGCTGGGGCCAGACTGCCTGACCTTAGGTCTTTGTTTCACCTCTTACCCTCTGACTTAGTGTTGTCATCTGTGATAGGGGTGCTAACAGGGTACACCTGGACGGGCTGTAGGCCGTAACTAAGGTCAAAAGTCAGAACAGTGCCAGGTACCTGGTGACGGTCTCTGAATGCCAGTTCACTTTATTGTTTTCCTCCTGCCAGGAACCACCGGGAAAGCACCATCCCCGCCGCCCCTCCTCACTGACCGCCAAGTGAATGAGAAGGTGGAGAACCTCTCCATTCAGCTGCGGCTGATGACCCGAGAGAGGAATGAATTGCGGAAGCGCCTGGCCTTTGCGGCCCATGGGACGACCTTTGACAAGAGGTAGTGATCAGCCAGCTCCCCTGCTGAACACACTCACCAACTCGCCAATGGGCAAGGGTTATTATCCTGATGCCATCACCACCCCCTCCCCACCAAAGCGGGGTCTTTAGCTCCTGGGGAGAGGGGCACAGGCTTGTTCTGCTTCCTCCAAATTGAAATTGGAACTCACGGCCTGAACCACACAACTCGAGGATCGAAAGGTGTGACACGAAGATGTGTCTATAATGAGTCTGGCCCCCGATGGTGGTGTGCTCATCTGTGTGTGTGTGCATGGCAGAAGAGCCTGGGGTGTGCCCCCTCGCCTCTCTGCTGGCCTTGCACATGATTGTTCAGTGGCAGCAGCTATAAGGGCCTGGTCCTACCTTGGTACTCCTCACTGGTTGATTGGAAGGCCTTGAGTTCATCGTTACCGCCCTCTAGGTCTCTGTCTTCCAGCCCCAAGACTGTACGCCTCCCTCTTTATCCCCTGCTGCTGCTGTGCGCAGTGCCTGCCCTAATAGAGAAAGCCATCCCATTGCTGAGCCCCAGGAGGGTCCACCTCTGTGTGTGTGCATGTGCCACTCTCTCCCTGAAGATCCCTGCCTGCCTCCTATTGGGTGGATCTTTACATAGTTTGTAAACACATTAACTGTACCTTGCCATGTATGTTTTAGAAAGGGTATGTTCCACCTGACTTCTTTGTTTTGAAGAAAACCTTTGATCGTTTGTTTTGCCAGGGAAGGGTCGTCTAGCAGGTAGGCAAAGGGAGACTCTTTACCCACCTGCATGATCCAGGGGGGCTTCATGGAGGAGGAGGAGGGATGCAAAGTGGTTTATCCTTCCAGGAGATCTTGGAGGGGTCCTGAGTAGTTTAATCTCTTCCCTTTAGGACAGGGGTGTCAAACTCATTTTCACCCAGGGCCACATCAGCCGCGCGGTTGCCTTCAAAGGGCCAAATATAATTTCAACTCTTTAACAGTTAAGGAGTAGTTACATTTATACAGTCCTAAAATTATCTCGGCCCTTTGAAGGCAACTGTGAGGCTGATGTAGCCCCCGGTGAAAAGCATCAGGGTGTGTGCCTTGCGCCAAAGAAGATTCCTCTGGGGGAAGTGTCAGCACTGCAAAGCCTGCTCCTTGAGATTGCTTTGATGACCGTATGCCCCAGTCAGTGGCACAAAAGGCAGGGCCTGTGAGGACAGGGTGCACTGGAATGCATGTTGTCCACTGCTGCTTTCATGCTACCAAGGCAGAGTGTGTGGTTGCATAGCAATCACATGGCCAGCAAAGTCTAAAGTGTTCATGGTGTGCCCTTTACAGAAAAGGGTTGCTGATGCCTGCTTGAGGGCAGGTGTTCTCAAACCTGACCATGCAGTGGAATCACCTGGAGGCCTTGTTAAAGCACGGATTGCTAGTTGGTCTGCCCTCCGTCCCTCCATAGTGTCTGATTCAGGAGTTCCGGGGCTGGCCTGACAATTTGCGTTTCTAACCAGTTCCCAGGGAATGCAATGCTGCAGGCCCTGGAACCCCACTTTGAGAACCACTGCTCTTAGCCACTGATCTCAGCTTTGGCTGCACATTGGAATTGCCTTGGGAGCTTAAAAAAATAATCCTGATGTCTGAGTCCCACCTAACGAGTGCTGATGTGATTGGCCTGGGGATTTTAATGTGTACCCATGATAGAGAATAACTGGTCTGAAGAGTGAAGAAACTTTATCACAGGTTTCTGGTGGACCCACTGCATGTGCAGACCTGTTACAAGGTCTCCTGGGAACTGTTGGATGGTACTTTCTCAGCCCTCCAGGCCCATGCAGGAGCACAGGCAACTGAGGGTCACTCTATCTCGGGGATTCTGATTCTGTTGGTCTAGACGGGGCTAGGACATCTGAGCTTAACAAGCGTGCAGGTGGTTGTGGTGCATAGGAGACCAGTATTTGGGATTCACTGGGCTACAGTGACCTAGGACATGGCTTCTGGTGGGAGGGACATTCCTTGTCAGTGTGTTTACAGTGCCGTTCACTGTCTGGGCCAGGCCCTACCACAGGCTGAATCCTGACTACGAGAGGCTGAAGATTCAGTGTGTGCGGGCCATGTCGGACTTGCAGAGCCTGCAGAACCAGCACACCAATGCCTTGAAGAGGTGTGAGGAAGTGGCCAAGGAGACTGACTTCTACCAGTGAGTGGGGCCTGCCTGGCGAGGGCTCCAGCATCCCGGAACAGCTGCCTCTTACCTTTCCCTATTTCTGGACTTGGAGCCAGGCCTTCTGGTCCTAGTCCTGCCTCTGCCATGTAGTGAGTAGAGTGCCTTCAGCAAGTGGGTTTGTGTCCTTGAGGCTCAGTTTTCCTAAGTGCAGAGTGAGGCTGTTAACCCTTCACACCATTGATTGCCACCCTCAGATGCATAGCAGGTTGGAACGTGACTGAAAACATGAGAGAGAGGACCAGGCAGACCCCTGGGCTTCTGGGTCACTGTCCGGGGGCTTTGCTGCAGCTCTTGCCACAGGAGAGGCAGATGGGGCGTGTTCCCTTTCATTCTCCTGGTGTCTCTCTGAGGGTATTTGCCTGCCTACCTGCTGGTGTTAGCTCAGGCCTAGTGCCTCAGTACTTGGAGGTGCCAGGTTTGTACCAGGTAGAGAAATCTCTCTCTCTCTGTCATATATGTACCATTTTGGTGTTAGGTTTTTCACAAGTGGTTTGGGTCCTTCTGGCATCTGGCTGACAGCAGGCTTTGGTCTGCCCCTGAGTGCTGGGGACTCAGCTACTGTTGCTCCCCAGCTGGTGTGTTGGGAGTATTGGGCTCTGGAGGGGCAGGTGATGCCTTGGGGTAGGGGTTGGAGGCTGTCCAGGGCTCACTGTGTGTGGGGATTTCAGCACACTCCACAGCCGGCTCCTGAGCGACCAGACCCAGCTGAAGGATGACGTGGACATGCTGAGGCGGGAGAACGGGCAGCTGTTGCGGGAGCGTAACCTGCTGCAGCAGTCGTGGGAGGACATGAAGCGGCTCCACGAGGAGGACCAGAAGGAGATTGGGGACCTGCGGGCCCAGCAGCAGCAGGTAGAGCTGGGCCAGGTGGCTGAGGGCAGGC
Source organism: Glossophaga mutica (assembly GCA_039655065.1). Lineage (NCBI taxonomy): Eukaryota > Metazoa > Chordata > Mammalia > Chiroptera > Phyllostomidae > Glossophaga > Glossophaga mutica. The sequence goes on from CM077307.1 coordinate 121,471,287, forward strand.
CAAGTCCAGTCACCCACCCACCCACCCTGGCACCCACTCACCCATCCACACATTCACGCCTCTACTTACCTTATGATTTAGCTAGTATTTCTGGAGCATCTGCCTTATGTGAGGCATTGGGATATCTGTGAGGAAACACTCAGCCCTTGCTCTCACGCACTCTCCAGTCCAATGGGGAGACAAATGTTAATCAAATAATCACATGTATCTTTCATAACGAATGTTGCAACGCTATGGTGTTTGCTCAGGCCTAGTGCCTCAGTACTTGGAGGTGCCAGGTTTGTACCAGGTGCTGTGCAGTGTGTAACAGGAATTAGATTTACTCTGGGACTTGGGGGTCTGGCGGTCTGTAGCTCTTTCCTTCGTATGGATCACATGAGATTACAGATGGAGGGAATCTTGGAAAGTTTAAAGCCCTGCACAAGTATGAGATGGACAGTTACCATCGTTATTTTGGGTGGGAGTGTGGCCTATGGCGCTTGCTGCTCTCTGCATTCCAAGTTAGATTCTTTGCTGTGCTCAGCTCTTGTTTCACGTTGATAAAGGCACAGGGAGCAGGCCAGTCAGAGCTGGCTCGCTGTGAGTAATGTTGATCCCTTCTCCTGAAGCTCCCAGGGCTGCCCAGGGATGTGGCCGGGCTGACGGCATGCTCTGTGTCCACAGATGGCTGGATGTGTGGGGCTGGAAGGCAGTCCCAGGAGGAGGCAGTGTGTTCTCTGAGCTCTGCAGCATAGCTCTGATGAGGGAGAGAGCTCCTTCCCCCTCAGAGTCATTATGGTTCCCGGAGTTCAAGCAGGACTGCTGGGGCTTGCTCGACAGTTTGGAACCATCTGACCTTACCTCATAATTTAGCATGATATTATCTAACTTCATTGCTTTTTCATTTATAATTAAAAATTTTTTAATTGCAAAACTGTACCAAGTTACAGAAGAGTTTTAAGTATAGTGCAGAGAATTTTCCCCCTTAATTCAACAGTGAGTTTTCAACCAGATGCCCTGTCACCCCTGCACACGCTAATGTGTACTTCTGACAAGCAAGGATATCCTATGTGATAGCAACATAAACATCATCAGGGAGCTAATGTGCATGCTACCAACTACCAACGGGTCAGTCATCAGACCCGTTCATGATTTGCTAGTTGTTTCAATAGTGCCTTTCGTAGGAAAAGAATCCTGTCCAAAATAAAGTGTTGCATTCAGTTGTCACATCTCTGTGGTTTTTTAAAATCTGGAGCAGTTTCTCTGGCTTTGACCTGTATGACCTTGATGCCTTAGAAGATTTCAGGCCAGGCCAGTTATTTTGTAGGCTGTCCCTCCTCCTGGATTTGGGTGAGTCTCACTGTTGGATACCCGTTCTGCATCTTAGGCAGGATTGTCACGGAAGTGATGCCATCTTCTCCTCTTTGTGTCCTCTCGGTTGGGACATGGCTTGGTATCACCTGTTATGATACTAAGATGATGCTTACCTTGATCACTTGACTGAAGTGGTGTCGCCAGGCTTCTCTCCTGTAAAGTTACTTGTTTTCCTTTTGTGTACTTACCTACCTACCTGTTTACTTGGTTTCCTATTTTATCCAGTGGGTTATGATCCACTCTGGCCAGTAGGAGCCCTTTGAAGCTTGCTTCTCCATCTTTTTATTGTGTCCTCCTTAATCTTTGAGTACTTCCTTGCTCTCTGGCAAAAGATATTCCAGGTTCATTTTATAATTTCCCTGCCCTTGCCCTGGAAAATCAGCCACTGTTCCAAAGAATCCCCATTCCTTTTAGTGGAGAATGGTGTTTAGCAATCATAGCTGGGTGTCCTCATGGCTACTGCGACATCTATCACTGCTTCCAGGCCCACTCAGTGGACAGAGTAGGGAATATCTGAGTGCACCTCTGCACCCCACACTTACACCTCAATATTCCTCTCTCCCCCTCCCCCTTGTGTTTCTGTGTCTGCATCAATATGTAATATGTATCAAAAGTTGTGAGTTCACTCACACTAACATTTTCAGTTTCAATCCAGTGCTATAACACCACAGGGTTCATTCTAGTTTTCGCTTTCCATTTTTGCAACTCCCTTTATAGCAGTATGAAAATTGGCTCCTATTACTCTTATTTTTTTTCTTTTATTGATTTTAGAGAGAGGAAAGGGGAAGAAAGACAGAGACATTAATTTGTTCTTCCACTTATTTATATATTCACTGGTGGATTCTTGTATGCGTCCTGATTGGGGGTTCAACCCACAACCTTGGCGCATTGGGATGATGCTCTAACCCAGTGGTCTCCAACCTTTTTGGCACTAAGGACCAGTTTTGCGGAAGACAATTTTCCAAGGACTGGAGTGGCGGGGATGGATTCAGGATGGTTCAAGCACATTGCGTGCAAGCTCACCTCCTGCTGTGTTGTCTGATTCCTAACAGGTCTGGACTGGTTCTGGTCTGCGGCCCAGAGGTTGAGGACCCCTGCTCTTACCCCCTGAGCAACCCAGCCAGGGCCTGTTCTCTGTTATTGCTAACCTGTTTACTTGCTCTGTCAGCCCCACTGTGTGCTCTCCTCCTATCCCCGCTGTAGCTTCTCCCCACACCACCCCTTTCTCACCCGCTTGGCCCTTGGGCTTCATGCCTTCTCTCCCCAGGGCCTTACCTCTGCATGGGCCCCCATCCTGTGCAGGCCCCAGTGCCCATGCCGGGCACCACAAGGGCCATGCACCCGCGGCAGCCCCTGTCCTGCTCTGCCTCACTCATGGCTGGCAGGTTAAATTGTTCAGAAAGGGGAGGGGCAGGACTTTTTCATTTTTTGTAACAATAAAAGAATCCGACAACACAGACATTTTAAAAATAAAAAGTAAAATTCTTTCAGTTGTCTCCCTCCCAAGAAGTGACCACCATGAGTGCACCACCCGAGAAAAGTTTGAGATATTTTGTATGTGCACTAGAATGCTTGTATCTTGTTAATTTATTTCACAAAATGGAATCATACATGTGTTCTGTGCTAACACTTTTTTTTTTTTTGCTGAATGTGTATCAGTGCATCTTCCTGTTTCAGTACAAATTCTGCGCTCGGGTTTCTAACTGCTGCAGAGTATTGAGTGTCAGAGAAGCACTGTGACTGGTTACAGTCTCCTGTTGACTGACTCTTGTGCCCTTTTCAGTATCTCCCCATTATAAACTGCATTCCGTTAGAAAAATTGACCTCTGCTGTTGGTTTTCTTTCTTTCATCTTTGTTATGTGGAGTCTTATATGGAATACCCAGTGCAGACTCAGTGAGGGACCTTCAGATGATGCACTTGGACTTACCTGACGTCTTCTTTGTGAGCATTCTGACTAGGGGACTTGGTTGTGTGTGGTCAGGTCTGGGGGCGGGACTCGGTAGGCCCTGATGGAGGTTTGGTAGTGAGGAGGTTTGTGGGAGGGGAGATAGGAGCCAGGCCAGGGCAGCCGGGGTCCAGCTGCAGTCTCCCTCCTGTACCCGGGAGGCGCCACTGCCCACCTGCTCTCTGATCCCATGGACAGACGCTGCTTAAACACGCTCCACTTTCCTTTCTGTCCCTTTAACGGTCCCAGCCTGGGGCTGGGTCGTGCTAGGGGAGCACTGCTGTAAAGGCAACATGAGGTACCAAGGAGGAAGTGCTGTACCAGCTTGTGGTTGGTACCACATTGAGTTCGCTGAATTTCTCCGCTGAGATCCTTCCTCCTGCCTGTCCACAGAGCTTCCTAAAGCAAAGGGTTAAGACTGAGGTTTTGATTGTTTAGAGGCAAACCATTTTTATCCCAAAAGAACTCCTCTGCCCTGACTCACAGCAAAGGCTGCCCACCTGAAGGCAGGCCACCCCATCATCATCTTCACCCCACTTTGTTTTGTTGTTCACTTGTTTGCTGACATTTTTCACCCTGGTCTAAACTTGAGTCAACCTTTTGCCTTTGAGTTTAGTTTGGATTTTATTTTTCTTTGAGTGATTCATACTTTCAAATGAGTTTGTGGCTCTATCTTCATCTAAAGGCAGTCCCACAGCCTTGCTACAAAGTGGCAGAGCAGGGCTTTGTCAGTGTAGCTGAGCTGGTCTCACATGGTAAAAGATATCACAGATGATAGCCGTGGTCCCGTGCCTGTGCGTGTGAAGCACACAGTAAATGTTTGCTGGCATTGTTTTTATTCTAGTGCTATCAAGCTGGATTAAAGTCTGCTGCCATTGAGGGTGGGGAGTGGCTGTAGCCCTCATACACTGTTGGGAACATAAGGTGATGCAGTCACTTCGGAAAACTGTGGCAGTTCCTCAGATGGTTAAACATAGTTCCAGGTGACCCAGCAATTCCACTTCAGTGCATATACCCGAGAGAATTTGAAACATATGTCCACACAAAAACTTGTCAGTGTTCGTAGCAGCATTATTCCTAACAGCCAAAAGTGGAAAAAATTCGAATGGCCATTGGTTGATGAAAGGATCAGTAAAAGGTGGCATTTTCATGCAGTGGAATATTACTCAGTGCAAAAAGGAATTACGTGCTGGTACCCACCACAGTGTGGTTGAACCTTGAAAACATTATGTTAAATGAAGGAAAAATGCATATAAAGTCCATGCATTATTTGACCCATTCATATGAGACATTCAGAGCAAGGCAATCTATAGAGGCAGAAAGGGAAGGAGTGGGTGGGTGCCTGGGGCTGTTGGGACGGTGGCGATGAGGAGTGACTGCTGCTGGGGACTGTTTCTTTCTGGGGTGATGAAAACGCTCTGGAACCAGTAGTTGTAGGCACTGCACACCCTTGTGACTACACCCAAAAGCACCAGATCGTGCACTTCAGAGGGCGAATTGTTTGTTATGTGAATTGTTACACCTCAGAATAAAAAACGTCTCTAGTTATTACCTTGTCATAAAAAATATCTGCCCTCGCGAGGCATAAAATTTCATTTCCTCCCATTCTCTCTCTTCCCTTAGGCCCGTCACAGTTTGTACAAACAGACTGGGATTATCCTGCCACCCCCACCTTTCCTGTTCTTCCCCCAATGACGGGGACAGGTTTTTTCCCTCCCTCGCCCTCCTATTCTTTGTTCTCCTTTCTTTTCCTCCAACTGTGACCCTTGGAGTGGGGTAGTTTATTATAGTGGACAATGAATTTCCCAATTCTGTTCAGCTGTACCGGTGCTCTTTACCATGTGCCTGCCACCTTGGGATGTGGGCCCCCCCCCCCCCCCAGAAGAGGTGGCACGGCTGCCAGTGGGGTGGGGGTGGGGCTGGGGGCAGATATCCGAGACGGCCCAGGCCCTTTGCCTGGGCTGTCTCACCTTCACCAGGTCAGGGGTAGGCTCCTGGGCTGAGCAAAGCCCAGGCCTTGGGTAGGTTAGCAGCAGAGGAAGCAGGGAACATGGGGGTGGCCACAGGTTTCCTCCCAACAGGCCTGAGGGCAAAGGTTGACCTTGCTGGACAAGGCAGGTTTTGTTGCCTGGTTCCTCCCACGCCTTGTTAACTTGAAGAGGCCCTTGCGGGGTAAACGGTGCTGTTTGACTTGCATGTTTGCTTGAAGGATTTGTGCGCTCCCCAGCTCTGCGTGATTTATCTCTGAGGAAATGAGGCAGCCCTGGGTGGGGATGGGAGGGTGCAGCGCTGCAGACCAGGGGCCTGGGAGAAAAGGTGGTCCTCCTTGTGTGTGTGTGTAGGGGGAGGGGCGTGTGTAGGTGGGAGGTGGCCGCAGCATGGCAATTCCATCTCCAGGGCACCTCAGTCAGAATGCGCCATCGGAATTCTTCTGGTTTGCGTCAGAAATGTCCAAGAGACCCTGGGCGCAGATTGCCAAACTTGGTTTGGGGTGCAATGTAGAGGATAGTTCTGCATCGTTTTTCTTTATTACAATAATTAATGTTCTTTGGTAAAAAAAGAAAACTTCAAACAGCAGTGAAGTCTCCAGCCCCCCGCCCCCGCCTAGTGTCATCCCTTAGAGATGACTGACCTCTCCGAACCACTTGGGGTATGTCCTTGTAGACATTTTCTGTGTCATACTTAACACACAAAGTTTTGTTTTTATTTTCTTCCACCCGCCCCTCCCATAAATATATAATGGACCTCCTTATATTTTCTGTAAATTTGGAATACCCACAACAGCATATTTCATAATTTAATTGTCAGTCATTTATTAACCCCTTCTGTGTGTGTTGATACTCTTGGTTGTCTACACTTTTTCCTATCACAAGTGGTTTTTTGGTGGCCACACTTACCTGTCCTTATGTTCCTTTGTACATGTTTTGTGAAGTTACATTCTTAGAGGTAAAATCTCAGGGTCCAGAGCATTGCTTTTCATTTTTAATTGGTTTTGCCAATTTATTTGGGAAACTTATAAGGCCCCAGGAGTCTTCTCTCTCCTCCTCCTGACCCTGGCCCCTGCTTTAAATATACTTTGGTGATTCATGAAAGTTAACTTCTCTTCCAGATACTCCTCTGAAAGGCATGCCTCACAGAGAGGCCCAGAGAGAACGAGGGTTTCTGACCAATGCAGGGACGAGGTGAGAGGGCGCAGCTCAGGCTATGGGTGGAACCAAACCCTGGCTCTGTGCCTCCCTTGTGCCACTTCTGTCCCCTCCTCACAGGCCCCTTCCTCAGGGTCTGGGGAGGAGTCAAACCTGAAGACTGCTATCTGCCTGAGATGAGACCCTTTGAGGGTTCTGGGCCAAATGTAAATATTCTCTCTCACTCAGACTGCTGTTACAACCTTAGCTGAGGAGCTGAGCATTTGATTGTTGTGTGTGCGTGTGTGCACACGCATGTGTGGGACTTCCTATCCAGAACATAATCTAATGATGAAAAGGAAAAAAATTCTAACTAATAGGATGGTTTTTCACATTCTGTGGAGTTAACTTTGGCTGTGATTTCCCCAAATTTCTTCAGATGCTTTTGATTATGTTAGCACAGGTATGATTCTGAGTTTGCTTGTAGAGAAAAGCTGAGAGGTGTTTGGGGCCCTGTGAGTCTCTTTGAATATGTAGATGCTGTTCTGTGGGAAAAGGGCTATTCTGCGTGACTCTGGGGCTCACTGAGAACAAGAGGTTAGAAGCTGGGGAAGATAGTTGGTTTCAGCTCACAGCAAGTAAGACCTTGTGCAGTTTCTACCTGTGGGCAGGTGGAGCCATGGCCCTGGCGGCTGGATCTCCCCCGGGCCCCTTCTGTTCCTGGATCCCACCATGTTCGTACAGGTGGGTTGTGCATCAGGAAGGATCCCTGGGCTGCTCTGGGACTGACCCTGACCAACCTCATCTCACTGGGAACTTGTGACCCATCTGCCCTGGATTGTACCTGGATTGACATGCAGGCACTGATCCAGGCTCCTGGTGGTTAGGGCATTTGGGGGACTACTTCCCCACAAAGAAAGGTCAAACCATGGTGTAGAATCCAGATTCTGTCATGGGGGTGGGGGTAGGCTCCGCTGGGCCAACGCCCCGAACAGGGTCTTTGTGTCATTTCAAGGCCACCTTTAAAATTAGTTTGTTTTCTAAAGAAGCTTGGACTGCAGAACATTTGACTAGTCCCAGGTCTGCCACCTTGTGGGGAACTCCCGGAATGGCGGCAGTGCCTTTGCTCTGCAGTAAACCACTGGACTCCTTTGGAGACACTGGGCTTCTCACCTGGCTTAGGGGATGTTTAGAAAGTGAAAAATTTGAAGTGATTTTTATCAAAATGTTGGAGGCACTGCCCACAAGTCAGGGCAGTCCTTTCTAGAAGTGGGACCTTTTCTAGATGTGAGTAGAAGGTACTGATTGCCCGAAAGTCAGGAGAGCTCTCCATTGGCTTTGTGTGTCCTGGGCACGCATGGGCATGTCCTTGTGGGATGCCCTTCCCATCTCGCAGTGGTAGACGCTGCGTCAGGTATGTCCTAGTGTCCTCCAGCCATCATTGCCTGCACTTAGACAAATTCAGGTGTCCCTACTTTGTCCTGCACTCAGGGTCCCAGTTCTCATTTGTCAGGTGATTTATGGAAAAGAATAATGTTATATTTCCATCTCATACCATACACAAAATATATTCCAAGTTGTTTAAAGATTTAAATGTATAAAGTAAACTAATACTTTTTAGAAAAATATAATAGAATATCTTCATAATATCAAGGCAGGAAGGAAGGAACTTTTGAAATAAAACTACCAAAGCATACCATAAAGGAAATACATGATCGATAGATTTTACAGTATTAAAATGTGAAAGTTTAGTGTAGCAAAGACACTGCAAGAAAATTGAAAAGCCACATATTGGGAAAAGATATTTGTAATATAACTAGGAAAGGATTAGTACCTGGAATTTAAAAATAAACTCTACATAAAGAAAGAAAGGAAGAAAGAAAGAAAGAAAGAAAGAAAGAAAGAAAGAGAAGTAGAGAAAGTGTGTATAGTCAATAAACATAAGGAGAGTTGCTCTTTTTAGTAATCAGAAAGCAAGTTTAAAAAAATCTTATTTTTTTTGTCCATGAGATGGGCAATACTGTAAAATATCTGACACTTTCACACTAACCAAGAGGTGGAAACAACCCAAGAGCCTTCGTTGAATGAATGGATAAACAAAATGCAGTGCATGCATGAAATGGACTATGATTCACTTTTAAAAAGGAAAGAAATTGTCACATACATCAACATGGATGAACTTGAAGACATTATGCTAAATGAATAAGTCACAAAGAGATTAATTAGTGTGTGATTTCATTTCTGTGCGGTACCTAGAGTAGCCGGATCCGTAGAAACGGAAAGTAGAATGGTGGTTTCCAGGGGCCAAGGGGGGAGATGGAATAGGGGGTTGTTTTTCTTTTTTATTTAATTTTTAAATTTTTTATTTTTTTTATTTTTTAAATATATTTTATTGATTATGCTATTACAGTTGTCCCATTTCTCCCCCATCATTCCCCTCCACCCTACACACCTTCTCCCACCCACATTCCCCCCTTTAGTTCATGTCCATGTGTCATAAGTTCTTTGGCTCCTACATTTCCCAAACTATTCTTGCCCTCCCCCTGTCCATTTTCTACCCACTATCTATGCTACTCATTCTCTGTACCTTTTCCCCCTCTCTCCTCCTCCCACACCCCTGTTGCTAACCCTCCATATGATCTCCATTTCTGTGGTTCTGTTCCTGTTCTAGCTGTTTGCTTAGTTTGCTTTTGTTTTAGGTGTGGTTCTTAATAGCTGTGAGTTTGCTGTCTTTTCACTGTCCTATTTTTATCTTCTTTTTCTTAGGTAAGTCCCTTTAACATTTCCTATAATAAGGGCTTGGTGATGATGAACTCCTTTAACTTGACCTTATCTGAGAAGCACTTTATCTTCCCTTCCATTCTAAATGACAGCTTTACTGGATAGAGCAATTTTGGATGTAGGTCCCTGCTTTTCAAGATTTCAAATATTTCTTTCCAGCCCCTTCTTGCCTGGAAGGTCTCTTTTGAGATATCAGCGGACAGTCTGATGGGAACTCCTTTGTAGGTGACTGTCCCCTTATCCCTTGCTGCTTCTAGAATTCTCTGCTTCATTTTAATCTTGGTTAATGTAATTACGATGTGCCTTGGTGTGTTCCTCCTTGGGTCCAACTTGTTTGGGACTCTCTGAGCTTCCTGGACATCCTGGTAGTCTATTTCCTTTGCCAGATTGGGGAAGTTCTCCTTTATTATTTGTTCAAATAAGTTTTCCACTTGTTGCTCTTCTTCTTCCCCTTCTGGGACCCCTATAATTCGGATGTTGGGACGTTTAACGATGTCCCGGAGGTTCCTAAGCCTCTCCTCATTTTTTTGAATTCTTGTTTCTTCCTCGTTTTCTGTTTGGTTGTTAGTTTCTTCCTTCTGGTCCACTCCATTGATTTGAGTCCCAGTTTTCCTTCCTTCTCTATTGGTTCCCCATGCATCTTCCTTCATTTCACGTATTGTAGCCTGCATTTTTTCATCTAATTTGTGAGCAAAATCAACCAATTCTGTGAGCATTTTGATGACCAGTGCTTTGAACTGTGCATCTGATAGGTTGTCTATCTCTTCACTGCTTAGAGGAATTGGTTCTGGGACTTTGATGTGTTCTCCAGTTTGAGCCATTTTTGGTGGGTTTTTTTTTGTTTGTTTTATTTTGGTTTTAGTCTGGTCACGGCTATTACGTATGAGGGGTGGAGCCTTGGGTGTTCCTCAGGGCGGGGCAGCCCAGTCGCCGGGTTGTGACGCTATAGGTGGGGGCGGGGTCCGAGAGGGAACAATGGTGCCTGTTCCGCCCTCTCCTGGAGTCCGGTCCTTTCCGCCGCTTCCCCTTCACCTGGATTATCTGTGCAGGCTCGGGCATGCTGTTACATAGTGAGGGGTGGAGCCTCTGGCGCTCCCCAGTGCGGGGCAGCCCAGTCGCTGGGTTGTGACGCTGTATGTGGGGGCAGGGTCTGAGAGGGAACAATGGCGCCTGCTCCGCTCTCTCCTGGATTCAGTCCCTTCTGCCACTTCCCCTCTGCCTGGACCATCTGCTCGCGAGAATGTGGGACCACCTGGTCAGCCAACCACCTTGTGCAGCCTCACTGGGTCTGCACAGTTGCCCCCCTGTGCCCGGGGTCCGCCAGCTGCTGCCTGTGCACCTGGGAACTGCCAGCCGCTGCTGCTTGTGTCCGCACCTCCACTGTCTCCTGCTGCGACTCCACCCCTCTTACCGGTCTGGATGAATGGTTGTTGGACTTCCGTACAGTTCAATTTTCTATAAGTTCTGGTTGTTTTCTTGTTTCTAAATATTTGTTGTCCTTAATTTTGGTTGTTAGAGGAGGCACAGTGTGTCCGCCTACGCCTCCATCTTGGCCGGAAGTCCGGGGGTTGTTTTTCAATGGAATCAGAGTTCCAGTTTTGCAAGATGAAAAGGTTCTGGAGACTGGTTGCACAATGATATGAATATATATAACACTACTGAAATGTACACTTAAAAATGTTAGGTTCTGGTCAGGTAGCTCAGTTGGCTAGAACGGTGTCTCAGTAGTCAAAGTTGTAGGTTTGATCTCCAGTCAGGGCACATACAAAATCAACCAGTGAATGCATAAATAAGTGGAATAACAAACCAGTCAATCTCTCTCCTTCTCTCTCTCTCTCTCTCGTTCACTCTCTCTCCCTCTCTCTGCCTCTGCCTTCGTCTCTTTTCCTATCTCTAAAATTAATAAATAGAAAAAATAGTTAAGACAGTTTGTTGTTTGTATTTTGTCACAACTAAAAATTAAAGAAAAATGTGACTGTATGAAATTTTGGTGAGGATGTGTTGAGGGTAGTCACTCTCAGAGCTTGCCCACAGCTGGCAGATCATGCATTGGTAGAGCAATTGATATTGTCCAGAAAGTGCGAACAAGTCCATATCCTGACACTTGGCCACTCTGCTTCTAGAGTGAAGTCTCACAAGTGTGGGAAAGGAGACATATACAATGACATTCATGGCAGTATCATTTATAACAGCCAAAAAAAAGAGGGGTGGAATGTAAATGTTCATTAAACAGAAAAAGGAGAGTGTGTGATGTATTCATACAGTGAATTACTGCCTGTACCACTTGACTAAACCTCAAAAGCATCATTAAGTAAAAAGCAGCACACATGGTATGGTACCATTAGAAATGTATGAATACATAAGTAGTATAAAGAAAATACTGTGCATGGAGATGGTTGACAGCAAATTTTGGGGAGCGATTAATTCTGGAGGGGAGAGAGGGGTTTGGGATAAGAAGGGTGCATTAGGGGCTCTAGTAACGCCAGTAATACTGTATTTTTTTGAAAAACAATTTTACACATGTGACAAGATGTTAAGATTAGAACTAAGTGATGAGTACTTAAAATTTTGCTACTTTATTTGCTGGGCTTTTTTGTATATTTGGAAGATACTCAGTTTGTTGTTTTGTATTTTAATTAAAAAAGTACTTATTTTTTTAGAGAGAGGGGAAGGAAAGGAGAAAGAGAGGGAGAGAAACATCGATGTGAGAGAGAAGCATCGATAGTTCGCCTCTTGTAGGCAGCCTGACCAGGGACCAAGCCCCGACCAGGAATAGAACCGGAGACCTTTGACTTGAGGGAAGATGCCCAACCAGCTGAGCCACGCTGGTCGGTGGTATACTTCTTGTTGTTGTTGTTGCTGTTGTTTTTAAAGACTTTAAATGATAGAGTGGGGCACAGTTTTTTTCTGTTTCTCAGTGTGCAGTCCTGTCTGCAGTGTGAAACATTTTTAAAAACAATGAAGATTTTAACTTCCCAAGGAACAGATATACTACAGAAGTTTTGTATTTTGGTGTCTTTGTAAAAGTTCCCCTAAAGGAAAGAGTTTTGCCAAAAAAAAAAAAAAAAAAGGACAGAAGACAGAGCCCTGAGTGAGCTGTTTTTTGAGATTCTCTTCCTCTTCATTAGTCTGCAGTCCTAGGAGCAAATGCTTATGTCTTAGAAGAAAAAACTCCTTTTTTTTTTTTTTTTTTTGTCTCTGATTTGATTGCTAAATTAGCTGTCCCCGGAATTGTAATTGTAGCAGAGCACAGGCAGACCTCAGAGATTTTGCGGGTTCTGTTCCAAGCCATCCCAATACAATGAGCTGTAATCTCTTTGCTGGTTGGGAGTCTCACCTTCAGTTTGTAAGAAAACATAACACCTGTGAAGCACAGTGAAGTGAGGCGCAGAGAAACAAGGCATGCCTGTATTTAATACTTCCAGGTTCTGGTTCTCTGGGCTGCAGAGATCTGATAACTCAGGGTCCATGCTGAATAAGCTAGGCGATTCCTGGACTGTTAGAGCTTGCACCAGTAAGCACGCTTTTCTGGTTCAGTCCTATCATTTGAGGAATAAGGAAACTGAAAGCCAAAGAAATGGAGTGACCTGCCAAAGGGCATGGATCCCCCGAGGCGCTTAGCAGAAGTCAACAGGCCCCTGACAAACCTCTTGAGTCATCTTGTTTTTTATTCTCTGGAACAACGCCCCAAGTGAACCTGTAATTTGCTTTCTTGCTTAAAAATCTCCCATGGTCCCATCTCCCTTGGGACACAGTTTTAGGCTTTGGCTATGAGCCTTGAAGCTGAGCCCACTACTCCAGCCTCCTCTGGAACCCACTGCTACCTTGTTTACAGGGCTCCAGTCACTCTGTCCTCCCCTTCTTGTGCTTAGAACGCTCTGGTCATTCCTGCCTCAGGGCCTTTGTACTTCCTTACCCCTCTGCCAGGTGTGCTCTTGCTGCCGCTCTTCATTTGCATCCAAGCTTAGAAGTCACCTTAGAGAGACCTCTTCAGACCTTCCTACACCTTTTGTTCTGCTGCTCAGAAGTCTCTCCAGCTCATTATCCTACTTTATTTTTTATTTTATTGAGGGCTCTTATTCTGCCCAGAAGTTAATTATTTGGTTTTTCTTCCTTTCTATCTATCTGCCTATCTCTGTCTGTCCATCTGGGTGTTCATATCCTCCCGCAAGCCGCAGTCTGTACGTGTCCTGTCTGGCATCTAGAACATCACTAGGACATGCCAGGCACTTGTGTTGGGCGTCCTCAACACCACTCCCAGGTTTGGTGATTGTTGGAGAGACTCACAAGATTCAGCATATAATTACACTCATGGCTAAATTTTATTTCAGTGAAAGGACACAAAGCAAAATCAGCAAAGGGAAGAGGTGTGTGGAGCGAAGTCCAGAGGAAACCAGATGCAGGTTCCAACCGGCCTCCCTGTGGAGTGACACAGGGCATGCTCAGTTCTCCCAGTACCGAAGCATGACAGCACATGTGAGGTGGTATTATCAGGGAAGCCTATGAGGTACTCCCTGCCCAGGAATTTTCCTGGGGGCTGGCCTTGCAGGCACTGCTGCCTAGCATGCACTGAGATTTCAGACTCTCAGGAGAAAGCTGTACTCAGGCTAAGCCACACTGTCTGATCTAGGCATTGGGAACCCCTCTTACTACTTGCGGGCAAGTTTTATATCAGTGTAGGGAACTATTTGCCACTCAAGTTCCCAGGCACCAGCCAAGCGTGAACTTGCAAGCAGGGCTTTCTAAGGATAGAAGTCTTGGGCCTGCTAGGGTAACATCCTTTTGCACACTACTTAAGAAATGTTTATGAACAAGTGAATCACCCAGTGTGACTTCAGGGCCAGTGGAATCAGAGCTTGGCCTCTGAAGTCCAGGGGCCGTGACCTCCCCTCCTTGGTCAGCAGTTCTACCCTTAGACACAGGGAGGTAAGAGTGGTCAGTCTGTTCTTCCTGCTGCCAGGCCCTTGGTAAGTGTGGCTCTCTGGTCCCCAGGTGTTGAAGCACAATGGGTCTTCAGAAATTCTCAACAAGCTGTATGACACGGCCATGGACAAGCTGGAGGTGGTTAAGAAGGACTATGATGCCCTGCGGAAGAGGTACAGCGAGAAAGTTGCCATCCACAACTCAGATCTGAGCCGGCTGGAGCAGCTGGAGGAGGAGAACCAGCGCCTACTGAAGCAGACGGAAATGCTCACCCAGCAGAGGGACACAGCCATCCAGCTGCAGCACCAGTGTGCCCTCTCCCTGAGGAGGTGGGAGCTGGGGCCACCGAGGGCCAAAGGGACCTTCTTTGCTTGGGGCCACTCTCCTCTGTGGGCTTGTGGTTATCCACAAGGCTCCCAGACACTGCCCCAACCTTCTTGCTTGGGGCCACTCTCCTCTGTGGGCTTGTGGTTATCCACAAGGCTCCCAGACACTGCCAGAGAGTAAAACAGCATGGCGATTGTGCTTCTTCAATCGAAAAATGCTTATTTCCAGGAAACATTTTTTTTTTTTTTAACACTCACTGTGTCTTGGGAGTTGTCATTCTCATCTGAACAACTTCGGTGTGTTCCGACTGTCCCAGTGTCTAGAGCTACCACGGGCCTCTCTTCTCTGTCAGTCACCCACCTGGCAAATAGCGAAGTTAATTGTCCTAGGTATTGTTCTTCCAAACTTTGATTTTTTATTAAGGTATATGATCTGTAGGGATGTAACCCTGGCCTCAAACAATATTTCGTACACTCCTGCAGAATACTAGTTCCTAGGAGCATTTGTTAGTTTCACGTGAGAAGTGGTCTCTAGATATGAAAAGGTTTGGGAATTGCCAGGTTGCACAAGGACGGGTATCTGCACTGCGGGACTTCTCAGAGCATTCAGTCTGGTGCTGAGCACTAGATTGTTTAAGATGGGGACACAGAATGCAATGTTTCCCAAACAAGTCATCAAAGGACATACTTTTTTTTTTTTTTTTTTTTTTAATGGAGAGCCATGCAGGAGATTGGCGTCTAAAGAACACACTTTCTGAAGTGTTACTCTGGATGCTAGAGCCTTAGGCTCTTAATCTGCAGGGCTGCCTGCATGGGAGGTACGCCCTGGTCTGGAAGGACCAGCTCTGACTGGTGCTCTGACACTAATCTGGTAACTTTGGGCCAGCCGACCGCATCTCCTCCTTTTCTGTATTTGTGAAATGAGGTGGGTGGATTAAATGACCGTTAAGCTCCCTTTTATCTCTCATATGCTGTGATTCTAGCGTTAAAAAAAAATGATGTAGCTTGACTATGGGAGAAATTTGCTGTTGTTTCTAGTAGAGCAGAGGGCATGAAGTCCTCAGTTCAGCTTTTGGTTTCGTAAAGGCTGAGGAAAATTCCAGGTCCAGGGCACTGGCACTCCGTGACTTTTCTCTCTCAGGGGTGTAGAGAATGACCTCCCTTGAAACTTCATGCTTGACTGTCCAGGACAACAGAGCTGACCGGGCTGGTCCCGCCACCCCCCACGTCCTGGCTGCCTTTCTCCCCCAGGTTCGAGGCGATCCACCATGAGCTGAACAAGGCCACAGCCCAGAATAAAGACCTGCAGTGGGAGATGGAGCTGCTGCAGTCGGAGCTGACAGAGCTGAGGACCACGCAGGCGAAAACCGCCAAGGAGTCGGAGAAGTATAAGGAGGAGCGGGATGCGGTGTACAGCGAGTACAAGCTCATCATGAGTGAGCGTGACCAGGTCATCTCTGAGCTGGACAAGCTGCAGACCGAGGTGGAGCTGGCTGAGTCCAAGCTCAAAAGTAGCACTTCGGAGAAGAAGGCGGCCAGCGAGGAGATGGAGGCACTGCGACAGGTAGGTGGTTGGGTGGCTGGCCTCCCAGACCCTGGGAAAGTAGCAAGAAAGGAAGGGCTGTGGTGCACACGGTGTCTGATCAGCAGCCTGCTCCTGCGTCAGAGTGCAGGGCTAGGTTATTGGACACTGCCCAGGATATTGTTGAGCTCACTACACTCAGAGCCCAGCTCTAATCTGGGCTACAGGGATGCAGGGGGAGTTCTGGCTAATGTCTCAGGCCTCTAAAAGCTTACATTGTAGGAAGAAAGTCAGGTGACACGCCCAGATATTCATGTGCTCCAGGTACAGACACTCACACTCAAACCCATTATGAAGTAAGTGTTGATCAGTCTCATGCTGAAAGTCAGTGGTATCTCAGGGACTTGCTCCTTAAGAAGCTCATCCCAAGGCCAACTTCCCAAAGCCATATATATACCTTTGGTTTTGTGAGTCAGAAGAACACCCTTAGGGCTCTTTTCCCAGCATCTGAGGGGCAGCCTGGCTCCTGTTGGGAAGATAGTATATTAGGCTGTGCCAGAGGCCCTTCTTTGATCTTGCTCCCTAGGGGACATACCTCCAGGGTCAGGGGTTCATTAGCATTAGAGCTAGGCCAGTTAGCTTGCCTCCTGAGGGGTAGTGTGGATTCTTTGAATCCTTTTCCTTGACCTCTGGGCCTCATCATGGACAGTCCTTAACTGCAAGTGCAGATGTGTCCTACTAGCTCCCTGATTTGAGGTTCCCTCCCATCCTGTTGGTCAGTGTTATGGCTCTGTTTAGAGCTGCTGAACTTGATCACAGCAGACTTTTTTTTCCCCATTGAAATGCCTCTCCATTCTACTTTTCTATGCAGGTCATTTGGCAAGCAGCTTTTAAAAATGGTCTGTGAGAACTGAAAAGCAAGCTGTTAGAGGTTGGGCAAATTGGCAGGGGATGTCAGGCATTGGATTGTTGGAGCTGGAGCCCCCTGGACCCAACACAAGACAGGGCCGATGCCCCAGGGGTGGCCTGGCCCTGGGCGGTTTTCTTGGACAGTGATACCTCCTGGTGCCCAGGTAGTGCTAGGGGCCATGGTTGCTAGGGGGAACAGGCCATGTGCTGGGAGAGCAGCCTTTCTCAGTCTTGTGACCTCTTATCTTTCTGGATCTCAGTTTCCTCATCTGCAGAATGGAAATGATAATAGATAGCATCTGCCTCATGGATGATTATGTCAGTCACATGATATAATATTGAAAACACACTTAGAATTGTGCCCGCTCAAAGTAGGCATGACTCGAGTCTTTGTTACTAAGATGATTATTAGCTACTTTGTCAGGAACCCTATGAAATTGTTTTTATAGGCAAAAATGGACCAACTAATGGCAATTTCATATCAAAGGAGTGAGACTCCAGACCAAGGTGAAGGCCCTTGTGAATTTACTTTGATGAAATTTGTAAAAGATCATGAGAAGCAATTTTTAATAAGCAAATTCAAATTCTAGGTAATTGTCCTAGAAAACGTATCAACTCATTTTCACACTCTGACATCTGAGAGCTTTTAATGGTTGGGAGAATGTTATCCAACAAGGAAAACAAAATGATAGAGTAAAACTTTGAAAATGACTGAGTCAGTCTCTAAACCAAAAAAGTTAAGGATGATGTGTCAAGCAGGTAAGAGGTGAGCCTGGGATAGGACAACAGCCCGAGTGGAGGGGTTTTTGGGATTATGAGGTTAACTGCGCCCTGTGTAGGATGGTGGAAAGCACCGAGAAAGATGCAGAACCACCGACTCCCCGAGGTGCTAGCATCTGGTGGCAGCCTGTCACCCCACTCCCAGCATTCATGCGCGCCCTTCAGCCTGGAGCCTGGTTCCCGGCCTTCGCAGGGGGGCATTGGCTGGGTGTCAAGTCTGCCTGTCAGCTGAGGCAGGAATCTTTTCCAGGCACTGATCTGAGTCAGCAGGCAGGAGAGGAGAGTGTCGTACCTGCACCCCTGCCGCCCCAGCCCCAACAGCTTCCAGAACTGAAACCCTCAGCTCCTCCTCCACTTTGTCTGGCTTCTCCCATAAGACCACTTCCCTACTCATCCAGAATAGGCCAGGTTTGTGGCCTGGCCCATTTTGGCTCTGAGGTGTGGGTGGGAGGGCCTTAATCTCCTCATGGCCTGACAAGACCCCCTGGTGTGGGCTCTTTCCCCTGCTGGGGGCTGAGGTGCTGTCCCTGGGCCTTTCCCCTGGCCTCCCGCCTGTGCAGGGTGAGTGTCTTGTGAAAACCAGCTCATCTCTTCCTTAGCCTGTGGCCCTGAGGTCACCCAGGGTGGCAGAAGGAGATCTGTATGGTATAGAAGAAGAAGCACAGGAGCAAGAGTCCTGGAGACCTGGGTTCTGGGCTCAGCTCCCTGAGGTGGGACCTCAGGGGCAGTCACTTCTGGACCCTGAGGTTCCTCATCGGTATAATCAGGGGCCTGGACAAAGGGACCTTAGCTCCCCACTTCTCCTGCCCTTTTTAATTAGGATGCTATATTCCTCCTCTTCCCTCTTGATAAAACTAAGTATTATATACTTCCAGGGTTTCTCAGAAGGAAGCAGTGTTTTGGAGGGGTTCTTGTTTTGGAGACTAACAGTGATGGGGGCCCAGTGGAAAGAAGGGGAGAGGGAGAGAGGGTAGGCTCTGCCTGATTCCCTGGCGTTGGTCCCTCTTTGTCTCCACCTCTGGCCTTCAGCTTGAGATGATTATCCAGGGCCAAAAGGAAAGACCTTTCATCGAAACCACATGTAACATAGTTCAAGTAGAAAACTATATTACTGTAAAACACTGAGTGAAACATAAACTTAAGAAAATATTATTGTTAAACCTATCAGCACTCTTAAGTTCTTTTTTTTAATATATTTTATTGATTATACTATTACAGTTGTCCCATTTCTCCCCCATCATTCCCCTCCACCCTACACACCCTCTCCCACCCACATTCCCCCCTTTAGTTCATGTCCATGTGTCATAAGTTTTCTAGCTTCTACATTTCCCATACTATTCTTGCCCTCCCCCTGTCTATTTTTTTCCCATTATCTATGCTACTCATTCTCTGTACCTTTCCCCCTCTCTCCTCCTCCCATGCCCCTGTTGCTAACCCTCCATATGATCTCCATTTCTGTGGTTCTGTTCCTGTTCTAGCTGTTTGCTTAGTTTGCTTTTGTTTTAGGTGTGGTTCTTAATAGCTGTGAGTTTGCTGTCTTTTCACTGTCATAGTTTTATCTTCTTTTTCTTAGATAAGTCCCTTTAACATTTCATATAATAAGGGCTTGGTGATGATGAACTCCTTCAACTTGACCTTATCTGAGAAGCACTTTATCTTCCCTTCCATTCTAAATGACAGCTTTACTGGATAGAGCAATTTTGGATGTAGGTCTCTGCTTTTCAAGATTTCAAATATTTCTTTCCAGCCCCTTCTTGCCTGGAAGGTCTCTTTTGAGAAATCAGCTGACAGTCTGATGGGAACTCCTTGTAGGTGACTGTGCCCTTATCCCTTGCTGCTTCTAGAATTCTCTGCTTCATTTTAATCTTGGCTAATGTAATTATGATGTGCCTTGGTGTGTTCCTCCTTGGGTCCAACTTGTTTGGGACTCTCTGAGCTTCCTGGACATCCTGGTAGTCTATTTCCTTTGCCAGATTGGGCAAGTTCTCCTTTATTATTTGTTCAAATAAGTTTTCCACTTGTTGCTCTTCTTCTTCCCCTTCTGGGACCCCTATAATTCGGATGTTGGGACGTTTAACGATGTCCCGGAGGTTCCTAAGCCTCTCCTCATTTTTTTGAATTCTTGTTTCTCCCTCGTTTTCTGTTTGGTTGTTAGTTTCTTCCTTCTGGTCCACTCCATTGATTTGAGTTCCAGTTTTCCTTCCATCTCTATCAGTTCCCCATGCATCTTCCTTCATTTCACGGATTGTAGCCTGCATTTTTTCATCTAGTTCGTGAGCAAAATCAACCAATTCTGTGAGCATTTTGATGACCAGTGCTTTGAACTGTACATCTGACAGGTTGGCTATCTCTTCACTGCTTAGAGGAATTGGCTTTGGGGCTTTTATTTGTTTTCCGGTTTGAGCCATTTTTGGTGGGTGTTTTTTGTTGTTGTTGCTTTGGTTTTAGTCTGGTCTCGGCTATTAATTACGTAGTGAGGGGTGGAGCCTTAGGTGTTCCTCAGGGTGGGGCAGCCCAGTCGCCGGGTTGTGACGCTATAGGTGGGGGCGGGGTCTGAGAAGGAGCAATGGCGCCTGCTCCGCTCTCTCCTGGACTCCAGCCCTTTCTGCCGCTTCCCCTTCACCTGGATTATCTGCGCACGCTTGCGTGCTGTTACGTAATGGAGCCTCAGGGGCAGCCCAGTCTCTGGGTTGTGACGCTGTGTGTGGGGGCGGGGTCTGAGAGGGAACCATGGCGCCTGCTCCGCTCTCTCCTGGATTCAGTCCCTTCCGCCACTTCCCTCTTCCTGGACCGTCTGTGCGCGCAAATGTGGGACCACCTGGTCAGCCAGCCACCTTGTGCGGCCTCACTGGGTCTGCACAGTTGCCCCCTATGCCCGGGATCCGCCAGGTGCTGCCTGTGGGCCCGGGGACCACCAGCCGCCGCCTGTGCACCTGGGAACTGCCAGCCGCTGTTGTTTGCGTTCCGGGTCCGCACCTCCACTTTCTCCTGCCGCGACTCCGCCCCTCTTACCGGTCTGGATGAATGGTTGTTGGACTTCCGTACAGTTCAATTTTCTATAAGTTCTGGTTGTTTTCTTGTTTCTAAATATTTGTTGTCCTTAATTTTGGTTGTTAGAGGAGGCACAGTGTGTCCGCCTACGCCTCCATCTTGGCCGGAAGTCTCTTAAGTTCTTGATAGAATTAATAAAAATAATTGTTTCTAGAAAATCTCAAAATACCCATCACTGCATAAAAATGGGAAAAAAATCAAAACTAAAATAATTTGACTTGCTCTTGGGAACTGAGTTCTCAGCGGAGCATGCCACTCTCCCTCTTTCAAGGTAAGGTGTTATTTTTTGTGCAGATTTTCCCCTAGTCCTTTCTGATTCTGTATGTGAGAGACAAGGGGGGAGTGATAAGCTGACTGCATACATTTTCCTGTCTGCCTCATACT
Source organism: Glossophaga mutica (assembly GCA_039655065.1). Taxonomy (NCBI): domain Eukaryota; kingdom Metazoa; phylum Chordata; class Mammalia; order Chiroptera; family Phyllostomidae; genus Glossophaga; species Glossophaga mutica. The sequence continues at coordinate 121,492,388 of CM077307.1, forward strand.
TGTCTCTTGGCTGAACTTCTGAGATCTTTTTGAATGTGTTTTAGTGGAGGCTACATTGCTGTCTGCTGTGGAGTCAGTGGAAGCGTTCTCAGTGTGTTTGTCTTCCTTATTTTTATCGCTCAGAGGTGGAGATTCCCAATGCAGAGACAGTAGTATCTGTTCCTCTCCTGTCTTGTTTGTGTTTTGCTTCTTCAGAAAGCCTTTGAGCTAGGGTAGGAGTTGCTTTTGCAATAGACACTTGCTTGTCATTTCCCCCTTGTTTTCTAAAGGTATGGTGGCACAGAAGGAGCTTTCTCTATGAGCACTTCTAAGAGTTTGATTTGAAATTTTAATGGAGCATGCAATGCTTTGAGGAAGTGTCAAGAAGCAAATGCTTCATATTTCAGCTTTGAAAATGAGCTGAGATATATGGGACTTCACCAGCAAAAATGCTGCTGTTTTTTTTTCAGATACAGAGTTATTTAAAAATAACTCTGTGTGCTAGAATATGAAAACCAGAACATAGAAACTGGTATGGCAGAAACAGAGAGTTGGGACTTATCATGACCAGTGTCTGTACCCTTCACTGTATTCAGGCCTTGCATCATTATGTTGTGTTACGGGCACACTTTAGAGAGATGTGGTGGCTCTTTGTAGGTACAAACCACACAAGTGGCAGGGTGGAGCCTGGAACAAGTCCTCCAGGGGAGGCATTCCACCTAGGCCAGTGAGACCTTGGCTGAGGAGGAACTAGGGTTCTATTCCAGGCTCTGTATGGGGTTGTGAGAATTTGGACTGGACCTTAACATCACTGGGAGTCTGAGAGTGGCTGTGGGGCCTGTGGTCACTGGTGTGGCGGAGGGATGGTGCAGGCATGGTAGGGTGGTGTTGGGATGGGCTGTGGCTGGAATCCTGCTGTTTCCCTCTATCTAGCTCCCGAGAGTTCAGCCCCAGCCCCTGCACCCGTCAGATGGTACTTCTGAGCCAGAAGGCCCAGTAACCTCCTCCTCTGCTTGCCCCTCATTCCCACCAGATCAAAGACACAGTAACTATGGATGCCGGGAGAGCCAACAAGGAGGTTGAAATTCTTCGAAAGCAATGCAAGGCTCTGTGCCAGGAGCTGAAGGAGGCCCTCCAGGAGGCAGATGTGGCCAAGTGCAGGCGGGACTGGGCCTTCCAGGAACGGGACAAGATCGTGGCGGAGCGGGACAGCATCCGGTATGGTACCCCTGGGCTGGCCTGGCCTCAGGTCTCCCCAGGACACACGGGGTCTGTGGGGAGGGCCACAATCATTTGCCACATGTCCAGGTAAGGTGAGAGTGACTAGATTCTTCCCTTCTCACCCTAGGTGATGCCCCTGCCTTGTTTCGGAGCACTAGTATTTTCTATTATGTCTTTCCATCCTATTTCACTTCACCCTAGGCGTCCAACCGTGCACTATGAAGTGGCACGAGACCAGGTTTTATTCTTATTCTAATTAGAACTGCATTTTCTATGTCAGTATTCATTGCGTACTTACTATGTGCCAGGATCTTAGGTCACTTGAGCAAGGAGACCCTGGGAGACAGCATCCAAGGCTCCCAGGTGGCTGTGATGCCTGTGAGGGGCTGGCACTGTGGGGCTGCAGACCACTTTGTCAGACAGGGCAGTGGAGAAGGAAGATGTGTGAACAGGGAATTCTAGGGCCACAGGCAAAGCTGCAATGGGGTCATGGAGGGCACTGGGCAGGGGGGAACAGATTGGGGGGTCTCCCCAGAAAGCATGGTATTTGAGCCTGAACTTAAGCATGAGTGGGATTTTTCCAGATGGAGAGGGGGAAGGGCATTGCAACCTGAGCAAACCTCATGAGCAAAGGTGTGGTGTGCTCAGGGCAGGGCAGGGACATGGGTGTGAAGTCACAGAACAGGCAGCTGACAGCGCTCCTGAGCGCAGGTTGTTAGGGCCTTGAAAGGGAAGCCTGGGAATGTAGACTGGATCCTTGGTTGAAGTAGAACCAGGAGAGGCTGGAGGTGGGATGGGGTGTTGGTAGTGAGCAAGGACTTGGTAATGAGAGATTCTGAAAGATCCTTTGTGGCCTTTTTAAGGAGAGACTGATGTCCACCCAGGCTGGTCAGGAGATGAGGGTTCAGGGTTGGGAGAATATGGGGCCATGGAGAAGTGGGGACAGTTCTCAGGGTCTATCCAGTAACAGAATGCAGTTCTGGGGGTGGCACAGGGCACAGATTCTCTTGCTGCCAGGTCCCCTGTCTCTGCCTCCTCTGAATGGCTGAGGTGGTCCCAAGGTCCCAGAAGCCATATGTCCTTTAGCAGAGGGTTGTCAAGCCTCCATTTTGTACCTGCATAGAGCTCAGGGCTGCAGAGATGCATGAGGCATGATTCCTGTCTGAATGGAGGGTCTCAGTCTGGTTATGGGCTGGGAGGCAGCTCTGGAAAGGCCTGCGTGTGGGTGGTTATGAGGCATTTGGCCAGTGCTGGAGCACAGGGCTGCCGGGTGGGCTGGGGCGAGAGGTGGTTTTTGACCCCAAGCGCATTGACAGTGAAGCAGTGGGGTGAGTACTGGGTGCATGGAACCCAGTGCTTGTTGCCTGGTAACTGGGGGTGTCTCTTCTCCTGGGTCCTCAGCGCTACCTTTGTCTCTCAGTGGGGTTAGCCTTGATGGCCTTACTTCTAAACTTGCAAACATTCCTGTGCAACTGAGGGCAAGGTGGGAGCCTGGGGTGTTCACTGCAGGCTGTGAGTCCTCCATCCCTTACCTCTCTTGGTGACCTTGCCCTTTGCCTCTTCTGCCAGGACACTCTGCGACAATTTGAGGCGGGAGCGGGACAGGGCAGTGACAGAGCTGGCCGAGGCCCTGCGCAGCCTGGACGACACTCGCAAACAGAAGAACGACGTCAGCCGGGAGCTTAAGGAGCTCAAGTATGCTGGGGTTGGCGCCTTCCTGGGCCATGGTTGTACCTGGGAATGGAGTGCCCGCCTCTCCTCTCAGGCCAGGGCCTGGCCATCTGTCCCTTCTCTCTCCCATACTCTGTCAATCTGTAGAAAGGGTTCAGATGCTACCTCCATGTGGAGAGTTAATTAGAAACTCTTAGACCAGCAGAGAAAATGATAGCAGCCCTTTGAGTACATGGAGGTATGCACCATGCACAAAGACATAGGAAGAAAGGGCTGCTCACAGGCAGGCCGTTTGGGGACAGACAAGCATGCATTGTCTACTCATTCATTCCCTCCCTCCCTCACTCATTCATCACTCAACAAGGATTAACTGCATGCCTGCTCTGTTTGGATCAGGCCTGAGGGAGGCACAGGGGAAACGGCTGAGCAGGCCAACCAGGTCCCTGCTCTGTGGGGCTCACAGCACACAGGAGACACAGACCACAGGCAGCTATCAGAGAGGCGAGGGCATAAGGGAACAAAGCAACAACAGATTGTGGTGCAGAGTTTTACAGGTGATTGTGACCACCACTCAGCAGTCTGTCCTGCTGTGATATGGATGCCTGTCTGGAAGAGACTGTTTGGGATGTCAGACAACCCAGCTCAGCGACAGCCCTGCCCCCAGGGGTGTCCCTTAAGACATGGTGACTCTAAGCCGTGGACTGAAAATACAAAGATCAAAGTTTGAAAGAGAAACTGGCAGAGGCCAGTAGTCATTACTAGAGCCTAGAGCCAGATTCTAGTTGAGAAGCAGTGGCTCTCTGTCCATTCCAGGGACTTCCCAAGCTGGTAGAATGGGGAAGGAAGGTGAGAAGCCTGTGAGTGTGAGTGTGCAAGCCTTGCTTACTCGGGGTATGCCTTTCAGAAGGGAGTATAGCTTCCCTCCCGTTCCCATTCAGGAACATCTAACATAAGACAAGCAGCTTCATTTCTTAAATGAAAACCTAGAGCCTCTGGGACTTGAGTGCTCTAAAGAAAACTTCAGAGGTTGAGGCAAAGCCACAGTCTCTCCAGGGACCCACCTTGGGTCTAGCAAGTAATGGAATCAAATTAAGTTCCGGCCTAGACCCTCTGGGGCTTCAACATGGGAGGAGGTTTCCATTTTAATTGTGCTGGAGTTGCCAAGGCCGACTAAGAAAGTCAGCTTCCTTGGTTCATTCAACACATTTGTATTTGCATCTCCTTCCTGCTGATTTCTCTAACCTGTGGATGCTGTGATGAGGTCTGTGCTGCTACACCAGAAGCAACAGTGGGACAGAGATGAGGCAGGTGAAGTCAGCTTTCAATGGAGAGCTCCAGGCCGCGCAAAGGGTATTAGGGCCCAGGAGGAGGCTTTGGAGCTTTGCCCAGGAGGCTGGGTAGCACTCTAGAGCCGGCCAGTGAGAGCACAGCCCAGCCAGAGGTGTGAACCTGGGAGCATGTTCTCTTGGGAAGGAAACAAAAGTAGGTCACAAGTGTGCCAGGACCCCAATAGGCAGGGCTGATGGATTGGGAAGGTGGTCTAGGCCCAGGTTTTAGGAAGAAGGGCATTATATGCAAGTGACTGCAGGATAGGACAAGGTTACTGTGTCTTTTTTCATCTTCTTAACTGGGTCTTTTGAAGAGCTTAAGTTTTTATTTTGATCAAGTCCAACTTACTGATATTTTTTGAATCAATTTTTATTTTTATTTTATTTTTAAAATATATTTTATTGATTATGCTATTACAGTTGTCCCATTTCCCCCCTTCACTCCCCTCCACCCTGCATACCCCCTCCCACCCACATTCCCCCCCTTTAGTTCATGTCCATGGGTCATACATATAAGTTCTTTGGCTTCTACATTTCCCATACTGTTCTTTTCCTCCCCCTGTTTTCTACCTACCATCTATGCTACTTATTATCTGTACCTTTTTCCCCTCTCTCTCCCTCCCACTCCCCTGTTGCTAACCCTCTGTGTGATCTCCGTTTCTGTGGTTCTGTTCTGTTCTAGATGTTTGCTTAGTTTGCTTTTGTTTTTGTTTTAGATGTGGTTGTTAATAATTGTGAGTTTGCTGTCATTTTACTATACATGTTTTTTATCTTCTTTTTCTTAGATAAGTCCTTTTAACATTTCATATAATAAGGGCTTGGTGATGATGAACTCCTTGAACTTGACCTTATCTGAGAAGCGCTTTATCTGCCCTTCCATTCTAAATGACAGCTTTGCTGGATAGAGCAATTTTGGATGTAGGTCCCTGCCTTTCAAGACTTCAAATACTTCTTTCCAGCCCCTTCTTGCCTGGAAGGTCTCTATTGAGAAATCAGCTGCCAATCTGATGGGAACTCCTTTGTAGGTGACTGTCCCCTTATCCCTTGCTGCTTCTAGAATTCTCTCCTTCATTTTCATCTTGGCTAATGTAATTCTGATGTGCCTTGGTGTGTTCCTCCTTGGGTCTAACTTCTTTGGGACTCTCTGAGCTTCCTGGATTTCCTGGAAGTCTATTTCCTTTGCCAGATTGGGGAAGTTCTCCTTTATTATTTGTTCAAATAACTTTTCCACTTGTTCCCCTTCCCCTTCTGGTACCCCTATAATTCGGATGTTGGAATGTTTAAAGATGTCCTGGAGGTTCCTAAGCTTCTCCTCATTTTTTTGAATTTTTGTTTCTTCATTTTTTTTCTGACTGGATGTTTCTTTCTTCCTTTTGGTCTACTCCATTGATTTGAGTTCCAGTTTTCTTCCTATCACTGTTGGTTCCCTGTACATTTTCCTTTATTTCACTTAGAGTGGCCTTCTTTTTTTCATCTAATTTGTGACCAAATTCAACCAGTTCTGTGACCATCCTGATTACCAGTGCTTTGAACTGTGCATCTGATAGGTTGGCTATTTCTTCATTCCTTAGTTGTATTTTTCCTGGAGCTCTGATCTGTTCTTCCCTTTGGGCCATTTTTTCTTTATCTTGATGCACCTGTTATGTGGTTAGGGGCAGAGCCTTAGGTGTTCACCAGGGTGGGCAACCCAGGTGGCTGGGTTGTGACGCTGTGTGTGGGGCAGAGGTCTAAGAGGGAACAATGGCACTTGCTCCACTCTCTGCTGGGTTTCAGTCACTTCCCCCACTTCCCACAAGCAAATTGGGCCCTTCTGGTGCTGATTCTTGTGTGGGTGAGTTTGTGTATGTGCTAGGACCCTGCAGGTCTCTCCAACGAATTCTCCTCTGAAGCTGGGAGTTTCTCCCGGCACCTCAACCACCACCAGTATTTTCACTCAGTGGTTTGAGGCTTTATTTCCCCATGCTGGGGCCCTGGGTTGCACAGTCTGTCCTGCTTCCCAGTTGCTTCTCCTGGTTTATCTGCACACGAATATGGGACCACCCTCTCTACCAGCCGCTGCCTCTGAGAGTCCACCCATTGATGCCTTGCTGGCCAGCTGCAGTCTTGGGTGCTCTGCTCCACAATCCATGCCTCACTGAGTCCTCTCTGCTGGGCTGCCCATCTCTGCCCCTCCTACTGGTCTGGATGAATGTGTCTTTTTAACTCCTTGGTTGTTGGACTTCCATACAGTTTGGTTTTCTATCAGTTCCGGTTGTTTTTTTTTTATTTTTAAATTGTTGTCTTTCTTTTGGTTGTGCGAGGAGGCACAGTGTGTCTACCTATGCCTCCATCTTGGCTGGAAAAAGTCTATCGATTTTTTTTTTTAATTTTCAGTGAATTGTATTATGTCCAAAATCCCTTCACCTAACACTAGATCTCAAAGATTTTTCTCCTATATTTTCCTTCTAAAAGTTTTACAGCTTTATTTTGTGTATTTAAATCTGCAATATATTTTGAATTAGTTTTTATAAGGTATGGTGTTGAGATCCCCCCCTTTTTTTTTTGCCATGGTTGTGCAGCTGCTCCAGCCTCACTAATTGAAGACTGTCCTTCTATTCAATTACTTTTGTACTTTGTGGGGCTATTTCTGAATTCTTTATTCTTTTTCATTGATCTCTATGTCCATCTTCCTGGCAGTTCCACTCAGTCTTGAATGCAGTAGTTCTATAAAAAGTCTTAAAACTAAGTAGAGTGACTCCTTCCACTTAATTCTTCATTTTCATGATTGATGTAGCTATTCTACCGTTTTTGCCTTTCCCTGTAAATTTTAGAATAATCTTGTCTGTATCTATGGAAATGTTTTGTTAGCATTTCCATAGGAATTGCATTAAACCTCTAGATAAATGTGAGAATTTCTGAGTCTTTAAAAAAAAAAAACAGTATAAAAACCTACTGATACCCAAGAATCCTTGACCTGTTGCTCCAGATTTATTGGGAAGTATGAGGTGAAAGCCCCATTGAGCTTTCATGAGTGGTCCACCTGCTTTCCAAACTGAGACTTGCGGGGGATGCTTCACCTCCCATAGGACCATTGCCATGGCTCCCTCTCTTCACAGGGAGCAGATGGAATCCCAGTTGGAAAAGGAGGCCCGCTTCCGGCAGCTGATGGCCCACAGCTCCCATGACTCAGCCATCGACACAGATTCCATGGAGTGGGAAACAGAAGTGGTAGAGTTTGAAAGGGAGACCGTAAGCTTTCTTCATGTCTTTTCTTCTTTTCCTGATAAGAAGACTTTGGGTGGTGGAGGAAGAGGAGGCCCTCTTGCAGTGTCCCCCAGTGTCACAATTGCTAGTTTAGAAGTTTGGCTTTTCCTCCTAGGATGTAAATGCATCCTTTCCTTGCACTTGTTCAAGCTGGGTTATAGCAGGTTGATTTCCTGTGTCACGTGGCAGGTACTGACACAGCCCATGGATCACAGAGGGAAGAGCAGAGTCCCCAAGGGTGATGCTGGTGGGGATGTGTGTCTGTAGTGGCTGAGAGGGGAAGACTATAGCTGCTCATAGGCTGTATCTTGGGGACTAAGTGTCCTGTCAATCATGGTGAAGGGAGAGTCCCCACATTAGAGTGAACGGTTTGGGGTTTAAGAACCAAATGCTTTTCGTCACTGCTTTATAAAGTGTGCTGCTACTCTTTTGACAGGAGGACATTGATTTGAAGGCACTGGGGTTCGATATGGCAGAAGGTGTGAATGAGCCTTGTTTGCCTGGGGACTGCGGCATATTTGTCACTAAGGTGGACAAAGGAAGCATTGCAGATGGCCGCTTACGGTAAGAGTTGAGGAAGCCCAGGTTCTGGAGGGAAGGTTGGGCCCTGTGACCCAATGAAGGAACCTGGAGAGCCTGGTGGTAGTTAAATGCATGCATCCCAAGGTCTGAGGGACTCAGTCTATCTGAGGCCTACAGGCTCGGCTGCTAACATTGTTCTTAAAGGGTACTGTCTGACTTGCAGTTGCCTTTGAATCTGACCTTTCTTCAGTCACCAGGCGCTGCCTTTTGCATCTCTGGGTAGAAAAGTGCTCAGGCAGTATGTGTGAGAGTGTAGAATATGTATTGCATGCTCATTCCATGAAATACCTATGATGATAAAATAGTGCTTACTGTATGCTCAGTACTGGTTTAAACACCTTACATAATTAATCTTTACAGTCCTATGAGGTGGGTGTTACCTCATTTTACAGATGAAGGCACTGAGGCCCTGAGGGGTTAGGTCACTCAGCTAGTAAGTGGTAGATCCAGGATTTGAACCCAGGCAGTCTAGCTCCACTATATGAGTTTAATCATTTGACCATACTGAAAGGGGAAATCTTTCTGAATGCGTATGTGGGCCACCCGCTTTCTGACATTTGACTCTCCAATGGGAACAATTGGGCTGTCCTCTGGTCCTAAGATCTGCATGGACACTGATGTGGCTGTGCCCCTCTTCAGGGTCAATGACTGGCTGCTGAGAATCAACGATGTGGACCTTATCAACAAGGATAAGAAGCAGGCCATCAAGGCTCTCCTCAACGGGGAGGGGGCCATCAACATGGTCGTGCGGCGGAGGAAGTCCCTGGGCGGGAAGGTGGTCACGCCACTGCACATCAACCTGAGTGGACAGAAAGGTAGCAGCCCACAGAAGCGGGCAGAGTGCTTCAGATGGCAGGGTGACCCTTTCTTGTGCTGAGGGATGTGTGTGTTTTCAGGTGTACTTCATTGCCAGGGTTGAGGTGTTGATGCTGCTTAAATGCAGCCTATGTGCTTCCCTGACATGTGACCACCTAGGTCCTGGGTCTTGCTTGTCTCTGAGTGATTCACCAGACCAGATATGACTGAGCCCCTGGGTTGTCTGGCTCAGGTGGGGTGCTGGAATGGGCAGGTCACAGTCTGCCAACTTTGTAAAAGTATCTCCCAAAGATGAAGTGGGACAACCAGAGGACCACGAGACCTAGGCAAGGATTAACCAGGGACCACCTGTGGTCCGCTCTGTGGTTCCCAGACAGTGGCATCAGTCTGGAGAATGGAGTGTATGCTGCTGCTGTGGTGCCCGGAAGCCCAGCTGCCAAGGAGGGGTCCCTTGCTGTGGGAGACAGGATCGTGGCGGTAAGTCTCTAGGAGCTGGGCTGTCTGCTGCATGTAGACAGTTAGATTACAAATGTGGGAGGCGTGAACAAGACACAATGAACATTGTTTTCACATTTGTCTTACTCTTTAAATGTGAACATTTAAATGTGACTTTTTGTTCTGATAGTATGTTTCTATTTACTGTAGAAAATTAGGAAGTGCAGAAGAAGTTTAGGAAAGAAATAAGAATTAGCATTATTGCTATCACCTATAGATAACCATTGTTAACATTTTTACTGTATTTCTCTACAACCATTATTCTATATATGAATGTAAAGTTAGGTCAATTTTTTTAAAAATTGATATCTATATGTGATTTTTTTAGAAATCTTTTTACTAAATCTTTTATCCACTTATTTTTATATTTCTTTTTTATTACCAAAATAAGACTCGTTTGCTGTAAAATATTTAAGCAATACAAAAATGTATAAAGTAATAGTCCCCTCTTTTCCCTTCAGTCTCACTCCTGGAGGTATTCTCTATGCCCATTTGGAAGATGTGCTCCCAGCTAGACCATAATTGTATACACAGATTGAGATTTATGGTTTCTGTTTGCATTTTAAAATACAATACTGGAATCATCTTACGTTATTCTGCAATTTGCATTCTACATTATATATATCTTTCCAAGTCTATCCTTATTATTTTTGTCCACCTCATGGTGTTCTGTTGTTTGATTATCTATAGTTTAAATTATTCCGTAATGGATGGACACATAAGTTGTTTTCAGTTTCTGCAATTGCAAACAGCCCTGATGTGAACTTCACCTGTGTAAAGCAGCCACTTTGGGGATATTTAACGGCATCTGTCATGACCACATCCCTGCAGTGCTGTGAGATTGCTTAGTCATAGGACATGCACATTTAACACTTTTAAGTTACTTTTTAAAATTGAAGGCATACACTTTTTTATGACACACACCCAAAATTCCAATCATTCAGCAGGCTCAGCGACAGTAACTCCTCTCTGGTCCTGGGCACACCATCCTGTCCCTATGTCAGTTATTGCGAAGAACAAACATTTCTTCCAGAAATGTTTAAAACATGTACATCTCCCACATTTTGGGGGGAAAAAAAAAAGTAGGTGGGATCATAATATTCTCGGCTGCTAACCTTGTTTTTGTTGTTAACAGCATGACCTGCGGTTCTTCCTAGGTGTATCTGGGTCATTTCAGTAGCTGCGTGGTCCTTAGTGGCAGCAGCACCAGCTGTTAAGCAACCATGCACCCCCAGTGGTCATTCAGGACATCCTTGCCTGTACCAATGGAACTGTGTGGCCACTGCTGCGTCCCTGCACGGGATCCACAAAAGCATGCCACCAGGGCAGTTATTCCTGGGCTGGGGGAATTGCTGGATCAGAGGAGCATTTAGCATTTGATATGATCTTCTCCTGTGCTTCCAAAAGGTCATGGTCTTTTTAATCCCACCTGCAGTGTGTGGGGGAGCTCATTGCTTTGCATCGTTGCCAGTGTTTTCCAGGTTCCTGAGGTGTGAGACTTTAAAAGTAACATGGCCATTGTGAAAAATTTCAAGATGTGGAAAAGTTATAAAGAAAAAACAACCAGATTAACCTATCACTCTAAAATAATGCTTCTGTATATATTTTTAAGCTTTTCATGTTGAAATAGTTACATAAATAATTATAATTCAGTTATACTAAATAAATAATATTAAAAATAAAGTTGCAAAGATAATATAGGGAGGTCCTATATACCCTTCACCCAGTTTTCCCTAATGATTACATCTTACGTAACTTAACTAATATAAATAAAGTTAAAACCATACAGTTGACATTGGTACTGTGTGTGTATTTAGTTCTGTGTCATTTGATCATGTTTAGGTAAACAGCGACAAAAAAGATACAGAACGGTCCTACTACCACGATCTCCCTCTGTTACCCCTTTATACTAACACCCACACCCTGCTCCCCCATTCAGAAACCCTGGCAACTAATTGGTTCTCCATTTCTGTAACTTCATCATCTCGTGAACAGTATATAAGTAGAGCCATACACTGTGTGATCTTTTGATTGGCTTTTCCGCTCAGCACGGTGCTGTGAGAAGGGCACATGGTTGGGTGTGTAGGTAGCATGCTCCTTCTCGCTGCAGGGTGTAGTGCTCTGGGGTGTGGACGCAGCCTGAGCTCACCCTTCACCTGTTGCACATGCGCTTTTCCAAAGATTGGAACGCATCTAGAGGGATGTGGCCAGAAATTTAACCATGAGTGGTGTGATGTGTCTTAGTGAACAGCAACAACATTTCATCTCATGTGGCATTTTCTAGTCTACAAAGGCCTTTCACCCCATGATGTTGTTTTTCCATCTCCTCCTACCCCTGGGGGGTGCACGTGCAGGAAGGAGTTTGGAATCAAGGTCCAACATCACACAGCAGGAAGCCCCAGAGCTGGGCTCTTCCTCCAGGACCCTTGGTGTCCTGGGCCCTGCGAGATAGGCACCTTCCTGAAGAGTAATTTTAAGGCTGTGTGTTTCATTTGCTTCAGAAGGCCTTACTGGGGAGGGGCTTTCTTTCCTTTGCCAGCTTCAGACTTGGACACCTTACAGAACTAGGCCCACTGTCCCACATGGGCTGGCTGGGTGCAGAGCCCTGTCCTGGCAGCAGGCCTGACAGGCTCTCTGTCTGGCCTTAGATTAATGGCATTGCACTGGACAACAAATCTCTGACCGAGTGTGAATCTCTGCTGCGTAGCTGCCAGGACTCCCTGACCCTCTCCCTCCTGAAGGTAAGGGCCCCGCCCATCCCATCCCTGCTCTTGTGTGTGTGCTCGGCAAAGCCTCAGCTCCATATGCTTGATCTTCTCTGCGTCTCTGGGATCCTTGAAAAGGGGGTATTGATTTATAAAATGCAGGGTGTGCATGAACCCTGACCAGGATCTTGTTTAAAAACAAAACCAAAAACACAACCCCCTCTCCCCCCGCTAGCTTTGAGGGACATTATGGAGAGAGTGGTGTGCTTTCGAATCCAGATTGAATAATTAGTTGGTCTTAGGGAACTTAAATTTTCTGAGTGTAATGACAGTATTGGGGTTACTGAGGAGAACGGCCTTATTTTGGGTAAGTACATGATAAAATTGTTAGGGCTGAAATGTCATATTTGTAACTTAACTTCAAATGTGCTGCAATATTGACAGATACAGACAATTTTTAAAAATATTGTCAATTCTGAAGGGTGGGTTTATGCCTGTTCGTTGTACTCTTCTATCAACTTTCCTACAGAATTGAAACGATTAATAATAGAGGGTTGGGAAAAATCAGTCCATCCACTTTACTAAGCATTAGTTGGTAACTAAGCATTACTAAAATTAATAAATTAATTTTTAAAAGTTATTTAAAAATTAATAGACTTTTTGGGGAGCAGTTTTAGATTTATAGAAAAATTGAACTACTATAGAGAATTCTCATATTCCCCCCTCTACTTCCCCTATTATGAATGTGTTTGGATTAGTGGGGTCCACTTATCTCAATGTTAATATGTTAGTATTAACTGAAGTCCAAAGCTTACATGAGGCTGTACTCCTTGTGGTGTACCTTTTGTGGGTTTGGACGTATGTGCAGTGACATGTGTCTGCCATTACAGCATCACACAGCATGGTTTCCCTGTAACAAAAGTCCTCTGTGCTTTACTTATTCATTCCTCTTTCTCTCGCCCCCACCCCTGGAAACCATTGATCTTTTTACTGGTTCCATAGTTTTGTCTTTTCTAGAATGTGTTATAGTCGGAATAATACAGCACATAGCCTTTTCAGATCACCTTCTGTCACATAGTGATGTGCATGTAAGTTTCCTACATGTCTTTTCATGGTTTGATAGCTCATTTCTTTTTACTGCTGAATAATATTCCATTGTGTGAATATACTACAAGATATGTGTTTTTAATAATGAATCTTTCTTTATTTAATAATTTTAAAAAGTGTGCAGGATATTACACAGGTGATATCAGAAAGTGCTCAAAGTCAAGAGCACTTTATGGCTATCCTGTGGGTTCACAGTGACCAGGGCCATGAGAAAGCCTCCCCTGCCAGGGAGAGGTACGTGTGCATGTCTGTGCATGTGTTCACATGTGTATGTCTGCCTTTTTTGGGAGTGTGGCCCATTCCTGACCATTGCTCTACCTGCAGGGGCATTTTCAGGGGCAGTGCCAGGTTCTGTGGTCTTTTCTTCTCTTTCTCACTCCTCTACAATTCCTACTTAGGTGTTCCCTCAGAGCTCCTCATGGAGCGGCCAGAACATCTTTGAAAACATCAAGGACTCTGATAAGATGTTGAGTTTCCGAGCCCATGGCCCAGAGGTCCAGGCTCAGAATAAACGGAACTTGATGCAGCACAATAACTCCACGCAGACGGACATCTTCTACACAGACAGGCTGGAGGACAGGAAGGAGCCCCCAGGAGGTAGCAGCTCCTTCCTGCACAAGCCATTTCCTGGGGGACCCTTCCCAGTCTCCCCTGAGACGTGTCCCAGTGCCTCTGAGCGTAGCCTGAGCTCCTTTCGCTCAGATGCCTCTGGGGAGCGTGGCTATGGGCTGGTGGACATACGTAGCCGACGGCCCCTGCTGCCCTTCGAGACTGAGGCTGGTTCCTGTGGGGTGACAGAGGCTCCCCTGGATAAGGCTGAGCCTGAGAGCTCCAACAGCGGCGGGACCTGGCCCAAGGCCGTGCTCAGCTCCACGGCCGGGCCTGAGAAGCTCTCTGTTTACAAGAAGCCAAAGCAAAGAAAGTCTATCTTTGACCCTAACACTTTCAAACGCCCCCAGACACCCCCCAAAATAGACTACCTGCTCCCAGGCCCTGGCCCTGCTCATTCCCCCCAGCCCTCCAAGAGAGTGGGGCCTCTGACACCCCCAAAACCTCCTAGGAGGAGTGACTCCATTAAGTTCCAGCACAGGCTAGAAACCAGCTCCGAGTCTGAGGCCACCCTGGTGGGCAGCTCCCCATCCACCAGCCCCCCGAGTGCCCTGCCCCCCGACGTGGACCCTGGGGAACCCATGCACTCCTCGCCCCCTCGCAAGGCCAGGGTCCGCATTGCTTCCAGCTACTACCCTGAGGCAGATGGGGACTCCTCCTACTTGCCTGCCAAGAAGTCCTGTGATGAGGACCTCACCTCCCAGAAGACGGATGAGCTGGGACACAAGCGTCGCCGGCCAAAGTCTGCTCCCAGCTTCCGGCCAAAGCTTGCACCAGTGGTGATTCCTGCCCAGTTCCTGGAGGTAGAACCAATGCTGGGCTGGGGGTTGGGGTGGGAAGGGGTAGCTGGCTGTGAGAATGCCCCAAGTGGCCTGCACCTGTGTCACCAGGCTTGTGCTTGGCCCTGGCCCCTTTGTCCTGACATCTACCCGAGGGAGGGGAAGGGGTAGCTGGTGTCTGCCAGTGGGAGGCAGCCCTCTGTAGGAGACTGGAGAGTAGCGTGGGATGTGCACATTACCAAGGATATGATGCCAAGAGAGAAACACATTCTTGGAATTAGCATTTAATTTGCTTATTCAACAAGAAGCTTTTCAAATTGTACAACAAAACCAGGTGTCATAGGCCTACCTTGAAGGGCTTAGGGAGAGAAGATAGCACTTGTGAATCTGTTAGCCTGGCTAACAGTCTGGCTTGTTGTTGTGGGTACTATAGTCATTCCAGAAGGGAGGGTGCTGTGAGCAGAGAACAAATCCATGCTACTCTCTGCAGACAGAGAGCTTCACACAGCCCTGATGCACACAGAGTCCACCTTCTACACACACATACATAATTCTCATAATTGGAAAGAACAGGTTCTTTGTAGTTGGAGTATTTTTGAGGGAAGTTCTTCAAGGTGTGCAAGGCAATTTGAATGAGCAGTGACCTCTCCTGTCACTTCATGCCCAAATGGGAGGAGCCTAGTGTGTAAGGGACAGAATTGCAGAGTTGCTTGCAAACACCTATGTGTTCCCCTGTTTCCAGCCACTCCCTCTTGCCTTTGGTTCTGCAGGAGCAGAAGTGTGTCTCAGCTAGTGGAGAACTCTCTCCAGAGCTTCAGGACTGGTCCCCTTACTCACCAGGGCCTTCCAGCCGACACAGCAACCCCCCACTCTACCCCAGCAAAGCATCTGTGGGTAAGTCAGCTGGGAGGGCCGGGAGGAGAAGGGTCTTTGTGGGCTCACAGGGCCATCCAATGGAGGCAGTCATTTCAAGGAGCAGCCGGAGGTCCAAAGAGCTGGCAACTGCTGCCCTGTCTGGAGTGATGTTTAGTCTTGTGCCAGTGACATTTCTTAGCTTTTCAGAGTGCTTTCTCCCCATAGCAGCCTGGGAAATAGGCAGCATCACAGAGAGTTCTCCTGTTTTATAAATAGAGGCCAGAGGCTTGCACAGGTCTGGGGCTGGCTGGGTGCTTTGGGACGAGTGTTCTCACCCAGCGCGTTTCTAGGCACTGTTCCCCGGAGCATGACTCCAAGCACCACTGTGAGCTCCATCCTGAGGAACCCCATCTACACCGTGCGTAGCCACAGGGTTGGCCCTTGCAGCTCTCCACCTGTCCCCAGGGAGATCGGCCCCCAGGTTTTACATCCAAGGTATGTGAAGTCACCCTATACCTCTTGCACTACAGCTATCTGAGCCTACCTGGACATAAAGCCCCTCGTGCATAAAGAAGCTCGTGGATAGAGAAGCTTCCTTGCCTAGCTAGGAAGGGGCTGGTTTGAGCAGCTGAAGGACCTCAGACAAAGTGAGCTTTAAGGATGCTCTTGGTTCACCAACATGGAGCTTGAAAATGTATTTAAGGAAAGATGATAGTGATGGTAGCCAATGCTTTGTTGCTCACTGTGCTGAGACCTTTATAAATATCCCATTTAATTGCTACAACAACCCTAGGTTCTAAGGACTGTTGTCTCTTTTTTATATAGGTGAGGAAACTGATCCTTAAAGAGTGAGTGGACTGACTCAAGCTCACTTTCATTCATTTGTTCATTCAAGTATTTGACAAGTGTTTATTTAGCACCTACTAAGTGACATGGACTGTTCTAGTTCCAAGGGGATGCACTGGGGAACTAAACAGACAGGTCTCTTCTCATGTGGCGTTTGTGTTCAAGAGTGGGAGGCAGATAGGAAAAGGTGAACAGAGGGATACCAGATGTGCTGAGTAGCTCTGAAATCCATAAAACAAGCTAGGCTGACTTGGAAGAGTGTGGGGAGGGCCCCCTGGTCAGGGGGAGGCTGCTGTGACCACAAGGCTGAGAAGAGGCCAGCTGCACAAGACCTGGGGCAGAGTCCCCAGGAAGGAGGGCTGTTGGTGCTGTGGCCCAGGCACCTGACAACAGTGTGGAGGGCTCTTGGGACAGTGGGGGAGCTTGACAAAGGCACGATAAGTCAGAAGGTGAGCCCAGGTCATAGGACACAAATCCTGCAGAGGCTGCAGCAACGATATGGAGTTTGGGTTTTATTCTAAGTACAGTGGAGACCCCCCGGGGTTTTAGGCAGGAAGAGCTATAGTCTCATTATGCAATTAGAAAAGCACATCACTGGGCCTGACTCCAGGCCCACTGGTGTGGGTGTCGCCTGGGCTCTCTGCCCTCTGGTTTCCTTGGTTTGTTCTCCTGGTTGAAGCTCTCCAAGGTCTTCTGCCTATCTAGCCTCTCCCTGATCACCCTGGAAGAGAGGCCTCCCCTCTGAGAGCCCACCCAGGATTCAGAGCCTCTGTTTTCCCTGTAGAAGCCCTTCGTACAGTGAGCCCAACCCCGGCTGAGGCTGAAGTGGCTGTGCCGATCCTGCTTCATTTGTGTGGCCTCTTCTATCAGGGTGCCTCGTGGATGCCTCCTCTGGGCGTGGCTGTGGGCAGGGGGCTGTCCACAGCTGATAGCCATTGGCTTCTGGGCCTCCCTTCTGCCGGCCCAGGGAGGGAGGCCTTGCCCCAGCCTGTCACTTGCGTTTCTCCCCAGGAGCTGTGTCTGGTCCTGGTCCCTCACCTGTCTGGTTCTCCCGTAGTGTTCAGCACCAGGGACGCCTGAGCCTGGACCTGAGCCACAGGGCCTGCAGCGACTACTCAGAGATGAGAGCCTCCCACGGGTCCAACTCACTGCCCTCCAGCGCCCGCCTTGGTAACTGCACCGCTAGAACCTTCTCACCATAGTAGGTCACTGGCCTTTTTCATCTCCACCTCCTCATCTTGGCTGGCCTCCTGGTGGCCTGCCCACATGGCTCCTCCCCTTCCAGAGCTGAGATCACTTCGCAATGCACGTTTTCTTTGGCCTTCTATTGTGTCTTCATGCTTTCCCTAGCAGCGGTGTGTTGTTCCTGGTGACCCCTTGGCCCAGGAGCCCTGCTCCTTGTCACTGAGCTTGCTGGGCATTCTGGGGATTCTGTATTGCTATCATTTATGGGAAATGCAGCCCAGAGCAGAGTCTGGCACTTACCCCACAACGAGACTGTGGTGGAGGTGCTTCAGCCTTGTGAGAGAAGGTGAGCAGCCACCTCTTTCACTTGGGTCCCTGTTCCTATTCTGAGGCAAAAAATGAGATTGATGTGATTCTGTTCTGGAGCAGGCCATTCCTACACAATTTACTCAGATACTGGGCATTAAGTGTCTGCTTTTCTTGCCTGTTCCACATTTACGTCCCCTTGGGGGTAAATGGCAGGGCCCTGCTTTGCATTTTGTCATGACTGAGTGTATTTCCTGACCACTAGGAGGGGTATGGGGTGATGTTTACTCACAGACCTAAAGTTTTCTCCCCTTATGGAACCATAGGATCTTCAAGCAACTTGCAGTTCAAGGCAGAACGCATTAAAATCCCATCAACACCAAGATATCCCCGGTCTGTCATGGGCTCCGACAGAGGTGAGAACTCAGCACTCCCTCTCCTGCCTGCTGTTTCATGCTGTCCTCACAGTGGAGTGTCTGGGCATTGCTTGTAGCTGCCTCATCATTTCAGCCAGTCTGTAAACACTAGTGGTGTGGGGGATAGAAAGGCCATATGGAGCCGAGCATCTGAATTCAAGGACATGTGATGTGGCCATGGCATGGGGCCACATGTCTGGATCATGTCTCCTCTGGATCTTCACTGCTGGAGAATGAAATGCAAGATTGAGGCCCGAGTTACCCCACACCTTTTTTGGCAGGTTCATTGTCGCATTCTGAATGCAGCACACCTCCGCAGTCACCCCTCAACATCGACACCCTGTCCTCTTGTAGCCAGTCCCAGACCTCAGCCTCCACATTGCCTAGAATTGCAGTCAACCCCGTGGCCCTCGGGGAGCGAAGAAAGGACAGGTGAGCATAACCTGGGCATCTGTGCCAGACACAGTGATGGACAGAGCATCTCTGCAGGTGGGCCAGGGCTCAGTCAAGGGGAGGCGCTTATCAGTAGAAGCAGCGTGAATTGGAGAGTTCCAATTGAGTTGATTCGAGGGTGAGGCCACCCTTGTTTGGGTCACCTTGCATTCACTGATGTGTTGCCCCAGAAACCTGCCTTGTCTTCTCAGCCGCAGCATGTCCTGGATATCATTATGTGTCAGTAAATTTTGGTATCATTCGTAACAGCTTCATGGTGTCTGTTGTATGGCTATTATGATTCAGTTACCTGTTCTTTTTTGAGATAGCTGTGTTGTTTGGAGGAGGAACAGAGGAAAGGGTGTTCAGTGAGGAATGAGGATCCATAGCCAGAAACCAGCTCTGCTGCTTCAGCAGCCTGGTCTGGGCAGGCGACCTGCTCACGGCTCTGGGCCTTAATACCGTTGTCCTTGGCTGGGGCGTGAGGATGGTATTGGGGTGGTTGCTCACTAAGGGTTCTTGGAACGTTTAAACTGCCTGGCACTCTAATATATGTTAAGTCTTAAAGTAATGGAGGGTGCAGGCCAGGGACTGGTGATGCGTCTGAGCTGGAGGGTCAAGGAAGGCATTGCACAGCAGGTGAGTTTGGGAAGGGGAGAATGCTTTGGAGCATGGGAGAAGAGAAGTGACAAGTCAAGAAGGATTTTGACCTCAGCATCTAAGAGGACTGGGTGCTGAGCAGCGGGGACACAGCGTGAGGCTCACAGAGCTTGAGAGATTGCTGTGCCTCTGGGTGGCAGGGGTGGATGGTTCAGGGCCCTGCCCTCCACCCGCTCTGCTACCCTTTACCGCGTGGATCCATGTGGATCCACCCTACCCATGTGCTCTGGAGGGCAGCCCAAGGAGATGGCTCTCCTACTGGTTCTATCTTTGGCCATGATTTTGTCCTGAAAGGAAGAGCTCAGGGCAGCACGAAGTGCAATTGGCTGTCTTTCTGACTGTTACGTTCCAGGAGTCTGTGGTTGTCCTCCGTCTCCGAGCAGCCCTCTGTTTCTAACCTTTCGCACCTTCCAGATGTCTTCACCACCACAGATCCCTCCTGAGACTGCCCATGGCTGCCAGGCCCAGGGCCTCCTCCCTGAGGAGTCTGAGGTTGGCCTGACTTGAGGCCCCCATTCGAGCCCCCTTGTGCCCCTGGCACTTGGTCAGCTTTCCCCAGGCCAGCAAGTGCATGGTTGCTGCCTTACTGAGCCTCCCTGCACCCTTTTTAATGGCTTGGGTTTGCATTAGCTTAATTTTCATGATCATTTTACATCACCCGGTATATAGGCGAATATAAAACTGATACTTTATATTGTCTTTTCTTGGGTGAATATCATCCCAGAAGCCATTTCTTTTCACATGAGGCCATCTTTACACCCCACTGGGGGTTTGTAAATTGCACATGGTGAAGAAACTGTTCTCATGTTATGAAAATCTTTGTGCTTTCCCCCTGCATATATTTTAGTCCTTTTAGTTCAGTTGGACCATTCTTTGTGTCTTTGGGGCTGGGTGCTTCATGTCCATTTGGGTGGTTGTGTTTGTGTAGCATGAGGTTGCAGGAATGTGTATCACTGTCATACAAAGGTGGGGTCACCATGTTCCATCCAGCTGTGTCATCATAGGAGCATCTGGTGCTCACTGGCCCTTTCTGCATAGCTGATTGCATGCCTTGCCTCCAATCTTGCCCAAACCTTTCCTTTGGATCTGAGTCCCCCAAGCTGTTGTCTCTTTTCCAAGGCCCTACGTGGAGGAGCCACGCCATGTCAAGCTGCAGAAGGGCTCAGAGCCGCTGGGCATCTCCATCGTGAGTGGAGAGAAGGGCGGTGTCTATGTCTCCAAGGTGACTGGGGGCAGCATTGCACACCAGGCTGGCCTTGAGTATGGGGATCAGTTACTTGAGGTAAGTGGGAGCTGCCCTTCTGCACTACTTTCTTCCCTTCCTCCTATCTTCCTTGCCCCCTTTCCATGGAAGAGCCATGTTCCCCACGTTCCCAGCCCTGCCGTATCACTGACCCCATTCTGGGTGTTTCCTAGTTCAATGGCATAAACCTGCGGAGTGCCACGGAGCAGCAGGCCCGGCTCATCATTGGGCAGCAGTGTGACACCATCACCATCCTGGCCCAGTACAACCCCCACATGCACCAGCTCAGCAGCCACTCCCGGTCCAGGTGAGGGCCTGGGCCTCTGAATGGCTGTCTGGGCTAGGGGTGGTGAGATGAGTGTGGCAGGTGCATGGCTTACCATGGGGAGACCTAGGCTACCAGTTGTAAGTTCTGGGCATTCTATTGCTGTAAGAGGAGTTGACTAGCTCTGGGTTTTGGAGAAAGGACATATCAGAGGATAGGCGTCTTCTTTTGAAATAGGGTGTAGAAACAGATGACTGGGTCCCCCTGAGCTGCAGGAGGCCCCACAGCTAGGGGTGTAGTAACCAGGAGCTGAGGCCCTGGGGTAGGATTCACACACAGAGCCCCTGTCCAAAGGCAGACACTGCCCTTATTTGCCCTCATGCTGTGGGTTACAGGGTAGATGAGAGAAGGGGAACGTGCCCCTGCCATGCAGCACTGCACAACTTAGCTTGGGGGTGGAATGAGATGCACAGAGGAAAAGGGATGCAAATTTGTGTGTCCCCTAGGCTGACACTTTCACAGTTGGTCCCCGGAGTTGAGGACTGGAGATGAAGAGGGGACAGGCAAATTCTCCAGGGTGGATGACCTGAGTTCAAGCCCCCAGGGCATCTGCTCTTCTGAGGGCTCAGGGCGCAGTGTTGTGTAATCTGGTCCCTGTTTACAACCTAGTCCTGGTCACTGCAGAACAGCAAATGACTCCAGGCTGCTGGAGGCTCTGCACTCTTTATTCTTCCTGTCCTGTATCCCCAGCTCCCACCTGGACCCTGCCAGCACCCACTCCACTCTCCAGGGCAGTGGTGCTACCACCCCAGAGCATCCCTCTGTCATTGACCCGCTGATGGAGCAGGATGAGGGCCCTGGCACCCCCTCACCCAAGCAGAGCGGCCCCAGCTCCAGGTCAGCAAATGCATGTTGTGAGCCTTTCACCTGTGTGCCTCAGTGAATGGGTGGGCCAGGTGGGTCATTTTCATGGCAGGAGCACATCCTCCGAGAGGTGCGGGTACTGGACAGCAGTATTGCCCTGTGCTGCTGACACAGCAGGCTTTTTCCCTTCCTCCCTCTTGCCCTTTCTTGCTTTCTTTTTTTTTTTGTCTTGTACTTGCTAGGAGGGGCCGTACAGGCCATGATGTGGCAGGGAATGGTGACAGCTAACTCAAAATGTTCAGGATGAGCAGGGGTTAGGTGTATAAAGGGTGGGGGTGGAGAGCAGTCAGAGGAGCAGTCAGCTTTTCTGTGGGCAGGAGGAGGCAGGGCACACTTGGGAGCTGGAACAGGAGATGGGAGAGGGCCCTGCAGGCCAGGGCATGTGGTCCTGCACGGAACTGTTCCCCTGTTATGGTGGGACCTTGATCAAGCCCTGGCCTCACTCAGAATAGGCCAGCTCTGTGTCCTTTGCACCGAAGTCCATCACATTGGAATTGACCTGCAGCGTATTGTAATCACCAGCTGACATCTCCCCTGAGTTCCCTTTCATCACCTTCCATCCTTGTCCCCTTTCCTTCAGTCAATCTATTGCCAGTGTTTTAGTCTCCGTCACTGCATTGTGAGTTCCTTATTGGCAGTGGGTCCCTCTTTGTGGTTTAGCACAGTCCCTGGGCCTCAGAAGCTGCTCAGTAAACACTTGCTGAATCAGTTGGGTTCTGGCCAGTGGGACTGGCTCTAACTTTCCTTAGGCAGAATAAGGTTAGGAAAACAAGTACAATCCAGGTGGGAGAGATGCACAGCCTAAGGCACATGGTTAATAGCTGAGCTGGAAAGCAGGGGGTTTGATTTCCGTTCTGTTCCCAACTGGCTTTGTGGCCTGGGGCCCAGGTTTTCATCTCTGCCAAACCTCAGCATCCTGCCTATAGGCTAAATCACTGGAACTGGAGCCTATGCAGGGACCACCTTTCAGTTCCCTGTGATTCTGAGGCCTCATGAGACATGGGAGCAAACAGAAATGGTTTCGGTCTTGGCCACTGTTTTGCCTTTTCCATGCCCTCCTCCCGCCCTGTGCACGATTAAGGAACTCCATTTTCTTTCCCGAAAGGATGGTGGGAGATGCCAAGAAGAGCCCAGAGCCACGAGTCGTTTTCATCAGAAAGTCCCAGCTGGAGCTTGGAGTGCATTTATGTGGTGGGAACCTGCATGGAGTGTTTGTGGCTGAGGTGGAGGATGACAGTCCTGCCAAGGGCCCCGATGGCCTCGTACCAGGGGACCTCATCCTTGAGGTGAGTTCTGAACTGCTGAGCAGCAGGCTAGGCTCCTCTGTCTGCTTTTCAGGCTTCCTGCATTCTCAGGTGGCATAGGAGGCGCAGGAGCTCAACCTCTCACCTGGTGACCCTTCTCAGTGTTGAATGCTGCCAAGACACTCTGGGCAGATCACAGGGAAGTGGGCAGTGCCCCAGCTTGGGCACTGGCGTCTGGAGGGAAGGTGCTCTGATGTGATAGAGAGTGTCATCTGCCTCTCACTGGGTCTTCTGTTGGATGGCATTGAGAAATACGGGTAGCATAAGCAAGGTAAAGTGCAGCATTACTTGCTGGGGGACAGAGCAGGGCTTCTCCTGAACTGCAAAAAGTAACAGCACTGATCCACTGTGTATCGTGAGCTATGGGTCCCTGTCTCTAGGATCCCCTCCTTGGTGGGAGATGGCATGTTTCTATCCTACTGCGGAGTGCAGAGCAGACAGTGAGCAGGCGACTTGGCTCTGCCTGCGAAGGGGAGGCAGGCAGATTCTCAGTGAGGGGGATGCTGAATCTGCACCTTATCCCACAATCTGCCCCTCACGGGTGCCCAAGCTGCCCCTGGCTTCTGTCCCCTGACCCCAGTTCCCTGTCCCTGGGCAGTACGGCAATCTGGATATGCGCAGCAAGACAGTAGAGGAGGTCTACGTGGAGATGCTGAAGCCCAAAGATGGCGTTCGCCTGAAGGTGCAGTACCGCCCAGAGGAGTTTGCCAAGGTCAAGGGCCTGCCTGGCGACAGCTTCTACATCAGGTGCTGGTGGCCATGGGTTCCTGGGATTCGGGGCCAGGGGAGGGGCTTTTGATGAAGAATGTTCCTAGTAAATGTCTTTGCATTCTTGCCTCAAAGTGTAAGGCACGTGATGATTACTAGGGCTCCAAACTGCAAGGTCATGGCAAGATACTTGTGACTTAGAAAAACCCACAAGGGCTTGCAGGGCCATGGCTCCCTCTTTGTTTGGTCCTGAGGGATTTTGAGGCCTCAGAGCCCCATTTTCTTGTGGTCTACCCTCCTTTCCCAGTCTTCCCCTGAGCCAGCTCTGGTGGTTCCTCTGCAGTATGTCCACAGTGCCCTGATTTTCTGCATGAAGTGTGTGTGGGGGGACAGGCACCTGGTGGTTTCCAAGGGGTACTCATCGTTTCCTTCGTATTCCCTAAGATCTGAGGCCACAGAAAGAATAAAAACACTGATCAAGTGTGTATCATGAGCTATGGGTCCCTGTCCCTAGGATCCTCTCCCTGGTGAGGGATGACATGTTTCCATCCTAGGGAGTTTCCAATCTGTAGGAACCATCAGCCTTGCCTCGGAGAAGAAGGCAAATGGGAAGGGTAGATATGGTCTTGGTTCTTGGCAATAAGTTCTATATCTGATTGTTGTGAGGGAGCCCTTATACCCAGAGAGCCCCTATCTCAGGGAGGAAAGGCAGCTTCTTTGTCCTGTTGTGTAAAGTCTGGGCTCCCTTCTTTGGGAACCACCACCATGATGAGGGGAGATGGCAGATCCTGATCATGGTCTGGGAGAGCTCAGAGCAGGAGAGCAGACCCAGGAGCGCGGCTGCCAAGGCATATGGCCTCCTGATCTTCTTCCCTTCGTCACCCGGTCCAGGGCCCTATATGACCGGCTGGCAGAGGTGGAGCATGAGCTGAGCTTTAAGAAAGATGACATCCTCTATGTCGATGACACCTTGCCCCAGGGCACATTTGGGTCCTGGATGGCGTGGCAGCTGGACGAGAGTGCCCAGAAGATCCAGCGCGGGCAGATCCCCAGCAAATACGTGTAAGTGTTTTGTGTGCGGTGCTTGGGGTTGGGTGGGGTGGCACCTGTGGTGCTATCCCACAGGATGGGGCACTCATTTCGCTATTTATCTCAGCTTCTGGTCTGTCTGTCTCACCATAGTTGTTCATCTAAAAAGCTACTTCTAGCCTAAGTCAGTTCTGTACATA
Organism: Glossophaga mutica; assembly: GCA_039655065.1. NCBI lineage: Eukaryota > Metazoa > Chordata > Mammalia > Chiroptera > Phyllostomidae > Glossophaga > Glossophaga mutica. The sequence goes on from CM077307.1 coordinate 121,517,296, forward strand.
AGCCAGTGCTATATAGAAGCACAGTGGCAGTTTAGGAGACAACTTTTTTTATTTTTAACAGATTTATTGACATGTAATTCACATACCATGTAGTTTACTCGAAGTGTACAACTTGTGGGATTTTGTATATTCACAGTTATGTGCAACCCTCACCAGTCAATTTTAGAACATCGTCTTCATCTAAGAAGTCATGTAGCCTTTAGCTACCCTCTTTGTCCGTCTCTCTTCTTTGCTTCTTCCTCTAATCGTAGGCAACCACTAATATTTCCATATCTGTAGATTTCCTTATTCTGGACTTTAATGTGAATGCACTCATATAGCATGTGGTCTTTTGTGGCTGGCTTCTTTGACTTGGTATAATCTTTTCTAAGGTCTGTCCGTGTTCAGTGTGTATCAATGCTTCATTCCTCTTATGGCAGGAAGCATTACCTGTAATACCACCAAGTGAAGGCTTAATTGCTTTTGACACCCTTCTGAATCTAGAAATTGCCCGCTCTTAGAGCTTGCCCCCAGCACTGGTGTTTGTGTCGCCCCACAGCAGTGGTGCCATGGGCCCTTGGTGGCATAGATGGGTGAAGTATCCATGACACCTGCAGAGGAGTATTGGAGGAGCCTGGACTCCCAGCTCTCGTTCTCCTCATGGGCAGGCCGGGCGGGAGATGGTCCCTTTCCAGGACTGCCATTCCCTGTGACTGCAGGATGGACCAGGAATTCTCCAGGAGGCTCAGCATGTCCGAAGTCAAAGATGACAACAATGCCTCAAAGACACTGTCAGCAGCTGCACGCAGATCCTTCTTTCGAAGAAAACATAAGCACAAACGCAGTGGGTCTAAAGATGGGAAAGATCTTCTCGCCTTGGACACCTTTTCCAGTGACTCCATTCCACTCTTCGAAGGCAAGTGACTGAGCTTGTTTTCCAGTGGGCTCTTGGGATTGGGTTTGCTGTTGACCACAGAATCCTTACAACAACGACTTAAGCAAGATAGAGGTTTACTTTGCTTTTGCACAGAAGTAGTCTAGAGTTAGGGGGCTGGGGTGGAATGGTGGTGCTACTGTCTTCAGTCTGCTGTGTAGGATGTGGCTTTCATTGCAGCTCCAGCCATCCTGTCCATGTTCCAGCAGCAGGAAGAAGGAAAGGGCAAGGCAAAATGTGCCTTAGCTGAGTGTGCCTCTTTAAATAGCTCACCCAAAAGCCCCACCATGCAATTTGTACTTGCATTTCATTGGCCACTCGCATGTGCAAGAAAGTTGAACAGGCACATTGCTAGCCTGTAATGCAGGTTCCATTAGTAAGAAAGGACAGGTAGTAGGCAAAATGCTCAGTGTGCTGCTTCTAGTTTTTTAGGGGGGTGCTTATCATAGGCTACTTGGTGGGGACCAAGGACCACTAGTCTCTGCAGATCTTTGCCTTTTTCTGACCTCACTTTTGTATCTGTTAATGATTTTTATAAGTTCTTCCCAGGGCTGGGTGCTGACCCAGGCCTGGAGTTGCATATGAGGGAGTTGGACATCCCCTGGGAGATTGCCGTTGAGGAAAGGGTGTATTTGTCCTATAAAGCAGGAGGTGCTTGTGAAATTTGCTCCTCAGACCCTGGTATATGTCCACTGTCCTAGACTGTGCACCTTTCTGGGTGTGGAGGTAGCGATGAGCATCAGAAGGTAGAACAGGCTGTTTCCTCTTGCCCTCCCTGCCTCCCTTATTTTTATTTTTTTTAAAAGATTTTATTTATTTTTAGAGAGAGGGGAAAGGAGGGAGAGAAGGAGAGAAGGAGAGAAGCATTGATGTGTGAGAGGAACATTGATTAGCTGCCTCTTGTACGCCCCCAGTTGGGGACCTTGCCCACAACCCAAGCGTGTGCCCTGACTGGAAATCGAACCTGTGACCTTTTGGTTTGCAGGCCAGCACTCAGTCCACTGAGTCACACTGGCCAGGGCTCCTTCCTTATTTTTAAAATTAAGGCCTTTGGCACAGTGAGTTGAGTGATTCCTACCTTTTTCATGGCTCACTGTCATCTGAGTCAGGACAAGTGTTGGCATACCACAGCCCATGGGCTAAATGACCCACTGACTGTTTTTAAAGATTTTGTTTATTTTTTAAAGAGAAGGGAAAGGAAGGAGAAAGAGAGAGAGAGAGAAACACTGAAGTGAGAAACATTGATTAGCTGCCTCTAGCACGCACCCAGACTGGGGATCAAACCCGAAACCCAGGAGGCATGTGCCCTGACCAGGAATCAAACTGGCGACCTTTCAATTTGTGGGATGACATCCAACCAACTGAGACAACAGGGCCCACTGCCTGTTTTTATATGCTGTGTGCTAAGGATAAGTTCTGACATTGTAAAATGTAAAAATGGCAGCCGTTTGGCAATAATAGTTGCTTGATTTTGCCTTTTGGCCTTTAAAACCTAAAATATTTACCATCTTGCCCTTTGCAGATAAAGTCTACTGACCTCTTGATTATGACAAGGTTTCTCACTTACTTAATTTTTTATTTCCTTCCTTCTTTTATTTCTTTGATCTCCACTTTCATATTCCCCCTTCCCTTCTCCCATAGACACCATCTCTGGTGCATTTTTGTATGTTCAATGGACATATTAATATTTTGAAAAATAGCCATTCGTCTGTTCTTCCTTTTAGTTTGTCAGTTGTTTCTTGAAGTTGTCTTTAGGTGCATACATCTTTTGAATTATTATATCTTCCAGTAAATTGAGCCTCTTATAATCATGAAATGTACTTATTTTAGTAATGTTTCTTGCCATAAAGTCTATTTTGTCTGTCATTGTTACACCCATTTTCTTTTGGTTAGTGTTTGCACAGTTCATCTTTTTGTATCCTTTTACTTTAAACTTTTCTGTAGCTTTATATTTAAACGTCTCTTACAAGTAGCATGTGGGTTTGTTTTTAACCCACAGTGACTTTTTTTTCATTTTATTCAAGTATAATATAGGTATCGAAAAGTGCCCATATATTTATAGTTTGGAAAATTGTATCAGTTTGGAAAATGCCTGACCATTGTTTCCTTAAAACTATTTCTGTGCTGTTCCTTCCTCTCTTTCTATATCTTACTTCTTTTTTTATAATATATTTTATTGATTATGCTATTACAGTTGTCCCATTTCTCCCCCATCATTCCCCTCCACCCTGCACACCCCCTCTCACCCATATTCCCCCCTTTAGTTCATGTCCATGTGTCATAAGTTCTTTAGCTTCTACATTTCCCACACCATTCTTGCCCTCCCCCTGTCTATTTTCTACCCACCGTCTGTGCTACTTATTCTCTGTACCTTTCCCCTCCTCTCTCCTCCTCCCACTCCCCTGTTGCTAACCCTCCATATGATCTCCATTTCTGTGGTTCTGTTCCTGTTCTAGTTGTCTGCTTAGTTTGCTTTTGTTTTAGGTGTGGTTGTTAATAGCTGTGAGTTTGCTGTCTTTTCACTGCCATATTTTTATCTTCTTTTTCCTAGATAAGTCCCTTTAACATTTCATATAATAAAGGCTTGGTGATGATGAACTCCTTGAGCTTGACCTTATCTGAGAAGTGCTTTATCTTCCCTTCCATTCTAAATGAAAGCTTTGCTGGATAGAGCAATTTTGGATGTAGGTCCCTGCCTTTCAAGACTTTAAATACTTCTTTCCAGCCCCTTCTTGCCTGGAAGGTCTCTTTTGAGAAATCAGCTGACAGTCTGATAGGAACTCCTTTGTAGGTGACTGTCCCCTTATCCCTTACTGCTTCTAGAATTCTCTCCTTCATTTCAATCTTGGGTAATCTAATTCTGATGTGCCTTGGTGTGTTCCTCCTTGGGTCCAACTTCTTTGGGACTCTGAGCTTCCTGGACTTCCTGGTAGTCTATTTCCTTTGCCAGATTGGGGAAGTTCTCCTTTATTATTTGTTCAAGTAAGTTTTCCACTTGTTGCTCTGCTTCTTCCCCTTCTGGTACCCCTATAATTCAGATGTTGGGAAGTTTAACGATGTCCCAGAGATTCCTAAGCCTCTCCTCATTTTTTTGAATTCTTGTTTCTTCCTCGTTTTCTGTTTGGTTGTTAGTTTCTTCCTTCTGGTCCACTCCATTGATTTGAGTCCCAATTTTCCTCCCATCTCTATTGGTTCCCCATGCATCTTCCTTCATTTCACGTATTGTAGCCTGCATTTTTTCATCTAATTTGTGAGCAAAATCAACCAATTCTGTGAACATCCTGATCACCAGGGCTTTGAACTGTGCATCTGATAGGTTGGCTGTCTCTTCATTGCTTAGAGGAATTGGCTCTGGGGCTTTCATTTGTTCTCTGGTTTGAGCCATTTTTGGTGTTTTTTTGTTTGTTTGTTTGTTTTGTTTTGGTTTGGTCTGGTCGCCGCTATTACGTAGTGAGGGGTGGAGCCTTAGGTGTTCCCCAGTGCGGGGCAGCCCAGTCGCTGGGGTGTGACAGTGTACATGGGAGCAGGGTCCGGGAGGGAAGAATGGCACCTGCTCCGCTCTCTCCTGGATTCAGTCCCTTCCGCCACTTCCCCTTTGCCTGGACCATCTGCGTGCACAAATGTGGGACCACCTGGTCAGCCAGCCGCCTTGTGCGGCCTCACTAGGTCTGCACAGTTGCCACCCCGTACCTGGGGTCCGCCAGCTGCTGCCTGTGTTCCTGGGTCTGCACCTCCACTTTTTCCTGCCGCAACTCCGCCCCTCTTACCGGTCTGGATGAATGGTTGTTGGACTTCTGTACAGTTCAATTTTCTATCAGTTTGGGTTGTTTTCTTGTTTCTAAATGTTTGTTGTCCTTAATTTTGGTTGTGAGAGGAGGCACACTGTGTCCACCTACACCTCCATCTTGGCTGGAAGTCTATATCTTACTTCTTTGACCATGTCCCATATGTGTTTTACACTCCCCCCTATATTTTCCATCTTCTTTTCCCCGTGCTTCAGCCTGGATGCTTTCTACTGACCTATTTCCTGTTTTTTAGTTCATCTTCTGCTGTGTCCAATATATATGTTCTTATTTTAGAAATTGCATATTGAGTTTTAGTTTCCAGTTGATATTTTTGTGATAAAAACACATACCATTAAATCTACCATCTTAACCATTTTTAAGTATCCAGTTCAGTAGTGTTAAATGTATTTGCATTGTTGTGCAACAAATCTCTAGAACTTTTTCTTGCAAAACTGCAACTTTATACACACTAACCACTAAGTCCCCTCCTGTTTCTCCACCACTCTTGACAACCATGCCACCTCTTTCTGTTTCAATAATTTTGACTACTTTAGATACTTCATTTGAATGGAATAATACAGCATTTGTCCTTTTGTGATAGGCTTATACTTAGCAAAATTTTCTCTTTTTCTTCATTTTTAAATATATTTTATTGATTATGCTATTACAATTGTCCCATTTTTCCCCCCTTTAATTCCCTCTGCCCGGCACCCCGCCTCCCATCCACATTCGCCCACCCCCTCAGTTCATGTCCATGGATCGATTGTACAGATAAGTTCTTCAACTTCATTTCCTATACTATTCTTACCCACCCATCTGTTTTGCACCTACCATTTATGCTTCTTACTCCCTGTACCTTTTCCCCCATTCTCTCCCTCCCGCTCCCTGCTGATAATCCTCCGTGTGATCTCCATTTCTGTGATTCTGTACCTGTTCTAGTTGTTTGCTTAGTTTGTTTTTGTATTTGTTTTTGTTGTTAGGTCCAGTTATTGGTAGTTGTCAGTTTGTTGTCATTTTACTGTTCATAGTTTTGATCTTCTTCTTTTTCTTAGATAAGTCCCTTTAACATTTCATATAGTAAAGGCTTGGTGAACTCCTTTAACTTGACCTTATCTTGGAAGCACTTTATCTGCCCTTCCATTCTAAATGAAAGCTTTGCTGGATAGAGCAATCTTGCATGTAGTTCCTTGCCTTTCATGACTTGGAATACTTCTTTCCAGCCCCTCCTTACCTTTAAGGTTTCTTTCGAGAAATCAGCTGATGATCTTTTGGGCACTCCTTTGTAGGTAACTGTCTCCTTTTCTCTTGCTGCATTTAAGATTCTCTCCTTATCTTTAATTTTGGGTAATGTAATTATGATGTGCCTTGGTGTGTTCCTCCTTGGGTCCAACTTCTTTGCGACTCTCTAAGTTTCCTGGACTTTCTAGAAATCTATTTCCTTTGCCAGATTGGAGAAGTTTTCCATCATTATTTTTTCAAATAAGTTTTCAATTTCTTGCTCTTCCTCTCCTCCTTTGGCACCCCTATAATTCGGATGTTGGAACGTATAAAGTTGTCCCAGAAGTTCTTAAGCCTGTCCTCATTTTTTTTGAATTCTTATTTCTTCATTCTGTTCTGGTTGAATGCTATTTCTTCCTTCTGCTCCAAACCGTTGATTTGAGTCCTAGTTTCCTTCCCTTCATTGTTGGTTCCTTGTACATTTCTCTTCATTTCACTTTGCATAGCTTTCAGTTTCCTTCCATTTTGTGACCATACTCAACCATTTCTGTGAGCATCCTGATTACCAGTGTTTTGAACTCCACATCTGATAAGTTGGCTATCTCTTCGTCACTTAGCACTATTTTTGGAGCTTTGATCAGTTCTCTCATTTGGACCATATTTTTTTTTGTCTCAGTGTGCCTGTTACCTTGTGAGGGGCAGAGCCTTAGGTCTTTGTAAGGGCGGGAAACCCGTGTTGCTGCGTCATGATGCTGTGTGAGGGAGAGGGGTCTGAGAGGGAACCGTTCCACTTGCTTGGCTCTCCACTGGCTGTTAGTCACTTCCTCTGCTACCCAAAAACAGACTGGGCCCTTCTGGTGCTGATTCCCAGGTGGGTTGGTTTCTGTATGTTCTAGGACCCTGTGGGTCTCTGCAGTGAATTCTCCTGTGAGGCTGGGAGTTTCTACTGCTGCCTCAACCCCTACAGGGTTTTAGTGTCAGAGGTTTTGAGGCTTTATTTCCTCACACTAGAACCCTGGTTTATGTGGTCTGTCTGGTTCCCCAGTTGTTCTTCCCAGTTACCCTCATGCAAATGTGGGACCACCTGGCCTGCCAGTAGCCGCCTTGCTTGTTCTGGTCCACCAGCCTCTGTCTTGCTGTCAGTCCTCTCTGCCCCAGCTGCCTGTCTCCGCCCCTCCTCCCTGTCTGGATGAATGTTTCTTCTCTAACTCCTTGGTTGTCGGACTTCCATAGTTTGATTTTTCTGGAAGGTCTGATTATTTTTTGTTTTTAAATTTGTTGTCCTTTTAGTTGTGCGAGCAGGCAAAGTGTATCTACTTACACTTCTATCTTCAGCTTAGCAAAATTTTCGTGAGGTTCATTCATTTTGTAGCATGTGACAGGATTTCCTTCATTTTTTAAGGCTGCATAACAGTCCATTGGATCTGTCTACCACATTTTCTTTATCCAGTCATCTGTCAGTGGACATTTAGATTGCTTCTGCCACTTGGCTGTTGTGAATAATGCTGGATGAACATGGGTATACAAATAACTCTTTGAGATCCTCCTTTGAATTCTTTTGTGTATATACCCAGAAGTGGAATTGCTGGATCACATGGTAATCCTGTTTTTTATTTTTTCGAGGAACCACTATATTGTATTTTTTTTAAGATTTTTATTTATTTATTTTTAGAGGGGAAGGGAAGGAGAAAGAAAGGGAGAGAAACATCAATGTGCAGTTGCCTCATGTGGCCCTCACTGGGGTACCTGGCCTGCAACCGACCGAGGCCTGTGTCGTGACTGAAGATCAAACCAGTGACCCTTTGGTTTGTGGACCCACGCTCAATCTACTGAGCTACACCAGCCAGGGCAGGAACCACTATATATTTTTTTCTGTAGTGGCTGTACTGTTTTCCTTTACCACCAGCAGTACATAAGGGTTCCACTTTCCCTACTGTGGAGGGGGGTCTCTGCCCACAGGGACCCCCGGGCTGCCACAGATGAGAATAAGTGTACCAAGACAGGATCTGCTTGGGGAGGAAAGAAGGCCGATCTCTCAAAGGAGAAGGGCCAATAGCCTTTTCCTTAATGGGCTTTTATTGGGTTCATTTGCACAGGAGTACAGGTAAAGCTCATTAATCATTGTCAGGCAGTAAGGCTCAAACAATAGATAGCATACAAAGAACTACGAGGGCTTAATCTGAGTCAGGGTCTGTTAGCTAAAGGGCTACTAAACTTTGGGAAACAAACTCATTTCCTGCTTGGACTCTTATCATTTAATTGAGAGCATTCTTAGTGGAACAGGTTTCACGGATTTTATGTATTCTTTCTTAGGCCTGATCCCCTGGAGAACCCGCCGCCCTTTCCAGCACAGGGCTGCACCGCCCTTTGTCATTGTTTCAGGCTTAAGTCAAGCAGGGGAAGTAAGGCAGCCAAGAGATTAGGAGACTTCTTGCAGACAGAATGGGGATTCAGGCTATGTCAAAGCCAAGGGACGAGTGTCCATCACCCCCTTTTGCTATAGCCCCCCAAGTCCTTCCCTGGGGCCTTCCTGTGATTGTGCCTGTCTTAGGTCATCCCTCCCTTGAGGAATCTTACCCATCATTGGCTAACCAATCAAGCACTGGGGGCCAGGCAGGGTGAAGTGAAAGGAGCAGAAGTGGCACTCCTGCCAGGGAGATAAGCTTTGTCTCCTTAGTGGCTTATGGTCCGAAGGTCCCTCACTTAGCTCTAACCATGGTGGGGTTACAGCTTCTGAAACCAGGCAGGGCAGTTCCCAACACTCTACATTCTTGCTAATACTTGTTATTTTTCATTCTTTTTGTAGTGGCCATCCTAATGTGGTGTAAGGTGGTATCTTAATGTAGTTTTGATTTGCATTCCTCCTAATTAGTGACATTGATTATCTTTTTCATATACTTGTCGGCCATTTGTATGTCTTTTTTGTGTGTGTGTGTGTGAGAATTGTCTACTCAAATCCTTCACCCATTTTTAAAATTTTTTTGTTGTTGTTATTGTTGAGTTCTAGAAGTGTCTTATAAATACGGGATATTAACCCCTATTAGATATATATGATTTGCTGATATTTTCTTCTGTTTTATAAATCGTTTTTTGACACTGTTGATTGTTTAACACATAAACGTTTTAAAATTTGATGTAGTCTCATTTATCTCTTTTATTTTGATGCTTGTGCTTTTGGTGTCATATCCAAGAAATCATTGCCCATACCAGTCATCAAGCTTTTCCTCTGTTTTCTTCCATTTAGGTATTTAATCCATTTGGGGTTAATTTTAGTATAAGGGTGTATGATAAGGGTCCAGTTTTATTCTTTTGCATGTAGATACCAGAGTCTTCATTTCCCCATGGTATAATCTTGGTACCCTTAGCAAAAATCACTTGACCATATATATAAGGGTTTATTTCTGGGTTCTTTATGCTCTTCCATTGGTCCATATATATGTTTTTATGCCATTGCCTCATTGCCCTTGATTACTGTTGCTTTGTACAGTTGACCCTTGGACATCACAGTTTTGAACTGCATGGGTCCACTTACATTGCAGGTTTTTTTTTAATAAACATACAGTTGGCCCTCCATATACCCAGGTTTCATATCCGTGGATTCAATCAACCATGGATTGAAGACAGTATTTTCAGTCTACAGTTCGGAGTGTTCTATGCCATTTTATACATGGCACTTGAGCATATGTGAATTTTGGTATCTATAGGGGGTCCTAGAACCAGTACCCCACAGACACTGAGGGACAACGGAGTTTTAACTGTGTGTGTGTTGGGGGATTAGCACCTCTAATCCCCATGTCATTCAAAGGTCAACTGTAGTATGTCTTGAAATCAGGAAGTATGAGACCTTCAGCTTTGCTCTTTTAAAGATTTTTTTTGACTACTAAGGGATCCTTGAGAGTCCATATGAATTTTAGGATTTTTTTTATATTTCTGCAAAAAAAATTGGAATTTTTATAGGGATTGCATTGATTGAATCTGTAGTATGGGCAGTTTAACAATACTGAATCTTCCACAGCATGAGCATAAAATGTATTTCCATTTACTTGTATTTTCTTGGATTTCTTTTTGCAACATTTTGTAGTTTTTAGTATAAATCTTTCACTTTCTTGGTTAGGTTTATTCCTATTTTGGTTTTTGATGCTATAGTAAATGGGCTTGTTAGTTTCTTTTTCAGATTGATCATTGTTACTTGTAGAAATGCAACTGATTATTTGTATGTTGATTTTGTGTACTGAGACCTTGCTAACATTGTTTTTTTGTTGTAACAGTTTTTAAACATACTTTAGCGTTTTTATTGTAAAAGGTGACATCATCTACAAACAGATAATTTTACTTCTTGTTTTCTAATTTGGATGCCTTTTATTTCTTTTTCTTGTCTAATTGCTTTGGCTGACATTTCCAGTACTATGTTGGATCATAGTGGTGGCAGTGAGCATCCTTGCCTTGTTCCTGATCTTAGAAGGGAAGCTTTCAGTCTTTTGCCATTGAGTATAATGTTTGCTGTAGGCTTTTCATATGTGGCTTTTATTATATTGAGGTAGTTTTCTTCTATTCCTAGCTTGCTGAGTGGTTTTTTTGTTGTAAAAGCATGTGGAATTTTGACAGATTTTTTTGCATCAGTTGAAATGATATTGTGGGTTTGTCTTTCATTTTGTTAATGTGTTGTTTATTACATTGATAGGTGTTTGTATGTTGAACCATCCGTGCATTCCAGGTATAAATCCCACATGGTTATGGTATATAATCTTTTTAATATACTGTTAAGCTTGCTAATATTTTGTTTGGGTTCTTGCATCAATATTCATCTGGTATATTGGTCTGCAGTTTCCTTTTCTTGTGTCTTTTTCTGGTGTTGTTAGCAAAGTAATCAGAGTAAACTCACAGAATAAGTTTGGAAGTTTTCCGTCCTCATAAATTCTTTGGAAAAGTTTGAGGATATTGGTGTTAATTCTTCTTTAAATGTTTTGTAGAATTCTGTGGTGAAACCATCTGGTCCTGGGCTTTTCTTTGTTGGGAAGTTTTTTGATTACCATTCCAATTTTCTTGTTACAGGTTTATTCAAATATTTTATTTCTTCATGATCCAGTCTTGATAGGTTGGGTGTTTTAGGAATATTTCATGAATTCTAGGTTATCTAATTTCTTGGATTTTTTAAAAATATATTTTCTTGATTATGCTATTACAGTTGTCCCATTTCTCCCCCATCATTCCCCTCCACCCTGCACACCCCCTCCCACCCACATTCCCCTCTCTAGTTCATGTCCATGTGTCATAAGTTCTTTACCTTCTACATTTCCCACACTATTCTTGCACTCCCCCTGTCTATTTTCTACCCACTGTCTATGCTACTTATTCTCTGCACCTTTTCCACCTCTCTCCTCCTCCCACTCCCCTGTTGCTAAACCTCCATGTGATCTCCATTTCTGTGGTTCTGTTCCTGTTCTAGTTGTTTGCTTTTGTTTTAGGTGTGGTTGTTAATAGCTGTAAGTTTGCTGTCTTTTCACTGTCATATATTTTATCTTCTTTTTCTTAGATAAGTCCCTTTAACATTTCCTATAATAAGGGCTTGGTGATGATGAACTCCTTCAACTTGACCTTATCTGAGAAGCACTTTATCTTCCCTTCCATTCTAAATGAAAGCTTTGCTGGATAGAGCAATTTTGGATGTAGGTCCCTGCCTTTCAAGACTTCAAATATTTCTTTCCAGCCCCTTCTTGCCTGTAAGGTCTCTTTTGAGAAATCAGCTGCCAATCTGATGGGCACTCCATTGTAGGTGACTGTCCCCCTATCCCTTGCTGCTTCTAGAATTCTCTGCTTCATTTTAATCTTGGCTAATGTAATTACGATGTGCCTTGGTGTGTTCCTCTTTGGTTGCAACTTCTTTGGGACTCTCTGAGCTTCCTGGACTTCCTGGAAGTCTATTTCCTTTGCCAGATTGGGTAAGTTCTCCGTTATTATTTGTTCAGATAAGTTGTCCAGTTGTTGCTCTTCTTCTTCCCCTTCTGATACCCCTATAATTCGGATGTTGGGACGTTTAAAGATGTCCCGGAGGTTCCTAAGCCTCTCCTCATTTTTTTGAATTCTTGTTTCTTCCTTCTCTTCTGTTTGGTTCGTTGTTTCTTCCTTCTGGTCCACTCCATTGATTTGAGTCTCAGTTTTCCTCCCATCTCTATTGGTTCCCCATGCATCTTCCTTCATTTCACATACTGTAGCCTGCATTTTTTTTTTCATCTAATTTGTGAGCAAAATCAACCAATTCTGTGAACATCCTGATCACCAGTGCTTTGAACTGTGCATCTGATAGGTTGGCTATCTCTTCACAGCTTAGAGGAATTGGCTCTGGGGCTTTCATTTGTTCTCTGGTTTGACCCATTTTTGGTGTTGTTGTTGTTTTGTTTTTGATCTGGTCGAGGCTGTTAGGTAGTGAGGGGTGGAGCCTTAGGTGGTCCCCAGTGCGGAGCAGCCCAGTCGCTGAGTTGTGACGGTGTATGTGGGGACAGGGTCCAAGAGGGAACAATGGTGCTTGCTCTGCTCTCTCCTGGATTCCAGTCCCCTCCGCCGCTTCCTCTTTGCCTGGATTATCTGTGTGCGCGAATGTGAGATCCCCTGGTCAGCCAGCCGCCTTGTGCGGCCTCACTGGGTCTGCAGAATTGCCACACCGTGTACGGGGTCCGCCAGCTGCCGCCTGTGGACCCAGGGTCCTCCAGCTGCCTGCACACTTGGGAACCACCGGCCTCTGCTGCCTGCGTTCTGAGTCCGCACCTCCACTTTTTCCTGCCGTGACTCCACCCCTCTTACCGGTCTGGATGAATGGTTGTTGGATTCCATGCAGTTTAATTTTCTATTAGCTCTGGTTGTTTTCTTGTTTCTAAATATTTGTTGTCCTTAATTTTGGTTGTGAGAGGAGGCACAGTGTGTCCACCTATGCCTCCATCTTGGCCAGAAGTCTGTTGTTGTTGTTGTTGTTGTTGTTGTTTTAATAAAGTGAAAGTCTAAGGGTTTGTTTTTTTTTTTAAGATTTTATTTATTTATTTTTAGAGAGGGGGGAAGAGAAGGAGAAAGAGAGGGAGAGAAACATCAGTGTGTGGTTGCCTTGCGCACCCTGCACTGGGGACCTGGCCTGCGACCCAGGCATGTGCCCCTGACTGGGAATCGAACTGGTGACCCTTTAGTTTGCAGTCCATCACTCAGTCCACTGAGCCACACCAGCCAGGGCTAATTTGTTGACATGTAATTGCTCCTAGTATAATAGTTTCTTTTAATCTTTTTTATTTACGTGAAGTTTGTTTTAATGTCCCCTCTTTTGTTTCCAATTTTAGTTATTTATGTGTTCTTTTTCTTCATTAGTCAGCTATGAGTTTATTGATCTTTTCAAAAAGTTAACTCTTAGTTTCATTGATTTTTTTCTAATTGTTTTTCTATTCTCTATTTAATTTATCTCTGCTGTTTATTATTTCCTTCCTTCTGCTAACTTTGGGTTTAATGTGTTCTTTTCCTGGTTCTTTAAAGTATGCAAAGTTAGTTTGATGGTTTGAGATCTTTCTTTTCAATGTTAACATTTATTGCTATATACTTCCCCTCTTAGTACTGTTTTTGCTGCAAAGTGTTGGCTTGTATGCTTTGTTTTCAGTTTCATTTGTCTCCAGATGGTTTTTAAATTTCTTTGTAATTTTTTTCTCTCTAAGCCATTGGTTGTTAAAGAGAGAATTGTTTAATTTCCACATGTTAAAAAAATAATAATTTCCACATGTTTGTAGATTTTGTTTCTGCTATTGATTTCTCGTTTTATCTCATTGTGGTCAGAGAAGGTACTTTTTATGATTTCATTCTTTCTTTCCCCTCTGTTCAAGTTTAATAGAAACTACACAAAATAAAAGGTGATGTCCCACTACTGTACCCGTCAGTTGGCCTCCGTAAGTTCAGGCCATTTCCTCCAGAAAAAGAAGGGCTGTCCTCCCCAAACCCTGCAGGAAAGGCCTGTTTTATCCCAGACCACATCTGGCCTAAATCTAAGATCTTGTGTTTGATGCATAACAATAGTAAAAGAGAGGTTTTGTTCTCATGGCTGTACACTGCTGCCATGACCCTATAATGAATGGCCCAGTGCTCACTTCTGCTTAGAGAAATATTCGTTGCTCTTCTAGACATCGGGCTTGGTGGTGTCAGTGCCAGGTTTCCAGCCAACTGGGCACACTTCCCATGTTTGTCAGTGAACTGGAAAGCCTGAACTAGTCTCAGAGTTTCATCCACAGAGCAGCCAACAGGAAGGTTGTTTACAGTGTTTAAGGTCTTTTTAGAGCTGAGGCTGCACCTTTCACTGTGCTGTCCTCAATTAAAGCCGTGCTTCTGACTCCTCTTTCTTTGTCTCCTAGTCGCACTTCGATGTATAGCTGTGTTCACATCTTCCAGGCTGAGCCTCTCCTTGACCCTTTCTTACAAGCCCCCTTAGTCTCCACCCCCTCATCTCAGCTCTGTCCTCACCCATCAACATCAGGGTCACCCACTGTCCTGCCATCATCGCCCGAGGAACAGCTCCCATCCCACCTCCTTCCTGGGCCTTTCCTGTGTCTCTTCATCGTCTGATCCAACACGGTGTTCGTTTAATCCTGTCCCATCCCTGGGATTGCTTGTTCTGTTGCTTGGAGTTGTCGGGCAGCTCTTGTGTGGTTGTCTTGTCACATGGTGCTGTCTTATGACACTGGTTTGAGTATGAGCTTAGTAATGGCAAGGACTGTGCTCTTTACACTTTTAAAAGTGTTTCTGAGATGCCAGCACTGTGACTGATGCCGAGGGGCCTACAAGTGTTCACATGCTGGTTCTTAGGCCATGACTTCCTGCAAGGACTAGATTATTCTACATGTATCAGCTAGGATATTCATTTGACTGCTGAGAATGAGACGGAATAGCAGCAGCTGAGGTGTTATAGGGAGCTGATTTTTCTGCCATGTACACGTCTTAGCTGGTGGGTGGTTCTAGGGAGACAACCCTGTTCTGGGGGTTATCCAGGGACCCAGGTCCCTTGTCTTGTGCTCTGCCATTTCCTGAGGGTTGTCTCATCTGTAGGATCAGAGCTGGCTCATAGCACCTGGTTCTGTTTGTTTTGGCCTGTGGGAAAGGGGTTGAGGAAGTGGGACCTTCACCTCTGCTCACTGTACTGGGCAGATCTGGGTCACGTGAATAACTGCCTGCAGGAAAGGCTGTACCTGCTGACCTCTGAGGGGTCACCTTTCTAGGGAGCAGGGAATTGGTACTGGGGGTGGGGTGAGCGGGTGTAAGACACAGAAGGAAGAATTGCAGCAGAAGGAAGTGTGAAATCACTCCAGAATAATGCCCAGGATGTGAGACTCTTGACTCTCGGTGCTTAAAACTGGTTAACTACCAGGCAAACTGGGGTGAGCGGGACATTCTACCTGGCTCTGGACTTGTGGAGTGAAAGGGGTGGGCCTGCCTGGAGTTAACAAGACCAAGGAGTGGTGTGTCCCCAGCCACTGTCCCTCCCTTTGCTCCAAGTGGGTTCCCATGACTCTGCCCCTCTCTCTCCCTCAGATTCAGTGAGCCTTGCCTATCAACGGGTCCAGAAAGTAGATTGCACCTCCCTGAGGCCCATCCTGATTCTGGGGCCTTTACTGGACGTGGTGAAGGAAATGCTGGTGAACGAGGCGCCTGGCAAGTTCTGCAGATGCCCGCTTGGTAAGGGGGCCCCCTCCATGCCTTTCCCTGTGTCCATGTCCACTATCTCCTGGGGCTGGATACCACAGTGTTTCAGAGCCCTTCTAACTTGGGTCAGACCAGCAAGTGGCATCTGGTTCTGTCTCTGGAAGATAGGACAGCAGGACTGGGTTCCTAAGGGCCCTTCTGCACAGAGTTCTTCCCCAGAAAGTGCCCAGTGCTGGGGCGTCCTGATTCCTGTGTCTGTGCTTTGCAGAGGTGATGAAGGCCTCCCAGCAGGCCATTGAGCGAGGTGTCAAAGACTGCCTGTTTGTGGACTACAAGCGGAGGAGTGGCCATTTTGATGTGACCACAGTGGCTTCCATAAAGGAGATCACAGAAAAGGTACCCATTGCTTCAGACAGAGGGTTTGGAGCCTGTTTGATCATTGGACTTGGGCCACCCTGTGCGTTTGTCCCCTGCTCTGTGCAGCTCGGACTACTGAGCTCCCCCATGTCCTTTAGTCCAGATGGACGTGCTTGGGGTTTGCCCCTAGTGCTCTGTGTGCTTCCACTTTCATAAAGAGGAAGCTAGTCTGGGAGAGGAGTGTAGGAGTCCTTGTGCACAGGCCTCCTCTGCCCCTCTGATGAGAGCTTTGAACTCTTAAGAAGGGCCTCTCCCAGGGAGCTCCACAGCAGGGCCCCAGCTGCATCTGTAGAACCTGTGCGCAGAGCATTCCGTGTACCTTATCTGGGGACAGGGCACACAGCTTCCCTCAGGGCCCCCCGCCCCTGAGAGGGCCAAGAGCTGCTGCTGTGCATCTTTAGACTCTCAAATGTTCTGGGGTCCATTTGCCAGGTAGCAGGAGGAAAAGTGGAGACATCCACAAAGCGTGTTGGAAAGGCAGCCCTCGAGGGTGTGGGCACTTCTCCTTTCCATCCTTCTGGATTGTCCATACACCTCATTGGGCTTTGCTTTCTTCCTTTTAACTGAAGGAGTGGCTTCTTAGAGCTATAAGTAGAGTTGGAGAGCATGAGCTCCAGTCAGCAGTGCCCCGGGAAGTTAGCCTGCTGGTGGTAGGGCCCCTCTCTGGTGCTGTCGGAGACTAGGGAGAGCCGTGGGCATGGTGCCCGTGGTCTTCCTTTGGCTCACACTCCTTCTGGAGGCTCAGAGGACCCCGGAACACATTTTATCACAGCCCTGCAAAGACAGACAGCTCCCTTCCCCACCACAGGCACTGCTGAGGTTCTCAAGTTTTCATTTGCACAGTCTGGCAAAAGTAAGGTTTCTAAAGATGGGCCGGGGTAGTGCTTTAAGGAGTTCCCCATATTTGGGCAAAAGCAGGAAAGAAGTTTGCAGTTGGCCGTTCAAATTCCACTCAGCTCTGGCTCCCAGCCTTGACCACATCAGAGCTGACAGCTGGTGGGGAGAGAGTTTTCAGGGTAAGCTTTCCCCACGGTTTGCCATGTGTGGTCTTCATAAAAGAAGGTCTTGCCTCCTTGTTCATGGGTAGAACTTTATGTGTTTATTTATGGAGTCAGGTAGAGCAGTGTGAGGTGAGAGGCAGGACTCATTGGTGGCAGAGAAAGGTGGCGTGTGTCCTCAGAAGGGCTCCAGCATTTCTGAGGCCCAGCTTCCCAGGCCTGGCCCTGGCTCTCACTCTCTACCTGTCCCCCTCAGAACCGGCACTGTCTGCTGGACATTGCCCCCCACGCCATCGAGCGGCTGCACCACATGCACATCTACCCCATCGTCATCTTCATCCACTACAAGAGCGCGAAGCACATCAAGTAAGTGGCTGGCTCCTTGGGGGTCAGCCTGGGGCCTGGCGGGGGCTGCTGGCTCAACGGCCAAGGTGGCAGGGATGGGGGTGTTGGGTGTGGGCAGAACGAGACAGACCTGTCAGCCTTGAAACAGCACATGTGGGAACGACCCTTCCACTTCAACCTGCTGTCTCACATTCAGAGTCCGTCCGTGTTAGCCTAGCTCAGCCCCTTCCTCCCTACCACCACTCTGCCCTGTTTGGGTGCTGCCAAAGTTCCGAGCGCATCCAGCTCTGTCTGCAAAACACCCCCTTTGCCCCTTCACCCTGCCCCCCATTCCTCTTAGCTTGGTGCTTGCAAGGACACAGGAACTTGGTGGCTTGGGTCAGGTCCAGCTCTGCCAGAAGCAGGCTTGTGACTTGGATAAGACTTTTTCACTGACCCTCGGTTTCCCTATGGGTTGGGAACAGCTCATCAGGGTCCGCCTCCATTTTGCTTTTTTGTGCTTCCAAGCTTCTGTTCTCAGGGGCTACTGGGGTGTCTGCTTTGCTGTGTGCATGCACTGGGGTGCCCACCTCCCCCCTTGGCCCAGAGCTCCTCATGGGTCTGCAAGCTATTCCTGTGCTTTATGAGGGGAGCACACCGGGCCCCTGAGGCAATGGAGATCTTTGTGATTCTGGACACAGGAAGGGAAGAGAAGGGCCTGGGGAAGCAAGAGACTTAGCTTGGTTCCCTGAATGTCCCTACAGGGAACAAAGAGATCCCTTGTACCTGAAGGACAAGGTGACTCAGAGGCATTCCAAGGAGCAGTTTGAGACGGCTCAGAAGATTGAACAGGAGTACAGTAGGTACTTCACAGGTACGTGTGCGTCCGGCTTGGAGAGGAGCAGCAGACAGCAGGGATGGAATCAGGTGTCCTAAAGGCATCCTTCTTACAAGTGGTGACAGCCCTTCTCTCTGGATGCCTGGGGATGTCGTGTAAGCACTGGCATTATGGGCTTTCTGACTGCAGGCACAGGGGCCCAAAATGTTATAGGTTGAAAGGTATAAAGTTCACTGATTGGGCCTCGGGTCATGGTCTGGTGGTGTTCACCCAGATTTTTTCACATGTACAGTGGCAGGTGTGTCTCACCGCCCTGTATAATAGCTTCAGTGTTCCCAGGGGGCAGCATGGCGGTGGTGGCTGTGACCCTCATCCCCAGCACCCTCCAGGGCAGGTCAGTTGTGCCATGAGGTTTGGTGAAGAAAAGTTGTATTCTTCCTGTCTCTGGTAAGAATGCAAACCAAAAGAAGCGTGGCTCCAGTTCCTAGCTATCATTCAACTCTGTGGCTTTCAGTCTGTCCCTTCAGGGGGTTAATAACATTGTGGTCACAGAGAGGTGGGGACAGTCATTTCAATTAACTTGTAGAGGGTGTTGTGATCTAGATTGGTGCTTCTCAGGCAACAGTTCTCAAAACCAACTTTGATGCTTCTGTCTATGTGTATGTTTTAATTCCCAGTCCACCACAGACCAATATTTTAGTCAGTAGAGAAATGAGAATTTAAAACTCCAAAACTCACAAAATAGAAACCTTGCCTTTTTATTAGAGCCAGCAGACATACAGTTGCTTTCACATTTCTATAGTAATATATAAACACTCCCAGCAATTCCTGTACACGCACCTCGTGGCAAGCAGCTGGGAACTGTTTTGTTTGTAGGTACTGTTGCCTGGAGCGCACCAAGCATCTTGGTCTCGTGTCTGCAGGACCTGTGGTGTCAAAGCCTCCTTCGAGGGTTGGGCCATACATGGAAGCATGCCATTGTCTTTGCTGGGAATCCTCTCTGGTCTGTGGGCTGTCCAGCTGCTAAACCCATCTGTTTCCTGTAGAATTCTGCTGCTGATTAGACCATCATAACACACCTCATGGCTTTCTGATATGCTGGCCCTATGGCAAGACAAGGCATATTACATGTGACACCAGTAGTTAAATCCTGGTTACCCTGTTTCAGGGGCTGGGGAAGCCAGGCAAGATTTGGTACCAGCTTTCATGTAAGCCTGTGTTTTCAGCATCCTACTGAACAGTGGTCCAGACAGACAGATACAAAACCAAAGTAATTTGTTTTAACTCTTCATTTCTTTTTCTTCCCCAATTTCCTGCTCATGGAAGAGAGTAGATCAGGAATGAGACACTGGCTTAAAACAGGCAGAGAAACCAAAAGAGTAAAGGATGCATTTAGTTGCCTCAAACCTGAGGTCCTCCTCTGAGCTCAGTGATGTGTGTGTTTGGGACTCTTTTGCAGGGGTCGTCCAGGGCGGAGCCCTGTCGAGCATTTGCACTCAGATCTTGGCATTGGTCAATCAAGAACAAAATAAAGTCCTGTGGATCCCAGCCTGCCCGCTGTAGGAGGACGCCGTGCTGTGAAACGACTGTTGCTTGTCTGCCGGTGTCAATACCTGGCGCAGCTCCTTAGTGACTAAAAATAGTCTGTCTGTATATAAGCACGAAGGGGAAGGATCCATGAACGAGGACTCCAGAAGCACCTCCTTTGAGACAGAGGGCCACAGACAAATGGGATCCTGGCCCAGCCCAGCAGACTGTCTTCCTCTCACACGTGTGCTTTAAGACAAAACTAAAACACAAAAGACTTTGATAGAGAGGTTCAACACCAACCTTTCTTTAGCCAGCTGATCAGAGATGCTGCAAAGAGACCCTTTCATACCACAAGTTTACAAGCCTTTTCTAAGTATTTGGTTGTTTATGTTTACTTGAACGGCCCATGTTGTCGGTGCCCAGCCCCTGCCCTCTGTCAATCCCCTGTGTTGCTTTGGTGTTGGTTTAGTTCCTGTTTTCAGCAAAACAACTCTGGAACCTCATTGGGGCTGATATGCTCTGGAAGGTTCCTGTTGGTGGGACCAGAGCTCTGAAAAACTTTCTGTTCCTCAGTGTCATCTCTCCTGGAAGGACATCGTGACTGCAGATGGCTAGCCATCTGTGGCGGCAGAACCAGTGCCTTTGTGGGGCCGACTGGCCAGCGGCAGGGAAGGCAACACTGGCAGTCTTTCAACCTCGTCTCTCGGACTTTCCCTCCTGCCTTCCGTGCCCTCTCATTTCTTCTCCATCTGCATTTACCATTTCAGCGTTCTGTCTGGTCCATCGCAGCCTCTTGGGTTCCCGATGACAACTGGTTCTGGGCAGGATGTTAAGCTGATGCGTGCATGCCTTTGGGTCCTCTTTCGGTTCTGTAAATAGTGACCACCTTTATCAGTGCAGCGTTGGCGGGGTGCTTCTTAAGCTCTGTAGAGTGAGGCAGACACATCAGCTCTTCTGGATGTGAAAAGTGTTTCAAGCTTTGAAGTGAGAGTCGTCGGGGAAGCCTGATGATTAGTGTTGTCCTCGTCAAAAATCTAAAGAGAGAGTGGGATCTTTTAGTCTTGGCTACAGCACTCATGACATGAACAAGAAGTACTCCATGAGGATGTCTTCGTTCGGGATTTGTTTGGTTTTATTTTTTTTTTGCACTTCAGACGCTGGATGTCTCTGGCTGAAGATTTGATGTGGTTCCTCCCTGAACTGTGCGTCCTGTTAGTAATAGGTACTGTGCCAGGCTCTGTGTACGTGTCAGTGGGGTGGGACCTATATTTTAATACTGTTCCTAACATTTCATTTTACTAGCAAGAAATCTTTGATTTCATTTTATTCTTTGTAATTCTAGACACTAGATTGTAGTTTAGCCGTACTGACATTTTTAAAAAAGGGATATATTTTCTTGCACAGTTGTTCAAAAAGAGAAACGTTTCAGTCCTCAATGCTGCCCCTTGTTTTCCAGGTACAAGTTTTCTAGCTCAGACGACTAAGACAAGCTGTAGGCTGTCTCGAGGTCTCACTCGCGCGCGCTCCGGCTGCGGCTCTGCGCTGCGGGCAGTGGGACTGTGATGGTACAGTGTGCACAGGTACTGTTCTGACAGACTGGGATTTTCTGTACTGAAACCTTACTTTGTATCAAAAGTTAAACAGACTTTAGTACAATAAATAAAGGTCAATTTCTGTAACTTGTTGTGATGGATATTCCTATATTTTGCTTGTCTCCCATCTTTTCCTGCTCCCTCAGCTTTCCAATATTCCTAGATTTAAGACAACTTTCCTCCCTGGCAGCATGTAACTGGAACTGGCTGATGTCTGAGGTTCTTTCCAGCTCTGGTGATATCAGAAGCCCCTTACACCTGCTGCATCAGCCTCTCTCTGACCCCCTCCTCCCCTCCCCTCCCCTGCGACTTTCTGTACATCCTTCCACCAGTCCATCACTCCAGCAGAGCCTTGGTAGTGGCTACACCCAATGGCTGATTTGTATAAGATTCAGATCCTGCCCTCAGATGCTCACATTCAGTTCTGCAGGTTTGGACTGGGCCATGAAAAGCAAAGGGGACAGGATCCTGTAATGTTCTCAGCCAGGACCCCATCTGCTAGGGGGAAAGGCCCCACCCAGGGTAAGGAGCGCCAGCCCTGCAGGGGGCTGTGTTGCAATACCACCCAGCATTGCAGGGCTCTCTGGAGCAGCCTGCTTGGGCCTGGAAGCCCATGTTCCCGGAGGTTGGGGAGCTGGGAAAAGTGGTCAGAAGGCCAGGGCTGGCCTCGTTGAATGGTCTGTGGCCTGGGTCATAGTAGAGCCCTCCACTTCTGTTCTTTTTGTTTGGAGAAGCTTGAGGGCAATGTTCTGGAAAAGCCTCTTGCTGCTGTGGTGGCCCAGCCCGTGGGGTCAGACTTGCTGTTGGTGTTTCCCTGGTCCTTTCCTGCAGGTTCCACTGGGACCTGTGCTCAGCCTCACCTGTGGCCACCAGAGTGGGAGAGCTGTGTGGGGCCAGTGCAGCTGGCTGGGACCCAGGGCACAGCCCCCTACCTGTGTGCACCGAGCCGCAGAGCTGCGCACACCTCTTTGAGAGCCCAGACTCAAAGAGGCTGTTCTTAGAGTGGGCAGCTGCTGCATCGATTTTATCACCTGCAGAGTAAATGGGGAGGGGACACCACTTGTTTCAGGAATGGTTTCTTTTAAATGGTTTTGGGCAATTATGTTGCCCAACCCTTAAGAGTTTACACTTGCGGCATTATGAGTAATTTTATTTTTTTAAATGTTTCTGTATCTTCCAAGTTTTCCATGGGAAACTTCGTTTTATAATTACAAGGAAAAATCCACTACACCTTTTAAAACTGGAAGGCCAGTTAAGTTGTGAGATCACAAACTTGCTGGATGCACGTTTGCAGAGTGCAGAGCGGCTCTCTGGGGTCCACTGCCAGGCAGCACTGAGAGGGGAGATTTGTGCTTGCCTCTGAACCGGACTGAGACTGAGTGGAGGTGGCGTAGGGGAGCACTGCCACCTGACTCTTCGCCCCAAGTTGGTGTCTGTCTCATGCAGGCTCAGATCATTCTGGAAGGGCAGAGGTGACTTTTAACTCCAGCCAGGAGGCCTTGATCAGATTGTTCTCTCTCGGCCTCAGCATTGGTTCCTCCAAAGACTGCAACAAACAGTCTATAAGGCCCCTTCCTGCCGACATCTGTGCTGGCTTCACTCCCGACCTTGCAGGGGCTGAGCAAAACCCTAGCTCTGGGAGTCTTGACACCTGGGACTTTTCAGGAGGCTGAAGGAGAGCTTGACACCTAATGCTTAGGAGCTGAAACAGAAGGAGTCTGGATTAGGAGCCAAATGCTGGCCCAAAGCCTTGGGCCTATGGCTCTGAGACAAAGCTTTGAGGCTGAGTAGAGTGGTTGGCCAATGGCAGTTTGGTGCTAGGAAGCTGAGTTGCTACTTGCAATAGGTTGACATGGCAAAGGGCCTCCCAGGTCATGGATGCCAACTGAGGAAGCAGGTGATGGGGCACAGAGCAAGCATAACTCACCCTTGGGAAGCACAGCTGGCATTGGAATGATGGTCCTGTCACAGGGGATAGGGCTCCAAGTCTGGGCCTTGGGCAGCTGGCCTCCACAGCCCCCTTCTACTGGCATTCTAGCACGTGAGTTTCCCTGAGCTCCTTGCATCAGTCCACACTCTTTCATCTGCTCATACCTTCCAGAATGTAGTCTCTGGCCTCTGGATGGTTCCTCTTTCAGTTCTCCTTACTCTTTATTATAAGTTTATATATGTTTTCAACTGTGAAATGCATCATACATACAGAAGAACATGTATACACACGTATGGTCCAAAGAATAGTAAGATGGATGGTGTATTGTCTTAAAGGAGCAGAACACTACACTACCTTAGAAGCCACCATATGTCCAACCCAGATGAATTCTCCACATTTTCCACTAAAGTAGGTATTTAACTGAGTTATGGTTTAATTTATTTTGTTTTAGAGAGAGAAGAGGGGAGAAGAAGTGGGGGTGGAGGGAGAGAAACACCGATTTGCTGTTCCACTTATTCACGCATTCATCGGTTGATTCTTGTATGTGCCCTGACTGGTGATCAAACCCACAACCTTGGCGTATTGGGTCAGTGCTCCAGGGCTTGGTTTGTGGTGTAATCATTTCTTTGCTTTCCTGTTTTTACCTCCACTGGAGATACTTTGAAACAGCATAGTGTTGTTTTGAAAACACTGGGCATCGAGCGCAAATTTAGCTGTGTGGGGAAAGAACTACCTTGCCACTGTTAGATGGAGTTGGCCAGCAAAGGGAGTGTGCATGGTGGGAACCTCCGCTTCCCTAGGAATTTACAAGAGCCCCTCTGAGAAGGTCCATGAGCAGGGACCTGAAGGAATCCTGGGACCGGGGTCCGCACAGTCAGTTTAGGTGGCAGCGTTCTCCCCGGACCAGGGCCTCACTGTCTGGCAGAAATAGGGCCGGTGGCGGGGACTGCTGCTTTCCCTTCTCCTGCTCGGCTGCTGCTCTGGAGAGCTCAGGTCAAGGCAAGCCTCGTGGAAATGATAGTCTGGGCCAGGGTCACCTTGACCTTCTTTTCTTTTTAACTTTTTTTTTTTTTTAAATTTATTTATTTATTTATTTATCTTTAGAGAGGAAGGGTAGGAGAGAGGGAGAAGGAGAGAAATAACAATGTATGGTTGCCTCTTATGTGTCCCATGCTGGGAACTGGCCTGCAACCCAGGCATGTGCCCTGACGGGGAATCGAACCACGATCCTTTGGTTCACAGGCCCGAGCTCAATCCACTGAGCTACACCAGCCAGGGCTCTTTTTTCCTTTAAAAAAAAAAAAAAAAAAAAAAACTACTGGTAATTTTAATAAAATCACCTCAAGAATATAATTTGTGTGTAAAAACCAATATAATGTATTCTAAAATAGTTTTTAATTGAATAAATTCATCTGTAAATTCTGTAACAACACATTTATATTCACAAAATCTGAACAAAAAGCAAATGTAATTTTTCATTTCTGACAGCAATTCAGAAGTTCACTTTGAAGAGGACTGAGTTTTTGGTTTAATTTTATTCAATACCAAGCATAATTATATAGTTATTCAGAATTTGATATATTACTTGTTTATTTAACAATATACTGCTCTGAAATAAGTCTCATTAGTCAGAATGATAGAATGTTTCTAAAAAGACCATGAAAATGCAAGCTTCATTTAAAAAAGTTTATAATTATTTAAGTTCTGATTCTATTTGTCCATTTACAATTCTCTGCACTTAAGATAAAAAAATATATAGACAATCTGGGGCATATTTAAGTACATTTTAGTGAAGTTTCTACTGATGTAGGTAGAAATATGGTTTACCAACAGCCAAGTAGCATCATTTCCGTATCAAAGATAAATGGCACTGTCTAGAAATAAAGATAATTCTTCAACAATTTTACTTTGCTAAGTAAAAATACTTCCAAGGAGCTAGAGACAACACTTTCATTCACATCTAGTACAGTAACCAACTGTAAAATCGTTATTTATTTTCAACTTAAGTGATTGACATTTCTCAAACTGTTTTCAATCCTGATCTTTATTTCCTTAAACACATTTACCATGGGTTGCTATTTTGCAATAGGTGTTATCATGAGAATAACCAAAATTAGATAAATATAACAAAAGGTTGACGACATGTTTTATACCATCGAGCGATTCCAAATCAAGAATTGGGAGAGAAGCATTGCCAAATGAGACTACGGCTGTGCTATTTACATTCTTGCAGTAAAAGCAGCAATGTATCCATTTCAAGAGAGTGTTTCTTTCTTTTTTTTTTCTTACTTTTTTTAAAATATATTTTATTGATCACGCTATTACAGTTGTCCCATTTCTCCCCCATCATTCCCCTCCACCCTGCACACCCTCTCCCACCCACATTCCCCCCTTTTAGTTAATGTCCATGTGTCATAAGTTCTTTAGATTCTACATTTCCCACACTATTCTTGCCCTCCCCCTGTCTATTTTCTACCCACCGTCTATGCTACTTATTCTCTGTACCTTTTCCCCCCTCTCTCCTCCTCCCACGTCCCTGTTGCTAACCCTCCATATGATCTCCATTTCTGTGGTTCTGTTCCTGTTCTAGCTGTTTGCTTAGTTTGCTTTTGTTTTAGGTATGGTTGTTAATAGCTGTGAGTTTGCTATCTTTTTACTGTCCAATTTTTTATCTTCTTTTTCTTACGTAAGTCCCTTTAACATTTCATATAATAAGGGCTTGGTGATGATGAACTCCTTGAACTTGCTTGACCTTATCTGAGAAGCACTTTATCTGCCCTTCCATTCTAAATGACAGCTTTGCTGGGTAGAACAATTTCGGATGTAGGTCCCTGCCTTTCAAGACTTCAAATATTTCTTTCCAGCCCCTTCTTGCCTGGAAGGTATCTTTTGAGAAATCAGCTGACAGTCTGATGGGAACTCCTTTGTAGGTGACTGTCCCCTTATCCCTTGCTGCTTCTAGAATTCTCTGCTTCATTTTAATCTTGGCTAATGTAATTATGATGTGCCTTGGTGTGTTCCTCCTTGGGTCCAACTTCTTTGGGACTCTCTGAGCTTCCTGGACATCCTGGTAGTCTATTTCCTTTGCCAGATTGGGGAAGTTCTCCTTTATTATTTGTTCAAATAAGTTTTCCACCTGTTGCTCTTCTTCTTCCCCTTCTGGGACTCCTATTATTCGGATGTTGGAACGTTTAAAGATGTCCCGGAGGTTCCTAAGCCTCTCCTCATTTTTTTGAATTCTTGTTTCTTCCTTGTTTTCTGTTTGGTTGTTAGTTTCTTCCTTCTGGTCCACTCCATTGATTTGAGTCCCAATTTTCCTCCCATCTCTATTAGTTCCCCATGCATCTTCCTTCATTTCACGTATTGTAGCCTGCATTTTTTCATCTAATTTGTGAGCAAAATCAACCAATTCTGTGAGCATCTTGATGACCAGGGCTTTGAACTGTGCGTCTGATAGGTTGGCTGTCTCTTCATGGCTTAGAGGAATTGGCTCTGGGGCTTTCATTTGTTCTCTGGTTTGAGCCATTTTTGGTGGGTTTTTTGTTTGTTTTGTTTTGGTCTGGTCAGGT
Organism: Glossophaga mutica; assembly: GCA_039655065.1. NCBI lineage: Eukaryota > Metazoa > Chordata > Mammalia > Chiroptera > Phyllostomidae > Glossophaga > Glossophaga mutica. The sequence continues at coordinate 121,544,067 of CM077307.1, forward strand.
CACGGCTATTACGTAGTGAGGGGTGGAGCCTTAGGTGTTCCTCAGGGTGGGGCAGCCCAGTCACTGGGTTGTGATGCTATAGGTGGGGGTGGGGTCCGAGAGGGAAGAATGGCGCCTGCTCCGCTCTCTCCTGGACTCCGGTCCCTTCCGCTGCTTCCCCTTCGCCTGGATTATCTGTGCATGCGCGCGTGCTGTTACGTAGTGAGGAGTGGAGCCTCAGGCGCACCCCAGTGTGGGGCAGCCCAGTCACTGGGTTGTGACGCAATAGGTGGGGGCGGGGCCTGAGAGGGAGCAATGGTGCCTGCTCTGCTCTCTCCTAGATTCAGTCCCTTCCGCCACTTCCCCTCTGCCTGGACCGTCTGTGCGCACGAATGTGGGACCACCTGGTCAGCCAGCTGCCTTGTGCGGCCTCACTGGGTCTGCACAGTTGCCCCCCTGTGCCCGGGGTCCGCCAGCCGCTGCCTGTGCACCTGGGAACTGCCTGCAGATGCTGCTTGCGTTCCCGGGTCTGCACCTCCACTTTTTCCTGCCGCGACTCCACACCTCTTACCGGTCTGGATGAATGGTTGTTGGACTTCCGTACAGTTCAATTTTCTGTAAGTTCCGGTTGTTTTCTTGTTTCTAAATATTTGTTGTCCTTAATTTTGGTTGTGAGAGGAGGCACAGTGTGTCCGCCTACGCCTCCATCTTGGCCAGAAGTCAAGAGAGTGTTTCCATTCCAGTTTCTTCCCCTCGAGAACAATTTTAATGTCTTGGGCATCCAAAGTCTGATAGGTCAATAAAGCTTCTGCTCAATTCTTACCGTCTTTTGTGTGAGTCTTCAAGATATGCTTTGCACATTCATGTGAGTTTCTAGATTGCTACTCTGAGAAGACTCTAGATCTCCTTTATATCCGGAATTAGTTGGTGATTAAAAATAAAAACCCCTGACAAAAGCATATTTTTGTGCAGTCCATCCATACTTATCTTGAGAACAAGACATCAATACCTTGCTGAAGAAGCCTGACTATATTCGTGGATTCATCGTCTACAGCAAGCATGGGACTATTCTTTTCATCTTATCAATGGCATGCACATTTGCATCCATTTACTAAAAATTCCACCATCTGCTGTTCGTTTTCACTTACAGCAAGTAGAAGTGGTGTGGGGTCGTCCTTGCTTCTTGCTTCAGTAGTTGCCTTGTAAAAAAGCAGCTTTGCTGTGATAGCTGTGTTCTGACCAATGGCAGCATAGCAGAGAGCAGTGACGCCATCGATGGCCATCACCTTTGGATCCGCACCAGGGTCTAGCAGAGTAACTGCACATTCCTCTTCCTGGCATTGTGAGGCCTTAATCAGAACTGTTCTGTTTTCATTGTCACAGAGGTTAAACACATTTTCTGTCTGCTAGAAGAGTTAGTACTGCTGGAGAGTTACCACTCACAGGCCAAATGTGGAGCAGTCCTGTTCATCTTGTCTTCATCATTTGTGGACCCTGAGAAAGAATATACCGTATACTAAGAAGGAGTCCTGGTGGCTAACTGGGCTCAGATTTAAAAACAGCCTAGCAGCCATTTCTGCACAGGAACCTCTCACGCAAACAGCACTTCACAGAGAAGCTGGCGCTGAACTGCCTGCTTCTGCATTAACTGCCTGCCTGCATTGTGTTCTTGCCATCTGAGTGGGTCCTTACAAATGAGTTCCTGAAATCTGATTTCAAACAATAGGACTGAGGCTTTCCCTATCCAATTAGAACTGCACAGCTCTATCCCCATCAGCTTCTTAACTGACCAATCAGAGCAGCTCCATTCCCACAGTTCAGGACAGTTGGTGTCTTGGACCAGTCGAATTGCAAGGATTTTGAGTGCTCATTTGCATGAGAACAGACCAATCAGGGACCAGGAGTTAGTTCTGCCCATATAAGCCTGCTCCCCTCTGGCTCTGGAACTGCACTTTCCCTTTTCACCTAAGGCAGAAGGCTACATCTGCCCAGCTGGAGCTGACACACTGAAGATGTCTTGCAGGAGCAGAGTGGAGCAGAGCTATCTGGCTGGAGAGAGGCCTGGCCTCAGGGACTCTTAATACCTGTGCTGTTTCGTAGACGTGCTGCTTGGTAATTGAGCTGTAACGCTGTTGAGCTGTGCTAGAGCTGTGCTAGAGCTGTGCTAGAGCTGTGCTGTATCATGACTGAGTTGTTTGTATTGATAAAGTTTCCCTCTTCACCATGCCGCAAATTGGGGATTCCTGGTGGTGGTGATGATAGCCACCTTCGGTTGACACATTCAAGCCATTTATCCAGTGGAATGGAATCTACTGCACTTTCACTGCATTGCCCACGCTGGCATGTTTATGGATTTTTCTGAGATCTTTGTCTCAAGTGTGGTATCTGGATTGAGAGTGAACTCTATTACTACTCTAACCTGATGTCCACACTGTCCTTTCATGGCTCTGAACAGCCCACCAGCGGCTTACCCTTCCTACTCCCAAAGCCCAAAATTTTCTTCAGCAGAACCTACAAGCTTCAGAGATGCTTCAACTTCTCCTCAGCTTTTCACCACCTCCTGAGCCCAACACTAGTGGTCTAGATAAGCCCACCACTTCTCACACAACATCTAAGCAGGGCAGCTCTACAGTTTGACACTTTTCAGCCCAGAATAACTGTAGCCAAGCACTGACCTGTTCTTAGCTAAGACTCATGAAAATAGCTGAGATCTTGGTGCTAACAACTTTTATTTAACATTTGTCTTGAGTCCCCGCTTGAGTCCAAACCAGACTTGTTGCCCTCCTGGTCTCATCCTGGTACTTTGACTTTCTTGAGAATTTCCTGGGAATTTTCTTGATTTCTGTGACTCTCCTCTCCTTCTCTCCTTTGAGGGATCTCCTGTTCTCTTTGCCACTTGGGAGGAGAAAAAGTTAACCCTTGATTCGAATTCTTTCTCCATAGGAAGGTGACTGGCATTGTTTTCTAGAAGAGTTCTGGATTCAGAAATAAGTCTGTATTCACTGTTGCCTACCAGTTGGCACATCTGGGGTGGGAGACCTGAGAGTAGATCCAGGAGCCCAAATGGCAAGGATGGCATCAACAACTGCTGTGGGGCTTTTCCCTTTTTCTTTGGGGAGATTCAATCATGTATGTGCTGGACATCCTGGACTGGCTCCCTCAGTTTCGGATCCTCTGATGACATCCTTTCGTTGCTTTGCGATTCTTTCATGGAGATGCGCTCAACTTTACCTTTCAGTCCCTTCTATTGAGTTTCTCAGCTCTGATATTATGTTTTTAATTTCTAAGAATTCTGAATGTCCTTTTTAGTATCACCCTTTATTTCATGGATATGATATCTCATCTGAGGAAAATATAGATTGTTTTCTCACGTAATTCTAATTCCTCCAAGTTATTACCTTTTTTTCCTACTTGGTCTCAATCTTTCACATTAGAAGCTTTAATTAACCTCACGTGCTTGGTGATCCTTGCATGTGTGCCAGTGATTCATCATGGGGCTTTAAAAGTCCAGAACAAATGGGTAGGAGTGTGGTCTGAGCCTCTCTGTAGGGTAGCCTAGCTGGGTTGCCCACTGGGGAATTTCAGTGATAGTCCTCTTAGGTTTTTCTTCAAGAGTGGGTCCCACTCCCCAATGTCCTTCCTCACCTGACTGGAAGGGTCAGCCTGGTGGCATCTGTGAGCCCACTGGAGAAAGAAGGCTGGGGCTTTTTGTATTCAGCATTCAATATGGTAGCATATGGCAACTTAATCCTTTTATTTCCAGATGACAGCAGTTCTCTGACTTGTGCTGGTATCCCCTAGTTCAGGAATCCCATCTTACTCTCTTCAGGAAGAAAACTTCCCAGCTTCTGCCAAGTTGAAGGAAATGCAATAGCCCTGAAACTTGGAGTCAAGGAATCTGTTCCTCACAGGCCTTCCTGAATTCCATATTTAAGCCAGCCTCTCCACCCCAAGTTCCAGAAGCAATGATGCCAGTTCCTTGAACTTCCTCTGTTGGTTTAGGACCTGGCAGGATCAGGTCTGCTAACTAATTTGCCTCAGGTCCTCCGCCTTTCAGCTTCCAAAATGACTTTGCAGTTGGTGCCTCTCTGCTCTCCCCATATTTCCAGATTTATGCATTTTTAAAGAAATCTTTTTCCTATATTTTCTTTGTTTTAATGAGGTTTTAATAGAACAGCCAAATTAAGTTCATTTATCAATCTGCTTTTTTAACTCAGTGTAAGACTTATACCTTTTCATCTAGAGGTCACAAGAGGTCAGCGAAGGCTGGCACCCAGCCACTCTGCACAGGAGGGGAGCTCAGGTTGACAGGCTGCTGCGATTGAAGTTGCGCACCTGACCATGGATGGGTCACTTTAAACTCATCTCTGATTTTTAGTCACCTTTCCTATAAATGGGGCTGTTACAATTGGTTCCTTACAGCTAATAAGATAATGTCTTTGAAAGATGAGGAACAATGTACTTGAAAAGAAAAAAATGATTAAAATCCGCCCCCCCCAAAAGATGAGGAACAAGCAGGAAATGTGGCGTCGAGAGCCAGACATCTCCATCACTGCCAACAATAGCAAATGTGCCCCACACAACGTACTGCTCTCTTTCTAATTTAGGCTTTCTGCAGGTCTGTCTGGGAGAGTCATCTCTCTTGTACCCATCTGCAAGGGAGCCTGAGAAAGCAAGTTTGGGTTTGTAGCTTGGTAGGCAGGACCCACTAATGTGGGGAATTTCCCGAATGGAAAGATATTCAAGAGATTCTGAGCAGCTGAGACATAACAAATTTGATGCATTCGTAACATGTACTATGCAGCCATTTTATAAGCCTATTTTGAAGAACATTTAGTAGCGTGGAAAAATGCTCAAACTATGTAATATGAAAAGATATACAAAGCTATGCATTGAGGCTGGTCTCAATTTTTAAAAGGGTGCATAGGAGAAAAGCCTTGGAATACAGTCGTCCATTTGGGTCCCTTGAGAAGCAGATGCCAACACGGAATCAGACACACAAGAGGTTTATTGGGGAAAATGCCTGTGAAGAATAAAGGGAGAGGATTGGGCATTTCAAGCTGGAGTTAGATCTGACTCCTGCGAAGGGAAAGCAGGAAGGCAGGACTGAAGAGGACGAGCCTTAAATGCAGTGCAATTCTGAGAAAATGTCAGCCAGGCCAAAGGCTCTGAGCAAAAACTGCCTTTTGCAATAGTCCCACATCGGCAGGAATGAGCTGGCACTACCTGTTCTGTGCTCAGTTACTGTCTGGGAGCAGCCCAGGGCATGGGTAGCCTCAGGGCTTGGGGGCAGCAGCTGAAAGCTGTCAGTCTGTGGGCAGCTCTGTACCCACAACATGTTCTCTTGAAGGAGATTGAGTGGTGTATCCTTCCAGCCAAATGCCTGGTGATAAAATCAGGGTGTCTTTGCCCACAAGAATTATTGTATAGCAAACAATGGTTAATTAAACTTCCCAAGTAACCCATTTGCTGCTCTTTTGGAATCCATATTGCTGAGAAATATCATGCATATACACAAGGTACATAAATTAAAAATATATGGATGAGAGTAATACATCGAGCATTCATGTAACCAACATTCACATGGACAGCCCAGCACCACCAGCCCCTGCCCCTGGAGCCCCATGCAGTCCCCTTTCACAGGCCCACAGAAGCCCCGAGGAGGGACCCTGTAGGGGGACTTTAGAGCAGTTGCTCTATGCTCTTCTTAAGTTTCACCAACTGTGCTTGCTCTTTTCCTTCATTTGTCACTTTAAAAAATTTAGTTTATAACTTGATTATCCTGAAAATTTGCCTTAAAAAAGGACTAGGAAGTTGCTGAAAATGCTAAAGGTGGTTTCTACCATTCTACAGTTTGAGTTCTAAGTTTTGGTGCTTCAGACATGTGAGGGCCAGTTATCTGGAAAACCAGCCCATCGAGTTGAAGAACTTCATCTTTATGACTCTGGTTTTAATTAACTCAGATTTTACACCCTCATATCTGCTGAGGGTTTCTTCTTCTATCAGGCATATATATATTCCACAGTCTCTGAATGCAGTTCTGTAGGTAACTCAGGGACCTTTTAGAATAAACCAGATCCTAAAATGTCACACTTAAAAGAATGAAAACTAGAGATTTTCTATTTCCAGTCTTACAAATTAGGAATTCGAAAACAGACTTACAGAGAGAAAGTGACTTGCCTAAGGTCTCAGAGCCCTGTGTTTAGGAGACTGTGGCCTCCTTGTCTCCCTGACTGTGTGCCTGTGGGCTGCTGAAGGCCAGGGTCAAGCCTCCCTAGACCTCGTCAGCATTTCTACCCTAAGACAAAAAGAAATGTAAAAGATATGGCATCCTTCCTAAGGGTGAGTGAGCCTCTAGTTTCTACATATAGAATCAGAGATCCTCAAATTAGTTTTCTGTTACCACCATGAAGGAGCAACTAGAGGGCATGGGTGAAAAGCTATAGTGTCCTGATGAAGCACTAATAATAGTAATGATGACGATTATATGTCCCTACTGTGTGCCAGGTGCTTCCCTAAATATTTCATAGATATTAACTTGCAATCCTATTTGGTAGGTATTGTTACAGATAGGGAAACTGATGCACAGAGAACTTGAGATACTTGCTTAAGGTCATACAGCTAATCAGAGGCCATGCCAGAGTCTGTGCCCGTACCTCCTTTCCTGCCATGCCTGTTTGGGGATGTTGAGGAGGTAGTCATCTCAGCCCAGACTTAGGAGACTGGGCCAGGCCTGGAAGGAGGGCCAGAGTCTGGAAAAGCAGGCAGGTGCGCTAATCTAGCAAAGGACACAGCTCTGCCTAGGGAAGTGGAAGCCATAGGAAAGGGGAATCAAGCAGGATCTGGAGCCTGTCTTTGAATTCAGCCAGTCCTCCAGACCATGGGCTCTGAAGTCACCATTAGTTGTGGGATATCCTTAGGTCAGGGACAGCTTCCTTTCCAGCTTCTGTATGCCCTGCCCCAAGGGTGTGTGAACCCTCAGAGCAGTTTTCGTGCTGGGTGGCTAATGACATGGCTGAAGGCCTGAAAGAGCCAGCCTTGCCCACGTCACTTCCAACCTCGAGGCAGGGTTGGCATCAGCCTTTAGGAAGGGCCAGAGAGGGACGCGGGGCCCTTTACTACACTGCAAGCCCATGTACTAATTATGGCCCACTCTGCAGACAGAGAGAGGTATCAGGACGACATCAGTCCTTAAAATGTCATCTCACAAGAGGCCCTCTGGTGTGGGAACTCGCAAAGCATGATGCCCTCTTCCCTTGCACCCCTCCAGCCCTACCGCTAGAGGAAGGTAGCAGGTGGACATGATCTATTTTTAGAGCGGACATCATTGACTATGAGAGAGGTAAGCTCCTTTAAAAAATCCTTTTAAGGATTTATTTTCAAGAAGGTTTTTTTTTTTTTTAGAACTGAACTAGAAGGGATTGCTAGAAATAGACATATAATTGATTGCCTGGTGGAATAGATGTATTTTTCAAATATTTTATCAACAAAACTGCAATTTTCAAGTGTTCTGCTACTTCTGTGTGTAGGTGGGAGCTCAAATCAGGATCTTTTCTTGGGGAAAAGTCTCCTGAGAAGCCCCTCTTAACTGTGTCCATGTTAAGATGAGTGGGCAGCCTTGACTACATGGCAGTAAAGGATCTCAGACAAAACTCCAAGCTCCCGGGGACGGGGTAGTTCCAAGGTGCATTCCTGGAGTTTCCTTGGATTTGTTCTTAGCTGTAGGCCTCTGCAGCTAAGGGTCATTGCAAAGAAGGTGTCCAGGGAGATGTTGTCTTGGCCCCACAGGTAAGCCCTTGAAACAAGACAGAGCAGCTGAGTACCTGTGGGATGATAATATTGCTGTGTCTTTAGTGGAGATTTGAACCATCAAGAACACCATCCTATTTGCAGGCAAGAGGTTCTCTCATTGTTTGTGGTCAGTGGTCAGCAGCAGCACTGTATAGAGGCAGAAGTGACAGCAATGGAAAAACTGCAAAACTGTGGCTGGTTCCTGACTCTCACCCCCAGGGGGCCAGTGGACACAGGCGGAGCAACTTCAGGAATGCTCAGGCAAGTTAAGTAGAAGAGGGAGTGCCCGGGAGAGATTCTGGGACATCCTACCCATCTGGAAAGCATAACATCAGGTGTACATGAAACACCTACAAAATGGGCTGTGAGCCTGAACTCACAGAGCAGGCCATGTGCTCACCCAGAGGCAGCGTATAAGCAGGTTCCCTGAGTCCCTGCAGCTGTCCTCAGAAGGCTTTGCGCAGTTCAGCCTTGCACACACCCTAGGAATGAATCCTAAGATGTTTTAGGGGGACACGATGCCTGGCTTCAAGTATCTCAAGGACCATCAGAACCAGAACCCAGGAGAGAAATTGCTGGAGGAAGACATCAGCTTCCCAGGCATCACACCTGTTCCATGGTGCAGTGGAGCACTGAGACCCCAGGTGGGGTGATGGCTGGCCTGTGAGTTGGCTGGGCCACATGTCCCCGATACCGCTTCCCTCACTTCAATCTTATTCCTGGCTGGGTTTCCAGGTTGCAGCTCCCCACCTACACATGGGACTAGTCTGAGGGAATCACAAAGAATCCCTGGACCCCTTTCCCAGATGTTCTTTATGGCCCTTTTCAGGGGGGCAGCCCCTCCCCTGGATGTGGGGCCCTTTCCCAGGTCCCCAGTCCCCAGAGTGGCACTGCCTCCATCAAAGGGAACCGAGGATAAGGCAGAGTTCAAGTTCTCCTCTGCATTGACACTTGGGATTATGTTTGGGTTCCTGAAGATGAGCCCTGCTAGGAGGAGGCTGCAAACACAGCCCAGGGTGGCCACTTAATGCCTGTTTCTGAAAAATGACCACTAAAATGACTTCTTAATGACACCACTCAGAAGAAGGAGCAATAGCATCAAAGGGGTTTGTTGGTGCATCTTCACTCAAGGCTGCCTTCTTGAGAGACTCAAAAAACAACTGCTGTCCTGGCTTCCTTCCTGACTAAACTGTTTGTATGAAACTACTGGGAATTCTGACCTAGCTTAGAGTATGTGTATTGAGTAAACCATCTGAATTTTCTTTCTTGTATGATGCATTAAAATATTGCTCTGAGTACAAAAATCCCTTCTCAATGCCAGAATTTATTCTTCTCAAGTCAAAGGAGTTAGTGCTAAAAGGATTCTGCCTCTGAATCACTGTAACCTTGAGAGTCACCAAAGTTCTTGGAGTCTCAGTGTTTCTTCTGTAAAGATAGGGTTTGGTGAAAGGAACCTGGAAGACTGCCCCTCAGTGAGCAGTCAGCCTAAAGAGCCCTTGGCCACATGGAATTTGGGGAGGAGCCCATGACCAAGCTGATGCAGCTTGCAAACCAGGTCAGGGGCTGCTTGCCCTTTGGATGTCATTCGATGTGAGTGATGGTTGGCGATGTGTCTTGGCCTGCACTAGGGTGGGTTGAATTGGGGGTCAGAAGGAAGGTTGCTCAGAACTTGAGCTGGGTCTCTGAGTGTGGTCTGGCCAAGCAGAACAGGGTGTGTTTCCAGTTTCCCTGTACTTGGCTCCAGAGCATTAGAGCAGGGTCCCCACTCTGCCCTTTCCCGCTTCAAGGCCTTATGCAGTAGGGGCAACACTTCCTTCTGTTAATGGGAGAAACCTGGTTCTTCTCACCAATACAGTAAAGAATTACAGATCAGCAAGCCTATTAGCATGCAGGCAAAGTTTAATAATGCTAAGTTCTAATGGGAGAGCAAAAGCAGGGGTGGCAAGAGCCCAGGTGACCAGCACCTGGCTGGCCAGAGGCCGACTGACCGGGGACCCCAGTATGGCAAAAGGGCCAGGAGAACCAAGAGAATGAGTCCTTTGTTCTGAAGACTTACATAGTTGGCGGGATAGGGGTGAAGAAGTTTACGTATTGATTAATAGGGTAAAGGGGAAAGTGCTAGCTTTCCCCTGGAGAGACGTGATTACCCAAATGTAGGTATGTGTGGGGGTCTGTTAGCCCAAATCCTTATCTTGTTTTAGACTCTGTTTGTTCATTTTGAGGCAGGCAGTTGACCAAAATTGTTTTATGGGTTTTTTCTTTGGGCACTGTAGACCCCTCCCCTTCGCCCTTCCAGGCCTTGGGATGAATACACAGACTCAAGGCTTTCCTTTCCCAGCTAGTAGAGATGATACACACAGACTTTCAAGGGCTCCTCCCTCTCCTACACTATCATAGTTTTGCTTGTTGTTCAGAATGCCTGGCAGTCTTTTCAAACCAGGCTCAGGACTACTGGGTCAATAGGTGAGACATGTCTTCCTTTGCTTTTAGCCTCCTGAATTAAGTTAGATTGCAAACAGCGAGGGCCCTGCCTTTATTTCCCCTCTGGCCACTCATTCCTAGCTATTGCCATAACACTTCCATCCCATGGGCTAATTTTCTTCTAAGATCCAGTGGGCTGAGTGGGAGTCTGATTTTGACTCCTGTACTTTTTTATGACTTACCCAAAATTTTGTAAAAATAGAAATGCTGCTCTGTCTAGATTATATTGACCAGCAAAAAATTAGATCTGACCCATGATACATTTTGAGTCAAATATATCTTTCTGAATTTATAATAGTAAGGCCCTAGTTTCAGTTTTTAATTCTTTTTAAAATTGGATTTTTAAATCACAGTGTATATGCTTATTATGAAGCATTCAAAAAACAGAAAAATATAATGTGAAAAAGGGAAGTCCCCCTTTGTTTCCAGAACCATTTGGTGTACTCCTCTGCCAGGGTCACTGCTGTAAGGGTTTGGCAAGTACCTGCCTACATCTTTCTCTGTGCATTTACATGCATAGTTTTTTACATGCATGGGATCATACTATAGATATTGTATTACTGTTTAAAAAATAAAGCAAAACTAAGTTTACGTGAACTCACTGCAATAAGAGAGAGCCTCACTTTGACAATCTTAGTAGTGTCTCAGGAAGGGAAAGTCAGAAGTTGAATAACTGTAAAGCTTTGGATCTAGGCTCAAGGAATTCAAGGCAGATAGAAACTCAGATTGGCCACGTTCATGGTGCTGTAATAGTTTAGGACTGGGAGCAGCAAGCAAAGAATCTTCAAGGAAGTCTTTATAAATAAATTGTTCATTGTTTGCAGCTGACTTGAATAAACTGATTTGGACTATCCTTTATTTTGGCCATTTGTGGCACTTTTTGTTTCTTTGTGTAGATCCAAGTTTTCATCTGGTATTATATTCCATCTGCCTGAAGAATTTTATTCAGTATTTCTTGTAGTGTAGGTCTGATGACAAATGACAATGAATTTTACCACCTTTTGGTGGTATCAAAAGTCTTTTATTTTTTTAAAGAAAATATTCAAATGAATTCTATTATTATGTTTCTTTGTAATGATTTAAAAAAAAATTTATTGTAATTGTTGTTCTTGTACAGTTTTCTGCCTTTTACTCCCATACCAGCCCACCGCCCCAGCCTTCCCCACCTCCCTCCCATTTCCACACCCCCTAGTTTTTGTCTCTGTGTCCTTTATACTTGTTGCTCTTCTATGTAATGATTTTAAAACCAGCCACAGTTTATTAAGTTACCTCTTAGGGCAGCTATTCTGTTAATGGCATAGCTGTCTCTTTTTACAGTGTTCCAAAGCTATACAGTTCAAGTGCCTGGACATCATTATGTTAAAGGAGAAAATAATTATTTCTTGTCTGTGATTTGCTATGTGTCTTTTTTAAAATTGAGGTGAAAATCCTATAAGACTAATTATTTTAGAGTTAGAACTCAGCAGCATTTATTAGTCATAATGTGAGTGACCATCACCTCTGTCTAGTTCCCAAACATCAATCTGACCCTTCAGTAGCCACTGTCCATCCCCCGCAACTAATCTGCTATTTAGCTCTTATGTATTTACCCACTGCAGATATTTCAGATGGCATTTTGCCTGTGACTTCTTTAACTTAACATGGTGTGTTTAGGGTTTATCCACATTGTAACATCTATTGTCCTTCATTCCTTTTATGGCCAAATAATATTGCATAGTATGAATACACTGGGTATTATGTTTTTTCACTCTTTTCTCTTTGTATTTTAATTTAGATCATTTCTATTGACCTGTTCTTTGAGTGCATTCTTTCCTCAGCTGTGCTGATGAGCCTGTCAAAGTAATTTTTCATCTCTGACATCATGTTTGTTGTAGCTAGCATTTCCATTAGACTGACTCTTTTACAGTTTCCCCATCCTTGTTGAAATTCCTCATCTGTTCAGGCAGGTCGTCCACCTTTTACATGGGATGATTTAACATAATCAGAGCTGTTTTAAGATCTCTGATAGTTCTAACATCTGGATTATCTCTGAGTATGGTTCTGACCATTACTTGATTTTTTTGACAATAGGTAGCTTTATCTTGCTTTTTAAATATCTTGACATTTTAAAAAATGCTGGTCTCCATTTTAGGAGAATAGAAAAGATTAGATTAGTAGTATTTATGCCCAGAAATAACGTTATTTATTGCCACCCCCATCACGTTATTAGTATGGAGGATGGAATCAAACTATTTATTTAGATGAGCTAGGTTTTGATTTCTTTGGTGATGTTTTTACCCCAGTGCCTCAGACTTCAAATTCCTTTAGCAGTGGGCTGCTGTTACCTTTTGAGTGGGGTCTGCAGTGCCAATGGGGCCTGAGGTTACTAGATGGTTCAGTGTTCCTGCTGCACCATCAACTTTCAGAAGTCCTCGAGTAACCTTGCCACAGAGAGGGTATCTCTCTATTCCCCTGCTTGTCCTTCAGCAGGAGACAACTGCTGCTTATTCCTTGATGCCAGGCCCATTCCCTGCATTTAGAATGTCTTTTTTCCCCTTTTCTCTGCTGGGCATGAAGGATTGTTCCAACTCATGGATTTGCCTGCTATCCTGTTTATGCTGGACATGAGACAAGGACCCGAGGGCCAGGTGGCTGATACAGTCAGATCCCTGAGTGGTTCTGGGCAGAGGGTGTGCTGCAATATGAGCTCACAATCAGAAGACGGGGCAAAAAGCTCCCAAAACAGTGTCAATGTGAGCAAGCGTTGCCACCCATCTCACAGAGCAAGCTCCTCTTTGCCTGCAACATTTGCAGTGGTAGGTGCTATGGTAGTGGGGAGAATGCAGAAATGGGGTGAGATGGTGAATTACTTGGCTGGGGAAAGAGATAGCTGTGAGTTGGATAAGTCTTGGGTCAAAATATAATCACCCATCCTTAACATGAATCACCTTCAAAAATATATTTAATGTAGCATCTTCATTGTAAAATAACTCAAGAGGCTAAGAGCCCAAAGGCCCATGCCATCCAGATTCTCTGCAAAAAGCTGATGTCAAATTCTTGACCCTAGCCCTGGCTGGTGTAGCTCAGTGGATTGAGCGCGGGCCTGCGAACCGAAGGATCGCGGTTCGATTCCCGGTCGGGGCACATGCCTGGGTTGCCAGGCCGGTTCCCAGCAGGGGACATACGAGAGGCAACCGCACATTGATGTTTCTCTCCCTCTCTCCTTCCCTTCCTCTCTAAAGATAAATAAATAAAATCTAAAAAAGAAAAAAAAAAAAGTACAAAAAAAAAAAAAAATTCTTGACCCTAAATGTACCCTTGCACTTCAGAAGACATCAGCTATAGGGTTTGGAACCTACACCTTCATACCACCCTACAAAAGAGAAAGGGAGTTTAGAAGCCAGCATTTGGTGTTGTCTTGGGGTACTTTGGTTGGCAAACAATATTTTAAGGACAAAGAACTGGATTTATTGTAAGGAAAGATTTTCTAATATAAATGTTTAAAAATGAAGCAGGATTTCTTAAGAGGTACTGAGTTTCTCTCCCTGTAGATTTAGATAGGGGTTCAAACACTGCATGGGAAGAGTAGGGCAATTAATGATTTTCTTTCAGCTTTTCCAACCTTAGATCTCAAATTAGAATACAGTATACAGCCTCCAGAGGGCACTCTAATTCTCCCACTGTTAGAAAGGGTTCCTTTTCAGGATTATGCATTGGGAGTAAACACATGAATTGAGGAAAGGAAGAATTCTCTACCTGACACACAAGAGAGTTCTTTTTCCTCTTATATTGAAATATATTAATTCATTTTTTAAAAGAAGTATTTTACAGACAATGCTGAGAAACCAATATTACAAAATAAAATTTGCAGGTGGTCTGAGGCAGGATGATAGTTCTTATTTTTAGAGTTACTTTCTAAAATAACCAACTGGGAATATTTGTTCATCTAGTAAAGTGATATCCTTATCAACTAATATTTATGAATGAGAAATGCCATGCTTGCTGTTACACAGAAAGGAATACCTGCCTTCTAGAAACTTGTGTTGTAAAACAAACTCCTTCCAAAACTAAAAAATTTCAAATAGTTTTTAAATTCAAAAGTTTACTAGAGAATTAGCAAGTCCCAACCAAGATGTCCAAGTTTTCGCAAAGCTGTCCAGGCAGATCACCAGCAATCCCAAAGTCAAGATCAACAGACCCCTATCAGATGGGTCCACTGACAGATGCAGCATACAGAGATCCACCTGCATTCTTGGAGGATATAACACAAGGAGAGTTGATCCAAACTCTATCCCTGGATGTCATAGAGACAGAAACAAGGATGGAAGCACTGTCAACTGATGAGCTGACTCTACAAATAACAAGAGTGAAAAGAAAGACATGTAGAGCTGCCTGGAAGCAAGGCAAGTGAAGAGGTCAGTGATGCATTAACTGAGACAAAAGAAATTGGAGGTCAGATAATGAAAAAGATTGACTCCATTCTAGAAGCAATCGACAATGTGGCCAAGTCAACAGAGGCCAGGTTTAGGTTACTGGAAGCAGAAATGGATAAACTGGAGACTGATGTGTCCTTTCAATGCAAGGTATCCCTCCAACTGGCAGGTACTCAAGTCTTCTTCTAGATGAAGCCAATCCTCTGTCAGCCATCACCATTTCTTTGGCTCCTTCTTCTCATGCACAAAGCAAGACCCTTGAGAGATGGAATGATTGGTAATCATTCAGCAAATGTGGCAAACTAAAATGTTCTACAAGCAAGATGCTGAGCATTCCTACCACAACCAGGCAGAGCCATGTCCTGAGAGCACATTGCTATTGCGCATCATGTGCAATGCCACTATCATGATCTAGGATAATTTTTAAAAGTGCACTAGAAAGCTACTTTTGGACTGAGGCTTCTGAAAGATTGAGCTTGCCTTACCAGATGTGGGTGAAGGGTTCGGAGCCTCTCTTCTCTTCTCCGCCTACTCCCTGCCTTGAATATGGACTCACAGAGAAGGGGATTTGCAGATTATACTGGGGCGGGGAAGTGGGTGTCACTCATTGCTTCTGAACTGACCCTGCTGTGTGGCCCAGGTAACACATCATCCATTAGATTTTTGATGGAGCATTGACAGTGTGCCAGATTCTTTTCTGAGTGCTCAGGATACAAGGGTATTGAATCAGAAATGGGTCCTGACCTAGAGATGCTGACAGCTATCTATTGATGCCAACATTAGGAGGGTCCATCTCCTTCACACATAGTCATGGGGAACTTTCAGCCTCTGTCGACATTAGAATGTGTGTTTTGTAAAGTGCACAAAACACTCTTTTTTTCATGATGACCCCCCCCCCCGTGTGGCAGGGTCACAGAATTTTAATGTCCCCCAGAGGCTCCCCAGAGCCCAGGGTTTGATATGAGAGCCTTCCTTCCAAGTCAAATGAAACTCCTAAGGCTTTCCCTTGGATTAGTGCAGACACTTGCTGCATTCCAACCCCCTGCCCTGCACACAAGCCTCCGACGAGAACACTTTACTGCAATTGGGTTGAGGTTCCCTGGAGTTCCATGACTAGCTCTCACAGGAACAGAACAATAATATACTTGGGAGCCAAGCCTTCCAATCCTAAGTGCAGCAGTGGGCTCGCCTGCCCCTACATCTGTGCTGTTTGAAGGAGCATATATATATATATATATTAATTTTTATTTTAATTGTTGATCTTGTACAGTTTTCTGTCTTTACTCCCACCCCAGCCCACCATCCCAGCCCTCCCAATCTCCCTCCCATTTCCACCCCTCATATTTTTTGTCCATGTGTCCTTTATACTTGTTGCTCTAAACCCTTCTCCTTTTCCCCTGAAATTCCCTCCCCTCTTCCCTCTGGTGACTGTCAGCCTGTTCTCAATTTCAATGTCTTTGTTTATATTATGCTTGTTTCTTTGTTTTGTTGATTAGCTTCCTGTTAAAGGTGAGATCATATGGTATTCGTCTTTCACTGCCTGGCTTATTTCGCTTAGCATGATGCTCTCCAGTTCCATCCATGCTGTTGCAAAAGGTAGGAGCTCCTTCTTTCTTTCTGCTGCATAGAATTCCATTGTGTAAAAGTACCACCGTTTTTTGATCCATTCATTTACTGATGGGCACCTAGGTTGCTTCCAACACTTGGCTATTGTAAATTGTGCTGCTATGAACAAAAGACCCTTTTATTTATGCTATTCTCTTCACCTCAGTCCTCCCACTGTCCCTGGAAACCCTGGGATTTTTAGCTTTGGGATGATTTAGAGTTCCACATGTGGCTTTTCTCCCCATGAATGTAATCCTCCACAATCCTCTACTTAAACCATGGCTCTAGTGGACAATCAAATGATAGTTATCCATTTAGAGATTATCTGTCTTTGGAATTAGTCATAGTTTTAAAAACATACTGACTTCTCAGGTGCTTCCTCTCAAATATTTTTGGTGTATTCTCAGAGAAGTGAGACTAATTATAAGATTGAAATATTGGCTGTAAGAAAGCAGCAAAAGCAGTGAAATGTACAGAGAAGGAACCCAGGATCCAGTGAACCTGTATTCTAGTCTTGATTCTGATATGATCTGGCATTCAGGCCTTTGTACTGAGCATCATTTTATTTTTTTTCACTTCAAACATTTTATAGGCCTTTTGGATAGAAATAGGAATTTATTTGCCAGGGGAGATGATCCCATCATACTTTTGCTAGGACCAGTGCATGGCCTTCTCTTTGCTGATTCTGTGTTTGGCCTCAATGCATTTTGTCCTGCATTTCTTGTCTGTGATGCTGAAACCTAGCCTGCCCAGCACCACATAGAAGTCCAGGCTATATATACCAATGCTTGGATCATAATTGATACCCAGATAGATGTGTTCCTGGATCCCAAAACTAAAGCTTCCAATATCTGACAAGTTATTTTTTCATGATTCATACTCTCACACCTTCAGACCTTCCTCCAGTGTCTCTTCTGCTTGGCTCCATGACTGTGCAGTGACAGCCATCTGTTCATTTCTGCTGATGCTCAAGGATCTGATGGCATATCTGGCTTTGGAGAACATGGGAGTCTCGCCAGACCTGTGAGCCACTCCAGGACTTTGGCTGCTGGTGTCAGTCTGTCTCCACGCTCACTCACACAGGTGTCAGGGCAGAGCTTGCAGATGCAGAGCTCCTGCAAGGGGTTCTCCTTTTCACCTCGATCCTGTACCATGATGACAAACAGGAATAGAACCTGAGCATCATTTTACCATCAATAAGCTTCAGGTGACAAACAAATGTAGATGTTATTTATGGAATCACTCAGTGTAGTTTAAGTATAAAATGATGCATTAGAATTATTGAGAATTTCATGGTCACTCTCCAGGAGGAAGGAATAGAATAGGGGAGGGGTCTAACTCTTTTTTGCATAGGAGGAGCAGTTGGTATCATACAGCAGGGGTATCTTGTACTTGAAAAGAGTGATGCGGATTATTTCTATAGGCGTATTATGTCCTGGACTTCATGAGTTTATCTTTAGCGGGATTGTTTTTTAGGATGCCTGTGAACCATGGCTTATGGTTTGGTCCTAATATAAAAGAGCGGCATGACAACCATATAAATGAAATGAAGTCCAAGTCAAGTCAGGGGCCTGCCATGATGCTGCCTGACATGGAACTCAACTGACCCAAGAAGCAAGCAGACCATGAAGAGTCGCTGGACAAAGAAAATTCCTGCAAAGATTGATTAATAGCTACTCACTCACACCTTATCATTTACCCATACCATGAATGGAAAACACAAGTCCACAAAATATACCTTGTAAAGGTAAAAGTTAATCTCAATTTTTCCACTCTCTATTTCCCCATACCAGCAATTTTTCATAGAAACTACAAACAGATATAAGTTCAACCTCTAAAAATGGTTGAGGTCTCTCTTCTCTCATCAGGAGAGTTCACTAGTCCGTCTGTGAAGTGCCTTCTCTTGCTTGTCCTTTCTGCTCAACTAAACCTGCTTTTCCACTTTAATCCCTTGTCTGGTTTGGTCTTGAATTTATTCCTGCACAGAGCCAGGAACCCTCATGACTCAGGGCTTGAGTGCCCAATAGGGACTTGTTCCTCTGGCCTCAGTCCTATATAGAGGTGCTTCTTTTGTTTATGCCAGGTAATCTAGGGAGATCATTGGTACAGTGGCAATTTGTTTGAGTTCCTGAAATATGAGGATAGTGTATATTTAAACTCAAAATCCTCTGAGTCCTAGACCTTAGTTAAGAATTCTCTAAGGATGTTATTGTAGGTAGTTAGCTAATTATTAATTAGAAAAACACCAAAAAGGATTAGATATTGAGTTTAGTAAACTGGGGAGCATAAACCTGCTTGCTTAGCCAGAAAGCTATAGCATTTACAAACTCATTCACACACTCCAGGGCACTGCTATGAAGGAGACCTAATCCTAGGAGCACAGGAAGTCTCTCCCCCACCCCACCTAGCACTGTTCACCCTCTGGTACTGGATTGTTGTGGGAGGGTGCAGGGGGAGGTGCTTGACCATAGAGGCCTGTTAATCTAAATAGGGGCTTGACCCACCAGAAACCTGTGAAATCTTAGGAAGCTGATTGGTTATTTTGAGAAAGATTCTGGCTATAATGCCAGGGGAAGAAAGAAACTATCAAAACCTCTCTCTCTCTCTCTCTCTCTCTCTCTCTCTCTCTCTCTCTCTCTCTCTCTCTCTCTCAGTGACTAGTATTCACCTCATTAGTTTGTGCGGGAACGTGTGACCATGAGGGTCTAGCAGCCAGCTGGGGCCTGCAGCAGACCACATGGGCTTTAAAGGGCTAAACTTTAATATGAAACAAACTCTGGACACTGGCCTTTAAAACAAAGGCCATATTCTCCGAAGCCAGATACAGTATCAGATCCTTGAGCATCAGGAGAAATGACCTTGCTGAAGACACAGTTGGACTTTTCCTCAATGGGATGGATAGAGATGGAGCATTGGGAACACAAGGGCAGCCTTCCACCCAAATAAACCATGCCAAACCACAATCTTCCATGTGCTGGTCCATGAAGTGTTTTGTTTTGCAATCCCATAGAAGAGCCTGATTTCTACTGGCAACATTTGGTGAGCCTAGCAGGGGAGGGAGGTGTGAATCATGGTGAGAACTGGAACCCCAGCTCCCTAGGCTGGAGTTCTAGTCTTCATTTCTCTCTCTCCCTTCACTACTACTGCCTATATGGGCTTTTTGCTTCCTTTAGTATGTCCTCCGTCATTGCTGGTTCAGACTCAGCTCCAGAATTCCTCAGCCCCAACTTCATGGGTGTGGGCCAACAACCACCAAAGCTTCAGTAGCAGCCACCCATGATCCAGTGTGCACTAAGGGCAGGGCCCACTTTTTGTCAGCTGGTCCAGGGGTTCCATTTGACAGCTATGGCCCAGCCTGAGAGAAGCAAAGCAGCCACCTTTTGTTCTTACCACCACTGCCGCAAATGACCCCAGCATTTTAGATCCCTGCAAGGGGCAAGAAGCTAACTGGCACTGGAGAATACAGAATGTGGAGAATGTGCACGTGCCCACTGACACTGTTGTGGGCACACAGCTTCCTCTCCTTTTCACTCCTCACCTCCACCCTAGCTTGCTTGCTTCCAGGAGCAGCAGCTGGCAGTCATATACTGATAACCCCAGACGCTTAGCGTGTGGCTACAGCCCAGCAGCTGCGGAGTGCATCTTGCAGATTCATCCACCACTTCATCCCTACAATCTCTCTTGCTCTCCTCTACCCTCCACCGTCACCCTGGTGGCACCCTTGCCTCTGTGCAACCTAGGGCCTGGCACCATGGGGTAGTGAGCAGCAGAGAAAGCTACTGACCAAAGCTGCTTTCCCTCTGCAAGCATAGGGTGGCGACCTCTGGCCCCTCACCTTATGGCCTGTGTTCCCTTAGCAACCATGCATTGCTAAATTGGCAGGAGCTGCCCTGTGGCCAGAGTGCCCACCTGGGGCTCACAGCCACTGCTATGCTTTTGCCTGATGCAAACACAGCTGCTTGTTTGTTTCTCTAGGGCATCAAATCTTTAGTCCTCACTAATGCTTCTACAGGTATACAATAAACAAAAGCCTCAGATATATAAATGCTCCCCCAAATGGAAGGTTTATATAAACTAATCTGGAGAATGATTGAATGTTTCTTAGTCACTCCCTAGAGAAGGCCAACAGGATTCACCCAAGGACCCAGTATTAGGGTGGTCAGTGATGTGGGTTTTGAAAGAATTTACAATGAGAGGGAAATACAGAGAGTGAAGTTTTCTCAGTTTTCAAGAGAGGAAAGGGGCTAAGCATAGAGAAATGCACCAGCCCTGAGAGGTTAGAGCTTTGAGTTTTTATTAGGTTATAAAGGGCAAGGGTGTTACAGGTAACCAGGGCAGTTGTAGAGCAGGATGTTTCAGTTGGTGTTGCATAGGCTGCACCCTGTTTTGATGTTCTCTTCGGGTGCAGGGTCTGGGCTTTGTGACCTGGCATATCCTGTTTTGTAAGATCTTGAAACCTCTGCGCCTTTAGGGCACTTCCAGTAATTTTCTAGTCCTGAGGATAGAGGCTCATGAAACAAGAGTCAGTCATGCTTTATGGGTGCCTGACTAATTTGCAAGCTAGCTCTGGCAAAGAGGGCCTAAAAAAGGGGTTTTATCCTTTTACACAGGGTGTTCATCTCTGTCTGGCCAGCTTGGCTAATTCTCGGGATGGTTTAACAGGGACAATTCCTCCCCTAGTGAGGGAAGGCTGCCTGACTTTACTAAGCCTATTTAAGGACCAAGGCTATTGAGAATATGAAAGACAGGAAACAGGTTACTTGCCGAACTACTAAGGACAGAGTTATAGGATGAGTTTTTTTTATCCAAGGCATCAAAGGTACTAGATTCCCTTCCTACAGACACACACAAGGGTGGGAACCTCTGATAAGGCTAGTTAAGGCCAGAGGTCATCAGAATTGCTTGTGTGCCTGATTAGCACTGACTGTTGCCAAAACTTCACACCTAAACAGATTGCATTGCCATGTTCGAGATGGTCTCTGCCCCAGTGTGGGAGATGCAGCCCTCATGATGTGGAAGCTGGCAGCAGGTGTTGGGTGCCAATCCCAGGCTCTAGTGACATGACAGTGGAGCTAGGGAAATTTGAGGACACCCACGTTTTCCCTCAGCTACCCAATATCTCCTCTTTTATGAGGATGAAAGGTTGTTTTCTCCCTCTATTATGAGGATGAAGTGTTTTCTCTCCTCAAAGACAATAGGCAATACAATCTCCATTCACAATGCCTCAAAAAATTCTTTTGGGGTGTATACTTGCTAACTGGTAGAAATTTAACTTGATTTCTCAAAGACAGTCCTTATGGGTAATTGCCTTTATGAAAGCAAAGTCTGCCTTTGAAAATGCAAATATCTGGTCTCTAAGAACTTTCATCTGAGGCATCTTTTAAAATGCAAATTTCTGGAAGGTAGATCTTATCAAGGAAGAAAAACCTTGGCTATCTGAGCAAACCAATTTAACTAACTTCAGCTGTTCTAGATCAGTGAGTTTTACTGTATAATACCTGTTCTAGCTCATGGATGTATGTCTCTCAAAAGTGCATGCTTGGCAATCAAGGGTCCTATGTGCCTGAAGTTATGGAATGTGTTTGCCAATCTAAGGAATGCTAATTGCTTACCTTTTAGCTGTCTAATGAAGAGTTGGAGCTTGGTCTTTTTTACTCCCTTAAAGGGACAAAGATTTTCTTTTTGCTTCATATTTTTCTCCCTATTTGATCCTCCAGAATTTGGCAATTCTTAGAATCATGGCAATACGTTTTTTTTGCATGAATTCAATATGACCAGTTTCTTATTGTGGTTTTAAAATTAACCAAGATTTTGACTGGAATGTCGTACCTGAGAGAAATGCACCTGGGGACTCAAGAGTTGGAAAATTTTAGTTTAAGGTAAATAATTAATAAGACTAGTAGGCAATGTATTTGTTAAAGCTATTGTTTCAGAAACTTCAGATAAGGCCCATTCTGGCTGGTAGAGACTGCCTATCTCCTGGGGCACCGCTAAAGATTACTGCCTGGGGAACAAATGGAGGCAATTGGGCCATCGTGTTCCAGGGAGAGACAGACCACCGCCTGCTGCTGGGAACAGCTAACTTCCCAGGAAATACTGCAGTTTTTTTTTTTTTTAATCTAATTTTCCCTGAATTTCAAGACCCCTCACTACACTTTGTTCTCTGTTATAAAAAAGCTGGCTTGGAAAGAAATGTAAGATGGTCCATTAGGGTATGAACCTGCCATCTTCTCAGATCACCAGCCATGTGAATAAAGCATCCATAAAGATTCAATCCCTGTCTCTGCTTATTGTATTGGATTTGGTATGTGACAGGCAGCACAAATGCCAGTTCTTTTCTGGTTTCATATTTTGGCAACTTTGCCAGGACAGACTTTGGGAATCTCTGGTAAGTCTGGGTATTTGACGAGGAGTCCCATTGGCTGCCTAGGCTGGGAGGCCCCAGGAGTTTGGATCTGGAGATTCCCAAGCAGCTGCCAAGTGATTTCACTTGGGGATTCTGCCCCCGAGCTCCCAGCACTTCTTGTCCTTTGTCACATTTGACTGAATCATTGGGCTTTCTGGTTCAGCTTACAATTCAGGGTCACAACTTAGGTCATCTGGTAAAGGTACCTTTTTGGTTTACAAAACTCTGTCTGGGAAAAGATATCTGATCTGGTTAAGGTACCATTGGGTTACAAGGCTCTGTCTGGTGAAAAAAAAGACATCTGATTTGGTTAAGGTACCATCTGTTTTACAGAGCACTAGCTGGTGAAAAATGTCTGATCTGGTTAAGGTAACTTATGTTTTATAGAGTTCTGTCTGGTAGATTGGTGGGGAAAGATTCCGTTCCAGAAAACAGTCCCTTGGGGTGAGTCCTGGCTAATTGGTCGACTTATGCTTATAAATGTATGATTAGAGCGAATGTGGTTTTATTGTAATACTGTTCAGCTTATGTATTGTATAATTTAGACTCAGGAGAGCGCTGGCCACTGAATGGGTCTTTAAATTATATTTATATTATACTGTAAATAGAGTTGTTTTGTCAAAAATCAGGGAAGTGGGACAAATGCCTTACCCAGAAGTTTTTTTTTTTTTTTTTGAGTTTACATGATAAAGATGCAGAGTTAAAAGGAAACAAGTTAATGGTCCAGAGAAAAGGGAATTTGCATGTGAAAGATAGCAGTAGCTCAGAGGAGAGGGACCAGGAAGATCTAGATATTATGACTGCTGTGAACAAGCTCAGAGTTCCCACAGCCCTGGGAGATCTTCCTCTTTATTCAGTTGAGGGAACTGGGAAAGTGCACCTGAACTGGTATCACCGTCTTGTGCCTGTCAGGGAACCAGATTCAGTGGAGGACAAGCTCCTCTGGGGCAGAGCAATATCCTTTGTGGAGACCTCCAGTGGGAGTAGGGCCAGAGGGCCAGCCTGCTGGATATTATTGGCCATATACTCCATTTTCTATATCGGATCTGTTAAACTGGGAAGGCTCAAACCCTTCTTAAAGAGATGATCCTACTAAAATGACTAATTTGGTTGTGTCAGTTTTTGCCACTCATCATCCCATTTGGGAAGACATAAAAGCCTTATTGAATTCTTTGCTTCAGTAAAGGGGATGAGCAGAGGCTGGTGTTGAATAAGGCAAATGAAGAGGCTCGGAGGTTACCCCAAGAAAATCCAGATAGGTCTCTTGGCCCTCCCAGGGCAGTACCTCTAACCAAGCCCAACTGGGACCCTAACGGGGATGGCCTTCCTCTCTTCAAGCATTATTGTATAGGTGCATCCTTGAGGAAATGAGGAAAGGCATTCCTAAGAGAAGGGTCTGAATATGGTGCAGGTGGTGCAACAAAAGTCCACAAAGGACCCCTACCAGTACCAGGAAACAGTTAAGGAGTTTCCTGGGGATGGCAAGCAACTGCTGCATTTGGCTTCCAAACTTTGGGCTCGTTGCTAAACCACAGTATGAGGCTCTGAAGGGAGTGGAATACAGCCCTTTAGAGTGGACAAAGGAGTGCACTCAGGCTTTTGAATCCCTGAAGGCGCACCTGGCTTCTGTACCAGCCTTGGGACTTCCAAACCTACTGAAGCCCTTTCAATGATAGTGTGTGAGAGACAGGATGTTGCCCTAGGATTCCTCACCCAAATGTTTATTGACATTTTGCAGTCCATTGCATAATTGTCAAGGAAACTAGATCACAGTGTCCAGGGGTGGCCAGCCTGCTTGAAAGCTGTGGCAGCCACTTGTGAGCTTTTACAGGAAACTGAAAAGTTTTCCTTGGGACAGGCAATCACCAGTTATGTACCCCAGCAAGTGTTGAGCCTGCTGGAGAAAAAGGGAAATTTGTGGCTCACTGCTGGAGAAAGGGGCAGGTACCAAGCAATTCCTCTCAACAATCTCAACATCTCCCTCAAAACTGTATGTTAAACCCTGTCTCTCTTCTCCCAAACCCTGACTCAGCTGAGCTAATGTATGACTGTGCTGAGATAACTGATGAAGTGTATTCTGGCAGAATTGATTTATAGGACCATTGTTTAGAAGAAGCAGACTGGACTGTCTATGCAGATGGAAACAGTTAAATAGACAAAGGCAACAAAGAGGCTGGGTATGCACTTGTGACTCTTGAAGGAGTAGTGGAGGCCAAGGCCTTGCCACCAGGAAGCTCTGCTCAGAAATCTTAACTGACTGTATTGACAAGGGCACTGGAATTGTCACACGAAGAGAGTGAATGTGTATGTTGACTCAAGGTAAGCTTTCCTAATTTGGCATGCACATGGTTCCATCTGGAAAGAAAAAGAACCGTGAACCTCTAAATAAAAAGAATAAGCATGTAGCAGAAATTTTGAAATTATTAGAGGCTGTTCAGGTACCTTTATAGGCAGCAGTTATGCACTGCCCCAGGCATCAGAAAGAGGACACTAAAGTGGCTAGAGAAAATAATCTGGTTGATCGAGCAGCAAAAGGGGCTGCTAAAGGAATGTTTATAATGCCTTTGGTTCCTGTTCTAGACTTGTCACAATTTGACCTTCAATATTTGGCTGCAGACTTAGAGAAAGCTCAGGGTTGGGGTTTTGATGAAGAAGGTCCTGATAGTGGATGGAAAAAGAATAAGAAAGGAGTTATACTGTGTGGCAGACTCTGGCTGGCAGAGTCTGCATGTTGTGACCGAAGAGGAAAACATGCACAGACTATAACAGTCCTGTGGAGAAAAAGGGAAGGTATGGTACTCTCTTAAGACGAGAGTCCTGCGGCCACTTCTCTCAAGGGGAGAGCACACAGACCTTTGCCTGGACAGGCTTTTATGGTTTTTCTCAGGTCTTACATCAAAGAAGGATTTATTATCTATTACATAGAATATTGTTGTCTACATTTTAGGCACAATCAAAGAACTGAAAATAACAAATGCAGAAGGGAAAGGTGGTGAGCTTTCAGCCACCCTTGGGAAAGGGTGTCAAGGGTGTCTGTCCTTGGGAAAGTTCACACAGGCTTTGTAAATTACCTTGAAGATAGACAGTAAACATCTACTGTTTCAGACCAGGGTGAGGGAGTTTTAGCAAGAGCAAGCCATAACAGTCTGTATGTGTTTTCTAGGCCTGATTCCCACAGGAAAACCTGGTTTGAGGATCTGGCTCCTGTCCACCACTTCACTTCTGTAGGTTTTCCATACAGAGCTAAGTCACATTTGCTAGACCAAAACAAAATGATTCCCTACAATACTGCTTTCCTGAGCACTTAGTAGAGCCACTCATGAAGTATTTGCATGAGGTCACACACTATGGAAGAGACTCATT
Source organism: Glossophaga mutica (assembly GCA_039655065.1). Taxonomy (NCBI): domain Eukaryota; kingdom Metazoa; phylum Chordata; class Mammalia; order Chiroptera; family Phyllostomidae; genus Glossophaga; species Glossophaga mutica. The sequence goes on from CM077307.1 coordinate 121,570,104, forward strand.
AACCACCTATGTCAAACTGTGGCTCACAGGTCCTGGAATTTCTAAAGCCATGTGAAAAGCAATTGCTGGATGTGTTGTGTGCCAGAAGAACAACCCCAAAACAGATCCCCATCAAAGGGGAGAAGGAAAGCACAACCAAGGACAGTGCCCATTTAAGGCCTGGCAAATAGACTTTATTCAGATGCCATGTGTCCAAGTGGAAATATTTGTTAGTCTTTGTTAACACCTTTTTCAGAATGGGTAGAAGCTTATCCTACTAGAATGGAAAAATCCTTGAGGCAGTAAAAGTCTTACTGAAGGAAATAATCCCTTGCTTTGGCCTCCCTGGCAGCATCCAGAGTGATAACTGACCCACTTTTGTTTCAGAAATTACACAGGAGGTTAGTAAATTTAGGAATCAAGAGAAGATTCCACATGGCATGGAGACCTCAGGCTCCAGGAAAGGTAGAGAAGATGAATCACACCTTGAAGAAAAATATAGCCAAGCTGTGTCAAGAAACTCATCTTCCTTGGCATTCGAGCTTTGTCTATTGTCCTGCTGAGGATAAGGGTGGCTACTAGAAGTGGGATTCAATTGGGTCCTTACAAAATTGTGTCCAGGTGATCATCTCAGGCTATGATTGGGGTGGGAGATATGTATATAGATCAAGAAGTGAAGGCCAAAAAATATGTACAACATTTAACTCAGACCTTAGCTATAGTTAATGACCTTGCCTATATTAGAGACTTCTCCCCCACAGGTTTGCTGCATTCCTTTGAGCCTGCAGATAAGGTGCTACTCAAGACTTGTATGACAGTGTCTCCAGAGAGCCAACTACAAGAAAAGTGGACTGGACCTTTGTGGGGGGTGCAGCCTGCAGAATCCCCCGTTCGTCATGGATGAAAATAAAAACTACCAAGACATGATCAGCTTGGGGAAGAGAGGTGCCCAAACTCTCAGAGGAGAATGACCCAGAGCCCCTTCCTCACTGGGCTTTTATTGGGTTCAAATACACAGGAATATAGGTATGTCAGGCAGCAAAGATCAAACAATGGTTAACATTTCAAAGAAATCTGAGAGCTTAATCTGAGTCAATGTCTGTCCGGAAAGGGGGTTGCCAAACTTTGGGAGACATACTCATTTCCTCCTGGGACCCTTATCATTTAAATGAGAGCACTCTTAGCAAAGCAGGTTTCACAGGACTTTAGGAATTCTTTCTTATGCCTGATCACCCAGGGAACCGTCCTGGCCGGCACAGGGCTGCACCACTTGCCCTCACAGTTTCAGGCTTTAAGCCGATTAGGAAGCAGGAGACATCTCCCAGACGGAAATGAGGACTCGGGCTATGTCAGAATAGCCGGGGGGCAAGGGTCTATCACATCCTCTTTGCTGCAGCTCCTCCCACCTCAGTCCTTCCATGAGGCCTCCCAAGTGGTTGTATCTGGCTTAGGTTGCCCCTCCCATGACGAGTCTTACCCGTCATTGACTACCAACCAAGCATTGTGGCCAGAGATGGATGAGGCAGAAGCAGTGCTCCTGCCAGGGAGGTAAGCTTTGTCTCCTTAGTAGGTCACATCCTCTTGACAGAACAGACCCAGATGAAATGGGTCCCTAGGACTCTTACTCAGTCCACCATGGGGTGAGGGTTACAACTCCTGAAACCAGGCTGAACAGTCCGCAACAAACCTTGGGATGTACTCCTCACCACCCCCACCATGGTGAAGCTGGCAGGAGTAAAACCTTGGATTCATCACACCAGAGTAAAGTAAGCACTGGAAGAACAATGGACTGCTGAACCTCAAGAAAGTCTGTAAGTCATCTTTTGAAAACAATATTTATGTTCTTTTCATTACCTCTTGTTTAACCCCTTGTTATGGACAACTTATTCCTTTCAAATGGGATGAAAATATTTGAGTATATTTACCAAAAATGTTCTGAATATTTCTGACTTTTGTCTTGCAGGAGGAATTTATGTTGAACAAACTTTCACTTCATGTCTTGTAGGTGTTTGTACTCCCTTGGAAAGACTTAGAAATTATACTGTGTTTGAGCATATCAAAAAGAAAATGACCTACTCTGATGTTTATAATTGGGGACTAGTGATAACTGTAAAGGACAGGGAAATGTTTTCCTTAAAGGTTGCTAATGTAGCCCCAGCTAGAGAGTGTGCAACTTTTGTCAACTGCACTAAAAACGGTTTTGTGTTCTCAGCAGGTGTGAAGATGAATTGCACCACCACCACTGGTGTTTCTTAAGCTTATTCTCATGTTAAATTGCCCACAGGATGGTTTCTAATATGTGGAAGGACTCTACTGTTTCAAACTAACTGATTTTATAGAAATAAGATATTTTAAACCAACAGTGAGTAAATGATAGGGGACTCAAGAGTTGGAAAATTTTAGTTTAAGGTAAATAGTTAATAAGCTTGGTAGGTAATGCATATGTTAAAGCTGTTGTTTCAGAAACTTCAGATGAGGCCCATTCTGGCTCCTGGTAGAGACAGCCGACCTCTTGGGACACACCACTAAAGATTAGCACCTGGAGAACAAGCGGAGGCATCTGGGCCATTGTGTTCCAGGGAGAGACAGATCACTGCCTGACCCTGGAAACAGCTAATTGCCCGGGGCGAGAATACTGCAGTTTTTTGTTTTGTTTTGTTTTTTATCTAATTTTCCCTGAATTTCAAACCCCCTCACTGCACTTTGTTCTCTGTTATAAAAAGGCTGGCTTGGAAGGAAATATGAGATGGTCTGTTAGGGTACATAACCTACCACCTTCTTAGATCACTAGCCATCTGAATAAAGCACCCATAAAGATTCAATCCCTGTCTCTGCTTATTGTATTGGGTTTGGTATGTGACAGGCAGCACAAATGCCATTTCTTTTCTGGTTCCGCCTGGACTCTGGATGTCACCAGAAAGCCTTGAGAAATTGAGATTGACTTTCAAAGCAAATAGGAGCCCACTAAAGAAATAGCCTGGTACCTTGCTTGGACACATGGTTCATGGCAGTCCTTCCAGATAAGGAATGAAGGTTGCTTTCCTGAGAGATGGTGACAAAAGAACCTCAAGACACTTTGGGGGACCTCAATAACTTGAGAAATTTATCCAAACCCACAGGCACTGCTGTCAAAGCCTGATGGCAACTTTGTGGCTTGGCTTCTGTGCCCTGAGGGGTGACTAAAGCTCAATCTGAAAATTCCTTGTGAAATTCCAACAAAGCAGATTTAAAAAGCCTATGTGATTGCTATTCTTGTGCTCATGAAGATAATCAGGCCAAATTAAACCTGGACTTAGTGCAGTCTCTTTGACGAAAATGCGGGTGACTTAGGGAGAGAAATCGTGTTTCAATGAAATCACAATGCCCAGTTGTGGATTCATTGCCCAGCTGTGTACTAGAACTGACTCTAGTACAGTTAATGGTCTTCAAAGTTTTGTTTTCACTTGTAAGCTGAAATGGTTCCTGAATTATTCTAGTTTTCTTTAACCCTTTAAGCTAACGTTTCATTTCCCCTGCCCCATCCTTGGACTGGGAATTACTGGGAACTAAATTTTTTCCAAGGCTTGATATACACTTTCTCTAAGTGTTGATATATTCCATATGGAATTTACCTCAGCACCTGATGAAGTCACCAGAGACATTCAAAATGTAGATGAGGAGGATCTGTCCAATTGTTTAGGAGGTGCATGACCACCTCCTGAAACGAGACTCAATGGTTTGGGTGGATTGACTTGTTGTTAGGACTACATGGTTGAGTTGTAGTCTATTGCTACATAGAGTGGTCTATTGCTTTCCCTTGAAATTGATTTCCCTTTTTTGCCCAAATGGTTCAGACAGAAAACGCCCAAAGGTCTTCAGGGGGAAATCTTAGAATGTTGCTTTCAGCCTAATTTGAGTTAAGTATGGCAACAAGAGGGTTTCAGACAAGTGTAGCACCTTTTTCCTGAGACGGTAGAGTGAGAAGCTAGGAAAATTCTTTGGCAAGTAGAATAAGGAAACTGAGACAGCTGAACACAATGGCAGAACAATTTACAGCCAGGTGCAGATGGTCACCAGAGTGCCTGGCAGGGGGCAAAACTGGAAAAACAAGGACCTCACCCCCAGGGTAACTTCTTCTCTGGCCTTTCCTCCCTGGAGATAACATCTAGGCCTCAGTTATATTTCAGCTCCAGGCCCAGAAAAACAGCAAAACCAGGTAGATGACAACAAGACCAACTGCAATGACTAGACTCCCTACACACCCTGTCCTGTCATGGAACAGTCAACGGAGACCACAACCCTAAAGGAGCACACTTGGGAAACCGATGAATATTCTGCTAAAACCCTCCTCCAAGATGAACCTTAAGATCCCTGCCTATAAGAGAGGGATAAAAACCTCAGGACAAAGGATCCAGCATACACGATCCCCCTGGGGAGCTGCCCACCATTCCCTTTTCCTTCCCTCCCCCTACTTCTTTCCCCATGGGCATGCATCTCCTAAACTCTAAGGCAATAGGCAGATGGCAGCTTGTCCCAGGATAATCCCCTCAACCTGTCCCCAAAGCCCCCTTTTCTCTGACTTCCCAGTGAACTAAGGGCAGCCCAGCCAGGGCTCTCATGCTGCTTCTTCTATGGTAAGCCCTTCCTTGTTTCACTGTCCCCAGCTTTAATAAATGTGTCCTCATAGTCACCTGGATTCACGCTGTGAAATCTTACCTTCACGAGCTCACACACTGCAGCTGGCCCTTGGAGACCAGCTTAGAGCTAGACCCCTGTCTGGTAACCTCCAGGGAAGCCATTCCTCCAACCTAATCTGAGGCTCCATAAAGATTGTCCCTCCCTGTCACCTGGTTTTTACCTCTCACCAGACCTTTACTTGCTATTTAATTCTCATTTTTTGACAAATTCTTGTCAAATCTGTCACCTCTAGAATACAACTAGGCTCCCAGCTTGTCCAATATTGTCATCCTCTAGAGACTGCATATGCTGTTTTCCAGGGACAGCCAACTGACTTGGACCTTGCAAAATCCCTCTTCCCTGCTTGAAGACTCCCCTTCCCTTTTGATCCTTTCTTCCTTTAAGATAGGAAGACCCTCTGGGCCTGGGAATAGGCAGGAATATGCCTTTTGACAGCAAGAAGCAGTTACAGAAGATGAGACCTTCATCCATTTACCTTCATAAGATTACAAAGACAAAGGTAGTTAGGGGTTAATATTACCATAGATAGTTAGGTGATTAGTGTATTAATAAGAAAGGGAGCAAAGGGAATTAGACACTGAGCTTAATGAACTTGGGAGCATAAGCCTGCCTCTTATCCAGGAAGCTATAGCATTTATAGACTCATACACACTCTCTGGGAACTGCAGCTGTGAAGGAGACTTAATTCTGGGAGCACACAATATCTTTCCAGTAGCACTGTCTGCCCTGTGGTACTGGATTGTTGGTGGGGCACGGGGAGTTGCTTGACCATAGAGGCCTGTCAGTCTAAGTAGGCAGTTGACCCATCAAGAGCCTGTGAAAGCTTGGGAAGTTGATTGGTTATTTTTGAAAAAGCTCCTGGTTATAACCCCAGGGAAACAAAAAAGCTCTTTGAAGCGCCCCACCCCAACCCCCGTTCTCTCTGCACTCCTCTCTCCCAATAACCCACACTTGCCCTGTTCATTTGTGCAGGGACATATGAGCATGAGGGTATGGCAACCAACTGGGGCCCACAGCAGACTGCATAGGCTCCAAAGGACTAAGCTTTAATATGAAACAGAACCTCTGGACACTGACTGGCCTTTGTTTTGACCTTGCTGAAGACGAGGTTGTACACCACAGTCCCCCATGTGTGGGTTCATGAAGTGCTTTTCTAATGATCCCGTGGAAGATCCTGATTTCCAGCACCAAGAGGGAGACTTTCCTACTCAGCACCGAGACTAAGAGACAGATTCTTTTTTTCCTGTGTGAACTTTTCTGATTTTCCCTTTCACAGTATTGCTTTTGGAGAGTTTCAATTGTATGTGTCTTGGGTGAAACACCCTCTAGCAGGTCAAAGTTTTCTGTCTCCCTGTGTGGTCATTGAAGGCCAAGCTTCCTAAAACAAGCTCCATCATTCCAAACCCTTCTACCTTAGGTAGCTACAGCAGCTGCTTACGCTCTGGAGTTCTGTTCCCTTTGTGTTCTGGCCCCTGAGAGTTTCCCTTACTTTCTTGTAAGCCCAGCTAGGCATTAAACATAGGATTTATAAATTGTACTCAATATTTTCTAGACGTTTTATTTCAGGACACTCTTTAGGTTATCCTATCTGCTCTACTGTCAGAATAGAAGCCTCATTGGCACCAGCAGCATTTGAAATTAAAAAAAAAAAAAAAGATCTGAACAGGAAAAGTAAAATAGTAGAGTTTAGTAGAGCTAGGTAAGGAGTGCATATTCATCCTCAGTATTTTTCAGTTTGTTGAAATATTTATAATCAATAAAATCAAGAAACTAAGGGGTCCTACTTCATATCTAAGGTCCTTTTCTGTTTCCAACTTGGAGTAGCTTTACTTGTTTGAGCAAGTTTCTCTTAGTGTCAGGGAAGATAGAGTTCTTTGGTGTAAATTTTTCAGGGATTAGGACAAACAATTTAGCTCTGTGGACACTGGGTAACAGAAGTTCCAGGCAAAGCCCCTGAGGCTTTAGAACCTTATCTCAGGCCTTGTGAGCTTATTCAGCACTTAGCTAGTCAGTCTCATTGACCAAGAAATGACCAGATCTCCTTGACAGATAGGTTATCTGTCCACTGATACAAGGTGTGACTATTTATGGAAATGGTTAAAAACCCTTGTCCTACCACAGCCCCAGCATCATATTGTACCCTGATGACTGAGTGGGAATAAGTGGCAAAATTTATTTGATCGCTACTTCTTCCTTCTTCTCTTAAAATTTTTAAAATTACAGTTGACATACAATAATACTTTTCTTTCTTCTCCTGATTCTTTGTCTTCACTTCATTCATGGTAGGTAAAGAAAACTCTTAAAGAGTCAAAAGGCAGCCAAAAAGACACAAAGTCAGGATAGTTCAGAAACAGCATCTCTGGGAGTACAACCATTTCTCAAGTATGTTTTGAAAAAGTATTCAGTGAACAGTTTTTTCTTAAAAGTGTGAGGACACACTTGTTGATGGGCAATTAAGAGGAAAATCAAGCCCTATGGATTTCAGATTGCCCTCAATAATTGCTGCTTTGATTTGAAATGCTTAAAATTAATGTTACATTTTATATATGTATTATCAGTATACATATTCACATAAAAAGTTCAAGAAAGGATATTTTGAAGCAAGGAAATTGAAACACACACTTCTGTTTTTAAAAACCCACCATGCATGAGATCACCTCTGTATATTTTAATGTGCAAAAACATCCCCAAGTCAGTTCACTACCAAGAAAAGTTCTTCAAGTTAGAAGTTGACAGTTTAGAATTACTTGGGTGTCTTGGAACTGTAGCTCATCTTCCCTGGACCCTGTAGCTCCTCTGTCTGCCCACTCCTATTCCCCTCCTCATTTCCCCTTCTTCCACTTCTAATGCTTGCTTCTTGGTAAAGCCATTCCAGGTGGAAGGGACAGCATAAGAAAAGTCAGAGGAACTTCCCCTTGGGGTAACATCCCCTTCCTAGGGCACATATCCCTGTTTTAATGCAGCTGCTATTGGGAAGGCTGCTTCTCTTAGTAGCTGAGGTTTTATGGGTTGGAGGATTTGCCCATATTCGTTTCTAGTGGATGAAGTTTGGCTGTTCTGTCTTCAGGCCAGGTCTGCCTTCCCCTCCCACTCCTCTTATGCAGGCCCCTCAATCATTTCAGGTCCAGATCCAGTGCCACCTCCTCCAAGATCCAGGAGCTTTGTCCTAGGTCCCTCCTCTCATAGGGATGGCTCCATTCTGTGACCTGGCACCACTTATTCTATACCCCTCATTTTACTCAAAGGCCCTTGATCACAGTACAGTTGTGGTCTCTGGGAGGACCGTCTTCTTTGGACAAGTTTGCTGTCCTGGGAAGGATGCAAGTGGAGTGAGAAGTAAAGGGACCACCACATGGTGGCAAGTTGAGACAAATACTTTCTGGAAAACAACAAAGTGACAGATATCACAGCCAACTCTCCCACTTCTGAACTGCTCATTCTGTATCCAACGGACCCTGCCTAACTCATCCAGTTGCACCTCTATCTCTCCTCTCCTGATATACTGAAGTTAATTTTTCAAAGGGAAGGGACACTTCATTTTTTACATCTGTTTGACACCTAACACAGGCCTGTGTGTGCCAGAGGTTACCAATAAGTGCATGCTGAATGAATGAATGAATGAATGAATGAATGAGTGAGTGAGTGAGTGAATGCTCTGATTACCAAATAAGGCTGCTCAGGATTCACAGTTCTCCCACAAGCTCAAGTTCAAAGGTCTAAAATCCTCATTTTTCCTTCATATCTACTCTCCTTTTTGACCTTCCCATTTCTTTTAATGGTACAGTCCTTCAGGACTCAGCAGAAACCACAATCATCTTGGAATGCTTGTCCTCTCGGTCTGTAACTCACTAAAGCCCACCGAATTGAGTATTTCCTTCTTCTTCAACATAGCTACAACCTAAGTTCAGGCCCTTATCACTCAAGCCAGGACTTGTGTAAAAAGCCTCCTGCTTCATTGCCTTTACAATACCACCAGGCTAATCTTTGTAAAACATTTCTCTATTCAAGTCACTCGATGACATTTTAAAAAATAAAAACATCCATGGTTCCTGTAAGCAGTGAAATACTATTCGGACACATTAGGCTGCACTCAGGGACTCCCCAGTCTGACTAGCTGAGTCCTCACCTTTCTCTCCCTGCCTGTACTTTGCAAAGCTCCTGTCCAGATGGACTGGTTTGCTCATTGGCTCCCCAGCAGTGCTCTGACATTCTTAAATCCAGTCCTCTTGCCACGCAGCCCTTCTCGTTTTGTCTTTCCAAATCCTGCCTGTTCTTCAAGGCTCACCAAGCTCAAATGCCATCATTCTGACACCCTCCTCACAGTGACTTGCAAAGACCACAGGCTATTTACCCTTGAAGGTCTTGAAGCTTAACCTTCAGAATCTCACACTCCCAAGCTCTGGGCCTTGATTTATATTTATAATTTCAAATTAATTTTCTTAGATCTCCCAATTTTATAAACTTCCAGCGCACATAAAACCTGCACCCCTCTCTGCTTTTGACCATTGGTAACTCATTATCTATTTAACTTGTCAGTCAGTGGGGCTGAGTTTGCCTAGAAGTGTCTTGTTACGATATAACTGGAAACATCCTCAGAGCTCACACTCAGTCTACTTCCTTTACTTCTGTTTGAATCAAATCCCCAAGAGTATGTTCACGTGTATATGTGCCCAACATGAGCTTCTGGATGGAGCAGAGGCAGGGAAGATATTGCCTGGCATAAAGGGGCATATTGTTGAGAGGATTAAGCATAAATAGCTGTGAAAGGAGGTGAGCAAAGTAAGTACAGTAAGAGAAATACAAAGTGCTCCTGGGCCTGGTATTTTACCCACAGTCTCCCCACATCCCAGCAGAGCATCCTGGCTATGCTGGGAGGGAGAGAACAGCAGCTAGGCCTCAAGACAGTAAGTTGGCTGGAGTGGGAGGCTGAGCTTCTCCTTGGTGCCTGGCATGCAGCTGATGAGGTGATCATTTCCTGTGCTTCCAGTGCTCCCAGCCAGCTCCTTCCTTTCCAGCAACTTGGGGCCTGAACAAAGGTGCAAGTGCTTCCCAGGTTGACTTCCCAACATGCAACTCTTTTAGGAGAGCACTCACCACTTTTGCTTTTGTTTCTAAATCCCTAACTGTATTCATGAATTTGTAAAAATCAATGAAAGTGAAAAACCCAAATCTATACTGTTTGCCCTGGATAGACAGAAAAAGGGTAAAGAACTCAAGGAGAGGCCTTTGTGAGGGTGGGGTCCTGAAGTTAAGCTTCATTAGCTTCAAGGCAATAGTCTCCGGTCAACCTCTCTCTTCCTTTTGAGCTAAACTATTCCTCATATCTTTGATTCAGAATCCCTCACTATCATCTCTACGAGGTCAGAGTTCCCCTTTCTATGGATGTTAAAAAATAAGCGGTGGCTTGCTGCCTTGCTCCTGAAAAATTTGTAGTGGTACCTTCTCTCCTAGGCAGAGTCTGAAGTTGCCCATCTGTTGCCTCACTGCCAAGAAGCTCAGAGCTGCACTTTTTGCCATTTGTTACTCCAGCTTCCTGAGGCTTTTGGGGATTTTGTTTCTCTACTCCCTCTTCACTACCTGACTCCCACCTCCTTTTCTGTTAACAAGCTTTAGTTCTATTATATTTTAATACATTTATACAGGTCAGTTTCAAGCTTTTGCTGAATCCCCATCTCACCATTCCCCATCTTTTCTTTCTATGGAAAACCTGGGCCCATCCCCAACTGGGGACCCATGGCGGCATAGCTTTCTTCCCTCAGGACTGAGCAGAACAACTTTCTCTCTCCTCCCAGGCCTGGCAGCAGCTCTGAGGCCTCCTTCAACCCAGTTTCTGAGAGGCAGCTTCAGGAGGCTCCTGCGTTTATGGGGCCCCGGCTCCCTAAACCCTGGAAGAAACTGCCCATTTCCCTTTCTCCTCATTTCCAAGCCCCCTTCCTGCCTCAGGAAAGGGAACAGTACTCCTGAGGGCTTCTTTATGAGAGCTTCTCCTCTGCCCTCCTCTCTTGACAGGACCCAGCAGCAACTGTCTTATTAGTCTCAGCAAGCCTGTTGCCCTAGCAACATGGGTGGCACTTAGCCTATCAGCTGCGGTGACTGTTGTTCAAGAACTTTCAGTTGGATTTCACCAACTAGAAAGTTGACCAGGCAGCCACAGTTTAACTGAATTCCCTGGGGGTTGGGCAGCATGGCTCGATCAGTGACATTTAAACTGGCATTAAAACCTCAATATCCTTTCTCTGAACCCATATCACACTACCCACCACTAAGAGCTGCGGTTCCACTTCCAGGCATCTCAGAGTTCTTACCAGATGAACAAATATAGCCTGATTCTGGTCCAGGAGGAAAAAAATCTAATAGGGCACTTATTCCAAAGTGTAGTCTAGGGGTGTCTGAGTCAGAATCATCTAAGAGGATTCTTTCAAACGCCAAGTGCCAGGCATCTACCTGCAACTGAGGATGGGTCTGGGAAGATGAGTTTTGTTTTTTTAATCTTCATATGGGTGCTTCTTTCAGATAGCCTGCAAACTGAGAAGGCAGCGGGTTTGTACCCTAACAGACCGTCTTACATTTCCTTTCAAGCCAGCCTTTTTATAACCAAGAACAAAGTGCGGTGAGGGGTTTTGAAATTCAGGTAAAATTAGATTTAAGAAAAACTGCAGCATTCTTGCCCTGGGCAGTCAGCCATCCCCCTGCATCTTCTGTCTCTCCCTGGAACATAATGGCTCAGATATCTCTAGCTGTGCTCCAGGAGGTCATCTGTCTCTTGGGGGAGTCAGGGTGGGCCATACCTGCAGTTCTTGACTTCCCACATGCGTTAACACTCTTGAGTTCCCCATCACTCCCCACTGTTAATTTTAAACTATCTTGTTTCTATGAGATCAGTTTCAAATGGAAGTATTCATTTGGCTGTTGAGCATGTAACAGCATTGGACCATCTGGTTGGGGGTTTAGGAATATACAGACTTGCTCTCTGTAAAACCAATTAGCTTTGCCTTCCTTGGAGCTTCACATCAATAGATTATACAATATGTCCTCTATTGTGGCTGGCTTTTTTTGCACAGCATAACATTTTTGAGATTCATTCATGTTGTTGCATTTATCAATAGTTCTTTCCTTTTTATTGCTGAATGATATTCCATCATTTGGATATATAAAACTTTGTTTTTCCACTCACTTGGTTTGGTTTGGGATATTTTCAGATTTCTACTATTATGAATAAAGTTGTTATAAGCATTCTACAATCCATCCAAAGTTGATTTCTGTGTATGTTGTAAGAGTTCAGATTCATTTTTTTAACCTAACTAGATGCGGATATTTATTCCAGCACAATTTATTGAAAAGAGTCTCCTTTTCCCCATTGAATTATCTTGGCACCTTTGTCGGAAGTCAACTGATCATATTTGTTTGGAGTCCATTTCCAGACTTTATATTCCATCAGTCTACATGGTTATTCTCAAGTCAATTCCACACTCTGCTAATAACTATAGCTTTATGGTGAAACTTAAAGTCAGGTAGTTAGTATAAGTCCTCCAAATTCTATTATAGTTTCTTTTTTTTAAAATATATTTTATTGATTATGCTATTACAGTTGTCTCATTTCTCCCCCATCATTCCCCCCACCCTGCATACCCTCTCCCACCCACATTCCCCCCTTTAGTTCATGTCCATGTGTCATAAGTTCTGTAGCTTCTACATTTCCCGTACTATTCTTGGCCTCCCCCTGTCTATTTTCTACCCACTATCTATGCTACTCATTCTCTGTATCTTTTCCCCCCTTTCTCCTTCTCCCACGCCCCTGTTGCTAACCCTCCATATGATCTCCATTTCTGTGGTTCTGTTCCTGTTCTAGCTGTTTGCTTAGTTTACTTTTGTTTTAGGTGTGGTTCTTAATAGCTGTGAGTTTGCTGTCTTTTCAGTGTCATATTTTTTATCTTCTTTTTCTTAGATAAGTCCCTTTAACATTTCATATAATAAGGGCTTGGTGATGATGAACTCCTTCAACTTGACCTTATCTGAGAAATGCTTTATCTGTCCTTCCATTCTAAATGACAGCTTTGCTGGATAGAGCAATTTTGGATGTAGGTCCCTGCTTTTCAAGATTTCAAATATTTCTTTCCAACCCTTCTTGCCTGGAAGGTCTCTTTTGAGAAATCAGCTGACAGTCTGATGGGAACTCCTTTGTAGGTGACTGTTCCCTTATCCCTTGCTGCTTCTAGAATTCTCTGCTTCATTTTAATCTTGGCTAATGTAATTACGATGTGCCTCGGTGTGTTCCTCCCTGGGTCCAACTTCTTTGGGACTCTCTGAGCTTCCTGGATGTCCTGGTAGTCTATTTCCTTTGCCAGATTGGGGAAGTTCTCCTTTATTATTTGTTCAAATAAGTTTTCCACTTGTTGCTCTTCTTCTTCCCCTTCTGGGACCCCTATAATTCGAATGTTGAGATGTTTAACGATGTCCTGGAGGTTCCTAAGCCTCTCCTCATTTTTTTGAATTCTTGTTTCTTCCTCGTTTTCTGTTTGGTTGTTAGTTTCTTCCTTCTGGTCCACTCCATTGATTTGAGTCCCAGTTTTCCTTCCTTCTCTATCGGTTCCCCATGCATCTTCCTTCATTTCATGTATTGTAGCCTGCATTTTCTCATCTAATTTGTGAGCAAAATCAACCAATTCTGTGAGCATTTTGATGACCAGTGCTTTGAACTGTACATCTGATAGGTTGGCTATCTCTTCACAGCTTAGAGGAATTGGCTCTGGGGATTTCATTTGTTCTCCGGTTTCAGCCATTTTTGGTGTTTTTTTTTTTGGTTTTGTTTTGGTTTGGTTTTAGTCTGGTCGCGGCTATTACGTAGTGAGGGGTGGAGCCTTAGGTATTCCTCAGGGTGGGGCAGCCCAGTCGCTGGGTTGTGACGCTATAGGTGGGGGCGGGGTCCGAGAGGGAAGAATGGTGCCTGCTCCACTCTCTCCTGGATTCAGTTTCTTCCGCCACTTCCCCTTTGCCTGGACTGTCTGCGCGCTCGAATGTAAGAGCACCTGGTCAGCCAGCTGCCTTGTGCGGCCTCACTGGGTCTGCACAGTTGCCCCCCTGTGCCTGGGGTCTGCCAGCTGCTGCCTGTGGGCCCGGGGACCACTAGCCGCTGCCTGTGCACCTGGGAACTGCCAGCCGCTGCTGCTTGTGTTCCTGGGACTGCACCTCCACTTTTTCCTGCCGAGACTCCGCCCCTCTTACTGGTCTGGATGAATGGTTGTTGGACTTCTGTACAGTTCAATTTTCTGTAAGTTCTGGTTGTTTTCTTGTTTCTGAATATTTGTTGTCCTTAATTTTGTTTGTGAGAGGAGGCACAGTGTGTCCGCCTACGCCTCCATCTTGGCCGGAAGTCCTATTATAGGTTCTTTGCATTTCCATATAAGTTTTAGAATAAGCTTATCAATTTCTACAAAAAGCATGCTGAGATTTTGATGGAGATTACATTGATTGTATAGATCAATTTGGGATTATTGACATCTTAAAAATACTGAGTCTTTTAGTCCAGTTCTAAGCAAACAATGGGTTTGGCTGGATGCTGCAACAAAAGCCAAACTCATGAGACAGGTGCTTGTGAAAAGGGAAAGAGGTTTATTCAGTTTCTGTGACCTGGAAGAACGGTGGACTCCCATCTCAAAGACCATCTCAATCTTCCTGCTCATGCCATTATAGGGATGAGGAGGGGAGGTTTTTTCCCCTCTGTCTAATTATCTTACTAGTTTTTGACATGCTTGGGTCCTATCCCTTTATCTTTCTAGCCTTTGCATGTCTCTAATGGCCAGTAATGCTGAACATTTTTTTCATATGTCTGTGGGCCATCTGTATGTCCTCCTTGGAGAAGGGTCTATTCAGGCACTTTGCCCATTTTTTAATTGGATTGCTTGTCTACTGGTGTTGAGTCATGTTGCGGACTGTTCAGCCTGGTCTCAGGAGTTGTAACCCTCACCCCATGGTGGGCTGAGTAAGAGCCTAGGGACCCATTTCATCTGGGTCTGTTCTGTCAAGAGGATGTGAGCCACTAAGGAGACAAATCTTATCTCCCTGGCAGGAGCACTGCTTCTGCCTCATCCATCTACGGCCCCAATGCTTAGTTGGTTAGTCCATGACTGGTAAGACTCCTCACAGGAGGGGCAACCTAAGCAGACATGACCACTTGGGAGGCCCTTATAGAAGGACTCAGGGGGCTGCAGCAAAAAGGGGGTGATGGACCCTCACCGCCCCCCCCCCCCTCCAGGCTATTCTGACATAGCCCGAGTCCCCATTTCCATCTGGGAGATGTCTTGCTTAGCTCTTGCTTCCTGGGCCTAATTGGCTTAAAGCCTGAAACTATGACGGCGAGTGGTGCAGCCCTGTGCTGGCCAGAGTGGCTCCCCGTGTGATCGGGTGATCGGGCATAAGAAAGAATTCGTAAAGTCCTGTGAAACCTGCTTTGCTAAGAGTGCTCTCATTTAAATGATAAGGATCCAAGGAGGAAATGAGTATGTCTCCCAAAGTTTTGCAAGCCCCTTTCCTGACAGACACTGACTCAGATTAAGCCCCCAGATTTCTTTGAAATGTTAACCATTGTTTGATCCTTGCCACCTGACATACCTATATTCCTGTTCATTTGAACCCAGTAAAAGCCCAGTGAGGAAGGGGCTCTAGGTCATTCTCCTCTGAGAGTTTGGCCACCTCTCTTCCCCAAGCAGATCATGTCTTGGCACTTTTTATTTTCATCGGTGATGGAGGAATGGGGCTCTGCAGGCGGAGCCCCCCACAGAGTCATATGAGTTCTTTATATATTTTGGAGATCAAACCCTTGTCCGATGTATCATTGGTAAATATATTCTCCCAAACAGTAGGTTTTCTTTTCATTTTGGTGATGGTTTCTTTAGCTGTGCAGAAGATTCTTAATTTGATGTAGTCCCATTTATTTATTTTTTCCTTTGTTTCCCTTGCCATGGGAGATATATCAGCAAAAATATTGCTCCACAAGATATCTGAAATTTTGCTGCCTATGTTTTCCTCTAGGATTTTTATGGTATTGTGACTTATATTAGTCTTTTATCCATTTTGAGTTTATTCTGGTGTATGGTGTAAGATGGTGGTCTAGTTTCATTTTTTTTACAAGTACTAGCCTAGTTCTCCCAACACTGTTTATTGAAGAGAGTATTTTTACTCCATTGTATATTCATGCTCCCTTTGTCAAACATTAATTGACCTTAGAGATGTGGGTTTATTTCTGGGCTCTCTATTCCATTTCATTGATCTATGGGTCTGTTCTTATGCCAATACCAGACTGTTTGATTACAGTGGACTTGTGGTATAATTTGATATCAGGTATTGTGATCCCTCCAACTTTACTCTTTTTTTTCAAGATTGCTGAGGCTATTGAGGGTCTTTTTTGGTTCCGTTTAATGTTTTGGAGTATTTGTTTTAGATCTGTGAAATATGCCATTGGTGTTACAATAGGAATTGCATCGAATCTATAGCTAGCTTTGGTTAGTATGGACATCTGAATGGTGTTAATTCTTGTGTTATGGGAGAAACTCCCAGAAATTTGGTTCTTCTAACTAATGCAGTAAAGAATTACAGATCAATGAGCCTACTAGCATTGAAGCAAAGTTTGTTAGTGCTAACAACTAATAAACTTTATTTAAAAAATAAAAGCAAAAGCAAGGGTGGCTAGAGCAGCAGTGGCAAAAGCAGGGTGGCCAGAGGCCAGGTGGACAGGGAGCCCCCATGTAGCAAAAAGAGCCTAGAGGGCCAAGAGCCAAGACAGAGAGACCTTTGTTCTGAGGACTTATACAGTTGGCGGGTTGGGGGTGAAGAAGTTACATATTGATTGATGGGTAAAGGCGGTGCCAGCTTTCCCGGGGAGACATGACTACCCACATGTAGGTATGGGTGGGGATCTGTTAGCCCAAATCCTTATTTTGCTCCAGACTCTATTTGTCCATTTTGGATACATTTCGGCAGGCAGGGAGTTAATCAAAGTTGTTTTATAGACTTTTCTTTGGGCACTGTAGTCCCTCTTCAGATCCAGGCTTTGGGATGAATACAGTCCCAAGGGTTTCCTTTTCCCAGCTAGTGGAGATGACACACACAGACTTTCAAGGACTACCCCCTGCTGCACCATCTTAGTTTACTTGTGTTGTTCGGAATGCCTGGTAGCCTCATCAAACCAGGCTCAGAATTACTGGGTCTTTGTTAGATTGCAACAGTGAGGGCCCTGCCTTTATTTCCTCTCTGGCTGCTCATTCTACTATAACATTCCCCTTCAAGTAATAGGAACCCAAATCTTTGGGGACTTTGGGCTCAGGACTGCTGGGTGAATGGGTGAGACATGTCTCCCTCCTCCTCCTGCCTTGGTTTGTTGCCTATCCTACCTAACATTCCCTCTTCAAGCATTCAGAACCCAAATTTTGGGGGCTTTTGGGTAACAACCACTCTAGCTGCTTCCTGCTGTAAAAGGTATGTTGAGCCTTCTTTGGGTCCTGTCTGCTCTGTAACTACCAGTCCAAGGAGGTGGAGCGAAGTGTCCCTCCATCGGCCCATGATATATGTCTGGAGCCTGAGGTCCCAGAGATTGATAGTTGTTCATGACAATCATCTGTAGTCTTATAACCTCTATTCTAGAAGAAATACATTTAGTTAGTAAGTTGCTAAATAGGAACATTACTATTATAATTAATAACTGTGCTGTGTTGTGGATCCAGGGCTTGATTCCTATCAGCTCTAGGGAAGAATGCATTGTCAACAGAACGTCATAGGGTGCTGGAACTCACACGAACAACCTTTAGATCGACTCTTTAGTCCACTGAGACACACATCTGTCATCTGACCTCACCTGTAGTACCCACTTCTCTCAACTCCTTAAGGTTTCTTCTGTGCCTTAAGTTTCCTGTCAGTACAGCTGGTGTCCCATTATGAGGCTCCCAGTGCCAGGACATGGGGCACTGGATATAGCACCAATTCAGTTATTCTTTAGAGTCCTATAAATCTTTGTCATGTTTAAAGGTATGAACTGAAAATTTATTCTTAGAAACAAATTTGGGAGGAAAGGGATCCAAATTGTATAATGTGGAAGAATTTGGCATTCACCTGACAAGTGATAGGGGGTGTGTCCTAGAATTTTCTTCAACCTCCATAATATTACTTGATTTAGAGGCAAGAAATACAGCATGAAGGTTGAGGACAGAGTAAGTGGCCTCAGTTTCAACAAGGAAATTAATTTTCTTACCTGCCACATCAAGCATCACCCAGGGTTCTTTAGTAGAGAATGAGATGCTGGTGTACGCTGGGGCCAACCTGCTCCCCAGGAACCCTCCATCCTCAAGTGCTGCCATGGTCTTTGGTGATGACCCCTTACTGCTCTGGGAATGAAGGCAGTCTGTTTTCCACCAGGGATCAGAGCTTGTACCTTTGCACATGGGACATGGCCCTGGGGGTGGCCTAGTGCTTTCCCTTGCCCAGTGCTCAGGGATTTTGCACCTAAAGCAGGTTTGATCCTTGTACTCTTCATGCCTCAAGGTTACCTTGAGGTGGCTGGCTATAGCCAATGTTGCCACTAATAGCTAGTGCAAGTAGCTTGGCCTGTCTCTCCTCTAAATCTCTATTGATAAAGACTGAGAAGGTGACATCCATCAGTTGTGCCAAAGGAGCTTGGTGTCCCCTTTGTGATATTTGAAGCTTTTTATGGATATCAGGGGTTGACTGGGTAATAAAGTGTTGCCCTATTAATACTTGACCTTCTGGAGAGGATGAGTCTATAATAGTATATTTCTGAAAGGCCTCCACCAGTCTGTTGTAGAAGAGTACAGTGTTTTCTTTCTCTCCTTATATTATTTCCTTAACTTCATTATAATTCACATTGGTAGATCCTGAAATAGATGTTTCTTTGACTCAGAACAAAGAGATGGAGCATGAGATAATACAAAAAAAGGTTGCGCATGGAGAAGCTCTAACCACTCACCTGGCCTCTGACGGAATGGATGTAATTGGAGTATAGTGCTGTAACTGATGCTCCCATTTTCAGGCCATATTTCCTTATTTCCTAATTATACTGAGGCCAAGCTCTGTTACACAAGAAAATTAGCCTCTTTTTCTTGAGAGTTTCAGGGTCAAACTTATCCCAGTTCCTAAGAATGCATCCCAGTAGAGATCCTGGGGAACAGAGGGTATATTTGCTATCTGGTCCATGGTGCACCTAGGAAATCCTGGGCTCCTAACAGGGGTCCTCCTCGATTGCCCAAGGAACCTTCTAGTGGGTTGTAGGGTGTACCCCGTCTTCCCATCACAAAGCTACCAGATGTCTCTTCTGACACAAGCTAAGCTTGCCACAGACTATTCCCCTTTGCTACTGGTGAAGTTGATAGCTTTGATTAAACTGGACCCTTTCTGCAGTTCTCACAGCCTTTTATAAGTTTGGCTCCTTGCCCACGAGGAGTTGGAGAGAAGGGATGGCACTAGTCATTTGGTATATTTCCTGCAAGGACTAGAGGCCAATGTAATATTGTTCAATACGATGAGAGAGGCACCTATTGTGGTGAAATATTTGCCACCTATGTGGCACTGGGTCACTCTAGTCTTAGGGGTCTATTGTATTAAAACACAAGGTGGCTAAGGGAGAGATGCAAGCCTATCTCTGTAAAATACTGGGTGGGGGAAGTGAGCTGGGAGTGTAGAATGTCCCCCACACCCCAGCTCTGAGGCTAAAGAAAGAGGAAAAAATTTCTTAGCAATTACTGCATTTCTTTAGTGTGCTCAAAAGTGGGCTGTTTCATTATCTAGTGACCTTGACAACTTCTACAGAAGCTAGAGAAGAGGCAGGGGAGATATCCAGCTCGGCACAGCTTGTTCCTGGGACCACAGCTCCTGGGCCTCCAAAAGGAGAATTCAGAGTGTTTAAAAGATTTATTTTTAGCTCCTGAGTTTTACTGTCTACTTAATGGGCTCTCCCATGGAATCAAAACTGAGCCACTCCTTTCTGAAACAGAAACAAAAATGACAAAGGCAGAGTTTCAAGGAGGGCCTGGGATACTAGCCTTTGAATCTTATCTTATACTAACTAGTATTGACAGGCTGTAGAAAGAGTGTCAGAAATATGGCAAAAATAATTATATTCAGGCCTAATTGTTGTGTTACTTATCTGTAACAAGTTTTTGTTTTTTTGAAGAGAAGCTGGAGGTCCTTGAAGGATTCACAAGCGTACGTCTCAGGCTGTGCTTCCTGTGGGGACTTATAAGAAACAGGTTTGATTTGAGATAGATGGACCCAACTGGCTCTCCCTGTGAGCTTCATTGTAGTTGGGGTGTATAGTAGGACCTGAAGTTGAACCCTTCTAGGTTTTTGAATAGACCATGTCCCCTGATTGGACTTGTTTATGTTGATAGTCTTAAGTTTGTTTCTATGCCCCTGCAATGCTTGTCCAAGTAAATGAGGGCTGCTCCCAAATTCCTAGGGGTGGACAATTCTTGGTTGTAGGTTTTCCTATCACTCCTGGGACTGTGAGGAGAGGGATCTGGAGAAGAAAATAAAGAGAGTAGATGGCCCCTGTGTAAAGGTTATTGTCCCACCTGCCACATTCATATGTACCCTAAGCTCCAGCCCAGTGATGGTAACTTCTTGAGGTGGGGCTGACTGGGATGGGCAGCTTTAGTGGGATACTCCTTTGTCTAATGCCTCTTCTTTCAGCACACATGACATAATGTCTTTGGAGCAGGCTGTACAGGTCCTGTGGGATGTGACTGTGAATGTCCCTCAAGCATGGCAAGAACTTGGGCATTTCTAGTCTCCTTCCGTTCCTTCCCCTGAGCCATGGTCTCCCTCTCCTGATTGTAGAGCAGGAGTGTGAATGGGAAGATGCCTATTAGATAGCATTGTAGTAGGATATAGCATATATTTGTCGCATAGGTCTCCCTTGCCCTTTAAATGGAAGAATGCCTATATGGGATTTCTCACTACTTGCCTAGGCATTTGTAAAAGTTATTAAGTTGAAATATGGTATATGGTATTGTGATTTAAGCTCCCATATATTGGCCAAGTTTCCCCGTCAGCTAACTGATGTTGAGGCCAAGCAGTGTTGCAAAAAGAAAATATTAGTCTTTCCTTCTTTAGAGTTTTGGGGTCAAACTGTAACCATTTGGAAAGGGTACAGCCTAATGAGGTTCTGTCTCAGATGAACTCCTGATTTCCCATCTGGAAGGAAGAAATATCTTCCTTCGAGCCAATGGGAGGAGTAACCAAACACAGTTCTTACCTGCTTAAAGCTGTAACTGACAGGTGAGCCTTTGATTTTGTTTTGTTATGGTTTTACTCTTCCTTTGCCCTATCTTGATTGTTAAAAATACTGATGGCTATTTCTATCAGTTGCTTTGTGGGCGAATGTATTTCTAGAAGTGCTTGGCCCTTAGTAGACTTAGGATTAATGTTTATAGTTTGTAAAACCATAGTTAATTGCCCCTGAAAAATGTAGGATTTTATTCTTCCCTTGTCCTTCATTTGTCCTAGTTCAATAGAGTTAGTTGGTGTCCTAATGTAGGATTGTAATTACCCCTGGTTGATGTATGCCATTAAGTATGATGGCTAAAAATGCCTGTATGTAGGAGATTTTTAACTCCCCCTTCCCCCAATCTAGGTGTCTGCAAAAAGACTGAGTTGTAGAATTGTATTATAACTTAGGGTCCTATATAGTGGCCAAACCTCCTCGTTCCCTAGTTGATATTGGGGCTAGGCTGTGTTACAAAAAAGATCAGGCGGTCTTCCTTTAAGTTTTGAGTATCAAACTGTAACCAATTAGAAAGGATAAATCTTGAGAGGGTACTAGCAGGAATGGACTCTTGATTCCCCATCTGGAAAAGGGAAAAACACCATACATAGGCAGTGGCAAGACTGTCTGGCCCTTCTTCTAGGGTGTGGAGAGAGTCTTAGTGGTTCCTATGTCCTTCTAAGAATGAAAGACTTAGTGGGGAGTTGAGGGTTAAACAGTGGCAGCTATTCCCTGGGTGTAAGTGGGAAAGCAGTTTGTCCCATCCTTAGAGTGGCCTTTCCCCACTTCTGCTCTGCTCAGGAATCCAGAGAAAAAAACAGCTGAGATATCAGGCTAGGCTGAAAAATGGCTTGAGTTTTAAAGTGTTACATTTTCCCCTGTGTTGGAAAGACAAACACTCTGCCGTTTCTGCAAGCTGTAATGAGTTTGAGTAATTTTCAGTGTTTCAAAGACTTAACATACCCATTTTACTTAAGACACAACATTCTAAAATAAGCATAGTGAGTCCCTAAAACTTAAGCCTGATTAGCTTGCTTTCTTTGAACTACCCTATTGTTTTCAGGACCTGGTAGCTCCTAGGTCTAGAATTTTAGTGTTTCAAAGACTTCTACACTTACTTTTCCTTGTTCTTCTTCTTCTTTTTTAAAAGATTTTATTTATTTATTTATTTATTTATTTATTTATTTATTTATTTAGAGAGAGGAGAAAGGAAGGAGAAAGAGAGGGAGAGAAACATCAATGTGTGGTTGCCTCTCATGCATCCCCCACTGGGGACCTGGCCTGCAACCCAGGCTTGTGCCTTGACTGGGAATCAAATCAGTGATCCTTTGGTTCACAGCCCGAGCTCAATCCACTGAACTACACACCATCCAGGCTTACTTTTCCTTCTTATTTCTTTTCTGCTTCCAATGTCCGTCCTTCCCATGCCACCCACGGATGTAGCTATGTCTCTTTTCCTTTATTCCTTATTACCCTGCTCCTTCACAATTCTTCGCTTTCTTAACTCCTTTTTCCGTATACAATCCCTCTTCAACTTGCACAGATGATCTACAACTTACTTGTATCTTCTGCAATATACATATCCAACATTCTACAGTAAGCAAACAAGTCTTTCAAAAAGATGGAGGCATAGGTAGACACACTTTGCATCCTCACACAACTAAAAGGATGACAACAAATTTAAAAACAAGAAATAATCAGAACTTCCAGAAAATCGAACTGTATGGAAGTCCAACATCCAAGGAGTTAAAGAAGAAACATTCATCAAGACCCACAGGAGGGGCGGAGACAGGCAGCTGGGGTAGAGAAGATGTGTGGTAAGGCCCAGCTGGCAGACTGGGTGAGGTGGAGCAGGAGGTCCCACACATGCCTGCAGATTAACCGGGAGGAACAACTAGGGAGCAAGACAGACCGTGCAACCCAGGGTTCCAGTGCAGAGAAACAAACCCTCAAAAATCTCTGACTGAAAACACCTGTGGGGGTTGAGGTGCATATGGGAGAAACTCCCAGCCTCACAGGAGAGTTCATTGAAGAGACCCAAGGGTCTTAGAAGGTACACAAAACCAACCACCCAGGAATCAGCACCAGAAGGGCTGAATTTGCTTGTGGGTAACGGGGGAAGTGACTCAAAGCCAGTGGAAAGCCCAGCAAGTGGCATTGTTCCCTCTGGAACCTCTCCCCCCCACACAGTACTACAATGCAGCCAAGTGGGCTGCCCTGCCCTGGTGAACACCTAAGGCTCTGCCCCTTACTACTTTACAGGCACACTGAGACAAAAAAAAAAAAAAAAAAAAAAAAGCCCAAATGAAACAACAGATCAAAGCTCCAGAAAAAATACAAGTAAGCGAAAAAAAAAGAGATAGCCAACCTATCAGATGCACAGTTCAAAACACCGGTGATCAGGATGCTCACAGAAATGGTTGAGTATGGTTGCAAAATAGAGAAAGAAGTGAAGGCTATGAAAGGTGAAATAATGGAAAATGTAGAATAGGGGTGTCAAACTCATTTTCACCAGGGTCCACATCAGCCTTGAGGATGCCTTCAAAGGGCCAAATGTAATTTCAACTCCTTAACAGTTAAGGAGTAGTTACATTTATTCACTCCTAAAATTATTTTGGCCCTTTGAAGGCAACCATGATGCTGATGTGGCCCCCGGTGAAAATAAGTTTGACACCTGTGGGGGCCCCTGTCCTGGGCACCAGATGGGGCGGGGGGGGAGCTCCACCCACAGAGCCTCATCCCTCTGTCACGGATGAAAATAAAACTACCAAGACATGATCTGCTTGGGGAGGAGAGGTGGTCAAACTCTCAGAGGAGAATGACCCAGAGCCCCTTCCTCACTGGGCTTTTATTGGGTTCAAATACACAGGAATACAGGTTTAACATTTCAAAGAAATCTGAGGGCTTAATCTGAGTCAGTGTCTGTCAGGAAAGGGGCTTGCAAAACTTTGGGAGACATACTCATTTCCTCCTGGGACACTTATCATTTAAATGAGAGCACTCTTAGCAAAGCAAGTTTCACAGGACTTTAGGAATACTTTTTTATGCCTGATCACCCGGGGAGCCGCTCTGGCCAGCACAGGGCTGCACCGCTTGCCCTCATAGTTTCAGGCTTTAAGCCGATTAGGCTCAGGAAGCAGAAGACATCTCCCAGATGGAAATGGGGACTTGAGCTATGTCAGAATAGCTGGGGGGGGTGAGGGTCCACCACATCCTCTTTGCTGCAGCCCCCCGAGTCCTTCCATGAGGGCCTCCCAAGTGGTCATGTCTGGCTTAGGTTGCCCCTCCTATGAGGAGTCTTACCCATCATTGACTGCCAACCAAGCAATGGGGCCAGAGATGAGTGAGGCAGAAGCAGTGCTCCTGCCAGGGAGATAAGCTTTGTCTCCTTAGTAGGTCACATCCTCTTGACAGAACAGACCCAGATGAAATGGGTCCCTAGGACTCTTACTCAGTCCACCATGGAGTGAGGGTTACAACTCCTGAGACCAGGCTGAATGGTCCACAACACATTAGAAAAGATATTGCTATGAAAATGTCCAAGATTTTTTTTTAAATCTTTTTTTTAAATATTTTATTTATTTATTTATTCATTTATTCATTTATTTATTTATTTATTTTTAGAGGAGAAGGGTAGGAAAGAGAGAGAGGGAGAGAAATATCAATGTATGGTTGCCTCTCATGTGTCCCCTGCTGGGAACTGGCCTGCAACCCAGGCATGTGCCCTGGCTGGGAATCGAACCTGGATCGTTTGGTTCGCAGGCCCGCGCTCAATCCACTGAGCTACACCAGCCAGGGCTGAAAATGTCCAAGATTTTAATGACTATGTTTTCTTCCAGGATTTTTATGGTTTTGAGCCTTACATTTAAATCTTTAATCTATTTTTTCTTTCTATGTATATTTCTTGCTAACCCCTTTTTTAAAATTATATTTTATTGATTATGCTATTACAGTTGTCCCATTTCTCTCCCATCATTCCCCTCCACCCTGCACACCCCCTCCCACCCACATTCCCCGCCTTTAGTTCATGTCCATGTGTCATAAGTTCTTTAGCTTACACATTTCCCACACTATTCTTGCCCTCCCCCTGTCTATTTTCTACCCACTATCTATGCTACTTATTCTCTGTACCTTTTCCCCCTCTCTCCTCCTCCCACTCCCCTGTTGCTAACCCTCCATATGATCTCCATTTCTGTGTTTCTGCTCCTGTTCTAGTTGTTTGCTTAGTTTGCTTTTGTTTTAGATGTGGTTGTTAATATCTGTGAGTTTGCTGTCTTTTTACTGTCATACTTTTTATCTTCTTTTTCTTAGATAAGTCCCTTTAACATTTCATATAATAAGGGCTTGGCGATGATGAACTCCTTGAACTTGACCTTATCTGAGAAGCACTTTATCTTCCCTTCCATTCTAAATGAAAGCTTCACTGGATAGAGCAATCTTGGATGTAGCTTGTTGCCTCCCTGTGCCCGGTAACCGCTGCCTGTGTGCCTGGGGTGTGCCAACCGCCTGTGCATCTGGGACCACTAGCCACTGCTCTTTCCTGCCACGACCCTTCTCTACCAGCTGCCGACTCTGCCCCTCTTACCGGTCTGGGTGAATCATTGTTGGACTTCCGTACAATTCAATTTTCTATCTGTTTTGATTTTTTTTTTTTTGGTTCTATATTTTTGTTGTCCTTAATTTCGGTTCTGAGAGGTGGCACAGTGTGTCCACCTACACCTCCATCTTGGCTGGAAGTAAATCTTTAATCTAGTTTGAGTTTATTCTTGTGTGCAGCCTAAGAAGGTGGTCTAGTTTCCTTCTTTTGCACTTATCTGTCCAATTTTTCCAACACCATTTATTGAATAAACTATCTTTAGCCCACTGTATGTTTCTGCCTCCTCTGTCAAATATTAGTTGACTATAAATGTGTGGGTTTGTTTCTGGACTCTCTGTTACATCCCATTGTTCTGTACATCTGTTTTTATGCCAATACCATGCTGTTTTGATTACTATAGGCTTATAGTATAATTTGATATTAGGCAGCATGATTCCTCCATCTTCGTTTTTCCTTCTCAGGGTCACTGTTCCTCTTTAGGGTCTTTTGTGGTTCCATATAAATATTTGAAATATTTGTGCTAGTTCTGTGAAATATGTCATTAGTATCTTGGTAGGAATTGTGTTGAATCTCTAGATTGCTTTGGGTAGTATGGGCACTTTAATGATGTTAATTCTTCCTATCCATGAACATGGTATGTGCTTCCACTTACTTGTATCTTCTTCAATTTCTTTCTTCTGTATCTTATAATTTTCTTTCCTTTAAAAAAATCTTTTTAACTTATTTTATTTATTTACTTTTAGAGAGAGGGAAAAGAAGGGAGAAAGAGCGGCAGAGAAACATCATTGTGTAGTTGCCTCTTGTACACCCTCAACTGGGGACCTGCCTTGCAACCTAGGCCTGTGCCTTGACTGGGAATTGAACTGACAACACTTTGGTTTGCAGGCCAGCACTCAATCCGCTGAGACACACCAGCGAGGGCTATGTCTTATAATTTTCTGAGTACAGGTCTTTTACATTCTTGGTTAAATTTACTCCTCAGTATCTTATTCTTTTTGAAGCATGTGAATGGCATTGTTTTCTTAATTTCCATTTCTAATAGTTCGTTATTGGCATATAAAAATACAAGAGCTGAGCTACCAAATCTGAAAGAGCAGTCCAACCCATACTGAACAGTTCTTACTTGCAGATTATTTGGGGTCTTAATCATCTTCTTTATCATGTTTCTCTTCCTCTTTTTACCTTTCAAAGTCTCTTCCTCTTCATCCTCATCCTCATCATCTTCATCTTCATCTTCACCAGCTTCTCCATCACGTGCAAATTCTTCTTTCTCCCCACTGACTTCATCTGCATCCTCTTTTTCTTCTACATCTTTGTCTTCATCTTCATCTTCTTCTTCATCACACTCTTCCTTCCCACCATCCTCAGCCTCCTCATTCTCTTCATCTTCTCCTTCTTCATCCTTCACTTCTTTGCCCTCACCATGTGTTCAGCATCTGAGTCAGGGGCTTCTCGCTGCTCTCAGATAGGCCAGCTGGGGCAGGAGCTGGAAGACTCTCTGAGTGGTCATTCAGGTTAGTAACCTCACAGGTAAACAGATCCGGGCTTTTCAGAAATTTTGGCTTTTTCAATGGTCCCAAGGTGCTAATATCATTCAGTTTAGATTTGAAAGGTTTTTTGTTTGTTTGGTTTTTTGCCTGCATGTCCAGAGCTCCATAGAGTCTATTGTCACTGAGCTAAAGCTTTTTCAATTTAGGTAGATTGGGGAGATTTGAAACTGAAATCAAGCCTACATTTATTAAACTGAATAACTTTAAGTTCACACATTCAGCTGTTAAGCCCTCAATTTTCCCCTCATTTCTTTTGCAGTTGTCCAGGACAAGTTCTTGAACCTGAGAAGAGGGTCTGGCAGAGGCATGGCCCACCCACACGGGAATAGGGAACTGGGGCTCCCGCCTGCAGGGGAGAGCCAGTCTAGTTCTCCCACGTATCCGCACTTTTAACTCCTCAGCTGATCCCAATGTGCAGTCTGGCTTAAGAACCACCGTTTCGGACTTCTGGCCAAGATGGAGGCGTAGGCGGACACACTGAGCCTCCTCTCACAACCAAAATTAAGGACAACAAATATTTAGAAACAAGAAAACAACCAGAACTTATAGAAAATTGAACTGTACGGAAGTCCAACAACCATTCATCCAGACTGGTAAGAGGGGCGGAGTCGCGGTAGGAAAAAGTGGAGGTGTGGACCCAGGAACGCAAGTAGCAGCGGCTCGCAGTTCCCAGGTGCACAGGTGGTGGCTGGCGGTCCTCGGGCGCCCAGGCGGCAGCTGGCGGACCCCGGGCACAGGGGGGCAACTGCGCAGACCCAGTGAGGACGCACAAGGCAGCTGGCTGACCAGGGGGTCCCACATTCGTGCACGCAGACGGTCCAGGCAGAGAGGAAGTGGCGGAAGGGACTGAATCCAGGAGAGAGCAGAGTAGGCGCCATTGTTCCCTCTCAGACCCCGCCCCCACATACAGCGTCACAACTGAACGACTGGGCTGCCCCACACTGGGGAGCGCCAGAGGCTCCACCCCTCACTACATAACAGCACGCGCATGCGCGCAGATAATCCAGGCGAAGGGGAAGCAGTGGAAGGGACCGGAGTCCAGAAGAGAGCGGAACAGGTGCCATTCTTCCCTCTTGGACCCCGCCCCCACCAACAGCATCACAACCCAGCGACTGGGCTGCCCCGCCCTGAGGAATACCTAAGGCTCCACCCCTCATACGTAATAGCCGCGACCAGACTAAAACCAAACCAAAACAAAACAAAAAACCCCACCAAAAATGGCTCAAACCGGAGAAAAAATGAAAACCCCAGAGTCAATTCCTCTAAGCAACGAAGAGATAGCCAACCTATCAGATGCACAGTTCAAAGCACTGGTCATCAAAATGCTCACAGAATTGGTTGATTTTGCTCATAAATTAGATGAGAAAATGCAGGCTACAATACGTGAAATGAAGGAAGACGCATGGGGAACCGATAGAGATGGAAGGAAAACTGGGACTCAAATCAATGGAGTGGACCAGAAGGAAGAAATTAACAACCAAACAGAAAACAATGAAGAAACAAGAATTCAAAAAAATGAGGAGAGGCTTAGGAACTTCCGGGACATCGATAAACGTCCCAACATCCGAATTATAGGGGTCCCAGAAGGGGAAGAAGAAGAGCAACAAGTGGAAAACTTATCTGAACAAATAATAAAGGAGAACTTCCCCAATCTGGCAAAGGAAATAGACTACCAGGACGTCCAGGAAGCTCAGAGTCCTAAAGAAGTTGGACCCAAGGAGGAACACATCAAAGCACATTGTAATTACATTAGCCAAGATTAAAATGAAGCAGAGAATTCTAGAAGCAGCAAGGGATAAGGGGACAGTCATCTACAAAGGAGTTCCCATCAGACTGTCAGCTGATTTCTCAAAAGAGACCTTCCAGGCAAGAAAGGGCTGGAAAGAAATATTTGAAGTCTTGAAAAGCAGGGACCTACATCCAAAATTGCTCTTTCCAGCAAAGCTGTCATTTAGAATGGAAGGACAGATAAAGCGCTTCTCAGATAAGGTCAAGTTCAAGGAGTTCATCATCACCAAGCTCTTACTATATGAAATGTTAAAGGGACTTATCTAAGAAAAAGAAGATCAAAAATATGACAATGAAAAGACAGCAAACTCATAGCTATTAAGAACCACACCTAAAACAAATGCAAACTAAGCAAACAGCTAGAACAGGAACAGAACCACAGAAATGGAGATCATATGGAGGGTTAGCAACAGGGGCATGGGGGGGGAAGGTACAGAGAATGAGTAGCATAGATAATGGGTAGAAAATAGACAGGGGGAGGGCAAGAATAGTATGGGAAATGTAGAAGCTAAAGAACTTATGACACATGGACATGAACTAAAGGGGGGAATGTGGGTGGGAGAGGGTGTGCAGGGTGGGGGGAATGATGGGGAAGAAACGGGACAACTATAATAGCATAATCAATAAAATATATTAAAAAAATGGAAAAAAAAAAAAGAACCACCGTTTTGGAGAAAAGAAAGTTTGGTTAGTGTTAATAGCCAAGTGAATTTTAACTGAAGTTAAGTGCCTTGACTTTGCCTTCTTAGGAATTTGATTTGCTTCTGATTGTGATTATACTTTATATGGGTAAAACATAGGATACTCAGTTAAATTTGAATTTTAGATAAATAATAAATAATTTATTTTTTAATTTAATAATTTATTGATTATTTAGCTAAATAATTGATATAAATAATTTCTTGATTGATCAATTATCGATTTGATAATCAATAATTAGAGAAAGTTTTATCCTAAATATTACAGGTGACATGCTTATCCTAAACATTATTGGTTGTTTTTCTGAAATTCAAATTTAGTTGAGTATCTTGTATTTCCTTCATTAAATCTGGCTCACTTATTGTGTTATACTGTAGGATACTCTGATTTTCTGAAGTGTCCCCCTGCTGCTGCTGTGGGTTAATCTTGTATTTAAAGTACATTTCAGCCTCAGATTCTCTCTGCCCAGGAGAGAAAACTGCAGTCATCAGCCTTCTGAAATAAGTGCACAAAGGGACTTTTACAACACTCCATCAGGTCTTGGTGGCCCTTTGGCCCACCCTAACTGTAACAGCGTGCGGCCAAGAGGGGGCCCCAAATAGGGATTTGTAATGGGGTACAGAACTCAAGGTGTCCAGGAAATATTAGAAAAATATACAGGATATCCTCACTGCCCTGCCCCGCCAAGGCTAGGCTGGGGGATGGGACACATGGAGCAGGGCCATTGGGAGCTGTATTGGATGGCAACAGCTTTGCAGCTAACCTTGGCATGGTCATTTAACAGATCTATAACCTTTAACTGGTTTCATGGATATGTTAAATAGCTGTGGCCATGCTTTGAGCTAGGGGGATGGAAGTGACTTCCACCTAAGATGTAACTAGGAGGCAGCTCCCCACTGGTTACAGCGCTTGCATGAGAGCTTGGAGACGATTGGCTCCATGACATGGGGCCACACCTGCCCAGACTCACGATGGCATCCCAGTAAAGCAGGAAGAATACAGGAATGCTGGCAGGTATAACTGATTGTAGGAGGAGTTGGAAATGGGGTTGCAGAGGAAGATTGGCATGGGGATTTGAACCCAGACTTGGCAGCCGTGTGAAGGGAGAACCACATGTCTTTGGCAGAATGAGGACCCCACAGCTTTGGTGAGAGTGAGGACCACAAGGCTTTGGGGTGTTCTCTTTTGCTACATGGCTTAGGAAGCAGGAGAGACTTTGCCTGGAAGAAAAGGGGTAAAAGGACTCTTGCTGGTGGGCCATGAGAAGGTGCCACATGGCTTTGGATTAACTGGAGATTGTGGCGGTGACATAGCTCATGGTGCTGGGAGCCTGAATCATGGACTTCTACTTCTTTTCCTGAAATATGGTATTCCGGATTAGGGCAGAGGGAGAAGGAAGGACTGTGTGTGTCTGTGGGTATCCTAAAGGACTTTAATATTTTAATGAAGACCTTAAGTCACTACTCTAAGTCTGTATAGCTTTAAATAAATAATTCCTTTCCTTTTCACAAATCTCTGGCATTGAGAGACAACTTTCCTCTGGTGGCAGGCATAGTGAACCTAGTGGGGGGGGGGTCCTTTTGGTAATTGTATATCGTACAACCTCCCTTGGGTCTGTTCTGTAACATAACTTCTGTTGTGGGAAGCTTTTAGTTCTTAATGGCCACAAAGTATGTAATAGCCTCTTTAGACATAGAGAGAGAAGCTTCTACAACTCTGATATGTCAGTGAACTGAGCTGTACACTCTACAGTAGGCTTTTGTTCAGATGGTGGTCATGTGTGCCCTGTTAGTCATGCTAGGTAAGGGAGATTAACACTCATTATCCTGAAGAAAAAAGATACAACAGGGCATCTTGTTGGGGTTTTTTTAGTGTGCATGTATGTGTTTAGAAAATGCTATTTCTCCCTTTAGTAGTCAGACTCAGTGAGGGTGAGCCAGTTTTTACAAGTTGCCCGGTGAGGGTTTCTTGTGTGTAAACACATTTTGACCACAGGTTCAGTTGCTCCTTGAAACTTGAACTTAGGTGCAACTAGTGAGATCAATTGGCATGGCTCTGCCCATGGCCTTATGGTAGGAAAGAACCCCCAGGAACCCAAAAAGGACCTACCAGAAAGGAAACAGGCTGGTTGTTCAGAACCAATAAGGTGTTAGAAGCCCCATTGGATTGAAAGACCCCCCTCCTCATCTCCTTATCCCTCCCCCGCCCCCCCCCCCGCCCCCACACACACACTCCCAGTGTGCTCCGAGGAACAATATCGAAGCACATGGGTGAGAATCTGGAAGAAATGAAGACTTAGGGCCCCAGTGTAGGACCCCAGTGGGGGACCCCACTATAACTTGGACAGGAATCTGAACCAGTAAGAGCTTCCCAACAGACCACCAGAACCAACGTTGTGGGATTGGCTTTCAATACTGACATCTTGTGGCAGCATCTGGAAATGACCGCAGAGAGCTGAGATTGTTCTTTGTCCACCGGATGCTAGGAAGCAGGACTGGAAGAGTAAGTAAGGTTCTTGGACAGCACAGGGGAGGATGGAGAACTCAGAAGGGAGAACCTGGAAGTCCTGTACATAAGGGTAGGAGGGTGCTGAGGCAGTTATGAGATGGCTTTCCTGACTTCACATCATTGTTTTGCCCCTTTCTGTGGGAAGTTGGCAAATTACTGCATTTTTTTTTTTTTTTTGCCTCTGTTTCTTTATTGGCAGAATGATAATAACAATAGTACTTATCCCCTAAGGTTGTTGTGAGGATTAAGTGAGTTAATGCTTGTTAGAATAGTGCTTGGCACAAAGTAAGTGCTCAGTAAATGGTGGGGGTTGATGTTCTAGAAAAGATAAAATGAGATGAGGCTATACTGGCACTCTGGTGAGTGGATGCCACAATGAGCTCCGAAGCAGATATCACGATTCTCACTTTGCAAACAATGTAACTGAGTTTTAGAGAATGGACGTGACTTGCTCCATGCAGACAGATGTGATTTGAAATCTGGTCTTCTGATCTGACTTGCATTTCCTGGAAGCTTGAAATTACCTAACCTAAAACCAAGGTCTCTGTGATTTTTCAGCCATGATCAGAGATAGTTGCAAAGTTATTTTTATGGCAAATAAATCCAAAGCTGCACATTACCCCACAGGAGGAAAAGAACCCTGTCCTGGCTGGTTGGCTCCATTAGTTGGAGCATCAGCCCATACACTAAACGTTTGTGGGTTCAATCCCCAGGTGGGGCATATACGGGAGGCAACCGATCAGTTTCTCTCTCACATCGATGTTTCTCTCTTTCTCTCCCACACCATCTTTCTCTCTCATCAATAAAACATATCCTCTCAGGTGAGGATTTTTTTTAAAAGCCCTATTTATATCACCTCTGATGTTTTCCCCTTTGAATCCATTGTTTGTTTTCCATCTTCAGTGCCTCTGCCTTGGTTTAACCCTCAGCACTTGCCAGGACTCTAACTGATCCTTTTCGCTGCTGATCTCCCCTCCATGCATCTAGAAGGGCAATCTTTCTAAGCTGTACCCCCACATTGAGCCTTCAGTGTCTCCCCAACTCCTGTGAGACTATCCAGGCTGTTTAGACTGTACAGCCAGTCCCCGGTCTCCTGCTGAGTTGCTTTTCCTGCGACTGTACCAAGAGCTAGGTTTTCTTTCTTTCTGTTCCCAAAGCATTTGGACACTTCAATGGCACCACTCACTGTGTTGTAGTGTAACTGTTGTTAACACTCAGTCGTTCCAGGAGACTGAATTCACTAGAGGCAGAGATCGTATCTAATCCACTGGGGTCCCGTTAGTGACTAGCACGGCACTAGGCGAGGAAGTGTTGATGAAAGGGACAGATCACCTTGGGGATCATTTAGGATATGGAGGGGGGCACTCCGTGAATTTAAGGTCAAATGCAATTCCTCATTGGATCATAGGTAGTATGAAGCAGATGGGGAGAAAATAAATGGCCCATTATACACTATACTGATGTGCCAATTCTCTGTCTTTTAAGAAACCTAAACATTGCAAAAAAATATTATTGCCAGAATTTATTGAGGTACTTAGTGGTGATATGGGTGAGCAACAGCTCAAGCTGGAAAGTTTAGGCAGGTTCCAAGTGGCAGGTCAGAAGCCAGAATATTGGGGTACTCTGAAGATTTATATGGGCATGTTGGGGGCATCAGAAGCAATGCACCAATTCTTCTGCTCAATGGTGGTATAGAGAGGTTAGATGCTGCTGACCAGATTATCTCAATTCAATCCTAGCTTAGTTGCATTACCTGTGTGACCTCGGCCAACCTCTGCAGCCTCTCTGTGAAAGACTTTAGTCATACCTAAATTGGCATAGTAATGGCATTGCTCACAGTGTTGTTGTACAGGGTTAACACCTACAAAGTGCTGAGAGCAGTGTTCAGCAAGCTGTGAGTGCTATGCATGGGTAGCTCTTGCAATCACCAAGCAGAAGGCTCAGTCCTATTCTGGAAACTGGCCACCATAAAATCAGGTGCTCCAGAGGACAACGGTCTTCCTTCTCTTCACCTACCCAGATGCCCCACACCCATGTACACCTACAGTTCTTTCGCATACATTAGGCGTAGCCCTGGCTCTGAGAAGAGGCAGTCCTCCTTTCCTTTTCCCATAGAGCAGGTAAACGAGCCATATTTTCTGTCAGAGTAATTGAATCTGGACCATCTGACCAATAGATCACCGTAATGCATTTGGCCCCAGTGCCCTGTCTCCCCTGTTTCACCCCCTGGCACTGCAAGTTTAAAAACAAAAGCTTTCTGAGCTTTGAGTTATGTTGACTTGCTATTTCTGTTGCTCAGCCGTACTGAAGAATGTTCCATCTCAGGCTCTTTCATTGTAAGCACTGAAGGTTTTTTCCCTGATATATTGCTTAAATTGCATCAATTGCTTAATGATATATGGAGTGCATTTCCTAGCACTTTTCCATTAATGTCTCCTGAATGGACAAGCTCAGGAACAAAATGGGTTCTATTTTCTCTTTCTATACCTTGCCTTACCCACCTCTGATTCTGATGATGTAACAGAGAGAGCACTGGGTTTCATGGCAGGAGAAGACCTGGGCTCTGGATCCTGATTTTCTTTTCTTTCTTTATATTTTTTTTTAAAAAAAATATTTACTTATTTGCTTATTTTTAGAAAGAAGGGAAAAGAGGGAAAAAGAGAGGGAGAGGAACATCGATGTATGAGGGAAAATACCAGTTGATTGCCTTTAGCTAGCCCCAAACCAGGGACCTGGCCTGCAACCCAGGCATGTGCCCTGGCAAGAAATCAGATCAGTGACGTCTCAGTTAGTGGAGAGATGCCCAACCCACTGAGCCACACCAGTCAGGGCTGGATCCCAATTTTCTTTTTCTTTTTTTTAATTGTTGACTATTTTTATTTTTTTAATTATATTTTATTGATTATGCTATTACAGTTGTCCCATTTCTCCCCCATCATTCCCCTCCACCCTGCACACCCCCTCCCACCCACATTCCCCACCCTTTAGTTCATGTCCATGTGTCGTAAGTTCTGTAGCTTCTACATTTCCCACACTATTCTTGCCCTCCCCCTGTCTATTTTCTACCCATTATCTATGCTACTCATTCTCTGTACCTTTTTCCCCCTCTCTCCTCCTCCCACTCCCCTGTTGCTAACCCTCCATATGATCTCCATTTCTGTGTTTCTGCTCCTGTTCTAGCTGTTTGCTTAGTTTGCTTTTGTTTTAGGTGTGGTTGTTAATATCTGTGAGTTTGCTGTCTTTTTACTGTCATATTTTTTATCTTCTTTTTCTTAGATAAGTCCCTTTAGCATTTCATATAATAAGGGCTTGGTGATGATGAAATCCTTTAACTTGATGTTATCTGAGAAGCACTTTATCTGCCCTTCCATTCTAAATGAAAGCTTTACTGGATAGAGCAATCTTGGATGTAGGTCCTTGCCTTTGAAGACTTCAAATACTTCTTTCCAGCCCCTTCTTGCCTGGAAGGTCTCTTTTGAGAAATCAGCGGACAGTCTGATGGGAACTCCTTTGTAGGTGACTGTGCCCTTATCCCTTGCTGCTTCTAGAATTCTCTCCTTCATTTTCATCTTGACTAATGTAATTATGATGTGCCTTGGTGTATTCCTCCTTGGGTGCAACTTCTTTGGGACTCTTCGAGCTTCCTAGACTTCCTGGAAGTCTATTTCCTTTGTCAGATTGGGGAAGTTCTCCTTTATTATTTGTTCAAATACGTTTTCCACTTGTTGCTCTTGCTCTTCCTCTTCTGGTACCCCATGTAATTCAGATGTTGGAACATTTAAAGATGTTGTGTAGGTTCCTAAGTCTCTCCTCATTTTCTTGAGTTCTTGTTTCTTCATTCTTTTCTGGTTGAATGTTTCTTCATTCTGGTCCACTCCATTGATTTGAGTCCCAGTTTTCCTCCCATTACTATTGGTTCCCTGTGCATTTTTCTTCATTTCATTTATTGTAGCCTTCATTTGTTCATCTAATTTGGGACCAAAATCAACCAATTCTGTGAGCTTCCTAATCACCAATG
The DNA here is from genome assembly GCA_039655065.1 of Glossophaga mutica. Taxonomy (NCBI): domain Eukaryota; kingdom Metazoa; phylum Chordata; class Mammalia; order Chiroptera; family Phyllostomidae; genus Glossophaga; species Glossophaga mutica. Next base: position 121,606,187 of record CM077307.1, read on the forward strand.
CTTTGAACTGTGCATCTGATAGGTTGGCTATCTCTTGACGCTTAGACGAATTAGCTCTGGGGCTTTGATCTGTTCTCCTGTTTGAGCCATTTTTGGTTTTGGTTTTTTTTTTGGTCTGATCCAGCTGTTACATAGTGAGGGGTGGAGCCTTAGGTGTTCACCAGGGCAGGGCAGCCCAGTTGCTGGGTTGTGATGCTATATGTGGTGGCAGGGTCCAAGAGGGAACAATGGTGCTTGCTCTGCTCTCTCTTGGATTCCAGTCCCCTCCGCCACTTTCCCCAAGCAAATTGGGCTCTTTTGGTGCTGATTTCCTTGTGGGTGGGCTTGTGTATGTTCTAAGACCCTGTGGGTCTCTCCAACGAACTCTCCTGTGAGGCTGGGAGTCTTACCCAGCACCTCAACCCCCACAAGTGTTTTCAATTGGTGATTTTAGGCTTAATTTCCCAACACTGGGGCCCTGCATTGCGCAGTCTGTCTCGCTGCCCGTTTTCGCCTGGTTTATCTGTGTGCAAATGTGTGACCGTGGTCAGCCACCTTGTATGCCTTGCTTGGTCTGCTCGTTACCTCCCTGTGCTTGGTAACTGCCACCTGTGCACCTGGGGTGTGCCAGCTGCTGCCTGTGTGTCCAGGACCACTAGCCACTGCTTTTTCCCTCCACGATCCCTCTCTGCTGGCCGATGACTCCGCCCCTCTTACCGGTCTGGGTGAATCATTGTCGGACTTCTGTACAATTCAATTTTCTATCTGTTCTGGTTGGTTATTTTGGTTCTGTATTTTTGTTGTCCTTCATCTTGGTTGTGAGAGGAGGCACAGTGTGTCCACCTATGCCTTCATCTTGGCTGCTATTGGTCCTAATTTTCTTAAAAAGATTTTTTTTATTATACTTTTTCCCTTACTATTTAATCCCCTATACACCCCTTCTCCCCTACAATCACCACCCTGTTGTCCAAGTCCATGAGTCCTTTCAACTTTTTGCTTAATACCCTCATCCCCTAACCTCCCCTCTAAACAATAGTTGTCAGTTTGCTCTTTATCTATGAGTCTGTCTCTATTTTGCTTATTAGTTCAGTTTGTTCATTAGATTCCACATATGTGTGAAATTCATATGGTATTTGTCTTTCTCTGGCTGGCTTATTTCACTTGGCATAAGATTCTCCATGTCCATCCATGCAGTTGCAAAGGGTAAAATTTTCTTCTTTTTTATGGCCAAGTAGTATTCCATTGTGTAAATGTACCATAATTGTTTTATCTACTCATCTACTGATGGACACTTGGGCTGCTTCCATATCTTGGTGATTGTAAATAATGCTGCAATGAACATAGGGGTGCTTATGTTCTAAAAAGTTTTTGCACAGCAAAGAGCATCAACAAAATAAAAAGACAACCCACAGAATGGGAGAACATATTTGCCAATACAGCTGATAAGGGGTTAATTAATATCCAACTTAAAGACTCAACACCAAAAAAACAAACAATCCAGTTAAAAAATGGGCAAAGGACCTGAATAGATACTTCTACAAAGAGGACATATAGATGGCCAATCGACATATGAAAAGATGCTCAACATCAGTAATCATCAGGGAAGCAAATTAAAAGCACAATGAGATATCACCTCATACTGGTCAGAATGGCTATCATCAATAAATTAATAATTTCTGATCAGGTTGTAGAGAAAAGGGAATTCTTTTTCTCTGTATTTCTGCTGTCAGTGGTAATATAGACTAGTGCAACCCCTTGGAAAGCAGTATGGAGATACCTCAAAAAATTAAAAATGCATGTGCCTTTTGATCCAGTGATCCCATTTCTGAGAATATATATCTGAAGAAACCCGAAACACTAATCTGATTTTCATCTACCAACTGCATGAACATTCCTTTTATCTTTGGGGGCCCAGGGTCTTTCATTAAAGCAGATGTCTTATTGCTAAGGATACTTCCAGCTCAAGATTCTTTGATGTTTCAGCTCTTCTCCCCACTCTTGACTCAGAGCTGACTACTCATAAGCCTTTTAAAGGGGGTGGTGGGGAGAGCCCCCATCTGCAGTAGAGGGAGACTCAAGAGTGCCAGGTAGAGATATGATGCCGGATTGCTCAGTCTGTTGCTCTTCTCTTCCAAGATGGGCTCTGCCGATGCAAAGGATCCAAGTGTTCCTAATGGGATAGATAATGATCACTTCTTGTATATCCAATTTGGGATCTGGAGATCTTAGCTGGTTGCCAGTTAATCAATATTTCAGTGAGACTAATAGCAGCTCCTGTACTACTATGATGTGCAGTGTAGGGTTGGGTGCCCTGCAAACGTTCACTAAATATTTTTGAATAATGTGATAAATCAGTGATAGGTTATGACTTCTGAGAAACCTAGTGCCACTTAGTCAGTCTGCTTTTTACTAGAAGCATGTTACTAGAATGAGGGAGGTGATGGCCTCATTGCTGCATGCTGTAGAAACCGCATCTAGAATTAAGTTTCACATTGATTACCCACTAAAGCTCCATGAGAGTTGGGACAGTACCTTCTTTTTTTTTTTTTTTGCTACTGTATTACCAGTGAAAGCATTGTCCGATACCAGGCTTGCAATAAACATGTTGCCTGCCTGAAAGAAGATCTTTTTCTCCTCCAGGATTGCAAGAACGGCCATCAGTGCACCTTGTGAAGAGTAGCAGATGTAACTAGGGGATATTTATTGCACCAACCCAGTGAAGCCTGAGAGTCTTCCCCAAATATTTGAATAATGCATACTGTTTAAAAAAACATAATTCAACTGAGCCAATTTTAAAGACCTTATTCACTTATGCAATGATTCATATATCAGACAGCATCCTGTGTAACTAATAGAAAGGAGCTCCCAAGAGCTGTATAAAAAAAGAAGACTTTTATAGGCAGAAGAGGGCAGGGTGAGGAAGTTACTAGCAAAGGCTGGATTATTTCAGGCAAGGTTACCTTCTTGTGGGGAACAGCAGTGGTCTACCTGGCAAACTACCTCCCTAGTGGCAACAAGGTAATTCCAGACTGATTGGTTAAAATTCCCCTCCTGGGAGAGGTTGAAACTGTAGTTAAGGGAAGTTTTTAGTCTTGGTTTGGTGACATGGGCTAAGCACAGTGACTCCATTATGGGCCTGTTGTCACTTTTTAAAATAGTGTCTGTGTTTTTTCCTGCCTAACTGCCAACCATCCCCCGTTTTAGTCACAGTATCCTGATTTGTTCTGGAAACCGCATGAAGTACACTCTGTGGGACTTGCTGATCCCGTTCAGTGCAGTCTTCATGGGACTATTTCTCAAGGTGCCTTAGGCTGCCTGGCTAAGAGTAGGACATGAACCAAGCTAGCTTTCTCTAGAGTGGTGGCCCCCAAAGTATGGCCAACACCATACTTTGCACAAGCAACACCAGCATGGCCTAGGAACTTGTTAGAAATGTGTAAGTCTGTAGTGCTACTTCAGAATCAGGAATTTGGGTGTGGGTCCCAGAAATCTGTGTTTGAGAAAGCCTTCTAGAGCATTCTGATATTAAAGGATATCTCAACATTATCTGAGAGTTTGACTTTTGATTTTATCAAAATACCGAGAGCAATTGACACCTAACTGTCTGCTGGCAGAGGTAGGGGTGTGGAGGGTGCAGGGATGGAGGGTGTGACCCTTCAAGAGACCACCCAGGGGTTCTTGAAACCAAGATCCCTGGATCCAAGTCTTCAATTTTTCTTCAATTCAATGAGCTTCTCCATCTTCTCCAAATAAGTTAACAGATCCAAGATGGAAGATACACTAACCTCCTCTCAAGACCAATCTGGAATTACAACTAAATTGTAGAGAAATCATCCTGAATAATCAACTGAACACTAGCTGGAGAGAAGCTCTATAATGAAGTACAGACAGGAGAAACCACTTCACCACAACAAGACTGGAAGGGAGTGTGGAGGAGGCATGAGATGACCAGTGGGACATCCATAGATGGCAGCTGAAGTATTCTGGAGAGATATTTCAGTGGCTGGGGCTTCCTCCTGAGAAGTGTGAGGTCTAAACCCCAAGCTGGGCTCTCCACCTACAGCACCAGAGCCAGAAAGGAACCCAGATAACATCCAGCTGTGAAAAGCAGTGTGGTTTCTTTCTTTTATTATTATTATTTTTTTAATTTTAATTGTTGTTCTTGTACAGTTTTCTATCTTTTACTCCCATCCCAGCCCACCGCCCCAGCCCTCCCCACCTCCCTCCCATTTCCACCCCCCCATAGTTTTTGTCCATGTGTCTTTTATACTTGTTGCTCTAAACCCTTCCCCTTTTCCCCTGAAATTCCCTCCCCTCTCCCCTCTGGTGACTGTCAGCCTGTTCTCAATTTCAGTGTCTTTGGTTATATTATGCTTGTTTGTTTGGTTTGTTGATTAGGTTCCTGTTAAAGGTGAGATCATATGGTATTGGTCTTTCACCACCTGGCTTATTTCGCTTAGCACGATGCTCTCCAATTTCATCCATGCTGTTGTGAAGGGTAGGAGCTCCTTCTTTCTTTCTGCTGCATAGAATTCCATTGTGTAGATGTACCAAAGTTTTTTGATCCATTCATTTACTGATGGGCATCTAGGTTGCTTCCAACACTTGGCTATTGTAAATTGTGCTGCTATGAACATAGGGGTGCATAGGTTCTTTTGGATTGGTGTTTCAGGGTTCTTAGGATATAATCTGAGCAGTGGAATTGCTGGGTCAAAAGGTAGATCCATTTTCAGTTTTCTTAGAAAATTCCATACTGTTTTCCATAGTGGTTGTACCAGTCTGCAATCCCACCAACAGTACACTAGGGTCCCCTTTTCTCCACAACCTCTCCAACACTTGCTGTTTGTTGCTTTGTTTATGATGGTCATTCTAACCGGTGTCAAGTGGTATCTTATTGTGGTTTTAATTTGCATCTCTCTGATAGCTAGCAAAAAAAATGAAACTTGAGCACCAACTTACACCATACACAAAAATAAATCCAAGGTGGATAAGAGATTTAAATGTAAGCCATGACACCATTAAAGTCCTGGAAGAGAACATAGACAGGAAAATCTCAGATATTTCATGCAGCAACATTTTTACTGATATGTCCCCTAAAGCAAGGGACATAAAAAAAAGAATAAACAAATGGGATCTCATCAAAAGAAAAAGCTTCTGCACGGCCAAAGAAAACAGTATTAAAATAAAAAGAGAACCGACTGTGTGGGAAAACATATTTACCAATGATACCTTAGACAAGGGTTTAATCTCCAAAATATATAAAGAACTTACATGACTCCACTCTAAGAAGACAGGCAACCCAATTAAAAAATGAGCAAAGGACTTGAACAGATACTTCTCCAAGGAGGACATACAGAGGATCCAGAGACACATGAAAAGATGCTCAGTATAGCAGTGTGGTTTCTGTCTGTCAGGGAGAGATGGGTAGAGACACAGTGAGCCTCTTAAAGGGCCAAACAAACAAAATTTCATTTGCAGCCACTTACTTTGGGCTCCAGCAGAGGGAGGGCACAGTGTGTTAGAGATGCTTGAGGAGAGTCTGGGGTTGGTGGCTCTGGGGAGAGAGCTGAAGAAACAGCCACCAGAATTCCTGTGCCAAGTCATTCCCCACACTGCAGGAGGCATCTTTCTCAGGCAGAGCTCCCCTCCCCAAGTGGCATCAGCTTGAGGGGAAGCAATAGCTCCACCCACAGGAATTACTCTGCTCTACCTTGGGGAGCTTAAGCTGTGGGCTGCTGATTACAGCTTAAGGCTATATCTGATTACCTTAACAACTAAGGTGGAAAATACAAAGAAGCAGCCAAAATGTGAAGACAAGGAAACAGACCCCAAATGAAAGAACAAGAGAATTCTCCAGAAGGAAAAATAGATGAAATGGAGGCAAGCAATTTATCTGATAGAGAGTTTAGAGTAATGACTATAAGGATACTCAACAGCATGAAAAAAGACATAGAAACCATAAAAAAGGACCAGTCAGAAATAAAGAATGAAATATCTGAAATAAATAATGCACTGGAAAGAATAAATAGTAGGTTAAATGAAGCAGGGGATTGCATCAGTGATTTGGAAGACAAGGTAGAAAAAAAACACCCAGGCAGAGCAGTAAAAATAAAAAAGAATTTAAAAAAATGAGGACAGCTTAAGAAACATTTTGGACAACATGAAGTGTAACTACATCTGTATCATGGGAATACCAGAAGGAGAAGAGAGATCAAGGGATCAAGAACCTATATTAAGAGATAATGACTGAAAACTTCCCTAATCTGGTGAAGCAAAAGATACACAAGTCCAGGAAGCTCAGAGAGTCCCAAACAAGTTGTACCCAAAGAGGACTACACCAAGACACATCATAATTAAAATGACAGGGTTTAAAGACAGGGAGAGAATCCTGAAAACTACAAGAAAAAAATGGGCAGTTTCCTACAAGGAAAATTAGACTGGCATCTGATTACTCAATGAAAACATTTCAGGCCAGGAAGGAGTTGTGTGAAATATTCAAGGTGATGAAAAGCAAGGACCTACAAATTAATGCTACTTTACTCAGCAAAGCTATTATTTAAAATTGAAAGAGTAATAAGGAGCTTCCCAGACAACAAAAAGCTAAAGGAATTGGTTAACACCAAACCAGCACTGCAACAAATATTGAAGGGCTTGCTTAAGAAGAAGAAAAGGAGAAAGAAAAAAAGAAGAAAAGAGTCTAACAATAAAATGGTACTAAATACGCACCTATTGGTAGTCACCTTAAATGTAAATGGCTTAAATGCTCCAAGCAAAAGACATAGGGTAGCTGAATGGATAAGAAACCAAGACCCATATATGTGTTTCTTCCAAGAGACCCATCTGAGATGAAAAGATACACAAGACTAAAAGTAAAGGGATGGAAAAAGATATTTCATGCAAATGGAAAGGTAAAAAAAATGCTGGGGTAGCAGTACTTATATCTGACAAAATAGACTTTAACCAGCTTCATCAAGAAAAAAAAGACCCAAATAAATAAATCAGAAATGAAAGAGGAGAAATAACAACTGACACCAAAGAAACAAAAAAGATTGTAAGAAAAATATTATGGACAACTATATGCCAATAAACTGGACTACCTGGACAGAATGAATAAAGTCCTAGGATTATACAATCTTCCACAACTAAATCAGAAGAATTAGAGAATCAAAATAGACAGACTACACCTAGAGAAATTGAAGTAGTAATAAAAAAAACTCTCAACAAACAAAAGCCCTGAGCCAGGTAGCTTCAAAGGTGAATTTACCAAATATTCCGAGAAGAATTAATAACCCTCTTTCTCAAACTATTTTATAAAATTCAAGAGAAGGGAAGGCTCCCAAACTCATTTTATGAGACCAGCATTATCCTAATCCCAAAACCAGATAAAGACACTACAAAGAAAGAAAATTATAGGCTAATATCCCTAATGAACATAGATGCTAAAATTCTCAACAAAATATTAGCAAACCGAAAACAGCAATGCATTTAAAAAATCATACACTATGATCAAGTGAGATTTATTCAAGGAAGGCAAGGTTTGTACAATGTTCACAAATCAATAAATGTGATTCACCACATTAACAAAATGAAGGATAAAAACCACATGATTATATCAATAGTTGCAGAAAAAGCATTTGATAAAATCCAACACTCATTTATTATAAAACTCTCAGCAAAGTGGTGTTTGAGGTAGCATACTTAAACATAATAAAAGCCATGCATGACAAATCCAGTGCCAGGATCATACTCAATGGGCAAAAACTACAAGCATTCCCCTTAAGATTGGGAAGAAGACAGGGTGTCCACTTTTACTTTATTCAATATAGTACTGGATGTCCTAGCCACAGCAATCAGAAAAGAAGCAGAAACAGAAGGCGTCCAAACTGGAAAGGAAGAAGTAAAACCATCATTATTTGCAGATGACAGGATACTGTGCATAGAAAGCTCCAAAGATCCCACCAAGAAACTACTAGAACTGATAAATGAATTCAGCAAAGTAGGAAGATACAAAATATCCAGAAATCAGTTGCATTTTTATATGCCAATAACAAACAAAAAGGGCAATTAAGAAAACAATCCCATTCACAATTGCTTCAAAAAGCATAAAATAACTAGGAATAAAGCTAACTAAGATTATTAAAGACCTGTATATGGAAAATCAGAAAACACTGAACTAGGAATTAAAGAAGATACAAATAAGTGGAGGCACATAATGTGTTCATGGATAGGAAGAATTAACATTATTAAAATGTCCATACTGTCCAAAGCAAATAGATAGATTCAATGCAATTCCTATCAAGATTCCAATAACATATTTCACAGAACTAGAACAAATATTTCAAAAATGTATGTGGAACCACAAAAAGCCTTGCATAGCAACAGTGATCCTGAGCAAGAAGAACAAAGTTGGAGGAGTCATGCTACCTGATATCAAAATATAGTAGAAGACTATGATAATCAAAAACATCATGGCACTGGTGTAAAAATAGACACATAGATTACTGGAACAGAATAGCCCAGAAATAAGCCCGCACCTTTATAGTCAATTAATATTCAACAGAGGAAGCAAGCACAGACAATGTGCTAAAGATAATTTATTCAGTAAATGGTGTTGGACAATTGGATAGGTACATGCAGGAATATGAAAGTAGTCCACTTTCTTACACCACAAACAAGAATAAATACAAAATGGATCAAAGTCTTAAATATTAGCTTGAAACCATAAAAATCATAGAAGAAAACATAGGCAGCAAAATCTCAGACATTGCTCACAGCAATATTATCCAATATATCTTCCCAGGCAAGGGAAATAAAAGAAAAAATAAACAAATCTGACTACATCAAACTAAAAAAGTTTTGCACAGGAAATGAAATTATCAACAAAATAAAAAGACAACCCACAGAATAAGAAAACATATTTGCTGATACATCTGATATGGGGTTAATATCCAAAATTTATAAAGAATTTACAAAACTCAACACCAACAAATCAAACAACCCAATTAAAAAGTGGGTAGAGGACCTGAATAGGCACTTCTACAAAGAGGACATACAGATACCCAACAGACATATGAAAAGATGCTCGACATCACTAAGCATCAGAGAAATGCAAATTAAAACCACAATGAGATACCATCCCACACCTGATAGAATGACTATCATCAATAAATCAACAAGCAACAAGTGCTGATGAAGGTGTAGAGAAAGAGGGACATATTTGCACCGTTGGTGGGATGCAGACTGGTGCAGTCACTGTGGAAAACAGTATGGAGGAGATACCTCAAAAGATAAAAAATGAATCTTCCTTTTGACCCAAAGATCCCACTTCTGGGAATATATCCAAACGAACCAAAAACACTGATTTGAAAGAACATAAGCACCCCTTTGTTTGTTGCAGCATTATTTATAATCGCTAAGACATGGAAGCAGCCCAAGTGTCCATCAGTAGATGAGTGGATAAAACAACAATGGGACATTTACACAATGGAATACTACTTGCCTGTAAAAATAAGAAAGAAAATTGTACCCTTTGTGACAGCATGGATGGACGTGGAGAACATTATGCTAAGTGAAGCAAGCCAGCCAGAGAAAGACAAACACCATATGATTTCACTCATATGTGGAATCTAATGAACAAACTGAAGTAACAAGGAAAATGGGGACAGACTCATAGATGGAGAGCAGGAAGACAGCTAGTGGTGGGGGGAGGTGAGGGGGTGGACGGATTGAGCAAAAAGGAAAAAAGGACCCATGGACATGGACAACAGTGTGGTGATTGCTGGGAGGTGGGTATATAAGGGGACTAAATGGTAACAGAAAAAATACAATAAAGATTAAATAAAAAACAAATATATTAAAACTTTTTTTTTTTTTTTTTTTTTTGCTTCACTTAGGTAGAGTCAATTTTTTTTTCTTGGAATTAAAGTGCCTAATGGACAGTGTATGGGAAGGGTTTGGTGAATGAATGAGTCAATAAATGCCTGATTGACTGAGTTAAATCAGATCTCTTCTAGTTTGAGCTCTGAGAGAAAGTCAAATTCGGGCAGGGGAGAAGAAGGTGAGGAATGTGAATGACACTGATTCCAGGATGACTAGAGTTTTGCCTGGACTGGGATTAGAATGAGCATTAGGAAACCTGTACCCAGAGAGACCTTTTCTGCTGACTGGCAGGGTGACCTTAGGGAAGTCATGTAACCTCCCTGGATCCCATTTTCCTCTCGGGAGGGAAGGATTATTCTGTACTCTTTGCTCATTCCTCTCCTGTAGCTAAATTAAAATGCACTCATGACTAACAGCAGCCTTCGGGTGGCTTGCACGGAGTGCTGCCTGTTGGCTTCTGAGCAATTTGACAAAGAAGTCTTCATCTGAGTAATTTGGACCAGATGCTTCAGCACAGATCCTGCTGGCTCACACCAGCCCTTCCTTCCTGAGGGCTGGGCTGGGGGTCAGCTCTGAGCTAATACCATCTGCCTTCCCAGAAGCTCCCTACTGGGGTGGTGTGGTGGAGTAGGGGTGCAGAGGAACAGACATTTAGGAGGGGGGAGATTTTGTAGCTGGTATGAGGATATACTGGAAGTGAATCTTTTCTGAGGAGAAATTGGTATAAATGAGTGTCTACACATGAAATTCAGAAGGCTGTGAAACTCACATTCATTTGGAAGAGGAAATGTTCCAAAGTGCCAGTTCACTACGTTTCTTGACTATTGGGGTCAGTCTAGGGGCAGGAGAACCAAGCCCAGGAACCAGACAGTGCTGGGAGTCTGGGAGGCTGGGCCAAAGTATCTCTCTAGCTCTGTGCCCCTGGTGCTCTGTCGGCCTCCCTCACCTCCTCTTTGCCTCTCTGTGAGCCTTCCTGGTCTGGTAGGCTTCTGGGCTTCAGCTTGTTTTCTGCATGCTGCCTTCTTTGCAAGAACTCATTGTGATCGCAAGTGACTGATACCCAGCTCATAACAACTAGAGGACACACAGGGATTTTATTGGCTTGTGGATCAAATCTTGAATTTAAACAACCAGATCTTTGAAAGGGAAGAGTGAGGGATTTCAGGAACGACCTGAACCAGGGCTTGAATCTGCTCACAGAATTTCATCTTTGCTTCTCTCTGTGTGGAGCTTTCACTGTCTATCACCGTAGACCACACTCCACCACTGGGTGGAAAATCTGGCTGCCAACAGGGCCCTCTGTTCAGCTTTTGCAATTTCCACTATGGGAGAGTGCTGGATTTTACTTTCTGGGTCCCAAGCTAAATTAAAGAGAAAACTCAAGTGACTAAAAATCACAGCCCCAAATCATGACTATCCTAGCTCTGCCAATGGCTTGCAACATGACCTTGCACAATCACCTCTCTGAACAGCCATTTTCTCATCTGAGGATTGCGCATGAACATACAGGTGGTTCGCAGATCAGAGAGGCAAGCATTGTCTGGAGGTTGGGAGCAGAGGCTCTGGGAGCAGTGTGACCTCGGGCTGGTCCCCCAATCTCTGGGTGTCCCAGCTTCCTCACCTCTGAACTAGGACTAATAATAGCACTGCTCATAGGGTGTTGTGAGGATTAAATACGGTGGCAGTCCTGTCAAACACAGAACGATGAGTGCATCTCCTAGGCAATCAGCGCCAGCATTTATTCCTGCTATCCCCACAGCTCTACAGGGTCTGTCTCTCCACAGCTGCTGCCTAAGTAAGACAGTGAACTGTGGGCCATCCCTTCAGCTGGTGACCACTCTACTCCTTTCTCTGAGCAAGAACTGAGAGGGATGTTCACATAGGAATAAACCTTAATCAGTTTTAATTTATATTGTTAAAGAGTTATTATTCTAGAGCCTGGGATCCCCATTATTAACGGATTTCTTTTAAGAATGTTCTATTCTGAGCACTATGTCAAGGGCTGCACATCTATTGTGTAATTTAATCATCGCAACAGCACAGCAGGGCAAGTGTTTCTGGACATGACACACCTGGCTTACCAAGGAGCTGAGATTCAAAACCAGCTTGTCCAGCTCCAAAGTCCATGTGCTGGATTCCTATCTTCGAGGCACCTTGTGCTAGGAGCTGAGCCTGGGTTGAGCCGGGGGCATTCTGGAGACTTCAGCCAGGCCTTCCTCCAGTTTCTCTCTCCCCTCCTCCCTGACATAGGTAGGCTGGTTTGCATATAAGTTTATCCACTCCTGGCTGGTGTTTTGGCTTGTTTACCTTTGCGCTCTTTTGCCCTGATGCACTTCCCCAACTAGGTGATAAGCTCTGTGTGGTGTGCCTTAAGTGTCCGTCCCCTTCACATCCCTCCCAGAGGCCAGGGAACACAAGCAGCGCTCTGGAAAAGCCCCGTGACTGGAGATTTGGGTGGCGGAGACCGGTGAAAAGGAGAGCGTCAGTCCCGCTCACCACCAGGTGATGGCGCCAGTCTGCATGTCAGGCCTGGATGCTGGAGTGGATGTCGGTGATTTGGATCCGCAGTGGAGCCTCAAGTCGCTTTAGACCAGGAGAAGCACCAGTTATAGTCATTATCTGTGGTGTTAGTGATAAGGAGAGAGGCCCAGGGGAGCAGTAAGATTGTAGCACACAGTGTTGTCATTCGCAAGCCCTGCCACGTAGCCCACGGAGCCCTCAGGGTTTCTGCCTTCTTGTGGACAACCACTAGGGCCCTGCAGAACTTACAGAGCTGAGCCACCATCATTTTTCTGAGCCTGAGATACTCTGAGCCAGGCCTGCACCCTGACCATGGACGGTAAGAAATAATAGCTGAGGCCTGTCACAGCCTGGGGCTGGGGACAAGATCTGACTCCCCAGGGGACCGAAATCCTACTGATCAGCTTCAGGAATGGTTCTCAGCCCCAAGGAGAGTGTGGAGCTCAGTGGTGGTGACTGAGAACCAAAGTAGCACACTCCCCCCGCCCCCCCCCCCCCATTGGTGGTGGGGATGATCTCCCTCAGGGAGTCAGCCATAGTATCAGGGGCAATAAAGGTAAACTTGACCTCAAGCTCTGTGAAAGCCCTGGAAGGACTCTTAGATTCATCGAAAAGCTTTATTAAACACCTCTGCAGCCCAAGCCTCCGTCTGGTGGCCATTTACCCAGTGTTTGCAATGTTATTATTAATGTTCACAAAATGCCCACGCAATTTTCCCTACTCACAATTCACTTTCCTTCTCTTTGCAATATTTCCTGCCTCCTGCCCTTCTCCCTGATCCAAGACAGGTGAAAATAAGCCACCACTTAGAGAGCACCCACTATGCCCCAGCCACTGTGTTAAGTCCTCTTTGAGTATCATCTCAGAGATGAGAGGTGTCCTTATTGTCATCTTCTCTGTATAAAGGAGGAATCTGAAACACAGGGAGTTTAAGTGTTTGTCTGAGATCACACTTAGGGACTGGCAGAGCCCAGATGCAAAACCAGGGCTGTAAGTTAGACCCTGTTGCAGGGATAGTTTGGGTTTTTATTGTCCCTTGTGTTGATCCAACATGACCAGTGCTGTTCGCCTGACTTCGGGTTGCTGGTGATGTCCTCCCCAGGAGACTGGACAGCTCACATTTTGTTTCTCCTGCTCCTGCCCTTCTCCTAATGAAACTTGGAAAACCTTAGTGTCCCCAAGAGAGCCATGAACAAATGGCTTGTGGCTTCCACCTTTGGCAGAGGGCCAGCCCCTCCTGATCACAGCAAGACTCAGCTCACTCAGCCCCAGACCCTGACACCAAAGCAGACACTGGGAGGAAAGAAACTCCGAGAACAATTAGCGGAAATGGAAATGTTTCTTCCTGTTGGCATTTTTCTTCACTGGGTGGTGGAGAGGAACAAGGAGGGGATGGAATAATTCCTTCTAGCATCAGACTAGTTTAGTGAGCTTGTTTGCCACTTCTCCAGGCCAGTAGTAATGGCCCTGTACCTGGTTAGGCAAGCAGGAGGCCCAGAATAGCCAGAGAGCAGGGTTCCCAATGACATGGAGATATGACCCTTCCATTTGGGGATCCTTCCTATCTTGCTCAAGTCTCTCAGGAAAGGAGTGACAACCCAGTCATCACAATACAGAGTAAATGACTATTCAATGCTTAATATAGTTCACTGCTCCCCAGGGGTGGTGCATTGCATTTCCACTGCAGAGTTAAGGGAATGGCCTCTACTGGTAGAATATCAAATGTCAGTGAGTGTCTGGGGGTATGGTGTCCTGAGGCTGCATGCTGCTGCTACTGGTGTTTCTCATAAATCTTTTTACTATGTTTTCTGTTTTTTAGCTTTTAAGCATAATTTACAAATGTCTATCTTCAGGCCCATACTCAGTGGATTCTTACTAGATTCATTGCCAATTTTCTTGATCCCTGTCCTCTGAGACCCCTGTGCTCTAGAAACACCTCCTTGGCTCCTCCAGGGGTCTCTCCATCAGAAGCAGGATTCCCATTCAAACCCCCATTGTTGGGGGCCACCCAGCCTTAGATCACAGGCTTGATAGGGACAGAGGGGGTTGACTTGGGGAGACCATGGTCACCCTCTTTGATGTGACCCCCAAAGCCTTGGTTGCATCTCTCATAGGACATCTACAGTGTGGACAACTGCTCTGAGTTGACAGAACACCTTCTGCTTGGAGATCCACCCAGGTAGTGTGGTCCAGTGGGAAGAGCAAGGGTCTCGGAGCAGGGAAATCTGGGTTTGAGTCCCATCACTGTCTGTCATTTTTCTATCCTGTGACCTTGAGTGACTCATTTTACATTTCTAGCTCTCAGTTTCCTCATCTACTACAGCAGGTCCTTGAATAAAGTTTCGTTCAATGTCGTTTTGTTACAACATTGATAAGATGCTATAGGAACCTAACTATTTTTTATATCAATTAGTCTATGGCAAAATTAGTTTCATTACACATTGTTTTTCTTAAAGCCATCACACCTATTGACAACATTAACTGAGGACTCACTGTTTAACTCTTGACTACTTTGAGATGATAAAAAGAGATAGTATAAATAAGAGTACTTTTAAATTGAATAGAAATTTTGTCGACTAGAATGTTTTTAGTGAATGAGTAAAGGAAAACAAAGCCCAAACTGGCTTAACTAATAAAGGAGACATATCAGTCCCTATCATCGGAAAGTCCAAAGATGGGGAAAGCATAGGCGATACGGTTTGTCTGCTTCTCCCAGCCCTGTCCTACCCCAGTGCCAGCTTCCCATCCTGGGACTCGTGCTGACACGGCTGCAGGAGATGCATGTTCTCATTACAACCACAGGAGAAGAGATTCTTGAGAATGAGAGAAAAATTCCTCCAAATCATCCACCAAATCTTCCCTTGTGTCCCATAGGTCTGAACTGGGTCGTAGACCTGTTCTGGCCCCCCAGAGTCACACTCCTCGTCTCTGTCTGAGTTATGAGAGTCAAATCTCATGTGTGGTCCTGATACTGTGGGAGGCTATGACCTAGGGTAAGAACACAGAACCGTCAGTCAGGACACCCCAGCCACCCAGTGGAGCTCTCCCACTGCAGGAAACCTGCCATGTCAGTAAATTTCCCAGCATGAGGGGCAGACGAGACTGTGCGCCCACTGTGGGCGGCTCCCTCCTAAGAAGAATCAGGTGGGCTGCACTGAGCATGCCAGTTTCTTCTTCCCTGATTTCCATTTAGATAGATCACTTTGCCTCTCCTGGGGCAAGGTGAGTAAAAGGTGGAGAGAGGTCAGAAAACACATTAACCCCTAAAATCCCCACTCTATAACCATCCTCACGGTCAGGGGAATATCATGCACCAATTAGCTGAGGTCTGGTTTAACTGAACTAATCAGGATGGCAAGGGAGGTGGAATCACATCAACTGGATTGGAACAATACAGGGCCAGTCGGAAGCCGTAATTGAGCTAACTTCTTCCCTCTCTGCAATTCTGCGGCTGCTAAATAATGGAAGAATAGGAGAAGAGATATTGAGAAGATAACTACACTGTCCACTTCAATAATATATAAAAATAGTGTATAAAAAGTGAAGTCAATTGCAACTATGATTTGTTTAGTTTTTGTTATAGCCAAGCATCATGATGAGCTGCTTTAATCTCAAAAATCAAATAAACAGACGTCTACTTCTGGCCATGATGGAGTAATTATGCTAGCTTAACCCTCTGCCATAAATAACTACAAAACCAGAAAAAATATATGAAATAACTGTCTTCAGATACTGGACAACAGGCAGTGGGGGACTGTGATCCCCGAGAGAGGAGCCCAAGGGGCACCTTGGCTGTCTGCCCAGAGGCATTCCCCAGAGCCCAGCAGAGAGGGGTGGGAAGTATCTAAGCAGAAAACAGCAATCTCGCTGAGCTGGGGAAACAGGGTCTTGAGTTGAGGAAGGTTGAGGCTCCTGGAATTTGTGGGGCCAAGTGTCAGAGAGGAGAGAACTGTGTAGATATAGGGCTTCAGAAATCTGCAAAAGGATTCCCTTGCAGTGATGAAAATAATCTGGAATTAGATATGCTGATGGTTGCAGAACTGCGTTCAGGTATACTTCAGTGGATTCTTGTATCCAGTGGATTTAGTGGATACAAGAATTCACTGAAGTATACCCTTCAAAAGGGTAGATTATGTAATATGTGGATTAATCTCAAGAAAACACCAAGTGGGGGTGCAAAAGGATCCCCTCAAGTCTCTGGCTGGACCTAAGTAGCACATGTGTAGGTTGAGACCCCAGAAGGCCAGGCAAAGAAGAAATACTGGAAAATCAACAACAACCAGGGAGCTGAATAATGACCAGAGCACTTACAAGGTTGGAAGACTTGAGCTCTGACCAGTTAGAGAAAACAATGAACACTGGGAGCATTGAGTGTGACTTCAGAAGGGCCACATCTTAGAGGAAGGCTTATGATCCCTACAGTAAGGGCTAGTCTCAATGTACTTTAACAAAGCTTTAATAAGTTGCTTTGAAAGTAGAAGGTAGATACACAAGTAACTTAACTGTCTGTTAGAACATAGATTTTTTAAAAATATATTTTATTGATCATGCTATTACAGTTGTCCCATTTCTCCCCCATCATTCCCCTCCACCCTGCACACCCTCTCCCACCCACATTCCCCACCTTTAGTTCATGTCCATGTGTCATAAGTTCTTTACCTTCTACTTTTCCCACACTATCCCTGCCCTCCCCCTGTCTATTTTCTACCTACCATCTATGGTACTTATTCTCTGTACCTTTTCCGCCTCTCTCCTCCTCCCACTCCCCAGTTGCTAACCCTCCATGTGATTTCCATTTCTGTATTTCTGTTCCTGTTTTAGCTGTTTGCTTAGTTTGCTTTTGTTTTAGGTGTGGTTGTTAATATCTGTGAGTTTGCTGTCTTTTTACTGTCATATTTTTGATCTTCTTATTCTTAGATAAGTCCTTTTAACGTTTCATCTAATAAGGGCTTGGTGATGATGAACTCCTTTAACTTGACTTTATCTGAGAAGCACTTTATCTGCCCTTCCATTCTAAATGAAAGCTTCACTGGATAGAGCAATCTTGGATGTAGGTCCTTGACTTTCAAGACGTGGAATACTTCTTTCCAGCCCCTTCTTGCCTGGAAGGTCTCTTTGGAGAAATCAGCTAACAGTCTGATGGGAACTCCCTTGTAGGTGACTGTCCCCTTATCCCTTGATGCTTCTAGAATTCTCTCCTTCATTTTCATCTTGACTAATGTAATTATGATGTGCCTTGGTGTATTCCTCCTTGGGTGCAACTTCTTTGGGACTCTCCAAGCTTCCTGGACTTCTTGGTAGTCTATTTCCTTTGCCAGATTGGGGAAGTTCTCCTTTATTATTTGTTCAAATAAGTTTTCCACTTGTTGCTCTTCTTCTTCCCCTTCTGGTACCCCTATAATTCGAATGTTGGGATGTTTAAAGATGTCCTGGAGGTTCCTAAGTCTCTCCTCATTTTTTTGAATTCTTGTGTCTTCCTTGTTTTCTGTTTGGTTGTTAGTTTCTTCATTCTGGTCCACTCCATTGATTTGAGTCCCAGTTTTCCTCCCATCACTATTGGTTCCCTGTGTGTTTTCCTTCATTTCACTTAGCGTAGCCTTCATTTGTTCATCTAATTTGTGAGCAAAATCAACCCATTCTGTGAGCATCCTGATCACCAGGGCTTTGAACTGTGTATCTGATAGGTTGGCTATCTCTTTGTCACTTAGATGAATTGGCTCTGGGGATTTGATTTGTTCTCTCGTTTGAGCCATTTTGGGGGTGTTTTTTTTTGGGGGGGTCTGGTTGCAGCTGTTACTTAGTGAGGGGCGGAGCCTTAGGTGTTCCCTAGGGCGGGGCAGCCCAGTTGCTGGGTTGTGACCCTGTACGTGGGGGTGGGGTCTGAGAGTGAACAATGGCGCTTCTACCACTCTCTCTCCAATTCCAGTCCCTTCTGCTGCTTCCCCTTCACCTGGATTATCTGCTCGCGAATATGGGACCACCTGGTCAGCCAGCTGCCTTGCTCAGCCTCACTGGGTCCGTACTGTTGCCACCCCATGTCTGGGGTCCGCTAGCCGCCGCCTGTGTACCTGAGGTCTGCTAGCAGCTGCCTGCACACCTGGGATCTGCCAGCCACTGCTACCTGAGTGCCTAGGTCCACCAACCTCCACTTTTTCCTGCCGCAACTCCACCCCTCTTACCGGTCTGGATGAATGGTTGTTGGACTTCCGTATAGTTCAATTTTCTATAAGTTCTGCTGTTTTCTTGTTTCTAAATCTTTGTTGTACTTAATTTTGGTTGTGTGAGGAGGCACAGTGTGTCCACCTATGCCTCCATCTTGGCTAGAAGTCCCAAAATAAGATTTTTAAGAGGATGAGAACAAATTCCAGTACTCAAAAACATGTTATTCATAATGTGCATTATTAATTTTTTAAAATAAAAGAGAAAAATTTAGTGAATAAAAATACACCCAGAAATGGTGAAGATAATAGAATTAGCTGACAGACTTTCAAATAGCCTTTAAAAAATATGTTCAAGAACTTAAAGGAAAATGTGAACTTCATAAAGAAGACAGAAACTATAAAAATAACAAAATGGAACTTGTACAGTGAAAAAATAGAATATCTGAAATTAAAATTTTCCTGGGTAGACATAACAACAGTTTAGATACTCCAGATGCGAGGATAAGTGCATTTCAAAACAAGGAGTATAAACTATATAAATGGGAGCATAGAGAGAAGAAAAGCATTGAAAAACTGAGCAGAGCCTCAGTGATCTGTGGGGCAATATTAGCTGATCTATCATACATGCAATCAGTTCACTAGAAAGATTATGGGGGAAGAAAAAATATTTAAAGAAATAAGAACTGAAATTTTTACAAAAGAATGAAAAATATAAATGTACAAATATGAAAATTTCAACCAAATACATACAGAATAAACATGAAGAAAACCACATCAGGGATACCAGAGAATTATTGAAAATTAATGATAAAAAGAAATATCTTACCCTGGCTGGTGTAGCTCAGTGGATTGAGTGCTGGCTGTGAACCAAAGGGTTACCAGTTCAATTCCCAGTCAAGGCACATGCCTGGGTTACAGGCCAGGTCCCCAGTATGGGACATGTGAGAGGCAACCACACAGTGATATTTCTCTCCCTCTCTTTCTCCTTCTCTTCCCCTCCCTCTAAAAATGAATAAGTAAAATAAAAAAATATCTTAAAAGCAGCTAGAGGAAATAAATTACATATAATAGGATGAAAATAAGAATGACTGGACTTCTCATCAGCAACAATGCAAGCCAGAAGATAAGGGAAGGATCTCACCAATCTTTCGTTTGTATACAAGAAAATTGTGGCTCATGGAGATGATGTATAAGGTCTGTCCAGAAGATATCCAACCATATAATATGAAAAATAGAGACATTTATTGAAGAAAATACAAGAAACATTGTACATAGGACAATGATGCCTCAGTCCCCTTCAGAGTAGGTACCTTGGGACCTCACACAGTTCTCCCAATTGTCATCAGCTGCCCTGTCATATTTTTCTGAATCTCCCTGATGCTCTGAAATCTCTTCTCTGAAATGACAAAGGTGATTTTAGTTTGGGGAAAAGCCAGAAGTCACAGGGCACCAAATCTAGTCTGTAGAAGGGCTGAGTCACCTTGGTGATTTGATGTTTTTCCAAAAAACTCTGCATGAGATGTGATGCTTGAGCAGGCACAATATTGTGATGAAGCTGTCAGTCACCAGTTGTTCATAGCTGTGGCCTTCTGAATCATCCCAATAGTTTCCATGGACGAATGTTCAAGCTTAACACAAAATTTGATGCAGATTTGTTGCTCTACTCACTCAGTCATTTTGAATGTGATGGCCACAGAGTGCACATGATCACTCAATGGCATCTATTACCCCCGCTGACTAGGATAGTGAAGTCGTCATTGTTCACACATGTGCATTCCAGTCCACTTTCCTTGGCTGCCAGGTTACATTGATGTTGTGCAACTGTTCTCATTATATTAACAATGGCTGGATTTACCTCTACAGACCTTGTATACCTTAGTCATGCTGAAGAGTGGAACTTAAACCCAGATCTGTTGACTCTACAGTCTTGGAGTTTTTTCCTGTTTCCCAGTTTGACACTTTTTAATTTATGAAAATATCATCTTTTTGTAAGAACTACCATGTTTATTGCAAAAAATTCAATATATAAAAGTGCTAAGAAGTAAGTAAAAATAAACTGACACTCCCCTACCAGTGATCAATCATTAATATACTGGTAAATAACCTTTCAGGCATAACAAGACATAAATATACATGTATGTATACAGTTTAATGGGTATGGGGTCATACTCCATGTAACTAAGACTACTGATTGCATACCAGATATATATTCTCATCTTTTCCCTTGGTAACAGGACTCTGGGCAATATGCCCAGGTGAAAAACTCCCTTTTCCAGGCTATCTTCCTATCTCTGGAAGATAGGCATGATCAGTGGATGTGGCTTGGTAGGGTTCCTGGGGAAGCTGTTGTGGCCCTTCCCTGAGATTCCTAGATCCTGGGAAATGATGTCTGAATCTCCAGTAATTGTACTGTGGCCTAGAGGGTAGAAGCCACCTTCCAAAGATGGCAGGATCCTGAACCTCTGACAATTTCAAGGAACTGCCACACCAACTATGACTATTTCTGACTTCCTTTCTGTAGGAGCATAAACCATTAGTCTGTTTAAGCCATTGGCCTTAAAATCTGTGTATCCCTGTGTACATTTTTAAGCTGACATCTAAATCTTTTTATAATTTTAAATAGTTGCAAATAGTGTAGTTCACATTCATTGAAGCTGCTAACATTCTAAAACTATCACATCACTTTCAAATATATTTAAAGAAATGTAAAGTTCATATTAATTTGATACTTACTATCATCTATTTAAAAATACATAAACAAAATATTTTTTAATGATAATTTTTAAAAATTTTAATTGTTGTTCTTGTACAGTTTTCTGTCTTTTACTCCCATCCTAGCCCATCACCCCAGCCCTCCCCATTCCCCTCCCATTTTCACCCCGCCTAGTTTTTGTCCATGTGTCCTTTATACTTGTTCCTGTAAACCCCGCCCCTTTTCCCCTGAAATTCCCTCCCCTCTTCCCTCTGGTGACTGTCAGTCTGTTCTCAATTTCAGTGTCTTTGGTTATATTATGCTTGTTTGTTTGTTTTGTTGATTAGATTCCTGTTAAAGGTGAGATCATATGGTATTGGTCTTTTACCACCTGGCTTATTTCGCTTAGCATGATGCTCTCCAGTTCCATCCATGCTGTTGTGAAGGGTAGGAGCTCCTTCTTTCTTTCCGCTGCATAGAATTCCACTGTGTAAATGTACCATAGTTTCTTGATCCATTCGTTTACTGATGGGCACCTAGGTTGCTTCCAACACTTGGCTATTGTAAATTGTGCTGCTATGAACATAGGGGTGCATAGGTTCTTTTGGATTGGTGTTTCAGGGTTCTTAGGATATAATCCTAGCAGTGGAATTGCTGAGTCAAAAGGTAGATCCATTTTCAGTTTTCTTAGAAAATTCCATACTGTTTTCCATAGTGGTTGTACCAGTCTACAATCCCACCAGCAGTGCACTAGGGTCCCCTTTTCTCCACAATCTCTCCAACACTTGTTGTTTGTTGCTTTGTTTATGATGGCCATTCTGACCGGTGTCAAGTTGTATCTCATTGTGGTTTTAATTTGCATCTCTCTGATAGCTAGCGATATCGAGCATCTTTTCATGTGTCTCTGGATCCTTTGTATGTCCTCCTTAGAGAAGTGTCTGCCCAAGTCCTTTGCCCATTTTTTAATTGGGTTGCTTGTCTTCTTAGAGTGGAGTCATGTAAGTTCTTTATATATTTTGGAGATTAAACCCTTGTCTGAGGTATCATTGGCAAATATGTTTTCCCATACAGTCGGGTCTCTTTTTATTTTAATACTGTTTTCTTTAGTCATGCAGAAGCTTTTTATTTTGATGAGATCCCATTTGTTTATTCTTTTCTTTATGTCCCTTGCTTTACAGGACATATCAGTAAAAATGTTGCTACGTGAAATATCTGAGATTTTCCTGCCTGTGTTCTCCTCTAGGACTTTAATGGTGTCATGGCTTACATTTAAATCTTTTATCCACCTTGAATTTATTTTTGTGTATGGTGTAAGTTTGTGCTCAAGTTTCAGGTTTTTGCATGTAGTTGTCCAGTTCTCCCAACACCGCTTGTTGAAGAGACTATTTTTACTCCATTTTGTGTTGCTACCCCCTTTGTTGAATATTAATTGACTGTAGCGACTTGTGTTTATTTCTGGGCTCTCTGTTCTGTTCCACTGGTCCATGTGCCTGTTTTTATGCCACTACCAGGCTGTTTTGATTACAGTGGCCTTGTAATACAGTTTGGTATCAGGTATTGTGATCCCTCCTACTTTGCTCTTCTTTCTCAAAATCGCAGCAGCTATTCTAGGTCGTTTATGGTTCCATATAAATTTTTAAAGTGTTTGTTCTATGTCTGTGAAATATGCCATTGGTACTTTAATAGATATTGCATTGAATTTGTAAATTGCTTTGGGTAGTATGGACATTTTGATAATGCTGATTTTCTGATCCATGAACACGGAATATGTTTCCATTTTTTTGTGTCTTTCTTGATTTCTTTCTTCAGTGTTGTGTAGTTTTCTGCATACAGGTTTTTTACCTCCTTGGTTAGGTTTATTCCTAGGTATTTTATTTTTCTTTTTGCTATATCGAATGGGATCTTTTTCTTGATTTCTGCTTCTGCTGTTTCATTGTTGGTATACAAAAATGCCTTTGATTTCTGGATATTGACTTTGTATCCCGCTGTTTGGCCAAATTCATTTATTAGGTTGAGCAGTTTTTTTTTTTTTTTTTTTTTTTTTTTTTTTTTTTTTTTTTTTTTTGCGGAGTCTATAGGATTTTCTGTGTACACTGTCATGTCATCTGCAAACAATGATAGTTTTGTTTTCTCCTTTCTGAGTTGGATGCCTTTTATTTCCTTTTCTTGTCTAATCGCTGTGGCTAAGACTTCCAATACTATACTGAATAGAAGTGGTGGAAGTGGACATCCTTGTCTTATTCCTGATTTTAGTGGAAAAGATTTTAGTTTTTGCCCATTGAGTATGATGTTGGCTGTAAGTCTCTCATATATTGCCTTTATTATGTTGAGGAATACTCTCTCTATTCCCACTTTGCTGAGTGTTTTTATCATAAATGGGTGTTGTACCTTATTAAATGCTTTTTCCACATCTATCTATATAATCATGTGATTTTTGTCTTTGCTTTTGCTTATGTGATGTATTACGTTTACTGATTTGTGAATGTTGAACCATCCTTGCATCCCTGGGATGAATCCCACTTGATCATGGTGTATTTTCTTTTTAAGGTATTATTGGATGCAGTTTGCCAATATTTTGTTGAGGATTTTAGCGTCTATGTTCATCAGCGATATTGGCCTGAAATTTTCTTTCTTGGTTGTGTCTTTATCTGGTTTTGGGATTAGGATGATGCTGGCTTCATAAAAAGAGTTTGGGAGTCTTCCATCATTTTGGATTTTTTGGAATAGTCTGTGAAGGATAGGGGTTAGCTCTTCCTGAAATGCTTTGTAGAATTCTCCTGTGAAACCATCTGGAGCTTTTGTGTTGGGAGTTTGTTGATTACTGCTTCAATTTCATCTGCTGTTATTGGTCTGTTCAGGCTTTCTGCTTCTTCTTCATTGCGTTTTGGAAGATTATATTGTTCTAGAAACTTGTCCATTTCACCTAGATTTTCAAATTTCTTGGCATGTAGTTCTTCATAGTAATTTCTTACAATCCTTTGTATTTCTGTGGTGTCAGTTGTAATCTCTCCTCTTTCATTTCTGATTGTATTTATTTGAGTCTTCTCTCTTTTTTCTTGATGAGCCTGCTTAAAGGCTTGTCAATTTTGTTTATCTTTTCAAAGAACCAGCTCCTGAATTTGTTGACCCTTAGAATTATGGCTTTTAGTCTCTATGTCATTTAATTCTGCTCTGATCTTGGTTATTTCCTTCCTTTTACTTGCTCTGGGCTGTCTTTGTTGTTGTTCCTCGAGTTCTTGTAGGTGTAGGATTAGGTTGTTTGTCTGAAATATTTCTATCTTTTTTAGGTAGGCCTGTATCATTAGGAACTTCCCTCTGAGGACTGCCTTCACTGTGTCCCATAAGTTTTGGGTTGTTGTGAGTTCATTTTCATTTGTTTCCAGAAACTTTTTGATTTTTTCCCTAATTTCATTCTTGATCCATTCATTGTTTAATAGCATGCTATTCAATCTCCATGATTTTGAGTGTTTTGGGTTTTTCCCCTTGGGGTTGGTTTCTAGTTTCAGTGCCTTGTGGTTGGAGAAAATGCTTGGTATGATTTCAATTTTTTTGAATTTGTTGAGGCTTGTTTTGTGTCCTATCATGTGGTCTCTGTTTGAAAATGTTCCATGTGCATTTGAAAAAAATGTGTATTTAGTTTCTTTGGGATGAAGGGCTCTATATATATCAGTTAAGTCCATTTCATCTAGAGTGTTGTTCAATGCCACAATATCTTTGTTGATATTTTGTTTGGAAGATCTGTCCATTTTTGACAGTGAGGTGTTAAAATCCCCTACTATAATTGTGTTGCTGTCAATGTCTTTCTTGAAGTGCTCTAAGATTTTCTTGATGTATTTAGGTGCTCCTATGTTGGGTGCATATATATGTACAATGTTTATGTCTTCTTGGTGGATTCTTCCCTTGAGTATTATGAAGTGACCTTCTGTGTCTCTCTTTATGGCTCTTCTTTTGAAGTCTATTTTGTCTGATATGAGTATTGCTACCCTGGCTTTTTTTTCCTGTCCGTTTGCTTGGAAAATTTGATTCCAGCCTTTCACTTTGAGTCTGTGTAGGTCTTTTGTCCTGAGGTGGGTCTCTTTTAGGCAGCATATGTGTGGGTCATGGTTTCTTATCCATTCAGCTAATCTACGTCTTTTGATTGGAGCATTTAATCCATTTACATTTAAGGTTATTATTGATAGGTACTTATTCATTGCCATTTTCGTACCTGTGTTCCTCTCTCTCTCTCTTTTCCTTTCTTTCCTTAAAGCAGTCCCTTTAGCATCTTTTGCAGAACTGGTTTGGTAGAGATGTATTCTTTTAGACTTCTTTTGTCTGGGGAGCTCCTTATTTGGCCTTCTATCTTGATTGAAAGCCTTGCTGAGTAAAATAGTCTTGGTTGCAGGCCTTTGGTTCTCATTGCTTGGAATATTTCTTGCCATTCTCTTCTGGCTTGGAGCATTTCCATTGAGAAGTCAGCTGCTAACCTTATTGGGGCTCCCTTGTATGTTACTTCCTGTTTCTCCCTTGCTGCTTTTAAGATTCTCTCTTTGTCTTGGAACTTTGCCATTTTAATTGTAATGTGTCTTGAAGTAGGCCTGTTTGGGTTCCTCTTGATTGGGACTCTCTGTATTTCCTGGATTTGTGTGACTTTTTCTCTCATCAAATTAAGGAAGTTTTCCATCATTACTTTTTCAAATAGGTTTTCTATCCCTTGCGCTTCTTCTTCTTCTTCTGGTATCCCTATTATATGGATATTATTATGTTTCATATTGTCTTGCATTTCTCTTAATCCCTCTTCATTCTTTCTTTTCCTTTTCTTGCTCTTTCTGGGTGTTTTTTTCTACTTTGTCCTCCAACTCACTGATCCAATCTTCTGCTTCACTGAGCCTGCTTTTGATTCCTTCTACTGTGTTCTTCAGCTCAGAAATCGTGTTCTTCATTTCCTCTTGGCCCTTGTTGATAGTTTCTATTTTCTTTTTCATGTTGATATAGTTTGCAGTGAGTTCATTGTAGCTTCCCTGTAGTTTCTGGTAGTTCATTGTGAGCTCATTGAACTTCCTGACAATCATTGCTTTGAACTCAACATCTGATAGTTGAGTTGCCTCTGTTTCATTTAGCATTCTTTCTGGGGCTTCCTCCTTTTCTTTCACTTGGGGACTGTTTCTTTGTCTTCCCATTGTTTGTGAGTCTCTTCTTGTTAGCCTCAGCTTCTTAAGTTGATCTGTTCTGGCTCCCTGGGTTTATGGTGTAAACTTCTGTGGTAGAATACCTGTGAGATTCATTGGTGCAGCCTCCTTCGGGTGTTCACAGATTCCACTATCTCAGCTGTTGGGATGCCCCCTCTTTGGGTCCAACTCTGGTTTTTTCACAGTTCTGGGTTTTTTTTTGTCTCACTTGTGGGTATTTAAAAAGAGAAAAGAAAAAAATGAAAAAAGAAAAAAAGGAGGAAGGAAGAAGAGATAAAATTGGAAAGAAAAGAAGAAGGAATAAAACAAGAAAGAAGGAAAGAGAAGCAAAGGAATTGAGGGATAAAAAAATAACTAAAAACAAAACAAAACCAGAAAACCTCTTGCTGGTTTCAAACTGGCCAAACCGGTTTTTCTGGTCTTGCTGGCTGTGACTGGGCTGAGGGGTGACTGGTTTCACTTTTCTCCCTGTTCAGCACTCAGTCAGCTTTGGGCTGCTCTCAGTGCTAGCCGCACACTCTCCCGAAAGCTAGCTGGCGCCTCTCTGAGCAGGGCCTTGGGCGTGGTTTCTGAGCCTCCTGCGCATTTTCCCAAGTTTATGGGTGTGAGCTCAGAACTCCTATGGACTGAGCACTCCCAAGGTTTATGGGTATGAGCTCTGGGGTCGTGCACTCCTCCCAGGGCTATGCGTGGGTGCTCACAGCCCCTGTGTGTTTGCCACTCAGACCTTAACTCCTCTCTCTGTAACTTGAGGCAACCAGGTCTCTCCCAGTGCTGCTCCAACCTTGTTTGGCTGGGGAGGGAGCGGTTGACCTGGTTCCCT
The DNA here is from genome assembly GCA_039655065.1 of Glossophaga mutica. NCBI lineage: Eukaryota > Metazoa > Chordata > Mammalia > Chiroptera > Phyllostomidae > Glossophaga > Glossophaga mutica. The sequence continues at coordinate 121,633,409 of CM077307.1, forward strand.
CCCTAGAGCCCTGTGGCAGACCCGCCAAGTGCCAGGCCCAGGGCTTCAGCCACCCTGGTCTCTGAGCTGATACCCGGGCCCTTATTGTCCTGAAGTACTCTCCTTACCGTTTGGTTTTTCAATGTCCGCTACAATTTTTGATCTCCTATTTTCATATATGCTGTGATTCTGTTGGCTGTTTGCTTTGTTCCTCCTTAGGTTAGGTTTTTCTCCTGTGTGTAGGGGGAAGTGGAATCTGCTCCCTCCTACCATGCCGCCATCTTTTCTCTCTTATGAACAAAATCTTTACCAGTCAAATTTTAGGTCATTTATTTTTCTTCTTGAGTTCTTCTTTCCATTCCATGTATCTTACAGAATTTCATCCTAACATTTTTTATGGTTGAAAGTATTTTACGGATTACTTTATCTTGTGTCTCTGGAGTAAAAATCACACACATATGTGTACATATGCACACATTGAAAAAGTTTTTTCATTTCTTGTGACCATTTATGTCTCCAAAGATTAAAAAATTTTCTGGGACTGAGCTATATTACAATCTTAATGAATATACAACTGAGCAAAACAATGTAAGTAAATTAAGTCTTTATAAATGATAAACATAAAGGTAAAAAAAGATTGGATATCTGTTTATTAATAACAGGGATTCAGCAATTTATATTTTTATTTAATTTTTAATTTTTTTAGAAATAATAACTGGAATTTTTCAGTCTTTTTTTTTAGATTTTATTTATTTTTAGAGAAAGAGGAAGAGAAGGAGAAAGAAACATTGGTGTGAGAGAAAAACATCGATCAATTGCCTCTCCTGCACACCTTGACCAGGGATGAAATCTGCAACCCAGCATGTGCCCTGACTGGGAATCAAACCAGCCACAGTGGTCAGGTCTAAATTGAGCAATTTTAAAAAATTAATTGACTTATTTATCCATGGTGCACTATTACTTATTGCTAGCATGAGACACAGTTCAGCTCATTTCTCTTCTTATTGATTGTTTTCATTTAGGTAAGCACTAGGAAACCTTGTTCAGATAGACAAGTAAATAGGAGTGGAACATGTTTTCTTATAGCATTATCATATAAATCTTGGAACATTTCATGAGTTGCATGCTACAAAAATCACATAACAATATATCTCTAAAACCATTTTTAACATTCTATCAGTTAACGGTTTGGGTAAGTGCTCCTTTAGTTTTGTTGAAAGGAAAAAATGAGAAACCATTGATTTGCAAAGGATTTGCTACCCAACCATTAGAGCAATTCACATTCTCAATTTCTGGGAAGTTTATCAAAAAAGCTATGTACCAAGACCTATCAAAGGACTTAATTACCCTCTCAATCCTATACAGAGAGACTTAAAAAAAAAAAAAAACTGATAGACACAAAAAGAGTTGGGAAAAATCCAAACACAAATTTCAATTTACACTTACCAATATGATATTTTTGATGAAATTCTTTTGTCTCAGTGCAAGCTTTAAACATATCTTCATGGAAAATGTCCACCATTATTCTAGATGGCAAAGCTTGTTCTCAGTGCTAAACCAGTTAGCCAAGTCAAGTTTACTTATTTTGAAATATGATACACATTCAGAAAAGTTTACTACACAAACCTTAGGGATCAATAAAGACTAGAAGAGCAAACACACATGTAACTGTCCCTTTGTGCTTGCCTCCCAGAAACCCCACTCACCCCCCTCCCTCTCTTCTCTCCCCCTCCCTTCTCCTGGAGGATGCTGCTCTTTTGACGTTTATGGTAATCATGCTTTCCTCTTCATAATTTGGCATTGTATGTTCTCATCCCTAAACAATACAGCTTGCCTTAATTTTGAATTGTTGTAGTGTGTCATTTTGAAGTGTATGTCTTGTTTGAAATCATGCACGTACTTGTAAGTAGAGGTAGTGTGCTACATTTTCCTTTTGGTGTAGTTGTCCATTTTATGAAATTACCACAATGTATTTATCCAGTTTGGAACTATAAGAATCATGTTGCTATGGATATGCATTTTGTTCCATGCTGAAGTAGAATTGCTAAATTCTAGAGTGTGCCTCTCTTCCATTATAGTAGAGTGCTAACATGTTTTCCAAAGTGATCCAACCAAGGTTACATTCCTACACTCAACACGAGCTCCTGTAGCTTCTGTCCTCACCCACACTTGCATTCATCAGCCAAGCAGTACATATTTGTATGTTTTTGTAACTCCTGTATATTTGTCAGTCTTTGTCCTTTTGTACTTCTTGTACTTTCTGTGGGTATATAGGAATATCTCACTGTGATTTTAATTTGCATTTCTCTGATAATGAATGGGGCTGAGTACCTCCTGTGAGTTGTTTGTTCAAGACTCTTGCTTCTTTTCTATTGAAATGTTTGTTCCTTGCTGTTTTGTAGGAGTTTTTTGTACTTGGAAATGATCCCATCATCAGTTGCAAAGATCTCCCACTTTGTGGTTTGTCTTTCCAACCCTTAAATAGTTGTTTTTAATTATCAAGACATTCTTAATTTAATGGAGTCCTTATTGGTTAGTGTTTTTTGTGTCCAGATTAGGAAGTATTTTTTTTTCCTAAATTGGAGCCATCAAGATAGTTTCCCACATTATCTTCAAGAGGCTTATTGTTTTCTTTTACATTTGGGTTTATAATATGCCAGGAATTGATTTTGCTGTAAACTATGAAGTAGATGTTGTTTCATTTTTTCCCCCTCAAACAGATATCCTTTCAGCTTTGTTTATTAAAATATTATCTTTCCCATGTTCTTGTACTAATAGTATGTGAATATATTAATAATAAATTAGCAATATATTAATTATTGAATGTAGTTGCTGATATACTTGAATTTAAATTTGCCATCTCTACCAGGCTCTTTCTATTTTTCCTGCCCATTCTAGTTTCCTGCCCTTCCTCCTTTCTTGCTCTTTTGGATTTATTATGTTGCTATTTCTTTCACACTCTCTATTATCTATTGGCATGGAAGCTATACATATTGTAATATTCTTTGGCTGTTCACCCTAGAAATTACCACCTTCATCCTTGATTAGAAAAATTACCATCTTTATGGACAATGGAAGATTGTTAGAAAATTTTAGTTCTATTTAACCTCTTCTTGACTTATATTGTTGACATACATTTAAATTTTTTAAAACATTTTAAATTCAATGATATATTATTCTTCTTCTTGTTGAAATAGTTGTGGTCACTTACATTTACGCACATTTTTATGATTTTTGTTGTTCTTTATTCCTTGTATCTCCATCTTTCAAGTTAGAATCACTGTTCTTCTGTTGGGGAAATGTACTTTTGTGGTTTGCTGGTGAAAACTTTCCTCAGATTATCTGAAAATGTCCTTATTTTGTTTTCATTTTGAAGAATTTTTTTTTTGCTGAGCACTGAAGCCTAGTTGCAGTTATTTTCTCTCAGTTCTTTAAACATATCATTCCACTGACTTGCAGTTTTTCTTGTTTCTTTTGAGAAGTCAGTTGTTTGTCTAATTGCTGTTTCTTTTAAGGTAATCTGTTTGTTCTTTTCCATTTACCTACTTTTAAGATTGTCTCTTTGTTCTTCATTCTTTGCACTTATACTGTGATGTGCCAATATGGCCTGCTTGTTGTGGGGATTCTTAGATCTGTGACTTGATGTCTTTCATCAATACGGCAGCTTCTCAGTCATTGTAAGTTTAAATATTTTGGTTGTTCTATTCCCTTTCTTCACTCTTCTTGAGACTCTACTTACAAAAATGTTGGACTCTCTCAGTGTTTAATCTGTCTCTAAACTTTTTTTGTATTTTCTATATATTTTTTCTCTTTATGTTTCATTCTGGGTAATTTTTTCTAATGAATTTTCCAATTCACTAATTCTCTGTTTAGGCATATTGATTCTTCCATTGAGTTATTACTTTTAGTTGCTGTGTTTTTCAGTTATAGAATTCCTATTTGTTTCCTTTTCGAATATGTGTCTTTTTTTGGTACAGTTTCTAGTTCTTTGCCCTCATTGGTGTTATTTTCTTTCATTGCCTGAATGGAGTAAACATAGATTTTTCTAGAGCAAGGCCTTGTATAAGATGAACATGAACACATACTTTATTAGCTGTCTAACCCTCACAAGTCATTTGTCCCTCTGAACCTCAGCTTCCTCATCTGTAAAATTCAGAGTGTAATAGAACCTGTCTTCCAAGGTTGTTGTGTGGATCAAGTCGGATAAGGCAGGAATGGTGCCTGGCACTTAGCTAGTGATTGAGCAGTGATAGAGTTACCTATGGTGTCATCTCTGTGGTGCTGGGCAGGCTGGAGTTCTAGATCTTATTTGATAGATGGAACTAGGCTGCAAGGAGCTGAAGTGACTACTCCAGGTCGTACAACTGCCAAAGGACAGAGTCCTGTTTTCAAGCCCCAGTGCCTTTCATCCTAGGTAATATGTCCTGGGCACAGGATGATGTCCAGCCTAGGAGCTCTTTGAACTGGCCATAAAATGGAAAAATTGAGTTCAGGACTCGGAGGGCAGCCTGGGACTCCTATGCATGCAGATTCTAGACAAGGATTTGGTTTATTTGATTTACATCACCACTGTGGACAAAAATGTGGTCAAAATCTTTTGTTGGGGGTAGACAGGGGATTAGTAAACTTAATGAAAAGAAATTTTATTTACACCTTTGTGGCTAAAGCTAATCCTATGATTTGCCTATTGATTTGCTTTTAATGAGATGTTCCACTTGTATACTGCCTCTGAAAATGCACTGAAGTCTTCATGAATGTGTCAGATGCACACAGGCTCAGAAAAAGGTCTTTTATAGTGTGAGACCTACACTAACAGTTCAGCATGAGGCTCTGGAATCACACTGCCTGGGTTCAAATCGCAGCTCTACTACTTAGGAGATGAGCTGGGTGGTGATGATGATAACCATGTCTATTTCATGAGGTATCTATCAATTAAGATGAGACTTAATGAAGACTGTGCTAAATCACACCCTTGACATAGGGCTTGGCAAACAAGAGTTGTTCCATAATAATAGCTATTGCTACTATAATTAAGATGCAGAATCTCATGCTTATAAAGCATTATCTTTGCAACCAAAATATCAACAAATTGTTCTCCCTGCTGTGGACATGAATGATAGCTCAGTCTGGAGCCCTGGTGTCTGAGTTCCTAGGTGTTTGTTACTTTGGCACTGCCAGCCTATGTGTTTCAGGCATCACTATACCCCCCGCTCCCCCAGCAGTGCTTAGCACAATGAGGCTCTCCATAATGGTCTGCCCACTAGAATTGAATGGGCCATTCATCAACTGGGGAAGTTATTCCAGAGGCATGGCACAGTGGTGATGCTTAGCTATGGGGCCAAGGAAAATGAAGTTAGGAGGACCCTGTTGGGAAGACTCCCAGCTGTGACTTCAGTGATGTCATTTCTGATTAAAGGTGGTGCTTTCAGGGAACTTTCCAGACATGTACTAACTGATGGGAGGCTGGTAACATGCACCAAGATTTAACACAGTTGATCATGGGTAAGTCATTTCACCCCTCTCTAACTCAATTCTCATCTCAAAAAGTAGGAATAAAAGATATCTGTCCTTCCAGGATTTTACAAGGATAAAATTAGTTCATAAGTGTGATGCTCTATAAATGTAAGATCTTCCTCTCTCGCTCTCTCTTTCTCTCTCTCTCACACACACACGGTTGACTAATGATTAGTTTTCTTATCTTCCCACCCTGATAGCTGGTGGGAAGCTAGGAGGGCCCAGAAGTCCCTTTTCCCGACATGAATTTCATCCTGTGAACTTCCCCTCTTGGCTACAGCCTCCAGAGAGAAGGGGCCAGCATGCTGCTTGCTGGACAGCAGATGAATCATGAAATATGGTGGTGACGAGCCTAGCGATTCATCACTTAGCACAGGAGGGAGACATTTTTCAGGTGGGAGATTCAGGAACAAAGGGTCATCCCTCTCTAAGGGCAAATACCTGAGAACCGAGTGCAGCAAGAAGCTTAGGCATTTGCCCTGGGTGAGGAGAGAGTTCACTGATAATTTCTTCCTCCCTTCCTGTGGATCCTGGACTACTCCAGCCCAGCCTTCATCATCAGGGCTCTGAGCCTCTCTGGGCTTCTCAACTGGCCCCTGGCCTCAGCTCATCTGGTCTCCCATTGTAATTGATGACGCTCAATACATATTAATAATAATAATAAGCTTTGCATAAATTATTTCACTTAATTCTCATGACTTGCCAGCAAGGTAAATACTATTATTCCTGTTTTACAAGCTGGGAAACTGAGGTATAGCAAAGTTATAATGTACCATTTTACTAAGTCATATGCCTGGTGGATGAGAATGCAAACCCTGGCAGTTTGACTACAGAGTTCAAATTTTTACCACCACTTGAATAGAAGGGATGGAAGGAAAGAAAAAAACAGAAGAGAGGAAAGGAAGGATAGAGGAAGGAAGGGAGGAAGAAGGATATTTTCTAAGTTGTAAGGAAGAAATAAGATACTGCATGTGTGAAAGTGCTGTGTAACATTTAAGATAGACTAGTATTGTCATAGTTAGACCAAGATCGTCCCTTTCAGGAAGAAGTGTGTCCTCCGTAAGCTGGAACTCTGGGCTTTTCCATCAGGGTGCTCTCCCTAACCCCAGCCCTAAGGCGAGTCTCTCTCTAGACCTGGAGGGGAAGAAGGGACCACAGCAGAACCTAAAGAGTCAGAACCCCAGAGACTCGGTGCTTTCTGCCTTGGCCGTCTGTGGCCTTAGGCAAGGCCCTTAACCATATGCTGTACCCTCAAGTCCACCTTTGTCTCCAAGGAGACAGTGCCCTGCCCTGTGGACCTGTGAGGGCCTGTGTGTCACAGCCCCAGATTCAGCAGTCGGATTTCAAGCGCTGCACAGCCGCAGTGGCTGGAGAGGACCATACTGGGCAACACTAACACAGAAAATGTCCATCCCCACAGAATGCTCTGTGGGTTAGCACTGTTCCATATTCATTTACAGGCCTTTTTCTTTTGCAATAAAGCTTACATACAATGAATCTTATCATGCCAGAAAGTTCCCTCATGCCATCCCAGTCAGTCTCTGCCCCCAGCTCCAGAAGTAACTGCTGTTTGGATCATTTTTAAAACAATTAAGTTAATCTTACCTGTTTATGAAAGAATCTGATTGGCTTTGCCAAGGATCCCCTGAAAGCTCACACTGTTTCCCACATCTCTCAAAAAAGAAAAAAAATGAGAGGGATCTGTGACTAATAATTTCCATCTTCTCTCCTCCTCACACCACTGGCTCCTTCTATGCCTGACAAACGGTGTGGACTGAAGCTGGTCCTTGGAAGTGTGCCCTGCTTCAGGGAACCTGTGCCATTCCAGCTGCTCTGCTGAGATTTGACCCCTGGGGACTGGGTGGACCTAGTGCCCACTGTGTCCCTTTCTAGGAGTGTCTGATCGGCGTTCCCAATGCAGGCTTGTGCCAGGTGGATGGGAGAGTGGCCAAGGAGAGCAGAGGCGGTCACCTTCTAAGGATCATCAGGGCAGGGGTTGGCCCAGAGGTCTGATCCAGGCCACACTGCCTGAACTGGTTGGTCACTGGTGACTCTGATCCTGTAGGGGGAATTACAGGACAGTTGAGCCAAGTCTGAACTGGAAAGTAGGAGCTATATATCACTTTTGGGTTAAAATTCTGGGGAAGGGGTAAAGAGCACATGTTACCTTATTGCTTCAGGTCAGTTGAAAAAGGCTTAAGAAAGAAAAAACAATTCAACACTTTGCATGGACTTTTTCACCAGGGCATGGAAGACTCCCAGGAGCTCACAGCTGCGCCCAGCCTGGCTTCTCCCTGTGCCTGCATCCCCAGGGGGTGGCCAAAGAAGGCATTTTGGTGCTGAGGGCCAGCTAGAAGGACAGAAACTGTGATTTCATGGACCCCTGAGCTGGTAAAGAATGACCTTCACAGAAGGAAGGGGCCTGCTAGGGTGAGGTAGGAGGAGGGTGTGGGCATGATTGCCACAGCTGGGCCATCAAAGGGGCTGGGGGCTGACTCCAGTGCCTCTCAGGAGGGACCTCCATACAAGGCCTGGAGACTGTCACCTCCTGCTCTCTGTTGGTTGTGATCACTTCAATGTGTATGAATGGCAGCTAGACCAGAAAGGGACCTGGTGGCCTGAACCACACTAGGAGGGAAGAGAGGGCAGTAGAGGACTCGGGCTGGGGAAGGAAGAAGTCAGGAAGGACGAGGCTGGGAGCTGCCTTGAAGAGCTGCTGGAGGTGGCATATCTCTGAAGCTGATGGGAAGGAAGCAGGCCTGGAATGACAAGGTGCTTAAGGACTCGCCCAGAAGCTGGAAGGCGTCCCTGAAGCTACATGGTGGCCAGGCCAGAAAATGATGAGCCAAGAGTCCGATGTGAAAGGAAAGACCTTTCTGCTCCCTGGGCAGGGACTGATAAGTCAGTGACTGTGTATGTGTGTGGCTGGTTGGAGGGTGGCAGTGCCAACTGCAGAGGCTGATCCAGGGACTTCAAGGGGGCCCTGTATCAGAGGCTTCCACAGACTTTTAGGAAGCCCTAGAGATCTATGTTCAGGGGGGTCCCAGTCTCTCATTCCTGCCCCCTCTGTGCCCCAGAATTCACAGCATACAGGCAGGTTGCTACCTGCAAGTCCTGTCCATGCAGAAGGCCAGGTGGCCTTCCTGGCCCTTTCTCGTCCCTCCACCCAAACATACATTCAGAGAGGGAGAAAAACCTCTTTGCTTCTAGCTGGGACCTCAGTGTTATCAATGACCTGTCACCAAGGTCAGCTTTGAAGCCTGCATTGCACACCAATGATCCACAGAGCTTGGCCCGAGATAGGCCTGGCAAGGACAGCCAGGTCCTACTCATTCAACAAGGGGCAAGAGCAGGGCCAGAGGTGGGGGGTGAGGGTTGTCGTTGCTGAGAAACATTAAATAAACACTTTCTTATATTGAGTAGTTGGACCTGTCCAGCCACAGCGTGATAGAAACTCACTTGAAATATAGTAAGCAAGATGACTCTGGATAAACACTTGGCAGGGATTGTGTGTGTGTGCATGTGTGTATGTTTTAGACTCTGGGCATATCTGTAACCCATTTAATTATTTATGTGTATTTCTTCTTTAAATAATTCATTCTCTTGGACATAAATCAGTATGTGTTAAAAGAAAACTTGAAATTGATACCATGAAGGAAAGACAGAATCATGTGTTGTAAATAGAGGATAACCCTTAAAGTCACTTCCACCACCACCACCATCACAAACTAAAACAGGCTAATCAGATCCTCTCGGGACACCGTTGCCTGCCCTGTTGTCTGGGTCAAAATGGAGGCAGCAGGTGTCAGAGGGATGCTGAAGGAAGATTCGCTCCCGATGAGGCTCTCTCTGTGCGCTCATCAGGAGCATTGGAAGTGACCGGGAAGGAGACAGCTCCTGCGGGTCATTCCTCCAGCGCTGCTCAGCACCACTCTCAGCTGCCCCCCGGGGCAGCTTCTCCCTGCAGCCGCACTCCCCTGTCCTGTCTTCTGTAAAATGAGGTGTTTGGAGAGTAATTTTGATGCTCTAACAATTCTTTCAGCTTCAGACTTACAGGATTCTTCCGGTCCAGTATGATTACTCAGAGTGTGTTTTCATGGGGTCAGGGCTGCGTTGACCCCTTCCTGGCTCGCCCATGAGCCCCTGCTAGCCCAGCAGGAAAAGCATGCTTTGCTGGTGGGCTTCTGTTTCCTCAGACACAAAACCCGTCCTCAGAACCTCTCTGTTCCCCCACCCCTGACCCTCCCTGCTTCAAGTTGGGCTTCACTGAGATCTTCACATAGGCTGAATATTGGTTTGAAAACTAAGATCCCATTAAAAAGATTATTGTCTGCCTCCTTACGCAAGCCTCTGATATGGAGCCTATCCTTATTTGATTTGAGTTCAGGGGCACTTTCAAAAGAAGTGGTGGGGTGGGGGTGGGGGGAGCCTGTTTCTCCCTGAGAGCAAGACAGTGAAGCATGCTTCATTTACGGCTTTGTTCAGAACTCAGAAAAATGTTTTGAAATATTTTCACCAGCAGGTGGTCAGCAGGGTAACGCCCTGTTAAGCATAGTACTTATGCCAGAAGACAGCAACACCTGGCTTGGAGCAAGTCCATGATGTGAAAATTAGTGAGTAATTATGAACTTTACCCAGGAAGGGTTACTATAAGGAACCCTTTAAACAGAGGATTCCTGGTAACCTTTAAGTAAAATTCTATTTCTTCCCAGAGTGTGGTAAGGACTTAATAAGATGACCATGTTTCAATGAGATGCATTTTAGGATGGATTTCCTCCAGAAACCACTAATCTCCTTTATTTCTCTATGGATTTTCTTATTCTGAGCATGTCACGGAAATGGAATTATATAATATGTGGCCTTTAGTGTCTTGCCCTTTCACTTAGCATAATGTTTTCAAGGTCCACCCATGTGTAAGAACCTCTTTCCTTGGGGAAGTGGTATCTACCCATGGTTTTGACTCATATTTCCCTGATGCACACTTGGGATTTGACCCCAAGTTACTCAATTTCCAAATCACTGCTTTGTCTACAACAGCAAAGGATAAAGACAAGGAGAAATGTTTGGGGGGGAAGAAAATGCTTTTCTTCCACCATTTTTTCCTATGGTGTCTAAAGGACACGGAATAGTTCAAGCCCTGTATGAAAACTATATTGAACACAAGAGGATGGGACAGTATGTTTTAGATGATGCAAAAAGCTCAAACCACAATAGACTTAAGAAGCCAAGGGCAGAGAGGACTCCATGGATGAAGAACCAGCTTATTTAAGATGTAATAGCAGAAAAAAACAAAACAAAACCTGTAATAGTACCTGATAGAAAAGAGGCATTCATATTGCCAACAGAGTGAGCATGGCGTCTGCCTCTCCCTCCCTCCCTCCAGCTGCTCCCTGAAGGCTCCCTGACCATCTCTGCCTGGGTGGGGTCTGGTCCCTTGGGATGCTGTGCTCATGGCTGACCTTTCACAGTGTAATGCATTTCATCACTCTACAAGTGCATACCAGTCAGTTTAAGCCTTTTTCAAAGGTCAATTATCATAGTTTTTAACCTTTGAATCCTCCGTGCCTGGTATATAATAGGTTTTTGATAAATGTTTGTTGAATTCATCCATTTACCCATTCAACAAATGTATATTCAGCATCTACTTTGTGCCAGATGCTGTTCTAGGCTTCAAGGATACAGCAACAAATACAACAATTAAAAATCCCCTGCTCTCGTGAAGCATACTATATAGCGGATAAATGAATAAAGTTTACAAATATGTGTTTGAGATAATGAATATGATGGGAATTTGTAAACTTACATGCTACATAAAATAAAAAATTGTATTCACGAAGAAATAAAAATAATACTAGCATTGCAAGAATTAAGTGGAGCATTGACTATGTGCCAGTCACTGTTCCGAATGATGTATATTTATTACATATACATGAGGAATATATGTGTAATGTATATGTGAATTATAGATATGAGGATTAAATGGAGTTTTATGTATTCACACACGCGCATGTGCGCTCGCACACACACGGTCTGTCCAGAAAGTATCCAGCTACACACTATGAAAAATAGAGACATTTATTGAAGAAGATACAAGATATAAGAAACATTGTATATAAAATAATTTTTAAAATAAAGTGCAATGCAGAAGAAAAAAGAAACATTGTACATAGGACAACGGCACCTCAGTCCCCTTCAAAGTGGGCACCTTGGGACCTCACACAGTTCTCCCAGTCACCATCAGCTGCCCCGTTGTATTTTCCCAAATCCTGATGGTATGAAATCTCTTTCCTTTCAAAGTTGATTTTAGTTTTGGAAAAAGCCAGGAGTAACAGGGCACCAAGTCTGGGCTGTGGGGGGCTGAGTCACCTGGGTGACTTGATGTTTCACCAAAAAGCTCTGCACAAGATGTGTTGCGTGAGTAGGTACATTGTTGAGATAAATCTTCCAATCACCTGTTGCACATACCTGCAGCCTTCTGAATCATCTGAACAGTTAATGCGGAGGAATGTTCAAGCCTAACACAAAACTTGATGCAGATTTGTTGTTCTACTCACTCAGTCACTTTGAGTGTGATGGCCACCAGTACACACACTAACTCAACGGTGTCTACTGCCCCCACTGACCGGTACAGCGAAGTCATCATTGTTCATGCATGTGCATTCCAGTCCGCTCTCCTTGGCTGCCAGGTTACATCAATGTCGTACACACCATTCTTGTTGTATTAACAATGGCTGGACTTTTTCTGGACAGACCTCATACACACACACACACACACGTATGTAAAATCCACTTATTTAATTATTTATTTATTCATGTAATTATTTGTTATTGTTATTCTATTACAGTTGTCCCAGTTTTTCCCCCTTTGCCCTTCTCCGCCTAGCCCACCCTCTGCTCCCACAGTCAATCCCCACACTGTTGTCCATGTCTGTGGGTCCTCCATACATGTTCTTTGTCTAGTCACTCCCTCACAAGACACAACTTGTATCTTGTAGAAGATACAAGATATTATCATCATCTCCACTTTATAGGTGAGAAAACTGAAGCGCACAGTGATTAAGTAGCTTGTGCAGGATTCCATGGTGATTAGGCAAGAAAGCCAGAAGTGAAACTGGGACTACAGCCCCAGCACTTGTGTGCTTCGCCACTATGCTGTGGCCCCTCCCAGGACAGAAAGCAGACATGAACTTGGCCTGAGCTGGCTGTCTGTGTTCTGAGTCCTAGCTGTCACGGCTTTTATTCATTGGGTCCACTCTGCTTGGTGTGGGCCTGGGATATTTGGATTGGCTGACAGATAGATAGGCCCCTAGAACAGAGGCAAGAATGTCCTCCAGGATTCATTCTATCACTCTATCTTTCCCCACAGGGCTATGCTCAGCCTTAATGGCCCATGGCCTTGAACCTGACCCTCCCAGAGTATATTCCTTCCAGCCCTCTTGCTGCCCTTCTCCTAGGTGAGTTTGTGGGAACCTGCACCTATTCTTGGAAGATACTGAGTGACCTCATGGCTGTGGTAAGTGCTTAAGAGTCAGGAGCCTTACTTCTTGTGCTTGCCAGGCCAGTGTCCCCCAGGCTGGACAGAGAGCCCCTAGGAGCTCCAGGAGGGAGAAGGGCAAGAGCCAGGCCACTCACTGGATTTGGTCACATATTCTCCCTGATCTGGGTGTGGACAAAAATGGGGCAATATCCTAACCCTGACAAGCTCAGGGGAGGCCTAGAGGGCAGACTTTACAAACTCAGAGAATAGAAGTAACCGCATAGGATTGTCTGCACCTGAAACTTCTTAACTAAAAATGAGTCATGGTGGGTAGTCTTGTCCTCAGCCTGTAGCTTCCTTTACAAAGGTTAATTTTTACCTTAACTGAGCCTGTCTATTGTCTTTGAGTATCTAAGATAACACACCTTTGGAATGTCAGAGTAATCTCTTTTTCCAGACCCTTTAGGGCACAGCCTCCCACCAGAGCACCAGACCACTGCACCCCTCACTGTTATCTTGTTCCCAGAATACCATCTCTCTGTGCTATAAATGTTAACTACCCTGTACCCACCAATGTAAAAGTATGTGTATCCTCATTTTACTTTTTATCCAATCCCAGAGCTTTCCCCACTTTGCTTTCTCCCACCTCCCTGTAATCACCACTAGATTTCAATAAACCCTCCCTTTTAGTTTCATCCTTTTATTATAAGGTATAAAATAAGTTGTAAAACTGCCATTCTTGGGAGCATTTTCTCAATCCACTGAGATTTTGTTTCCCAGCAATTGTCATCAGTTTGGCTCAGATAAACTCTTATAAGACTTTTTCTTAGGCTGGATGTTTTTTTGCCAACATAGGTGAACTGTGAATGTCCTCTGGTTTCTCCCTGTAGAGGGTGGGTGGTCCATCGAAGGCTAATCTCATCACCTTGGTTCTGCCTGTGCTTAACAGACACTGGAAGTGCCTCTTAGCAGGAGTCAGGGGGTGGAGAAACATGCCATGGACCCTCAGATACCAAGAAGCTAGGCTGCAGAGCTTTCTGCTAAGCAGCAGGTGGGTAGGACCTGCCTAGTCTCATTCACGACTGTACTCCAATGCCTAGGCCATGTGGGCACACAGTAGGCACTTGGGGAGTATCTGTTGAATGACAGGCCTATAAAGGAAAGTAAATCCTATCTAGTTCAACCTTCTCATCTCCTGTTGGCAGGAAACTGAGGCCCAACAAGGGGAAGTGGCTCAGCTAAGCCAGTATTTATAGCCAACAGATGGGAAAACCAGAGAACAAGGCTAGGTCTCCAGCTGTGTACTTTAGAAGAGATGCTCTTTCCAACACACCAGGTGGTCAAGATCTGCAGGATGTCTCTCCTAGAGGGAGCCCAAGCACAGAGTCCCTGCTTCTCTTCTCCTACTCCCTCTGATCTCCAGGAACAGCTGCTCATTAGCAGCCCAAATCCAATAGACGGGAGGCCTGGAGGAACAAGTTAACCTTTGCAGTTTAAAGTGCTTTCACCAGAGGAGGGGAAGGAAGAGAAGGAATAGGAAAAGGGAATAATGACAATAATAGTGGTGGCTATGACTTATTGAAGACCTACTGGGGGGCCAGGCTTTGGGAATGGCCCTCTTTGCATGTATTATTTTTAATTCTTTAACATTCCTAAAACATATTGTCTGTCCATGGTCAAAGGATCCTGGTTACTGCTTAAAACAAAGCAAATAATGGAAACTTTCTACACAGGATGGAAAAAAATATGGGTGGGCCCAGGTACCCCAGACAAGTGCTCAGGGGTCTAGTGCTCAGCCCAGCAGAGGGGTTGTAACATGGTGCAGCCAAGGGGGGGGGGCAAATAGGGATTTGTAATGGGGTCCAGAACTCGGGATCCAGGAAATATTAGAAAAAAAATATATATATAGGATGTTCTCACCCCCACAAGTCTGAGCTGGGGGATGGGACTCATAGAACAGGGCCATTGAGAGTTGTTTTGCATAGCAACAGTTCTGCAGATAACCTCTAGAATGGTCATTTAACACATCTATAACCTTTAACTGGTTTCATAGATATGTTAAACAGCTGTGGCCACACTTTGAGCCAGGGGGATGGGAGTGACTTCAACCCATGATATAACTGGGAGGCAACTGCCCCTGGTTACAGAGACTGTATAAGAGCTTGGAGATGATTAGCTTCACACCACAGGGCCACACCTGCCTGGACTTACTATGGCAGCCCAGTAAAGCTGGAAAAAAATATAGGAATGCTGGCAGCTGTGGCCAATTGTGGGAGGAGTTGGAAATGGTACAGTAGAGGAAGATTGGCATTGGGATTTAAACCCAGGCACGGCAGCTATGCGGGGCACTTTTGGGGACCACACAGCTTAGGCAGAGAAGAACCACGGACTTCTTTTTCTTTTTCTGAGATATGGTACACCAGACTGGGCAGAGAGGGAAGGAAGGACTGTGCATTTGTGGGTATTCTAAAGGACGTTGAAATCTCAATGAAGACATTAGGTTATTACTCTTAAGTTTGTATAACTCTTTAAATAAATAATCCCTTTCCTTTTCACCAATCTCTGACATTGAGAGATGTCTTTTCCCTGGTGGTGGGCAAGTCAAACCTAATACAGGGTGGGGGACTCCTGGGTCACAAGGGTGAGTCCATTTGGTAATAGTATATCGTTTACCTCCCCTGGGTCCATTCTGTAACAGGGTCAGCAAAGCTCTCCCTGCCTTGATTGTGGGCTGCTGTGGTCTTGAAGCCTCCAGCCACAGCATGAGCTATGCAGCCACAAGGTCTTGGGTTCTAATGCCAGCCCTGCCACATGCAACCAAGTAGTTCCCTTGAACATTCTTAAAGTGGCTAAGAATATCTACCTCTTAGCATTGTAGAGAGGATGAAATATATGTGACAAGAAGGATCTTGAGTCCATAGTAGGTACATAGTAGGCATTTGGAAATTGTTAGTTCTCTCTCCTACCTGTAAACCAGTGTCTACTTCTAAGAAAGATGATGGCCTTGCATCCTCTCTCCCCAAGGAATCAGTATTTTAACCAAAAATGCTTAGAAATCACAGAATGGAGGCTCAAAAAGTGCATTTCAAAGGGTAATTGGGGACATAATAAAAACCACTGACATGTCAACTCCAGAGAAATTGAAATGTCCTGACATTTTCCACCTGATACATGAACAAAATTTGAGATAGGTTTTTCCCAAATTTGGTAAAAATTCTGTAGATATACATGACGTTACCAATAATAAGCTGTAAATCTGAAAGTAACTTTTCTAAACAATGATAAAAAAGTAAAATTTTGTAAAAAAAAAAAAAAGTAATTGAGAGACATGTAGGGGCAAAGGGACTTCCTTTTCCCTAATGCTCTCACTGCTGGTTAAATAGCAGGTTAAGAGACAATTATAAAATTTGTATATATACACATACTTTAAACATTTTATTTTAATTTAAAATACATGAGCACATATTAATATGGCATTTTTAAACACTTTTGTACCATGGAAAATTTTAAACATATATAAAACAGGGAACTTCCAGCCAAGATGGAGGTGTAGGTAGACACCATGTGCCTCCTCACACAAAAGAAGGACAACAACAATTTAAAAACAAGAAACAACTCGAAATGATAGAAAATAGAACTGTACAGAAGTCTGACAACCAAGGAGTTAAAGAAGAAACATCCATTCAGACCAGTAGGAGGGGCAGAGACGGGCAGCCAGATGGAGAGGACTCACAGAAAAGTGGTGGTGGAGGACTGGGGCGGGCAATGTGGCAGCTGGTGGACCCTGTGAAGCAGTGGGTCGTGGAGCATGCCGGGCAAGGCAGCAGCTGGTGGGAAAGGCTGCAGCTGGCTGGCAAGGCAGCACCTGGCGGACCAGCAAGCCAGTGACTGGTGGAGCAGGTGGTCCCACATTCACGTGCAGATAAACTGGGAGGAACCCCTGGGAGCGAGACAGAACTCGAATCCTGGGGTCTCAGTGCAAAGAAATAAAGCTTCAAACCACCAATTGAAAACACCTGTGGGGGTTGAGGCAGCAGTGGGAGGAACTCCCAGCCTCCCAGGAGACTTAGTTGGAAAGACCCACAGGATCCTACAACATACACAAGCCCGCCCACCTGGGAATCAGCACCAGAAGGGCCCACTTTGCTTGCAGGTAGTGGGGGAAGTGACAGAAATTTGGCAGAGAGTGGAGCAAGCACCATCGCTCCCTCTCTGACCCCTTCCCCACATACATCATCACAACACAGCCACGTGGGTTTCCCCGCCCTGGTGAACACGAAAGGCTCCGCCCCTCATACGTCACAGGCACATCAAGACAAAAAAAATGGCCCAAATGAAAGAACAGATCAAAGCTTCAGAGCCAATACTTCTAAGCGATCAAGAGATAGCCAACCTATCAGATGTACAGTTCAAAAAACAGGTAATCAGGATGCTCCCAGAATTGGTTGAATTTGGTCACAAATTAGATGAAAAAATGAAGGCTACACTAAGTGAAATAAAGGAAAATGCACAGGGAACCAATAGTGATAGGAAGAAAACTGGGACTCACATGAATGGAGTGGACCAGAAGGAAGAAAGAAACAACCAAACAGAAAAGAATGAAGAAACAAGAATTTTTAAAAAATGAGGAGAGGCTTGGGAACCTCCAGGACATCTTTAAACATCCCAATATCCAAATTATAGGGGTACCAGAAGGAGAAGAGGAAGAGCAACAAATGGAAAAGTTACTTGAACAAATAATAAAGGAGAGCTGCCCCAATCTGGCAAAGGAAATAGACTTCCAGGAAGTCCAGGAAGCTCAGAGAGTCCCAAAGAAGTTGCACCCAAGGAGGAAAACACCAAGGCACATCATAATTACCCAAGATTAAAAATAAGGAGAGAATCTTAGAAGCAGCAAGAGAAAAGGAGATAGTTACCTACAAAGGAGTTCCCATAAGACTGTCAGCTGATTTCTCAAAAGAAACCTTCCAGGCAAGAAGGGGCTGGAAAGAAGTATTCCAAGTCATGAAAGGCAAGGACCTACAGCCAAGATTGCTCTATCCAGCAAAGCTTTCATTTAGAATGGAAGGGCAGATCAAGTGCTTCTTGGATAAGGTCAAGTTAAAGGAGTTCATCACCACCAAGCCCTTATTATATGAAATGTTAAAGGGACTTACCTAAGAAAAAGAAAACAAAAAACATGTACAGTAAAATGACAGCAAACTCACAATTATTAACAACCACACCTAAAACAAAAGCAAAAACAAAAGCAAACTAAGCAAACTACTAGAAAAGTGACAGAACCACAAAAATGGAGATCACATGGAGGGTTATCAACAGGGGAGTGGGAGGGGGAGTGAGGGGGAAAAGGTACAGAGAATAAGTAGCATAGATGGTAGGTAGAAAATAGATAGGGGGAAGGGAAGAGTAGTAAGGGAAATGTAGAAGCCAAAGAACTTATAAGTATGACACATGGACATGAACTAAAGGGGGGAAATGTGGGTGGGAGGGGGGTGCAGGGTGGAGGGGAATGAAGGGGGGAAATGGGACAACTGCAGTAGCATAATCAATAAAATAAAAGCAATTAAAAAACAAAAAGTACAGGGAATAATGAGTAGAGTGGATGAAGCAAGGAATCAAATCAGTGATTTGGAACATAAGGAAGAAAAATACTTTCAATCAAAACAGCAAGAAGAAGAAAGAATTTTAAAAAATGAGGATAAGGTAAGAAGCCTCTGGGACAACTTCTAAGGCACCAACATTCAAACCATAGGGATTCTGGAACGAGAAGAGGAAGAGCAAGAAATTGAAAACTTATTTGAAAAAATAATGAAAGAAATCTTGCCTAATTTGGTGAAAGAAATAGACATACAAGTCCAGAAAGCACAGAGAGTCCCTAACAAAATGGATGCAAAGATATTCACTCCAGGACACATGATAATTAAAATGACAAAGGTTAAAGATAAGGAGAGAATCTTAAAAGCTGCAAGAGAAAAGTAGATAGTTACCTACAAAGGAGTTCTTATAAGACTATCAGCTACAAAAGAAACTTTGCAGGCCAGAAGGGACTGGCAAGAGTTATTAAAGTGATGAAAAGCAAGGACCTACAACCTAGGTTACTCTATCCAGCAAAGTTATAATTTAGAATTGAAGGGCAGATAAAGTGCTTCCCAGACAACGTAAAGCTAAAGCAGTTCATCATCACCAAGCTGTTATTATATAAAGATAAAAACTATGAACATTAAAACGGAAATAAATTCACAACTGTCAACAATTTGAATCCAAAAAATAAACTAAGCAAACAAGCAGAAAAGAAACAATCATAGATACAGAGATCATTTGGAAGGGCATTGGTTGGGAGGGGGAAGAGGGAGAATGGAGAAGAAGCTTCAGGGATTAAGAAGTACAAATTGGGACTTCTGGCCAAGATGGAGGCGTAGGCGGACACACTGTGCCTCCTCTCACAACCAAAATTAAGGACAACAAATATTTAGAAACAAGAAAACAACCAGAACTTACAGAAAACTGAACTGTACGGAAGTCCAACAACCATTCATCCAGACTGGTAAGAGGGGCGGAGTCGCGGCAGGAGAAAGTGGAGGTGCGGCCCCAGGAACACAAGCAGCAGCGGCTGGCAGTTCCCAGGTGCACAAGCAGCGGCTGGCGGTCCCGGGGCCTACAGGCAGCAGCTGGCGGACCCCGGGCACAGGGGGGCAACTGTGCAGACCCAGTGAGGCTGCACAAGGCGGCTGGCTGACTGACCAGGTGGTCTCACATTCAAGCGCGCAGACGGTCCAGGCGGAGGGGAAGTGGTGGAGGGGTCTGAATCCAGGAGAGAGCGGAGCAGGCGCCATTGCTCCCTCTCAGGCCCCACCCCCACATACAGCGTCATAACCCAGCGACTGGGCTGCCCCGCACTGGGGAGCGCCAGAGGCTCCACCCCCTCACTACGTAATAGCCGCGACCAGACTAAAACCAAAACAACAACAACAACAACAACAAAACCCACCAAAAATGGCTCAAACCGGAAAACAAATAAAAGCCCCAGAGCCAATTCCTCTAAGCAGTGAAGAGATAGCCAACCTGTCAGATGCACAGTTCAAAGCACTGGTCATCAAAATGCTCACAGAATTGGTTGATTTTGCTCACAAACTAGATGAAAAAATGCAGGCTACAATCCGTGAAATGAAGGAAGATGCATGGGGAACTGATAGAGATGGAAGGAAAACTGGGACTCAAATCAATGGAGTGGACCAGAAGGAAGAAGGAAACAACCAAACAGAAAACGAGGAAGAAACAAGAATTCAAAAAAATGAGGAGAGGCTTAGGAACCTCCGGGACATCGTTAAACGTCCCAACATCCGAATTATAGGGGTCCCAGAAGGGGAAGAAGAAGAGCAACAAGTGGAAAACTTATTTGAACAAATAATAAAGGAGAACTTCCCCAATCTGGCAAAGAAAATAGACTACCAGGATGTCCAGGAAGCTCAGAGAGTCCCAAAGAAGTTGGACCCAAGGAGGAACACACCAAGGCACATTGTAATTACATTAGCCAAGATTCAAATGAAGGAGAGAATCCTAGAAGCAGCAAGGGATAAGGGGACAGTCACCTACAAAGGAGTTCCCATCAGACTGTCAGCTGATTTCTCAAAAGAGACCTTCCAGGCAAGAAGGGGCTGGAAAGAAATATTTGAAATCTTGAAAAGCAGGGACCTACATCCAAGATTGCTCTATCCAGCAAAGCTGTCATTTAGAATGGATGGACAGATAAAGCGCTTCTCAGATAAGGTCAAGTTCAAGGAGTTCATCATCACCAAGCCCTTATTATATGAAATGTTAAAGGGACTTATCTAAGAAAAAGAAGATAAAACTATGACAGTGAAAAGACAACAAACTCATAGCTATCAAGAACCACACCTAAAACAAAAGCAAACTAAGCAAACAGATAGAACAGGAATAGAACCACAGAAATGGAGATCATATGGAGGGTTAGCAACAGGGGCATGGGAGGAGGAGAGAGGGGGAAAAGGTACAGAGAATGAGTAGCATAGATAATGGGAAAAAATAGACAGGGCGAGGGCAAGAATAGTATGGGAAATGTAGAAGCTAGAAAATTTATGACCCATGGACATGAACTAAAGGGGGGAATGTGGGTGGGAGAGGGTGGGTAGGGTGGAGGGGAATGATGGGGGAGAAATGGGACAACTGTAATAGCATAATCAATAAAATATATTAAAAAAAAAAGAAGTACAAATTGGTAGGTACAGAATAGATAGGGGTTTGTTAAGAACAGTATAAGAAATGGAGAAGCCAAAGAACTTATATGTATGACCCATGGACACGAACTAAGCAGGGGGAATGCCAGAAGAAATGGGTGGTACTGGGTGGAGGAGGGAAAAGGAGGAAAATTGAGATAATTGTAACAGCATATCAATAAAACATATCTAAAATATAGTGTAGGAAATGATCCCTTTTTTAATAAGAAAAAAGATAAAACACCTAAGAATATATTTAATTATAACTGTGCAGGATCTATATGAAAAAAGTTTTAAACCTCCAATGAGAAATTTTAATAACATTTGAATAAAAGATATATTATCAAATAAAAAAATTTTTCAGTGTTGTAAAAATTTGTTTTCCTCACTCAAAGCAATCCCAGTTAAAGTATTGACATAATTTCTTTTGACCAGACAAATTTATTCTAAAGTTTATCTGGAAAAACGAATGTATGAGAATAGCCAGGAAAATGATGGGGGAAAAGAGAGATAAACTTCCTCACCAGATGTTTTAAAGTATTTATTCTAAATCTACAATAATTACAACACTTTGGTACAATGCATTAATAGATAGGCAAATTTACAAAACAGGAGAGAGTCTGCATATAAACCCAACTGCAAACTGAAATTTGGCAGATGATAAATATATAGTTGAAGTCAGTGATTAAAATATGGATTACTCAATAAAGGGAATGGAAATGACTGCCTAACCATGTACAGGGGAAGCAACTACTAAGCTGGAAACCCATTTTTTACCTCACACTGAAATAAATCATAGATGAAAAAATTTTAATAAAAACATAAACTTAAAATACATATATGTGTATATGTGTGTATGTGTGTATCTATCTCTATCATCTATCTATCTATCTATCTATCTATCTATCTATCTATCTATCATTTAAAAAATAATCTTGGGATAGGGAGAGTCTCTCCAAGCATAACACAAAACCCAAAGTTCATTTTTAAAAATGACCATTAAACAATTTTAATCTACATGGTTAAAAAGTAAGTAACATGGAAATAATCTTAAAACAAATCATCCGTGCTTGCAGCCCATTGGCTAGAACTCTGTCACCCACTCTTACCAACCTTAAAGTGTCAGGGAAATGGAACCCCTAGAGGGCAAGCTCTTCCCTCCCAGGGGCAAGGCCACACAATGGAGGGGAAAGCACTCATTTCTGATGAATATTCAGCTGTGTTGGCCTCACTGTGAATTTATGTCACACATAGAAAATCATTGGGAAAATATTGGCAAATGAAATTGAGTTTCACAGAAGTATTTAACAAGACAAGGAGAACAAAGGATATGAACTCATGGTTCATAGAAAAATTAGTACAAATACCCATAAGACACATGAAAAATGCTCTATATCACTCAAAATTAAATAAATTAAAATAAAAACAGTAAGACACCACTTTTTATTTATCGAACTGGTACAAAATGAAAAAATTGGGTAATAGTTGGTGAGTGGCTGTGCAATACACATTTTTAAATACTGTTGGTGGGAGTATAAATTAGTGTAACAGTTTTGGAGAACAAGTTGGCAATATCAATGAAAAATTTAAATACATATATTTTTATTTGTCAGCAATTTCACACTATGAAATGTATCTTGTAGATAAATAGGTTAAAGTACATCAAAGTATGTGAATAAAGAGGCTCATTGAAGCAGTTTATATATTAGCAAAAAAGCAAAATGAAGAGACAAAAAATAAACAATTTCTATGTCCACCAATAAGAAACACATGGGTTAAGACATGTGGTATAATGGATACTATGCAGTATGCAAGAAGACTGGTATGGAACAATTTGTGCTAATATAAAAGATCTCCAAAATATGCAGAAGAAGCATATTTATTCAGTCTTCACCTAACAGGCTTACCAAATCATTTGATGCTCTTAGTTCCTCCATAAAGCACTATGTAATGACCATGGCCCACACTCCAGCATTCCCAAGTCCCTCTCCAACAAGTTGAGTGAGATGCTTAGCAGGAATCAACTATGTTTGTTTCCAAACCTATTTGTGCCAGTTGTACTTATTATTGCTAATTCATAACTAAATACAAAAAACTAAGTATGAGTATAGAAATGAGAGTCATTTCTGTGAAAGCTAAGGTGAATGCTTTGAAAATGCTCAGTAAAAGTGAGTTTCTAAAAAATGATGTCTAAAATGTGAGTGAGATAACTATAAAAGTGGGTGAGAGTTCTGTTCTCACATCCTCCAAAATATCTTTAAATCCTCATTCCACATTAAAAATCTGAAACTGTGTGTGACAGCTGTGGTTTTTGCTTTAAAGCAATACAAGACCCAGTTAGTTGGGGCACACTCAAGAGAAGAGCCTTAACCCCACATCATAAGTTCACCTGCTGATATCTCATGATCTATTTTATAGGTGTGATAATGTTATTGTTGTTATGTTTGTTTGCTTTGAAGAATCTTTATCTTTTAGAGATGCTACATTAGTAAGTGTGGGCTGCCATAACAAAATACCATAGATTGGGTGACTTAAACGACAGGAATTTACTTCTTACGGTTTGGGAAACTGGAAGTCCAAGATCAAAGTGCCTGAAATATCAGTGCCTGGTGAGAGCTCTCTCCTTGGGTTACAGATGGACACCTTCCTACTCTGTCCTCACACGGCCTTTCCTGTGAACATGTGGGTGGAGAGACATAGCTTTGTGCTGTCTCTTCTTGGAAGGGCACTAATCCCATCATGGTCTCCCCCAACCTAACTATTCTCTAAAGTCCCCATCTCCAAATACCATCCCAATGGGGGGCAAGGGCTTCAACATAGGAATTTTGGAGGGACACAGTTTTGTCCATAGCAGATGCAGACTGAAATAGTAGGAATTAAGTAAAATTACATTTGGAATTTTCTTCAATGTCACAGTATTTTGGGGGGACAGATACATATGAAACAAATTTGTCATGATTCAATAATTTCTGAAGCTGGGTAATATCATGCCACACAAAAAACATTGGTCTGCCTGTTTTATATATTTTTTATTTATTTTTTGTTTTTTAAATACATTTTATTGATTATGCTATTACAGTTGTCCCATTTCCCCCCTTCATTCCCCTCCACCCTGCACCCCCCTCCCACCCACATTTCCCCCCTTTAGTTCATGTCCATGTGTCATACTTATAAGTTCTTTGGCTTCTACATTTCCCTTACTACTCTTCCCTTCCCCCTATCTATTTTCTACCTACCATCTATGCTACTTATTCTCTGTACCTTTTCCCCCTCACTCCCCCTCCCACTCCCCTGTTGATAACCCTCCATGTGATCTCCATTTTTGTGGTTCTGTCACTTTTCTAGTAGTTTGCTTAGTTTGCTTTTGTTTTTGCTTTTGTTTTAGGTGTGGTTGTTAATAATTGTGAGTTTGCTGTCATTTTACTGTACATGTTTTTTGTTTTCTTTTTCTTAGGTAAGTCCCTTTAACATTTCATATAATAAGGGCTTGGTGGTGATGAACTCCTTTAACTTGACCTTATCCAAGAAGCACTTGATCTGCCCTTCCATTCTAAATGAAAGCTTTGCTGGATAGAGCAATCTTGGCTGTAGGTCCTTGCCTTTCATGACTTGGAATACTTCTTTCCAGCCCCTTCTTGCCTGGAAGGTTTCTTTTGAGAAATCAGCTGACAGTCTTATGGGAACTCCTTTGTAGGTAACTATCTCCTTTTCTCTTGCTGCTTCTAAGATTCTCTCCTTATTTTTAATCTTGGGTAATTATGATGTGCCTTGGTGTTTTCCTCCTTGGGTGCAACTTCTTTGGGACTCTCTGAGCTTCCTGGACTTCCTGGAAGTCTATTTCCTTTGCCAGATTGGGGCAGCTCTCCTTTATTATTTGTTCAAGTAACTTTTCCATTTGTTGCTCTTCCTCTTCTCCTTCTGGTACCCCTATAATTTGGATATCGGGATGTTTAAAGATGTCCTGGAGGTTCCCAAGCCTCTCCTCATTTTTTAAAAATTCTTGTTTCTTCATTCTTTTCTGTTTGGTTGTTTCTTTCTTCCTTCTGGTCCACTCCATTCATGTGAGTCCCAGTTTTCTTCCTATCACTATTGGTTCCCTGTGCATTTTCCTTTATTTCACTTAGTGTAGCCTTCATTTTTTCATCTAATTTGTGACCAAATTCAACCAATTCTGGGAGCATCCTGATTACCTGTGTTTTGAACTGTACATCTGATAGGTTGGCTATCTCTTGATCGCTTAGAAGTATTGGCTCTGGGGCTTTGATGTGTTCTTCTGCTATATATATATATATATATATAGGTCTGGTTGCACCTGTTAGGTATGAGTGGCAGAGCTTTAGGTTTTCACCAATCCAGGGCAACCCAGTCTGTGGGTTGTGACGCTGTATGTAGGGAAGGGGTCAGAGAGGGAACAATGGTGCTTGCTCAGCTCCCTCATGTTTCAGTCCCTTCGGCTGTTTCCCACAAGCAAACTAGGCCCTTCTGGTGCTGCCTCCCAGGTGGGTGGGCCTGTGTACACTATAAGACCCTGTGGGTCTCTCCAATGTACTCTCCTCTGATGCTGAGAGTCTTTCCCGGCACCTCAACCCCCACAAGTATTTTTAATCGGCGCTTTTAGGCTTTATTTCCTGGCGCAGGGCGCTGGGTTGTGCGGTCTGTCTCCCTGTTTTTGCCTGGTTTATCTGCACGAGAATGTGTGTCCATGGTCAGCTAGCTGCCTTGCATGCTCGGGATCTGCTAGCCGCTGCCTACATGCCTGGGACCGCCAACCACTGCTTTCTCCTGCCGGGATCCCTCTCCTTGGGCCACAGACTCTGCCCCTCCTACCGGTCTGGATGAATGGTTGTTGAACTTTCTACAGTTCAATTTTCTGTCAGATCTGATGTTTTTTTGTTTCTAAATCTTTGTTGTCCTTAATCTTGGTCGTGCGAGGAGGCACAGTGTGTCTACCTACACCTCCATCTTGGCTGGAAGTCGCCTATAATTGTTTTTTATTTCACTTAGTGAAACCTTCATTTCTGCCTGGGTCTTTTTATGCAGTTGAAGTATGTAATGAGTTCCTTGAGCATACGAATAGCCAGTGTTTTGAACTCTGCATTTAACAGATTGCTTATCTCCATTTTGTTTAGTTCTTTTCCTGGAGTTTTGTTGTTTTCTTTCATTTGGATCATATTTGTTTTTCTCCTCATTTTGATGGCCTCCCTCTATTTGTTTCTATGTATTAGGTAAAAATGCTTTGACTCCCTGTCTTAGTAGTGTGGCTTATTGTAGAGAAGTGCACCAGTAAGTTGGATAGGGCACAGCCTTAGGTAATCACAAGGGCAGGGCAACCCATGTGAACCAAGTTGATGGAGCCTCAGATACAGTGTTGCTGCTCTGTGGCTCTGTGTTGGGGAGGGCTCAGAAAAGGTACAATGACCTCTGCCTGGCCTCTAGAGTTTTGTCTGGGAGGGAGCTGTCCATCAACATTCATCCTGCCCCCCGACACTTCAGATTCTCCCTGTATGCCACTGGTGCCCTTTCAGCTGCTGCCCCAGTGTTACAGCCCAGAAAGAATGAGTCCTAAGTCCGTGGCAGGCCATTTAAGAGGAGATGCCTGAGAATCCCACAGTTTCTTGTACCCTAACCTCACACTGGTTTTTTAGCCAGAAGTTATGGGGTCATATCTTCTTGGCACTGGAACCCTAGGCTAGGTGGTCTGGTGTGGGGCTGAAATTTCTCACTCCTGAGGTATCCCTCCTGATTTTTATCTACCACACATGGGTGTGGGACCACTCATTCAATGTCTGCCCCTCCTACCCATCTGAATGAATGTGACTTCTTTATTTCCTTGGTTGTCAGACTTCCATACAGCTTGATTTTCTGACAATTTTGGGTGATAGTTGTTTTGTAGTTTAGTTGTAATTTTTGCTGTGGTTGTGTTACATATACCTCCATCTTGACCAAAAGCCACTCAATAATATTTAATGAACAATTGGTGTTCTACCCCTCATGCTCACTCATGCTGCAGCGTATTTTCTAACTGGCTGTTTTTGTATAAGAAGAAACCAGCCAACTCAATTCTGGTTTTTTTCTTAAAGTTTTTCAGTTGACTTGGATGTGCTGTATAATCATATTATCTGCAGATCATGGTAAATCTGCTTCTTCCTTGGTAATATATTTATCAATTTTTTCTCCTTGTCTAATTGTATTGGCTTGCACTTCCAGAACAATGTTTAACAATGATGTTGGCAGATTCCTCCTTCTGAAGATCCTACGAGGGGGTCCTCTGCCATCTATCTGTTGGCTACTATCAACCTCTTTCAGAGGAAGGAGGGGGAATTGGTTATGGGAGGCCTCTGAGGCTGTGCAGTCCTTGCTTGAAAGGCCATACTTTATACGCCAGTCACTCTGGCCACCTCAGTACCCTAACCTGTTCCACCCCTGTAGCACTGATCACATGGCACCAGATACATTCACTGTCTGTCTCTCCCCCCGCCCCCCATGAAAATGGGAGCTCTTCCAGGGCAGAAATAAGTTATTTGGTTCATTGCTGTTTCCCTCCAGCCTAGTGACCTGCCTGTCATATAAGAAATATACAATCAATATATGGTCAATGGAATGACATAATCAGATAGACTTTTGCTGTCTTCTATTAAAAATGCCTTTCCTAATAACTGCCACTCACATTTTTACAACCTTTCTGGTAAAAAGCCCTTACATATTCATCATCTTGCTTTACTCTCTCATTGAAAACTGCAAAATTTTCTGTCTTAATTCTTCTTCTCCAGATAAGGAAAAAGGTTCAGAGAAGTTAAGTGACCAGCTTAAGATGGATCAGCTAATAAATGGCAAAGTGAGATTCAGTTGTGCTTTCTCGTTCTGTCCATCGGACTGTGTGGCTGCTCAGTTGACCATCCCTTGGAAAGCAGCTCTGAAGACTTTCCATCTTGGTAATGAAATGTGACAGATGTCAGCTGAGGGGAAGAAGGGAGTGAGTGAGGGAAATTGTGCCCCTCAGAAGTTGCCACTGATTTTGTCCCTGTGAGCAAAGGGTAGGTTTGAGTGAGAGTCTGGGTAGGTGGGGTATGGCTCAGGGTGGTGGGGGTGAGGGTGTGAGAGGGGTGGCAGTGTGGACGTTCCTCAACTCACTGTTCAGATAAAAAGACCTAACCTCTGGTGTCTTGGAGCCTTAGGAACAGTGATTCAATGTTGGGCCCTTGGAGCTGAGTCCTATGGAGGGTAAGGCAGGGTACCTCTGGGCACTGGCCACTGAGTACTGGGGAACCCTTCCTGTACACACAGTTCTGTTCCAGCCACTTTGGGATGTCCCAGAGGAGAGAACAAGAGCACTCAGTCCTTTCCCTCAGGGTCCCATGTTCCAAAGGGAGAGAAGTAATTTATCATCTAGTACATGCCAGTCCAGATGCTGGCCACTTCACATGCATTATATTTCACCCACTTCTCACCACAGTTTAAGAATGAGCTGTAATGATGTCCATAAACAGAGTCTCAGAGATTGAGAGTCACAGGGTCCCTGCAGTCATCAGTGTCTGAGCTGGAATTTCAACCTGGGGGCCTGTGGCACCCATGCTCTCCACCACCTTCCCACAGTAATGAGTGGTCTAATGCATACGAAGTGCAGGTTGGCCATGCTGGGTGCTGAGTCCCATCAGGGGACAAAATCAGGGAGGCTGTCTGGAAGGTGAGTTGCAGGAGACAGTATGAATGGCCCCAGGGGAAGGCAGGCAGGAGGACACAGCAGCTCTGAGAGGGATGGGTAAACAGTTTGGTTTGGCAGTAAGGAGAGATGAGAGGGATTAAACCTAGGCCCTGTGTTAAAAGGGTAACTTCTCAGTCAGCAATACTGAAGGCCATGCTCCCTGAATGGACAACCTTGGTGAAATGGTAATACAGTTTGTCTACTTTTTCACCCTGCTCTCTGAGCCCAGACTGGTTTCTGATCCTAAGAGGCCTTTCAATCAGCCAAGGGTCAACTCTCTGCACCTCACCTCCACTCCACCCTCCCCAAGGCACCTCCTGTGCTTCTCTGGATATTTGCACCACTTAAGGGGTTCTCAGGGACTGGAAAGCCTCTCTGTGGAGAAGGAATTGGTACTGTAGGCATGTGGGTGGTGTACAGGCTGGCAGAAGGGTCTCTCAGAACCCCTGACTGTCTGGAGGTCACCCTCTATCTGCTTCCAAGTCCTCAAGGTGATCTGCAGGTTAAGGAAGTTGGGGAGTTCAGTGGACGTCCTTTCCCGCCTTGATGGTGACTCAGAAAGAGCACTGCAGGTGGCTTTTTCCCATCACTGGCCCTAGGAAAAGTCCTTCCAGTGTCACTGACTCTCCCCTCAACAAGCAAAGTGGAGCAGTAACCCCAAGTGGCTGCCTGCCCTGGGGCGACTCAATTTCACTATCAGGGTGGAAAATCTTCAGGGGTTATTATTTTCCAAAGAGCTGGCCACCTCCTCCCCATCTCCATTAGTGGCTCCATAAGAAGCAATCCAATATCCTGGTGAATATCACTTTGAAACCAAATCTGGTATCTCCTGACTTGTCTTAATCCCTGTAAGCCTCCTGTCCATCGCTCAAAGCTGACTCAGCACAGGCCCCCTGCAGCTAGATCCTAAAATGACTTGGCTTGGGAGGTGGGATAGAATGAAAGTGGTGGCTCATACTTATGGATGGACAGTGAGGAAGTAAATCTGAGGCCACAGCCCATAGGCATTTGGGCCCCCTTCTCTCCTCTGAATGCCGGATACATTCAGAATGTGAGTATACCCTCCTTGCTTCCTGCCGAGCTCCTTGTTCTGGGGGCACTGAACCTTCCTCCCTAACTAGATTACAAACTCCAAAAGGACAAATGTTCTCCTGCTCTGTTACACCCTGTGTCTCTATGGGCCTGGCACACACTAGGCCTTCAGGAAATATTGGATAATTGAGAATTTTGGTTTCTCATGTCAAAGAATAATTCTTACTTGCTTAAAAAATGCTGAAGAAAGCAAACTAGGAGAACTATAATCAGGAAATTGGATATTTTTCACAAGATGGTCTACAAATGCTTGCTTGTGTGTGCACACGTGTGTGCACGGGTGTGCTCACCCTCAGAGATAAACACATGGTACTTTGGATCCAAGGCAAAATTAGGCTCATTAAGAAGATATTTGCTGACCACCTGTACATGGGTGCATCCTCACAGTTCTAAAATTGTCCTCATTTGAGATGCTTTTTAATTCTCACATTGTAACAAGCCCACAGTAATGACAGGGAGCTGAGGCTGGAATGCCTAATGAGCTGTGGATTAAGAAATGATGTGATAGCATCTTGCGGATTGTAATTAACACATGGCCTCTATTATGCTCTATCATTGTTGTATCTTCTTGCTGGTAAGTAATTCCCCAGAATAATCACTTGTCTTTCAACATTTCCTTGTGATGACTAATTGTGAAGAGCTCCAGCCTAGAAAGGTCACACAGAGCATTTTAGGGACAATTACATGGAACCAATAGCTGCTGGGCACAATTACCTGGACTTGAATATGTGGGGAGCGAGACCAAGTGAGGGGAATGAGGCTTTGGCCAAGCATTCAGATAACACCTACCTATGGCTTCTAGCTTCATAATGGGTTTTGTAAAGAACTAACAGGTTACCCTAGAGTAGAAGAATAAAGTACTCAACAGGAGTATTTGAAAGGACTTGAATAATTTTTTCCTAAATAATGCTAGCATGATTATCTGTAGAAAAATTAGAAAATACAGATAAACAACAAAACCATTACCAACATCTTGTCATAATGTTAGTCTATCACTATCACCACCATGACCATCATCAGCATCATCAGTATCACCATCATCGTCATAACAACAACATTATCACCACCACCACCATCATCATCATCATCAAAATTGCTACCATTTAGGAGCTTATACTCATTCTACATACTTGCTAGGCACTCTAAATTTGTTACCTCTAGATCTAACAAAGATCTTAACAGGTGGGTAACTATAGTTCCCTTTTACAGATGAGAGCACTGAGACTCACACCTGTCTCAGCTCACACAAAGCAATAGCTATCAAAGGTGGAATTTCAATTTGGGTCTGTGTGTCTAAAATCTGTGCGTATGCTGCCATGCCTGTTTCTCTCCTCATCTTAAAATGGGATGATGATCCTTTCTCCCCTGGCTGCCATAAAAGTTTGTTGTGAGAGTTGAATAAGATATCAGAGGTGAAAGCTTTGCAAACAGTGAAGTCCAGTATAGAGTGAGGGCTTGTTAGGCAGTGCTTGGCATCCACCCAGATACCATGCTCAGCTGCCAAGTAAGTGAGCAATAGTCATTGAATGGTGTTTAATTGGGTCTCATTTGAGAAGCCAAGCCTGGGAGGGTGTGTGCCATTTTCTCCCAGGTAAGGGGAAGGAAGGGAGAGGTGCAAAGCTAGGAGCGTAGGCATAGACATGAGTTAAGGGGAAAAAGAATAACTTGACTGATTAGAACAGAGATTGTTCTGAGGTGTGGGAATACCCTGATTCTTCCCATCAGTTACTCCAATTAAATCTTTAGTCAAAATCAAAACAGTGCTTACTATGCAACTGCCGCGTCAAAAGAAGTTCCTTAGCCCCTCGTCCAACCAGATTGTCAGCTTCTTTTCTTCCCCCTTGGGCTATAAAATTTTATTGACAGATCAGAAGAGAACCAGAGGTAAAGGTCCCGCCCCTCCCATTTACCTACCCAGGAGCATCCATCCCTCTGCTGGAAGCAGAAAGCCAGGGAGGCTGCTGGATTCAGGTGGTCTGGGTAGTGGGCAGGTGGTTGTAATAGACATCCTGGCCTTCATGCAGGGTGCAGTAGGTGGTTATCTCCTGCTCCAGCCACATCTTGGTGTCCATGAGCTGCTGGTACTCCAGGTCCTGCCGCTTGATGTCAGCATGCACATCAGTCAGCTGGGCTTCGATACTGCTGATCAGCATCTGGATCTGTGCCAGCTGGGCTCCAGAGCGGGACTCTGTTTCTACCAGTGTGTCTTCCAGGGCGGCTTTCATGCTGAACTGAGACTGCAGCTGGATCTCCAGACCCTGGAGGGTATGGCACAGGTCAGTGACCTCCGTCTTGCTGGTCTGCAGTTGTTCCATGTGGCCAGTGACCTCCTGGTTCAGCTCCTCAGTCTGGATGATGAATTGGGCTTTAGCATCCTTCGGGTTCTTCTCAGCCATGACCTCACACTGGCTTCTCATGTCACTCAGGATCTTGGCTAGGTCAATGCCAGGAGTGGAATCCACCTCCACACTGACTTGGCCACCCACCTGGCTCCTTAGGACACTGATTTCCTCCTTGTGGTTCTTCCTCAGGTGGGCCAACTCTTCCTTCAGGCCTTCAATCTGCATCTCCAGGTTGGCTCTGGCCAGGGTCAGCTCATCCAGCACCTTGCGCAGGCCATTGATGTCGGCCTCCACGCTCATGCGCAGGGCCTGCTCCACCTCAAACTGGGTTTGGAAGTCATCCACAGCCAGATGGACATTGTTGATCTGCAGGACAATCTTGGAGTTCTCAATGGTGGCACCAAGAACCTTGTCCCACAGCTCCTCGATGGTCTGGTGGTAGTGGTTATAGTCGTGGGCAGGCTGGGCCCTTGCTTCTGGTACCAGTCACGGATCTTCACCTCCAGGTCTCCGTTGACCGCCTCCAGGGCACACACCTTCTCCAGGTAGGAAGCCAGGCAGTCGTTAAGGTTCTGCATGCTCAACTTCTCATTGCCCACCAGAAGCCCGTTGGACCTGACCATGGTGCCCACACAGCCACCACTGTAGCCCCCACAGGAGGAGGACGAAGATGCAAAGTGGGCAGACAACACCGACACGCCACAGCTGCCCGAGCCTCCATGGATGCTGGGCATGTGGTAGGCGACTCCCCTTCTGAAGTGCACATTGCCGCCACCCAGGCCCGTGAAGGGCTAGGAGGCAGATGACTGGAGATAGCTGTAGGAAGTCATGCCAAAAGAGGAAGCAGAGACGCTAGTCAAAGGAGCTGTGGTCAGCTGGAGGAGAATTGTGTATAAAAATTCTAGAGCCACTGTGGATGCTGGAGACGAGGATAGGTGTAGGTTTGAAGTTGTGGGGGTGAGCCCAGGTAAGGGTCTGAGTGTGAGAAAAGGACCAAGCCAGACCTGGAACAGTGTTCTCTCGGATTCTGCAGTTGGCCTCTCAGCTTTCAATCTGCTTCTGTCTCTGCCTGCCTCACTGCCTTTTTTGCCTGCCTTTCATTCTGACTCTTGACTTTAGGAAACACGTAGAATTCAAATGCCTTGTCCCTTCTGTGTGTGTGTGAGTGTTGAAATCAGGAACTGGTTCTCATGTTGAAAGGCAGAGGTAAAGAGGCCCCAGCATCCTGAATGTCCACGAAGGGCACCAGCCAAGTGCTCAGCCAGCCTTGGACGCCGAGCTCCTCTCCCATGTTGGAAGTCCTGATGGCAACCTGAGAAATTAATTGAAGTTCTGTTGGGCAGCTCTCCATGAGGGCACCTCTCCAGCCCCCTATGGCTTCTGCATTTGTCATTTGTCTTGGAAGATCACCAAGCCAGGAGTAGAGTTTAACTGAAAGTAGGTGGAATTGACTCATAAGAGCCAACTCAGGCAGTTGCTACCATCCAAAAAAGAAAAGAGAAGGTGGATTAGGGAGGGAAATTGGGCAGAATGAATGAAGATGGTACTTTGTTGGGAGGGGACAAGGCTGGCTGCATGTAGTCACACATGTCCTCCAGCTGGGGTCAAGGCAAGAAATAGAGCCTGAACTTGACTTTCACATCCACACATTGTGTTGAATTCTTCCAGGCCCCAACTGCCCTGGCATGCAGAAATAACCAAGCTGATGATATAATGGGGGACTATTTACACTGATCAGGTATCTTGCTGCTGGCTGCATGGCCCTGTGATCAGTGGACTGGGTGAAGTAGAGAGCCAATGCCTACTATTCTTTTCGTAGTTGTGTGGTGACAGCCTTAGAGGGGGACACTTGTGGCCATGAACTTTCTTGGTGCTTTGTTCTGTGTATCAAAGGCTGCTTCTGCCTTCATTCTTGAGATTGCTGCTGGGCTCAGTGGAGAAGAGTGTATTGATGTGGTATGTGTTCTGGGGAGGTTTTTTGAAGTAAAGAGTGATATGGGGAGCATAGGTAATGAATGGAGGAGATTTTCTTGGTGGAAAAAAATGAAGGTGTAGCAAATGAAACGAGTTGCAACAGTGAGGAAGTAGTTGGATAATTTGAGCTGGAAAATCACATAGGTCAAAAAAAAAATGTGCACATTATCTAATTTGAGTTCAACACTAGCCTATGAATCACTATCTGTTAGTAGGTCTTGATGCTGGAGTCGTTGCTCCCGCACAGGCTCTGGCGTTCACGGAGATTTCCAGGGGAAGTGGGTACCACTGCTCTCAGTGCATCCTTCCTATTCTTCGGCAGGTTGCCTCTCCACTCTGTCCTGCACTGTGGCCACATTATTATGGGGATGTGAGAGACAGCTCTGGTGGGATGTGGCCCCTGGAATGTGTTGTTCAAAGTCTTCATATCACACCTAAACTCTGCACCTACAAATAGCAAAGGTGACTTTGAGAGGGCATTGTGAGCTTACTTACTTGGATGGGCTCACATGGTGAACCTCAGAAATACTAATTAAAGAAGATTCCCCAGGGATTCAGCTGTGGAGCCCTATCAAGTTCTGGCATCCTTTGGCCCAGAGCTAACCCAGCTGATAGCTCAGTATTGGTGCCCTCATGGATATCCACCCTGGAGTGAGAACTGGGAAGTCATTTCTTTGAGCCTGAGACCCCAGGAATCCCTTCTTTTTCATCCATTCTCTGTCTGTGGGTCCATAAAATTCTACCTGCTCCTCAGCTGCGTTCTTTCTCCTTTCATTGTACTTTCTCCTTGCCTCCCTTGTTTCAGACTAAAGCGCTTGATGAAGATTTAGAAACCAAGTTTTATGAAGAATGTCTGAAGAGTGGTGCTACTGGAGAAGAAGAGATGCTGGGAAGAACTGTTATTGCTCTTCACAACTTACTGATGTATGTCTATATCTGGAAGAGCAATCAGATGAGGATGGCCCAAGAGATAGCATTAAGATCCATGGATGAGAGCTGGAGGGGGACAGACTCAGATCCATTAAAGGAAATTCACAGCTCTATATTTAGGAGCTGAGCACCCATTCAAGCAGCTGATCCTGGAGGAGGTTTATCTATTATCATATTTTTTTTATCCTCACTTGAGGATATGTTTATTGATTTGAGAGAGAGAGAGAGAGAGAGGCATCAATTGGTTGCCTCTTGTACGTGCCTTGACCAGGGATCAAACCTGCAACCTAGGTATGTGCCCTGATTGGGAATTAAACCCACAACCCTTTGGTGTATGGGATGATGCTCCAACCAACTGAGCCACGTGGCCAGGGCTCCATTATCATCATCCTCATCATCAGCACCACTATCATCATTTACTAACACTTACTGGGAGCCAGGTCCTCTGCTCAGCACCTTTCTTACATGATCAGTCAATATCCCTTCTTCTTACTTCCACTTTCTTTTCTCTTGCAGGCTTAATATCCCTATCTCCCAACCCCCCTAGCTTTTGGTCCTCATGAGTTTTAGAACATAGGACAAGGCTGGAGAGTCTGGGGAGAGGACAGTCCTTATAAGGAGGTGCCTACAGAACTTCGGGGCTTAGAAAGTACTTCCCCGATGCAAAAATAAATTCACTCTTGTGTATCTGACAACTAGGCCTCATCCTTAGATAAGTAGGCAGATAAGGTGTCACTTGGCCCACCCTTCCCTTTCTGTGCCCATCAATCCCACACACCACACACCATGAGGTAGATCATCACTCCCACCTACCTCCCCACATGGAAAACTGCATAGAGAAATGAGGTATTCATAAGTTTATATGAAATTTAAAGATTTTGGTTTCATTTTCCAGAGCATTTTTTAAGTAGAAGGCTGATCTCTCATAATACAATGAAAGTCTTTCCCTCTTATTATTAAAAGATTATTGTGGTCTGAAAGCAAGTCGGGGTATTTCAGGCAACTTGGCAGGAATCTTGATTCCTTCAACCCATGCTAAATGGATGGAGAAGGATGGCTAGACGGGGCAGGGGAGTTATTTTTAATGGGTGCAGAGCTTCTGTTCATGATGATGAAAGAGTTCTGGAGCTGGATAGTGGTAGTGGTTGCACAATGTTGCAAATGTAACCAGTTCCATTGAATTGCACACAAAAATGTTTTCCATGGTCAAAGAAAAGAAAAACAGTGGCTAGGCATCACAGTGAGAAATATGGTGAGGAACCAGCAGAAGGAATGATGCAAAGGGCTCCAAGGGGTTGCTCCCTCTGTTTGGTGCAGGAGGGGGTGCACCAGGGCACAGCCCTGATGGGGAGCAGTTGGCAATATGGGTCAGGATCACAGATGCTCATGCCCTGAGTCAGTGATCTCACTCCGGGAGTTCATCCCAGGGGTGTGCCTGCTCCTGCACAAAATCATGATGGACCACAGGAGGCTGGCCTTGGAAACAGCCCATGTGTGCACCCAGAGGGGGTTGGTTAAAGAAACTAAGATAGAGCTGCTTCATTTGTGTGTGTGTGGGCGCATGCATGTGTGTGTGTGTGTGTGTGTGTGAGAGAGAGAGAGAGAGAGAGAGAGAGAGAGAGAGAGAGAGAGAGAGAGAGAATATACTAACATGAAAAACTCCATGGGATCTGTCCACAGTGAAGACATAGTATAAGGTAAAAACATCAAAGAACAGAATGGTGTAAATAGAATACTACCTTTGTGCAAGAAAAGGGGGGAATCTGAATAAACATGTACTGTATATGCATAAAAGAACACTGGAGGATACATAAGAAACTAAGTGGTTGCCTGAAGGGGCAGCTGCAAGAAAGGAGGACGGTGGACAGATACAAGCTGGGAGCTAGACTTCCATTGTATATTTGTGTATTGTTTTGTTTTGATATTTTTATCCACATGAGTAATTTACCTAGTCAGATTTTCTTTAAAAAATGACTATGAATGCCCTTTGCAAACTCTAACACATTATATAAGGAATTAATAATGAGAAAACAACAATTCTCTAATACCTACCATTTCTCAAGTGTTTACTAGGTGCTGTATGCTCACTGAATACTTTATATGTATGATCTTCTTTGATACTACACAACTTTATGGGCATCATGATCTTCATATTTTATAGACAGGAAAACTAGCAATCAGAGGAATTAAGTAGGTTGTCCAAGGCCACACTTCTAGGAAGGTACAGAGCTGAGACCTGAACCCAGCACTGTCTGCTTTCACACTTCCCTTCAGGCCATTGCCCTGTGGTAGATGTGACAGATGGGAGCTTTCTTTATTTTCCACACTGCCAGCATGACCCTGGCTGGCATCGACGTGGACATTTTCCAAGGAAAGCGCAACATGTTAGTAATCTTTTCCTTGTGCCATTCTTGGGAAAAACCAACTCCTCTTGACACCACCACTCTGCCTCAGGCCTGTGGTCATTCCATTTTCAGGAGGTATTTTGGGTTGCCATTTTCCTGGACTATCCAGACAAGTGCCATGATTAGATATAATGCTTCATTGTGGTTGCTCCTGGCCTTTCTGAAAGATCCATTCAGGACCTCCACCACCTTGGAGGGAGCCCAGAAGAAGGTTTTTATGGAACATAACTTTAAACTGGTTAACGAGGTTAGGAATAACTTGGCAACAGCAGTGATACGCACACGTATGCACAAGAGTACCTTTTCCTGTTGTTCAGACCATCTCAGAACTGTGTGCTTAAACCTGCAAATAGGGCTGGGTAATTACAGGGCCCAAGAAGAGGCCCAATAGTCAAATGAAAATTTGGTTGTAAAAATAATTAGATCACAGGATATTTAAAAACAGGGTCCAGAGGTAGAACTGTAGGCTCCATCCTCATTTTACTTCAAAGAAGGGACCCCAAGTTGAGAGTAAGTTGAGAAGGAAAAGTTCTGGTATTTGGCAGATTGAAATTTCAGGCTACATTTCCTAGAGCACATGTCTGCTGCCAGGATCCCCAGATGGGAGGAGAAGCCTTTTCAAAAGATTCCATGGAAGAAATTCACAGCTTGCAAGTGCCCAGTGTAAGTGGAGCCCAAACCACGCTTTCCCATTAAAATTAAAATTAAAAGTTAAAATTAAAAAGCTTCTACATGGCTAAAGAAACCATCACCAAAATGAAAAAGAAACAAACCACATGGGAAAATATATTTTCCAATGATATCCTGGACAGGGTTTGATCTCCAAAATATAAAAAGAACTTACATGACTCTATACCAAGACAAACAATCCAATTGAAAAAATGGGTAAAGGACCTGAACAGTCACTTCTCCAAGGAGGACATACAGAGGGCCCAGAGACATATGAAAACATGTTCAGCATCACTAGCCATCAGAGACATGTAAATTAAAACCACAATGAGATACCACTTCACACTGGTCAGAACAGCCATCATTAACAAACTAACGAGTAACAAGTGCTGGTGAGGATGTGGAGAAAGGGGAATCCTAGTGCACTGTTGGTGGGAATGCAGACTGGTGCAGCCACTATAGAAAACAGTATGGAATTTCCTCAAAAAACTAAAATTGAAATTGCATTTTGATCCAGCAATTCTACTGCTGGGATTATGCCCATAAAATCCTGAAACACCAATTCAAAAGAACCTGTGCACCCCTATGTTCAGAGCAGCATTATTTACAATAGCCAAGTGCTGGAAACAGCTTTCAGTAAAGTTTAAGTGCCCATCAGTGAACGAGTGGATCAAAAACCGGTGGTACATTTACACGATGGAATACTACGCAGCAGAAAGAAAGAAGGAGCTCTTACCCTTTGTCACAGCATGGATGGAACTGGAGAGCATTATGCTAAGTGAAATAATCCAGGTGGTGAAAGACAAATACCATATGGTCTCACCTATAAGAGGAACCTAATAAACAAAGCAAACAAATGAGCAAAATAGAACCAGAGACATGGAAATAAAGAACAAACTGACAGCAACCAGACAGGAGGGGGAAGGGGGATAAGGGGGAGGAAAGAAGGGGAAGAGTCTAGTCAAGGAACAAGTATAAAACAACTAAACTGCTTTCTCTTGATTATAATTTTTCTGGTGCATCTTTCCCCAGTGCTTTACTTTG
This sequence comes from Glossophaga mutica, assembly GCA_039655065.1. Lineage (NCBI taxonomy): Eukaryota > Metazoa > Chordata > Mammalia > Chiroptera > Phyllostomidae > Glossophaga > Glossophaga mutica. The sequence continues at coordinate 121,672,771 of CM077307.1, forward strand.
AACTTTTCTGGATTCTTAATTATAGATGTCCTTCTGAGAAACAGCACATTCCTAAACAATTTAAAATCAACAAGATAATTCTTTTTTTAATAGATGGGTTGAATCTATTTGCTTTTACTGTATTTTTAGATACACTTGAATACAGTCTACCATTTTCTTTTTTAATCAGTATTTTATTTTTTAAAATTATTGATCTTGTATAGTTTTCTGTCTTTTACTCCTCCCCCAGCCCACCACCCCAGCTCTCCCCACCTCCCTCCCATTTCCACTCCCCATAGTTTTTGTCCATGTGTCCTTTATACTTGTTGCTCTAAATCCTTCCCCTTTCCCCCTGGAATTCCCTCCCCTCTCCCCTCTGGTTGTCCCTACTGTCAGTCTGTTCTCAATTTCAGTGTCTTTGGTTATATTATGCTTGTTTGTTGGTTTTGTTGATTAGGTTCCTGTTAAAGGTGAGATCATATGGTATTGGTCTTTCACTGCCTGGCTTATTTTGCTTACCATTTTCTTTTGTTGTTTCTGTTTACCCTATTTTTCTGTGCCCCTTTTCTGCCTTCTTTATTTCTCTTTTCATTCTTCTTTAACTTGGGAGCTATCGATTTCATTTTTATTCTCTCATTGGTTACTCCTAAGATTCCACCATGTTTCTTGACTTAATCTCAAGATAGTTCACACCTCTGCCCTCTTACAAATAATCCAAGAATTTTGATATGCTTAGCTCTCCTGTACTGTCTTTGTCTAACATGTCATGGTACCTAATATTTTGGTTTCATCTTGTTTGGTAACACCCAAATTTATCATTAACATTACTGTTGTTTTAGGAATGAATGCTTGTTTGGTATTACGCATGTGGTAATCAGTATCTTTGTCCATCAAAGCTACTTTTTCATTACTCCCTTCTGAGTTCAGTTTCTTACCCCCTGAAGTTT